>CM054824.1:15301790-17701790 GCA_028984105.1 Lavandula angustifolia
CCAGAAATAGAGGATTGGTATCTTCCTTGTCTTAGGGTTGGTGTCTTCCTTGTCTTAGGATGTATGCTTCTTCAAGACCCTTCACACTAGGGGAAGATTGCTCATGTGTGGAAATTTAAATTGAGTTTTGAATGTTGCGCGTCTTATGTAATAATAATATCTTGGCAAATGTAATGGGTGCTATATTACCAAGTCAAGAATGGGAACCTATTCACTGGAATGCTAGTTAAGGCACATGACGAGGTAGAGTAAGACCTTCATAATGAAATGCTACTTATAATAATAGATCTGTGATTCTTACACAGCTATTTCCTTCCTTTGAGTTGTCTGTATAAGTTTTAAGCTTCTCAATTTTCATGACGGACGGCTAGTTCAAAGGTGAGAACTCTTGCAAAATCTTATTAGACCATGATTTACTTGGTTTCTCCAAATTCTCCAAGCATTCATTTCAATGAGATATTTTGTACAATTTTGGCACCTACAATCCTATATTCCCCATCTCATATTATGATTATGAACCTTGGCTGAATCTTGATTTGTCCTGTAATTGTTAAGTTTTGTATTGAAGAGTTTGTAGAATCTGAAAACCAAAAATGTACTTGTTTCCTATAACTGCACAGACTAAACCACTTACCACTACAGGCTCTGCTTGGATGGCACTATCTCGGTCTTTCATTGATTACTGCATATGGGGATGGGACAACTTACCCCGAACAGTCCTCATGTACTACGCAAACTTCATATCTTCTCCGGAAGGCTACTTCCACACTGTCATCTGCAATGCACCAGAATTTCGAAATACCACCGTCAATAGCGACATTCACTTCATATCTTGGGACAACCCTCCCAAGCAGCATCCCCACTACCTCACCGTCGAAGACATGCAGAGGATGGTCGATAGTAACGCCCCATTTGCCAGAAAGTTCCATCACGATGACTCAGTGCTGGATAAAATTGATGAGGAACTTCTGTTTCGAGGGAAAGACATGCTTGTTCCCGGCGGGTGGTGTGTAGGTAGTGGCGATAAACGGGACGGACCCTTGTTCTGTTGTGGGTAATGTCACATCTCTCAGACCTACTGGTGGTGCCAAGAGGCTGGAAAAGCTGACGAGTTTTCTCTTATCGGATAGTAACTTCCGACCAAGGCAGTGCAAATAGCGAATCGTCTAGATTGCCAATTTGTTTATGGTATCATTTCTATGGCAGGAGAATTGATGGCAAGCAAGATCGGATATATATATTTTTTTCAGTTAGGAGAGAAACTGCTTAGAGCTCAAGATTGTTCGAAGAAAGTAGCGAGCGCTTTATAATGTTACACGTCCTCCTTACATTCACTTGAGGTAATTTGCAGTTCCCTTAGAGAGTTACAGAGCAGTCAAGGACGTGGTGGATCTTGCCAGAAGGGACGCATATGGAGTAATCTTCTTCTGCTTCCTGCATGACATTCTGCTGGTACCATTTTACTCTTATTTGATTAGTCTTTAATTAATAAGCTGTATAAGAGAAATGCCTTGTACTGTTTGTTTGAATGTTGTCTGTACGTGCCATGTGTATACCTTTTGATGACATTCTCAATGATCAAAACCCTCCACTTCTTGCAGTCTCTATTGAATTTGTTGGCTGCAAAAAGGTTGTCCTCTTAATGTAGCGTCGAACTGGCGATTTGTTTAATGATGATTCCACTATCAACTTGGAGTGTAGATGAATTTACTTACATTTGAACTTTCTTACCTGCAGTTGTGAGCACATGATAGTGTATCAGGTAATGATTTGGGTCTTTAATTTAAGGAAGGAGTTGTGATTCCCCATTTTTCTTAGCATGCTGCTCATACCGACAAAAACCTACAAGCATCATCATCCCGTCCAACTGTGGACGGGATGTGCTCGTAACTATTACAGCAGATATACACAGTTTACGACCAAATTCTTTACAAAATAGAAAAGGGGTCTGATACCTGAAGAATTTGGCCTTGTCATGTTTAGATTTCGAAGAAAGCGGAGGGGGCTTGAGTCGAGGAGAGATGAGAATTGACAATGTTAAATGTTGTGAGCCTCATCTCTCCTGCGACCAATCCCTTCCACTCTCTCCCATCAAACTAATCTTTTGTGATGGAAGTTTCAAACCAACCGCCACTTTTATAGATACTTTTCGAGTTTATACGAGGTGGGTGGTATTAGAGGAAGGTTGTAACTTGACATTCAAACACACTATTTTATTAACTCACTGATCATAAGTTTGATTTCATCATTACATTATAGGTGTATAATTTTAAGCAACCTGGCCATATCAACATCTTATTTTATTACTCTATAATAATAATAAAAAAAAAAAACTGGTACATAAAACCAATCATTAATAAGATATTACTTCTCCAGCATCATAAACAAACTTTCTGCCGAACGATATCATTATCATTATCAAGGTCCTCAAAAAATACGATGAATAATATATGTGGAGCACGACGCCGTTTCCACCCACTAGAAACATACCCACTAGAAACATACACTATATACAACACGAGATAAACTAACCTTACCATTTGCCGAAATCAAACATCTTTGTGAGAAGTAATCGATATGGAGCATGACACTTGCTCAGGATGTATGACTGGACCAAGTATCATCTCTCCTGCGACGTAAATCCAAATTTAACGCATTGAATTCACCATTGTATAACACGCGTTGCAGCTCAATTCAAATATTCTGAGACATAAGATTGTTGATTAACTTTAATTTTAAGATTGATTTTAATCAAATCACATTAAACACAGCATAAACTCAATCCAGCTCGATTGAAGATGGATTTACCATATCTATAATCCCCTTTACGAGGTCGAGGAAACTTTCTCAAGGAATTAAATTAAATTATTAAATTGTAATTCGCGCTTTTCATATTCATTAAAAACATCTTAAATTTTCTATCAACTGGGAATTTTTGGCATTCATAAATTATTTTGTATTTCAAGATCATCGTATGGACTAAGGAATTATACAGACTTACACAACAATTCAATTTCTCCTTCACAATTTCAAGTAAAATATTTCTACTTCAGTTGACAGGTCTCAAATTTCAGTTTCAGGGGTACCTCGGCCAGAAGAAATTATACTCCTGGTGTCGAAAATAAAACACTAATTTACAATTTTGTTTGGGTTGTTAATTTAATCCATGGAACAGTAAAAAAGGAAGGGAGTAATAATTGTCAATTGTAGCTTTATGTCATAATTAACGAATACGTATAAAGTAATTTGAACATTGTGTCACATAATTTGTACTCATTCAATCCTATTAATGGTATTTTGTAATCTCAAAAGTAATGTCCATTAATAAATTTTGTTTTTAAAAAGTGCATTGTCAGAAATTAATTATTCAAAAATTGAACACACATAAAACGGCCAATTTTTGGTAGATTTTAAAAATTCAAATAAGAACAATACCCTAAACACAAGAGTATTTTCATTTAAAAACTAAAAAACCATATATCATCCAACATCTGCTCAGAAAATGAAATATATTCTCATAGATTTTAAGAAATCTCTGAAGTCTGACATGTGAATTTATTTCATAAATCATCAACGCAGATGTTTTCCGAACAAAAAAAATAAGTAAATGAAACAATGAAGATTTTTTTTGAAATTAATTGATAAATAATTAGCAGCTCTCATAGCGTTAAAAATTGTCCACTCATGAATTATCGGCATAGCGTATATAGCCTAAAAAAGGCAGGAAATCACAGAGCCACAAAATTAAAATGAAAAACATATCTTTGAAGAGATCAGAGTTTTGGAAAGGGTTTATCAGTCAAGGTTTATTCAGAAACACGGACCAAATGGATTGCTCATCATCTCTCTTCGAAACAACGGGTAAACTTCATGAAATCGAAAACTTAAAAACAACGTGAAAAGGGATTTGAGGGAGAAATCATCAGAGACTTAAATACTTAAGAATCATGGAACAATCATATTGTTGCAGTTATTTTCTCATCAGATGATTTCTATTCATCAGAAGAAAGAGCGAAACGGGAAAAGGAGAAAACATCAAAGTACATCAAAGAAAAGGAGAAAGATTAAGCTACTAAAAGATCCAAATTACAGCTATACCAGAGAATGAAAGTAGATGTGGGCACTCATCTGAATATATAGGATGAGAGAGAATGAATCAGAAACCCTAGATTGAGCAGAGCGCCGCCAGCTGGGAATTCGAATGAGCGATAAGGTATGCAACTGTTAATGGACTTAAAGAGAGTGTTTTCTTTAATGGGCTTTTAGCCCACTAGATTATGTTTTTTGGGCTTTATATAAATTGGGCTTAGCCCACCGTACGCGATCATAAATAAAAAATAAGATTCACAAATCCAAAATAAAAATAAAAATAATAATAACATTCGAGTCTTTTTCATATATATTCATTTAATTTAAAATTGAGTGTTTCTATTTTGTTTAGTTAAAATCATGTATGAATAGGTCCCTTTAAAAAATTGTAATAATTTGCTAAAAGAAAATTGGACAACTTCAAATGAACAACCTCGAAAGGTATATTGAACCCGAAAGGTAAATTGAACTATTTCAATGGTATGGAGGGAGAGTATAATATTTACAAAATTTCATAAACAAACTAATAGTTGGAATACCTGATTTAAGCAAAAAATTAGAGCACAAATATTTGATTTTATAAAAATAACGAAATTAAGTACGAAGAGCTAATTTAGAAAAGCGTACAAGTACATGGATCGAAAACCTCATTATTCCTAAACAAATATAGAATTGTGCTCACCTGAATTTAAATATAGTTTGGTTTTTAATGCTCTTTTGCTGGTAGAAATTTCAATTTCTATATTTGACATTAGAATTGTGCTTGATAATTGATTACATTTATTGTATACTTAAACGGGCAACATATATAATCGCTAGTGCAAAGTGTAACAGAATTCTACTTTGCATTTTGGACATTTATGAACACGTACTGTAAGCATATAGTGCCACCAATCAGAGCATTGCTATTGAGAGAGAACAAAGAGTAAGCAAATAAATTGAATTAATTGAAAAACTTCCGAATTTTGACCAATATAGTATTTTATATCTAGACTGGTCACATTCAAATAAATAGAGATGTTAAACACCCAATAATACTTGCCATGCCAAATGCAAATGATGAGTCTTGATTAGTATGTTCTAAGTATTTGATAAGAGTAAAACTCAACAAATTAACAACGATGGAATATAACCAAATAATTCATTTGTGATGCTCTGAAACAATTAGAACATTCCCTCGAAGAAATACGGACTTCTAGTGACAACATGCTTAGTCCCGCTTTAAATATTTAAGTTATAAAAAATAAATAAAAAAGATAAGAGGCAAAATAATGTGTCTTAAATTTTAATTATGGAGAATGTGGGGGCAGCTACAGCTAATTGGTTTATGCGAGTTATGTTTCCGTTGCACCATTGCAGGACGTATGTATATCCATTTAATTTTCATGGGTTTACGTGTCCATTATTTAGATTATTTATTTAAAAACTTTGGACTCTTGTGAAGTTGGGGCACATATGTAATTAAGGATCTTCACATTGCTACAACTGTTGGGACATTATTACTCCTCCCAATGCAGAAGATGTGTCATTTCTCTACCCAGTGCATACCGAAAATAGCGGTTGCGGGTTCTATGAATAAAAAAAAAAATTCAAACTTGTATACAGTAAAAGGAGATGATATTCATTCTTATCAACAAATTTTCTTCTACATCTTTGTTTAAAATGAAAATTGCTACTATTTTTTTTCTATAAGATTATTAAGTAAAAAAATAACCAATCAAATTGGTTCTTTACCTAACTCGTAACATTCACATTAATCTTTTACTTTTTAATAATAAAGTCTTATAAGTCTAAATATCTCAATTCCGTCGTAACATTCATTCCTCCATATTTCTCATGACATTCAAATTGGTCCTCGAGTTTTTAATTGCGTCATATAATTCTACGGATCCTAATTTCGGTCGCCATATTCATCCTCTTCTTCACCACTTTTCCTCAAAATTTAAATTGTAAATTAACTATAATTTTTACTTGAGTGAAGAAGTTAATCAAATAAATGATGTATTATTGTAACAATGTTAATGCTCCGAATGAGTCATGTCAGTAGAGAGTTAATGTGAGATTAAAGGGAGGACGAATATAACATATGAAATTAAAATATTTAAGCCTTATATGACTCAACTAAAGAAAGAGGACCAATTTGAATGTTGTAGAAAAGATGTAGGACTAATGCTGATTGTTTACTCTAAAAAAACATATAATGATCAATTTTCATTTAAAAGTTAAAACAAAAGCAATGTACAGTTGGACAGTTGTTAATTGTTAATTAATAATATTTTTTAACGATAATAATTGAAGTGAGCAATGATAAACTCGTATTCATGGATTTAAAAAGCTATACCAAAAGAAAGAGAACAGGATAAAGACAAAAAAATGTCGATGACTTGATCTGATATTACGATCCCGATTTGCCAATAACAGAATCAGAAGATGATTTGATAAGTCATAAGCATTTTTATTATATTTTATAAGTAAATTCAAATAATATTCGTGGATTATACAGTATCCCAGTTTGGAAATCCACGTGCACTTTGATCAGACATAGATCTGATTAGGTATAACAGTTGATTTATAAATTACTAGTTTTGGAAAAATATTCGACTTTTGATTATTAAAAATATGATTAGGTTTGATCAGAACTATTTTATGCTTCTATTACAAGAATTATGATTTCCTCTGCGCAGAAAACAAAAATGGATGCTTCCGATCCATATTATGATTGGTAATCCATTTGAAAAAAAAGCTTTTTTAATACAACGTAGATTGAAATTTGAAAATTTTGTCAGTAAAATTTGGTTTTGATGTATGTTAGTATTCTGAAGAAATAAAACACTTTTTTCTTTAGATACAATGTAGATAGAAATTTGAAATCTTGTCAGTTAGACACGGATTTGATTATGTAAATGAAGTATTAGTTGCTTGTAATAGTAATCTAAATTATTCTCAGTTTTCTTTATATATAGTTTCGGTTGTTCTAAGTAGGGTTGTCAATTTGGTCGGTTAATGGGTCAAACCAAATCGAACTAAAATGGAGTATTAGATTTTCATTATTTGTAAGTTTGGTTTTAGATTCGATTTTTTGTTTAAACATCGATTAACCGAATCAAATCGAATGAAAAATATTATACTCCCTCCAACCCAAAATTCTTGTCCAAAAAAGAATGAACTGATTATTGAATCATACTAGCATATGGACTACTTAACTTTTAACATCTCAATTAATCAACTTCCAAAAACAAGACCTATTCTTTAATCAATTGTGTACTATTTCACTTGTAAAATTACTGGTCACGTGGATATTATGGTTTCATTAACTAATTTCACTAGTGATTTTTAGTACGCAATTACACATATTTAAAACATCAATACCCCACGATTTAATTGGACATAGTACCATCTGAAGTAGAGAAAAATCGTCGTGTCTGGTCCTAGCAGGTGTATTTTTTATTTATTCTATTTATTTGTTAGTTGAGTTGTATCAAATAAAATAACTATACGGTTAAACTCCATAAAGAATATTCGATAGAGTAATAATCGGTTAAAATTATAATTTTTTATGATCATAATATGAGTCAACGTATTAAAATAATATTCAAGAAACAATAATCCCGTTAGATGAATATAGTTTTCACAATAAATTATTACTTTATTGAAGTTTTAACTGTACTTATATTTCATAATTTGAATTCTTATTTTGTGATCCTTGATTCTTTTTATGACCTCATTTAATATTTTTCAAACTTCGTTTCATCACAGGAAAAACAGTGTTTACATCTATATGAAATGAATACAAGTGAGCTGTCAGCACATGCAGCCATTTAGTTATATCAACGTACTTTAAAGAAAAAATGTTTCCCCCTTTTACTTCCCTTCAATTTTTTCGCAAGGCTGGTGGCAGAAATGTTAGATAAAGATATAAATGGCCGAAAATTGATTTTATTTCAATTTTAGCAATTTGGTTGTATATTTATTGACATATTTATAAGCCCGTCCCTACACGAACATACATTGGACCATTTATATGCTTGTTTAGTATTCTTAAATTAAATTTTGAATTTAGTTTTTGAATTGGCTAAAATAAAAATACTGTTCATTAAATGATGGAAAGTTAGAAACCCTTAGAAGTTGGAAAGCAATGGTTGATGAATCCCTTTTGTCCATACCCAGACACTAACCCCCCATTTTGTATGTATATGTAAGCACAAGTTTGTAAATTGTAACCCTATAATGCGGAGGAGACACGATAGACACAAAATACGGTATTTTATGAAAAAACTTAGGTTACATTGATTATATGATTAATATAAAGTTCAATAATAATAATTATTTTAAAAAATATAGAAGTAAAATATAAAAAAATACATACAAATGATGATCGCAATGATATATTTGATTCAGACCCAAAAATGAAAATATCGTGTCATATTGAAATCTAACGTATATATTCAACACGAAATTTTCGAATTACTTTATAGACCTTATATAATTTGTACATAAGCTGTTCCACTCATTGAACAACGTAGCAGGTAGCACTGAAGAGAGAGATTAGAGAGAGAGAGAGCAGCCAATCCTAAAGAAATCCACCCACCAAAATTCATTGGGCCTATAAAATCTCTAAACAAAACCCACATTTTCAAATTTGAATGGCCTATTAAACTCCCCATGTTCGCTTGGCGCCCGCATCTCTCTCTTTGACTGCCTCGGCGTCTCCAATTTCCCAAAAAACCTCATTTGACCACCACTCTCTCCCTTTATAATCACCCCTTTACCTCTGATAGTCATTTCATCAAACAGTTCATCTGCTGATTCTGTTTTTCCCACCCAATCATGACTGAAGCTATCAAGAATAGCTCTAGAACCGATCCTATTTCGCTCAAGGTCAGTTTTCACGACCTCAGCATCACCACCAGCCCCAGCATTGATATCTGCAGCAGCACCGTCACCGGTTCCGACAACACCAGCTTAGGTAGTTTTAGCAAAATAAGCGATGCTGGATTCGTCGATAAGCAGATATATATCAAGGATGTAACTGTGAATGAGGGCGAGGAATGTGTGGAGAGTGAGAAGAGTAGTTTGAGCTCCGTTAGTTGCTGCAATGGCGGCGATGCAAATGACGCTAGTTTCAGGAGCCTCTGCCCGTCGAAACCGCATATGGCGAACGACCGGCGGTGGGATGCGATACAATCCGTGCTGAGTAGAGACGGCGAGTTGGGGTTAGGGCATTTTAGGCTGCTGAAGAAATTGGGATTTGGGGGATATTGGGAGCGTTTATCTCGCGGAGTTGAGGGGTATGGGGTGTCTTTTTGCTATGAAAGTTATGGATAAAGGGATGTTGGTGAGTAGGAAGAAAGTAGCGAGGGCTCAAACGGAGAGAGATATTTTAGGATTGTTGGATCACCCTTTTCTTCCAACTCTTTATTCGCATTTTGAAACGGATAAGTTTTCGTGTTTGCTGATGGAGTTTTGTAGTGGCGGAGACCTGCATTTGCTCAGGCAGCGCCAGCAGGGGAAGCATTTCGCCGAGCAGGCAGCAAGGTTAGCTGCGTTTGTCTTTTATGTTAATTGATTGAATTGATAACACCTTAGTGTATTGGCTGTCATTGAGGTTCAATAAATAGTTCTCGATTCTGTAGCCTATAGCTGAGTGATGATTGGATGTGTAACTTTGATTTGTAATGGCTTTTTTCTTTGCATAATCAGTTCATTTAACTGATTTCATTGTTGATGATGCTTCCATTTTTTAGTTATCAAGTAAAGATACAATTTTTAGAAGATCTTGAATTCAACTGTGTACTTATTATCTAGATAACTGCTACTGAAATTCACTTCTGCTGCATTGATGTTAAATGATGTATGTGTATTATTGCTTTTGAGAGTAACTTTGCCCATTATATACAACCAAATTGAAGCTTTAATTCTTCTGAAAGAGACTACTTGGTATTCACTAGTTATATGCATTCTTGGACAGGTTCTATGCTTCAGAAGTTCTGCTTGCGCTCGAATACCTCCATATGATGGGAGTGGTGTATAGAGACTTGAAACCCGAAAATGTTCTTGTAAGGGACGATGGCCACATCATGTTATCAGATTTTGATCTATCACTAAGATGCCATGTCAATCCCACACTCCTCACATCCGGTGATGGCCCAGCCTGCACACTTTCCTCCTACTGCATCCAGCCACCCTGCATTGATCCAGTATGCAAACTACCTGTTTGTGTTGAGCCTAATTGTTTCCAACCCCTCCTGCTTCAGGCCTCGTCTCTTCAAGCCAAAATCCCAGAAAGCAAGAGGCGAAAGAGCAACTATGGTAAGCCCAGACTCCTTCCCAATGCTGGTAGCTGAGCCAACTGCAGCCCGGTCCATGTCTTTCGTGGGAACACACGAATACTTAGCACCAGAAATCGTTAGAGGAGATGGCCATGGCAGTGCTGTAGACTGGTGGACGTTTGGAATCTTCTTGTACGAGTTGCTTCATGGGAAGACACCCTTTAAAGGGAATGGCAATAGGGAGACGTTGTTTAACGTGGTAGGGCAGCCGCTTAAGTTCCCTGAGGGCTCAGCAATCAGTTTTGCTGCAAAGGATTTGATCAGAGGCTTGCTTGCTAAGGACCCTCAGAAGAGATTGGGATTTAAGAGAGGGGCCACAGAGATAAAGCAGCATCCTTTCTTCGAGAGTGTGAATTGGGCTCTTATTCGTTGCACGACGCCTCCTCAGATTCCTGAGCCTGTAGATCTTGCTTCGCTTAGCCAGAAGCTGAAGTCGTCATTGGTGGCGAATAACAATAGTGCTACTGAATCAGAGAGGTCATCTGGCCCTTATTTAGACTTTGAATTCTTCTGAACATTTTCATATTGTTGTTGTTATGTATGATTGAGCCTTTCTAATTCTTGGTTTGTAGTTGTATTTTAGCAATTCTTTTCTCTTTACAAATGCTCTCTCTCTCTCTCTCTCTGAATGTTTGCATGCCATTGCTCAGGTTAATGATGAGTTTCAGGTAGAAACAAGAGATCGAGGCAACTCTCCTCCTTCTTTATCACTTTTGTCTCTTTGGTTCCTTTCAGCTGCACTTTTTGGCAGCAAATCCATTGCTTTTTCAGGAGTGGTGATGTAAACTGTAAATGATGGCTGCTTTATCTAAAAAAGGAGTTGATTGGGAGAAAGAATGAAACCGTTCAGAAACAGTGTTGAACAAGTGTCGATGTCAAATGGGAATGTAACTTTTGGGACAGTGCCTTTTATCTTTGGTTTTCTGCTCTCTCAGCTGAATCATTCTGGAGATGTTTCATTCTCCTTCTATGGGCAGGCTTTTATCAAGAGAGAGAGAGATAATGCTTTTCTTTCTCTATATAAATGTTCTTTTTCTAGGATGAATGGAGTCGCCTCTTTTTTTTTTTTTTGGATGACAAGGATAACCTTTTGGATGACAAGGATAACCAGCAGCCGCTACCGAAGTGCGTACTAGGTAAAATCCCTATCCCGTGCAATAACGCAAACCACACATGAGAGTTCAACCATCCTGGACTAACTATATGTGACATCGCAACAAATAAGCGTTGCCCAGATGGAATTTGAACCTGGATCTATCTGCCTCGGCACCCACCCTCACCACTACGTCATCCCAAGAGGACATGGAGTCGCCTCTTTATTCAACTTTACAGAAGCCAAATATATATTTTTCACCTGTTTTTGGATTAGGGCCGGTCTCCTGAAGGAAAAAGGACCTAGGAAGCAAAAAACAAAGAATTGGGCCCCAAAATTAAAAAAATCCCCCTAAAGTTTTATATAGTCAATTAGTTTGTATAAAAATAACAAGAAAATGGTTGGTGTAATTAAAATAACACATTAAGGGGTCGTTTGGTAAGAATTCAGGTATATATAATGGTAACGTGTATGATATAGTAGGGTGATTGGGTATAGACATAAGTGATTTCTTTAATAATGTTTGACATTTACTAGTGAATGTGTATGACCAAATATGATGTTTGGTTGTATTTAGACCTCAATGAGAATGTATAATTTTTTATAAAAAAATAAATATTTTGTGAATTTTCTAATGTGATAAATAATAATAGAATAAGTCATGTTTTTTTTTTGGTGAAATTTAATACTCCATCCGTCCCATCCGACTTGTCTTATATTCCTTTCCTACAGCCGGTCCCGACCGTCTTGTCCTGTTTCCTAAAATAGAAATGGGTCCCACACTTTTATCATATCAAATCATCTTTAAACAATTAAATATCTATATGGGTCCCACACTTTTACCTCACATACAAATTATATTATTTAATTATATGAGTCCTATAATTTTATTACATAATATTAATATCAACTCGCAAAACCGCGCCGAAAAGAAGGAGACAAGTCGGGGGACGGAAGGAATATAAGAATATTTTAATGAAAAGCACAATATCTTTTATTTTGATTATTTACAAAATATTAATAAATATTTTAAAAAATAATTATGAAGATACTTTCTACATATTTTTACGAGATTATTAAATATTTATTTTAGTAAAAATTAAAAGCATTTTTAAATTATGTTAGAATGTTTTTAAATAATAATGTTTATTATTTGACAAAATAAGTTTTATTTATTATTATTACGTTAGTATATATTTTTATGAGATTAGTGTATTTAATTTTTATTAAATTAAAAACATTTTTATAAATTATGTTTAAACATTTTTAAATAATAATGTTTATTATTTGACAAATTTTAAGTTTTATTTAATATAATTATTTTCTTAACTACTTATTTTTATTTTTACTAAGTATTATAAAATTTATTTTATTTTAAATAAATAATGTATAAAAATTTTATTTTTTGATATCCATATGTGTTTGAAAACTCAAACCCAAGTAGATCATGAGTATGAGAAAATCCATATCTATTCGGGTATAAAATTCATAGTATGATGTCAAAACCCATGGACCAATCGTTCCATAGTAGGGTTGTAAACTTATGTACCAAACACCTCCTAAGTCTTTATAAGAGTTTGCCATTTGTGGTTCAAGACTTCAAATCCTATCAGCTATTATATTAACCAGACAAGATTATAAAATAAGATCTATCAAAATATTTATTTTTAAATCTTTCAGAAATATGGAAATCTTTTTTTTTTTTACTTACCTAGAAAGCGCTATAATGTTCTTCCATAATATTTATTTCCAAATATAATGATATTGGATTTATTCGGACACATATTTTACGTCATATTCAAGCATAATTTATATGGCTCCTGCACATAAATGAAATTAAAGTTCATAATCTCCATTTATATTTCGTGAAAATGTCATTCAATGGGTGATAATGAATTTTCGGATATGTAATTAAGAAACTTGGACAGTAAATATAAATTGGTAAAAGTATTAACTCTCGGTAAAATCCAGTTGACAACAGTTATAAGAAATCTTGGATACAACTGCAGTATTGCGCAGACAAAGCCAGACCCAATCAACCAGTTTAATTTGTTTTCTTGAACTTTTAGCGCCAATAATAAACAACCCAAATAAAACCAGAAAAATAATAAAAAAGATTCGAACTTTTTTCGCCTTGATGGACCCGAAATTCTTTCTTTTAATTTCTGTGTGTTTTCTTGTTCAATCCTCTTATGGGTATGATCATCTATCTTCAATTGTGTTTTATTCTTGATTGTTAACTTATGTGGATCACGGCTGATTTGTTTTCATTTCATTTCTTTTGTTTGTTTGTTTATTTTAACCCTCTCTTTCCCCATTCTTTTGGGTTTGATTAAGAATCAGAAATGAATCATTGTTAAAATGGACGACCGGTTCTTCTTCAGGCACGGTTGATCCAACCCGGGTCACCCAAATTTCGTGGAATCCCAGGTTTTATTTCTTGATTATTTTTGGTTTTTTATTGTGTGGTTGATTATTTTCTTTCATAATTGTTGATTTGGGGTATGATTTTTAACATTGTATTTTACAGGGCTTTTTTGTACAAAGGGTTTTTGACTGATAAGGAGTGTGATCATCTCATTAATCTGGTTAGCCGAATATGATTAATGCTTACAAATATTTGCATGTACTCAATCAAATTTCTCTAGATATATATGAGTAATCTTTACGTTATTCAAACGCTCTCTCTCCTTCTTATTGGGGAAGATGTTCTGATGGGCTTTGTTGTTATCAAGTAGGCGAAAGATAAGCTGGAGAAATCTATGGTAGTAGACGATTCTGGCGAGAGTATGGTGAGTGGAGAACGGACGAGTTCTGGCATGTTCTTGGATAAAGGCCAGGTTAGTGAAATCGACAAGAATTTCCCCCATAAAGAAGTTTTCAAAAATCTAATCTCACAGCATCGCCATCGATCAATGGCCTATACTTTATCTAACATCTCCTGATGATGCACGTGCACTTCTTTTTTCGTGAAGGACGAAATAGTTGAAGGGGTCGAGCAGAGAATTGCTGCATGGACATTTCTACCTATAGGTAATTGTATGCTTCTTCATCCAATTGAGAACTACTTTGTTGATACTATAAATCTGTTAAGCAGAGAATGGGGAGGCTATGCAGATTTTACATTACGAGAATGGCCAAAAGTACGAGCCACATCACGATTTTTTACTTGACAAGGCTAATCAAGAATTAGGTGGTCACCGCGTCGCTACTGTGCTTATATATTTATCCAATGTGGCTAAGGGTGGCGAAACAGTTTTCCCCAATTCCGACGTGAGTTACAATCTTATAGCCTCTTATTTATTTATTTTAATCTTAATTAGCTCCCTTTATGTCACTCTAATCTATACTGTAAATGCAGCTCAAAGATAAACAGGCAAAGACAGGATACTGGTCTAATTGTGCCAAACAAGGCTATTCAGGTAAATCAACATATATTCCAATAGTTAAGGATTCAAATTTGTTGTTGACTCTGTGTTTGGTCCTTAATTGAAACAGTGAAGCCTGTGAAAGGCGATGCTCTATTGTTCTTCAGCCTTCACCCGGATACCACGCTCGATGACACAAGCTTGCACGGGAGCTGCCCCGTGATTGAAGGGGAGAAATGGTCTGCAACCAAGTGGATACATGTGCGATCTTTTGAAGCTGCACCAGCCAGGACGACGAGCGGTGATTGTACGGACGAGGATCCCAACTGCCCGGCTTGGGCTCTTAGAGGGGAATGTGAAAAAAATCCTGTCTATATGATTGGCTCCGAGGATGCTGCTGGTTACTGTAGGAAGAGCTGCAACCTCTGTTCACACATTCTATCTCCAATACAAAATAAGTTCCAAAGAGTTTAGAATTTATAGATGAAACTACGCAGCTACTTTTTTTAGTGCTACAATCTCATTGTTAGATTCATTTAGAGAGCTTCCAACATATATTTTTCACAATATGCAAGCATAATTTAATTGAGGAAAAATATATTTTGACATCTAAATAATATTGGGCTTTTGTTAATTCTATTTTCTTTAGGCTTTTGCTTGTTAGGCTCTTTAGGATTTCTAGTATTTTATTTATAGTTGTATTTTGGATTGTAATAAGTAGATTTGGAGATTGTAGAAATTGACGGTGCTACCGCTCGTTTCCCATTTCCTTTCGCTAGGCGAATTAATTTTGGATGCCGTTATCCTTAGTACTCATGCGTCGAATCAATAAGTTAACGAAGATCAAGTTCCGACATTCGTACGCAAATCAATTGATTTTGATTAATGCTTATAATCGTATCTGACATTCGAGGAGTCAAACGGACTCAATCTCTATCCTTTTTATCCTATTTGTCTTTATTTACATATTGTTATTTTATTCAAAAAAATCCACTCCATAAAAAATCGATTTGTTTAGTAAACTCACCGGAATATTTTAATAAATTCAAGACAAAAGGCGACACCTTTGCATACCTACAATCTAGCTCCGTCTCAAGCGGATAGAGATATGGTGTTTAAAAGTGTCGTGTATTTAGAAGCACTCCTTAAATAAGGATGATACGCACGTTTTATTCGATAAATAATTCCAAGAGTTTATGAGTATTATTTATTGGGACAAAAACATTAATTCTTTGACGGGACCGTAGGACCACTTAGTCATCGCATATTATTGTTACTACTTACTAGACCTACAATTATTTGTAGAGCATAAAACTAATACATGTAGCATTGCTTCAATTTAATTAATTAATTTTGATGCAACGTGATCTTTGGTCCATAATATATGACGTGCTCAGTCACACAAATAACGCGACTTTCGCTCCCATCACCCTCGTTTCAATAAATAATTGACTATTTTATTTTTCATATGTAAATGAAAATAAAAATAAAATTCAAAGCATTCACACTTATATGGATTAGAAAACAAACAACTTCTCAGAAGAAATTTCTCTTTGCATATCAAAATCCCTCATTTTTCCAATTTATGATTTTTTACCCGTAACTACAACTACAAGCATGTTGTTGTCATACAAGGGAAACACAAAAAATAATTAATTACACGTTTTCTTTTCCCAAAGAGTCACGAGTTGAGAGGAATTATTATTTATTAGTATAATTAATATATCGATATAAAGGAAAAATAAATAGATTATAGGACCATTTGGCTCCGATCCAACGTATTTTTGTTAGTTCATACTTCAGATAAATCCAATTTGGAGCTTCGACTTGTCGATTCCGGTGGCTGTGGTCGGAGCCGGAAAAAGAAACACGGGCGGGCAGCACAAAGCGGGGCGGGTGGGTGCGACCGCCCCCTCGAACTTTCGTGTAATACTACGAATTATTTTCGATTTTTAGTAATTTATACATTTGTCCCATTAAAATTTTTGGATTGACCCCCCCTAGATTTTTGAATTTGTCAACTTACACCAAAGTAAAAATTAAAAATTAGTGTGAATGTGACCACTAATTTAGACAAATATTCAAAAATGTATGTTACTAATTTTAATTTTAGTGAAGGTCTAAAATTTGAAGTTTTGAATATCTATTTTGATAGAGTTATTTATATAATATAACATATATCTTTTATGCAGTTATATGTTATGTTTGTGCTTTCTTTTCTTTTTTTATACTTGATTGTCCTTTAAGTAAAATTAGCAACATTTGAAACATAAAAAACTCTATCTTTCAAATACTTGATTAATTTATAAGTTAGAAATTGTTATTCTTTGTAATATCCTCCGACTATTTCTAGGCATCGTCAAAATACGATTTTGTACTATATTTTTCGAATAAATTACAAATAACATATAACGGCTATTCGTAAAAGAAAATATAATATCGCTAAATAAGCCTTAATTAGTAAGTATATTTAGATGAAAAACACCCCAGAAAAATTTCTCGGGGCTTATTCCCGTAAATTTTGCCCCCCTAATAATAAATCTTGGATCCTCGGCCAAGGATTGTGGCCACGTGGACATGATGGATGACAATGGTAAAGTTGGTTGTATAAGTAAGTGGAAATAACCACTGTTAGCCGAAACGAAAAAAAAAACACAAATGTAGCGCTGAAACTTAAACAAAACATAAAAGTAGTCATTTTGTCTTTTATCCCAGGGGGCCGAAGGGAGGGCCGATGGGGAACCGATGGGAGAGTCCATCGGCCCTCCTTATGCCCTCCTTAGGCCCTCCATTTAGGCCCTCCATCGGCCCTCCTTATGCCCTTCTTAGGCCCTCCGATGAAGGGTCGATCTCCATCGGCCCTCATCATGTTTAAAAAAAAATAATAATAAATAACTTTTTTTTTTTGGAACTTGAGGGCCGATGGTTTGTTTTTTTATTTTTTATTTTTTTACACTTGGGGCCGATGCCCCATTTAACACCCTTTTTTTTCTTTTTTAACTTCAGGGCCGATGGCCCTTTTTTTTTTTTTTTTTTTTACTTGGGGCCGATGCCCTTTTAACCATTTTTTCTTTTTTTAACTTTAGGGCCATCGGCCCTGTTTAATTTTAATTTTTTTTAATTTTTTTTTTTCAGGACTGATGGAGGGCCGATGGAGTCCATCGGCCCTCCATCGGCCCCCATCGGCCCTGCGCCGTATAAGGACAAAATGACTATATTTGTGTTTTGTTTTAGTGGTGGGCTATAAATGTATATATATTTCTACTGTTTGACTACTGTTAGAAATGCCTCTATAAGGAATGTTATCGCCAGCGGACCCAAAGGTACGTACGATCTGATGAGGAGTTCGACCGAAGGCATCGTGGTCGCGTTTCTAAGAGCGTATGTGGGAGAGGAGGAGGATGTGTTGGAAAATCGTTAATCTATATATATAGATCTTTATATATATATATATTTTGTTATTATGAAAATTTATTTAGCATTAAATGCTAATTTAATTTGGGAAAAATTAAGTCCGTTTAATTGTCTTTTCGAGCTTTGATATATATTCGATTTATGAATTGAGATATATGACTTCGATCTACGTTTCGAGTAGATAATTATAGTGTGTTTAATTTCTCGATTTCGATTTTCGGTGAGTGAAAAATAGTGGCTCGAAGTTTGGGGGGACAAAATCAAAATGTTACCTAAAGTGAAGAAACTTACCTTGTACGGGATTGAGAGAGTTATTACATTAATCAATGTCCCACATTAATTAATGTGCAAACTTTATTGTTGTATTTAAATGTCTACCACATTGAATGAGATAACAAAGTCGATACGTGGGTGCCGATCCACACATGTTTATGAGCACAAAAATAGATTACTTCTGCACAAGTGATTGACCTAATATTCAATCTCTATTAGTATCGAGTTAATAATAATAAAAAATAAAATTTATCTTAACACACGAAAATCGAACTCTTAAATTACGGCGCAAAAAAAACACAACAACGTTTTTACTCTTTTAGTATGGTACATAGAATATATATTTCTAACAGTAATTATTAAATTATTTGCAGAACATTCAAACGTAGTTTTAATAACCAAAAGCTTGTATAGATATTATATAAATTGAATAACTAAAAAAAGTTGAAAAAAAGTAAATTGAATAACTAAAAATAGGGATGAAATTATCTGTCCAATAAATTTATGTCCAATTGATATATGATTTAAAACGATATAATTTTGTATTGAAAAACTATAAATTAAAAGAATAAGATTGAAAAATGATTTAATAAATAATCAAAAAGTGCAGTTTTTTAATACAAAACTACATAATCAAACAGCAATTGAAAGGTATTTATTAAATAGATGATCTCATCCCAAACTAAAAACAATTTAAAATTATCTGTATAGTAAAAAAGAATTCTTACAATGTCCCAGTTTGCCAAACAGGGCTATTCAGGTAATTAGTAAACTAACCTATTCTAACAGTTCACAAGAAATTATAGATTGTGTTTGGTCTTTAATTGGGACAGTGAAGCCTGTGAAAGGCGACGCCCTGTTTTTTCCAGCCTTCACCGGGATGCCACTCTCGATGACAAAAGCTTGCGAGGGAGCTGCACCGTGATTGAAGAAGAGAAATGGTCTGCAACAAAGTGCAGGGCCGGCCTTGAGCAGGTGTAGGCGGGCCGACCGCTCAAACCCAAGATTTCAGGGGCACCAACCCACATATTTGCATTATATACCTATGAAAGCTTAATAAAATTTGGCCTATAAGAAATCAACTATATTTTGAAAAGAAAGGTTCAATCATAAAAATTCAGTCCAACCTCAAAAAGATGTAACCCACATATAATTCATTTTCAATTTACTAAATATAAATCTGTTTTCCTTAGTTTTTTTATTTCTTAACTAATTATTTTTTTTTTATTTTAAGAAACAGTAAAATTAAAAATGATCTTCAATCCCTATAAAATGAAAAGACAACCTGCCTCGAATGATAAAGAAATAATAAAATTAAAATATCATTTTTGCATCTGATTGAATTCAAATTTTGTCTGGGACTAGAAAATAGGCCTTTGGTTATGAAAAAAATAAGAAACAAAAAGGTAAGTCTCAAAGAGATGTTATTGATAAGTATACGATGGCCCGCTTCTGTTTTTTTTTTTTTTTTTGCGTTAATAAAATTGGATTTTTTTTCACATTACATAGGCCCATTTTTTACTTTCGAACAAGGCACCCGAAATATCAGAACAGAACCTGACAAAGGGGATACATGTGCGATCTTTTGATGCTGCACCAACCAGGCCGGTGAGTGGTGATTGTACGGACGAGGATCCCAACTGCCCCGCTTGGACTCTTGGAGTGAAAAAAATCCTGTCTGGCTCTGATGATGCTTCTGGTTATTGCCGGAAGAGCTGCAACCTCTGCTCCCATTCTATCTCCAATAGAAATTAAGTTTAGAATTTGTAGATGAAATCACAGAGCTACTTTTTTAGTGCTACAATCTCATTGTTAGATAATTTCATTTAAAGAGTTCTAACATAGATTTTTTACTGACGTTCAAGCAAAATTTCAAATGGAAATCAAGTTTTTTAGTAAACTCATCATAATATTTTAGTAGTTTCAAAGAAAAAAAAGGACGACACTTGTGCAAACCTTGCCATAGTCTAGCTCATCTTATGCGGATAGACATATGGTGTTTAAGGTCATTTTGTGTAATAATTTAGAACCACTCTTTAAGAATGATACAATAACAATCGATGTAATACACCCACAAATAATTCCAAGAGTCATGAGTATTATATATTGGGACAAAAGGACTAATTCTTGTACAGGACCATAATTATAGACCACTTGGCCATCCCATATTGTTGTTACTAATTACTACGACCTTAGAATGGATTATCTATGAAGGCTACTTAAAATAGGAAATAAAAAGCAATTTGTCCCTTTAATCTTATTATTGGATGGTTTGAATTGATATGCTTTGAAATATTTATTATGTATTTCTTATATATTTTATGCATAAAGCTAAAAATTGTAAACATTACAAAGTTTATACATTAAAAAAATAAAAATAAAGAATGCGCATAAAAAATATAAGTTATATGAATACTTCATACTTCTTATATAAACATGTCTTCCTATTAGATTCATACCCGACTAGACCTAACTACAATTATATGTAGAGCAAAAAACTAATCAACCTATAGCATAGCTCCAATTTTATTCATTTATTTATTTATTTTGATGCAACGTGACATTTGGTCCATACATGACGTGCCCTAGTTTTTTTTTTTTTTTTTTTGATGACAAGGAACCCGCAGCCGCTACTTTTGGTGCGTACAGGGTAAACCTCGCTCTTGTGCAATAGACTGCAAACCACACAAGAGAGTTAAACCACCCTAAGGTGACAGATACACATAATGTGTCTAGTGGGAATTGAACTTATGACCTTTCGGTCCCGAGCCACCCACCTTCACCACTACGCCATCCCATGGGAAGATGACGTGCCCTAGTTATTACACGATAACGTGACTTTCGCCCCATACACCCTCGTTTTTAATGTGTTGTCGTTTATAACTAACTATTTTATTTTAATGTGAAAATAAAGATAATATTCAAAGCATTCATACGTATAACAATCAACTTCTTAAAGAAATTGTTCTTGTATATCGAAGTCCGTCATTTTCCAGTTTATGATTTTTTACCGGTAACTACATGTTGTCATACACGAGAATGGCAAAGAGTAATGAATCACACATTTTCTTTTCCTCTATGTAAGACCACGAGTTTGTAACGAGAGTGGATATTTCTCTAGATAGGAAGGACCATCAGATTGATTTACTATCTATTATTATCATATAGATATAAAGGGATTTTTGTATATATAGGACCATTTGGCTCCACGTATTTTTTGTTAGTTCATACTCCAGATAAATCCAATTCTATCTCTAAATATATTTTTCGTATTCCAAGAAATATAGATAATATATAAGAAAATAAACATTAGGATGCAATATGTGTATTCGTAACTTGTAACTAATGTAAATACATAGATTATGGTGTTGTTTGAGAGATCTGTGTCAACAGAAAATAAGTGTTTATCGAAATAGTTTATAAGTCATTAATAAATTCTCGTAAGATGATAGTAATAGCTTATACTTAGGGATATTCCTCTTAAAATACGAAATATAATCAAGGGATCTTGGTTCCTATTTTTTTAACTACATTTTTTATATTTTATGTAAGAGTATAAGTAGTATTAATTTATCAATGTTGGTCCGAAACAAATATTGGGGCCGTCCCTACCAGGTAATTTTATCTTGGTCAAGTTCGTCTATAAATTAAGTGAGGAGAAGGGACATAAACCTTAAACAAAAGCTAGAAAAGAGAAAAATGGCAACAAAGTTGGAGGCGGCAAAAACTGATGTTTTCGTAAAGGGAGAGTACGACACTGCCGCCATCAGATCAGTGAAAGTGGCGACGGGCAAAAATGAGTCTGTGGATGTGTTCATCGTCGCACCGACAAGCAAGGGGACGTATCCGGTGCTGCTCTTCTGCCACGGTTGGGCGATGATCAACGATTGGTACTCCGACTTGCTCGACCACATTGCCTCTCATGGCTACATCATCGTTGCTCCACAGGTACGATAAAAAACTCTAAATTAAAGTTCAACGTATTTATAATTAAATATTTCTTTCTTTAGAATGCACTTTTTTTTTTTTTTTTTTCCTTTGATTAGTTCTACAACATTATTTTCCCATTGGGGGGAATTTCCATTTGTGAGGAAATCAGAAGGGCAAATGCAGTGACAGAATGGCTATCGACAGGCCTCCTCGCGGAGCTCCAGAAGCAGAAGGACTTCAACAACGTCTACCCCGACATGAATAATCTGGTCGCTGCAGGCCACAGCAGGGGTGGCAAGATTGCTTTTTCCCTGGCGTTAGGACTAACCTGCGAGGAGAAAAAAAAGGGGTACATTAAGAGATTAATGGGATTATTTTCCAGTAAAAAAACATCACCATGGGTAGTGAAAGCCTCCTCCTCAGCCCAGAAATTCAAGGCGGTGGTAGGTATCGATCCTGTGGCAGCCAAGTCGATGGGCAAAGAAGACGATCCTAAAATCCTCCACTACATCCCTCGCTGCTTTAACATGTCGATTCCCGTGGCCCTGGTGGGGACCGGGTTGAGCAACGCCCCGAAAAAGGGCGCGGTTTGCGCTCCTGATGGGTTGAACCACGCTGAGTTTTTCAATGAGAGCAAACCGCCAATTTGTTACTTCCTTGCCAAGGATTATGGTCATGCCGACATGATGAATGACAATTGGCTGGTTTGTATTGTAAGGAAAACTATCGCCAAAGGACCGAAAGGTACGTACAATATGATGAGGAGTGCTACTGGAGGGGTTACCGTCGCGTTTCTGAGAGCGTATGTGGGAGAGGAGAAGGAGGAGGATGATCTGGAAGCCATTGTGGATGATCCCAGTATTGCTCCTGTACTTCTCGATCCGGTTCTTCATGTTGTGGTTTGATTGAATCAAATCTTATGCTATAAAAAAGTCGGTTCTATGCCTGCTTATTACTGCATATAAGTGAATTTGTGTCTGTATTTGACTCGTTTATCTCCTATACGGAGCTCGAATAAAAATTGTTTTCCTTGTCGTTGAAACTTGATACTTCGGTTTTCTTTTTCCTTTTTCTTTTACAAGTATTCGAGATGGAGATATAATTGCAAATTTGCAAATATCATAATTCAATAATGGCCCATAACGGACTGGGCTCGATATGTTGGGCCAAATCCTTTTAAAAGGGAAAGCTGGCACTACTAGAAAATTGGCCCACTCTTGGGGTGGGTTCGCGACTGGGCCCAGTACTGGTTTTATATCTTTATTTCCACATCTTGTACATGAGTCTAGTTGAGTCATTGACATTGTTTGAAATACTTTTATAAGCAACTTTTAATTACTTATTAAAGTTGTTTAAAGTTTTTATTAAGCAAAAATTGTTTGTGTCAATATTAGAAAAAAAAAGTTCAAGTAATGCAAACACTCTGATAAACTGCTTCTAGTTCTTTTTTTTTGCTTCTACTTCTAAAAACACCCTCAACCAGCTTATGAGTTTTTGCTTATTCTGACTTGTTTAAAAAAAAAAAGGTAAAAACATACATTCCAAATATTTTTTAAAAAAAATACTTCTACAATTAAAAAACCCAACAACAACTTATTTAATTAAGTTGTTCCAAACACTTATATAATTTACATTAATTATTTGTTACCATAACAGTAAAATACAGTTAATCCTCTTTAAATTAATATACTTGAAATCGGAAAAAAAATATTCATTTAGCGAAGTTATTTAATTATCCATAAATAAAAAATTTATTCATTTATCAATAAATGAATGTTTATTACTTTAGAGAGAAACTTTCAATATAAAACAAGTTAAATGCATACATTAAACTTAATTATTTTAATAATTTAGTTCGTATAAATATTAAAAAATGAAGAATTTTAGTAATTTGCTTTAGTAAAAATATGTTAAAATGTACTTGGAATAAATACTAATTATAAAACAAGTCAAACTATTCAATTTTAGAACAAAAAAATGAACAAAACTCATATACATAAAAAAATAAAAAGTTTATTTTTGCTAATAATAAAATTATCATGAAAGTATGTTTTCGGCATTACAAGATTAGTTCTTCAGAAAATAATCTACCCGAAACTGATGTCATTGAATTAGATAAAGATCTTCAATCATTATGTAATGTCATCTCTAATTTACGCTTAAAAATTGCTATGAATATTCAAAATCTTTTAGTTATCCTATTGATAATCATGTATTTATGGAATTACAGATGAATGAAGAAATTATTTCAAATACTTATGAACAATAATGATGATGGAGGGAATGATCGTAAACGACATTTATTCCAATTGTGTTATTAAAGGAGGCATTTCAAGTAATAGTTGTTGGAATTTTGCATACTGAAAGCAAATTTTATGCTTATATACAATGTGTTTTTCTTTCCACTGTTTTATTCTCCTATCTGATATAAATATATTTGCACATGTAATCCTTTATCTTGTATGAAAGTTAGATTGTGTCGTGTGTTGTAGATCATAGAAGACAATTGGTCGAACTAACAAAACATAAACAATTATCACAATTGAGACAACTTTAGGATAAATTATTGGTTTAAGCTGTAGTTTAGATAAGAAGTGGCTTATCTTGGCTGCCTATCTATACTGGTACACTGAAGGTGGTGTATTGACGGATCACAGTGAGATGTGTTTTCCTGACTGACTTTAGTGGAGAGCCAAGATCTCGGTGACTTAGCTGATCTTAAACTTGATAAGACTTTAGCTGAGTGCATTTGACTGGCTATCACTTTGAATTATTATGGTGAACGTCATCGCGACAGGATCTACATATCTTGGGTGTTAGTAGTCATTTGTACCTCCGACTGGTTGTCTGTATCTTTTAACCGTATCCTTGTAAAATAGGTTGATAATATCCCTAAGGAACTCATAAGGATTAGCACACTAAATCCGGCCGGTTGATTAAGTTCAGGTGTGTTAACAAGCTCGAGTGGTATTACTAGGGAATATAATAAGATATTAATTAAGTTAACCTGTCAGTGAGTTTAATTAATTAACGGATATTTCTATCTTAAATACGGGGATCGATTAAGTCTAAAATACAAACCCTTGCTCAAATTGAGATAAAGTGGTATTAATTAATTATGTGTTTATTAATTAATTTTGCTTTAGGCTGAACATAGATAATTAATTAATTTGATTCCCGGGTTTATTTCTTGTATTGGATCCATGATCTGACTCAATTAGTTGCATAATCATTTATTGTCTCTCAGAAATTATTATTAATAGATTAATTTATTTTATATTATTTAATAATATTATTTATCTGAAATTATTTGACTGAGCCAATTAATTGATAAATAAAAGTAGCCCAGTAGATTAATTTATTATATTATGGACTAATTATTGTTGAAGCCCATTGTAAGTATAATTAAATTAATGGGCTACAAATATTAATATAATATAAGCTTTTGAAACCTATATATATTAGTATTCTGTTCATAATTTCTACATATATACACAGTATACGCAAACGCGCACACAACAGAGAGAGAGAGAGAAAAAAAATTATTTTCTTCAGATCTCATAACACGGAGGAAGAAAAGGGTCATGACACAAATCAGAAGGTCTGAACGGGAGCAATAATCAGAGCTACTACAATATACGAAGAAGAAAGGTAAATTTCATTCTTTCAATAGTCACATTAAATAATTAATTGCTACAACACGAGCAAAATATTTCAAAAATTGTCTATACTTTGCAGAAAGTAAAGGATTATCAGGTTAATTTTGATTTAGGTGGGAAGAAAAGCAATAAATATGGAAGCATATATTAATAAGAAACGATTATTGTACTACAGTAGTATTGTAATTGTCTATATGTATTTTCTGAAATCAGTAATTATTACTTTATATTTTTATTGGGTCCTTAAGGATTTAAACTTTTTTTATTTCTTGATGCATTTAGCAAAATTATTACTTTAGTATACTGGCCCAAGTTGTAACCGAAAGAAATTATTATCTAAGCGAGGTTATTACTTTATCAAACATTATTTCATCGAGATTTAACTGTATTTGCAAAACATTCAAACGTAGTTTTAATGAATAGAATCTTGTCCAAGTTGTTTTCTTGACTCTTAACTACATTGACTAATACCACCACAAATCCAGCCTTATATGGACCCAAAATTTCCAATTTCTCTATATGTTTTCTTGTTCAATCCTCTCATGGGCATGTTGATCTCTTTTCAATTGTATTTTATTCTAGATTGTTAAAGAATGTGGATCAAGGCTGATTTGTTTTGACGGGACCATAGGACCATTTAGCAATCACATATTCTTGTTACTAGACCCATAATTTTCTTGTATTTTTGCTAAGGAAATGAAAACCCTTGTCCATCGCACTGCCAAAACTAACAATTAGATTCTCTGAATGTGAAATAAGAATTTTGCTCATTTATTTGTGGACCAGAAAACTAATAAATCTTAATTTATATTGATTTGGATTTATTTTGCAGTAACGTGACGTGCCCTTGTTTTACATAAAACGGGACTTGCTCATTTAATTAAATGTGGACCAGAAAACTAATAAATCTTAATTTATATTGATTTGGATTTATTTTGCAGTAACGTGACGTGCCCTTGTTTTACATATAACGTGACTTTCGTCCCTCGTTTCAAATGTGTTTCCGTTTAAATAAACTATTATTTTACACACAAAAAATTTGTTGCACATATTTTTTCATATGTACACATTGGCCAAATGATCTTTCTCTGTAGGAAGGACCATCTGATCTTTGTTAAATATAGATAGGAACATGTTTCTATTTTTTAGTGAAACGATGGACCATTTGGCAATCCATGTATTTTTGTTAGTTTCGCAATGGCCAACATGCAACATGTGTACAAAACAATGAAAATTGATTTAGTTAAATATACTAGTGCCACTGCTTTTGTTACTTGGTGACTTAAATTAAATTAAACACTAGGAGTATAATTTATTGATTTATCTAAAAGTAAAGCATGCAATAGATAAGTGATACTCATATGGGGAATTTCTTAAATACCCAAATTTATATTATAAGTCAAATTTACTCAATCCTTATATTTGCTACACAAAATACCCACTTTTACTTTAAAATCCCTACTTTTCAGACTTGTCAACCTGCAATTTCATTATTTTGCTTCGTTCCGTGCGTTAGTGATTGGAATCGGGTATCTGAAGCATAACACGGAATCCCGCTCATGTCCTGCTCGCGCTGCCGAATCCCGCTCTCTTCAGTGCAGAACCCACTCTTTACGACCTGCTCGGAAGTCCCGCTCGGCCTGCTCAAGTCCCGCTCGAGTTTTGACTCGGCAGGGAGCATAATCCCGCTCGACCTGCCAAGTCCCGCTCGACTTTTTCGACTTGGCAGGCGGAGCAGAATCCCGCTCACGGAGTCCCGCTCGGCCCTATCAAGTGCTGCACGTTTCATTCCTAGTCCGGCTCGTTACATTCCTAGTACCTATCATGAAATTTTCTCTATTAATGTCCGTGATTGAAGTCCAAAATCGAACACACTCCATCCTCTTTCATTTCATTTTCAATCGCAAAATCATTCTATAGAATTTTGCTTCCACACTCCATAAAAAATGGAAAGTTTGTATTATATTATTGTTCATTTTAACAGGCAATTTAAAAATTTATCCTAGTATGTTGGCGGTGAAGTTAGACTTGTCTGATTCCTTGGAACAGTGTTTGTCTCCCGATTTTACGACAGTTCATTCAATACAATCTTAATCCCTTTTCACTTTCGTCAAATTATGAAATTTATTACAGCTACGTTTCTCGTCATGGTACTACGCTTAGGTCCATTCTCGCGACTGATATGGACCTAGTTCGTCTTTGTAGTACAGAAATCGAGCTGACTTTATTTCTTGTGCACTCCAATATTCAATCTTATCGTACACCCGGTGTTGTTGAACAATTCGGTTCAATGTTCAATTTTCAAGAGCAAGCGGGTGGTAGCAATCAGGCTGAGAATGTTCGCGAACAAGAAAACTTTATTCGCGAAGAGGATACCCATGTTGTGTCCGATAGTGACGAAGAAAATAATTTGGATAGTTCATCCGACGAAGAATACGATGAGGTGCCAGGTGTGTTAAATGAATGTACGTTTGACGACTTCGCGATATGGATCCGACGAGAAGGTGGTGTGAATCAATTGATATCTATGCTCATGCCGGACAACCGTGACCCTCCAATCAACGAAATAATATATGGTGGTGGTGGTCGGGCGCGACTTCGTCGTTAAAATCGGCCACAAACCAAACAATATTTATAATTACACCTGCGACAGACAACTAAACTAATACAAATACAGTTAGCAAGCAGGGATCGAATCCACAGAGAATGAGTATATTTAAGCAATTTATCTCTAAAGACCGAAAAAGAGTTTGGTTAGTAACCACCATTAACTTTGGGTTTAATTAACACTAGGCAATAATCATAAAATGCGCAATAAGAAAACAGGGGATGAGAACAAATATTAAAGGCGACTCGGCTTTGGGCAGATCCACACTAATCGGCCTCCAATCATCGATTCTAAGATTAATCGGTTTCCTAAGGTTGCCCGGTTAAGATGTCGTGTTGAGCACGGACGCACCTAAATCTTATTCTTGAAATTGAGAAGGAATGTTGAGCATTAACCTACTCCCTACCCAAGTGACGATCTACCATGTTGAGCATTGCATAGATCTACAACTAAGGAGCATTAATATCTAAGAAACCGAACTAGCAAAGCTACCCATGTTGAGCATGAAAGTAACTCCACCATCTCCCCTGCCTGTTCAATACCAGCCCAGTTAACCTAGGTTGATCAATTCTATGTTATCTTAAACATACATCTACACAGATCTAGACAGAAACACTTAGCTAACCAATTTTAAGCACATTAAGATCTCATGGAAGGCAAGGATCGGGTGTTTCACTGCCCTAGCCGAATCTAGGGCTTAGCT
This sequence comes from Lavandula angustifolia, assembly GCA_028984105.1. NCBI lineage: Eukaryota > Viridiplantae > Streptophyta > Magnoliopsida > Lamiales > Lamiaceae > Lavandula > Lavandula angustifolia. The sequence goes on from CM054824.1 coordinate 15,331,257, forward strand.
ACACATATTTAAACTACGAAAGCAAGAAAACATGCAAGAGAAAGACATCATAAATGCAGAAAACTAACTGGAAGAACAATAACTTCAAAACCTTAAATAAACAGAAATAAGTGCAGAATTAAATGAACGAAACAGGGCAGAAAACAGAGAACATACTGAGGCAGATCTTCGCGAATTAAATGCTTGAGCAGAGGCGAGAATTAAGGAGATTTTTCTATCTAACTTGAAGATTGAAGAACATGAACTAAACTAGAGAGTTTCGAATTAAGAAAGAGAAAACTAAAGTAGTGAGAGAAAGTCTAAAAATGAGTTATGATAAGTTGTGGGATATCTTCCCTTACATAGCCAAAATTATAATAATATCACAAAAGGTAAGTCTTAATCAAATCATGCTTTTCTTCTCGAGCCTCTCCATGCATTAATTGCAGCATGGGCGGATTAGACCAAACTGAGCGGGAGCTGATGGGAGCAGTTTGGCTTTGATAGGAATTCTTGCCAGGCTGGGCGGCTGTGGCAGGAAAAGTATCCTGCTACTGTACTATTCTACATCAATCTTTTCCACAGCTAGTAGCTCAACCAAAAGACTTTCCCTCCACTTTCTGCCAATATAGATGGGCTGGCCTTCTTCATTTCTTTATTCAATTCATTTCTTCCGCCCACTTATGCTGGCCCAAATAGAAGGTCCAAATCCTGCCCAGTTTCCGTCTAACAATTTGGCCCAAAACTCCTTTTATCACATAAATCATGCATGCAGCTTCCAATACGTACATGGGCAACATTCACCACCTTTTCGCCTTTATCCACCTCCTACATGCATAAACCCGAGACAAACAATCATAATATCGGTAATATAAACGCAACAATTACGTGCTTATCAGACGGCGAAGAAGTAAGTGATGGTTTACTTCCACTTGTTCCTCTCGATGCATCCGACTTACCTATAGTTCGAGATCTGGATCACGTTGTGGACTATCCACTCCGTGAAGGGGCGACATTTTGGGAGAAGGAGGATTTGTTTGCTGCTGTTGCACTTCGGCACATGGGACAAGGTCTCGATTTTAGGGTGGCTCGTTCTGATCTTGATCGGGTTGAGTATAAATGATGACGGAGTCGCGATTGTCTATTTTTTCTACGGGCATCATTTCGTAGGGATGTGTTGTGGATTGTAAATTGCTTGCATGCCGAACACACATGTAATCGAGATTTTTTGCAGACTGGTCCAAGGAGGGTGTATGCAAAGGCGCTCGCTGCTCATGTTGCTCGGCGAATGCGCCGTCAAAAATCCGTCTTAAAACCAAAATAAATTATGGCAGCTATCCAGGAGGAATTCGACTTTCAAGTAAGCTACATGTAGCTCTACGAGCATGCAATTGTGTTGTGGCGATTTTTGGTGGATACACAGAATCGTTCAAGATGCTTCTGCGTTACCTCTACGTACTGAAAACAACAAATCCAGGTACAATGACTGATCTAAAAGTCGATTCAGAAGTTTGTTTCCAACAATTATTCGTTGCTTTTAATGTTTCTCGTGGCCCGTGGGTATTTAACCTCCGAGATCTGATTGTGGTCAACGCAACTCACTTGAAAGTGAAAGATAGCCAAATGCACTCAGCTGAAGTCTTACCAAGCTTAAGACCAGCTAAGTCACCGAGATCTTGGTTCTCCACTTAGGTCAGTCAGGAGAACACATCTCACTATGATCCATCAATACACCACCTTAAGTGTACTAGTAAAGACAAGCAGCTAAGACAAGCCACTTCTTATCTAAACTGCAGCTTAAACCGACAACTAATCCTGAAGTTGTCTTAGCTGTGATAACTGTTTATATCTTGTTAGTTCAACCAATTTGTGTTGTCTTCTGTGATACCCGACACACCACACAAATCTAACTTTTATACAAGATAAAGGATAACATGTGCAAATATATATATATTTATCAGATATGATAATAAAATAGTGGTAGGGACAAAATAGTACTCAACTATCTCTCAGCTATCTATCCTATCTATCACTGCATCTTCTCCCACTTATACAAAAGTTTCTGTAGTCCTAAGTGGGGGGCATCTCTACCACTCCTAAGCCACGAACATGCTTCTCGTAAGCCGGGAGTGATAAGCTCTTAGTGAAAGGATTAGCTAGGTTGACTTCAGTTCCAATTTTGTCAATCACCACGTTACCTCGATTTACGAATACTCGTATAATGTGGTACTTCCTATCTATGTGTTTAGACGCCTTGTGAGATCTAGGTTCCTTAGAATTTGTCACTACACCCGCATTATCACAATAAATCGTGATCGCCTTAGGCAAATTCTGAACAATATCAAGATCGAGGAGGAAATTCTTGAGCCAAACTGCCTCTTTCAAAGCTTCTGAAGCAGCCACATACTCTGCTTCCATGGTTGAGTCCGCAATGCATTTCTGCTTTGCACTCCTCTATGAAATGGCTCCACCTCCCAAGGTAAACACATAACCCGAGGTAGACTTCTTCTCGTCTCTGTCAGCCTAGAAATCCGACTCTGTATAACCCAAAGACACTAGACTGTCTGACTGGTAAACAAGCCTATAATCTCTAGTCCGTTTAGGTTCTTGAGAATATGCTTGACCGCAGTCCAGTATTCCTTTCCAGGGTTAGACTGATATCTTGAGACCATGCCTACAGCATATGAGACATCTGCTCTCGTACAAAGCATTGCATACATGAGGCTACCGACAACGGAAGCACATGGTACTAGCCTCATACTTTCTATCTCTTCAGGCGTTTTAGGGCACTGATTCTTGGATAGAAAAATGCCATGTATGAAAGGTACTGAGCCTCTCTTGGCTTTTTGCATGCTAAAACGAGCAATAACAGTGTCAATGTAGGACACTTGTGACAAGCTTAATATCATTTTCTAGCGATCTCGGATAACCTTGATCCCAAGGATGTAAGCAGCTTCACCTAAGTCCTTCATTTGAAACTGCTCGGATAACCACGTCTTTACGTCTGATAACACTTCAACATTGTTGCCAATGAGAAGGATGTCATCTACGTAAAATGCAAGAAACACCACTGATCCGTTAACACAAATACGGTACACACACCTTGTTAGGACCTGTGTTTTGAAACCCGGCCCGGACCGGCCGGTTCGACCGGTTTGGCTCGGACCCGGTCAAAAATTCAGGCCGGGTGTCATGTTGGCTTGTTTTTGTGGTTGACCCGGTGCGACCCGACCGGTTCAGCCGGTTGAACCGGTACCCGGGGACCGAGTCAACTCGGGCGGCCTATTTATTAAAAAAAATAATAATAAAAAACTTAAAAGTTAAAACTTGAAACGTGAATTACAGATACAGAACATAAGCTCTCATTCTCATAACTCTCACTCTCACTCTCACAGAACAAACGCGGGCCTCTCTCCGCCGCACTGCAGCGCCATCATCTCGCCGTCGGCCAACATCTCGCCGTCGGCCACATCCGCCGTATGCCAGCGCCAGCGCCTCTGGTCTCTCCTCCTCTCTCGGCCTCTCCCTCTTGGTAAGATGGTTTCTCCCTCTTGGATTAGGACTAATTATTTGGAGAATCGAATTTAGATTCTCGGAATTTGGATTCTCAATTGTAGTTATAGCTGTGTGATTGATTCGGGCTGAATTTGGATTATCTAATTATTAGGTTAAATTGATTTGGGGGTGTGAATCTCAGCAAATGGATTCGAAGGGATACACCTATTGATTCGTTGGATGCTCAATTGTAGTTGTAGCTGTGTGGTAAGATGGTTTCTCCCTCTGTGATTGATTCTCAATTTTTTCTGTGTGGGGGTGTGAATCTCAGCAAATTTATTCAGCAAATTTTCTGTGTGGGGGTGTGAATCGAAGGGACCTATTGATGATTTTTTCTGTTTGTTACTTTATTCAGCAAATTTAACATATGGAGAAGGATACACCTACTGATGAAGTTTCGAAGGGATCGTCGTGTGCTTCGGTTATAAGTGCTCGTCGAAAGGCTGATTTTGCATGGGATCACTACACTGAAATACCATCTAGTGGCAAGAAGAATATCATTAAGTGTAACTTCTGCAACCATGAGGTACGTGGTGGTGGAATCAACCGCATGAAACAACATCTAGCTAAAATAAAAGGTCAGGTAACCCCTTGTCTGAAAGTGGATGCTGATGTTAGTTTTAGAATTAAACAATCTCTCTTAGATATTGAAGCAAGTAAAAATGAGAAGAGAGAAAGAACTTTTATGACCATAGATGAAGATAAAGAAGAAATCTATAAGACTATGACAAATTGACAATCTTATATATTTGCTTTTATTGTAAGAATTTGGTTATGTTGATTGTTGAGGAAAATCAAAACTTATGTTAATGTGTTGAGATTGAAGTGCAGGAAGGAATAAGATGAATATCTGCCATCTCCTCTTCTTATTTTCGATTTAATTATATATTTATGACGTCACACCGGGTCGACCCACCGGTTGAACCGGTTCGATCGGTTGAACCGGTAAAAAAAAAATTTCCGGGTCAATGACCGGGCCGGTTTTAAGAACACAGGTTAGGACAGGATACAAATCCATAGGATTTGACTACCTCGCCGAAAACGCTGGTGCCTTAACCGAAAAGCTTGCTTTAGTCCATGAATAGACTTCTTAAGCTTCCAAACTAGATGCTCTTCGCCCTCCTTCACATAACCATCTGGTTGTTTCATGTAGATGTCCCTACCTTTTTCAAAGGTGACCGTCTAGGAATGCGGTTTTGACATACATTTGCCAGATCTCTAGGTTCATGTAAGTTGCTATGGCAAGGAGAATCCGAATGGACTTGATCCTTGCTATAGGCGAGAAGGTCTCTTCGTAATCGATACTTTCTTTCTGGGTAAAACCCTTCGCCACTAGCCTGGCCTTAAATGCCATGATCTCTCCATTCGGTCCTCTCTCTTTCTCTTATATACCCACTTACTACCAATAGCCTTGCAGCCCTCAGGTAGTTCAGTGATCTCGTATACATCCATATCAATTATGGACTCAAATTTCGAGTCTATAATGATTCTCCATGAATCTGCATCTACATCTCCCACTGCTTCGTTGTAAGTCCAGGGATCCACGGTATCTTGTTCATCTGCTGGGAGATGATCAAACGTCTACCCATTGAACATATACCGATCAAGTGTCAATATCACCCTCCAACTACGTCGAACAGTGTCAGGCGCTATGTTAACAGATTGTGCAGTTACTCGTGGAGTACTATCTTGTACAACTGGCTGTTCAAGTGGAACTCGACCACCTTGTAATTCCTCAAGGATGATGTCGACTTGAGATTTATGGTTACTAATGTAATCCTCTTCTAAGAACCGAGCGTTAGGGCTAACAACGATCTTCTTTTCTTTAAGATCATAAAAGTATCCACCCTTCGTTTCCTTCAGATACCCTATGAACAACATCACTTCTGAACGTGATTCCAATTTATCGGCCTGCTTATTTAGCACATAAGAAGGATAACTCCAAATCCTTAAGTGGTGTATACTGGGTTTGTGCCCACTCCACAACTCAAAAGGGATCTTTTGTACCGACTTGGAAGACACACGGTTCAACTAGTATGATGCAGTCTCTAGGGCATATCCCCAGAAGGAAACTGGCAAAGTTGCATAACTCATCATCGACCGAACCATCTCTAAGAGACTTCGGTTCCTTCTCTCTGACTCACCATTCTGCTGAGGCGTGCCCGGTGTTGTTAGCTGGGATGTAATCCCACATTCTGTCACGTAGTCTTTGTACTCGTTGGATAGGTATTCCCTACCACGATCAAATCGTAGTGTTTTGATTTCTTTACCTAACTTCTTCTCCACTTCTGCCTTGAATTCCTTAAAGGTTTCAAAGCAATCCAACTTGTGGCGAAGAAGGTAAACATATCCATACCTCGAGTAATCGTCAGTAATGTGACGAAGTACTCATACTCTCCACGAGCTTGTGTAGACATAGACCCACACAAGTCAGAATGTATCAAACTTAATACTTCTGTGGCTTTATAACCCTTTGCCTTCAAAGGCCTAGTCATCATCTTTCCTTCCAAACAGATTTCGCAAGTTGGAAATGGTTCAACTTGGAGAGACTCCAATGATCCATATACCAGCAACCTTTGAGTCCTATTAAGATTGATGTGACCTGGTCTTAAGTGCCACAGATAAGTTTGGTTTACTTTAGAAGACTCTTTCCTCTTCTTAGGATTTGATGATGAGGAAGCAATATTAACAGAACTACGCGGTTTACAAGTAATAATATATAAAGATCCGTTTAATGGTTCACCACAGATAAAATCATCGTCTTTCATGATAGAAACTTCACTATCAAAACTTGATTTATAACCATCCATGGTGCAGAGTTTTGAAACAGAAATAGTGTTTCGCCTAAACTCAGGCATATATTAAACTTCTTTAAATACTAAAACAGAACTATCAAAAGATAGATGTAAATCTCCAATGGCAATTGCAAGAACTTTCGATCCATTGCCCATTGAGACTACCACCTCGCCATTGCTCAATTACCTTTTCTGCAAGAAACCTTGCAAGGTGTAACAAACTTGATCAGTTGCCCTCGAATCCACTACCTATTCGTGGGTAGAAGAGGAAACCAGAACAGTCTCAGTTACAAGAGCGACTCGCATCTCTTTCTGTTTTGTCTTAACATCTGGATTATAATTATTCTAGTGTCTTTTCTTACCACTTCTTGAAGAACCTTCCTTTCTCCTTTGACATTGATACGTCGCCGATAAGGACTGTCTTCTTACTCCCACTGCTCTTCTTGAATTGACCACCCTTTCTGCTCTTTTTCTGGTTTCCGCCTTTCAAGGATTCCTTGAACTACTAGGGATATTCAAGACTTGAGCACTCTTGCCCTTTCCTATAACCTCTTTGACCGCTACCAAAGATTTGAGTAACATACTTATAGTAAACTCGTTCTTAGACATAGCGGTCCTAACATATGAGTTCTTATAGGACCTTTGCAGAGCTTTTATTGGGAGAGGTAAGATATCTCTTCCACTCTATGAAATTATATAATATTGTTAAACCCGTTAGGGTTTGGCTGGTGAGACTGTTTAGGAACTCGAAAAATAAAATATTCGAACAGACATATCTGAAAAATGTAATTTAAAAGCATGTATGAAATTAATATTTGCACATAATTCGTAATTAATAATCATTGTAACCTTTTGTAAAAACAATGATATTAAAAACCTCGAACAACTCTAGGAATTCCACTAGCAAGCCACACAGGTAGACGTTTACTAGCGTAACCCTAAACCAAGCTATTTACCTAGCTCTTTAATTCCAATCCACGTCTAGGTTCTTAAGATGAATGGAATTAATAGTTCGATATTCTGGACCATGTCACTATTAAAACGCGGGAAGGGACTTCGAGGGAAGTGAATTGTACCTGCGGTGACATCTAAGCATTAACCATTAATTTGACCAAAATAGAATCAAATTCTCGAAATTGACATACTTACTCGAACCATGCCGCATTCAATTTAATCTAATTAGCCATCCTATTTAATTATTATCTTCTAGAGTACTCGTGTTTACTAGGCACACAAGCCACGCAGGTGGACGTTTACGGCTTCGCTCCCACTACTCAATAATAATCAAATATTATTTTGGAAAACTCATCTCACAAAACTGGTAGCTCAAAAATGCAAGCAAGCCACGCAGATGGACGTTTACTCACATAATCTTACTACTTTCGTGTAGAGTCTAATTAATGGAGGTCCGATTAAGTGTTTAATATCCAAATTAATGGAATCTAATTAAACATTTAATTTAAAGTTGCTTAGTCTTTGATGAGTCGATTTCGTACCTAATTATTTATGTCCGAAAAGTCTCCTAACTGTGCAGGCGAGACTCTTTTATTGGCAGTTATGCAGAAAATAGGCTGATTTGGCACGACACTTGGAGATGAGGTGGCGATGTGAATTACAGCTGGAATAGCGATATTTTGAGCGGGTTTTGGCCGAGAAAGAAAGAAGGAAAGAAGAAGGAAAAGAAAGGAAAGAGAGAGGAAGGAAGGAAAGAAGAAGGATAAGGAAGGATTAGATATTTCCATATCTATCAAGACCCTTTCCTTATCTAGAGGTTATAAAAGAAGGAGGAAGCACGAAATTGAGAGAGCTGGAGACGCCGTGCATCCCTTTCCACACCCTTGGAGACTCATCCTTTCCGATCCGACAAGCTAACGCCGCCGAAGCCAAAACCGAATCACCGCCGAAGCCAAACCACCGACCGCCGACGAGAAGAATACAACCTTCAACCATTCCGATCTACTTTATGCAGACAGTAGTTTAAGATTGATGAGACAAACACTTCGTACTTCGTATTTCAGTTTTTTTTTTATGTTCGAACATTAGTTTAGTTTCTTTTCTCGTTTTATTTCCGTTTCGAAAGACAGAAGGCTATGGTACTTTTAATCTAGTTGCAATTTGTATTTTAATTCAGTTTATGCTTAGTTTAATTTCAGTTCGTATTCGTTCTTAGTTTTTAGTTCGTTGTCTTTACGTTAATTAGTTTTCGTGCATGCTAGGGTTAGGGTTACAAATGATGCATGTTTTGTTTCGCAGGGTGTCTTATCTGTGCAGTCAGGACAGTTTCATGAGTAGCTAAACTTTTAGTGGTCCGGCAGGATGTAAACGCACACGTGAATAGTACATGAGGCTTAGGTGCTAATAATTAATCAAAGGGTTTCGGGTTAATTCTGATTTATTTAATCTGGCTAGTAATTTAGGCTTGATCACCCTAGGTTGCCAGTTTGTAGCTAACTTAGTACTTCCATCGTTTATCGTGGAACAAGGCTAGGTAAGTAGCAAAATTATTCGAAAGAGTAGTTGGATTAAACCGGTAGGAGACTATTAGATGCCCAATATACGAGTAGGCTCCTATACTAGGCTCCCTTAGTTCGATAATGTTGTTTAGCTATTAAATCTATTGATTGCCTAACAACGTAGGTTGTAGCTAAATTAGGGAAGTAGCCGTTTCGATGCCCAACATGGCGGTTACCGATTAAGTAAGTGGGAGTGAGGATTACACAGTTTAAGTTACGGTAATCTATAACTAGTTGATTCATGAGATTAATTCATTTTATGTGCCGATGATTGGAAATACGTGTGTGTGAATATTCTGCTGGACCCATCTCTTATCTGCCTAGTTAAAACCGTTTTATTTCAGTTTTCAGTTTTTATATTTCTTGTAGTTTTACAATTTCTTAGTTTAGATAAGATTCCGAAACTTGCGTGGTTGCTAACCAAAACCCAAGATAAGTAAAAAAAATAATATGTCTAGTCCTCTGTTCCCTGTGTTCGATACCCTGTAAACTATACTGATATAATTCTCTATTTTTGCAGGATTATTTGGTGCAATACAGCGATCACCAAATTGGCGCCGTTGCCGGGGAACGGTGTTATCTAGTTTTATTGTTTTCTACTAATTTTTTTGATCTTTTAAGCGTTGCATGAGCAGGTCTTCCAAGCCTAACCTCATATTTGATCCAGAGGTCGAGAAAACAACAAAGAGGAATAGGAAGAGGACAAAGCTGCAAAAGCAACATATTCTGTCCGAGGCAGAAAACATCTTAACCGCCTGCACAGGGAGACGTAACGACGCCGGTGATCGGACCATGACTCGAACCGAAACCGTTAGGTTCGACAAAACACTGCACACTACTCCAGTAACTAGCTCAGAATCAGAGGAGGAAGAGATGGAGGATGAAGTGCACAATTCACAACCCTTGAGGATGAATACCGGATCGCTTGACATGGGAGCGAACCTTCCCGGTCCAATCCAAATCACAACTACTGAACAAATCGATGTCAAGCTGAACATGGTCACTGCCATGCCAAAGTTCTATGGGAGAACGAACGAGAACCCAAATTCCTTCTTGGCCTCATTCAACCAAGTCTGCAATCTGCACAGGCAAGGCAACCTGGATGCTTTCAAGCTCAAGGCTTTTCCATTCACTCTTCAAGATGCAGCACAAGCATGGTTCTCAAGTCTAAAGCCGAACACAATAACAACGTGGGCCCAGATGCGTACAGTTTTCCTGAAGAAGTATTTCCCGCAATCAAAGACAAATGCATTAAAGAAGCAGATTTCCGGGATCGCTCAAGAAGTCGATGAAACTTTCGCCGCATATTGGGAGAGATTTGGACGACTTGTCGATAGTTGTTCGAACCATGGCTATTCGGATGTGGAGCTTCTACAGATTTTCTATCAAGGGATGACAGACGAAGCAAAAGCCATGGTTGATATCGGTCTGAGAGGAAATTTCCACACAAGCCTCTACGAAGATGCAAGAAATATAATCGAAGGGCTTGCAGAGTCTACCTCGCAATATAAAGGGCCAAGGCCAACAAGGAGAGCTGTAAATTGGTCTCATTCCGACTACATGGATGAGATCAATAATAAAGTGGAGGCAAAATTCACTTTGTTGCAAGATAAGCTCGACCCGATACTCAAGCGTAACGCTCCCGCCCCCAAGTCGGTCAAATGCCGATCATGCATGTGGAGCATGCGGAGAGAAAGGGCGTACGTCACTGCAATGTCTGGGAGAAGAAGTACACGCCGCTAGAAATTGGAGCGGGCAACAAGGGGTTCATCCGAACCTCCGTTGGAAGCAACCGGAAGAGCATTTTCAACCGAGAAATCCGCCTCAAACCCAATTTCAACAACCATACCAGCGGCAACAAGGCTATCGCAGCCTTATCAACATCCTAATCGAATAATTATCGCGGACGTATAGACCCCCCGCATCAAAGGCAAGTTTCCAAAGAATGAATGTCCCACTCGCCCGGTCGGAGCGAAGCAGAGCCCTTTAGAAAAGCTTTTAGCCGAAATGGTTTCTTCACAGAAGGACACCACCGCATTTCAACAACAAATGCAGCGGGAGATCAACCAGACAAAGAAGGATCAGCAAGCTACAATGGAGAATTTGGCTAAGCAGATGAATAAACTAAATTCTGCCATTCAGGAAATAAAGACTTCTCAAGGACGACTTCCAAGCTCAAACTCAAGCAAAACCCGAATGCCCATAACTGCAATCAGATTACGTTGCGTGGAGGGAAGGAACTACCTGGCCTGACTGTACATGCGAGACACCCAGAGAAGTCAGCAGAGAAGTCAGCAGAGAAGAAGAATGCTGCAAAACAACCTCTACCATCAGAAAGCTCGAAGGAGCAGTATGCTGAAGATCCAGAACAAGAAAGAGATGAGGAGGACGTCCAGACTGGCCAATCAGAGCATGAAAATCTGATTCCGCCACCCTTTCCCGAAGCTTTGGAAAGGAAGAGAACGCCAAACAAGGAAAGCATGGATTACATGAAGTTGTTCGAGAAATTGGAGATAAATATCCCTTTCCTTGAAGCCGTAAAGATCCCAAAGTTCGGGAAATTTGTGAAGGATTTCATTCTTTGGAAAAGTTCCCAAGTCCGGTAAGGTTTTATTCGATCACACGATATCGGCAATTATACGTAAAATGCTTCTCGCTAAATGTGCCGACCCAGGTATGTTCACACTTCCCTGTCTGATGGGTGATGTCATGATTAAACAAGCCATGTGTGATCTAGGTGCATCTATAAATGTAATTTCTTTATCTGTATATAATCAATTGGTAGGAGCTGAATATCCACTAAGGTGATTATTCAATTAGCGGATAGGTCATGCATTGCTCCCATTTGGTTTACTTGAAAACATTTTGGTCGGAATCAACAACTTTGTCTATCCGGCTGATTTCTATGTAATTGACACAAATGATAGGCAAGTTGAAGGAACTGCAAGGGAGTGTTATTAGGTAGGCCATTTTTAAAGACTGTAAAGACAATAATTAATGTGGATGAGGGTTCGATAAGTGTGGCATACCATAATGAAACTTATGTTCATAGGATATCTGAAGCACTTAAGAAACCCTACGATCATGAAAATGAGAATGCTTTTTCTACTGACTCCATTGATGCAATTGTCCAAGAATATCTTGAGACGTATGTGGTGCAAGGACAAAATGGAAGTCACCTTGACTCGAGGCCGACCGAATCGGACCTCGAAGGTATAAGGGACGAAGAGATTAGAGAGAGCATCTCGGCTTTATACGCAACTCCAGAATTACAAACTGTCGGTAGCATGTCTCGTTTGCCCGCCCGGGACGCTTCGGAAAAGCCTTGCCGTCGATCATCAAGGCACCAAAGCTGGAACTTAAGTCACTTCCAACAAACCTGAAGTATGCCTATCTCAGAGACAATGAGACGCTGCCCGTCATCATTAATAAAGAACTTGATGAAAATCAAGAGAAGGCGTTGTTGGAGATTCTGAAGAAGCACAAGAAAGCCATAGGATGGACTTTAGCCGACATCACCGGCATAAGTCCAGACATTTGCCAGCACTCTATCCTCATGGTGCCGGATAGCAAACCTTTCCGAGACCATAAAAAAAAACTCAATCCGAACATGAGGGAGGTCGTGCTGAAAGAAGTATTAAAGCTCTTATCAATGGGAATTATATATCCCATATCAGATAGCAAATGGGTAAGTCCCGTACACGTTGTGCCCAAGAAGTCCGGATTCCAAGTTGTCGAGAATGAGAAGAACGAATTGGTTCCGGTACGCTTAGTAACAGGATGGCGCATGTGTATCGATTATAGGAAGCTCAATGCGGCGACTAGAAAGGACCATTTCCCGCTTCCATTTATCGATCAAATGCTCGAGAGACTTGCGGGGCAAGTCTATTTTAGCTTCTTGGATGGATATAGCGGCTATTTCCAAATCCAAGTGCGAGAGGCAGATCAAGATAAGATGACATTCACATGCCCTTATGGAACGTTTGCTTACCAAAGAATGCCATTTGGATTATGCAATGCGCCGGGCACCTTTCAAAGGTGCATGATGAGCATATGCTCGGACCTCATCGAGATGTGCATAGAGGTCTTCATGGACGACTTCACCGTCTATGGTGATTCTTACACTTCGTGCTTGAAGAACCTCGACAAAGTCCTAGCTCGATGTGTTGAGAAGAATTTGGTATTGAACTACGAGAAATGCTATTTCATGGTGACCGAAGGAATAGTGCTTGGTCACGTTGTTTCTAAAACAGGAATAGAAGTCGACAAGGCAAAAGTGGAGGCCATCGCAAAGTTGCCATATCCGACCAATCCAAAGGAGGTTCGTGGTTTCTTAGGACACGCCGGCTTCTATCAGCGTTTCATAAAGGATTTCGCAAAAATCGCTCAACCACTAACAAGCCTACTTCACAAAGATGTCGAGTTTGATTTCGATACTAAGTGTAAGGAGGCCTTCACCATCCTTAAAGACAAGTTTACAACAGCTCCTGTGATGCAAGCCTCGGACTGGAACAAGCCATTCGAGATTATGTGCGATGCTTTTGACTGTGCAGTCGGGGCAGTGCTGGGACAGAAATCTGGAAAGGAAAGCCATGTGATTTACTATGCGTCAAAGACATTAAATCCAGCACAATGCAACTATTCCACCACAGAGAAGGAGCTGTTAGCTATCGTTTTTGCCTTCGATAAGTTTCGCTCTTATTTGCTTGGCTCAAAGATCATTGTGTATACCGATCATACCGCCGTCAAGCATCTCCTTGCCAAGAAAGAAACAAAGCCGAGACTTATCCGATGGATTCTTCTCTTACAAGAATTTGATTGGGAGGTTAAGGATACAAAAGGAGCAGAAAACTATGTGGCGGATCACTTGAGCCGCTTGATTTAAAAAGACGATGGAGAGCCAATTAAGGAGACTCTTCCCGAAGAGCATTTATATCTTTGTTCTCGAGACGGTTTCCGATCTTGCGAAGCTTACGCCCGCACAATGTTTTACGATTGGAGTCCACGAAGTGTCTCATTTGCCCGTCCAAGACAACTCGAAGCGAAATTCTGCTGAACACCATAGGTAACACTTCTAAATTACCTTGGTTTGCTAATATTGTGAATTTCTTGACCTCGAGCAGGCTTCCACCCGAGTTCACTCATGCCCAAAAAGCAAAATTGAAGAGCGAGTGTAAGCGGTATTTGCGGGACTCTCCAATCCTTTGGAAAATGGGAGTTGATCAAGTTATCCGAAGATGCATCCCGGAAGAAGAGCAAAGCGACATCCTATTCCATTGTCGTTCGTCCGTAACATGGAGGACACTTCGGACCAAAACGAACCGCAAGAAAAGTGTTGGATGCATGTTTCTTTTGGCCGAGCCTACACCTTGACACCTATAAGTACTGTAAGTCATGTGCACGTTGTCAAATGACCGGGAATATATATATGAAGGATGAAATGCCCCAAAAGCCTTTGAGATTTTGTGAGATATTTGACGTATGGGGTATGGACTTCATGGGTCCGTTTCCTAGTTCAAGGGGTAACGTGTACATTTTACTTGCCGTTGATTATGTTTCTAAATGGGTTGAGGAAAATGCTACAAAAACTAACGACTCTAAAGTGGTTGTAGGGTTTCTTCGAACTAACATCTTTTGCAGATTCGGCGTACCAAAGGCCATCATAAGTGATCGAGGAACACATTTCTGCAACCGTACCATCGAGTCATTGATGAAGAAATATGGAGTAGCCCATCGAGTTTCTACCGCTTACCATCCACAAACGAATGGGCAAGCTGAAGTATCAAATCGAGAAGTGAAGTCTATTTTGGAGAAAACGGTCAATCCGTCAAGGAAAGATTGGAGTATGAGGTTGGACGAAGCCTTATGGGCTTATCGAACGTACCTATAAAACTCCACTAGGTATGTCTCCATATAGATTAATTTTCGGTAAATTATGTCACTTGCACTGTGCGGTTGGAACACAATGCACGGTGGGCGGTACAGAAAGTCAATTTGGATCTGACCGAAAGTGCTAGGGAGAGGAAATATCAGCTTCAAGAGCTTGAAGAAATCCAGTTAGAGTCCTATGATGCGGCTTTGAGGTACAAAGACCGCACAAAGGCGTGGCATGATAAAATGATCCGTATGAAAACTTTCGAAGTAGGCCCAACTTGTATTGCTCTACCAAACACGCTGCGCGCATTATGCCCGAAAAGCTCCGCTCAAGATGGATCGGTCCTTTTCGAGTGTGTTCTGTCCGGCGGAGGGGGGCGGTGGTTATACGAGAAAATGGACTCGAGACGAGACTTTCACCGTCAACGGTCATCGCCTGAAGATTTATCATCTGCCGCAATGATAGAAGATGTGGACGAGCAGAGCTTGTCCATTCCGTCCTATATTTGACTCTTTGAAGAGCAGTTCTAGCCGAAGACTCTAAAGAGAGGTGCTTCCGGGAGGCAACCCGTATATCTTTTCCGTTTTTCTTTGATTTCGTATTTTTAGTTTGATTTTATACTTGGTGTTGTTTCTTTTATTTTTCAGATTTTAGCTAAGTATGGAATTGTGGTCTAAAGTATAAGAAGAAGGAGTTGGAGGAGCAAAGATGAAGAGAAGAAGACTTTAGGGTCTTAATCGCTATTTTCAGAAATATCAAAGGACCCAATTGTAGTAGGGGAACGCCGCGGCCTTGCCGCCCGTTCTAGCCTCGATCCGCCGCCGGAATCGCCGGCGGGAGTGCTGCTGTATTGCGTCTTTGTCGCGCCTCCACTGCTCGCGGCTGCCGCCCCCGGCGCGGCCGATCTGCAGCTCCTCCATCGTCTCCAACCACGTCCGACGTCCCCCGGACGTGCGGGCTGTGAAGAACGATCGGCGCCGGCCCTGCAAACGCGGTAAAACGCGCTGCCAGTCGTCGCTGCCTTTGCCGCCTGAAATTCGCCCTCTCTAAGCCGCGATTCGATCAATTGAAAGAGGGAAAACATAATTGGAATACTCACGACCACCGGGTAACGAATTCCGACCGAGATTAGTTCCTCAATTTCCCGAATTTCAAACGATTCGCCGAAACGAATTCATAACAAGCAACCAACTTCAGACATTAATTTCGATCGCATCCGGGATTGGATGATCCCTTACGACATATCGACGCGAAGCTCGTAAGATGAGGATTCCATAGGTTCAAGCCGATCGTCAATCGGACACCGGATGCGCCGAGAATCGCCGCTGCAAAATGCGGCGGAACCCTAGAAAACTAGGGTTTTCTGGCCAATCTGGGGATTTCTGGACAGCACGACCACTTCTCCTTTCCGACGCTATTCCGGCCAAAGCAGATATTGTAATGGGTCGTGCGACCTATCCAGATGAAGCTAACGAAATAACGAACAAAACTATCCAAACGGATCGGACAACTACTGTGGCACGCGCCCCCACGCGCGTCCTCAAGCTGGTGGTCGTGATCTGCCAGAAACTAGGGTTTCGCCTTTTCCATCTTTCTGCGTCGTTGCGCCTCAATTTTCGTGCATCCCGGACCAATTACAGTACAAAAATAGTAAAATCACATAACAAATAGGTCCTATAATCTACTCGTGGATTTTCTCACGAGAAAAACGTTACAATGGGGTCAAAACAGTGGCTCGCAGGCCGCCCCAAACACGAAAGTAAACCCGATAACGACGGAATTGAAACCTAATCATACACCTAACAGCAACAATCAGAGCCTAAACCAGGTTCTGATACCAATTGAAGGAAAATTGAGGGTTAGAAACAATACCTTCCTCCTTTGTATGTTGTCGCGGCTCTAATTGTTGCTCGTGTGTCAGATTTTCTGATCTGTGTCCCGGCCTTTTTCTCCCTCTGGGTGGTCAGAGAACTGGAGAAAATAAGATTTTTTCTCTCCCACTCTCATGCCATGCGTGTATAATTTTATGAATGTGTGTAAGAACATAATACTAATATATATAGGCTTCAAAAGCCAATATAATATTAATATATTTGTAGCCCATTAATTTAATTATATTCTTAATGGGCTTCCACATAATTAGCCCATAATACAATTAATTAATCTACTGGACTACTAATATTTATAAATTAATTGGCCCAGCCAATTAATTCCAGATAAATAACATTATTAAATAATGTAAAAAATACATTAATCCATTAATAGTGATTTCTGAGAGACAATAAATAACTAGGCAACTAATTGGGCCAGATCAGGATTCAATACAAGAAATAAAGCTGGGCCTCAAATTAATTAATTATCCACGCTCAGCCCATAGCAAAATTAATTAATAAACACAGATTCATTTCACTAGAGAATCCGTGCTGACTTACCCCTTTATCCCAAATTGAGCAAAAGCTTGTATTTTAGACTTAATCGATCTCCGTATTTAAGATAGAAATATCCGTTAATTAATTAAGCTCACTGACAGCTTAAATTAATTAACATCTTATATTCCTGAGTAGTACCACTCGACCTTATTAACACACCTGAACTTAATCAACCGGCCGGGTTTAGTGTGCTAATCCTTTCGAGTTCCTCAGGGGATACTATCAACCCATGTTACTAGGATACGGCTGCAAGATATAGACAACCAACCTGAGCCACAAATAACTACTAACACCCAAGATACGTAGATCCGGTCGCGATGACGTTCACCATATTAGGTCAAAGTGATATATAGCCAAATGCACTCAGCTGAAGTCTTACCAAGCTTAAGACCAGCTAAGTCACCGAGATCTTGGTTCTCCACTTAGGTCAGTCAAGAGAACACATCTCACTGTGATCCATCAATACACCACCTTAAGTGCACCAGTAAAGACAAGCAGCTAAGACAAACCACTTCTTATCTAAACTGCAGCTTAAACCGACAACTTATCCTGAAGTTGTCTCAGCTGTGATAACTGTTTATATCTTGTTAGTTCAACCAATTTGTGTTGTCTTCTGTGATACCCGACACACCAGACAAATCTAACTTTTATACAAGATAAAGGATAACATGTGCAAATATATATATTTATCAGATAGGAGAATAAAAATAGTGGTAGGGACAAAACACATTGTATACAAGCATAAAATTTGCTTCTAGTATACAAAATCCCAACAGCTACCTATGCATAAACGACGTATGATTTTGATCATGCGATGGACGGGATATGTCAAGCCTATCCTGAGGCATACGAGAAGTTAATGGATGTCGGACCGGAAAAGTGGGCTAGATCGAAGTCTCCCATTCGCCGGTACAGTCAGTTGACTTTAAACATAGTTGAATCCATCAACTCGCGGCTGTTCGTAGCACGGCGACTACCGATATGCTCTATGATCAAGGCAATATGTCACATGGTGGAACAGTAGTGTGACCAACATCGAGCAAAAGTCATGGCACGAGATAATGCGCTCACAATTGGTGTAGAGCTAAAGTTAGCTCCGTCAAAGGACCGTTCACATCGCTTCACTGTTGTGTCCGTCAACGGAGATAAATTCAAGGTTCATGAGGGAACGTATCAATGGAGAGTTCAAATGAGCAGAAGCGCTTGTGAATGTCATGAGTGGTAACTCGATGAGATCTCGTGTTCGAATGCTTGTGCTGCTATCAAGTATAACAGATTTTTTGTCTATAGGCCTGTTCCATTCCTGTGTATTAACAAGTTTTTTGTCTATAGGGCTGCTAGACTAAATTTACTAGACTTCGTCCGGGACACATACAAGACAGATAATTGGAAGATGATATATGTCGGAACACTGTATTTGGTACTCCCCATGCGTAATTGGCGGGTGCCGTCAGACGTGGCATCAATGTTGTGTTACCGCCATTAATTACACGGTAGATAGGGAGACCAAAGAATAGTATATGACCCTCCGGTGCCGAAGCAAGTACATCTAGTGGGAGAACACGCGGTCCGAAAAAATGCAGCATATGTGGTTTGGTTGGTCATACAAGGAGGAAGTGTCCGGGAACGGATGTGCCGGACTCACCAGAGTCGGAAGCATTTTAATATTACATAATTGCTCTTTATTTGTAATTGTCAAACTAATCTATGATTTCGTAATTAAGTTCCCTTGTAATTATGTCATAATTCGAAATACCATAAAACAGTAACTGAAAATACCGTAAAACAAAATTAAAAGTCATAAATCCAAATAAAATATGTCAATCAAATACAAATTACGAAATCATCATAAACCCGGCCGTGTGTAGCACATCTCGATGATCCTCAGAGCCATCAATCGACGATAAGTGGCTACATTGCAGAGGTTGCTGCCCCACTCAACTGTCGGGTAAGTGGCAATGAATCGCTCCACTACCATGCACGTCATCGGTCCACAGCTCCACAAGTCGTGTTAAACCAATTATTTCTCAGGTGGCATTATCTGCACAGTAGGAGTCGTACTGCAGATAAGGACCACTCAGCTTCTCCAGAGGTCTCAACCGTCTTATCCTACGCCTTTGGGTAAAATCGCCTTTGTGGTCAAAAGAATCATAAACCTCAATCCTCCAATGACAAATGTCGTTCCGAACAGTGACCCAGTGATCGAAGCAGAGACATGATAGTAACAACTTCAAAAATAATAAAAATATTTAATATGAATAATTTATAATATATAAATAAACCACTAGGAGAAATTAATATAAATATTTAAGTATTTGGCAGTATACCACTTTTACTCATCGGCAGTCAAGTTTGCACCGACAATATACTCCATCAGGCTTTCGTTTGGCGTCAAGAAACGCAGACAATTGAAGTCCACGTCGTGCATGTCATTATCCGGATCCGGAATGCATTATTCCAATTTTGGTAGATCACGTTCAGTTAAATTATTGGACAAAATGTCAGTAATTATTTAATTAAATAAATAGAAAATATATTATTACTAACAAAGAATGCTGAATCGATTATTACGGTCTGATGATAGTGGGATGTAGCCAACACATTGATACCCCCGAGATTCTTCATCCTCATCAACGCTCCCATGTATAAATTCATGGTCCCCTGCTCCAACTCCTTACGATGATTCTCAAGCTCGTCGAACAGTGTCTGGGGACAGCATAATTCGTAGCATACATGAAACACCATAGTCCAGACGCCCGATTCTGCCGATAATTTTCAATGACTATAGGAGCGCTTATCATTGGGGCTCTGAGGGGGTTGACACGTGGAGTCGTCAATGCTTAAAATTAAATTAACTAAATTAAAAAAAAGCTATAATTAAATAACAAAATTAAATATATAAATTATACGGTACCCGATAAACTGAATCAACAAAAAATGTATCGAGCCAATTATGGTCAGAAGATAGGGTGGGCTCGATCCATACCTGATTGGCAAACGATGCACCAACCTTGACGTGGTGTGCTGAAGGTTGCTCCTAATCGGGAGCATAATACTGACGTCAATTGCCACCGTCGAAAGGAAGTGGTTGTATGGGTTGTGCATCGTATGACCAGCTCTGACGAGGTGGTCAATCTCCGTAAACAGGGTCATAATAGTCAAACATTCTCCGGACCGACTTCGGAACATAACAGCCACGCTCATAGACATTGCGTCGGTGGAATGACCAGTTGCTCCTCTTCATTATCCGACTCGTCCATCTCCATAACCTCGGGGCGGTACACCGAATCGGCTCTGTCCTCAATCCGGGGGGGAGTTATCCCCCATCTCCATAAACTTGGGGCGGTACATCGAGTCGGCTCTGTCCTCAGCCCGGGGAGAGTTATCCCCCATCTCCTCACGAACATCCCGCTCATGACGGTGCCCCATCGACACTGATTCACTCCTCAAAAGTAGGGGTGTGCGCGAGACGGGTACCCGCGATACGGGTACCCGAATACGGATACCCGCGTCTGCGGGTACTAAATTTTACTACCCATTTCCCGACCCGCATAGTGCGGGTACCCGACTATGGGTACCCGTGCGGGAACGGAACGAGAACGGGAATACCCACACGCCTTACCACCTATTTCACAAACTAGCAAAAAAAATCAATAGATATCAAACAAAACGAAAACACCAAACAAATTAAAATCATCGAATCCAAATCAACATTTAAGTCCAAGTAATTGTATGATTGTATCCAAAACATCATATAAATTAACACAAATCCTTAAGAACGGACGGCGAACGGACAATTGGCGGAACGACGAGGGATAATCGGCGGACGGCGGGGGCGAATCGGGCGACGGTGGACGACAGTAACGACACGTAAAAACCCTAAGTCCTAATTAAGCTCTACTCCAAGCGACTCTCGTCCCGTCTCTGACTCTCTACTGAGACTACAACAATGTTGTTTAATTATTTTATTTTTATTTTAAACTTACAACATTAATATATTATTATATGTAAAAATATTAATTAATAAAATATGTAATATATTAATTAAATAATAATAAAAATAAGCGGGTACCCGTTCGGGAATGGGTAATTGTTGGAACTACCCGTTCCCATACCTGACCCTCACCATTTTTGCGGGTACCCGCAAAACGGGTACCCATGCCCGCTTAACCCGACCCGAACGGGATGGGTATGGGAACGGGAACCCGTTTCGTTTGACCACCCCTACTCACAAGGCCGTGCGGTGTACAGTTCTGACGACTATCGCCAACGTGAGAGGACGTAGAAGCAAAGCCTCGACTCCTAGATTGACCAAACACCGATCGAAATAGGTTCTTCACATCGTGAACTATTTCCTGTCGTAAAGTACGGTGTTCTTCCCTCACAATTGTCCAGACGTCTTCGACGGTCAAGAACTGCTGGTGACCGGGCTCCCTCAGTCCCGCCTCCGTTCGGACCCGCTTATCACCTTCAGCGGAACGACGTTGCCTCTGTCCAATTCCTATAGAACAGGATGGACGTTGTGTCTGTTGTCCGAATCGGTATAGCTCTCGTTCCCATGGTCCCCTATGATCGTGGACTCTAATGGATTCTCAACCGGAATGTAGGACACATGAAATCAATCGTCTCCAGTGACACTATTCCAATACGGAGTTTGTGTTTCGGTATCGGATAGTGTGAGACCATCTCGAACAAGGTACTGCAATTACATCAAATAAAATATTACTCCCTCCGTCCCTATTTTATATGTCAATTTGCTTTTTCACATAGATTAAAAAAAATTTAATGATATGAAAGTTAGATAAATGTTGGCATTGGAATATGAGTAAATTAAAGTAAATTACTAAAAGTTAATCTCATAATTGTGTTTGCTATTATAAAAGTTGGATAAAATAGTCTTTTTCTATATGATCATATTAATTAGATTTATTAAAGTTGGTGAAAAATTTAATTAGATATAAAAAAAATTGCTAATATGCATATAGATTTGGGACAGACGAAAAATGAAAGTAGGCATATATTTGGGACGGAGGGAGTATTAAACAACATTAAATTAATATATATATATATATATATATAATAATATATATATAAACAATATTAAATTATAAAATTATGAATCAACTCTAAATTAAATATTTTTACCTGACGATGTCCGAAATTGTTAAGCCTACGCGGTTGGCCTCCACCGAAGTACCAATTCTTCCAACGAGGAAATCCAGTTGTAGACAACCTTTCTGCATATATCACTCCTAATCTAGAATAGCCTCATAAGACCAAATCTACAATGCATGAAAATCAATATTAATTAGTATATGAGATATATCAATAATTAAGATAATTAAATTAAAAAAATCATAATACACACCTGGAATGCCCAAACGGGTCCATAGAAATGATATTTTTTCGAAATTTATTCCGATGTTCTCAGAACAAAACTACAATAGTGTTTCATAGCACCATAAGTGTAGGAACCCCACGGGAATTGGTAAAATGCCCGTAGATTGTCCACTAATATCCAAATCCACGTGTCCACCACTCTCGTGTCGTTGTAACTGAGGGCAAAGAAAAATAAGGCTAGAACATTAGCCACATTTAAAAACCCCAACTCGTTCAACTCCAAATCTCCACTCTCGAACTTTGTCAGCAATTCTCTGCCTGTTATTGGTGTACAACCATTAACATGGTGTAAACAGTCGAGGAACGGGGATCATGCTGAGCATGCGGATCAAAATTGTATGCCAAACATTAAACCCGTGACAAGGGCATAATCGAAACAAGAAATTAGATAATAATCCCGAACACGGAAAACCATATAACAGAATCATCTCCGTCCGCTTGAATCTCATGACACATCAACATATGAAGAGCTTTGGCCGCATTCCTACCCACCTCCAATCCATAAAGCTACCAAAAACACAATTCTTAAACTTCTCCATTAACCTATCATCCCCGATAGCTCTTAAATTTTTTTCAATATTATCAAAAATCTCCGTCTATCCTCGGATTTGCATCGAGAATACCAATTCTTTTAAATACGGGCTGCATCGAAATAATTTAACAGTTAAAATTAAAAAAAATTAAATCTCGCTCGACCGAAAGAAAATCCCGCTCTGCGAGCGGGATTCCACTTCGACCAAACGGGATTTCCTTTCGGCCGAACGGAATTTGATTTCATTTTTTTTTAGCCCAGAAAATCACAAATCAGTTATTCATGCTCTAGAAAATCACAAATCACTAATCATATGCAACAATGAAATATTTACGTCCAGAAATTTCTTTCGCTATCAACCAATATTTACGCCCAAAAATAAAACAATATTCATGCTCTAAATTCAACTAATTCGAGCCGAAAATTCTTAAATTCGCCGAAAAATTAAACAATATTCATGCTCCAAATTCGACTAATTCATGCTCAAAAAATTCAAACAAAACAATGCTCAAAACGTCATAAGTTTCGCGCCAAATTAATGGATAAAATTCGAGCGGGACTATAGCATTCGAGCGGGATTAACCTGGTTGGTCATTCTCGTGTTTTGGTGTCAAATTCTAATCCAAACTTGCATTTTCGAGTGGTCTTGAGCGGGATGTCAGCGACAGGCGAAGGAAATTGGGGAGAAAGTAACAGATCTGGATATTAAATTCTAAATCTGTTCAAATCCCGCTCGTGAATTCCCTCTCGCCGAGCTGGATTTGACAAAAATTCGGGACGCCGAGCGGGATTCGACCGTGGTAGTGAGCGGGATTCGACCGTGACAGGGATTCGACCGAGCGGGATTTTTAGTTTGCCGAGCTGGACTACGCGGGATGCGCCGAGCGGGAGTTGACCGCGAGAGCCGAGTTTGTGTTTCTTACAGTTTCCGAGCGGGATTTATTATTTACGAGCGAGATTAGTTACTATATATATACTCGTGTGTTATTTTTGTTTGTTTTTTGACTGAATTCTTCTCGAATTTCGACCGAAAGAAAATCCCGCTCGGCGAGCGGGATTCCACTTCGACCAAGCGGGATTTCCTTTCGGCCGAACGGAATTTGATTTCATTTTTTTTAGCCCAGAAAATCACAAATCAGTTCTTCATGCTCTAGAAAATCACAAATCACTAATCATATGCAACAATGAAATATTTACGTCCAGAAATTTCATTCGCTATCAACCAATATTTACGCCCAAAAATAAAACAATATTCATGCTCTAAATTCAACTAATTCGAGCCGAAAATTTTTAAATTGGCCGAAAAATTAAACAATATTCATGCTCCAAATTCGACTAATTCATGTTCAGAAAATTCAAACAAAACAATGCTCAAAACGTCATAAGTTTCGCGCCAAATTAATGGATAAAATTCGAGCAGGACTATAGCATTCGAGCGGGATTAACCAGGTTGGTCATTCTCGTGTTTTGGTGTCAAATTCTAATCCAAACTTGCGTTTTCGAGTGGTCTTAAGCGGGATGTCAGCGACAGGCGAAGGAAATTGGGGAGAAAGTAACAGATCTGGATATTAAATTCTAAATCTATTCAAATCCCGCTCGTGAATTCCCTCTTGCCAAGCTGGATTTGACAAAAATTCGGGATGCCGAGCGGGATTCGACCGTGGCAGTGAGCGGGATTCGACCGTGACAGGGATTCGACCGAGCGGGATTTTCAGTTTGCCGAGCTGGACTGAGCGGGATGCGCCGAGCGGGAGTTGACCGCGAGAGCCGAGTTTGTGTTTCTTACAGTTTCCGAGCGGAATTTTTTATTTACGAGCGAGATTAGTTATTATATATATACTCGTGTGTTATTTTTGTTTGTTTTTTGACTGAATTCTTCTCGAATTTCGGAAAACACCTGAAAATGATTGGTATCAGTCAACTTTTTCATAAAGTTATGATAGTGTAAGTAAAATTCGACATTTTGTATAGCAAATATAAGAATTAGGTAAATTTGAGTTTTGTTATATGAAATTGGGTAAAAGAGAATAGTACTACAAATACTTATGTATGTTTCCTTACTAAAACATTTAACTTGCCTGAAAGAAAATCGAAAGGATATAAATAGACATATTTATAAGGTTTTACGTGGAAACTAAAAATGGAATTGTGTTATTAATAAAACATTATAAAATAAAATCTCTGACATATGTAATATTCATGCGTTTCTTGATTCTATAATAAAGTAAATTTGCTAATCAAGGTGGATACTTTTAACGAGGAGCAGCTAGTATCAGTTAGATTTTCTTTTAATTGAGATAATTGTATATTTGCACCATAACTCGTACATTTGTAAACAAAAATATAACCAAGGAGTCCCGCTACGTAGAGGGGATGACAGAGTGGTTGAGGTGAGGTTTCCGGGGCCAGACGGTCATAGGTTCAATCTCATCGAAGCCGTCATGTGAGCCTATCATCTGAGGGTGATTTAATCTCCTATGTGGTTTGCAGCCTACTGCACAAGGAATTGAGGTTTACCCAGAGCGCACCGAGTTTAATCTCCTGTTGTAGCGTCTGCGGGTTCCTCATATCAAAAAAAAAAAAAAATATATATATATATATATATATATAACCAAGGATATTTTTCTGCTCAGTTGTACATGATGAAATTCGAGGGCACCTTATCCCAAATTTTTACAATTTGTATCTTCGGTAAAAAAATACTTGGTCTGCTCCTTCCCGATCACCACGTAAATTATTTGAGGCAAGTAAGTTCGTCTATAAAATGAGGGGAAAGGGCAGTGAAAGGTGTAAAAGAGGAAATGGCAGCAACAACTGATGTTTTCGAAAAGGGAAAGTACGATACCGCCGCTTTCACGGTACCGGAAAGCAAAACTGGAAACGCATCGCCACCTGTGGATGTGTTCATCGTCGTGCCAACCACTGAGATGACGTATCCGGTGCTGCTCTTCTGCCACGGTCTGAACATAGTTAACGAATCCTACTCCGACATGCTCGACCACATCGCCTCTCATGGCTACGTCGTTGTTGCTCCTCAGGTACAAACATTTTACTGTATTCCTAAAGATATGAGTACTTCACATAGTTTTTTATAATGATTACATCTTCCCGTTTAAGTAGTTCTACGCAGTTACTTGGTGGGGTCCGGGAATTTCCGTTGCCGAGGAAGTCAGAAAGGCAAATGTGGTGACGGAATGGCTATCGACAGGCCTCCTCGCGGCGCTCCAGGAGAAAGGCTTCAACAACGTCTACCCCGACGTGGAGAATAATCTGGTTGCTTCAGGGCACAACAGGGGTGGCAAGATTGCTTTTGCTCTGGCATTAGGAGAAACCGGGGATAACAAAATCCGCTACATCAAGAGATTATTATTCAAGAAAAAAACATCACCATGGGAAGTGAAAGAGTCCTCCTTACCCCAGAAATTCAGGGCGGTGATCGGTATCGATCCAGTGGCGGGTCAGTCGGTAAATAAACGAGACAACCCTAAAATCCTCCACTACATCCCTCGGAGCTTTAACATGTCGATTCCGGTGGCCGTGGTGGGAACTGGAAAAACTGACGACAAGGGTAAGATGGTTTTCGCTCCGGCTGGGGTGAACCACGCGGAGTTTTTCAACGAGAGCAAACCGCCGGTATGTTACTTTCTTGCTAGGGATTATGGTCATGTGGACATGATGAATGAAAATATAAGGAGAGGTATGGAGAATGGAATAAAAGGTACGACGGATCTGATGAGGAAGGCTACTGGAGGCATCACGGTTGCGTTCCTGAGAGCTTACGTGGGAGAGGAGAAGGAGGAGAAAGATCTGGATGCCATTGTGGATGATCCCAGTATTGCTCCTGTACTTCTCGATCCCGCTTTTCATGTTAAAGAATGAAGCAATCTGATGCAATAAATTAAACCGGTTTGATGCCTGCTTGGTTATTGTATGAATAAATTATGTGATTTTGTGTCTGTATCTGTCTTTGATCTCCTTTTGGACTTCGAATAAAAGTTTATCTGGTTCTTGTAACTTTCTTTTAAACTTTAAAAGTGTAATGTTTGTTTGTTTTTCCTATTTTGTACACGGACTCGAGTCTACTCAACTTATTAATTATATATTTCTAGCAGTAAAGTATTTAAATTATTTGCAAAACATGCAATCATAGTTTAAATATTTTATATATATGAGCTAAGATAAGTTTAAAATCTTCGCTGCGTAATAATGATACTTTTTCAATATGTAAATCTAATTAAAATTATCTCTAGAAAAAATTCACGACGACTATTTTGCAGTCTTTTGTCATTATTTCCAACACATTTTTTTTTTAGTTTTAGCAGTTACAATTACTACTATTAATTAAGAAACTTAATACCAAAGACTATTAACTCACGATAAAATCCAGTGGCGACCCCTTGTCAGAGTTCTTGGATTCAAACGGCAGTCCAAGTTTTCTTGACTTTCAACACCATCGAGTAATCCCACCACAAAATCCAGCCTAAGAGATTTCAGAAAACAATAGAAAAGATTCAAACTTTTTCGCCTTGATGGACCGAAGATTTCTTCTGTGTTTTCTTGTTCAATCCTCTCAAGGTAATCTCAATCTATCTTCAATTGTACTTTATTCTTGATTGCTACAGAATGTGGATCACGGCTGATTTGTTTTCCTTTTGTTCGTTTGTTTGTTCTATTGTCCCCGTCTTTTCCCCCTTTTTTTGGGTTTGATTTACAATCAGAAAAGAATCGTTGTTAAGATTGACGACCGGTGCTTCTTCGGCTGCGGTTAATCCAACCCGGGTCACCCAAATTTCGTGGAATCCCAGGTTCTATTTCTTAAATATTTTGGTTTCTTATTGTGTGTTTGATTATTCCTTTATATTTGTTGATCGATTACAGGGCTTTTTTGTACCGAGGCTTTTTGACTGACAAGGAGTGCGACCATCTCATTAATCTGGTATATCCGATTTTTAATTTTCAAGATATATGTAAATGAAATTTCTGTAGACATGATTAACCTAGCATAGTTCAGAATACTCATTTCCTTGTTCCGTTGCATTGTGCAATTGGGTAGTATTTTCGTGGGCTTGTCATTTATTGGTTTTTATTTGGTGAAATTTGTATGATCGAGTAGGCTAAAGATAAGCTGGAGAAATCTATGGTAGCTGACAATGATTCTGGCAAGAGTATAGAGAGTGAAGTCCGGACGAGTTCTGGCATGTTCTTGAAGAAGGGGCAGGTTAATGAAATCTATAATTGATTCAAGATTTTTTGAGTAATGATTTTTTGAATAATCTAATGGCATTAACAGCATGTATAGTTTATCTTATAATTGAATACATGATTGTGAATATGTTAGCCTTTCATTGCTTTGTTGTAATGGTGTTTGTGTTCGGTGCTTCATATGAGACTAATGAGATGTTAGGTTTGCTGCAATAAATCTTGTTCTGTGATTTACTATCTATGAATGTTATCTGGTGTGCTTTATGGAATATGGACATATATAGGCAATGGATGGTATGAAGAGCTAGCTGTCAATAATTCTTTGATGATTTTCAAGTGGTTGGGCTACAATTCTTAACCTATTCAGTCTGAATGTGTTAGCTTATTTGCATGTGTTATATTCTTGAGTGGTGCAATTCTTATCGCCCTAACATTGATAGTCAGTTTCCTTAATACATTTTGACTTCGGGATCTTCACACCAGTTCATTCGCTTTGATAATTTGTATGCGGTCTGAATATAAGATTTGGATAGCAAAACATGGACTTATACTCCTCGTTATGATATACTTTGTGACATGATGATTGCCAGAATGCACCCAGAAAATTGGAGAAGAACTAAAAGAAAGGATAATAAGAAAAGAAGGAAATATTGTTAAGCAGGGTCTTCAATCTGAACTCTATTTTAATGGATGTTATTATATTTATATATATCGGCTTATAGTTGCTTATATTCAAATCTTCCACAAGTTGCAAAGTAAGCTTTACTATGAGCTTGTTATGTGTTTCTCTAATATCTCCTGATGATGATGTGCACTTCTTTTTCGTGAAGGACGAAATAGTGGAAGGCGTTGAGCAGAAAATTGCTGCATGGACATTTCTACCCGTAGGTAATGTCTAATAGCTTCTTTAATATGCTTTTATAGTTCTTCATCCAATTAAGAGCTACTTTTGATTTTATAAATCTGTTATGCAGGGAATGGGGAGGCTATGCAGATTCTGCATTATGAGAATGGCCAAAAGTACGAACCACATTTCGATTTTTTTCACGACAAGGCTAATCAAGAATTGGGCGGTCACCGTGTCGCTACTGTGCTTATGTATTTATCCGATGTGGCAAAGGGTGGCGAAACAGTTTTCCCTAATTCGGACGTGAGTTATAATCTTATAAGTTGATCTAAAAGTAGATCTCAGCTCACCTTTCCCTCCTCCAATCTTTACTGTAAATGCAGCTTAAAGATAAACTACCAAAGACCGGAGACTGGTCTGATTGCGCCAAACAAGGCTATTCAGGTAAATTAACCTCTTCTAACAGTGATTCAGATTTATTGTTAACTCTGTTTCTACTTGCTTATTCGGACAGTGAAACCTATGAAAGGTGACGCTTTGTTGTTCTTTAGCCTTCACCCGGATGCCACTACCGACAACACGAGCTTGCACGGGAGCTGCCCCGTGATTGAAGGGGAGAAATGGTCTGCAACCAAGTGGATACATGTGCGCTCATTTGATGCTGCACCAGCTAGGCCAACGAGCAGTGATTGTACGGACGAGGATGCCAACTGCCCGGCTTGGGCTCTTAGAGGGGAATGCGAGAAAAATCATCTCTACATGGTTGGCTCCGAAGATGCTGCTGGTTATTGTCGGAAGAGTTGCAAGGTCTGCTCTTCTTAGTATTGTTTCTTCGTAGGATTTTCAAACAGAAAAAAAGTGTGAAAAATCTAAGAATTTGTATACATGATGAGATGAAACATTACAATGGAGCTTTTGTAGTACTACAGTCTCATTTCTTTGAGCAATTTCATCATCCATAAATCGAGAACCTATCATTAAAGTAAATATTGGTTTCGTGTACAGTATAGAGCTTCAACATAGTGGAAATTCGGTCATCATGAGCGTACAATCAGATTAGGGCAAAAATTCATTTTAAATTAAGGTACAAAATGTATTAGAGTCAAAATTTGGGTTATAATTATGTTCTTCTATAAATAAACCATATAATATAATTCCTTGTATTCATATTCGAAAAATCATAGTTCATAATCCTATTTTGGTAGCAGCCGCAATGAACCGCAATCACTAAATGGACACCATCGCTTTAACATACATTCACTCTTTTCTTGTCTCCAAATGCCAGGAAACAGACAAGACATGTTTGGGATGGAGGAAGTACAAGATATCTCATTATACACGTGTTACGTTTTGTTAGGATCCGAACCATTTGAATCGAAGGACCGGATCAACCGGACTGTTTATGGCCGTTATATTCGTTGCAGGGAGGCAAAACTGAAGGGGGAGAAAATAAAAGAAAAATTAAAACTACAAAAGACGGAGAAAAACTCAGAAGAAACCCGAAACGACGACGTTAGGTAAAGCCTGGTAGCCATGAACACGTTACAGAGGTCTTCATATTCGTTCCGGAGACAAGGATCTTCGGGCAGAATATGGGATAACAACGTTGTTCAGATTCCAGAAATAAAGCCCCCCGTGCCTTCCCGCGAAAGATCCAAGGAATTCAGTTACCAGTATTACATCTCCGATTCCAACCCACCGCCCGCTTCAGAGCAAGTTTCCATGGCGGCTGCCTCGCCACCGCCGTCTAGGTCGGAACGTAAAAGGTGCGCTTTTTTGTCCATGTTCGTGGGCTGCGTTCGATCGCCGGCCTCGTAGAGAGGTTTTGTGAATTTTTCAGATATTTTGCCAACAAAAATCTAGGCTGCGTTTCCTTTTTAGATGCATGCATATCTTCTTCTTTTTTAATTTATTGTGGATTTGGACATATTTGTAGAGTTGACAACTAGTTTGTAAATTTGATGTAAGAATGGAATATTATGTTCCTTAAATCTAGTTGTGATGCCTGCAGATATGTTTTTGTGTATATATTTGTAAATAAAATGAATTTTACTTATTGGATCTTGAAACAAAATACGAGATAGAATTAGAAATAGGAAGCTTTGTCTTTCTTTATTAATAAGAAGGCAATGTGAATATGAAGGAAGAATACAAGAATCATAACATAAATACCCATCCAAGAATGAGGAAGGTACAATTCTTTACAATACTTGGAAAGAAAATGTATAGATTCGTTACAATTATCTGTACACTCAATCGGACGCCAGACGCCTCCAATACCGATATCTTCGAATTCAGCCACGGACAGAACACGAAAGCTCGCCAGTGAATGGATGGCTTATGAATCGTGGTAAGTGTTGTTACCTCAGAAGCTAAGCTGGCAATAGTTAGAGTAGTCGATTTCCTTCAAGCGTAGGCAGCACAGCATGCACTCAGGGAGATCTTCCGGCTTGTTTCCCTGCATCACATTGCACGTAGAGATGAGAAAACTGTGATTTGTTTGGGAGGGATTCGAGTATCTAACCTGAATTGTCAAGCCAAAGTCGAAGACACAGTTCTTGAGTCTGTCTTGAAATGTACCGAATCCTTTCCGAGCAATGTAGCTGAATCTGTGGATATCCAAGTCGATCTCAAAGTAGTTTTCTCCCTACAAAGATTGCACTATTGGTTAATAAGGCAACCCAACAATTTCAAGCCCCAACAGTCAACAAGTATGAAGAGTCAAATAGTGAGAAAGATTATTTGAGTAATTAAACATCCTAATCTTAATAGATAATCCTTCAAGGTAAGTGAAATGTGCAACATGTATAAGACACAATCCATGATTTGAATGTACTAGATGGTGATTACTAAATTAATTCTATCCAAATCCCAGGTCTGAATCTATTTAAACCTAGAAGTAAATAAAACTATATCAATATAGGGAAAGCAATAATGCAGATATTTAGAGCATATCAATAATCCAGTGATCAAAAAGAAAAACTAAAACTTTACCAAGTAAAACTCATGCTGAGGACGGGACAGAACCGGCTTCTCGTTGTAAGCATGCATAAGTTTCCTCTCTGCTGAACTTAATTGAAGATCATCAACATTCATTACTCGGCCTAAGATCTTTAATCTTTCCCTGAATGGTGCATTCGTGTCAATGGCAAAACCCTTGATTTTTTCTGTCTCATTTGCAATTATTTTCTGTTCGACACGAATAAGGAAAAAAGATTCATCCTTTTGCTTCCAGAAAATAGTTACAGGTATGAGAATCAGAAATGCTTTCTACTTACCTTGATGTTTTCTCTAAAATGAAGTGGAAGATCTTCTGAATAGTTCTCTGAAAGCTTGCAATATATGACAAAATTCATTCCAGGCCCATCATATTCATTTTGGAAAATCGTTGCAGGGTAAAGTGGGATCTGATACAGCCATAGGATGCCAAAAGTTAGTAAACCACAAATTATCTTAAATTCAATTCCTGCGACCAATATAGACATATGAATATCGAAAGAGATTGGGCCAATTTACTTACTTTAATAGTTTACATTTAAAGTGACGAACATTAGATATACCTGAAGGTTCACAACAAGAAGAGAAGGGACCTCTCCATGTGACTCTATGGCTGGAAGTTCTACAAACCGGGAGACATGATCAATTTTACGAGTAGATAAAAAGACATCCACTCCAAAAGGAATATATGCTGCATAATTTGCAGCAAATTCTTTCTTTTTATCCCTGACAAACACAGGAAGAAATGTCATACTTTGGTGATTCAGATACCTAATCAGTTTATTTTCAAACAAAGAACTAAGACATCGGAGTCTCAATGCCATAATTCAGAAGAAACAAACCTAGTGTAGTTTCGACTGCGGATTTTAAAGGTATTTGGCTCAATCCTTGACCAAGATTCTGATATTTTCTTCTCTAGCGGCGAACACATAATCTGGGAACCGGCTATTGGTCTTTCTATAAGGGGCTTCCCCAGTGCTGAGATAGAGAGCAAAAATTATTGATCAAGATGGAGAAACACTTTAAGACACACAAAACTATTATGTCAATTGATAGATAAACTACACACCAAAGATTAATCTCTTCTTGGCTCAAAGTGATTCAACTAAAATGCAGCAACTAACTTTCTATATCCCTAACCAGTTAACCATGGCCATGTTCTAGTTCTCACAACAATGTATCATGAAAACACAAAAATGAACTTACATAAAATTGGGTTTTCCTGTCCTTCCTTCCATTTAAAGGATTGAGCAAATGATAACTTCTTCTTTGTGCTTGGGCCTCCTGCATTTGACAATTTCTTCTTGCCATCTAAAGGCTCGTCCAATTTCTTCCTCTCATCTGAAGATGACTCATCACAAGCAATACAAGGGAGAAAGGCATTCGATATAAATCCACAACTATGCAATGATCCTTCCTCATTCTCATCCTCACTCTTTTGAGGATCATCAGAGTTACCATGCATCACTTGGTTAGAAAACCTCGGTGTGACAACATTAGATAGTGATCCAGCTTGAGATACATCTGTAAGTTTTCAAGCCACAAAATGCATATATAAGAGAGGCATTCTTCATAGCATCACAAAATACAAGTGCATCAACATAAATTTTCGAATTGCCCAAGCACTAACCATCTTGAACGCTATAGAATTCATCTTCTCCGTCCGAATCAATCAATGCATCAGGATCAAACCATGCCTCACTGCTTCCTATTCAAACAACATAAATTTCACAAAAACCAAATTAATTGGAGGGAAACCAAAAAACAAAAACCTAAATTGATAACCCATGTTTTAATTTTTCACATTTTTATCTAAAGAAACATCAATCACACAAAAAACTCAACCCTCAAAATAAATCTCAAAGTTCCCAGATTCCATCAAAACCCTGCATTTACAATCGTAGCAACTAAATCTAAAAAAACAATCTCCCAGCTGAAAATAAATAAATTGAAATTCAACACAAACTGCACATAAGAACGATTCAAGAAAATCAAAATCGGAATTTCCCCTAAACACCCAAACACTACAGTACCCCCAAAACAACAAATCAGAACCTTGAAATGCAGGATTACTGATTGAAACATCCTTCTGATTGGAGGGTTCGACGCGATTTCTATTATTTGCAGAATGCGCCTTCTTAACCCTGCTCGTCGTCCGCTTCTTTCGCCTTCTCTGCAGATTCAACTTCCCCTTCATCCCCACACACCCTTTCGGTTTCGACACACAGACGCCCATCCTCACAACGGGCGGATCACAAACACCCAATAATTAATTTCCTACTGAATGAAAGCTGATAATTGGACTCTTGCGGTGTATATATATAGGGTACTCGTCTGAAATTAACTACAGTTGAGAGACGAAGAAAAATAAATTTCACCAAACAAAAAAGGTGCCGCGGCTTAACCTCATTGAATTCGAGAGTCTCTGTTCAATAAATTAGAATTGTTCCGAGTAAGATATACTATATGTAAAAAAAGATTGAAAAAAGGGAATCTGGAGGAGGAGGACTATAGATGATAGATTAGTCAATGAAAACACTAGAGTTGCTAACTTGCTAGTAGCGGACGCAGTTTTCTGCTCGGGTGATTCTTGGAAGGCAGCAAAATTGGATTTTTTAGTAGATGGAGTATTAACAATCTAACCTATTTAATGTAAATAATTATTAATCTATGAATCACATCACAATTATCTACATATTTATGATAAATAATTATTCGGCTCTTGCTTCAACATCTCTATTAAATATATTTATATGCATTATAAATTGGAATTGTCTCTCAATAGCAGGTTCGGTCGTGTAATAAGATAATTTTAATCTTTTATTAAATTGTCTTGCTTTACCATAAGTAATAGGATTAGATAGGTTGTTTTGAGAGTGGTATTCTAGTTAAGCATGGAGTGACATCATAGTATTATTTTTTGAGAAAAAAAAATCATTGTACTCTGTCATGTATTGGGGGACATTACCATGCTTTTTTTATTTTTTCATTACTTAAATATCAAGTGTATTCTTTAAATACCGACGGCGACAACATGTACGTATGTGTGTAAATGGTTGATCTAGTATTTGTTCAATCCAGTTAGAGTTAATTTAAATTAATAATAATAAATGTATTCCTTTAAACATCTTGTTTTCGGTATTTGATTTTATAATTTTATAATATAGGTATTGTGAAAAAAATGAGTTGGATTTGAAGGTGTTAAATGAAGTTAGGGCCATGTTTGGCGACTGGGGACTAATATGAACGCGTTTCCGAGGTGGGAGATTAGGTACAGTGGCTTCCACGATGATGTTAATTGTTATTAATAGTATTAAATTAGTATTAAGTTATTAATATTGGCAGGCCTACGCGAGGACCACAGAATACCGTGCACGCATGGATTTCTTCAAAGTTGTTAATTACGATGAAGTTCTACCATACCATCCATAATTTTGCATATGATCAGTTTTGTCCATTCTGCATGTAAAATTTCAGTCGTAAATAATTCTCTTTTTTAGTACAAACACAACAATCTCAACACACTTGTTACTTACTTTAGTTGAGCATAATTACAAAAACTCATTTGTCCCGACAGTAAAAAAAAACGAAAAAGAAAAAAGAAAAAACAAGGAGACGTATATGATGCAAGAAAACTTGGAATAAGTGCAGATTCTTGAACTCTCATATATGATCTGATTCTCTATATACCTCTGCCTTATTTTTGAGTCTTGACAATGTTGAAGAATTTCTGATAGGACTAATTAATATGTGAATGAATCTTTGCTAATCAAAATTATCTTTGTCCTTGATTCCAGAATCTTTACTTCAAATAATTCCATCGAAATTGGATTCTCTATCTTAATTTTCATATCCCAATATTTTCCTATTAGTGTAGACATTTAGATAGTTACACAAATGAGAAAGTATTGGGACGGAGAGAGTTTATGGGACAGCTATTCGTTTTGAAATTGGTTTGGGATCTTTTGAATTGCAAAGGAAAGCTTGAAGTTGTAGATTTTTCTTTTGTAGGACCACATACGTACATTCATTTAGCATGATGTAATAGAGATGGAATCATGGAAATAGAATTATAGGTAAATTCAAATATTCAATACTATCTTAGGGGATGATAATATAAGGGACAAAATGCTCAAAAATGGGTTTACTCGTACGTATAATTGTGGTCTTTGGAGGGTTCATTCAAACTTCTCTTTTCGTCGACTTGATTGATAGTTACGTCTGCATGTGATACCTATTCATCATTTCTGTTAAAAAGGAAGAAATTAAATATTTGTTGTACGAGATGCTTTTTTTATTCCATGAATCTAAATTCTCTGAGTTCATTATATATGTAAAGATTTAGGAACAATTTGTTTCTTGGATGTGATTCGTTTATCAAATAAGGGTGAATATTTATGACATTCCCCCATCTCCATATAATTCTGGGCTATTGTATCATCGTACAATCCACTAATCATTTCAAGGTAGAAATAGGAGTTTAATCAAGAAATGTGGCACAGAAATCAAGTCACTCTAAGACTGAAAATTAACCTGAACAAATATAATAGGAATAGAGAGAGAGAGAGAGGTTGTCCCCTTGGGATGGCATAGCGGTGAAGGGTGGGTGGTCCGGGACCGATAGGTCATGGGTTCAATTCCCACTGGACACGCTATGTGTGAGCCTGTCACCCTGTCACATTAAGGGTGGTTTAACTCTTTTGTGTGGTTTTGCGGTATTGCAGCAAGAGCGAGGTTTCTGCGTGCGAACCAAAGGTAGCGGTTGCGGGTTCCTCGTCAACAAAAAAAAAAAAAAAGAGAGAGAGGTCCAATTAAAACTCGTCACGCCAGAATAAAAGGGCTAGTTATGGTGGTGTCGACCAATCAACAATATAGAGGCCCCAAACTACAACAAAAAATTATCTTAAAAATTCAAGACTAACTTCACTTCAGCTTCATCTCTGGTAAGAAAACACTCTTCCTTTTCTCAACTACTCTTCCCCTCCCAAAAACTTGTTCATGATCACATCCACAGCCTCGACCACAATCACGACCAAGGCCAACTTGTAGTAAGGATAGGATAATGGGTTTTTCTAGAAAAGTTGGTTTGTCAGTTAGCTTTCTCTGGTTGTTACTGCTTGTTGGGAGTTTAGGTGAGTGGAATTTTAGGACAAGGGATTCTATTACAGTCCCATCAATTACCAGATTCTTGAAACCAATGCAAACTCAGAAGAAGAGTGGAATCCACCACAACCTCAACCTTAATTTTGTCAGCAAGAGAAGAGTGCCCAATGGCCCTGATCCAATTCACAACAGGTATGCATTAATACAAAATTCAACCTCAAAGTTTGAAGTTGAAGCTCAAAATTTCCTCCTTTTTAGGAAACAAGGGACTACAAGATTACCACCAACATGATGGGTAAAGTTTGAAGTTGAAGCTCAAATTTCAAATGGGAGAAATTCTTGCATAATGTATACACATATTTGTGATGAAATTTTGAGTCCATGTATGATGATGAATTCTATTTCTGGTAAGTCTCTATACATGGAAGCTTTTGTTGTGCAATTATGGTTCCAAAGAGGACACAACTTTTTGCAGGCGTCTCATCACCATATCTTGCTTATCTTCCCACTCTGTTCAGACAAAGATTCTTCAAGTTTGCTTTGCATGTAAAAAGATCACTCCACAATTTCTATCGTGTTTCAATCTCTCTGCATTTCTGCTTCATGGGTTTGTACTATAACTTGTATGATGAACATTATGGGATAAATATGAATGTTAAAAGGTGCACAAAACATTTTTGGACATGTTGTGTGTGGCAGGATGCTAAGGCAGATAAAGATGTTGCATTGTCCATAACTTTTGTTTTGAAATAGTTGGTCGTGTTCCCTAATAAAGTTTGTCGCACGAGCTCAATTAAAGGGGCTCTTATTTCTAAGTTTTTTATATTTCTTGGCCTTAATTAAATGTAGCTAACACTACATGGCTTTATTCTGGCTAGCTAACGGTCCACTGCCTGAAATTTAGGTTATTATTTATAATTTATTTTATTGGGATTTTGATCAGTCTAGAGTTTATATAATTAATTAAGAAACATTTTAGCAACATGAATATCTAAAACAATAAAACAGAAAAAGGTAGCTGCATATTCTCTTTTTATTTCACAACTATACTTTGTTGTTTGCTTCTTTTTCTGGGGTTTGATTTTTGATTGTTTCAAGAAGTCTAAAGAGGAAAGAGATTCAAACTCTGGTGGGTCCCCTTTGGTGGAGGCACCCACCCCACGTCCACCAGTTTATTTTCTTAATCAAAAGTAAATAATGACTTCATTGAAAATTAAATATTCGATATTCGAATTCGTGTTATATATTGGCCCATTTAGTTTATTTTAATTTAATAATTAGAAAATAAATTAGTAAACCAATTAACCCATCCTATTCATGTAAAATATTGGGCCGTTTGTCGAAAACCGCCCAATGATAAAGTGGGCCAGGCCTTAAGCCCCAGGATGTCAAAATACCAGAAACTCCAGTCATACATTTCGCGCCTTCCGCCTCAATTATTCGCGCCTAACAGTCGGCAGCTTCAGCGCCGCGACGTCGTTCAATAGAGATCCCAAAACCTCTAGCCGTAAATTAACTTTCACAACATGGTAATTATCGTCAAATAAGCACTCCAGCGGGTAGACGATCTACCAGCTCCTCGATCCCAATCGCCGATCTGGAACGATGACGGAAATGGAGGTGAGCGCGAGATATCACCGAGATTTACTGTGGTATTGAGGGTTTTGGCCTTTTGATTTAGTTGTTTTCGATGCAGAAAATGGAGGCGATGAAAAGAGCATATGCGGAAATGATACTCAACACGGCCAAGGAAGCGGCGGAGCGCGTAATGGCGGCAGAATTGAGAGCGCGGCGGTCGGAGCAGGAATTGTTTTCTGTTAAAGAAGAGGCTGCTCATATGCTCCTTCGATTGAAGCAAATGGTCGACGCAAAGGTAATTGTACACATTCGCACACGAATATGTATCTGTTTAATATTGTGCATTGAGTTCCATCTTCGTGAATTAGTGCAAATAGGTTGATTTAGATATGTGTGAAACGATAAATTCTCTCAGTTTATAGCTAGCTATATATAGACATAGATTTGGGTACTGTTATTCTGTTACCTTCTTCGAGAAATAAGTTTGCTTGAAGTTTCTATTTTGATTCAACGCAACTGTGCAAGTCCTAATGTTGGTCAAGACATCAGGACTATAAATAGTTACGGAAATTTAGTAATTTATATTTAGGATTACGCAAGAATTTGTGTTCTTTAATTATCTTGGTGGTGTTCATTATTGTGTATATTGACAAAGTAATATTAGGTTGTGAAACACATTCAGCATGATCCAAAACATGATCCAAAATTGACTTCAGAGTGAGATCAAGTAATGTAGATGGATTCTTCTAGATTTAAATGATAATTGATAAACCGATTTTATAAACCTTATTAGAAGATTTTGAGTTATAATCAGCTTGCCTTTTCTTATAGACAAAAGAAGCTGAGATTACATCAATGAATCAAATGAAAAAAATCGAGGTGGTGGAATCCCAGCTAAATGAAGCAGAAGGGATCATATTGGACCTCAGAGAGGAACTGAACCAGGGAAGGGACCAACTGCATAAATTGAAGAAGAGACAAGTGCCTATTAAGATGCATAAAGAAGAAAATGTTGAAGAGTTAAGTTTAACACAAGAGGTCATATGTAACGGGTATGAGCTTTTAACTTCATCCTTGAACCCTGGACCTGACTTTACCACTACTGGGAGAGATAATTTATTGTCTATGCTTGACCAAAGTCGTCAGATTGCTGCTACACAGGCTTTGTATTCTGAATCCAATGCTTATTCTGGTGACAATAGCACCGGTTTGGGCCAGATAGACAAGCCTGGTTTTGGGAATGGATGTGCACCGAGAACTAGCACAACTGAGACGAGCTTATTTGAGGAGGCCTTTTCTGTTGTAAATAAATTGAATCAAACCAATATAGAGGGTGTAAATGCTGCCAAAAGTACTTCATCAGAAGAAAAAGATCGACAGGGGAAGATTGAAGCTGTTTCTATAGTCCGTAGAAGTGTTAGAAAAAGAAAACTCAAGTTCTGGGATGATGTTATTACTGCATGTGGATTGAAGTCCTCTCATCAGTTGAAGAAACCTCATCATGGTTCCACAGATCCTTCGTGTTTGGTTACCCGGAAAATGAAAAGATGTGTGAAAAATGGTCAAGATCTGGCAGAAGATGGGAACCAAATTGAGAATCTTAATGATGTAGAGGTCTTGAAAGAACCTAAATACATTGAACATCTACCAGAAAACATGGAGTTGATTGATGTGCTTGTAAAGCAGGATGAGCTTGCTGCAACTTCTGAGTTGACCAGTGCATCAAAAATCGACTGTGATGTGGAAGATGGCGCTGCAGATGAAGCATCACATCTTAGTGATTCTGATGGTGATAAATTATGTAAATATACACTCAACAGGAAATGGAGGAAGAAGTCTGTGGTGTTTCCTGAGAAAGTTCCTGGTAGAGGCTTGTAAATTTCAAGGTGACTGAATCATTTAAGGAGATGAATCTGGTGCAGACTCATCAGGTTAGTAATGATTTTAGATAAATCCTGGTAGTTGATATAATGGCTTATGAATTTGAATATACATGTATTCAACTGTGATCCGTCTTGCTTAGTAGAACCGAGACTTATTCTGAACTGATTTATGTCTTATGATGCTTATCTTTAGTCTGGAAGCAGTTTTAGGGGATGGATTATGCATAGAAAGGGCCAAGTGGTTTTGCCTCTGCGCCAGCTTCAAATCAAGAAAGACGCCTCTGCGCCTACTTTATGATTTGTTATATGATTCGTACAGTTAAATTCTGTTTAAAATTCACCTTAAAAAACTGTCCATTTTCTACGGGGGATTTATGTATGTATCCTCATGTGATTTCATTGTTGAGCATTATAGTGTGCTTTGGAGAAGTCAAATTGCTTATCGATATACCGCTGGCATTTCGAGGCTCCCCTAGTCTAATGTCGTCGTGATTGGGCTGAATAATTTACACGTCTTCTTATTCTTATAGATGTATATATTATATATAAATAAATACAAAATCGATCTAAGTATTTTGTAGAAAACATAATCACGGAACTGGTCCATTGCGAAGCACGATGATATTGCAGGCCCTGTAGTACGATGCAATAATTTGCGATTGAATTAGATAAATTAAAGTTTATCCTTCAATAATTTAAAACGCAACTAAAAGAATTATAAAAATCAATAGTTTATTTAATACACTACCGGAAATTAATTTTCTTCTCCAAGTCAACTGCTTGAAAACTAGGCAAATCATCCAACTACCAGATTCTTCACATACAAATTTAACCCTTTATTTAACAAAATTATGA
This sequence comes from Lavandula angustifolia, assembly GCA_028984105.1. Taxonomy (NCBI): domain Eukaryota; kingdom Viridiplantae; phylum Streptophyta; class Magnoliopsida; order Lamiales; family Lamiaceae; genus Lavandula; species Lavandula angustifolia. The sequence goes on from CM054824.1 coordinate 15,372,800, forward strand.
AATATAAATTTCACTCCGCCAATAGAAACCAATGCTTGATCGACAATCGTTATTGGGAGATGCAACCGTGGAAGACTAAATTTCAAAATTATTTCCTTATTATTCGATCAAAAGATGCTCTTAATCTCGTCATTGAATTAGTTATTCTCCAAAATAGAATGCTGAGATGCATTAGCATTTAAATAAGTACTATAATCATTCATAGAAATCACTATCAAAAATCAGATCGAATATTCGATTTCCGATATTTTGACTTGAAATAATTAATGGCAATTATCATTTATCCATACACAATATATAGCTTGGGCTAAAACTTAAAAGCCACTCCGCTGTATTTACTATCATAATTAAGGATAAGTAATCTATTTCTCCTATCATCCAACAACTAATACAGTTACACTATAGATGGATCTTTATAGGTAATCCTACCCATCAAATTTTACTATTTGCCTACTTAAGAAGAAATAATATTACTCTGACGTAAAATAAATAAAATAGACTTGTGCATTAATTAAGCCATTTAATTTACGTCAATCCAATTATTCTAATCAAAAGTGGTTCAAAAAGTCCATTTTTGAATACTTATTGAGTTCGCGAAAGGGCTAACCTGCCACCTGGACATACGATCAATAGATCTCCATCAAAGAAACACTACACGAGAAGTATGTGATCAGCACCTCCAATTATAAAGCTCTGATGGAGCTATGTGAGGTCCTCATTTGGCTCTAGACTCCATCGAAATATCATCGAGTAACCACCTTTGACCTTCTTTACACCCTCCCCTCCCCTTCTCTCTCTCTCTCTCTCCCTCTCCCTCTCTCTCTCGTGATTACCGCTACAGCCACAAGTTGTCTAAGGCTTCTTCCTTTTGTCTATTCAGTTATATATTTCCTGTAGGCGGACGATACAATATTCACTGCCAGCAAATCCCAGGTTTTCATGTGCATTCCGTAGACCGGCAAATGTACAACTTTCTATCATGGAAATCATGAGGCCGGCTCTCACAACAAATTTTTACCACTTAATGGCTTTCTGACCGGGGCATGGGCAATCCCCTGTTCTTGCCTTCATGGAAAGAAAGCGTAAAAGCTGGAAAGCAAAAAGGTTTCACCGTTGGTTTTTGAGGAAACAAAAGCGAGCCGATCAATTTCGCCTAGACAACTTTTCAGGTATACTATATATTCCACGCTACCCTTTGCTTTGTGAACTAATTACTTAATTTCTATGAATCTGCTAATGAGGCAGATGGCGGTGAAGACGATGATGACTCTACTGACAACTCTATGTATAATTCACCAAAGATGGATCTATCCGCAGCAAACAACGAACTAAGGTTGGTTTCCGAACAACACGACACAATAGCACAATTGGTTTTGATGATGCTTGTGCAGCAGCTTTTGTTGAGGATAAGTTTTGATAGTACTTTTTCAGAGTTTTTGTGGGTACTTGGAATGTGGCGGGAAGGTCTCCGGTGGGGAGTTTGGCTGTACATTTGGATGAATGGCTGAATCTGAGAGATGACGAGGTTGACATATATGTACTTGGGTATGTCTAAAAGTCCAAGATTATGAACTACCATCTTATTTTCCCCCCAAGCCAACCTGTTATGATCCTGCAGATTCCAAGAAATAGTGCCATTGAAGACCTCGACTGTGATTGGAGCAGAGGATCCAACAGAGGCGACGAACTGGAACCGACTAATAGGGAAAACGCTCAATGACAAAAATGGGCACCCATGGTTGAAACCAATGGTACACCCCATCCCTAATGAAGGAAGCCCCAGTTCTAACAGAGAACACAAAAATGAAAGCGAACAAACAGCATTACCTGCGAAAGATGAGTATGGAAGGTACAAATTAATGGCGAGCAAGAAGATGGTAGGTGTCTTTGTTAGTGTCTGGATGAGAAAGGAACTGCTCAAGTGCTATGACGTGTCGGGTATTAAAGTTTGCTCCGTGGCTTGTGGTATAATGGGTTATTTGGGAAACAAAGGGTCAGTTTCTGTCAGCATGTCTGTAGGAGGTACTAGCTTTTGCTTCATAGCAGCACATTTAGCCTCTGGAGAGAAGAGAGGCGATGAAGGAAGAAGGAATTACCAAGTCTCGGAGATCTTCAGGCGAACATGCTTTCAACGGCTACGTGAGGACGCAGAAAAGGTTCACCCGTTAACCATCTTAGGACATGAGTAAGTAGACGTTTAATAAAACATAGAAATAAATAATACAAGATCAAACACTAGGCACAATCATTAGTTCATAGAAAGAGGAAATCAATAACCTCAACCTTTTCAATTCTTATATCCTCATATGGTATTAGATGAAAACTAATAGTATTGTTTTTCATAGAGCAGTCAGATATTCTGGTTCGGAGATCTCAACTACCGATTATACCTAGAAGACAACCTAGCAAGGCAACTAATAAAAGAACAAGATTGGAGAGCATTGCAGAAGTTTGATCAGTTGAGGAGGGAACTAGAACATGGAGGCGTATTCCAAGGTTGGAAAGAGGGAAACATAGAGTTTGCACCTACTTATAAGTACTCTTCCTACAACTGCAACAGGTATTCAGGGGGGAGTTCCAAATAGAGTTGGAGAAAAGCAAAGAACTCCAGCATGGTAAACTTCTATCATGTCAATCTTGTTAGATGAGATTCGCATTTTTTTCCCTTACAACTACCAATTGCTAACAACCTTGAATGCCAGAAACCTAGCCAAAAATGTTCTTTCATATATTATCCATGCTTATCAGAGTGAATTTCCTAAAAGGTACTGTGGTTGCCACTTGCAGGTGTGACAGGATTCTGTGGTATGGTAAAGGAGTGAGGCAACTGTCCTATTTCCGCAGTGAAATTAAATTTTCAGATCATCGACCTGTATCAGCACTTTTCTCTATTCAAATTCTAGTTAACTCTACAAAGACAAGCACAGGATCTCCCGCAGTCCCAACCATTTTCCCTGTCAAAACTCCCAGCAGAACTGTAAGTGTCTTAGTCTATCTAACATAGTTTTTATTCTCCAGCTTTTGATATGCCTGTCCCTGAAAAAGATAAATATGCTTACAAAATCCTAAATTAAGATGAAGAGATGAGTACTTGATTATATTGATGTATTTCTACAGGTATTAGAAAATGAAATGGACAATGAAGAGGCTGCTGCACCCACATTGCTTTCATTTATTGTGAAGGGCGTGTAAGCTTCACTAGCAAGTACACAGACTACGATATGATTGACAAATTATGATGCTTTTAGTCTCTTTGTTGTAAACAAATCATGCATTTTGAAAGAAAACTCTAGTCACATTTATTTTTATTAATTATCTGAGGACAGAAGAGCTCTACATTTCCACATCAATCATATCCATTTCAGATATATACAAGAAAAAGTAATTATCAACCACGCAACATACATCGTTCCATATATGCACTCATGGCCATGGATGTTCGGACTTTGCAAAAGTTTTATGCTAACAAACTATGTTTGGGAAGTTCCATTGCTTGGCTTGGCTGAATAGTTTCACCAAGTTCAGCTCTTGATTGCATTGTGGGCATAAAAATCTCTTCTGTAGCTCATCACCAAAAGCAGTTCTGAAGTCAGCTTGTTTCCAGTCAAGGCAAAATTATGGTAAATGGATATGGATGGTCCATCCTTGTGCAGAACATAAGTGGATCACGGTAGGACAGTAATTTCTCAAAAGAGAAAGAAAGCAAAAATAAAGGTAAGTAAAGGTTTCTAATGAGGTTGATCAAAAAAAAGTTTCAGGTAGAGCTACAACAAAGAAAATTGGACTGTAATGACAAATGTTAAACCCTTATTATCTCTATTCTTAGGGTAAGACAGACTTAGAGTCCATCATTAAACTAAATTAGCAGAAACAAATTCAAACTATTTTAATCCCTTCAACAAGTAGATAAAGAATGGGGTACAATATCAGCAACTTAAAATGATGAAGTGAGAGAATATCCATCATATTCCGTTTCCTGATTCGTTTCAAGTTCCAAGTTTGATGCATCTTAGTTCTTCGATTCGTTTCTTCTGATTCAGAATTCTTCTCTCTGCAAAACTATAAGTGTATTCCTTCATCTTTCGCGAATGAATTTAAAAAATCAGCAGTTTAATTCGAGCCTTTTCTGGTTTTACCTCCGTGGCTAAGTCACGAATCAGAGTTAGGAGTTGCTTCTGTGAATCGCTTCCCGCCATGAAATTCTGGGGGAGAGAAACTTCGCTGGGCCAATGATTTTTCTTCTTCTTTTTAATAATATAACTCTATTTATACTATTTTTTATAAAATTGTGTAATTAATAATTATTTAATACATCATTTAATTATTAATTTTATTTATTAATTATCAAGTTATTTTAAATATATTAAATGTGTATCCAATGTTTTAGTAGTAGGAAAGTGGAATGTACCAATATTTAATTAAGAAAAATATGTAGGTAGAATTGAAAGGTATTTTGTGAAAGGATATAAAGAGAATATTCTTTTCGATTTGGATTTGTGTTTAATGGTTGAAGATAAATTACAGTTTGATATGACAGAAACTAGAAAATGGGTATTGGTTTTAGGTTTTAGGTTGGAGATGCTCTAAGGGAAAAACCCGTTTTGCATATAGAAATCTCCTTTTGCCCGTTACGCTTTCCATAATTAAAAACGAATCAATAAATATTCATTACCGGGTTTATTTAAGAACGATCTTTTAACAACTGTAGTTTTATTAAATATAATTTGTATATAAATATTACTTTTTGGAACTTTATGCAAGGAAAAAACCCATTTTGCATATGGAAATCCCCTTTCGCCCATTATGCTTTCCATAATTAAAAATGAATCAATAAATATTCACTAGAGCGATTTTTAACAACTGTAAATATATTTTCATACGTAAATGTTTCTTGAACTTTATTAAAAGTTTTATAAGAAAAGTACGTAATCCATCCGCCTTTAAACCGTTGCAAATTTTACTTAGTTTATTTCCCACCCATCAATGTCCGTAAATAAGAAAATGGGGTCACTTCTCCAATCTAATTAGCGTCCAATTTGTAGTACGTATCTTTATTTAATAAAAATATATTATAGTATTGATTTGTTAATAATAAGAAATTGATTACTTTAAGTAATTTTAAATTAAATTAAATACATACCAATATTTCATTAATGACACAAATGAAATACAGAAAAATTGGATGGTATCTATTCATAAAGACTACATCATATAAAATTGCTTCAAGCTATACAAAATAAAGAATGAAGGTGCCAATGGCCTAGAAGTTGAAAAAAAAATGAATGAAGTTGATCTGATACATATTACAGATTTGGGAAGTCATATTCATAAAAGCATTATTAATTTATTATTAAAAAAATATACAGATATGGACCTCGACAATCCAAACAAACAACCAATCGTTTGTTTTCATTGAAGAAAGTAATTGTGATTAAATAACTTTTTTTTTAGTTGCATTTTATACATTTTAATATAAAAGATTATAGTACGGTATGTCAGCAAAGCCCGTCTAGCTCAGTTGGTAGAGCGCAAGGCTCTTAACCTTGTGGTCGTGGGTTCGAGCCCCACGGTGGGCGCTTGTATTTTTATTTTGTACTTCCCTGTTTTAAAGTTGTTTTGGAATGAAACTTCATTCTCTTATGAACAGCCCGATTAAAATAAGTTTGGGGTAGTAGCTTTCGGCCCTTATGCATATTTTGAATTTTTAGATACTACTATTTAGAAGTTTCTGAAAAAACAATTTCAGTAATATATAAGCACAAAAAAAGTATTTTACAGAATACGTAACAGGCCAATTAAATTTAGTTTGGGCTAGTAACTTTTGGGCCATATACTGATATTGAATGTTTGGATACACTAGTAGTGCTAAATAAAATATGACCAAAACCGTTGGTAAACACACTTTTTGTAAAAACTGCAGGTACCCTCCTACAAAAATATAGGTGAAACATTGGAAACGAGTGTAGGTAGCTGTAGTTGTACGTGGCTATGGATTGAGGGTGATGGAGGAATAGTTGTAGCCAATCAAAAACGAGAAATCCCAATATACATTCTCATCACTCTTTTCTTCATCAAAAGACATCAAATTCGGCACAAAATCCACTTGTTACAAACACTACAACTCTACTTTTGCAACTGGGGCATAATATATAATAGTCACGCTATTTATATGCATAAAATTTTACTCCCTCCGTCCCATTATTAGTGGCCACCTTTCCTAATTCGGATGTCCCGCTATTAGTGGCGACGTCCCAAATTGATAAAAAATTACCACTCTCTATCCTACTTTATCATCTTATCTCTCCTACTTTATCATCTACTTTCATTATTATACTCATTTCTCACTCCTACTTTATCACCTTCTCTCTCCTACACTCTCATTATCACACGCATCTCTCTCTCCTACTTTATTATCTACTCATCTCTCATACTTTATTACATATTCCCTTAATTCCCGCGCCGAAAAGAAAGGCGCCACTAATAATGGGACGGAGGGAGTATATGTTATCGTTTCCAAGTCTGCTCTGGGTTCATTTTGTAGCGGTTTAGAACATTAATTAATAGGACTCATAATGTACCGTCAACACTAGCACAACTTTCCTTTTTATTTTTTATCCGTTCATAATCAGGATAACTTTGGACGAACATAATATAATTTAATCATCGATTTAATTTTCAACATGCATGTGATAATTAGCTATTAACAAACTAAAGAAACAATCTTTTTAACTTTTTTACTTTTCCAACTGTAGATATTTTTAGAGGGAGAGATTATATCCCACTAATACTCAATTGAAATGACATTATTAGGTCACTAGCATAAGTAATGCCACTCTATGATACAATTGGATAGTGATTCTTTCTTGATTTAGGTTAATTCTATCGAATTGGCTCCCTTTCATCTAACAAATATCAAGCGTGCTCATCAACATGCATCCACTTTAAGTGACTGACAGCAACTTGGAATACTGGGCGTGCAATGGTATAAGGAAAATTCATCGACCGAACATCACGAGTTTAAATTCTTGTAATGAAATTCGCTGTTGGTGAGGTGGGCCACTATGCGTACTTGATAAGTTGATTAGTCGGTCGATTGCAACGAGCCCTCGACAATGGCCACTAACTCGGCTTGGGCAACTGTTGGTCGTAAATTCGTAGATGACGATGATGGCATACGGACTATGGTACCTTTCTGCATTGTGCTTGTACACTTATCAATTATCATCCCAAACATGTAAATGTTGGAAAAAATCGTTTATATATATATATTATTTATATATATTATGGAAATTCAATTAGCATTAAATGCTAATTTGACTTGGGCAAAATTCAGCCCTTTTTTGATCGCAATTTCGAGCCTCGATATTTATCCGATTAATGTTTTGAGATATATGACGTCGATCTACGTTTCGAGTAGATAATTATAGTGTGCTTAATTTCTCGATTCCGATTTTCGGTGAGTGAGAAATAGTGGCTCGAAGTTTGGGGGGACAAAACTAATATATTACCTAAAGTGGAGAAACTTACCTTATTCGGGTTTTGGAGAGTTATTACATTAATCATGTCCCACATCGATTAATGAATAATGTTTTGTGTGGTATTTAAGTCTCTACAATATTGTAGAAGATAACTAAGTGACATGTGGTGGGCTTGGGCCACACATGCTCATGCGCGCGAGCCTTTTCGCCGACCGCCTCACACGCGGCGCGGCGCGCCGCGCCGCACCGCGCCCCGCGCCCCGGCTCCGGCTCTGGAAGCCACCCTTCCATCTCTCCACTCCTCCACTCCCCTGGACACGTCAGCGTGCCTTAATTGGCAGGAGTTACCAACACCCTTTCACCTGGGGGGCAGCAGCCTATAAATAGGCAGGTGTTCAGTTCATTTCATCACACCAACACTTGCAACAACAAAGCTTCCATACAAAGCTTGCATTCCATTCTTAGCTCTTAGCTCAAGTCTAGCAGCTTCTGTCCTCGCCGGAAAGTCCTGTTCGCCGGAGCTCAAAGATCCTGCGGTGCTGCAATCCTTGAGACGTCGTCGTTTCATCTTTGGGGACGAAACGCCACAACCGAGAGCACTACAGGGGCGTTTTTCGTCTTGCGGAGAGAGGACTCCTCGACTCGACGGTTTTCTCCTTTTGTTGTTTTATTTCATTTTGTTATTTAATAGTTTACTTGTAATAGCAGTTTGTAATACCTACAATCGCAAGACGAAATAACGAACTATATCTGCTTCAAGTAAACTAAGAAGATGTCTTCCTCAAGTGCTGCTTTCTCCGATGCTACCGCCGCCTTCGCTTCGCCGCCACCAACCCCGTCTGATTCTCGACGTCATTGCCTCCTCCGGCAACACTGTTCCACCGACGTCTGTCACTACACCTGCTCCGGCCTTTGCTAATCCAACCCTAGCTGCCATTTCCGCCGCTACCGACGCCAGGATAGCACTTAACCGTGCTAATGCCGCTCACACGGCATTCAACTTCACTGCTATGTCCTCTGCCTTGCAGAGCAACGTCCCATTTGGGAGTGTGAACCACCATGGAGTGGTGGGGGGTTCGAACCCAACCCTGACGGCACCTCTGCACTCGTCTGCAGTGCTTTGCCCTCGCCGAGAAGCCGGCCAAGTTTGGTGGAGCTGACTTCAAGAGGTGGCAACAGAAGATGTTGTTCTACCTGACAACATTAGGGTTCACCACTGTGTTGATGGAGAATGCACCCGCCCCTCCAAGTGAAAACGAAGAGAACTTGGAAGTCCGCATAGCCTATGATAATTGGCTAACTTCTGACTACTTCTGTAAAAACTTCTTGCTTAGTGGACTAGATGATAGTCTGTACAGTGTATATGCAAATGTAAAGACCTCCAAGGCAATTTGGGAGGCACTTGAAAGAAAATGCTTGCATCGACGATGCAGTACCAAGAAGTTTGTAGTCGCCAAGTTCTTGGACTACAAAATGGTGGACTCTCGACCAGCCATGGACCAAGTGCAAGAGTTCCAACTCATTATCCATGATGTCCACGCCGAAGGTATGCTTTTGCCGATGCTTTTATCGTGGCAACCGTAATTGAGAAGCTTCCCCGAGCCGGAAGGACTTCAAGAGCTACTTGAAGCACAAGCGAAAGGAAATGACGCTTGAGGACCTTGTGGTCAAGCTCCGCATCGAGACCGACATGAGGACTCGAGATGGGAAGGGCAAAGCACCCGTGGAGCCAAGAGTCAACCTTGCCGAGAAAGGTGGCAACTCCAACAATGCTAAGAGAGGGCGTCCAAACAAAGAACCCCAAAGGGAAGGGCAAGGTGCAATCCCGCAAGTTTGAAGGGGACTGCTACAACTGTGGCAAATCCGGCCACATGTCCAAGGACTGCCGAAAGCCGAAGAAGAAGAGGGCTCGTCAAGCCAATATGTTGGAGATTGACCTCACTGAAGCCGACCTTGCGGCCGTTGTCACTGAAGAAGCAAACGTCGTGGAGAATGAGGGGAAGTGGTATATTGATACCGCCGCCACAAAGACATGTTTGTGGTGACCAAAGCCGCTTCACCAAGTACAAGAGCCGCCAAGGGAGGAAGCTCAATATGGGTAATCAAGCCTCGTCTGAGGTGGTTGGCTATGGTACTGTGGTGCTAAGGTTGAGCTCCGGCAAGAACCTCACTCTTGGAGAGGTGCTGCATGTCCCTGATATCCGGAAGAATCTTGTGTCCGGCTCTGTACTAGTCAAGAGAGGGTTTAGACTAGTTTTTGAGTCTGGATAAATTTATCCCGACTAAATTTGGTATGTTCTTAGGAAAAGGTTACACGTCCGAGGGCCTTTTCAAGTTATTCTGTAATGGCATCGCGCCAAGAGCCCGTGGAGGCGAAAAATAATGAAAATGAAGCTACTTCCTCTTACTTGCTTGAGTGTTCCGATTTATGGCATTCTAGATTAGGACATGTTAATCTAAATGCTATAAAAAGATTAGTTAATCTCGATCTACTTAAAGTAAATGAGTTTAACAAAACCAAGTGTGAAGTTTGTGTTGAAGCAAAATTGGCTAAGCAGCCATTTCATTCTATAGAAAGGAACACAAAACCTCTAGAACTCATTCATACTGACGTATGTGACTTGAAGTTTGTACAAACTAGAGGTGGGAAAAAGTATTTTATTACTTTTATTGATGATCGCACCAAGTATTGTACTCTTTATCTTTTAAGGAGTAAAGATGAGGCGATTGAAGCTTTTTCTAACTTCAAAGCAGAAGCCGAAAACCAACTTGATTGTAAAATCAAAATGGTACGAAGTGATAGAGGTGGAGAATATGTAGCTCCTTTTGAAGAGTTGTGTAAGACAAGTGGTATTATTCATCAAACCACTGCCCCCTATTCGCCTCAATCAAATGGTGTAGCTGAAAGGAAGAACCGAACTCTAAAGGAGATGATGAATGCTTTGTTGATAAGTTCTGACTGCCCTGCAACATGTGGGGGAAGCCGTCTTGACGGCTAACTACTTATTAAACAAAATACCTCTAAAAGGTAGAGATGTAACTCCTTACGAGTTGTGGAAAGGAAGGAAACCTTCCTATAAATACCTCAAAGTGTGGGGGTGTTTGGCTAAGGTAGAAGTGCCTTTGCCGAAGCAAGTTACAATCGGACCTAAGACCATCGATTGTATCTTTATAGGATATGCACTGAATAGTAGTGCATATCGATTTGTCATTCATAAGTCGTACCGTGCCCGATATGAATGTTGGAACTACTATTGAGTCAAGGAATGCTATATTCTTTGAACATGTATATCCTTGTAAGAAGGATGATAAAATTGAGTCAAACTCTAGTGGTGAAGCAAGAGAAGTTGCTAGTAGTTCTAGAAATGTGGGGGTAGAACCCGATACACGTAAAAAGGCAAGTCGTCGATCTTGAAACTTTAGAACCAAGACGTAGCACTAGAGCAAGAGTTGCTAAGGACTTTGGTCCCGATTATGTTGTCTTTCTTTTTGGATGAAGAGCCGCGGTCTATAAAAGAAGCTCTTTCTAGACCCGATGGCCCACTTTGGCAAGAAGTCGTCCAAAGTGAAATTGATTCCATTATGCGTAATCACACTTGGGTCTTAGCGGACTTACCCGAAGGTTGCAAGGCCTTAGGATGTAAATGGATCCTAAAAAGAAAGTATAAGGCGGATGGGTCAATTGATAAGTATAAAGCTCGTTTAGTGGTTAAAGGCTTTAAGCAAATTGAAGGATATGACTTCTTCGATACTTATTCGCCTCGTAACGAGGATTACGTCTATCCGTGTGCTTCTCGCGATCACGCTTTGCACAATCTTGAGATTCACCAAATGGACGTGAAAAAGACCTTTCTAAATGGAGATTTAGAAGAGGAAATTTATATGGAACAACCTTGAAGGGTTCGTTGTACCCGGTCAAGAGCGAAAGGTATGTAAGTTGGTGAAATCCCTATATTGGGTTAAAACAAGCACCATTACAATGGCACTTGAAATTCGACGAGGTTATGTTGTCGAATGGCTTTAAGATTAATGAATGTGACAAGTGTGTTTACATAAAGAATACAAAGAATGGCTTTGTAATTGTTTGTCTTTATGTAGACGACATGTTAATTATGGGACAAAACCTTCGAGTCATAAATGACACCAAGCGTATGCTTAAAAGAAATTTCGATATGAAAGATATGGGAGTTGCTGATGTTATTCTTGGAGTAAAGATACAAAGAACTCCTAAAGGGATTGTTTTGTCTCAATCTCATTATATTGAGAAAGTACTTAAGAGGTTTAATGCCTTTGATAGTGCGCCGGCAAAGACTCCTCTAGAAGTTAATGTTCACTTGAGCAAGAATAGGGGTGATCCTGTTGCTCAAGAGGATTATGCTAGAGTCATTGGTTGTCTTATGTACATCACGAATTGTACGAGGCCTGATCTAGCTTGTCCGGTGAACAAACTGAGTCACTATACTAGTAATCCTAGTAGAGAACATTGGAAATCTCTTGTAAGAGTTCTGAGGTATTTGAAATACACTCTTAACTTTGGGCTGCACTACTCACGACATCCCCCAGTACTTGAAGGGTACTGTGATGCAAATTGGATATCCGACACTAAAGACTCGTTGTCAACTAGTGGTTATGTGTTCACTATAGGGGGAGGAGCTGTGTCGTGGAGATCCACGAAATAGACGTGCATTGCAGATCCACCATGGAATTTGAATTTATTGCTTTAGATAAAGCCGGTGAGGAAGCCGAATGGCTCCGTAATTTTCTTGAAGATATTCCATGTTGGACGAAACCCGTGCCACCTGTGATGATTCACTGTGATAGCCAAGCAGCTATTGGTAGGGCCAAGAGTGGGTTGTATAATGGTAAGTCGAGACATATTCGTCGTCGACATAATACCGTAAGACATTTGATCACGAGTGGGGTTATCTCTGTAGACTATGTCAAGTCTATAGATAACCTAGCGGATCCGCTTACTAAAAGTTTGAATCGAGATCAAATGTATAAGCTCATAGCGGGAATGGGAGTTAAATCCACAAATTAAAGACGATTATAGTGGATACCCAACCTTGTAGATTGGAGATCCCATGAACTTGGTTCAATGGGAAAACTAAGCTATATGAGTCTGTTGATACCACACTCAAATAGTCTATTCCCTAAAAGAGCTCGAGAGTGTTGGTGACCTGTCAAGTGGTGAGGTTAAGTCTTTGACTTTTAATGATTCTTGGATGCCTTGAGAAGGTGGAGTATGACAGGATACTCGAGTAAGAATCACCTATGTAAGTGAGAAGTGAGGGCCGCTTCTATGTAACACTTATGAATTCAAAGAGGTTGCCCATGGCCAGTAAAGGACACAAACGTGAGAACGGACGAGGTTGAGACTTTATAGTGTTAGTGTTATTATCTCAGTATACACCATGGAGGAATAGTTCAAGGCCACGTGTCCACTAATCCGCCGGTATGCTCGATAAGACCGACTAAGGAAGGTTCAAGGTCACAAGCCACCTACCCTGATGCTTTATTGTCTCTTGAGGATAGAGCTGTGTGTCTGCATGCATGCATTTGGCTATTTCCACTCATGTGGGGGATTGTTGGAAAAAATCGTTTATATATATATATTATTTATATATATTATGGAAATTCAATTAGCATTAAATGCTAATTTGACTTGGGCAAAATTCAGCCCTTTTTCGATCGCAATTTCGAGCCTCGATATTTATCCGATTAATGTTTTGAGATATATGACGTCGATCTACGTTTCGAGTAGATAATTATAGTGTGCTTAATTTCTCGATTCCGATTTTCGGTGAGTGAGAAATAGTGGCTCGAAGTTTGGGGGGACAAAACTAATATGTTACCTAAAGTGGAGAAACTTACCTTATTCGGGTTTTGGAGAGTTATTACATTAATCATGTCCCACATCGATTAATGAATAATGTTTTGTGTGGTATTTAAGTCTCTACAATATTGTAGAAGATAACTAAGTGACATGTGGTGGGCTTGGGCCACACATGCTCATCTTGTGCGAGCCTTTTCGCCGACCGCCTCACACGCGGCGCGGCGCGCCAAGCGCCGCGCCAGCACCGCGCCGCGCGCCCGTGCCCGTGCCCGGCCCCGGCCCGGCCCGGCTCCGGCTCCGGTTCCGATTCCGATTCCGGTCCGTGTCCGTGGACTTGGACTTGGACTTGGACTTGGATCTTGGACTTGGATCTTGGATCTTGGATCTTGGCAATTGGTCCTTTGGGTGGTCCGTCGGGTCGTTCGCCGGGTCGGGTGCCGGGTCGGGCGGTGCAGTGGACCGGCTGCACTGGATTCCTCTCCGTGGTGCACTGCACCTGCTACACCAGAGTAGTACTTTTGGGAAGGATCTGGAAGCCACCCTTCCATCTCTCCACTCCTCCACTCCCCTGGACACGTCAGCGTGCCTTAATTGGCAGGAGTTACCAACACCCTTTCACCTGGGGGGCAGCAGCCTATAAATAGGCAGGTGTTCAGTTCATTTCATCACACCAACACTTGCAACAACAAAGCTTCCATACAAAGCTTGCATTCCATTCTTAGCTCTTAGCTCAAGTCTAGCAGCTTCTGTCCTCGCCGGAAAGTCCTCGTTCGCCGGAGCTCAAAGATCTCCGCGTTCTCGCAATCCTTGAGACGTCGTCGTTTCATCTTTGGGGACGAAACGCCACAACCGAGAGCACTTCAGGGGCGTTTTTCGTCTTGCGGAGAGAGGACTCCTCGACTCGACGGTTTTCTCCTTTTGTTGTTTTATTTCATTTTGTTATTTAATAGTTTACTTGTAATAGCAGTTTGTAATACCTACAGTAAATGGGTATGACTGCTTTTTCTGGGTTAATTTGTTGTAGGCCCGGCTCCACCTATATCTATGGATTTTTTGTTAAATTGGCTCATTATTTATTATATACTATGTATTTATGCAAAATGGAATTTGAAACTTAATCTTAAAAAGTAATGTATTTTTATGCAAAAGTATTTAAACAATTGGTACAATAATATACAAATGAAATACTATAATTTTAAAAATAGAAAATTAATTGAGAATTTGGGGATGAGGTTATGGCTATTGGCTATTTACGGTATATTGCTTCCGTAGCTTTGTGAGCCAATTAAAGTGCTTCACCTGGTCCTCTCTACCCAACGCGAGAGACAAAGAATGGATTCTCAACTCATGCAATCCCAATATAAATTATACTTCCAACTTTCTGTGTTTCACTAATGGATTTGTTTTTTTCAAATTATATTAGATTTTGTGGTTTTTCAGTTTTGTTATACTTCTTCTTCTTCTTCTTCTTCTTTCAAAGAGTGTCATTTTTGTATGTTCTCTAAACTTTATAATTTTTATGAGGATTAATTACCTATATTTTTATATATAAGTAGATTAGGTGTTTGTCTAAGTCTATGTCCCTAATGGAATTTTTGACTTTAAAAAGAACCTACACGAATGGATTTGTGGGTGTCTACTGTAATACATTAAAATTTGAAAATATAAGTCTAAATCAAAATAATTTTGTACCCTATATTATTGTAAGATATTTTAGAAACTCGTGACTTCATAACTCACTAATTAATTATCGAACTTTCATTGTAATGAATTTTAATAAAAAATAAAAATAACAAAGAACTTTGCTTATTCTTCACACACATGAGTGGTAGGGAATAACAATGGCTTCCTCATCCGAAGTAACAGTGCTTCCCACTGTCTGTGTCTTCTCTAATAGTATTTGTTGGTCATAACAACAGTATACGCAAAAGTGTCAAGTTGTCCAACTTTCCCGGCGAGATGATCTAGTAGTGCGAAACGAATAATCTGAGTCCAACAATCACATATAATTTCCTTATTTTTCATCGACTCATATTCTTGAATTAATCCTCGTAAGATAACTAGTATTTCATCAAATCAAGGAATGACACATTTGTATTAATAATGGAATCATCATATACTTGTAGACATGGACATAACATAGTTTGACGAATAATCACGATTCAATGTTTAGGGAAATGATCAAGATTATATTTTTGTTATAAATATAAATGGACAATGTTTTAATGTGGCTATTTCTTTGACAATCACTTTTTTCTATATTTGGAGATGCATCGCTTCTGTACGTTCTTGGTTGTTATGATGAGACAGAGGACAATTATAAGCAACAAATGATGCAATTAGCTTGAATGCAATGATGTTGCTACACGCAACTAAATATATATATGGTATAGTTCTAGGCATCTAGCTAGTTAAAAAACATTGGATGTCTAATCACTTTGCCTTAATTAAATGTAAATAACCAATAAAAGCATCAAAGTCAAACTACATGTGAAGTATTCTTGTACTATTCTTGAAGCATTCATTGTATGTAACCTATAGAAGCGAATAACTCGGGTTTAATGATGAAGTTTTAGTCTAAATCCTAAAACTCAAGTGATGATGAATTAAGGTCAGTGTATAGTAGTTAGGATTAGGCGATTGGTATGTTAGAATGTCGTATTGTTTTTATTTCCTTCTTGATCTTGTTTCCTAAGAAGCCACGTTGTTTCCTGACCAGTTCGCAAAGGCTGAAGAAATCAATGACATTTGGACTCTGTCATGATTCTTTCTTGTGATCCTGACTGGTCCCTCAAGATTAATCCTTAAGTCTTCTTTTAGTTCGTGACGGTTATTCAATGATCTCCCGCTGATTCAAAGTATCAGCTCAGCCTTAATAATAAGAGGTACTATTCCGAGGTGATTTTAGTCAACCACCGTATCTATCTCCTTTAGTGAGATCGAGACACGTCGTCCGGTCCGGCACTGTTGATGGCAGACGGCATTGAAACAAATTTATTTCAAATTTCGATTGTTGCCTCAATTCTGGTCACCTACTCCATAGATTTCCCTCCAACGGATCTATTATATGTAGTGTGACTATAAATATGAAGAACCATGGAACAAACAAGGTTACGAAAACAATTGCAATTGTCTCAAAGCTTCAAGTACTCAAATTTCCCAAGCATTCAAAGAGACCCTTATACTAAGTTGTGTCTTTCTTGAATCTAAAGTTCCCATCCATTCTAAGCCTATTGTACTATCCTAGCTAGCTAACTTAGATTCGAGAAGTTCCAATCTCTTGTAAAGACCTCTCTAATTGGAGAAAACTCATAACCAAACCCAGACCTAGCCAAAGTATTTGTAGTGTTTGTGTAGACTTGATTGTGTTGAAGTCAAAGTAGAAGTCGATGACAAAGAAGAAGAAGAAAAAATGTAACAAAATGCGGACAATTTTGCTATAAGGGAAACCCTGACTTGTCAGGAAGAGTGGACATATAAGCTATCTCCGGATCGCTACAAATCGCATGTCTTTACTGCTTTATTCAATGTCCCTTTGATTAACGTGTTAATAAACTACTTGCTTTACAAAAGACACTATCACAAACATACACAAAAAGGAGATTTTAAACGAGAATTTGGGCCTATACTATTTTGCATTACATTAGTTAGTAAACTTTGTGTTTCTTGCCGGGCACGATTTTGCAAAGTATTATCCCACATACACCTATTTTATCGTATTAGGAATGCGAAAATACTAACATTAATTAATAATGAAATCAATTTTGCATTGAGTATCATCTTGAAATTAAAATCAAGGACGCAATATCATAAGTGCAATTCTGTGTATGAAAACTATTAAGTCGAACAGGACTTTATTAGTGCTCCTTAGCTGGAATTTATGGATCCAAATATTGCAACGTGGTAATTATACAGAACTCTCTCTCTCTCTCTCTCTCTCTCTCTCTCTCTCTCTTATGTATATGATACCTTTATGTTTTCTGAATTCTAGGCCGATTCTTAACAGTCAAACTACATGGAAATAATACTTCAAATCACGTAATAATTAACTATGTCGGGTAATATATTAATGGGATTACAAAAGTAGACGTAATATAAACGTTTATTTATGAAGTAGTAGTTAAAATTTATGGCGAGGACTCATTGACTAATGGAAATGTGATTATACAAAAGTTATTTACAACATTTGTCATCAAATCAGTTAATACATTATTTTAATTCCCCCGCGAGCAACCCCTATAATTTCGTCCAAGAATTGCTATTTTATGAATATTTAAGAATAAATCAAAATATTGTACGCGGTTGACCTATTTTACGTGTATTGTATGAGATACTCAATGATCTCCACATTTTAAAAGATTTTCTATATACGTCGGACAAGTTGGACAATTTGATTTTTGCAAATCTTTTTTTCACACAATCACATGAGAGTTGTTAACTTTGCTGAACGTAAAGTTCCCTTTTTAATATAAATAATAAATAAATAAATAAATAGTCTAGCCGAGAATCAAATTAAATCTTTCCAATACTTCGTTTTGCAGTAAAAGGTTATTTAAGCCCAATTTAAGTATACTGGTACCTTTTCTATAAAAAAAATAATTTACTCCATTTATTCTCGAAATTAGATTATTTTCTTATATAAGTTCTCCAAAATAGGCATAAGGGCTTATATAATTTTAGTATTAATATAAATTTAAAAAAATTGTTTATAAATTTTCTTTTTGGGCCTTTTTCCTAGAATTAATATCTCGACTCCATCTATCGTGCTGCAGCCTAGTTTTCCGTAAGCTACTTTTGTTTATTAACTAAAGCAATTGGCTCTCGTTTTGCTTATATTCTTGTTTTACAAATATACAATTTTTTATTTTGTTTGTGGCTGGATTCTTTTAACAATATGACTCTTTAAAGAATAAATAATACACTAAAATGGTAATAAAAATAAAGACGTTGAGAATTGGAAGTCCAATGCTAGAGCATGACGTAAGAGAATACGTCGGCTTAAATGATCTGTTCAATAGTCTTGATAGTTAGTTGATACCTAAAAATTCTGAATATCATAGTATATATAATTGCTAATAAATGTTCCAATTACAACGTTTTGCAGCTGAAGATTTAAATATTATTAAATAGAGATTATGAAGCATGATTTAAGTGTTAAAGTCTATTATTATTGGCGAAGACCTAACTTTTTTATATGTGATTGGATATTCAGTCCTCTTATAAAAAGACTTTTTAAGGGGAATCTAACGCAACTTATCATAGTATCAGAACAAGTACAAGCCGATGATAGTTTGTTTGGTATTTATGTTGGATCGGTCTTTACTCACCATTTATTTTCACGTGTAATAGTACAATATTCTTATCGACCTACACGTGAAGGGGCATGTTAAAGCCTATTTTATTTCATATCGACTTTGTGAAGATCATATATCTCTATATATAATTGGATATTCATTTCCCTTATAAAATCTTTTAAAAAGAATGTATCTCAACTTATCACTAATAAAATTCTTTTAATTTAATTAGATTCCGTTGGTCCTGGTCGTAAAGAGTTGGGGTAGGACAATTCCAGAAATATGAGAAAAGAGAAAACGAATAGTAAAACTTCAGAATGAGGGACTAGAGGGAGTACAATTTTAAAAAGACGAAATTACTAGCAAAATACTCCCTCCGTCCCATTATTAGTGGCCACCTTTCCTAATTCGGATGTCCCGCTATTAGTGGCGACGTCCCAAATTGGTAAAAGGTTATCACTCTCTTTCTTACTTTATCATCTTATCTCTCCTACTTTATCATCTAATTTCATTATTATACTCATTTCTCTCTCCTACTTTATCACCTTCTCTCTCCTACTCTCTCATTATCACACTCATATCTCTCTCCTACTTTATTATCTAACTCATCTCTCATACTTTATTACATATTCTTTTAATTCCCGTGCCGAAAAGAAAAGCGCTACTACTAATGGGACGGAGGGAGTACAAATTTTCGGCTTGGGAGGTGGCCCACCCGCATGCCCCTTGATTCGTCTATGAGTTTGGGGTGAATATTTGATAATTGTTTTTTTTTTCACATGGCATTGAAAATTATACCATGAAAAAATTTATCTATCTACCTATAATACAATTGTCAATACAGGTGATGCGCCCATTTTTTCCATCGAATCCCGAAATTACTCCTACAACACCAAATATTCACGATAAAATAATATTTTTACCTAGTAGTATATATAAGCGGTTATTATTATTTAAAGAAGACCGACCTTACAACTCTTATCTTTATTGTCATGTTTTCCATTAATCCACAATAATATCAATATATAAATTGTCTTTCGTATATGCTGGGATCATCTTGTAATTGATGCTCATCGGAATGGACAAAGAAATGGAGATGTCAACTTTCACTAATTATTATATTGCTTGTGGCAAATAACTAATTAAGGTCGTTGATTTGCAGCGATCATCAGAAGTAGTAGCGTCACTAATGACGGTAATCTGATTTTTAGTCAACCCCTCATCACATGTAAAAGTAACCCTAATTTAGAATTAACTTTTGGGGCATTTCTACTGTTAGCCAAACAGTAGAAATGAAAAACAAATTTAACCTATAACTAAAACAAAACACAAAAGTAGTCATTTTGTCTTTATCCGGCGGAGGGCCGATGGAGAGCCGATGGGGGAGTCCATCGGCCGTGAGAAAAAAATTCAAACACCCCCCCTTCCCCCCCGAGGGCCGATGGAGGGCCTAAGGGATGGCCGATGGACTTCCCCCTTGGAAGGCCTAAGGAGGGCCTAATGGAGGGCCGATTAGGCCCTCCGAGGGGAGTTCATCGGCCCTCCATTAGGATCTCCTTAGGCCCTCCATTAGGCCATCCTTATGCCCTCCTTAGGCCATCCATTAGGCCTTCCATCGGCCCTTCATTAGGCCCTCCTTAGGCTCTCCATTAGGATCTCCTTAGGCCCTCCATTAGGCCATCCATCGGCCCTCCATTAGACCCTCCTCAGGCCCTCCAAGGGGGAAGTCCATCGGCCCTCCCTTAGGCCCTCCATCGGCCCTCGGGGGGGGAGGGTGTTCGAATTTTTTCTCACGGCCGATGGACCCATCGGCCCTCCCATCGGCCCTCCGCCGGATAAAGACAAAATGACTATTTTTTTATTTTGTTTAAGTTTCAGGCTACATTTGTATTTTTTTTTTCGTTTTGACTAACAGTGGGTATTCCCACTTAACTTTTTCCTTTTAATCTCTCTCCGAAAACATGGACATCCAGTTCGTTGAAATGTTTTACAACTTACACAATGAAAAACCAAATTAAAACTTAGAAAATGGATGATATGAGAAGCAATAAACTGGTGAGAACTAAGAATATATCAATGATTACTAATATGCCGTGCAGATATAGTAGGATATTTTTTGGATAAAGGAAGTTTGAATTATTTAATTTATTTCTTTAAATTAACAAATTAATGCAGAGAATTCCTAACAAATTATAGCGAGCCTTGTAACATGATTTTAATTCCTACTAACCATTTTTTATGCATTGTTAGATTTTATATGTTTATATGTTATTGCATGAATTCGGTTTAATGTATCTATTTCAACATTCTTTGATCCTTTTGTTTTCTTTTAAAGAATATTCTATTTTTTAATATACAAATTAAAAGTCCTGCTATTTGTTAATAAAATCAAGATATCTCATACGTTTTGTTATTTTAATTGATTACATAGTAGTTTGGATCATGCATATTCTTGTTGTACAACAATGCACATTATTGAATTAATAGGTGCATACTGTGCTGCACGGACACTTCAAAAAAATCAACGTATTGTGTCGGATACGTATTGAACATTTAGACACGACACGACACTTCATTTGTCGTATTCAATATGTTTATAAACACATTACATCTAATTCTAACAAATATGTACAAAATGAATTTATTTTACGCTTGATTTTATATTTTTAAATAAATTGGCGCCCATGTCGTGTTCGAAGTTTTTTAAGAAATATCGTGTCCCGTATCTCGTGTCAGTGTTGAGTCGTGTCACATGTCCTGTATCCGTGCAACCTAGGCTGCGTATTATTATGCATTTTATGTACTCCCTCAATCCCTCCTATAATGATTCACATTTTTTAGCACAGTAATTTATAAGTGTTGTTGGTTGTGAGTAAAGATTGTGGAGCTCTCAAATAAAGTGTTTTTAATAATTTGCTATTTTAATATATACAAATTAACACAAATGGTCCCCAATGTTTGCTATTTTGGATAAATTGATCCCTAAATTTTTTGTATAGTTCATTGGTCCATAATGTTTGCTAGTTTAGATGAATTATTTCTTCTGTTAAATTTAAGTTAGCTAACTGTTAGTCATAAGACATTTACGGAGTAAAAGTTTTAGGATCCAATTCATCTAATTTTTAAATTAAATTTTACCTCTTTTTCTTCAAATATTTTTTTTAAATTATAATATTTTTTAATTAACTTTTTTCAAATAAATTTTTTTGGTAATTAAAAAACTTAAATAAATAAAAAATTAAAAAAAAAAAAATTACTAAATCTAGATTAACTAATAATAGTTTTAGGTATCAATTCATCCAATTTTAAAGTAATTTTTAACTATTTTTTTAAATAAATTTTCTTTCAAATCATTTTTTGATTAATTTTTTTGTACTTAAAAAATTAATTAAATATAAAAATCTAATTAAATTAGATTAACTAATAATTTTGCGTCTCACGGCTGAGAAGAGGAGCAGGTCGACACAACGGTTGAGGAAGGTGTTGTGTTTTCAAGGTCAGAAATGTTGTCAGAAAGGAGCGGCAAAATGACTTAGGCAGAGGACTAGGAGAGGTAGCCGGAGAATATGGAGAATGACGTAGGCAGAGGACTAGGAGAGAGTTGCAAAGTTGCAGAGTGGCCTTGATATGGCGGCGGAGAGGTACTTATTTTTTATTTTTAATTAATTTTATTTCGTACCAAAAAAATTATTTAGAAATAAAATTTATTTAAAAATTGAATGAATTGGACCCTAAAATTATTTTTATTTAATCTAGATTTATTTAATTTTTTATTTTAATTTAAGTTTTTTAATTAATTTTTTTTTGTGCAAATACTTTATTTGAAAATTGATTAATTAAAATATTTTATTAGAAAAAAAAGTTAAAATATAATTTAAAAATTGGATGAACACCGTGAAACTTTTATTTCGTAAATGCCCATATGACTAACAGTTGACTAATTTAAAATTAAACAGAATGACCGATTCATTCAAAATAGCAAACATTGAGTATCAATAAATTAAAAAAAAAAATAGGGATCAATTTATCAAAACTAGCGAACATTGGGGATCATTTGTACCAATTTATCTTTAATAAATGTGACAATAATTGAGAGACAATTAATAAAGAAAAAAGTGTGACAATAATTATACGTTACGCGGGAGTATTACATTATTTTTATTGTATGATAATATGTAGCCAGAAAATATAATTGCTTATTTTTCTAAATTATAAACATCCTAACAATAGTTGCAAGCAAAACATTATATAACCTACACTTCAGTTCAAGTACCATCAATATTAACCGAGAACCAAATAATTGAGGTCGTTAATTAGCGGTAATCATCAAAAGTAACAGCTAGTTAATGACGGTAAGTCAACTTCTCTCTCACGTGTAAAAAATAGCGCACATTGAACTTCGCGTAAAAACTATTTTACTCGTACACAACAAAACTACTACATGTCGAAACCTTAGCAGCTCAAAATTAATACGGCGGTCTCTTTCATTCCCGAGGGTCTCTCTCTCCTCTATTTATTAGTAATTTATTATTTTTATATATATATACGCACACAATCCCATTTATTATCATCCTATGTTAAGAGCACCTATGTTCCATCTCTCTCTTCTTAAACTCTTGAAGAGAAGAACAAAATAAAAGATACTTTGAGGGGATCTTCCTCTGGCCCTCTGCCGTCATTTCTACTGCGATAAGCAAGAAAGTAGAAACTGAACAAGTATGGTTAATTCTGATATGGTGAAGAAAGAAATCAAAATGAAAAAAAGTATATCTTTTAGTTCGATTTTCATGCATGCTGATCGCTTTGACATGGCGTTGATGGGTTTGGGGTTGTTGGGTGCAATCGGCGACGGTCTCTCTACGCCAGCTATGCTCTTAATTACCAGCAAGCTTATGAACAGCTTCGGAAATTCCCAGACTACTTCGGTCGGAAACTTCACCGACTCCGTCAACAAGGTCAGTTTCTTCCCCCATTTTCCGATATTTTTTCTTGGTATTTTTGTGCTTGAATTGAGTTATTTATTGTTTTATTATGTTCTTGATCAGAATTTTTGTGGCGATTTCAGTTATAACATTTTTGTTAATTTTCTTCTGGTCCATCTCTTTCAGAATGCATTGGTTCTTTGCTACATGGCTTCCGTGCAATGGGTTGCTTGTTTTCTTGGTAGGTGGAAAAAAAAAACATTCCATTTAGATGAAGTTTTTATATAGTTGAATTTAAATTTGGTGATGAAAATAAGCCCTTTGTTTAGAGGGATATTGCTGGACAAGAACAGCAGAGAGGCAGGCTTCAAGATTGAGGACAAGTTACCTGAGAGCTGTAATGAGGCAGGATGTGGGCTACTTCGACTTGCACGTGACAAGCACGGCCGAGGTCATCGAGAGCGTCTCCAGCGACAGTGTAGTAATTCAGGAAGCCATTAGTGAAAAGGTTCCTGTTTTCGTGATGAACCTGTCGACCTTCTTCGGTTCTTACATTGCAGGATTCGTACTGCTGTGGAGATTAACTATGGTGGCGTTCCCATTCATCGTACTGTTGATCATACCCGGCTTGATGTACGGGAGGACTCTCATGACCATTGTAAGGAGATTGAGGGACGAGTATAATAAGGCGGGTGCGGTGGTGGAGCAGGCCCTTTCCTCAGTTCGGACGGTTTATTCTTTTGTCGGGGAGAGTAAGATGATCGCCTCCTACTCTGCTGCTCTGCAAGGGACAGTGAAGCTGGGAATGAAGCAAGGTTTAGCCAAAGGTGTGGCTATTGGTAGTAATGGTGTTGTGTTTGCTGTATGGTCCTTCACGTCTTATTACGGAAGCCGGTTGGTTATGTACCACGCGGCTGCAGGAGGGACCGTTTTTGCAGTTGGAGCTGCCATTGCTATTGGTGGATTGTAAGAATCTTGATTAACATGAATAGTATTTTTTGTCTTTAATTTATATTCTGCTAGTAAGTTAGTATTGATTTGGTATTGTTTCTTGGTTGATATATCAGATCATTAGGAGCGGGTTTGTCGAATCTGAAGTACTTCTCTGAAGCGAGTGCAGCAGCGGAGAGAGTGAGGGAAGTGATAAAAAGAGTTCCGAAGATAGATTCAGACAACATGGAGGGCCAAATACTAGAGAATGTGTCTGGAGAGGTCAAATTCAGACACGTCTCATTCGCCTACCCGTCGAGGCCAGAAAGCGTAATCTTTGAAGATTTCAATCTGAGGGTTCCTGCAGGGAAGACGGTGGCGTTGGTTGGAGGAAGTGGATCAGGGAAGTCGACGGTGATAGCGCTGTTGCAGCGATTTTACGATCCACTTGGTGGTGAAATTCTACTCGATGGAGTGGCTACCGACAAGTTGCAGATCAAGTGGTTGAGGTCACAAATGGGATTAGTTAGTCAGGAGCCGGCCCTTTTTGCAACATCTATTAAGGAGAACATATTGTTTGGAAAAGAAGATGCTACGGTTGAAGAGGTTGTCGAGGCTGGTAAAGCTTCCAATGCTCATAACTTCATAACTCAGTTGCCTCAGAGTTACGACACTCAGGTAGATATCGTACGTAGTGTTTTCCGTTAGATGTAGCATATAAATCTTGGACATATATGTGCAATGTGTAAAAGGAAAAAGTAAAATTATGTGTTTTCTGTCTCCATCATGGTTGTGTGATGCTGTCACATTCGCAACCTTACATGCATGGTTGACTGTTTTTTCACTAACCTTACATAAGTACATTTAACTGTTTTGAAGAATCTTAGAATGTTGATGCTGTTGCAAATTGACAAAGCTTCTTACCTGACAAGTGACAACCATTACTATGCTGTAGGAAAAGGACTTGTCTTTGTTATTGTGGTATTAATGGGATGATGCATGTTATCCTCTCTTGGTTTGTGAAATGGGAATCCCTCGACTTTTGTCAAGTATATTAAACTACATTACAGTATGTTAATCTATGCATATGCTTAAATTAATCAATATATAAATAATCTATAGTATGAACATGATCCTAGTGGGAATGTCAACTTCTAGAACTTCGTATATGTCTTCCCCTAGATGACTGTTTTTCCAATGTTTTTTAGTTGCTTGTGATTTTTATATGATGCACTTGTTTAATCATCTACTTGATCATATAATAAACCTTGTTCACTAATTGTGATTATGATTTATATTGTAACTGAAACAGAGACTATCAAAATTGAAATGTCACTTCTATTTCCACCAAGTTAAATAGGTGAAAATCAGCATCTTACAAATCATGGTAGACTGTCAAAACTTGGACAGTTAATTGAAATTTCTTTATTTTTACAGTTATGGTTTACGCGTTTTACGTGCAATATCGACATATTAGTAAAACAAGAATTTGTACATGCAGGTTGGTGAGAGAGGAGTGCAGATGTCTGGAGGCCAGAAACAAAGAATAGCCATAGCTAGAGCCATAATAAAGGCACCCAAGATTCTCCTACTTGATGAGGCAACAAGTGCTCTAGATTCCGAATCCGAGCGAGTAGTGCAAGAAGCTCTCGACAAGGCAGCCGTGGGGCGAACGACCATCATCATCGCCCACCGTCTCTCCACCATCCGTAATGCCGACCTTATCGCCGTGGTTCAGAATGGTCAGGTGATGGAAACCGGTTCACACGACAACCTCATTGAAAACGATCACGGTCTCTACACATCGCTCATTCGTCTCCAACAGACCGAGAAGCCTAAAGAGTTTGCAACTCCAAATAGCGTTGCACCACCTCCCGTAACAAGCAACGACATTCAGAATACGAGTAGTAGGAGGCTATCGGTAGCGAGCAGGTCTAGCTCAACTAACTCAGCTGCAGGAAGCCGAGTGCAGGGCGTCACAACTCTCTCCCGTAATCAAATGTTTCAAACTCCTTCTTTTAGAAGATTGCTGGCTATGAACACACCGGAGTGGAAGCAGGCGATGATAGGGTGTATAAGTGCAGTGCTATTTGGTGCTATTCAACCACTATACGCCTATGCATTAGGGTCGATGATATCAGTCTATTTCATACCGGATCATAGTGAGATCAAGGAGAAGATTAAAATATATGCTCTCTGCTTCGTTGCGTTGGCTGTCTTCTCCCTCCTTGTTAATATCTGTCAACACTACAACTTTGCAGCAATGGGGGAGCACTTAACCAAGAGAATCAGAGAAATGATGTTTTCAAAAATTCTCACGTTTGAAATCGGATGGTTTGATCAGGACGAGAATGCTAGTGGAGCCATTTGCTCAAGACTAGCCAAAGACGCCAATGTGGTATGTTCTTACACAACTTTGATCATACTACTTGGAATTTTGTAAATAAAAGTTTTAATAATTTGACTAATTTCTAATAATCTTGATTTGTGATACAGGTGAGGTCTCTTGTAGGGGATCGGATGGCGCTGGTCATACAGACGTTCTCTGCAGTGATCATAGCCTGCACAATGGGGCTAGCTATCGCATGGAAGCTTGCATTAGTAATGATAGCAGTTCAACCTCTCATCATAGTATGCTACTATCTCAAACGCGTCTTGCTCAAGAACATGTCGAAGAAGGCCATCAAATCCCAAGAGGAGAGCAGCAAGCTTGCAGCGGAAGCAGTCTCCAATCTTCGGACCGTGACAGCATTCTCTTCCCAATCTCGGATACTCAAGATGCTCGAGAAAGCACAAGAAGGGCCTCAAAAGGAAAGCATTCGCCAGTCATGGTTCGCAGGAATAGGCCTCGGAACCTCTCAAAGCCTCATGACTTGCACTTGGGCCTTAGATTTCTGGTACGGTGGGAAACTCATCGCAGAAGGCTTCATTGAAGCAAAGGCGCTATTTCAAACCTTCTTGATCTTGGTCAGCACGGGGCGCGTGATTGCCGATGCAGGAACCATGACGAATGATCTAGCTAAAGGAGCTCAGGCAGTAGAATCGGTCTTTGCTGTTCTTGATAGGTATTCCTTGATCGAACCGGAAGATCCCGATGGCTGCAAGCCCGAGAAGCTAACAGGGCGGGTTGAGCTTCAAGATGTTGATTTCGCCTATCCGGCTAGGCCTAACACCATCATCTTCAAAGGGTTTTCTCTCAGCATCGAGGCAGGGGAATCAACTGCATTAGTGGGGCAGAGTGGTTCGGGAAAATCAACCATCATAGGCCTAATCGAAAGATTCTACGATCCTTTACGAGGCGTGGTGAAGATCGACGGACGGGATATCAAAACCTACGATTTGAGATCATTAAGGAAGCACATTGCACTAGTGAGCCAAGAGCCTACATTGTTCGCCGTTACCATCAAACAAAATATAACTTATGGAGCTTCGGAAGACGTTAGCGAGGCCGAGGTCATCGAGGCATCAAAGGCTGCAAACGCACATGATTTCATCGCCGGATTGAAGGACGGATACGACACATTCTGCGGCGACAGAGGGCTACAACTCTCTGGAGGCCAGAAGCAGAGAATCGCCATCGCTCGTGCCATACTAAAGAACCCTACCATTTTGCTCCTCGACGAGGCCACAAGCGCTCTGGACACTCAGTCGGAGAAAGTGGTGCAGGACGCGCTCGAGAGGGTGATGGTGGGAAGGACGAGCGTGGTGGTGGCGCATAGGCTGAGCACCATACAGAACTGCGACACGATCGCGGTTCTCGACAAGGGAAGAGTGGTCGAGAAGGGGACCCACTCGTCCTTGTTGGGTAAAGGGCGGAACGGGGTGTATTACTCGCTCATTAACCTTCAGAGGGCGCCTGCCGCCACTCAAACGATCAACTGACGCTGCTCTGTTGATCTTACTTGGGCCTTTCTAATCAATTTGGCTGAGATTCTACAGATTTTGAGGCCTTAAGTTTCATCTTTTTTACCATTTTCTGGAAGAGCAATGGATAATCATTTAATGCTCCATCCTTTAGAAATGAATCTGTATTGTGTTTCCATATTGTGGGTAATTGTACAAAAGATATTGAAAGATCTATAGTCTTATGTTCACAGGTGGCATGATCAGTCTGTGTAACAATTCTGCATTGATCTCATAAGTAGTTCCTGTGTTAGTAAGGGTACAAATGTCATTTACGTGATTAAAATTCCATTTGTAATTGTAATTTCTCAAGCAAGAAATAATTTAAAAATCGTAATAGTATGAATACATAGGGCAAACTGCTAATTCCATTAGCAAAATAATGATCTTAAAGTTCCTGCAAACAGTGCATATGCGAACAAGGTAATTACGGGGATTAACTAAAAAAAAAAAAAAAAATCTCGAATCATACCTTTAGCTTGAATTTGACTATTTAATATTGAAGAATTTATCACACAAGAAATTTATACAAAAACTAAAAATTTGCATAAAATTTGAAAAAACAGGTAACTATTTTGAAAATAATTGGCAAACACCGCTTAATTACAACAATTTTGTTTCTCGCAGATGAAGATTTAGAATTTTTATTACATATAGATTGATGAAGATTTAGAATTTTATTACATTTAGTTAGGGTCATGATTCATGAAGGAATAGGATACTGTAATTGTTTTTTTTTGGTTCAGTTGGCACTGAAAATTATACAATGAAAAAATATTAATTTATAGGTTGTTGTAAATATATTTTATATATATACTTACCATATATTGTGATGACCATGTAAACCCTAAAAGCCCATGAGCTCATCTTGTACTCTATAAATAGAGGTCTCCACCCTTATAATAATACACATCTATTTTCCGTTCTCTCTTTTGTTCTCTACTTCTCTTTAGTTTATAACATAGGTAAGATAAAATTAGTATTTTTACCTACTTACCTATATGTGAACACTTAATTTTTTTAAAGAAGACCTTATAATTCTATGATTTATTTATTCTTTTAGTGTCATGTTTTCCAGTTTCCACCCCACACATAATATCAATATATTTAATTTGTGTGAATCCAATAATAATAATAATTTAATTTGTGTTCATCCAAAAAAGGTAAAAATTAATTAATTTGTCGTGTTCATATATGCATCAACTATTCAACAAGATCACTAGATCTCTTATAATTGATGCCCATCGGAATGGACGAAAGAAATGGAGAGGTCAAGTTTAACATATTATTATATTGTTGTGGCAAATAATTAAGGTCGTTGATTAGCTTTCATTTTCAAAACTAGCCAGCCCCCTCATGATCACATGTCATCTCCTCTCCTTGGTAGGGAGTAATTTAGATGGTTGATTTGTGGTAAAAAAATCACAAATTCGAATTCGGTCAATACAAGTTCAATTTATATAATGCGTATCTCGAACATATAGCAACTTTTTTTTGTTTTGTTAGTAAAACACAACCACTCGAATCTTTCTTCTAAAACTGGTCTTCCAATGAATACGTTGTCAAAAGTACATATCAATTACTACATGTCGCAACATCACACAACCAGCGGCGCAAGACTAGTAGTGTCAGTAGTAGTATATTATTGTGGCAAATAATCAAGTTGTTAATTAACAAAAAGTAACAACTCATTAATGACGCTAATTAGATACTAAGTCAACCCTTCCTCATCATCACATGTACACTTCCGCTTAAAAATCCCCTAGGATTTATTTGAGAAAAATTCGCAAGTAGAGTCATTCATAGAAGAGTTGGACCGTCGGGAACAAGTAGGGTTAGTTTTGGAATGGGGGGAGAAAGAAATAAAGAAGAAAAAAGAGTAGGCAAAGCATATTTTTTAGTTCAATCTATGACGTGGCGTTAATGGGTATGGGGTTGTTGGGTCTCTTCACGCCGTTTACGCTCTTAATTACGAGTAGAGATCTTCTATTCCACCACATATCCTTACCTTAATTGTGGAACATGTAGTAGTGATATATAATGGGATAGAAATCCCTACCCCTTAGTTACTACCAAACTCACCAACACTTTACACGAAACATTCACCCACGTCATCAACAAGGTCAGTTTCGTCCCCATTTCCATTTTCTTTTGTTTTTAAGCTTGAATTGAGTTGCCTATCTTTAATTTGTTGTTTTCTATTTTCATTTCTTTATTTTTTTTTTTTAAATGTTCTTGACGAATTTTATAATCGAATCAAGCTAATTTGGAGCTAGGTTTTTTTGGGAACAATTGTATTATCCAGTTCTCATGTAAATATTTTGCAACTAATCATTTCATTTGTTTTTTCTTCACATCTCAATCTGTTTCAGAATGCATTGCTTCTTCGCTATTTGGCTTGCGTGCTATGGGTTTTTTCTTTTCTTAACTTCCTTTTAGATTTGAATTTGATTTCAGATTCAAAACACTCGATTTCTTTAGAGGGATATTGCTGGACCAGAACAGCGGAGAGGCAAGCTTCAAGATCGAGGACGAGGATGAGGCAGGGTGTCAGCTACTTCGATTTGCAGGTCATCGAGAGCATTTCCAGCGACAGTTTAGTAATTCAGGAAGCCATTAGTGAAAAGGTTTAATCGAACGCTACATTTATCAATCCAAATATTTTTTAATCTTGGTATGTAGTGGCTTGTGTATGTCGCCAAACCTTGCATTTTTCCAGCTCATATGAGGCCTATAACACCATTCGTTTCTGCAACATGTTCCGGTTTTTGTGATGAGTTTGTCGAAATTCTTGGGCTCTTATATTGTAGCATTTATATTGTTGTGGAGATTAGCTATCTTGGCACTCCCATCCATCATATTGTTGATCATACCTGGTTTGATGTATGGGAGGACTCTGACGAGCATTGCAAGAAAGTTGAGAGACGAGTATAATAAGGCCGGTGTGGTTGTGGAGCAGGCCTTTTCTTCTGTCCGAACAGTTTATTCGTTTGTCGGGGAGAGCAGGATGATTGCCTTATACTCTGCTGCTCTTCAACGGATAATGAAGCTAGGAATGAAACAGGGTTTAACCAAAGGAAGCACATTGCACTAGTGAGCCAAGAGCCGACACTCTTCGCGGATACCATCAAACAAAATATAACTTACGGAGCATCGAAAGATGTTAGCCAGGCTGAGGTCATCGAGGCATCTAAAGCTTTCATTGCCGAATTGAAGGATGGGTACAAGCGATAGAGGGCTGCAGCTATCCAGAGGCCAGAAGCAGAGAATCGTGATTGCTCGAGCCATACTGAAAAATCCGGCCGTTTTGCTCCTCGACGAGGCCACGAGCGCTCTGGACACACAGTCAGAGAAGGTGCTGCAGGATGCGCTCGAGAGGGTGATGGTGAGAACGACGAGGCGGTGGTGGCGTACAGGCTGAGCACCATTCAGAACTGCAACACGATCGCGGTTCTCGACAATGGAAGGGTTGTCGAGAAGGAGACCATATTACTCACTTATCAACCTTCAAATGACCCCCTCCACTGATTTTTCGATCCAGCCACCTGATCTGCTCAACATGGACACTACGTAAATCGTCTCTACATCCCCAGTACATACGTCAAAAAAATATTGTTGATCGGCCGGCCAGATCGGCGCCGATCACCGGAGCAAAATCGCCTTGGTTTGCGTGTTTTCTCACCGCCGATGAATCCGCCATCTCCGCCCTCCTCTGCCCTTTCATACCTCCCTCCCATACCCCCCTCACTCAAAAGAAACAGGAAATCGACACCCAATCGCAAGCAACAACGGTTTTCAACCTATTCGCGTCGGACTCCTACGACGCGATCCCACCCAACTTCAGATCCGGTTTCAAACGAACGAGAATCGCTCGATTCTCTTCATCAATCTCATGGGTCTGGTCCCAATTGCATTTCCCCCACCATCCTCAACCTCGATTCTAAGCCTTGCGCCACACCTTTCAAATCTCCTCCATCTACATCTCCACCGACATTTCTCAATTCAGCATCTCACCCTACTATTCCGACCAATTCCTCTTCACCACAGACTCCCCTGATATCCCCCAGCCCTCTCCCATTCAATCCTTGCCCCGATTCATCCACCTCCGCTCCAATTGTGTATGAATTTCCCCACGCAGATTTACCTCCCATCATCACAACAAGGTTTTATTCTGCTCCATCCTCCCCCACTTCCAATACCACTCCATCCTTGATTACTACACCTCACTCCCCTGCGCCGTCATCATTACCTTCGTCGCCGCAGTTCTTTGCCGCACAGGAATCGCCGATCTCAATTGGGCGACATTCAGAAGGAAAAAATGTTTTGTACACCGAACCGTCCGGTCCGCCTGAACCGGGTTCCGCCTCTCAACCGGTAAGTCCCTCTGAACCGGCACCATATTATGGGTCTCAACCTATTGCTGATTTAATTTCAGCCCACTTTTATCATGATCCAACCCAAACCTCTAACCCAACCCATATACCTAGGCTGGCCCACCTCATGGAAAAAATCCCAACCCACATCTCTTCCACTGGCCCGCCCCACTCAATTCATATCCCAACCCAAACTGTCCAGCCTGAAACCTTTTCTACACAGCCCGATCTTTTATCACATACCCAACCCAGCTTACAAATTAAATCCCAACCCATCTATCCTACCAGCCCGCCCCACTCCACAACATTCTCTTCCCAAACCACCCAACCCACCTTTTCCTCCCTCCAGCCCGACACTCACAAACTGACCCAACCCATTTCTCCAATTAAATCCCAACCCAATACTCGAAGTAAATCCCAACCCAATACTACAATTAAATCCCAACCCACATTCATACCCAACTTTAAACCCAATCTTTTGCCAACACAATCTATCACCCGACCCACTTTCGTCCCTCAAAGCTCTAAACAAACCTACACGTCAGGATACATATTCGAACCCGATTTTACCAGCGGAAACTTTATCTCATGCCAATCCATTGGTTTCAATCTCACTCCAAATCAGCTTGAATCAACAACAGTTTGGGCACCTAATTGAATCGTTTGATTCTCCTTCTGAATTTCATGTCCCGCCGATTAACCCATTGTCCAACTCCAACTCCAACCCAAATACTCCAACTCACAATACCTCTCCATCTTCGAATTCCATCCTTGGACCATATCCGACTCATACAAACCGCCCCTCTCCATCAATTCCGAACACCAAGAAGTCGCCAAACATTTTAACCAATCTCCGCACCAAAATTCAAATTAAAAAAAGACCCAAACCAAAATCCAAGCAACAATCAACCTCTCCCTTTCCGGCGCCAACTGTGCATGGTTTTGACATCTGTTTTGAGTCACCAGAGGAGGATTCTGAGTTGTCTATGTTGAAGAATCCCCCATCGCAAACTTGCGATATATATAAGGAAGGGCCCCCTCTTAATGAAATCAATCAAGGTACAATTCCTGCTGCTCAAGGTACAACCTCCCAAGGTACAATTCCTGCTGCTCAAGGTACCACAAATACAGCTTCAGGTACAACAATGGGCGGTACCACAAAGAAAACGGTTGGTACTCCCTCTGATACTAATGGTACAACTCTTCCCAATCCTGGTACCACTCCTGCTCCCCTCAATCCCACTTTACCTATCCCACATAATCCAAAACAAACGGCCTCCCCTGCTTCACATATCCGTCCGCCTAAATTCCCGAATTACGCGGCCGCTGCAAGATCTTCCTCTGGTCAGCAAAGTTATGCTGCCGCTCCCAAACAATCGGCGGGACCTAAAGGCAATGCGTCACATCCCAATGCGTCCAAAGGCCCTTCTCAGACTCCATTTACCTTCGGCCCGGATGCCCAAAAAATTCTCGGCAAAATCGACGACTGCCAAGGTACGCCGTCCGTTACTTTCTCTCTAGCCGATACCGCATTGCTTGCGGGTAAATTGGGATTAGCCGTGATTGGAAAATTCTCTCATTCCATCCCCTCCCCTCAAGACATTCATAAGGCTTTAGGCAATCTCAAATTTAATGGACATTTCTCTTGGAATCGTTTAAATGCTAGGCACATTTATATTGAATTTGCACTGCTTGCTGATTACAATCGTTTCTTGCATGGGTCTACTCAAATTCCGATTTTGTATGTAAATGGCTCCCCCATGCGTATCTTCAAATGGACTCCGGACTTTGATCCAAAGGTTGAATCCCCAATTGTTTCTTGTTGGTGTAACTTACCCGGTCTCCCAATCCATTTATTCGATCATGATGCTCTCTTCACAATTGGCTCCTCTCTTGGGAAACCTGTTCAACTGGATTATCCCACCGTTTCCAGATCGCGCCTTTCATTTGCTCGCATAAGGATTGAAATCGACATCTCCAAGCCGATTGTTGAAAAAATCTTCATTGTTGTGGGTGACAAGCAATGCGAGCAACCGGTTATTTGGGATAACCCCCCCTCATTTTGTTCGGATTGTCATCATGTCGGGCACGGCCCCGACACTTGCTATGCATTCGGCCGACGCCCGAAACCTCCCCGGATGCCTCCTCGCTCTACCCCCGCACCGAACCCCGCCAACCCCCCTGCTCCTGGTTCTCAAAAACCCCAGGGATCCGTTTCTACAACCCATCCCTCTTCCTCGCACTCGCGGCCCAATGCCACGACCCCTCCGGCTCATCGGCCTCACCACTCTAGGTCACGAGGTAAGAAACACGTCCCCACTACCCCCTCTTCTCCCTCCCGTTCTCGTACCCCCTTCTCCCGGGGAAATGGACAAGTTCAAGTTGGCCACTCGACTAAGGTTCCGTCCTCGACCCACTCTCATTCTCGATCTTCTGCTTCGGTTCCCCCATCTTCTTCTTCTTCTTCCCCTTTCCTTGATCACACCCCATCGGCTTCTTTGAAGCCGTCCCTCTCGGAGTGGATTGAGGCCGAGGCCTCGCGTTCGTCTGCCCCTGTTTTTGACAAGGTTCTCAACCTTGTCAATTCTTTTGACCCGATTTCTCATGGTTTTACCGATGATGAGATGCCAGACGAGGAGATAGAGATGGAGCAGCCTCCCTCACCCCGATCCCCGCGCTTTCCGCTTTCATCCGACTTCCCCCCTCTTCCTTCTCCGTCGGCTAGATGCACTACACCTTTTTTTGAGGATCAGGTTATGAGCGAGGAGCCTTCGGCTCCTCCTCCACTTTGATTGATTTTATGTCAGTTTCCTTCCTGATTTGGAATGCACAAGGAGTTGGTAATTCTCCCACTCAAAGTGCACTCCATCAGTGGATTTGGGCTCATCACCCGTCTGTTTTTGCTGTTATCGAACCTATGGCTCATTTCGATCCTGCTTTCTTTGGCCGTAGGTTTGGTGTCCCTTGTCGATGCTCTAACTCTACCAATAAAATCTGGGTTTTTTCTATGCCAGGTTTTGAGGTGGAGATCCTTGATGATTCTGAGCAAACTCTTCATGTCCGGGTTTCTAACCCACAGTTTAGTGATCCTATCCTCTGCACTTTTATCTATGCCAAATGCAGTAGGGAAGGGCGCTACCCCCTTTGGGCTAAGCTTCGTGAGCTTGCTGTGGCCTCTGAAGGAGCACCTTGGCTTATTGGCGGAGATTTCAACATCTTTCTTTCCCAGGAAGAACGCCAAGGAAGCAGGGTTGATCGACACCTGGAGATGTGGGATTTTGCTGATACCATTTCTGATTGTGAGCTGCTTGATCCGGGTTTTTCCGGTTCCCCCTTTACCTGGGAAGGACACGGTCTCCTGCAGCGCCTCGATCGTATATTGATCAGTGAGGCTTGGGCCTCTTCTTTTGCTTCTTCACACGTCACCCATTTGTCGAGGATCTCTTTTGATCACTCTCCACTTCTTCTTACCTGTCAGTTCCTCTCTGTGCCGACCCGATCCTCATTCCGCTTCCAAAACATGTGGGTTCGCCATCACACATTCCTTCCTGAGATTTCTCGCATCTGGAATGATCCTACGTTTTTTTCCGGAATGCTTAATCTCCAATTCAAGCTCTCACGTGTGAAGAGGTTCCTTCGTGCTTGGAATTGGGAGGTATTTGGTGATATCTCTTCCCGCCTTCGGCTGGCTGAGGCGGCTGTGGCCTCTGCCCAAGCCGCCTATGAGGCCTCCCCTTCGCCCTCCTCGAGGTCTGAGCTTCACCGCTGTATTGCTGAGTTTGTTCTCCGCACAAAGATTGAAGAGGATTTCTGGCGACAGAAGGCAGCGATCCGTTGGGCTACTGAGGGTGAGAGAAATACTCGCTTCTTTCAGAGCTGGGTTAGACAGCGACGAGTGAAGTCACGCATTCATCGCATTCTTGACGATGATCGACTGCTCACCTCCGATTCCGACATTCACAGCTCTGCTGTGAACTTCTTCCAGGGGCTTCTCTCCTCTGAGAGCCTTCCCCTCGAGGAGCCTGATCTCTCCATCCTCCAGCCCATCCCTCTTGACTTTGATAAGGATTCTCTCTGTTCTATGCCGTCACCTGAGGAGATTCGCTCGGTGGTCTTCAGTATACCTGGAGATAGCACTTCTGGTCCGGATGGCTTCACTTCTCTTTTCTTCCAGCACTGCTGGTCCCTTGTTGGTCCGGATGTTGTTGATGCTGTTGTGGATTTCTTCCAGGGCTCCCCCATGCCCCGCAGTTTCACCTCCACCACCATTATCCTCCTCCCAAAATTGTCCAATTCCCAATCTTGGACCCATTTCCGCCCCATCAGCCTCTGCAACGTCACCAACAAGATCATTTCCAAGATTCTCACTGCCCGTTTGGCTCTTCTCCTTCCCCAGGTTATTGCTCCTAATCAGAGTGGGTTTGTTCGTGGTCGCCTCTTGAGCGACAATGTTCTCCTTGCATAGGAGCTTGTCCATGATCTTCACCTAAGGAACCCCTCCCCGAACCTGACCATTAAGCTTGATATGGCCAAAGCTTATAACCGGGTTCAGTGGCCGTTCCTTCTCCGTGTACTTGAGCACCTCGGGTTCCCTTCTGTTTGGTTGAGCATGATTCACCGGTGTGTTGAGAGTTGCTGGTTCTCGGTCCTGGTGAATGGCTCGCCGGCTGGTTTCTTCCCCTCCTCTCGTGGTCTTCGCCAGGGCGATCCACTTTCTCCGTCTCTGTTCGTTCTTGTAGCCGACTACCTTTCTCGGTCCCTGAACTGACTCTTCCAGGAGAGGCCTTATCTCCGGTTCCACACTGCTCGATCCGGACATCATATCTCGCATATTGCCTATGCCGATGACGTCCTCATCTTCACTCAGGCTCGTCGTGACTCTCTTGGTCGCCTACGACGATGTCTTGAGCACTACATGGCCGTGTCGGGCCAGCTCATTAATCAAGCCAAGAGCAATTTTTATATTCACCATTCTCATGCTCCTGCTTGTCTGGATCGAGTTATCAGTTCCACGGGATATCGCCGGGGTGACCTTCCGTTCACCTACCTCGGTGTTCCCATCTTTCGTGGGGCCCGTTTGGATTCTTATTTCATGGATCTTCGTGACCGCATGACTGATCGGATCCAAGGTTGGGCTCATCGCCACCTCTCTCATGGTGGACGCCTTGCTCTCATCAAGAGCACCCTTGCCACCATCCCCCTCCATATCCTGTCAGTTCTCCAACCCTCTAAGGGTTTTCTCCATTCCCTTGAGCAGATCATGGCTAGATTCTTCTGGGGCTCCTTTGGCGGTCCCCGGAAGACTCATTGGATAGCTTGGGCGACGGCTTGTTTACCCTGTGATGAGGGTGGACTTGGTCTCCGTAGCCTCTCTGATCAGACTGAGGCTCTTAGCCTCAAGCTCTGGTGGCGTTTCCACTCCCGAGATTCTCTTTGGGCCCAGTTCATGTGGGCCAAATACTGTCCTCACTCCTTTCCTGCACGCATGCAGTGGTCAACTGGAGACAGTCCGATCTGGCGCCGTCTTCTCCGCTCTGGTAGTCAGGCGGATCCGTTTATCCGTTGGTCTGTGGGTAGGGGTTCCATTAGCTTTTGGGATGATCGCTAGGTCGCTGACACCCCCCTTCGTACCTATTGTTCTCCTTCTTCCATTATTGGTTCGTATAGGGTGGAGCATTTTTTGCATGAGTCTGCATGGCGTCTTGATCGTTTGTTGAGTCTGCATGTGGTTCGTGATTTGCCTGCTGATGTTATTGATTCCCTGAGCCATGTGCCTATCTTGGGGACTGGGGATGATGTGATGAGATAGACACTTACCCCTCACGGTGAGTTCTCTCTCTCGTAGGCTTGGGAGAGGGTACGGCAAAGGCGGCCGAAGCGGTCGCTCTTTGGCGCCATCTGTGCGACGCCCCGAAAACTTTTGAACATGCATATGTTAATAATTTCATACGTTCTATCAATGTCTTTAAGTCGCGCCTAGAAATTTAAAAATAAAGTATAACCATGACATTTTGTATGATGTGCTATGGCATTTTTCTTATCTTATTTTCCATATATTATGGTTCTTGAAGAAAACATGTATTTTGAGAGAAATGGGTCATTATGTAATTTTCAGGAGCATGACTTATTATGATATTTCGTACCTAAAACTCATCATGTATAATAATAATGTTTAATGTTAATGTAATAAGATTTGTCATGTGAAGTAATAATATTGTATATTTTTATGCAAATTGGGAACTAAGAATGTGGTCTCGGTTTTGGTGTCACTATGTGACAAATACTATTCTTTAAAATATTTCATTACATCTACTTAAATAATTGGATGAGGTGTTGGTTCTAGGAGATTAAAGAAATACCTATCTATCTATCATCCTTACACGTAAGTTTAATTTTGATGAGCTGTCATCTTCTTCTTCTTAAATCTACAATTCATAAACACTTTAACACTAGCATTCATTTTGGGGTGGGACTCCTAAGAAGCTCCGTCACTTTCCAACCATCCCAATTTCTTTCTCAAAAACCCCAAGTTTGTATAATCAATTTCTTTCCGGCAAAAAGTCAATTGGAGAACCTCAAGGTATTTCTAAACTCATTCAATTTCATATCGTTTGACTGCAAGTTTGGAAACCTGAGAAATCATCATTTTGGATGTCTCGAGTTTTATTTCATTCAAACTTGCCTAGATTATTGCTTGGCTGATTTTTCATATCTAAGAAGCCTAATGGAATTTATTTTATAATAGCTTTGCATGCATAATCGTTACTCTGTACTAGCATCCTCTAAGCATGAATCTGATGAGGATTGTTCTTCTCCTTGTGGTCTTATCAACTGATAATGTATTAGTTCTAATTCTTAAATGGTTACATGATAAAATTTTCTCGAAAGATGCTTGCTGATTTGAGTTGAATGCTAAAATTATGTGCAGGCGAGGTGTTTGACAAAATGCCAAGCTCTGATTTATTATACATACTTGTATTATTTGCCCTTGTTTTGATTAGTATATTTGTTAGAGAATGAACACATTCATATACATCATTAAGTTTGAGTTTTCATGATTAGGAAAGGCTCGCAGGACTTAGGTTTATAAGGTTGCATTTGAGTCGCGTTCAAGGTTAAGGTGGGGATGTATTCTAACTCTTCCTAATTACCCTTAATCTGCTTTATATGTAAGTAATTGTATCGGTAATAGAATTGTGTGAAAGAGCTCAAAGGTTAGCTCAGGGTCAAAGGTTACCCAATGTTTTGAAGGACTCAAAGGTTAGTCCAGGACTCAAAGGTTAGTCCGGAGCTCAAAGGTTAGCTCAGGGTCAAAGGTTACCCAATGTTTTGAAGGACTCAAAGGTTAGTCCAGGACTCAAGGGTTAGTCCGGAGCTCAAAGGTTAGCTCAGGGTTCAAAGGTTAACCCAAGGGTCAAAGGTTACCCACTTGATTTAAAGTAAGGGTTCATGGTCAAAGGTTACCATGTTTCCTTTATGTGATCTTGTTATACATATTTTTAAAACTGATATATTGTATAATTGGATAAGTACGACCCCACTGAGTGTATTACTCACCCCGTTGCTCTAACATATTTTCAGGTGGTCGGCTGGGCGATGCATGGGTGGTGTGTTGGTGATGGTCTTAGGTGGAAAAATCGTTTTGAATTTTACTCGAAAAATGTCGTCATCTCTTTTGTTAATTTATGAATAGCTAGACTTTATTAATGAATACTTTGGTCATGTATGAGATGCTATGTATTATGTTTGCAACCTTTTAAGCTAAAGTTTGTGTAATTTTTTTTTTAAAAGTAGTTGCCTTCTGAATTATATGAATTAAGTGGCGCGCTGATTTGGGAATAGAAATTGGGGCGTTACAATCTGGTCCCCCTGCCTTACCCCCACCATCTCTGTTTTCCTCTGGCGTCTTCTCTATCGACGATTACCCTGTGATGCACGTACCCAGCGGCATGGTTCCCATTTGGCTTCGGCTTGTTATTGTTGTACGACTCGGGATGTTGAGAATTTGGATCATATCTTCTTACAGAGTATCCCTGCTAGGCAGATCTGGTGGCACTTTGCACAGTGGTTCCCTTCTTCTCCCCCTTTTGCACACACTTGCACTGTCTTTACTCATAGATTACAGCATTGGCGGGGTTCCTTTTCGAGGGCTTCCGCAAATCACATTTCTTTTCTGATTGCTTGTTTGATTTTTTGGTTTATTTGGACGGAGCGAAATGGCAGCAAACATCGCTGCATTTCGTTTCGTGTTACTCACGTGATTTGGCAGGTTAGTCATTATCTGCAGGTGCTCTTTGCTGCCGGGCTCCTTCAGCCGGCACAATGGGCAGGATCTTCTTCTCAGCTACACTTCTTGCCACCCTCCCCCACGGTGGCTCGCCCTCTTCGTTCTTCTCCTGTGTGTTGGGTTCCACCCTCTTCTCCTTGGGTGAAACTCAACACGGATGGTTCCTTCATGGTGAGCTCGACCCAGGCAGCCGGCGGCGGAATACTTCGGGATCACACCGGACGGCTTATCCAGGCGTTCTGTCTCCCCTTTCGAGCTTCCTCCAGCTTTGAGGCGGAGCTCCTGGCCCTTCTACAGGGTCTCCGCCTTGCAGCACAACTTTCTTCTCCGGTTTGGGTGGAGATGGACGCCTCTGCTGTTCTCACACTCCTTTCTTCAGACAAACATGGCGCAGCGGCGACCTGGCACTCTCTCACTCTCATCAGACAGCTTCTCAGCAGTCGGCAGGTTCGTTTCTCTCACATCTTCAGAGAGGGAAACAAGCCTGCCGACTTCCTTGCACGCCGAGGTCTCACATCTTCTGAGTTATTCATCTTTGACGAGGCCTCGGCGCCCAGATATCTCCTTGGCTTGATTCGTATGGATCAGCTTGGCTACCCCAGCTTCAGGATTCGACCCGGCTAGATGTTACAGTACTAGATTTTGCTCATTTCATGATGGATGTTTGGTCTTCATTCCATTTCTCTGTTTTGATTGGCCACCTGTTAGGCATATTACGCACTTTATCATTATTTTTTGGAGG
This sequence comes from Lavandula angustifolia, assembly GCA_028984105.1. Lineage (NCBI taxonomy): Eukaryota > Viridiplantae > Streptophyta > Magnoliopsida > Lamiales > Lamiaceae > Lavandula > Lavandula angustifolia. Next base: position 15,414,565 of record CM054824.1, read on the forward strand.
TGGATGGAAGCATCCTCTTTTGATGCTTCACCACCAGACGATGTACATACATATTTTTTTGATATAGACAGGTTGGGGGTCTGCCTAACCCTCCACCCGTTCAGGGTGTTTGATGTTAAAAAAAAAAAAATAAAAAAAATGACGCCCGGAGCCACTCAAACGACCAACTGTTGCTTGCTGCATTCATGCTACTTCACTTTGGGCCTTTTAATCAATTTGGCCCAGGTTCTGCAGATTTTGAGGCCTTAATCTTCATTTTTTTACCATTTTTGTAAGACCATTGAGAAATTACGTGCTGTGGAAATGAATGTTTTATATTTTTAATGTGAAGATGATTAGAAAAAATAACAGAACCTCCAGAGCTCTCTGTTTATAGTCGTTACACGATCAATCCTTTAGAAATACTACATTTCCTTTGTTAGTAAGGGTATAATTGTCATTACATTATCACAGTTCCGCTTGACCGTTTGTATTTGTAATTTGCAAATACTACGAATATAGACTATTACGATAACATTTGTCTCCATGTATGGGGAAAGATGGTCATTCCCTATCAGTGAGAAAATCGATTTTGGTCCTTTAATATAGTAATTGTCCAATTTTTATCCTTTGGTCTTATAATTTTAAAAAGTATCCGATTTAGTCATTTAAATTTGCAGTGACTGATATTGGTCTTATAACTTTACAATATGTTTGATTTTGGTCCTATAATTTTATAAAGTATCCGATTTTGGTCATCCAGTAAAATTATAGAACATAAAAAAACACGTAAATTTCTCACTTGTCGAATGACTAAAATAAATCATTTTGCAAAGTTTCACGAAAAAAACACAAACATTTTTATTATTAAAACGAGTTCAATTTTGGTATCGCAATGTAGTTTCTAATTATTTTTGGCTCTTGTAATTTTAAAAAGTGTTTGTTTTTTATTCCAAAACTTTATAGAATGTCTTATTTTTAGTCATGTAGTGAAGAGTGTAGTTCATCTGTCTTTATATGTTCGATAATATGCAGTGAAGAGTGTAGTTCATGTATCTTTTTATGTTTGATAATAATTTCTGTCAGATGATCGAAATCGTACACTTGTAAAGTTATAGGACCAAAGTTGAACACATTATAAAATTACAAGACTAAAATCGAACACTATTACATTAGAGAACCAAAATTGGACACTATATAAAGTTAAAGGACCAAAATCGAACACTACACATTAGAGAACAAAAATCGGATAGAAGCCACATTAGAGGACCAAAATTGATATTTTCTCTTCCCTATCCATATAAATATAATTAAAACCTCGATAAAGTAATATTCGATAGAGTAACAACCTTGCTTATATAATAATTTCTTTCGATCCCAATTTATATTAATTAATTAAAATAATATTAAATAAAGTAATAACCTCGTTAAATATTAAACAAGTATACGAACAACCGTCTCCATGCATAGGGCAAGATGGTCAGTCCATATGCGTATATTGAGTACATTGGAATAGAATTCCATATGATATACCCCTTCGTCCCACTCCAATAAGAAAATTGTTAGTTGTGAGCAAATAAGTGAAAATGAATATTGGACAATTGGAACATGACGGACATATGTTGAATGAGCTGGAAAGTTAAAATGGGCCCGCAATATATAGTTGGGCCCATGAAAGTCCGTTTGTTCAAAAAAATACCTAAGCCCAATAAGGAAGCTACTTCAAAGCCTAAAAAGTGTTCGAAATTTCAATGAATGTAATAGTAACTAGAGAAGGATTACTTGTCTCACATAGAACTTCACTAAAAAAAAAAACTTTTCTTTCCTTGCAAACTTCTCCTATTCGTACTGGTCGCTCCAGCAACGTCATTCTTGTTGCAGAGACGAAAATCTTGAAGCAGCCAAAGAGAATTTAGCGAATTCTGAAGTGTAGTCTGATCCAGACCAGTTTTTATTTAGTATTTGATTAGATCTGTTTTCATCTTTTCCCTTTTCCTGGAAGGAGGATACTTGACAGGTCAGTTTTCTTGAGGAGTTTGAGATGTTTTCAGTAGCAGTGCTTGAATTGTTTTACTCGTATTGCTTTCTTCTCGTTGTTGACTTTGAAGTTGGTATTTTTGGTGTAGGGAGATGAAGAGATTGAGGGATGAGGTGTATATGAACCCTCAATTTAAACGGCCATTCGGCTCGCCGTCGGCTCGCGTGGAATCGTAAGCTCCTTGTTCTTTTAGTATTCCTGGCATCCCCGAACCTGCACAATATCGCGTGATATTATTATTTATCTGTATTAACTGAGGAGATATTGAGGTTTTCTGTTTTGGGTTTCTCGGTGGTGGTTTAGCATATGACGGAGGTGTTTTGTTAGTGCGAGTTAATGAACTGGATTTGATTGGAATTGTTTTTAATCGGAATTAGGTTTGTCATGATTTTTATGTATTAAAGTTGGATTAGGCCGTCTCCCGCCTATATCGAGATCTTGCTGTGGAAAGGAAGGATGAATTAGGTTATCTGGGGTTCCGCGGGATACAATTTTGGATCTTTGTGTCGCATTATGTTTTCTTTGCTGGGGTCTCTCTCTCTCTTTCTCTCTCACCCCTTCAATTTATGAATCAAATATTTTCTTAATAAAGTCTAAGAATTTAACATGATGGAAGCTGTAGGCCCTGTTTCTGTATTGACTCAATGTTGGTTTTTGTACTTTTTTGAATGCTTATATTCTTTTTATGAAGGTATGGACCATCACAAGCTCCTGGTGGTGGTGGAAGCATTGGAGGTGGAGGTGGAGGTGGAGGAGGAGGAGTTGGCAATAATAATGGTGGTGAGACTACCAGCGCTGCCGGTGTTGCTGCAGTTAGTACACAAAAGCTAACTACAAACGACGCTTTGAGTTATCTGAAGCAAGTTAAGGACATGTTCCAAGATCAAAGAGAAAAGTACGATAGGTTCCTCGATGTCATGAAAGATTTCAAGGCTCAAAGGTGAGTAGATTTTTCTTGAGAGATCTGCATTTGACAAGTGGATGGGCCATTTCGTAAAAACTCGTGTTGACTATGATTATGGCAGAATTGATACTACTGGTGTCATTGCGAGGGTGAAGGAATTGTTTAAAGAGCATCCTAATCTAATCCTTGGATTTAACACATTCTTGCCTAAGGGTTATGAAATTACCCTCACTGAAGAGGAAGAGGCTCCACCAAAAAGGACAGTTGAATTCGAAGAGGCTATCAGCTTTGTGAATAAAATTAAGGTGAAGTTTCTGTTATTGAGTAAAAGTCACATACTTTGAATTTCTTTTTAATAGGAAATTCATTAATGGAAAATATATGTTCTTTTAACCTGCAGAGACGTTTTCAAAATGACGACCGTGTTTATAAATCTTTCTTAGACATCTTGAATATGTACCGGAAGGAACACAAGGGGATAACCGAAGTCTACCAAGAGGTATTTGTCCTCGAGAAAAATATTATTTGTCGTATAATAGAGTTTTGACATATTGTGCGCAGGTCGCAGTGCTTTTTGATGACCATGCAGATCTTCTTGATGAGTTCACTAGATTTTTGCCGGATAACTCTTCTACTGCTCCAGCAGCTCATGCTTCTTTTGGTATACATCCTTTTAATCGTTATGATGTGAGGAGCTCTGCCTTGCCCGCAATGCGGCATTCACACTTAGACAAGGTTTTTTCTCCACCTTATTCTCTTAATGCAACTATTTGTGATATTGCTTTTGATTTATTATTTATGTCTACAATTTTCAGCAACGACAGCGGAGGGATAGGGTTATTGACCCTAATAGTGAGAGAGATCTTAGCTTCGAGCGTCCAGAAATGGACGATGATAAAACAGTCATAAAGTTGCACAAGGAGCAGAAGAAGCAGAATGAAAGGGAAAACAGGAATAGGAGAAACCGTGATCAGGAGGATAGGGATCATGTCCCTGAGAAGAATGGAGATATTAGCATGCATCGACTCTCTGAAAAAAGAAAGTCTGCTCGAAAAGTTGAAGACTTTGGTGGGAATTCGACTTTGGCACCACATGATGACAAAGATGCAGTTAAAAGTGAGTTAATGTTGCCTCAGATTTGCCTGTCAATAATCATACAGCTATATATTTAGCGTTAATGGTATCCTTTCTGCGGCATAATTGTTTGAAATATGACATGATCTTTAATTAGTTATATTCTTGGGCAGCAGGTTGGTAACAGCTCGATTATTTTGGAAAAAGATATAACTATTAGATCACAGTTCACCCGCAAAACAACCATATTGCTTACATTACATATGGCATAAAGGCAGAAAAAAGGAAGAACAAGGAAAGGAAATAAGGGAATATATAAAGAATTATACTATGAACACAGATCCTCCTTACTTATTGTTTTCCTCCATATGACTCTTTTTTTACCATTCTATCAGTTTTATTAAACTTATATGCATCTCAGAGAAACATTTAATTGTTCGTATTTTACCAGGTATGTACAGCCATGAATTCACTTTCTGTGAAAAGGTCAAAGAGAGGCTGCACAGTGCAGATGATTACCAAGCATTCTTAAAATGCCTTCACATTTATAGTACAGAAATCATAACTAGAAAGGAATTACGGAGTCTGGTATGATCCATATTAACAATATGCCTGATAGAATTATTGTTTAACGTATCACATGGATTTTTTGGGTATCAAAATATGGATATTTTTTTTGTTTTACTTTCCTAATTCTTTTTTAAACTATTCACTTGTTTGTTCTGCGATAGTTTCCATCTCCAATTCTTATGCATGCATCCAATTGCATTCTGACATGCTATTTCTGTTTTAAAGTAGCAATGAATTCATCTTTAAGCTGTTCGTTTAGAAGCATTTTTTTGGTTTTGGCTTGGGTGGGTGAGTGGGTGGGGGGGGGCTGATTATTTATGATAAGCAAAGTTCGGCTGGTGTTTTTTTTGTACTTTGTGGCTCTTATACAACACTATTTCAGGTTGCTGATTTACTTGGAAAATACCCAGATCTTATGGAGGGCTTCAATGAATTTTTGGAGCGTTGCGAGCGGATTGGTAGTCGTTTATTTTCAGTTTCTTTAGTTGTATTGGCTTTTGTTATATTGTTTTGTTTCTAACTAGTTTCCTATTTTCAGATGGATTTCTGGCCGGTGTTATGGGCAAAAGTACGTTTCATTAAGCTACAATTATGAATAAATCTGGAGATAACTATGAAATGCTATAGCATAGCCTAAACTCTGATAATTACCTCCTCCATTCTCATTAGAATAACACAATTGTTATTTCTACCAGCAACTAATCAGCTTCTGATTTTTTTGTTATCTGACTAATCTGTTCTGTTAGCAGAATCATTATGGAATGAAGGAGATTCCTCAAAAGTCGTGAAGGTTGATGAAAATGAGAAAGAACCAAAGCGTGAAGCGGAAGGGGGGAAAGACAAGGATAGGTACAATCTAAAATACTGGGGAAAGTCCATTCAGGAGCTTGATCTGTCCAATTGTCAGAGCTGCACTCCCAGTTATCGGCTTCTCCCTGAAGATGTAAGGATTTGTAATGCATACTATGATTTTGAATCTGGTATCAGCTTACAGTTTTTTAACTATATGATGATAATCAGCTTACGTCTTGTCATTACAACTTGGTCTTTGCAGTATCCAATAGCTTCAGCTAGCCAGAGGTCAGAGCTTGGTGCTCAGGTTCTAAATGATCACTGGGTGTCTGTGACATCTGGTAGTGAGGATTACTCTTTTAAGCACATGCGAAGAAACCAATACGAGGAAAGCCTTTTTAGATGCGAAGATGACAGGTAAAAACCTTTCCAATTTAGTGTATGACCTACACAAACCTTCATGTTGTAACTCATTCTTATCACCAAATGTTGTTTACTGGAATATAGACTGTGTCCTCACCTTTTCCGTAATTTGATTTGCATATATCAAGATATTTGAATATGTTTAATATAGTCATATTTCAGAAGTTTATTTTACTTATGTTATTGATTTTTGATAATTTTACAGCTTGTTTCTTTGAGTTTCCTCTGCGTGTCTATACTTTCATTTTACTGATACTTCATTTGGCATTCAGGTTTGAGCTTGACATGTTGCTAGAGTCTGTCAGTTCAACTTCCAAGCGAGTAGAGGAACTTTTGAACAGTATTAATAATAATTCAATTGATTCAAATGTCCCATTACGAATAGAGGACCATTTTACAGGTTTGTCACAATAACAATTAGGTTAAAACTTCTCTTGAAGCTGCCTTGCTTATTTTATTATACATCTCTCCAGAGAGATATGCATCTTTACTGATAAATGAATTTGTCCCTCCAATTGAAAATGTAGCTTTCAATTTAAGATGCATTGAGCGGCTGTATGGTGACCATGGCCTCGATGTGACGGACATTTTGCGTAAAAATCCATCTTTGTCTCTGCCCATTATCCTAACACGTCTAAAGCAGAAGCAGGAGGAATGGACCAAATGTCGGTCTGATTTCAACAAAGTTTGGGCTGACATATATTCTAAGAACCATTACAAGTCTCTTGACCACCGCAGCTTCTATTTCAAGCAACAAGATTCGAAGAACTTGAGCACAAAATGTAAGCTGAGCACTAATTCACACCATTGCACTTTGTAATTTTTTTATTATCCTTCATGAGTTGTAGTTTGGTTCTCATCAATGTTTGTGCTTTCTGTGGACAGCCTTGGTGGCAGAAATCAAAGAAATCAAGGATAATCAACAGAATGAGGATGGTGTAGTTCTTAGTATTGCTGCTGGAAGCAGACATGCTATAATTCCAAACATGGAATTTGAATACCCTGATTCTGAAGTTCATGAAGATATCTATAGTATTATCAAGTTCTCCTGCGAGGAGGTCTGCTCAACAAAAGATCAGTTGAGTAAGGTGTTGAAATTTTGGACAAGTTTTATGGAGCCAATATTGGGTATTCATTCCCGGATGCCTAACCCTGAGACTGCTGATGATAATGATGCCTCTAAACGTCATACGCTGAAAAGCAGCACAGCAAGCAGAGTTGAAAGTGAAGGCAGTCCTAATGGGAATGCTACAACCATGAACTTGAAGCAGCCAACATCAAACTGCAATGGTAATTCCAATCATTCACCAGAACGAGCAAATATCAGCCAGACTGACTTCATGATTGTGGGAACGTTGGCCAAAGATGAACCAGCAATGACGTCTAGTGAAAGATTAACCAATTCTGACATAGCTGTTACTTCAGCACCGGCTGGTAATCATGGTATGTATAAAAGAAGAGTGGTGAAATTTCATTTATGAAGATTGTTCTACTTTGTATTCTTATATATTCTCAGTGGAATAGAATCTGATCCATTTTTTTTGGTGTTAATTTTGGTTAACTTTATTCAGCATAATTTTGGATGTTTTTTGAAATTGAAGGTTGTTGTGAAAATTCTTCGCGATTGAGTAATGGTCCAACCGAGGAAGGCCAGAAAGGGAAACCTAGTACAAAAGATATGCTTTCATCAGAGGTATGATAAGATTTTTTTTGGTTGACTTTTCCACTTCAGTTTGACTGTAACTGGTAAATTGTTGTTATGATTTTATTCCAACTTTTATTCCTTATTTTTTCAAATTTATTTTTAAAAATTTCTCTTTCTTTTATAGTATCTATTAAAGTAAACATGATTTTTCCCCCCTCTTTATCCAATAGGATGGGGAGACACCAAGATTGAATCAATTGACAAACGGAGAGTTTGCAGAAGGCTCGATACTGACTTCATTTGATGGGGATCAAGCAGATCCTTGTAAAATTGAAAAAGAAGAGGGCGAACTGTCTCCAACTGGTGATTTTGAAGATAATTTTGGTGCATATCCAGATGGTAGTCTGCAAACGTTGCCTGAGAAAAATTGTGGCAGTGAAGGGATGCAAGGTCAGGCAGATAGTCATGATGAGATTTGTGTAGATGCTGCTGGTGAAAATGATGTAGATGCTGATGACGAAGATAGCGAAAACATTTCTGAGGCTGCAGAAGATGTTTCAGGAAGTGAGTCTGCTGCTGACGAGTGCTCGAGGGAAGAGCCAGACGAAGAGGATGATGGGGAGCACGATGAAGTTGATGGTAAAGTTGAGAGTGAAGGAGAGGCTGAGAACACTAGTGAAGCTCACTACCATGGTGGAGAAGGTACATTGGAGCCACAGTCTGAACGAATTTGGCAGACTTGCAAGCCCCTGTCAAAGCATGTGGCTTCCCTATTAGTAGGTGATGAGAAAAAAGATCGTCATGTTTTCTATGGAAATGACACCTTTTACGTGCTCTTCAGGTTGCATCAGGTAATTTTATTTTTCGGTGGTGTTTCTAGTTACAGTCCTACATATGATATCAACTTTCTTTTTTCAGAAATGATAATCCTGATTTCTATTCTCCTGATTGATGAGATATTAATACCTTTTGCAATTTTTCAGATACTGTATGAAAGAATCTTATCCGCTAAGGTGAATTCGCTATCTAGTGAATCAAAATGGAGAACTACAAAGGAAACGAGTTTTGATCCCTTTGAGAGGTCGTGTAGTTGCATCATTTAGTTTTTTTTAATCATCTCGATGGCTACCCAACTTACTATCTATTTTCTTCGAACATGTTTACTTCAGGTTTATGAGTGCTTTATTTAGTTTACTTGATGGATCTTCTGATAACACCAAATTTGAAGACGACTGCCGATCTTTGATTGGGAATCAGTCATATGTGCTATTCACATTGGATAAGGTTATATATAAGTTGGTGAAACAGGTAATTCTTTATGAATACTTATGCTTTAATTTTGGTTGTCTAAAATCTTGTTCGTTTATTATTTACCTGCGGTTTGTTTTCTTTCTGCAGCTCCAAACTGTTTCAACTGATGAGGTTGACTTCAAGCTACTTCAGCTGTATGAATATGAGAAATCGAGGAAGCCTGAGAAGTATGTCGATTCAGTTTATTCTGAGAATGTCCATATCATTCTGCATGACGAGAATATATACCGACTTGAATTTGTAGGTTTCATTTGAATAATTCTTTCTATAATCTATTGATTCATGCAGTTTATTCTTCGGTGTATTTGCTTGTTTGCTAATCTGTTTATATGCTTGCTGTAGACATCTAACCCTTCCCGCTTATCCATCCAACTGATGGATGATGGAAATGAGAAGTCTGAAGTTGTTGCAGTGTCGGTAGATCCTAAATTTGCAACCTACCTTCAGAAAGATTATCTTTCGGTTAATCCTGGGAAAAGGGAGTCATCAGCGATTATGCTGAAGAGGTATTCATTCTTATACATTCCAATTGCTTGCAGACTTTTCTTTTTCTTGTGGAATGGGTAAAAAATCCGTGAATTAATATTCTCATATTATCACTCTGCGAGAATCAAACAACCAATTCTGTGAGTATCATGACTTAATTGTTTGGAATATGTTAATGCTCAGAGTTTAGGGTTGGAACATATTAAATGTTTGGATTATTTAAAAAAGATCACAAGTATGGGCTTACAGAAGGTTTTTGTAATATGTATTGGTTAGGTATCGGTTTACTCTTTAGATTGAATTTTACTCTCCTGTAATTTCTAATTGTAACATATTTTATAGTAAGTGTGAAAATGAACAACGTGCTTGCAATTTTATGTTTTATAGGAGTATTGTGGTAAGGGGTAGGCTTATAACTGATGGGGAGAAATGGAATGTACACATTCTTTATATCTTGGTAAAGAGATGGTGATAAAATCGAGCAATGATTATGTAATTTGTATTAGTGTTTTTATTTCCTAATGTATTTGGGGTACACAGGAATATGTGCAAGTATAGTAATTTGGATGAATCTACAGCTCTCTGTAGGGCTACAGAAAATGTCCTGATCATGAATGGTTTGGAATGCAAGATGGCCACCTCATCATCAAAGGTATTGTTTTCGTATATAAGAAGATTAGATATTAATCTTTGTGTTGTGCTGTTGAAATTTTCATTTCCTTTCAGATCTCGTATGTCCTCGATACAGAGGACTCCTTTATTCGTTTGGGAAAGAGGAAGGAGATATTACCAGAAAGGGCCCAGGCAAAGGTGGAACGGTTTCGCCAATTCTTGGCAGCTTCCGTCTCTTTGTGATGATGCCTTAAGGTATTGTTTCTAGAAATTTGTTTAAAACGAAAACTAGGTACGTATTTTCTTGAAAGGGTATGTTTATTATCGTTGTGTTTTTGTTGAGCAGATGGAAGACGTAACCACAAGGGAGAGTATGGATGACGCTGTTGTGTGTACATAGTGGGTGAGAGGGAGGGAGGGTAGCCCCCTAACCTTTTCATTAGATTGTATTGTTATTGGTTTTGAGGCACTTGTCCTGTTTCATCCTGTAACAAATTCTGAAATGTGATTAAATAGCTAGGTGTAAATTGGTGGGGATAGGCAGTAATAGTGTAGACACAAAGTGTTCAATCTCTCTTCGTCAATACATATACATAAATGTGTGTAGAAGACTTGGAGTATGTTTATAACTTGTACATATATTTATTTATGGGATTCATTTGAAATTTTATAAATCCGTTACCATTATGATAAGTTGAACTCTGGATTATTTAGTAACAATTTGATTCTTGAATTATGTGAATGCAATTTTTTGTAAGGGCACAGCACATGTGAGGTATATGTGACTTCATATTCATATGCCAAATGCTTACATCTGTTCCTAGGAGCGTTTGGCAAGGATCAAAGGGTGGATTGCTATATATTCCTGTGTTTCTTCTCGTGCATGATTAGGGTTTTGATTTAGTAGATGTAGATCGATCGAATCATGTCATCAACTAAGTTTGAAACAGATAAATTCTCGGGCAAGAATGACTTTGGGCTGTGGAGAATCAAGATGCATGAAGACTCCTCACTGTTCTCTCTCTCTCTCTCTCTCTCTCTCTCTCTCTCTCTTTGCAGCACTAGGTTTACTCAACAATCCAGGTCTGTTAATACAGAACTGGATACCATTTCCAACTCCTTGGAAACTGGATAAACGGTACGCATGATCCTCATTTGATTTGGTTGATTAATTTTGATGTTCATGTTTCCTGCATGCATGCAATAATTGTAAATTATTCAAACTAATTTACTCCTTTTGTATTTCTCTCTTTCATTTTCTCAATGTGCTTTGTAGATATATGGGATTCAATTGATAAAAGGTTACATTATAAGTTGAACTCGGACTTAGTCAACGGCAAAGTGTATTTATGTGTCCACTTCAATAATGATAAGTAATAATAATTAATAATAATATAATAATAAATGTAGAGCATATATTACGTCATCACATCGCGCCAAAATGATAAGACCTACGGATTTCTGTTCTGTTTAGGCCGAACGCCGCCGATCATAACGGTCGAGTGGATGAGTTGTTACTCGCTGAGAGAGAGAAAGAGAAAGAGAGAGATGAGAGAGAAAGATTAAGAGATTGCAGGCTCGCATTATCTCTCGTACGGAATCCCGCGCCAATGACAACCGGATTCTGTTAGGCTCGTTTGAATACTGTTAGCAGGTCATCAGCCGGTATGCCATAACCGTTCGAGATATAAAGGTTTTACCTTCGTCTTCGTTCAGCCTTCTCTTTCATTTTTCTCTTACTTGCTCAATGTATCTTCTGGCGCCATGAATACTCTCGTAAAGCAAATCTCCTCAATTCTCATACTCGCCATCTTCATCCTCAGCAATGGAATTTGTCAGAAAACCACGGCGGCAGCTCAAGGTTATACGACCATCAAGGCTATCGGGGAAGCACGGCTCGAATACGGCGAGTTCGTATTCCAAATCGGTGTCGGCAGAGAGAATTCCGGCAACGCAAATTTAACAATTCTTGTGAATTCTGATATCAACATCAACTGGAACGAGTCCAATCATGCGGTAGTAAACATTCTGAAGCCACTCCCTGTCCCTTCTAGATTCGAGATACGTAAGCCCATGATAGACCCCTTTATTCTTTCGATTCCATCGAGTTTCTTCAGACTCGAGGTATGGTCGGTGGGCGGCGTTGGACCCACCTGTTCTGAAATCAAGTCTTCTGAAACTATGTCTGATTGGGTCGTTCGAGCTCTGTTTGATTCGGTGGCTAAAGCCATCTACAACTGGATCGTGACGGTTTCCGCAACTGTATTCGCATTCCTGTACGGCTTAATGCGTCCCCCGGTCGCCCCCAACGTTTTGGGGATTGCGGCGATGTTGGCTTAGTTTAGACTTTAAAATTCACATCTGTAAATCTGGAAATTGTAATACGGTATCACGGTTCTATTGAAAAGATTTTCACATCACGTTTATTGAGCCATTTTTTCAATTTGACAAATGCGTTTCCATTACCTTCAATTTTGTGAAAAAAGATCGAATGGTTGATATTCGCTCGAACCCAGACTTTCGTAGAGATTAAATTGTATTCTATATGTTTCTCTCTCTATCATGCTCCCTCCCACTATAGGAGGCGAAGAATGTTGTGCTGGATTTTCTTGAAATTCTCTGTACTCTAGCTGTTTTGAGTTAGAGATTAAAAGGCGAAAATCTTCTTGTATTTCTCGTGATACTTTTTGATGGATGCTCATCAGTTTCTACTTCACCGGCCCCAAGTGAGACCAATCTCCACTTTCTGAGATGTTTTGAATCTTCAGAAATCGTTGCTCCATCATTTTCAACCGCTCAAATCAACCACCAAAACCGGTACATTTCGCTTATCCACCCACATTTTCAAGAATTCCTCTCTCTCTCTCTCTCTCATTTTCATGTGAATTGCAGCGATTGTCAGCCGGAAGTAAGCATGGAATCAAACCCTACGCGGTGGATGGGGAGGTTCTGATTTTGGACTCACAGAACAGCAACATTCACAAGATCCCAACTCCTTTGTCCCGATGTGAGTTTTTCCATCTCATCAAATTCATGTTTCTTTCATGATAAAGTTGCAATCTCCGGTTGTTACTGAATTTGGGACTCGAGGGTTTTAGTTGAATTCCTCTCTTGGAGATTACTCTTGATAATTTTTATTGTTTATGATCACTTTATTGGTTTGGTTCTATTTTATGCTTTTGCACAGAGCAATACCTCTTCTTTGGCGTGCTATTAATCTTTGGATTTGGATTTGATTCTTCTTTTAAAAAAATTGCTGGTATCGTTGCGGGTGGCTTCATTCTTTTTCATTCAAGAATCAACTGTATTGACCTGTTTACTTCAGCGCTCGGTTAATAAGTTCGATTAAACCAACCGAAATTTAATTTGGAGGGACATAACTCCCTTCACATTTTGTTCCAACCATCTATCTACCTACAGACCATGCTTGTCACATATTTTCATCAAATTCTTGAGTAAAATTTAGTTGTTTTTTCTGTTTTATGAAGGGAAACTACTTGTTGGCTATTGCTACGTAGTTTTTCTTTCCAAAGTCTCATTAATACATTGTCTTGAATGGGTTGGCTTTTTACAGATAGTCGACCTAAGTTGATGGCGTGATCAGCTGAAGGGTACACCGGGCATGTAGATGGGAAGCTAAGTCAAGCAAGACTGAATATGGCGGGTGGAAAATTAGGCCGAGGAGGAGGACATGTACGTAGATGGACCACGATGGTTTTGATCTGGTCTACGTTGGAAGTGGCTGCTCTCTTCTGGTCGTAGAAGATGAGTGAAAGACAACACTCTTCCTCTAGGTAAGCAATATTTCTATTTCCAAAATCATCAAATGTGGTATAAAGAGATTTCAAATTTTTTAGAATGGTTTTAGGTATAGCAGTGCTTGCTTCTTCGGTTATATGTAAACTAAAGGATCTCATCTCGAACATACAATTTGATCGATAAGATAATAAGATAATAATTTTAAGAAAACTCCAATATAAATATATGTTCCGATCATTATTATAAATTAATAATTATTTAAAATTACTAATAAAATTAAGGCAATTTTGTGAAATATGATTTTATTGTTGCCAGTTTTTTTCTTAAAAATTAAATCTAAATAAATCTCTAATTTTTCTAATTGCATCATAAAGTTCTGATTTAAAATTACTAATTAAATTAAGGCAATTTTGTGAAATATGGTTTTATTGTTGCTAGTTTTTTCTTAAAAATTAAATCTAAATAAATCTCAAATTTTTCTAATTGCATCAAAAATTTTTGATGTTGTTTTCTTGAAATTATGAAATGTTTTAGATGCAATAAATGCTCCTCTTTAGTGTTCTTTTTTAGTACTCATTGTCAATTTATCTTTAAGCCCTGTTTGGAAAAGCATATCTGCAGCTTATTTAAGCATATTCTAAAAAATAAGTGTTTTTGCACGCGTTTAGGAGATCTTATGAAAACAGTTTATGAAAAGTAAGTTATCATATAAATCCCCGACAAGGATTTTTAAACTATATATAGATGTACTTATGCCTAGTGTTTTTTTTAGTGTCAATTTTTTAGTGTTCATTATCTGCAACTTATTTCAGCTTATTCTAAAAAATAAGTGTTTTTGTACGCGTTTAGGAGATCTTATGAAAACAGTTTATGAAAAATAAGTTATCATATAAATCCCCGACAAGGATTTTTAAACTATATATAAATGTACTTGCCTAGTGTTTTTTTAGTGTCAATTTTTTAGTGTTCATTATCATTGAATGTTAACTATATCATTTGAGCTTATTTTTTAAATGATTTCATTATTCAGTATTTTTTATCAAATTAATATAATTCATTGTTTTTAGATAGTAAATAGTGAAATATGGTATATAAATAAACTTATGACTTATAAATTTCTTCTCATTAAAATTCAATTTTGTTAAGTTGGAAAACTTTCTCTAAATTAATAAATATTAATTTAGAGATAAATCAATATCTCTCTAAAATAATAAAATCTCACAATCTCTATAAATAGTGATTAAAGCATGCGCAATTATGTCAAATTTAATTAATATCATTAGATGAAGTGAAGAGTTGGATAGTAAAAATATTAAAAACAAACAAACAGCTATAGATTCATGAGAACACGATAACAAGATAAAATAAAGAAAAGTCTAATATCTGAGAAGATAAAAAAGTCTAATATCGGAGAAGAATTGAGAAAATGAAGGGATAATTCACATGAGATGTTACTATCTCATATTTCATGATTGCGGGAAGTTGGTCAAAGTGGATAGGGGTAGCAATGAGGTGGCTCGAGTGGGGCCTGTTGACATGGAAAAGGGTATTTCCCGTTAGGGTTACGGCCGTCGTGTTGTTGGGGTATCTGGTAAGGTTTAGATGAAGTGAGTCCTCCCCGGCTTCCATACTAAATTCTCCTGACCCGGAGATAATAGCTCGGATTAGGATATCAGATTTGGATAAGATTTTATCCGCCAAGTACTCATCATCATCATCTCCTCCTCCTCCTCCTCCCACCACATTCACAGACACCACCTGATCGTAGCCAGTTGAGGTAGCTTTTACTACATAAAACTCTGCGAAAGACCCACCACCCTCTTCCAACTTTATCTCTATATCCGAATTCCAATCCGAATCATGGACAAGGCAATCACCCACCAACGAAGACAACATATTTCCTGCATCGATCAATCAGAACAACAATCAAGATGCGAAATCAGATTAATCTTCCAAAACGACCAAGGTTAAAAAGTATATATATATATATGTATACCTCCACTGTCGAATGCCGAAACTCGAAGATCGCCAGATTTTTGAGATATTTGAATGTTGGAGATTTTGTCAATATAAAGCTTCATATGTGAAGCCATACCGCCACTTTTCTGCCCTTCAATGGACCCCAACCTTGCAGCTTCGAATTCCGATAGTACATTATGATGATCCCACGGCCTTAATCAATTAAACAACGAGAATTCAGCAAATTCACAATCATCCGGAAGATTAAAAAGAGACAATTAAGTACCATTTGAAGCAAGTGGTGTTGCCCTGAAGCCTGTACTCCATCATGTTTTGGGTAAAGGCCGCCGCATGCTGAATCACAAGGAGAAAGAGGAACAAAGAAGAAGAATAAGAAGATAATTGCATTGCGACGAGTAGACAGGAAAAATTAATTTAGAGTGCAATCGATTCTCTCCTCTAATATATATTGTAACTACTTAATAGATTAGATACGAATATCTTCAAAGTACTTATCCTTTAAACCAGCCCAAGTATACATGATTTGGCAGAGCGATAAAGTGGCTTTTGACTTGATGATTACAAGATATCTTCTATATCTTTTAATTTGATTTTTATTCTACCTATATATGAAACATTATTTAATTTCTTGGAATTGTCTTCAAAATTCCAATTTTTTACTTAATGATACGTCAAATGAATTGAACTGTGTATATCACCCCATTTTCTTGCTAACTTTTTTTTTTTTGACGAGGGTAACCCTATACCTAATCTAGTCATTCTTCAATGGAGTGGTATTAAACAGTATTGGTGGTAATAAAAAATAAATGCTCAAATTCTCAATACAGAATCTTGCACCCTCAAATCATGGGCGCTGGCGAGATTCCTGCCGCAACATCAATTATGGATGCACTCTAGGTGGTGGACGAAATGCCATACCTTGCTTGGAAAATATCAGAAGATGTAAAAATAGACATATTTCGCTTTTAGAGGGTAATGATTTGGAAGTTGTTTTGATTTATGAGCAAGAAGATTTGTGAAGAGAAATAAAATCAGAAAAGTTTGAAGAAGAGATAAACATGAATCGAAGGAATGGAAAATTTTCATTAGAATTGCTCATGTACATGGTGCAGCATAGGCGGAGGCAGGTGGTGGCTGGCGTGGGCGGCCGCCACCACCGAATTTTTTCAACCAATTTTTTTTTTCTATGTAGAATACTTCCATTTTTTGCGTAGATATTTCATAGGCTTCGTGAAATTTATGTTCATGCTTATATTTGAAGACATCATAACACGACATTACAAGAAAAATTATACGAAGAAAAAATATTTGTCATGACAATTGTGTAAAAAATAGCAACATTGTGCTAATAATTATACTAATAATATGACCATGGATTTCTTCCTAATTCATTACCAGAAAACTCCACAACTTTTGCCTTGTCCTACAATGAAACTCTGAGCGTGCATTTTCTAAAATGAAACTCGTGAAGACAAGGTTGTGGAATAAAATGGAAGATGATTTCCTTCGTGGTTGTTTACTAATGAGCTCAGAAAGAGAAATTATTGAATCTTTTGATACAAATTCAATTATTGAGGAGTTTAATCTTATGAAAAAACATCGGTCTCAATTTCAAATGCCTAAGAAGATATTGTAATATGATATGGTTTTTGTACTTCGTTTTGGACTTGTTATTTTTATAAATTATAAGTACTTTTGAATTCCTTATACTCATTGTTACACTAAAAAAAAAATTCGGGGGCTCCGCCCCGAACCCCCGGATGAGAAACACTCAACCCCACACATAATTCACCCCCCCCAATTCAAAAACCTAGCTCCGCCACTATGGTGCAATATATATAGACTTAATACACGTGTATGGCACATGATTTCATTAAACTGTAGCCTAACTACTTCTAACTAATCTTGAAACTGACTTTGTAACTACTGCAACTAATTAACTGCTAACAACTACTTCTAACAGCTTAGTAACGATCTTGGAATGATCTGGATGTGCAACCTTTGCGTCTTCTCCACGCTCTCATGATATGGCAGTCTACGTAGTCTCCAAGCTGGTCGTGTGATGATTTATTTTTCCTGCTTCAGTTTTAGATCCTTGACACCCCCCTCAAGTGGAGGGTGCAAATTTAGCACACTCAACTTGGAGAGAAGGAAGTTGAACTGGGATCTTCCAAGCGGTTTGGTGAAGTGATCAGCTAGTTGATGTGAAGTAGGTACAAAGAGAGTATGTAAGACACCAGATTGGATGTGTGATCGGATGAAGTGACAGTCTATTTCTATGTGTTTAGTGCGTTCATGATGAACGGGATTTGCAGCAAGTGCAAGGGCAGACTTGCTATCAGAGAACACAGTCGCAGTAGAAATGGGAAAGCCAAGATCTTTGAATAGGGTTATTAGCCATAGGACCTCAGATGAAGCAGAGGCTAGAGCTCTGTATTCTGTCTCAGCAGAACTTCTAGAGACTGTTATTTGTTTCTTCGATCGCCAGGAGAGAAGAGAGTTGCCTAGAAACATACAATAGCCAGTTACAGAGCGTCTTGTATCAATGCAGGATGCCCAGTCTGAGTCACAATATCCTTTTAGCCGTAAGTCAGAAGCTTTGGGATAGAAGAGACCTTGTCCAATTGATCCTTTGAGATATCTCAGAATTTTATGAGCAACAGTTTGATGAGTGAGGCCTGGTTTTTGCATGTATTGAGCTAGAGAGTGTACTGCGAAGCTGATGTCTGGCCGTGTTACAGTCAAATACATGAGTTTTCTAATAAGCTTTCTGTAAGGAGATGGATCACTGAGGTAATGATCATCAGATGCAGAGAGCCTGAGCTTAGCATCCATAGGGAATGAAACTGGTTTGCAGTCAGCATAGCCTGTGTCTTGAAGAAGTTCTAGAACATACTTCCTTTAGTAGAGATAGATACCAGAAGATGATCTAGCAACTTCTAAGCCAAGGAAGTATTTCATAGGCCCTAGATCCTTGATTTTGAAAGAATCATCAAGGAAAGTCTTTATCTTTGTTACTTCAGCTGAGTTGTTGCTTGCCACTAAGATATCATCCACATATACGAGGAGAATGAGATCATATTCTGAAGTGTGAATTGTGAAGAGGGAATGATCAGCCTGAGATTGTGTGAAACCATAAGACTTTAGGGCTTGAGATAGCTTGGAAAACCATTGTCTGCTTGCCTGTTTCAGACCATATAAGCTTTTGAGTAATTTACAGACTTGGTTTGATCCAAATTTCTTGAAACCCTGAGGTATTGTCATATAAACTTCTTCATTTAAATCCCCATGGAGGAAGGCATTATTGACATCCATTTGTTCAAGGAAACATCACTTAACAGTAGCTAAGGCTAGAAGACTGCGTACAGTTGTTAACTTAGCAACTGGAGAGAAAGTGTCCTCATAGTCAATGCCCTCCTGTTGAGTGAAACCTTTTGCAACTAGGCGTGCCTTGTATCTTTCAATACTGCCATTAGCATGTTATTTTATCTTATATACCCATCTGCAGCCTATGGGAATCTTTCCTTCAGGTAATGTTGTGAGAATCCAAGTGTTATTACTTTCAAGAGCTAAAATTTCGTTTTTCATGGCTTGTTGCCAGTTGGGATTTGAGGCGGCTTGGGAATAAGAAGTAGGCTAAAAAATGGATATAAGAGTAGCAGAATATGCAGTATGGGAAGGGGAGAAACATGAATAAGAAGTATAGTTTGAAAGTGGATAAGAAGAAGCACTTACTTTGGTGGAATTGTTGAGGGCAGAGTCTGGCATAGTCAAGGCCTGAGCAAGAGCACATTTGTAGTCTCTAAGACGGTGTGGAGCTTGTTTGAGTCTTGTTGAGCGTCTAGCTTGGTGTATAGAATCAGAAGGCACAGACACAGAAGAATCAGAAGCAGAGTTATTTGTTTTAGAAGCAGAATTTGATTCAGAATTTGGATGGGAATCTGAGTCAGGGGGATCAAATTCTGAGGTTGGATCAGAATTTGGATTTGAAAGGGAAGAATCAGGAATGGAGCATGGTAGAACAATGGAAGGAGAATTTGTGGAAGTAGAATCAGAAAAAGGGAAGATGTTTTCATGGAAAGTTACATCTCTAGAAATGATGAATGTATGGGTTTGAAGGTCATAAAGTTTGTACCCTTTGGAGTTGGGTGGATAGCCTAAGAAAACACGTTTTCTTGCTCTAGGGCTGAATTTGTGTTTGTGTCCAATGAGATTTGCAGCAAAATACAAACATCCAAAGATCTTTAGATCAGAAAAGGTGGGTGGAATGGAGTGTAGTTTCTCATATGGGCTTTTGTTTGCAAGTATAGGAGTTGGGATTCTATTGAGAATGTGTGCAGCAGTTAATAGACAGTCCCCTCATAATGAGATAGGCAAATTTGATTGAAATAACAAAGCTCTAGCAATATTAAGGAGGGATTGGTGGCGTCGTTCTACAACCCCATTTTGCTATGGGGAATACACACATGAAGTCTGATGTATTATCCCATTTGAAGAATAGAATGAAGGAAGGTTAAACTCAGAACCATTATCTGTTCTTATGGTTTTAATTTTACCTGAAAAATGTGTAGAGACCATTTTGTGAAAAAGTTGTAAGTGTGAGGACGTTTCTGACTTAAGTTTCATGAGACAACACCAAGTAACTCTAGTGAAGTCATCAACAATGGTGAGAAAATATTGATGGCCATGAAGAGTAGGAACAAAAAAAGGACCCCATATATCGCAATGAATCATGTCAAAGGGAGACAGAGTTTTGATAGAACTTGTAGGAAATGGTTTTCTATGAAACTTTGCCAAATGGCAGATAGTACAACTATTATTACATGCTCCTTTAAGAGTAGGTATTATATCTTGTAGCAAGGTCAGTCTAGAATCAGAAATGTGACCAAGTCTGTAATGCCATAATTGGCTAGAAGAAAGGGAAACAGAATTACAAGAAATGGAACTAGGGATTACAGTTGTGCCATTGTCTCTGGGAGATTCAACTAGGAAGAGACCATGTTGTAGCCTAACTATGCCAATCTGCCTCCTCAACAAGGGATCATGTATGTCACATGAATCATCAAAGAATATGAGCTTAAGTTTAGAAATGGTGATGAGTTGGCTAACAGATATAAGGTTTACAATGAAACTAGGTACACAAAGAACATTATGAAATGTGTAGGTGGAAAAGGGGGATGAGGAACCTATGTGTGTGACAGGAAGTTTCTCTCCAGTTGGCAACATGATAAACATGTTACTGACAGGTGTAGGATTTATCAAGAATGATGTGTTACAAACCATATGATCTGTAGCTCCAGTGTCTAAGATCCATGAACCAGAATGTATATGTGTAGGGACTGCATTTACATGAGCAACATAAGAACAATATGCTAGTTTACCTGGATTTTCAGTAGGTGTAGTAGATGTGACTAGGTTTTGGATCATGGTCAGGAGATGTTGGTATTGATCATTGGTAATGGATGAAGGAGGTAAATGATTCTCAACATTTTCTTGAGGGGCAGATATCACATGTGCAGTAGATGGAGCATAAGATGAATTCTGAGTAGAATAACTTGGACTTGTTCTGGGCTTAGATTTGAACCCGGGAGGAAAGCCATGTAACTTATAGCACTTGTCCTTTGTATGGCCTGTTCTTCCACAATGAGAACACATTGGAACATCTCTTCTTTGTGCAGGATTAGGGAAACCACGATAAGGACCTCTGGAACCGGCATAGCAGGCCATACTTTCTTCAGAGTTACTATTTCCTGCATTCTGACTCATCATAACAATAGAATCCATTGAACCAGAAGGCATTGTACTGAGGCTACGCTGTTTTTCTTCTTGTACAACAAGACTGAAGATATGATCCATTTTAGGGAATGTCTTCATCACAAGAATTTGGCCTCTAATTGAAGAAAAACAATCATTTAAACTCATAAGGAACTTGAGAGACATATTTTTCTCTTCTTGATCTATAAAGGATTGAAGACAATTGCATGTGCAGGCAGCCATGGCACCACACTGACAAGTAGGAACAGGGGAATATTGCTGCAACTCTTTTCGCAAGCAGTCCAATGTGTTGAAGTAATCAGTTATAGAGAGGGATCCTTGACATGTAGAATACAATTCCTTTTGCAATTCAAAGATTCTAGGGAAGTTACCTTGAGAGTATCGATCACTTAGGACTCTCTACATCTCTTTTGCAGTTTCACAATAGAGAATACATTGTGAAATTTTCTTGGTACAAGAGTTTAGAATTCAGGATTGGATCATCAAGTTGCATCTTTGCCATGCTGCGTGATTAGGATCATCTGTAGTAGGTATGACTGCTGCTTCCAAAAGCAAAGACATCTTGTTCTTTGCTCCCAAAGCAATCCTCATGGATCGACTCCATGAATAGTAGTTTTCTCCATCTAATGGTGGATTTACCAGTACAGTAGCTGGACTATCACTTTGGCTAATGAAATATGGGTTAATCACATCTTCTTCGTGAGCACGGCGTGCAGCCATTGATAAGCTTCTGAAAAAGCTTTGAAACAGAAATAAAAAAAATCAAAAAAAAATCTTGAATGTATTGTTAGATCAATTCTAGCGCTCTGATACCATGAAGAGAAATAAAATCAGAAAAGCTTGAAGAAGAGATGAACATGAATCGAAGGAATGGAGAATTTTCATTAGAATTGCTCATGTACATGGTGCAGTATATATAGACTTAATACACGTGCATGTCACATGATTTCATTAAACTGTAGCCTAACTACTTCTAACTAATCTTGAAACTGACTCTGTAACTACTGCAACTAATTAACTGCTAACAACTACTTCTAACAGCTTAGTAACGATCTTGGAATGATCTGGATGTGCAAGCTTTGCGTCTTCTCCACGCTCTCATGATATGGCAATCTACGTAGTCTCCAAGCTGGCCGTGTGGTTGTTTATTTTTCCTGCTTCAGTTTTAGATCCTTGACAATTTGGAAATTCTAAAAGTTTTGTTAGAATAGGAATGCGGCATAGAATTGAAAATCAAAATCATGACATATTTACAAATGGAGTTATTCTAGGCTAAGAACAAAAGGGGACAAATGAAGTAGACCAAAACTGTTTGTCCTTGTTCCTTTCACAAATGTATTGAGTACGCATGATCATAACTGGTGCGGAAAACAAACGGGGGACAAAGTGGACCAAACTGTTCTTCCTTGTTCCTTTCATTTTCATGATTTATTCATGGTCTCAATTGGTTCATCCTTCTTGGCTCCTTCATGTTCCACGCTTTCAAATGATCGATTCTGACCGTCTGAGTACCGTTGTTGAATGCAAATAAATGTGCATTGTTATGTATTGCTAGCTCCGGATAAACCCTACGACGAAATGCTTGTCTTGCCGTATTCTCCAAAACTCTCCACAACAGAATATTATCAATCTGCAAGTGATAATTAACATCAAGTTCTACCTAACTCCTTAGACAGAGCTGCTGCTTCTGAGTTACGTCTACATTTAAAAATACTGTTTGCTACAACAGACATTGATGCATCAGAGCACATAAGGACTAGATGCTTGTCTTGATCTTTGAAAACTCTGAAGAAGACAGAGGTGTATTCTTCTAGGTTCTGTGTAGCCAATGTCCTAATCCGCCTTCAACAAATGAACCCCTTTGCCCACACACCCTTTCCGCATCATTTCTATCCCAGCCAGCTTGGATCAAATGGTTCAGCTTGTTCCAAACTATCAAATGAGAAGGTCACTTCTACGTCCGCCTGCCATCATGTCATTACAAGTTTAGTTGCTTACAACACGAAAGCAAAAGTTGATGCATTATAAGAAAATGACATGTACAGTACCTGTGCAGGTGTGATTCCTTTGATTTCAACCATCCCACCCTTCACAAGTGACAAGACTCTTGTTTCTTAATGCAACACTCTTCCCTCTTAAAGTTTCTATTTCTTTAATAGGCCAGGTTATCAACTGCTAGCCACTAGGATCAAGCACAATCGTACGTGGGACTAGCTGGATACCAGACCAGCCCTTGTCATCATCACTGTTGGAAGCATCAGACTCATTTGCCCAAGCCCACAAGATCCTTCTATTCGTTGAAGGATCAAAGAACGACTTTGAGGCGTAATAGTTGCCGTAGTCCAACCTTAATCCTTGTAAGCCATCAATCATGCCTCTATCAATCTTTGTGTAATATATGTTCCTATTGTGTGTAGTACATGTCATCGAGGCTAATCTTCAACACATGCCTAACATTTCTCCCCATTACAGAAGTGTCAAGCCCCTCTTCTCCAGCTGCCACAGGAAAGAAATCAGGACACTCCCAATTCTCTGTCCCGGGTGCGGAATGCAACGGATACTTAGCCTTAACCCAGTGTTGTAAATCCTTACTCTTGTACAAATGTGCAATCCCTCTTCTCTTATATACACCGGTTATGGTTGTCCTCCACATGTTGTTTTTGCCCTTCCATGCAGTCTTGTTGATCCACTTGTCTGCTACGATCAAGGAGTTGCTGTCCGGCTCGATCCATTTGCGGAGAAGTGGATCGGACAGGTTGGCCGGGATGGCGTAGTTTTGGACTTGTGTGTTCGACTGGTCGACGATGCCGGTGTACATGATCACAGGTTTGTCTCCTGGTAGCATTGTGACTGAACCAAACAAGCAGCCACATTTGTCAAATGGCTTTGATGCCACAATTGCTGCTCCAAACCAAACTAGTTGATCAAGTCTTTGGAGACTGAGTGGGCCCACACTATGTTTCCCCATACAGAGCCATTGGGGTTGTATTGGTAGAAGAGGTGATTGTACCCTTTGTAATACATTGGTCCTATTTGAACATAGCATGTTTCATTTAGTCAAAATAAAAAGGATTTGTTGTGTTTGTGTGTGTGTATGTGTGTGTGTGTGTGAGAGAGAGAGAGAGAGAGAGAGCTGACCATTAGGATCTGAAAAAAAAAGTCAAATGAATCACCGGTACATTAAAGGAGAAATACAAAAGGAGTAAATTACTTTGAAGAATTTACCATTCTTGCATGCATGCAGAAAACATGAATATCATAATTAATCAACCAAATAATACGAGGATCATTAATCATACGTACCGTTGATCCAATTTGGAAGGGGTTGGAAATGATATCCAGTCCTGTATTTGAGCTGCACAGATTCAGCAGATTTTGATTGGAGCTGAGAGTAGACTACATGGGACGACTCGACGCCATTGTTGAGTAAACCTAGTGCTGAAAGCGAGAGAAAGAGCCAAATGCATGCTTAAAGAAAGCTTCATGCTTAGTGAGAGAGACGCAGAGAGAGAAACAAGATAAAGTTTGTGTTGAGAGAGTGGAGGAAGAACAGTGAGGAATTTATAGGCAGAGAGCGATGAGGTGATACGAAAAGTCAGAGTATTTTTCGCGTGTAAAGAAGTTGGATTTAGTTTGTACAACATCAACTATTTTTACTCTAAAAATGAAAAATGTAATTCTATTTTCTGAATTTAAATATTTTTGCTCCTAAGAAAAGCTTTTAATTAGGGATCACCCGATGAAACCCTAAATTTTAGTTTAATTTAGATAAGATCAATCACACTAGAATAGAGAGAGAGAGAGAGAGACGAGGATTAATGGTGGAAAATTGCGAATTTGCCTACAAACACGTTTGAACGTATTCTTGGCCTGTCGGAACGAATTTAACCATCGACTGTCATTAACTAACTACTGCGTCTGATATTATCGGATATTATTAATTTAATAATAATGTTTTACTATGCTTGCGTATTAATTAATGTTATTACAATAAGTTCAGTATTTGGTATTCATGTATTTTTTGTTACAAGTATGTGATTGTTGACTAAGTGGCTTTGTTACGTCACATATTTCCATATTGTCACAAAATTCATTTTGTTGTCAATAAATGGAATGATTTCATTGACTAAACAAATTACACGAGAATGTTAAATCATATTAGATGAATCATATTTAATATGCTCGGGAAATTCATTTTGTTGTCTAGTTGTACATTTAAATTCACGATGCAAACTTCGTGCAGACGGTGACTTTATAGATAATCGACCTAAGTTAGTGGCCGGCCGGATGACCTGAAGTACACCGGGCATGCAGATGGGAAACTAAGATAAGCAAGATCTTGTTTATGATATGACTACATTAACTTATATTTTATTTTGTAAGTTTTGCAAGTATTTGATAACAAGTTTCTAAATAAGAAATTGATATAAATTTCATATATATAACTAAGTATATAATAATATTTTAGAATTATATCTAAAAGGTTGATTTTCTCAAACCTAAAAGATTCAAAATCAAAGTCAGAAGACAGAACCAAACGCCCTTAGTTGTTGGTTAACTCTAAATATAAATATCATATAATCGGTGGTCCACCAATCACGCGGTGTCACGCGTGCATTGGTGGGTCATGTTACCATTTAAAAAATATTTGAGTTATAGAAAGGTGGTCCACCAATGCACGCGTGGTGCCGCGTGATTGGTGGGCTACCAAGTGGTCCACTGGATTTGAGTCAGATGATCTTTTGCCCAATTATATACTCCCCCATCCATCTTTTCTTAATTTACTTTTCGATTTATCTCAACAATCTTATTTTATTCTAAAAATAACAAATTCTTTATACATAACTAGTCTCTCTTTTTTTTATGGAACTCACTATTTCTCTCATAACAAATACTTTTTATTAATACACGAGCAAAGACGAAATAGGACACACTCGTTCGCCGCACAAAGGGATGGTGGAATATGAATGTATGACGCAGGTATCAACATCGTTTAAAAACTCAACATGAAACCATCTAAAAAATTAACTGTTCCGTTTGGCTTTTGAGTTTATTACTCCCTCCGTCCCACTTGACTTGTCTTGTCTTTCTTTTTGAATTATCATGCTTAACTTGTCCTATTTTTTCTAAAATGAGAAAATAATTACTACATAAACTCCCACTTTTTCTTTACGATTCCTACCACTCTACACACAATCAACCACTCATCTTAACTTTGTATTAAAAATAAATAAGACAAATCAAGTGGAACGAAGGAAAATAATTACTACACAAACTCCCACTTTTTCTTTACGATTCTTACCACTCTACACACAACCAACCATTCATCTTAACTTTGTATTAAAAATAAATAAGACAAGTCAAGTGGAACGAAGAGAGTGTAAAATATCTTCTATTCTATATCTTTTAATTTGATTTTTATTCTAGATATGTAAGAAACATTATTTAATTTTTTGGATTTGTCTTCAGAATTCCAAAGAGGAGCCGTAGATGCTAAATTTCTCCTACAAGAGAGGACCACCTTAGATTTATTCAACAAGAAGCCATATTCCAGCTGAGAGCCTACTACACAATTTATAGAAATATATATAGTATATATATTTAATTTATTTAGATAGAATGTAAGTAATAAAAACTGGAAAAATAAAATGTAATGTCATAATAATGAAAAAGGTGAAAGAAGAATGTACATCCCTCCCTCTGCTTCACTATAACAAACCAACAGCACAACTAAGATGCAATCTGTTCTCCAATCCTCTTAGGTGATGTCCCAGTAACATGCACCTGCGTAGAACCACATTACCTTCATTACAACAATGGAGAAACATATGCATATCTATATCTATCTGTGTATCAATATATAAATAATTTATTTGCTCCCAATCAGCTGCAAGCAACAAATATAGCTTTAACAATTAAAAACATCTTACAGCAGTAAATCTGCATAGTTACCAGAAAAGTAGCTTGGCCAAATAATCCCGTGACGTGCCAACGGTATCACTATCCATATCGCCATAGTCCGATGTCCTGCTTAAAGCCAAGTCTCCTTCATAATTGGGAGTTATATCATCTTTGTAAAACTTCCGCAATGCATTTTGGGCAAGTTGATGGATAATCTCTTCCACCTCTGGTGATGATGGTCTAGATAGCTCAGTTACCTGAAGCAATACATGATTCACTTTCGAGATCAATATATCAAGACACATGCTGAAAGGCTGCGTCAATATATCAATTTATTACCATATCTGATTCCAAGGACCTTAAATACTCAAGCAAATTGTTATTACTCTTTCTTATATGCTCCATTTCCAAGTTTTCCTGTCTCCGAGAATGAAGCTCCTGCGATCAATATACACACCAATGAGTTCGATCAGCTAAAAAGTCTCAGATAGAACAAAGCAAGTAAAAGTACAGCAAGTTGTGATGGACACTCATATTTGAGATCAACTACTAATTTAACTTAAAGCTAGAGGATTTCATTTGTCAAACTCTCTTGTTACTTCTGCAGTTACACTATAAATAAGTAGCTGCTGGATCTTAATGTTTCTTGCTTAGCACAAGTTGATGCTTATCACATATCAAAGAAACCACTCTTAACTATTTGGGCCGCTAGCTTCAGTATTTGAGTGTTGCAACTGATTTAGCAAACACAAGTAACATTACATAGGTAAAAAAACAATCCAGAAATACTTGTTCCCACTAAGTTGGAAACTCCTGATTCAACTCTATGAAGTTTAGATTAACATCAAATTGGAACTTTCAATAGTTGTTACTTGTTAGGCAGGCGAAACTAACAGATTCCAAAAGTAATCACCTGCTTCGTTGCGGACAACTCCAGGTCTAATTGTTGAATATATTTTAATGCTTCTGGAGGCAAATCCCCAAATATTTGAACATTTTTCTCCAATTCTTCCACACACCCTTCAACTCCAGCACCAACACCCTTTTCACCGCTCCCGCCATCACCCACCTCCCACCTCACCTCCGAGGCCCCATCATCCTCCGCAGAATCAGACCTTTTTGAACTATCCGGTGATATATCAAAATTCCTCATCAATGATATCCTGTACTCTGCATTCCACAGAGTATACCTAGAAAGCCAAAAATAGAAATATGATGAAATCAGTAACATTCAGCTGCAAAAGAGACGAAACTGAATCTAAACTAGTAGACATGTATCAATTTCTGGACATTTTCAACAACTAACTTTCAGGTGTTAATAATGTAAACATCTAGAAGTTGTTCAATTTCTTTTCTTTCAATAACGACATCAACAAGAATAATCATTTGTGATTTTTGAAGATCACGCATATGTAGGATAGATATTGTACACTTAGTTTAGCAAAATATAAACCCAGATACGAAATTCAATTAGTGAAAGGACTAATCCATGAATATTTGTTTACCCAGTGGCGATGGAGGAAACGATGAGACGATTCAGAGGGTGCTTCGAAACCCTAACAATGACGGCGAACTGATCCGAAGGCAGAAGTCCAAGCATCGTAGAAATCGTCTGCTTCATCGAGTCCTTAGCCGAATCCGAAACCCCCTTTGAAATAACCGAATTGTCGAGCGGCTCAATTCTCTTCAGCATATTCGCTATCACGGAGAATTCTCGCCCAAACCCCGATTTTCTGGTTGAAACGAACTCATCGGAGACTCCACCGCCGTCCACACCGGAAACAAGGCAGTTGATCCCGGAGCGCTTCCTCGAAGCCGCCGGGAGCAAGGGGCGGATAAGGAGGTGGTACACCAGCGGCGGCTGAACCGAGAGAGTGGGCTTAAGCGAGAAATCGGCGGCGCGTGATATTAGGACAGCCCTCGCCGCTGATGAAGCCGCCATTAATTAACCGTCGCGGTTCCGCTTTCGCGATTTTCCGGCGGTATTGCGGTGGTGATGGGAGTTCTTGTGTCACCTAGAAGTTTGCATCATGAGTCTCAGCCCACCAATTTCTGCTGTTGTTGGATTTGTTTGGTGATGACGCTAGTGCTTAATTGGGCTTCTTCTTGACCTTAATTACGGATTCACCATTGAAAGTGTGACGTCACTCCGCAAAAAGATTCTTTTTCCTGCTACACTTGGCAGAATTTTTCTATCCTAGACCGGGTCTACAAGACCTTTTGGTCTTGGATAGAAGTTGTGTTTTTATTAATTTTTTTTTTTACAAACATGTGATGTGTCATGGTTTTTAACCATCGGGTCTACAACTTAAGTTGTAGACCCGATTTAGGATAGAAAAATTCCACTTGGCATGTCTTACTGCACTTGGTTTGGTGTCGACGGGAAAGTAAAGTGGTTATGGAATAAGTAAAGTGCTTATGAAATATGCATTCTGGGGAATAAATTTTGAGAAAAATAAATTAGAAAAGTAAAGTTATCAAGTAATATGATTTTGAGAAATATAATTTTGAAAAAATTAAATTATTTTACTGTATTTGGAAAATACGGGTAGGATTTCAAGTTTTTTTTAATTATTTAATACTCAAAATATATATAAACATTAAAACCAATACAAAATAGGTAGATGGCATTACAAAATGCAGAATTTAAAAATGCTAAATAAAAACAAGCGGCAATTCCAAGCACGTAAATAAATACACGCATTGGCGGAACTAGAGGGGGGTCGGGAGGGTCGACCGACCCCCTGGCCGACGGAACTTCGACTAAATATGGTTTAATGGTTTAGGATTCCTATTGCCTATAGATAATTTTAGTGAAAAATATAATTAATTATTTATTTGGAGTACAGTTAGTTAATGATTTTATCTTTTTTAAGAGAGGTCACATGTTTGTAACCCAGTGCACTCATTTAATTTCTATTTTTAGACTTTTAAATTATTTCTTTTCTATTTTTCTTTAGTTTTATTACAAGTATAATTAATTTAATATATATGCATAACTCTCTCACATGTTGTAAATATTTCTTTCTCTTTTTTTTCTACTAGTTATATAGGTATTTTTCTCAGCATAACAAATACAAGAAATAATATATATTATATCTTTCATATCGTATTTGTGTTCGAACCATTTAAAACTATATTTAGCAACTCTCGATTTTTTCTCTGTCTTCGGCCACTGTTATTCCTCTATTTCGACCCCCAAACTTCATAGCTCTAGTTCCGTCACTGGATACACGTAGCTTCTCGACAAAGAATAGTAGCAACCGATGATTAGCAGTCGGCTGAAAAAATGTTCGAACAGGGACTGGACGTCATGAGAGCCCAGATGTTGCCGAAAATCAACTCAGCATCGGTATCACAAATCTGTATCATAAACGTCGATCTCAAGAAATATGAAATATGAAATTCTGGCGAACTCAACATCGATCTCAAGAAATATGAAATTCTGGCGAACTCAAGAAATTTAGAAAAAGGCTATGCACAAATCTGTATCATAAACGTCGAACCTAGAGCAGATTATTCTTC
Organism: Lavandula angustifolia; assembly: GCA_028984105.1. Taxonomy (NCBI): domain Eukaryota; kingdom Viridiplantae; phylum Streptophyta; class Magnoliopsida; order Lamiales; family Lamiaceae; genus Lavandula; species Lavandula angustifolia. The sequence goes on from CM054824.1 coordinate 15,445,339, forward strand.
ACAGCACCGCGAGGGCGGGCGTAAATAGAAGTTATTGGGACGATTTTGGCATTGAAGTTGAAAAATAAATTAGCAGAAAGCTCAAGAAATAGGAAATTGACAGTATAATCAACATGATGAAGGTAGAATTAGTGATAATTTATTGAAATTTCATAATAGATAGAAACAAATCAAAAGGGAAAAATCAGATGAAATTCGTGCCAGGTTGAAAAGAGGCATGTGACTGTGAGATTTTGAAAAAATAATTACTTGTGCTCTTCCGATGGATCCATGATAAAAATTCTAATACTGCGGAAAAAGAATAACTAAGTACTCCCTGCGTTCAATCGAATTTGTCCAGTATTCCTTTTCGGACTGTCCCATCAAACTTGTTCAGTTTTTAAAAAAGAAAGTAGGTCACATACCTTTAACAACTCAAACCAACTCAAAAATATTATTTAATTAAATAGGTCCAACCCTTCTACATCACAAACTAATTCTAAATTATTAACGAATGTATGGATCAATACCTTTATCAATCTACACCAACTTTTTAAATTATCGCGTCGAAAAGAAAGTGGACAAGCTCAGTGGGACGGAGGGAGTATGAGTAATAAGGAAAAAGAATCATAAAATATTACATTGTTTTCATTCTTTTTAGAATTCTTATTACTTTCCTCAAATTTATTAAAATCATACCAAGCATAAGATTTTAGAATTTTTTGAATCATATTACTTTTTTAGTTATATCAAACATCGGAATTTAATAATTTGGAATAAAATTACTTTCCAAAGACAAATTATGTGCAAACCAAACGAGTCCGAATGATTTTTTTTATCATTTCCAATTATATGATGGAAGTTTGACAAATCTTCGATATAATTTTCAACTTTTTAATAACGTGGATAATTTACCGTCGTATTTATATGCATATTGAATAATTTGGTTCGGCTAATAAATATATGAATCATACTTGCGCTAAAGCCTACGGATTTACCAAATCACTCTTACGAATTACAATGACAATTACTACCATATTATGATAAGTATCAAATCTTTGATATAATTTTAGTCCGCACTGGTCCACTATTATAGTATTCTCTCTTTTAATTTGTGTTTTTTTAGTTGTACTATTTAACTTGTTCTGTTTCTTAAAATGAAAATATATATAAATTCTTGTTTTTCTTTTGTAAGACTTATCTCTCTACATAATCAACCACAACAAATGAAGTAGGATGGAAGGGGTATAGGAAAATTAAGATATCTATATGAACGCCCAATATTAAACGGGGCCATCTGATTAGATTTAGATTTTGTGGGTTATATACTGTAGTTTTTAAGAGTACAAATAAAGTAGTCGGCCTATGATTTCGGTCGAACCAATTTTATGAATTGTACCGCCACGAATTTCGACTGATATCGACATCTATTCGTGCATACCATGGAAATTTGCATCAATTAAATATCTCGATTAAATATTCAAAACTTTTAATAAAAACATTAGCAAGATTTGAGTAAGTTGGCCCCACACGGTACGATCAATTCATGAACCACATTGTAATTAGTTTTAAACCGGTCGACTCGAAATTAATAACAATGTCTTCGCTTTATTTCGTGAAATTATTTAAATATTCATACTTAATTGTTATTCAAATGTTAAGTTTATTTTTCAGTAAATTTAATATCGATATTTGAATTCTTCAACTTAATTTATTTATTTACTTAATATTTTTTAGCAAAACTTTAAATTACTCGTTTTGAGATTTAGTGAAGCTAACTATTCCAAATTATAGAGTATGATAGTATATGGGATATATTATCACGAACAATACAATAAAATACAATTTCTAACGCGTTTAAGAAAGTACATTATATATTTATATATAGAGAGAGAGAGGGTGTGGATCTGGTGAGAACTCATACTTAACGTGAGAACTGCGAATCATTCATAATTCTTATATAATTTATGCATAATCGTTATATGTTTTATGCAAAAAAAATTACTCCCTCCGTCCCAATATTTATGGCCCATAGAGACTTGACACGGAAATTAAGACGGTTGTGGAAAGATATAAAGTAGTGGTGGAAAGGTATAAAATGGTAGGATCGGATGATTGTGGACCACTCATTTATGTTGACTTTTAGAATGTGACATAAATAGTGGGACAAATCAATATACCAAATGGGACATAAATAATGGGACAGAGGGAGTATAATTTTACACTTTTGTCATTCTATATAATTTTACACTTTTGTCATTCTACATAAAAATATGTATAATGTAAAATTATACTCCCTCCGTCCCATTATTAATGTCCCACTTGCCTTTTTTGGTTGTCCCATTATTTATGTCTCATACCAAATAAGGAAATAAATGAGTGGACCACAATCAATCTAAGCAAGTGGACCACACCCCTTTATACTTTTACACCACAACTTTACACCTTTACCTCCACTATCTTAATTACCGTGTCCAGTCCCAATGGGACATAAATAATGGGATGGAGGGAGTATATTTTTTTGCATAAAATATACAACGATTATGCATAAATTATATAAGGATTATGTATGGTTCGCAGTTCATGTTAAATACAGGTTCTCACATGATTCGCTCTCTCTCTCTCTCTCTATATATATATATATATATATATATATATATATTATATAGGAAAGTGATCAAGTGAGAACCATACCCGTACATGAAAATTAAAAATTAATTTGTGTCATCAATTTTATTTATTTGACTGTCTAATTCGAATCTGATTCCTAGTTTATATGAGTTGGTTGTGATGGAAACTGCACCCATATGCATACACAAATATTTAATCTAATATGTATAAATTGAATCAAACATTCTTCTATTGTATTTGACTACTAATAACAAAAAGATTTTCAAATTCAAATATAAAAAGTTTAAGCGTTAATATCAAAATTAGAATAAAAATACGAATCACGTAAAAATAATTTGTTTACAAAAACCCTAGTATCAATAATCTTTTTTTCTCGATATAAGTCGGAAGTAACCATAATATGATAATACCTCCGTTTGTATGCTACTTAAAATATAAGCAAAAAATCAATTTTTTAAATAAAGTATCTGGACTCAATTCCAAAAACATAACTAGATATACATTTTTTTTACATTTTCTAAATAGTAATCGATTATAAGGTGATTGCAAATGGCTATATTAAGATAGTATTTGTTGGGAGATGATTCAGTAGCTCCACAAATTGTTGGGAGATGACTCAGTAGATTTGAAGATCTCAAAACCCTACTTTGACTGATGAACCATTTAGTTGTAACTGTTGTTCTGTCTCTGAGAGTTTCAGACTCAGTAGACACTCTTCGACTTGGTTCATGCACTCGCCCGTCCGCCGGTTCTTCGCAGACTATCGGCCTCGTACTGTAGAAGAAGAAGACTCGGTAGTACTTGGACTCGGTAGGAGCAAGATATCGAAAGGAGTCAGTGGAACTGAACTCAGCAGGAGTAGTTCACTGAACTCAGAGTTGATCTTCAGTAGAGCTGAACTCAGCAGGAGTATGCTAGTGAACATAGATCAGACTCAACAACGGCTAGACAGTCTTCTGACTGTCAGGATGTCTCATAAGTCAAATCAGCAGAGTCATACGAGGTATAGAGAATTCAGCTTCAGATCTACATTGAAGTCTGTTTGTCTAACCTACTTTCTTCAGCCTCGACCAATGACAAGCGGCCAACTGTCTACTTTCTGATTAAAGCTGCAAGTCAACAACTTTCCAGAAATAGAGGGAAATGACTCTGTCACCATACTTTGAAAGAGCCGTTAGCTACCCAAAAGAGAGAGACACATGGATCGTCGTCTCCAACGGATCTATCCATGTCTCTGCTCTATAAATAGAGGGAAGATTTCAAATTGAAGCTCACCTAGAAAACAAAGAACACAAGGGCATTCACGAGCAACTCATAATCGACTTATGCTTTCCGCAAGAACTTTATAGAGTTATCTCCAGCGAAAGGCGACATACTTGCTCAAAGGGAACCGAGCTGAATCAGATCATAAAGCCTCTAGTATCCAAGCGACTGAATACGAACCCAGAGTTTATACTTAACCGTTCGTCGCTCTAGAAGCCACTTTCTCGTTCCCTTCCCTCTAACCTAAGCTCAGCCAACCATATCTATAGCTTAGAACGAAGGAGTTCATCTTTGAACTGATCCTTATTGTAAATGACTCCTTCATAGTTGGAGAGTTTGTCAAACACTTAAGTTTGATACCTTGTAAACTGAGACTTGCTCAGTATAAATCTCAAGACCAGTGTTTGTCCAGTGCACAAACCGACTGAGACTAACTCAATATAATAAAATAGTCTCCTAATCTTTTCGGGACAGTGGACGTAGGATTGTTGGATCCGAACCACTTTAAAATTGCTTGTGTTCTGTGTTTTTACTATTGTATTGATTACTGTTCATACTGAAAATATCTTTTAAAATCATTCAACTGAGTTTCAGCAAAGCTTAACAGATTGCACTAATATACTGAAAACAGTTTTCTTAAAAACGTTTTCTAACTCAACTGAATTTGGGCATACACATTTCCGCACTATACTGAACTTCAGCTGAAGGATACTGAATTTTGACCTAAGTCAGCTAGCAGACCTCAGTGAAGTCAGCTACTCTGCTACACGATTCAGAACAGCTTATTTGGTCTACTGAACATGTTCAGTACGGCATCTTCCTGAAAAGGACTGTTCGCGTTTTAAGTTGAGAAATTGTTTTCAGGTGTATTCACCCCCCTCTACACCTGAACGTTTATCTCGGGACCAACAGTATTTGAAAAAATTTTTATAAACAGCTTTTAACTGATTCTGCTTAAAGTTGTTTTTAAGCAAAAATTGTTAGTATTTGTAATATCAAAAATAAAAACAGTTTACTTAAAAAAAATCAATATTCCAAACACTATCACAAACTTTTTTCAATTTTTTTGGTTTCTACTTTTAAAAAGCATTCTCTAACTAGTTTATGAGCTTCTCCTTATTTTAGTTTATTTTAAACTCAAAAAAGTAGAAGCGTATATTTCAAAAATTAAAAAAATGTACTTTTACGGTGTAAAAGCCCAGAAGCAGCTTACTTAAGCTATTCTAAATACTACCTAACATTTATCTGGTTATTGAACACATAAGTAGTTTTATATTATTTGAAAAAAATTGCTTATTATGATTGCTTATCCAAAATTAAGCAATTAAACTGTTTAATTAAGCAATCTTTAAACATAATTTGAGATATTTTTGATTTTTAAAGCATCATAATTTTTGAAACTTTTAAATTATATATTTTTATTATTGATTCAAAAGATTCCCTAATTTTATTAATAAAAAATATTTTTAATTGTAAACAAAAACAAATAAAAAATATATTTATAATAATCATTTAAAATACAAATACTATATAAAACTATCACACTAAGTAAAAGTAAAAATAAAATTGGGAAAAGGTTTATATTAGCGTTTGGAAAAAGCTAACACTATTCCAAGTGTCCAACTAACTACATAAAAATTATTCAAACACACCGCACGCCAGCTTCAAAAGCCGCTCTATTCAATCAATCGCTTAAAATTTTCTCACCTGATTTTGAAGAATTCATTCATCCGTTGAATCGTCATGGCTTCATCTGGAACTCTCAAGCGATGGCTCATGTGAAAGATGAATATTTTTCCTGTGAATAATCCTCTTCTCATTATCGAAATATAAAGCAATCTACAATTAGGGTTTTAACCCATAATTAGGAAACTAACTAACAACCCTAACAAACTCAACACTATACACGTTACATATACAATATATTTAGAAGTATATTAATTCTATTACACCGCCGCAGTCGAAGCGGGAGGAGGTGGCCGAACGTTGAGACTGTCCCTAAACTCGTCAAATAATATTCGGGGGAGGCCTTTCGTGAAAATATCAGTCAGTTGATGACGAGAAGGAACATGATGGACACGGACTTGGCCACGAGAAACTTTCTCACGAACGAAATGGATGTCCATTTCAATATGCTTCGTTCGTTGATGATTGACGGGATTTTCGGACAAGTATATGGCACTTACATTGTCACAATAAATCAAAGTGGCCTTGGAAGGTGGATAATGCAGTTCCAATAAAAGGTTGCGAAGCCAACATGCTTCAGAGACAACGTTAGCCACACCTCTGTATTCGGCTTCAGCACTTGATCGGGAGAGAGTGGGCTGACGTTTCGAAGACCATGATATGAGATTGTGTCCGAGAAAGACACAGTAACCTGAGGTAGAACGACGTGTGTCGGGACAACCACCCCAATCAGCATCGGTGTAAGAAACCAAGTCCGTCGTTGGAGACTTGTATAGATGAAGGCCATGTTCTATGGTTCCATGAACATAATGTAGAATCCGCTTGAGGGCAGCGAAATGAGGCTCTCTAGGATCGTGCATGTGCAAGCAAATCTGTTGGACGGCATAGGAAATATCCGGACGAGTAAATGTCAAATATTGTAGTGCGCCAGCTAGACTGCGATAATGAGTAGCATTGTCTACTGGAGTTCCGGAAGCATCTAGCTTTGAAGAAGTATCCACTGGAGTTAAAGAAGGTTTGCAAGAAGACATACCAGCTTTTTCGAGAATATCCGAAGCATATTTACGTTGGGAGAGAAATAAGCCTGCAGAAGATTTAGAAATGACAATTCCAAGGAAATAATGCAGATCTCCGAGATCAGACATGGCAAACTCCAAAGATAATGAAGAAACTATGGAGGCGCGCAACTTATCAGAGGATGCAGTAAGGATAATATCATCAACATATAGTAATAGATATGCCACATCAGAGCCATTATGATAAATGAATAATGAGTGATCGGATATACTGTGTTTGAAGCCAATGGTAGAGATATATGCAACAAATCTGTTATACTAAGCGCGAGGCGCTTGTTTCAACCCATATAAAGACTTTTGAAGTAAGCATACATGATCCGGGTAGGCGGAATCTCGAAAACCAAGCGGTTGATGCATGTAAACCGTTTCGTTTAAATTGCCATGCAAGAATGCATTTTTGACGTCAAGTTGACGAATCGACCATGACTTTGATAGGGCAATACTAAGAACCGTCCGTATAGTGGCTGGTTTAACTACCAGACTAAATGTTTCTTGACAATCTACACCGACAAGTTGAGAGCGTCCATCACCAACAAGACGGGCCTTGTGCCGTGCGAAAGAACCATCCGAATTAATCTTATGCCGAAAAACCCACATGCTACGAATGATATTAACATTAGATGGACGAGGGACCAAAACCCAAGTCTTATTTCGAATTAATGCATCAAATTCATCATTCATAGCGGCGCGCCAGTTTGGGTCGGACAATGCAAAGATTGGGTTTTTGGGTAATGGAGATGGAGATGGAGTGGTTTTAGTAGAAAGATTGAAGAGACGGCGATGTTTGGTGATACCCCGCATGCTGCGAGTAACAACTTGGCGTGGAGGAGGAGGAGGGATAGTGTAAGAATGTATTTGTGGCGAGGGAGTGGAAACATAATTTGTAGAGGAAAAGGGAGAGGATGAAGGTGTCATGGTGGATGGGGTTTCTGCCAGCGATGATAGGAGCGATGGTGGTATGCCGTCGTCGAGGAAAATATACTGAGATGGAGGTGTAGGGGAACGGGCAAATGGAAACTTGGTTTCATCAAAGATAACATGACGAGAAAGAATTACTTTTCGGCTAGAAAAATCATAGCACTTGTACCCACGATGATTAGGAGGATACCCAAGAAAAACACACGGTGTAGAGCGAGGTTGTAACTTGTTTATAGTAGACGACGGAAATAAAGGAAAACATAGACAACCGAATACGCGAAGATGAGAATAAGAGGGCTCGCGGTGGTAGAGAATTTTGTCGGTGACGAAAAAGATAGAGATTTATTTGGAAGAATGTTAAGAAGATACGTTACCATAGATAATGTATGATGCCAAAAAGAGGGAGGGAGTTTGGCATGAGCTAGAAGAGTTCGGACCATGTTATTTATAGTTCGTATATGTCTCTCGGCTTTTCCATTTTGAGAAGATGTATGAGGACAAGAGAACCGAAAAATCATCCCATGAGCATTACTAAAAGAGCGAAATGTTTTGTTAGAAAATTCCCCCCGTTATCACATTGGAAGCTTTTAATATTGACGTAAGGAAGAAAAAATATCAGATGAGCTCTGATACCATGACAGATGAATATTTTTCCCGTGAATAATCCTCTTTTCATTATCGAAATATAAAGCAATCTACAATTAGGGTTTTAACCCATAATTAAGAAACTAACTAACAACCCTAACAAACTCAGCAATATACACGTTACATGTACAATATATTTAGAAGTATATTAATTCTATTATCAAGCCCGAGGTACCGTCCTAGATCTCCTTTGCCGCCGTCTAATTAATTTCTTTCCGATTTTTATCCGGGTGGTTTTTCGACAAATTAATCGGATCTGGAATTTTTTTTCGTGGTTTTTAGGTTTATCCGTTGTTCGCCGCCGTCGGAGTGGCGGTCGGGATCTGCGGAATGCAGTTGGTCCCCAACATATGTGGTAATCCTGAAGTTAGGTATTTTTCTCGACCTGAAAACTTTGTAGCTGTGCAGTTTTCTTTTGAAGTTATATTTATCCTTTAATGTTGCGCGTGAAGAGTAAATCTGTGGACTACTATGGCTTGAGGAGTAGTGCTTCGGAAATTTTGGTTATGGATTAAGAGCACAAGAGATTATCTGTTGTAAAAAGTGTTCAACTATAATCCTAAAAAAACACTGTTCGATTGCATATTGCCTTTGAATTATATGATAACATCAATTTTCACACAGAATTACAATAGAAATACCTGTGTGTGAGATGGGGACGTGATGGTAATTGTGTGTTAAATATCTACATTGAGCTTGTATTCCTGATTTCATTCTGCTTTCTGATTGTATCCCCAATATTCAGGTTTTGCAACATTCGGGCATCAAATCTTTAAAGTAACAAGTAGGTATGCATGGCAGTATGTTGTATGCCATGCAGACTAGTAGGGGTGCATCATATCTATTTAATCAATCACATAGTTTTGCAATCTGCCTTCAGTTGGGTAGATAAGGCAGTCTATATGTCCTATAAATGGAAATGCCTAGTTAGCTATATATCATTTGCTAGTGTTTACCAGAGACAGCCGCCCTAGGTTTCTCCCTGTCACGCAAAAGAGAAAAAAAAATCAACCTTGGCAGGTCTCTATAGTTAATCAAAAGTTGATCCCTGCACCTTAGTTGTGGCTCCTCCCTAATTATAAGGAACAAAAATATTCATGATGGAGGTGTTAGTATCATGTCGGGTAAATATTGGTGGATTTAACAGAAACAATTGTATTATACCCTAGATGGTCAAATATCAAGTGGTTGATACAGTCTAAACCCTTAATTTCTTGAAGAACACTGAGTTTGAGTGGTCCTGCATGTCCATTCAATCATATGTTGCTGTGTTCTGTATTTCTTTGATCGTAATTGGTAGTGACTTTCTCTTTCGTGTGAATTTTCAGCATAAACCATTTGTTATTGTAGAAAACAGAGCTGCTGGTATATTGGACAACCATGCGGAAGGGGAGAAGTACTCTGAACATTTTATTAGGAAATTTTGTCGCAACAGGAAGCCAGAGATCATGCCAAACATTAATGGCTTCTTCTCTGATCCCAATTATTGATACATTCATGAGTATTATTGTTCGAAGACGGAGATACTAGCAATGATAGAATTTGCATTCTTTTTGCTCGGATTGAGCATGAATAAGTGAGACAGCAAAATACCAATACTACTATCGATTATTTGAGAATAGTTCTGAATGATATGCTTTTTCTTATCCTTTCTTTTGTATGAATGCTGCGATTCTTATGCATCTTTACATTCATTCTGTGAAAGCACGAGCCAGATCCACTTACAAGAAGAATGAGAGTATAAGATGCATTTCATACCGGAAAGGTTTCTCTATATTAAAAAAACTGTATATGCCACACTCCTTAGATAAATACTAACACTTAGATTTAAAAAGTTTTTCAATTTCATACATGGTTCAAGAATGTAAATTTGCAATAAACGAATACAAGACAAAAAATCCCAAGCAAGGGTAAGAAAAGCGTAAATAGTCCCTCTGTGCAACAGAGTGAAGCAAGGAGTTGGCCACAATCACATACCCTTCTCCATCGTAAACCATAATCATCAAATGCAGACAAAATGGTTCAACCACAATGAATTGAGAGTACAACAAAGGGGAAAATAATTGGTCTTTAACAATACCCAAACTTGTATAGATGAAGAAAACAACCAAAATAGGTCTCTCAAGTTCCTGATTTTGTTTCTGACTGCTAAAACAACCTATGCTCTATTGGGTGTCAACAGTGGAAACCTCTTGCCACTCCCCATCTACTGCCTCTTTCCACAGAGTGACATTATTGTCTCCAGATGCCACAGCCAGTAAATTTCCAGTCAGAGACCACGAAACCCTCCAAACAGGATTCTTGAAGTCCTTCAAGACTTTACCCTCCCATTGATCGCCTTCCTTGGCCACGGTCCATATGACGACAGTACCATCTTGAGAGGCACTTGCGATGGTTGATTTAGGAAGTCCCAAGTTTGGTGCCCAAGAAACATCTCTCACCCAATCCGAGTGCATCTGGAGGGCCGGAAAGCAGTCCATTTTCCAGATCCCATTATAGAGCTTCCACACCTTAACGGTGTTGTCACAGCCACCAGATGCCAGCTTCTGAACAGGTTCCAATTCTCCAGATCCAACTAAGGCACCCGGAGCCATTGAAGGGGCCCATGTAACTGAGGTCACCCCAACTGGGTGGGCTTGGTCTATTTTTGTAGTATCCCAGCTACCATCAGGTCGAGCTGTGTAGACTGAGATATTCCCATCGGAGGAACCACAAGCCAAGCACAAGCCCAGCTCATGAGGTGCCCAAGCAATGGAATTGACAGAGGATTTGTGATCACTAAAAACATGAGATTGGGACCACTCGTTAGGATTACCTTCCTTCCAAATGATGACTTTACCATCATAAGAACAAGAAGCCAGTGTTGAGCCAAACTTGGGGTGTGCCCAAGATACCTGCCATACTGGACCATTGTGAGCGGTCAAAGTAGCCAGATGCTGAGAAGAGTTGTTGCTCACGCCAATTATTTTTATCGTGCCATCGGATGAAGCCGTTGCCACTCGTTTCCCATAATAATCCATTGATACATCATGAACAACATCATTATGGCCTGTTTCTATCTTCTGCGGAGGCATCTTTCTTGTAGGTTATAGCTTCAAACTTCTTCGAATTGCTTTACGGTTTGCCTTTCAACTCCTATATATTTCGACATAGTTAATCATATTGAACAGAATTCCCCGTATTATCCAATTCATACTACCAATATCAAGCAAATTAAAATAACCTACCACATAAACTGCAAATATGACAATCAAGCAAAGCAAAGTTCAAAAAAGTGTAAATGGGTTCCGAGGCGTTTTCCTTACGAGTCACGAGGCGTAAGCCTCGAAGCGGACCGAGGCGTAAAATCGAGGCGTAAATTCTATTTTTTCCCCTAATAAACATATAACACCACAAAAAACATAAACACATAAAATCAAGTTTCTTCCAAGTTCAAAACAACAAAAAAACCAATTCACACCAACACAAAGAGTTATAAGTTCTTAAATCTCACAAATTAAACATCATCAATCTTCATCATCATTAAAACATTAAATTAGCAATATACTATAATACAAAAAAGTTTAAATTATTAGTTAGTTTAAATTATTAATTAAATTTAAAGTACCTCTATTTACACTTCCATCACTTGAACAAATTGCAAATAATTACTTAATGCTCATAATTAATTCCAGAATAGCAGGAGAATGCTCATAATTAATTCCACAATACTCAATTTCACAATACTCATAATTAATTGAGAGAAACTCGATTACAATATCACAGCCACATGTTATAAGAGTAAAAAAAACAGAGAATGCAAGTATTGTATCCAGCTGAGAGAAATTCGATTACAATCTCGCGTGAAGTCGCAGCGGCGTGTAATCAACTCAACATAACTAGAAAATCAACTCACCTGACGTGAAGTCGTTGCGGCGGCCGTTTCAGTGGCAGCGGGGCGGTGGTTTCTGGGCTGCAGCGGAGGTTTCACGGTAAATTGTTTTGATTTGGAAGAAAATTGGGTTTTAGTCAATTAGGGTTGAATCGATTTTGATAAATTTTGAAAAATAAACTTATGGATTGTATGAAATTTGGGCCAATTTGAATTATTTGGTTGAAATTAAAGAATGGGACAAAGAAAATAGGCTCCAATTTATGGTTCGAACGCCTCAGCCGTCGACTCGAGGCGTACGCCTCGAGGCGCGCCTCGACGGACTGAGGCGGCCTGGCGAAGCGAATTCAACGAGGCGTACGCCTCAGATCTTTTTTCCGGCGCCTCGCTCCGAGGCGGGCCTCGAGGCGTACGCCTCGAGCGCTTTTTAATTCCATGAAGCAAAGCATATGTCTCAGAAAACATACAATTTTCACTTAGATCTCAAAGGACATCAATCAAATTAAAGGAAACCCGCTACATAAGATCGAACTAACTTGTTGATTCAGTTTATCTATCTGAGATCCTCGCCCTTTTTCCCCAAATTGACAACGCACAAACCAAATCTCAATTTTCTTTACAATCTAAAACAAGGGCATGAAGTCCAAGTCTTCCCTCAATTAACATAAATCAACCGGTAAAACAAAACCCAGCCCTAATACTATCCAATAAAAGACTATGAACGCTCTAAATTTCTTCCGCAAACTTATTTCGAATACGTAAATCCCAAACAAATAAAACGAGTTTACATCAGCACGATCTCGAAAAAGTATCAGAAAGAAACAAACTTAAACATAAAATAAATGGATTCAAGATTTCGAAACCCCAGATCTCATGATTTTCAGACCAAACTATTAAAAACATTACATCGGAGTAAATAAAATTCATACAAAAATGAGATATTTTTTAGGGTTGGAAACATGGATTTACCAGATATTCGCAAACTTGAGATTCAGACGCCGAGCAGATAATCGGTGTGGAGAGAAACGCTGCAGCTTAATGGCGAAGTGAATTGCAATTAAGCACGAACGATGTGTTGTGTAATAAGGCTTGTGTTATTGTCCTCCTCCTTTTTAGGGGATAAATTTTGGACCGTGCGATTGGGAATGCCAACACATTTAGATAACTAGCTACCGTCCGATACGCCAACACAATCTTTTTTTCCTCTGCGGGATAAAATCGTAATACTGGACTTATCTATTAAAAATAAGAAAAGTTCATTACAAGATTCGAAAACTTTTAATTTTATTTTTCGAACATTCACAAAAACAACTTTAGGCTAGAAAATTCTATCCTAGACCGTGTCTACAACTTAAATTGTAGATCTTATAGTGTAAAATAATGACATCTTCACTTATTTTTTAAAATAAAAAACACTTTTAAAATTTAAAATATGACGTGACATTACTCCACACCACAAAATCTGCAAAAGTAGAAATTTCCCTATAGGCTTAGGTAATGCAGTCAAAAAAAAAAAAAAAAAGATAAATCTAAAGCAAGTATCTTAACAACGGCATATAAACACAGTCGTCGACTTTGAATACGGCGACCAAAACCCCAACTTCGACGAAATCGACGGATCTCGCTCCACCGCCATGGCATTCTCCACCCGCCGTGGCGCCGGCGGCTGGGCGCAGTCGCTCCTCCCAACCGCCGCCACTAAATCCCCATCCAAGCAGCCGCGGAAGTCGCGGAAGCGCACCGCCGCCGCCTTCCGCGATTTCATCATCTCGAATTTCTTCGCCATCGGACTCTGTCTAACCTTGGCCCTATTTATCTTCATCCTCTTCCGCTTCGCGGCAGTGCCAGGGCCGCTCCAGTTGCGATCGTCGGTGTCGCGAGGGCGCGCTACCAGGCCTCGGAAGCCATTTCTGCACAAGTCCCCCAACGGCAACGTTTCGGTGGCGGATGTGGATATTACTACTAAGGAGCTGTATGATAAGATCCAGTTTTTGGATGAGGACGGCGGGCCGTGGAAGCAGGGGTGGCGCGTGAGTTATAAGGGAAATGAGTGGGATGAGGAGAAATTGAAGGTGTTTGTGGTTCCGCATTCTCATAATGATCCTGGTTGGAAGCTTACTGTTGAAGAGTATTATGATCGGCAGTCTAGGCATATTCTTGATACTATTGTTGATACGCTCTCGAAGGTTAACATTATTTCTCAAACCAACTATAGAGTAGACTTATTACTGGAAACGTCACTTTGTTGTGATTGGATAAAAATTTAGTTGAATTCCGTTCATGGTTTAGAACTCTGGTTACTAAGTTTCTAGGATAATGTAAATTGGATTTTATTCTATCTACTGCCTTATTTAGTAGCAATATAACTTCTGGCTGATATTAAAAGTCATTACGAATTCAATAGTTTCAGTTTTTATAAGTTGCTAAACTATAGTCGCTGCTTGTGTAATCCTTGATTTTGATGGATCTTGTTTAAGACTAAAATGTGATATGTGCATTTGAGGGCTTAATAGTTCATTGAATTATTCTTGATTAGATGATATTGTATGTAGGATAATCGAAGAAAGTTTATATGGGAGGAGATGTCTTATTTAGAGAGGTGGTGGAGGGATGCTTCAGATGTTAAAAAAGAATCCTTCACCAATTTAGTGAAGAGTGGACAGCTGGAAATTGTTTCAGGCGGATGGGTTATGAATGACGAGGTGAGCAGATATCAATGTGCTGTGTGCATCTCTCTTTCTCAATTTGTTTTTCCCTTTCTTTCAGTTTTAAATAAATTATTTGCTCATTTCGTATTTGCCATTTTATTGGTATGCTCAGATTCATGTAATTAACTTCTACCTGTCTCTCTTTTATGGTTTTTCAAGAGTAAATTCTTAACTGGTTGGTTTTCCATCTTTCTACAGGCTAATTCACATTACTTTGCTATCATTGAACAGGTATTGCATTTTCTCTGTTAGTTTTTCTTCTGAATATTATTTAGGTATGCACTTCTAGTGACTGTTGTAACTCACCCCCTTCCCCTAAGCCACCCCTGCCTCCAAGGCGTTAAGCTGTCCTTGGTCGCTTCTAATTGTTATCGGAATCAGCTTGCTATAGACCTTGATAAAGCCAGTCCACCACCTAGAGCCTTTTTTTAACAATGATTATATTTCTTTTAGTTACAGTCTTAGAGATGCTTCTAATATCACATATGAGATACATAATGATATCAAAGTAGTAAGTATATATCTTCTTTTCCCCCACCCCCTCCCCCGTTGTATTTATTTTCTTAGTTACTCTGTTTATATAGATAATCACTTGCATTTTTCTCGGCTATGGTAGACATTTGATTTTCGTGGACATGTTAGTATAACGCTAGGTCAAGCTCTAATGTTTTTTGGTGGAACTCATTGCCTATCGAGTTATATTGTTGATCTTAAACTGAATCTCAGATCACAGAGGGAAATATGTGGTTGAACGAAACCGTTGGGGTCATTCCTAAGAATTCTTGGTCAATTGATCCTTTTGGTTATTCATCCACCATGGCTTATCTTCTCCGTCGAATGGGATTTGAAAACATGCTCATACAGAGAACACATTATGAGTTGAAGAAGGACTTGGCACGCCACAAGAATCTGGAGTATGTGTGGAGGCAAAGCTGGGACTCTGAGGAGTCAACTGATATCTTTGTCCACATGATGCCTTTTTATTCTTATGATATTCCACACACTTGTGGGCCAGAGCCTGCTGTTTGTTGCCAGTTTGATTTTGCTCGAATGCGTGGATTTGTCTATGAGCGCTGTCCCTGGGGAGAACACCCTGTGGAGACTGATCATGAAAATGTTAAGGAAAGGGCACTCAAGTTGTTAGATCAATACAAGAAGAAATCCACCCTTTACCGTACAAACACACTCCTCGTTCCCCTTGGTGATGATTTTCGCTATATCAGTATTGATGAAGCTGAAGCTCAGTTCAGGAACTACCAACTGCTCTTTGATTATATTAATTCTGATCCAAGCTTAAATGCTGAAGCCAAATTTGGCACTTTGGATGATTATTTCCGTACACTACGCGAAGAGGCTGAGAGAATAAATTATTCAGTTACTGGTGAAATTGGCTCTGGTGAGATTGTTGGCTTCCCTTCTTTATCTGGTGATTTCTTTACTTATGCCGACAGAAATCAAGATTACTGGAGTGGCTATTATGTATCAAGGCCTTTCTTCAAGGCTGTTGATCGAGTGTTGGAGCAAACGCTCCGGGGAGCAGAAATGATGATGTCATTTTTGTTAGGATATTGCCAGAAAGCACAATGTGAGAAGTTTCCTACTAGTTTTTCATACAAGTTGATATCTGCTAGAAGGAACTTAGCTCTTTTCCAGCATCATGATGGCGTGACTGGTACAGCCAAGGATCATGTAGTTGAAGACTATGGCACACGAATGCATATGGCTTTGCAAGACTTGCAGATTTTTATGTCAAAGGCTATTGAAGTTCTGCTTGGAATTCGGCATGAAAAGAATGATCTCCATCCTGCTAATTTTGAACCGGTACAAATGAGGTCTAGATATGATGTTCAGCCCGTGTATAAAACAATTAGTGCTCGTGAAGGTACAGTCCAGACTGTGGTTCTCTTTAACCCACTGGAGCAAACAAGAAATGAGGTGGTGATGGTGATTGTTGAGAGACCTGACGTGACAGTTCTGGACTCAAACTGGACATGTGTCAAGAGCCAGATCTCTCCTCAACTCCAACATGATAGTAACACAATATTTACTGGGAGACACCGTCTTTATTGGAAAGCTTCTGTTCCTGCCATGGGTTTGCAGACGTATTACGTTGCTAATGGGTTTGTCGGATGTGAGAAGGCCAAACCAGCAAGTCTGAGAATTACCACTTCATCACAGCAGTTCTCTTGCCCTGCCCATTATGCGTGCTCGAATATTGAGAGTGATACAGTTGAAATTAGCAATCACGATCAGACTCTGTCTTTTAGTGTAAGCCATGGACTTCTGCAGAAAATAAGTCACACAGATGGTCGCACAAATGTTATCGGTGAAGAGATAAGTATGTATTCTAGCACTGAAAGTGGGGCCTACCTCTTCAAACCAAATGGCGAGGCCGATTCTATCACACGAGCTGGTGGAGTAATGGTGATTTCAGAAGGCCATTTGGTTAGGGAAGTTTACTCTTATCCTAAAACAGCATGGCAGAGATCGCCGATCTCCCACAGCACCCGATTATATAACAGTGAAAGTACAATCCAGGAGTTTTTCATTGAGAAAGAGTATCATGTTGAGCTTATGGGGGGCGAGTTTAATGATAAGGAAGTGATAGCAAGGTATAAGACTGACCTCGACAACAAGAGGATTTTTTACTCTGATCTAAACGGCTTCCAGATGAGCCGGAGGGAAACCTATGACAAGATACCTCTGCAGGGGAATTACTACCCTATGCCCTCTCTTGCATTTATGCAAGACTTAAACGGTGAACGCTTCTCCGTTCACTCTAAACAGTCCTTGGGTGTGGCAAGCTTGAAAAATGGGTGGTTGGAGGTCATGCTTGACCGCCGACTTGTGCGTGATGATGGCCGTGGTTTAGGACAAGGGGTGATGGATAACCGTCCCATGAATGTTATCTTCCACATCCTTCTTGAATCCAACATTTCATCATCTGCAGCTCCCATCACTAATCCTCGTCCTTTGAGTCCCTCCCTTCTGTCTCATCTTGTTGGCGCTCATCTGGACTACCCAATGCACGGATTCATTGCTAAAAGCCCCGTACCAATATCCGTACAGCCACCTCCTCGATCATTTTCTCCATTGGCCGCTTCTCTGCCTTGTGATCTGCATATTGTGAACTTTAAGGTTCCTAGACCTCAGAGATATTCGCAGCTCTTCCTTGGCGAGCCCAGGTTCGCCCTCATTTTGCAAAGGCGACACTGGGATTCCTCATATTGTCGAACAGCCCGGTCAATGTGTTCGACTATGGCTGAGGAGCCTATTAATCTGTTTGACATGTTCCAAGGGCTTACTGTTGTGAGTGCAAAAGCAAGTTCTGTCAATCTTCTACATGAAGATACTGAAGGTCTTGGGTACAGTGACCAATTTGGAAACGGCGCCCAGGAAGGCCACATCCTTATCAACCCCATGGAAATACAAGCTTACAAGCTGCAGCTAAAGCCCACACAATAATCCTATTATTCAACCGCTGCTGTCATGTGGATTATAGAACAAGTTCAACTGCCATTTCTCTTCGTTTTGCATCTTCCCAACTGGAGTTTTTGTAGAAACAGCCATCGGCCCCTTGAGAATGTTTGTTGGAAGGAGAGCTGTTCTTCAGAAACTCGGCTACTCCATTTTGAACTACTCTTAAAACAAATAGGATGTATTTTACTCGTTCACAATATCTATAGATGAGTATAGTTTTATGTACTATAGTCTCTAGTCTTATGCAGAAATCTTTTCTTAGGTAAAATTTAGATCGAAACCTCTTTTGTGTATGATGCTGCATAAACCATTTCTTAGGTAAAATCAGTCATTCAGTATGATTATTTAATCTGTGGCAACATCCTTCTTGTTACAAAAACAAGAATTGTTCCTTCAATAATGGAGTCGTCAAAGGAGTGATTTTATTTGTCACAGTCCACAAACAAAAGTAGAACATAAATATTAGTGATTAACAATTTGGTATCTTTAGCCTACCTACCAATTGTCCCCCCTCTCTCTCTCTCTCTCTCTCTCTCTCTCTCTTAGTGACAAAATACTCCATCTTCACATTAATCTTTCTCAGATATGAAATACCTCAATCTCGTACGTATCAATTCCATGTCATATTTACTGATTTGACGTGTCTATTTATGATATAATCATTAAGTAGATGGAGATTATTTTATTCCTCATAATATATAGTAGGGGGGTTTGCTAAGTTAATTAGCGTAAATAAAGGCGAGATATAGTAACTTGTGTATTTGCAAAAAATAGGCGGGGAAAAATTAAAAAAAAAGTGTTTGCAAACACCTACTTATTAGTATCAAGATTGCGTATAAATTACGAAAATGTTATTTATCAACTTCAACTAAATAATTAAAAATTTTTTTGTAAAAAAAAAATAAATAAAAAAAAAAAAAAGGAAAAAGAATAAAAAAAAGGGTATTGATTTTGTAAAAATAGAAAAGTGTTATAAATTACAAAAATAGGCAAAGAATTTATTTTAAATATTTTAAATTCTGACTCAACATACTCTAAGTACTTATTCTCCAACGATAAAAGTACCTATTTTGAATCAAGTAATTTTGATTGCTTATTTGCTGAAATTGAGGACTTTGATTACATAATCATTTAAATTTTGATTGTGAATGCATATATATTGTTTATTTTAATTTTCATTACACAATCATTTTAATTTTGATTGCTTATTTATTACTATTATCTTTCAAAAATAATAAAAAAAATTAATTAGGATTGATATTATTAATAATTTTTGTAGTATTCATCAAGATAAGTGCTACGTCATCGATACACAATGTAAGCGCTCGATTTCTCCATAATGCTTAGATTTTTCTTACGAGCGCTTAGATAATTTTTACGAGCGCTAAGGTGATTTTTTTTTCTTCAACTTTTTGGTGATTAGCTTGTTTTGATTTTCTTAATTTAATTATTTATTTTTATGATACCCTATTTCAAATTTATTTTATGAATCAAATTTAATTTTATTAATCAAACATTTATTCCAAAATATTTTTCTTTTGGATAAAAGTATTTTCAAGTACAAAAATTCTCTCATAAAAGTAAACTGAAATTACGAGGACTTACTTTTTATTTTCAATTATTAGTACTCATACAAGTTAAGAAGATAAATAGAAATCTAAAACTGCAATGCACGTCAATTAGGCGGCCCTCTTGCTAGACATTTCCTCCTTGTATGGCCTGGTAGATGACAAATACCACAATGCTTGGTACCCTTAGGTCTACTACTGCTAGATGCCTCAAACCCAGATCGGAAACGCCCCGTCTTTGGACGACTGGCTTGTCGTCTCGCTTTAGGCGGCAACACTTCTTTAGCTTGAGTTATGGTCCACCGATCTGGAGGAGGAAGGGGATTTAATACATGTGCATACAAATCTCGGTGGGTGGTTGTTAAGTAGTAATTTGATACAAAGTCATAGATGCTGACCTCCGATTGTCTGCGTTCAAAACATTATATTAGTAGTACAAAATTAAAAGAACTAATAAAGTTTTAAAACTTATTTGCTTACATGATAGCCGCAATAGCGTGCGAAAATGACAGCAGATCCAATTGAAATTCACAACACGAGCACTGACACGTGTCCAAGTCTACCTTAAAGTTATTTTTTTCGTCATTGACCTTGAACTGTACAGTGGTAGTCCTTGTGACTGTATATTTATGAGCCTTTTCCACTTCATAATGAACCTTTCGGAATATACATTTCTTCTTGTTGAGAGGTTCCAACATCATCATTCGTCATCGTGTTAACAACATAGATAGTGGGATCCTCATCTGAGTTGATGACTCGAATCAGATCGCCATCGCCATTCATCAACGATTTCATCATTCTACCCGATGGAGCTACCGATATACAATACAACAAATAATGCGTATTTGTTTGCATTTTGGAGTCGATACTTCTTCTTAAAGACGACATGTATAATTGGTTAGGTCGCATGTATACTAATTGTTCCTCACCACCTATGTATTGTGTACCACTAAAAATCCCGCCAAATTTTATAGTTACGCTAATCCATGCCGCCATCTAAAACAAATTAGACAAATTAGTATGTAAGTGCTCGAAAAAAAATACAAATTAATGAGACTTACGTGTTTAGTTATTTGAAAATGTTATTTTCGCAGCGTAATAACTAGTATTTCACTTATTAATATATATAATAACGTGAAAAAATTTTACGTGAAAGTAAGTGCTCGATAAAAATTGCTAGGGACATATTACGTAATAAAAGTTATTTTCGCAGCGTAATAACTAGTATTTCACTTATAAATTGCTAGGGACATATTACGTGAAAAAATACCACAATAAAAATGAAAGAAAAACAAATAAACAACCTAAGTGTTCGATAATGCAAGTAAGTGCTCGAACATTTCACCATTTTTCTACGAGCACTTAGATTGTTATTTGGCAAGATAATCTCAAACATATGCAATCTATATCAGATCTTTTTCCTAAGGAGAGTAATATTGTAGGAAATGAATTCGATTACTAACCTCAAAACAACGTTCTTGATGATTTCATGCTCTAGATCACAAAACTTTTCGCCACAAATAATGAATATCACACTCTTTTGGAGGGGTAAATGAAATCTTTAAGACCATATATCAAGTGCTAGTGTGTTTTAATATATATAGACAACAAACATTCACCTCAATTATTTTGGAATGACTACTCGTACTTTTGGAGTGACTACTCACTAGCTCTTTGTTGTTTCTCTTTTTTTTTGCTTTCTACTTCAACAATCATTCTTCTCTATATATAATATTAATTGAAATATAAATTGACTTCGTAAATCTATAATATCTCTCTCTATATATATATCAATACAAATATTTATAATCTATATAAATTGGTTTCTTATAATTGGTCGCTTATAATCTCTATACTTCAAGCATAAATTGGTTTCTACTTAATTTATAATTTTTCAATGTTTCAAGATTTCTCTAAATATCTCTATATATCTATAATAATATCTCTCTCTATATATAATATCATTATGATATTTAGATTTAATCAACCAAATATAATATAATATTAAATAAATATAAGAAATTTTTTTTTTTTTTTTTGAAATTTTTTTAAAAAAAAAAAATTATTTTTAAAAAAAAAAATATTTTTTTTAAAAATTTTTTTCCAAAAAATTTTTTTATTTTAGAGAATATTGCCATGTGAATCCAAAGGCGACAATACTTCCAAATATTGTCATGCATTCACGGGAAAGATGAACATTATTCAAAGATTCTCTGCATATTTTATATATACACATCCTCCACCTAAGTTTTTCAATACTTCCAAAATATAAAACACTTACATTTTCCTCTTGAGAACGGCAATGAAGATTATTGAAAGAGGTGGCCAGGTATATTTTTTTTAATAAATCGTGTTTAATATTTATTTAGATTTAATGAACAACGTAAGCGCTTGTTTTTTCGTTAACACTAAGGTACGATTTACGAGCGCTTAGGTTATTTTTCGAGCGCTTAGGTGATTCATAATTATGTTTTAGATTTATATTTCAAAGAATTTATTTATCTGTTTTTTCCTTAACCTAATTGACTTCGTAATTTTTTTAGGAATTATATATTTTTTAAGATACTAATGAGATTACTTAATTTAGAAGACCTGCAGCGGTACATACCCTTCTATGTACGTGCACCACATCCTAACGGGTATCCCAACGCCTGAGATGATCAAATCAGTAGAAGACCTGCAACGGTATCGAATTTCGATGGAGTACGCATATGGGATATGTGTGTTAATCATCATTAGAGTATGCGACTGTGTTGTTGGATAAATTGGACTATCATAAACTATTTTATTTGATTAATGATATCTCATTATATTTCTACCTCATTATAATAATTATTATTACTAGTATTCGATCCTAAAATTTTGCATTCAGCTACCCGACCATAACAAACTATTTTCGCTTATCACCAAAAGGTTGAAGAAAAAAAAATCACATTAGCGCTCGTAAAAATTATCTAAGCGCGTAAGAAAAATCTAAGCACTATGGAGAAATCGAGCGCTTACGTTGTGTATCGATGACGTAGCACTTATCTTGATGAATACTACAAAAATTATTAATAATATCAATCCTAATTAAATTTTTTTATTATTTTTGAAAGATAATAATAAATAAACAATCAAAACTAAAATAATTGTTTAATGAAAATTAAAATAAACAATAGTTTCGTTTACGTTATATATATATATATATATATATATATATATATATATATATATATATATATATATATATATATATATGCATTCACAATCAAAATTTAAATGATTGTGTAATCAAAGTCCTCAATTTCAACAAATAAGCAATCAAATTACTTAATTCAAAATAGGTATTTTATCGTTGCAGAATAGGTACTTAGAGTAGGTTGAGTCATAATTTAAAATATTTAAAATAAAGTCTTTGCCTAATTTTTCAATTTATACACAGTATACCTATTTTTGCAAATAAAGTTACATATCTGCCTATTTCTGCAATTCTACCTATATAGTATAGTGGTAATCCACGTAATATTGTAAATTTGTTGAGTAAATGTGGCATACTTGTGACTGTGGTCTGCTAACTCGCGATCAGCGTGAGGCGCCACATGTAAGTCTATATAAAAGGAAGAATTTTATTGTGGGGAAATATGGTTTTATTTTTTGGGAGAGATTTATTATCATATAGGCCATAATACTCTACTTTCTATAATTAAAATATAAATGAAGAATTTTTGTTCTTGTAGAATGATTATAAGCGTGACATGGTGTACAACGGCTCAATATGGAAAGAAGTTGGTAAATTCTTGATGCGGTGGGATTTGTTTCTACTTCTAGTAGCGGTTCCCTCCTTCACAAGGAAACTTCCAGATTTATGTCGACATTTTGACTCCATCTTTACCATTCATGGTAAAAGTAAAAACGTTGCATTTTTTTAGGTGATGCAGAAAAACCGCAAAATGTGTTATTTATAAATCACACGAAAGGGAAATTTCGAATTATATACTTGCACATGCATACATCTAAAAGAATGCCTAATCTTTACTAATTATGATACCTACAACTTTCTTTATCACTATACACGCAACTTATAATAATCTTATACTCCCTCCGTCCCAAAATTCTTGTCCAATTTGCTTTTTGCACGGTTTTTAAGGAGAGTTGTTAGTTGTGTGTAGATTGCTATAAAGTTGTGGGTCCCACAAAAAAGTTGTGTGTAATAATTTACTAAAAAAGGAAAGTGGACAAGAATTTTGGGACAACCCAAAATGGAATAACGGACAAGAATTTTGGGACGGAGGGAGTATATTAACCATCTCAGCCAAGAATAAATAATAAAGATATTATATAGAATTTATAACATTCGATAAATTAATTTTATCGAATTTTTGTGAGATTAGCCCTTGTTTGTTACGTGGAAGAGACTTGTGTATCTTTTCCACGTCGCACTAGTGAATCCATGTGGAAAGCTGCCTCTTTTTGAACACACAAATAACAACAATAGAATCAAGAAAATATTTAATTAGTGAGTGTCGAGTGTTCCACTAAACCGTGAAAAAGCAACACAATTAATCCACAAAGGTTTGTGTTTACCATTTTTATATATTCTTATGTGTACTACACCACAACCACAAGAGTATTAATATGTGTTAAATATGACCCACATTTTTTAATGGAAAATATCACATGTCAATTCCTTTGTGGTATGATACACATAAGAGTATGCAAAATTAGTACAAAAAAGCCGCTCTGCAATTAATCTAGCTGACAAAATAAAACAATATTTTTCAATCCATGAAATAAGATCTCTATATATACGCATACAATATAACATCATGCATAAAAAATATCGAAACTGAAACTGCATTTGAGAAAAAGAAAAAACAAACTCCAATCTTTCTTGGACTTGATATGCAGTGAGACAAAAAAAAAAGTGGATTTATTTTGTATAACCTCATCATTTGATTTTTTCGTGTTAAAATCTTTTCTGTCATACATTTTGTCGACATCTCTTCTTCTTCTTCTTGTTTCTTCACCGTTTTGTTTCGTTTCTCTCTCATCATGGATGAAACACAGCAATCAATCAGACTCAACAGACCTTGTGTTCTTCTCATAAGTAAGCCCCTCTCATTCTTTCTCTCAAGATTCTATTTATTTATTTTTTCAATTTTTTGGGTGTTAATGTTGAAATGTTGAAACAGTTATATCTGGAATGGAGAGATTTGCATTCAAAGGCGTGGCTTCAAATCTGGTGACGTATCTCACTGATGTAATGGAGATGAGCAATTCATCGGCAGCAAAATTTGTGAATACTTGGGTCGGATTTACGTCGATGCTTCCGTTGATCGTGTCGACGCTGATCGACTCCTACTGGGACCGGCATTCGACGATTTTGGCCTCTTCAGTCCTCTACGCCGCGGTGAGTTTAATGATCATCTTCTGCAATTTTGTGTTTGGCAATTTTTCGGCCAACTTTCAGAATTACGTTCGCATCGAAATGACGTCGTTTGATGTGTTGGGATTGATTCTGAAATTGGGCAAGATTTTTAGTGGAGATCTACATGCATACTATATCATGATGGAACCCTAGTCACCATCCACTCCATTTTGCATGATTGTGCAAATAGTACTAATAATAATTTACAAGATTCCTGATTTGATGTTGCTGTGTAGTTTGATTTTAGGTAGACAAGGATACTAATGTTTAAATTATTATGATGTCTTAGGGGCTGTTAGCTTTGACATCAACTGCAGTGAAATGGCCCTGGACATCTTCCAACAAACTGCACACCATTTCATCTCTATCATGCTCATTATATCTGATCTCAATCGGACAGGGAGGCTACAACCCTTCATTACAGGCATTCGGAGCGGATCAGCTCGAGAATCCAAACGAGTTACCCCTAACCAATGATGATCAGAAGAGTTCGGACAAGAAGAGCTTGTTCTTCCAATGGTGGTACTTTGGCGTCTGCTGCGGGAGCCTCTTAGGCGTCGCGGTCATGTCGTATATTCAAGATACTTTCGGATGGGGACTGGGATTCGCCATCCCGTCCCTCTCAATGCTCGTGTCGATTATAATGTTTACGTGCGGCAGCCGCCTTTATACTCAGAAGCAGAGTAAGAAAACAGAGGGGAAGTTTCTACAAGACACTGTTAAAGCCCTCAAAGCAGGAGTATCAAAATTGTTACACGGTGGGAGTGGCCAGTATTCTGTATCCGAGCTTGAGTACGTCTTGTCTTAAAATCTGAATCACATTTGTCTTAAAATCATGAAAATGTTATTATTATTAAATTAGAAGTGAGAATACCAATTAAGCTACGTCCGTCTTGCTAAAACTAAAATCTGACTATGTTTTGTAGATTAGAGGAGAAAACAGGGCTATGCAGCAATCAAGAACAAAACAACATCAATCTCTCCAAAAGTAATGAGGAGGAAAACTTGCAGCCTCTGGATGCAGCAAAGACTATGATGCGCCTACTGCCAGTGTGGACGATGCTGCTAATGTTCGCCGTGATCTTCCAACAACCAGCGACGTTCTTCACCAAGCAAGGCATGACGATGAAGAGGAACATCGGGAAGAGCTTCAAGATCCCACCGGCCGCCCTACAGAGCTCCATCACCATCTCCATCATCATCCTCATGCCTTGGTACGACAAATTCTTCATCCCGCTGGTGAAACGCCTCACTCGGAACGAAAAAGGCGTGTCGGTGATGGAGAGAATGGGGATCGGCATGCTCCTCTCCGTCGTAGCCATGGCCATCGCGGCTGTGACTGAGAGGAGGCGACTCAACGGCGGAGAGTTGAGTATCTTGTGGCTGCTGCCGCAGTACATCTTGCTTGGGATTTCGGATATATTTACGGTTGTTGGGATGCAGGAGTATTTTTACTGTGAGGTTCCGCGGAGGATGAGGACGATGGGGATTGCGCTTTACACGAGTGTTTTTGGGGTGGGGAGTTTCTTGAGCGCGCTTATGATATCTGTGATTGATTACTTGACGAGTAGTGCAGAAGGTCGGGGTGGTTGGTTTTCTGATGATATGGCGGAAGCTCGCCTCGACAAGTACTATTGGTTCTTGACGTTTTGGAGCGGGGTTAGCTTGCTAGCTTTTGTGGTTTATTGTAGAGTGAATTTTACTTTGTAAATAATCCTTTGCTTAATTCGATCTCATCTTGTACAATGAAAATTAGTCTGAAATGATTCGATCCAAATCGGGGAGAGCTCATAAAATAATATTTTCAAAAGAGGCCAATTTGTGTGGCCTAAAATACTACACCTTTTTAAATCATTTTAAGCTGATATTTACTTTCTTAAAAATCATTTTCTCATTCTATTGCCTCCCTCTCATTCTCCCTCTCCTATACAAAAACCTGTCTCTCTCACTAAATCAACTATTTTCTATACAACAAGAAATCAACTATTTTCTAGTTACTTCTCTTTTTATTGCAATCAATGTAGACAAAAAATCAATATCTTCTTATTTTCGAGTGGGGTTGGGGGCTCAACTCAACCGGCCCAAATCAAAATGTTGTTTGTTCATCCAATAGAATCATTTCTTTGGTTTGTATTATTTTATTTAATTTCTAAATTTAAAAATATATATTCTTTAATTTGTGGGCTGATTCGGCCGGTAGTTTCCGATAACTCGCCATGTTTGGACTGAGCTGAATTTCTAACGATCCAATTAACTTGTGATCTCAGCCCGTCCGGACGGGCCCAAAATACGAGGCGGCACGTTGGTCTGGGCCAGCCCTATATATAGAACAAATCGAGAACGGGGGCTAAAACAAACTTCTGAAAAAATCGAGGTCTTCTTAGAAGTGGCAACAAACCCGGAGGACTAAGTTGCAAAACAACAGAGGAAAGGCGTTAACTGATGAATGGAATAGACATCCATTGATTCTGGTGGGAAGAACTTAACTGGAGAATGTTGGTTCCGCTTTGCAATTGCAATCGTCATTTTTCCTTTGTTCCCCCCAGAACATTCACAAAATCCTCGTTCCAAATTCCACTTTGTAATTACCCAAATCTCCCGCTCAAACCCTTCAGCCGGCGAGTTTCTGTTTCGGCAGCCGACGGCGGGGCGGACACTTTAACTCTCCCGCAATCCGCCATTCAGAGAATAGCGGAGAAGCTCCGTAGCCTTGGATATGTGGAAGAAAGTGGAAGCGATGCTTCAGAAGAAACCTCAATTTCCGGCACGAAGTCTCCGGGGGAAATCTTCGTTCCGTTGCCGGAGCGTTTGCCGAAGTACCGGGTTGGGAATACGCTGGACCCGAGCTGGAGCACGCCCGAGAACCCGGTTCCTGAGCCCGGGTCCGGCAAACCGATACAGAAATTTCATGAGATGAGGCGCAGGGTTTTGGAGGAGGAGGAGAGACTCGAGAGAGAGAGGTTAAGAAACCGTAGAGAGGGAAAGCGAGAGAGTGCGCCGAGTTTGGCGGAGCTTAGGTTGCCAGCAGAGGAGTTGAGGAGGCTGAGGAGTATTGGGATTGCATTGAGGAAGAAGTTGAAGGTAGGGAAAGCTGGGATTACAGAAGGGATAGTGAATGGGATTCACGAACGATGGAGGCGCTCCGAGATGGTAAAAATCACTTGTGAGGATATCTGCAGGCTCAACATGAAGAGGACTCATGAATTATTGGAGGTTTGATGCGTGTGATATTTTTCTAATTATATCTTGAGTTAAATCATCATAAACTTTATACACTCCATCCTAAATTGTAAAAATCTAAATCACAAGTGTTAATTTTAGATTTTCCCAACTTGCTGTTATGGAAATTGAGGCTGTACCAATTATTTTGTTCAAAATAATGTTGGTACATCTTTTAAACAATGATACATACTTTTGATTTGGGTAGAGGAGAAGGAACTTCAGGAAGCCGGGATGAATAAGTTGTTGGTGCAACTGAAGGGGGAAGATTTAATGCTTGAACAAGCTGATATAGTTCAGATTGAGTGCAGATAGTTTCTTTCATTAATATCATAAAGTATAAACCACGAATGATTGATTGTTCTTCATCTTACTTAGTTAAAATTATATAGTTATTTGAAGATCATATTTCAGGTCTCATGTGATCTTAAGTACTGGCCTCCTCTCCAGTGAATGCTTGCTTGCGTATGCAATTTCTTTTTTGTAGTCTCAGTTTAATATGTTTATTTGACACAAATTTAAATGGAATTTTTTTCAGAAAAAAAATGGAGGACTAGTTATTTGGCGATCTGGGAGTAATATAATCTTATACAGAGGAACTGATTACAAATACCCGTGCTTCATAGCTGATGAAGTGTCTAATGACTCTTCTTCTGAAGAATCTCCTGATATAGTCAAGGATAAAAGCATACTCAGTACAAGGGGTATACAGCCACCAGTCACCAATGCTCTGGCATCTTCTGAACTGAAATCCGATCCACAGATCTCCCGTCAACCCCTAATACAGGGTGTGGGTTTTCCAAATAGAGTCCGCTTCCAGCTTCCTGGGGAGGTACAGCTAGCTGAGGAAGCTGATAAACTGCTAGAAGAACTTGGTCCGCGGTTTCGTGATTGGTGGGGTTGTGATCCTTTGCCTGTTGACGCTGATCTTTTGCCAGCAGTAGTTCCTGGTTACAGGAAACCTTTCCGTCTACTTCCGTTTGGAGTTAAACCTAAATTGACGAATGATGAAATAACTTCATTACGTAGACTTGGTCGGCCTCTCCCTTGTCATTTTGCTTTGGGTTAGTCATCTTTCTCCTGACCCTGAGCTACACTTGCACTACTCTATTTAAATGACATCGTAGATACTTTTCTTTTTTGGAAAATAGAACCTTATAACGTATTGACCTGCCTTTGTCATGATATTTTGCATTAGGTTAGATGTGACTTTATCATATCATATATCTAATATTGTTGTGTCTACCCACACTGCCATGAAACTTAGCAGTTGTAGGATTTAATTTCAAACTCTTGGAGGTAAGAATCATATATCAAGGCAACACTGTCGTATTTTTAATTTGCCCAACTGTTTGATCCTTTGTTCCTCAGGGAGAAATAGGAAACTTCAAGGTTTGGCTGCTGCCATTCTGAAACTCTGGGAGAAATGTGAAATTGCAAAAATCGCAATCAAGAGAGGAGTTCAGAACACAAATAGTGAATTGATTGCAGAAAAAATAAAGGTTTTTTTACTGTTTGATTACTACTGTACATGCCCATAATAGTGAATTTCTAAATACATATTTTCTATTATTAAGTCTATAGCCATCCTGGTATCAGAACTCATGACGTGAGACTGTGAAATTCTTTCAGTGGATGGCGATTGCTTAAAGTTTGTCGGAGACATTATATACTTGAAATAAACTCTTGCAGTGGTTGACTGGGGGGAAGCTTACTCTCAAGAGATAGAGAATTCATTGTTTTCTACCGAGGAAAGGATTTTCTTCCAGCTGCAGTCTCTTCAGCCATTGAAGAACGCAGGAGACATGGACTGGATGTGTCAAAAACCAGGACAGATAACTTTTCAATTGGGGATGAACAGGTACATAAAAGTGCAGTTATTGAAGATGCTGTTGAACCTGAGCAAGACGAAGAATATGACCAAATACTCCGGGAGCGTTCTGAAATGAGGAAGGTGAAGCGCGCAGAGGCAGCAATGGAGAGAACAAGCACCAAGTTGTCCATGGTAGGATTGATTGATGCAGGTAGTCATCTTTTGCAGCTTGTGTAATGTTGTGTTTTGATTGATTGAAGGCCTTAGAAAAAAAAGCCCGGGCGGAGAAGCTTTTAGTTGAGCTTGAGGAAGAACAGACTCTTCAACCACCTCCAGTAGATAAAGAGGGTATAACTGAAGAAGAAAGATATGTGCTCAGAAGAGTGGGTTTGAGGATGAAAGCTTTCCTATTACTGGGTGAGTGCTTACAGTGAGAAAAATATCATCATATTTTAAGTATTTCTAAATACATGAGTTAATATCACCACCTAACTGTTTCACTTTATATGTCAGGCCGGAGAGGAGTATTTGATGGAACAGTAGAGAACATGAATTTGCACTGGAAATACAGGGAACTGGTTAAGGTATGTATTGGTAAAAGGAGCATCGAAGAGGTTCATGAAGTAGCACGCATCTTAGAATCTGAAAGTGGTGGGATATTAGTAGCTGTTGAGCCAGTCAGTAAAGGTTATGCCATTATTGTTTATCGTGGGAAAAACTACAAACGCCCAGCTTCATTGAGGCCTCGGTCACTTCTGAGCAAAAGAGAAGCATTGAAACGTTCACTAGAGGCGCAACGCCGTGAGGTATGGTTGTATATGCCTTATAAGATACAAGATTGCTGCTGGCTTCTTAATGACCTCAAATGAAGTTCTTATCATTTTGTGTCGTCTCTAACTGAGTCAAATATAAATGAAGTATGGAATTTTGCCCCATACTATAAGGATATCAAGAGTTTGCAATTACTTTGCATATGCCGTCTCATTTATTATCTTTATTTTTTATTTTTTTTGTTACCACAAGTTTGAGTAGAGTAGAGTTACAAATGAAGAGGATTCTTTCTGTTTTTTGGGACCGAAATCTGCCATATAATAGAGAGACTGGATGAATCTTATGCTTCATGAAGATGAATATGGAATATGAGACAAGAATGTTTCTTAAATCTAATAAAAAACTAGCCTTACGAACTCTCAATTCCTAATCTTTATGCAATTATAGAGTAGTTTTTATGTTATTCTTTTATTGCTTTCCCTATCATTTGCAGGTATTTCAGCAGTGTTTGTTGTTTTATTCTGTTTGCTCTCTCTACTGTTTTCCTCTTTTCTTTCTATACTTTATCGAAAGCTCAAGCAAGCGAGTCTGCTGTTGTCTTATGCATCATTTCTGTGTGGTGCAGTCCTTGAAACTACATGTTTTGAAGCTCAACAGGCATATTGGTGATCTCAAGCTCAAAATGGTACCTATTGTCCAGTTCTACGCATTTTAGCCTATTAATCTACTGAATATGATTAGTTATGTATAAAAACTATATTTGCCAGGACAAAGACGCCGATACAAATGATACACAATTGACAGAAGATTTGAAACCTGGAGCTGTTAGTCATGTTGCTCTTTTCAGGTGCACTTGATTTCCAGTTGTTTTATTGGTTACCTGATTTAGTATTTTTTTTTTTTTGCATATTTCCATGCCCCAGGTTGACCCAGAGAATATTGAACATTATTACGATGACAATGACAAAATCTCATCTAGAGACTCTGACAGTGTTTCGGAGTCTTCCTCCGAAGATCCTGATGACGAGGTATAGTTGGCTTAACTGTGGTTGATATACTTCTATTATCCCTTCCTTCATCTGAGGGGTTTGGGTTGAAGTTTCAAATTTAGAGTTATCATTTATCACTTATGCATATCAATGTATCAATGGGCCGTATTGCTATTATGTGCTAAGTGTATGAAGACTTCAAGAATCTTGTGGTTTTCCTTCTCTTGAATGGTACATACTTCACAAAAAGCTCACTTATGATCTGTTTCTTTTTCTTGTAATGGTAGAAGGGTAGAGAAACCAGTGTAACTGATGCGACTTTTACAGACCCGGAGGATCGTATCTCCACTGCAGAAGAAACTCCGAGTTTCAGTCAACAGAACTTATCAGAAGATGACAATGTAGGGCCTGCAGCAACAGGCAACTACTTGTTCGGCAATGTGGATCACAAATTAATACGCAAGGGAACCAAAGGTTTCCCAAACACAAAACGGCAAAATGGAAATGTTGGAAGGGTAATCACTGGAGACAATACTTAAAGTTTTTTGTTTAATACGTAAACATCTTCCACACTATCTCTAATGTGATTCATGCTGCGACAGTTTCAGCCACAAGATAGACCACGCACTTCAACCACCAGTTATGTCGAGTCTCATGGGAAATATAATGCTTACAGCAACAGGAAGGCTGAGCCCAGAAGCATAGTTCAGAAAGCTGTCAGTCAGAGGCCACCACTGGTTCCTGCTAGGAGACTCAGAGCTTTCGAATAAAGAGAGGCTTCTCCTAAGGAAGCAAGCCCTGAAGATAAGAAGAGCACCAGTGCTTGCTGTTGGTAATCCTTTTACTCTCATTTTCCTCCATGCTGTTAATTTGTTTAACTCTATGGTATTGAGTAACTATGGAAGTTTGCTCCATTCTTCGGCTCCTTGAGGGAATTAAAGCTACAAATTATATCGTCTTTTAACAACCTAAGAGAACATAAAGGATATTAGTCACATACCTGTTAGTTCATTGATTTTTCATCTTTTACTGCTCGTTGTACAAGCTTACTGAGGTTGACTCTTTGCTTGATTTTACTTTTTTCATATGGAGTTATCATGGCATTAGCATCAAAATACTTGTGGATTCCTATTTTCCCATTGTTATGTCAGGCAAAAGCAATGTGCTAACTGGAGTTGCTAAAACAATAAAGGAGCACTTTGAAAGACATCCTCTAGCAATAGTGAATATCAAAGGCAGAGCCAAGGGGACGTCAGCTAGGGAGGTGATTTACAATCTAGAGGTATGATATATGTTGAGCTTTAACTTGATAAATTTGATGTAAATGGAGAATTAAGCAATTTGTTTGTCTTGATCAGCAAGCAACTGGTGCTATTCTTGTATCTCACGAACCTAGCAAAGTGATCCTCTACAGAGGCTGGGGATCAGGAATAGAATCCGATGAAGCAAATGGAGGTGAAGAGGTAACGCCTCCTCGTCGGGATGTATCTCCGGAGCTCATATCCGCCATAAGACAAGAGTGTGGCATGCCATCTTCCACCCAGGAACAACATTCCTAGTGAATGCAGAGGTTATACTATCTCAACTCACTTCATACAACATGTTACGAGGCGTCATGGCCTTTTGTCATTTATTGCTCTTTTCTACTTCTTTCTGATAGTTTCAGGAATCTGTACAGACCATTACGGTCTCTCTCTCAGTCTCTCTCTCTCTCTACCCCATGTGAAGATGTATAAAGGTTGCGGACTTGAAAGGTGAATATGTAGGGTTCTTTTGCTCACATTTGATTTAACATTTCTAAATAAAATAATGGAGACTGTATCTCACTGTTAAGCTTTAAACATAAAAGAAAAGATATAAATATTGACTAAAAATATATAAAAAGGTGTATATACGCGTACGCGTATACTAGCTTCTAATTGTTTGACTCGTCAGTTTTAGAAGGTAAAAAAAGTATATCGTGAAGTTGGGAAAAATATCTCACTCAAATAAATGATATCAGTATTTTTGGACATTAGTAGTAACGATTACAATGTTTGTGGAGTTACATTTTAGTATTTAATTTAATACTCGTATTGTTTATGACAACACATTGAAGTTGTCTCTTTGCAGGCAAAGTGCGACGAATATCGTACTCAAATTAGTAAAATAGGTCCAGAAGAGCAGTCTGAAAATTAATCCATTTCCAGACCCTTAGCCACAGGGTCAGGATGACGTCTTAATATTGTATTTTCATATTAAAATTATATTATATTTCAATATGAAAACGAGAAACCAGTGTTCCGTTGAATTCAAATAATCATAAATTACAGTAATGGTGACTCATGGTCTTAGGTTTGACTTTCGAGTCTATAGCACAATTAACAACATTAGTTTATATCATTTGTATTTTATGCATGGTTCACAACTATTGTCACTTTGAATAATGACTATGAATTTTCTTGAATGTACGAAAAAGCAGAAGGGTAAATGTTATTCTAATTATTGTTGAACATGCCTATTTATTAAATGAATAAATCCTATTCTATTACTAAAATTCATACGCGCCGATATAGGAAATGTAAGTAAAATTTTGAACTTAATTAGAAGTGTAGAAAAGCCCAAAAAAGGAAGGGAAGAAAGAAAAGAAAACTTTACCAAGGGAATGCAGGTTTGTAATGATGTCAATACAAAGCAGGTCTAATATTCTAATGAAAAAGAGGTTTCATCAATGTCCATAATAATTCCTACCCCTCTCTCTCCTATTTAAAAAAGAAAGCAAGAAAAAGACAGCACGAAAAACATTGCAATTTTCAATTTCTCCCTCTTTATATCCATCATTTCATCTGAAAACCCACAAGCAATCATCATTTCATATCATATCATGCTCTCAACTAACCCCCCTATTCAAAACCGCTATCATTATGCCCACGAACACCTGCGGAGAAATCAAACCCTCCATCATTATCTCCGAAGAACTACAAACAAAACGAGTCACACAAATGGACTGCCGTCACCTATTTTTAATGATGACGACGGGAAAGAAGAGAGGATTAATGCTGCAGCTGTGTTTTCATTTTCGCAGTGAAAAGGGCTCCACTCTTTCCACACAAACCGCTTTGAAAAGTCTTCTTCATGCGATGGGTTTTCTTCTTTCATGGGGGAATCGAGCAACATGGTCCGATCCGATCGATCTCTTACTAGATCAAAGATTGTAACTTTTTTTTATGGGTGTCGAGGAAATTAAGATTTTTTTCGTTTAAAAGCTAGGGTCAGTAAGATCTTTGTATCTATGTGTGATTTGCCGTTGCTCTGATATTGTTGTTTTGAATTGTGTTTGAAGAAGAAGCAAGAAATATTGTTGTTTTATCTTGATTTTGCCAGATCTATAGTTTTATATATGCAGGGTTTATTTTAATCTGTGTTGAGTCTTTCTGTTCGAGGAAATTAGAGTTTTTATCAGCTTTATTTCTTATGATAGTCTTTGTCTTATTTCTTTCAGTGTTTAGAAGATCACTACATGCATTTTTCAGCCTTCACTTTGAGAGAACTATAAGATGGCCTTTTTCCTTTACTATAATTCATACCTTCAAATCTTTGTACCAGCGGCTGCTACAAGACTTGATCTTTACAGATAGAGGGTTAGATTTGATATTTTCATTAAAAAAAAAAAAAAAATAAAAAAATCAAAGAGAAAGAAGGGGAGAGAAGAAGAGGTTGATTGACTTTGAGTTGATGCTCCGTGTTTAAATGGATCATGGCTTCCCAAGAAAAAGAATCAAATGGTTACTTTGATATTCTAGGGTTTCTATAACTTTTATAGCAAAATTATATTAGATGGATTTAACAAAAAATCTTATTATTTAATGTGCGAGTGCTCAGACCTGAATGTGTTGATGAGATTTGAATTGATCAATTTGGCTAGCAATTTACTAGGTAATTAAATTAAATTTTGCTTGTACGAAGGTGCAATTAGGGTCTCAATGATTCTACATGGAATTCTTGAGAACGCTGAAACCATTTTGAGGTTCAATGTGTACATATTGTGAAAGTTATAATATAGTATAATTGTTATAATTAAGCAGCAGCCCAGAGTTTGTAATTGAACAAATTAAAAATAGCTCAAAGATATCAGTATAAGATGATTCAGTTAAAAACTTAAAATCAGCCGAGTTTGTTTATTACAAAATATTAATTGGAATGACAATACATAATTGGAATGATTCAGTATAAGAATATTAAGTTGGTACTAATTTGGAATGACATGGATTCTGCATAACATCAAACATGCATATATATATGTTCTTACAAATTTTCATTTCCAGACAACAAAAGAAGTCAAATTCTGAAAAATAGCACTAAAATACAATGGCACGGTAGCGTAATGTTGAGTCCCATTCTTGATACGAGTAAATTCTTCACCTTAAATTTTGTGTTTACACGTTTTATAAGAACCAAATACTATATGGATTTTTTTTTCAGACAAATATTTGTGATATGGTACGATACGGAATATGAAAATATTATTAATATTTAAAAAATAATTAATATCTTAATAGTTATTAGTCTCATTTGAAAGAGCTTAAATATTATTTATTTTAAATAATAAATTATTATCCAATACACACTTTAATAGCAACTGCAAGTTGGCCTCACTGTAAAAAAATTGCCATATTCTGATAATGTATGTGCTTTGTTTACCGTAACTCTCTTCTCTTGAGCTTGATGGGTTCATCGATAATACTTTATTTTGGATAAGTATGAAGAGAATTATGGACAAGGAATAAACGACAAATAAGTTTTAGAGTAGGCCCGCCAAGTAGAAGGCTCCACGATATTAACATTAGTTGGGCCGGAAAAAGCCCAGCCCGAACTCGTTTACGTGACGGTTTTGAACAGTTAAAAAGTCAGATCTCCGATATGCCAACGAGTGGTGCTAACTATTCCAAATAAACAACAATTCTAGTAAAAACCGATTTTATAATTTAGGGAAAAAAAAGAAAAAATCTCATCTGTAATATATAAGAGTGGTGGTTACACAAGTAAAGAATCAGTGAAGATTTCCGCAATGAATGCTCTTCAAGCTTCCACTTCTTACAGCGTCGGCCTAGGCATTTCGTCCGTCGCACCGCCGCAGCCGCGCCGCCGCCATGCTGTAATCGCTAAAGGTAACCTCGATCGATGAACTATCTTTTAATAAATTTCTCCCAATTGCTCGAAATGGAAAGATGATTGTGCGTTGTTATAGTTGAGCCGACGGATAAATCGATCGAAGTAATGAGGAAATTTTCGGAGCAGTATGCCCGGAAATCGGGTACATATTTCTGTGTCGATAAAGGCGTCACTTCTGTTGTCATCAAGGTATTAATTTCAATGTTTCACTGATACAACCCTAGCTATCAAGATTAAGTCAATACAAGAAGACATATATAGAAAATTTAAATTGGTAGGGCTTCAATGGCTTTTCTTCTTATCCTAATTTTTTTTTTTTTTGTCATGTGTTTGGTTTTAATTGTGACGTACAAGTTATGGACAAATTAAATGAGGAGATTATCAATGTAGGTTTAGTTGTGTGAGAAATGTCTAATTTACTGTTGCCTTTTCTTATATGTGATTAATGCCTATTTTTCATTATGAATGAGGAAATACTCTTGAATTAGACCTATAATCAATCACCTATACCCAAGGTTTTAAAAAACCCAACTGAGGCCCGCCTCGAGGTGCGCCTCGAATCGGAGCGGTGAAAAAACGCCTTGAGGCGTACGCCTCAGTCCATGCGCTTCTTCTGAGCGCCTCGTTCCGACGAGAGGCGCGCCTTTGAGGCATTTTTTCATTGAGGCGGTCCCTTTTTTTATCAGGCCATAATTCGAATTCTTATTAAATTAATGTAATTGAGTTTAAACCCAATTACATTAATTAGATTTTCAGTCAGCCCAACCCAAAATATTTAGATTAGAATCAAAATTGAGTAGAAAACAACGCCGTGAAATCGTGAATTGCATTCTCGTGCCGCTCCTCCCTACCGGCGTCGCCGAAACCTCCGCCGCTCCTTCGTGCCGCCATCGCCGAAACCGCTACTGCTCCTCCTTGCCGCCGTCGCCGAAACCGTAACTGCTGCTCCTCCCTGAAATTAATGTTGCTTCCAGACACCCGTTATTAGTGCTGCTTCCAGAAACGAAGATGTTATATTAAATTAGACATTTCTTTATGTGATTAGTTGCTTAAAGTTTTATTAGATAGCTGGGTATAATTAATTATTTAACTTAAATAAAACGAAGAGGTTAGCTATGAGCTAGTAAGATTCATTGTATTCTTCTTCCAGAAAAGACATTTTGGCCACCAATTCCCATGCATTTCACTAAAAAGTTAAAATCCTAGTTGTGGAGAATATTGAATCCCATGTATTTTGAATTTGAGAGTATTTTGGACTTATGTGTTATTATATATTTATTAAGGGGAAAAAATAAATTTATGCCTCAATTTTACGCCTCGTTCCGTTTCGAGGCTTACGCCTCGTGAAACCATGGAAAAACGCCTCGAAACCTGTTTACGCTTTTTAAAACCTTGCCTATACCATAAACTAACGTGCTTTATCAAATTTGTTAACAGGGATTGGCGGAGCA
The DNA here is from genome assembly GCA_028984105.1 of Lavandula angustifolia. Lineage (NCBI taxonomy): Eukaryota > Viridiplantae > Streptophyta > Magnoliopsida > Lamiales > Lamiaceae > Lavandula > Lavandula angustifolia. Next base: position 15,483,968 of record CM054824.1, read on the forward strand.
CAGGGATACATTGGGTGCGCCTCTCTGCCCCTGCAGGTAGTTTTTCTTTGCAGATGAATATCGGTGTACTGAATTATTAAATGTTTTAAACAAGTGCTGCTCCGTTTTTAAATGTAAGTTGGATTCTGTTTTATTGACCAGTTTGGTTTCAGGCACTATGATGATAAGGCTGCTGAGGCCCAGCAGGGATTTTGGAACTGCCCTTGCGTTCCGATGAGGGAAAGGTGAGGCTTAATGTTAAGGTTGTTTAGCATTAATTTCTTTGTTTTGGGATTTCTTTTTATATTCAAGAACTTGGATTATGGAACTATAGGCGTGATAAGGATAGAATCCTAGGCTATTATGATGATATAGTTAGCGGCCAGTAGTAGGTACTAGGTTGCCAATTATATTGGTGCTGAAGATGAATCCAGTATCAGTGTCCCAGGAACTAGGATAATTTAAATCTTTTGAACCTGTAGGATACTGCTCGTTAACCAACCTGTAATATACCAGGGGAATGGATTTTAGTGTAGTAGGGTTTGTAATGGTTAGTTACACTTCAAAGTCAGTAAATTGCATTTTCCCTCTCGTTCTTTTACATATAAAATCATTTCATACTTCTTTTAAGACGAGTTATTGCGTTTTGATATTCCTCTGAGTTGTTGAAATCATCTCAGTCCTAGAAAGTTGGAGTTCTCCCTATCTTCTGCTATTTGTTCTTCATCTTGTATTTTCCCAACTTGTTTATTAGCTAGTAATTGTGGTGGCTCGATTAGGATATTTGTAGGTTTCACATCACTCTTCAGAATAATTGTTGATAACTTGTACACAAATTCCAGAATCCATTTTATGGTGATGTATTCTGGATTTGGATGGTTTAAAAATTTGTTCATGGACTTGATAGAATAGTTTATGATTTAGTTTGTTTGATTTTAGTTTCATTATTTTTCTTAATGTCTTAACGGTTCTGCTTTGTTGGCAGGAAGGAATGCCACTGTATGCTTTTCCTCACCCCTGATAATGATTTTGCTGGCCAAGAGCAAGTAAGAATTAAACACATGAAGTCTTCTTGATATATTTAACGGTTCTTCAAACTCCGTAGTAATTTCTAACAGTCTATTTTTTTCAGTTAAAAGATTCCTAAAAGTCTCCTTTCACTCTTGGTTTCTTGTTAATAATGATGTTGAAGTTGCACATTTTCCTGTTTTTACTTGATTGAATGTATGCGGATCGTGTGGATCCTTGTCCTGAAATACTTTACGTGGACTTGGTGGTCGTTACTGGTCATCTACTTGAACTAATCTTGTTCAATGCAGGCGATTTCGTTGGAAGAGATCCGAGAAACAACAGCAAATATGTGATGTTATGTTCTTATATTCGAACTCCACTTGTTTGAGCACTTACCAACAGTGTAAATCTGTACCATAATTACGGATATGGTATAAAGTTTTTTCCCTCGAAATACCATCTTAGCACTTTGTATCCACATTACTGATTTGTGAGTTCGTGAGCTATCGAACTAGCCTTTGGCATATGATGTGCTGGTGGTGTGTACGAGTTATGTAGTTGTGTTCTTCCGTATGAAGTGGCTTGTATGTACCACTTTCGTAGACCCTTGTGTGTATCACACCACAAGGGTATTGACATGTGGAATTTCTCATTAGAAAAAGTGACACATTTACCATATGTTAATACCTTTGTTGTGTGGTACACACAAGGGTATACAAAGATGGTACACACAAATCTTTGTCTTTGTCTTCTGAAGGTTGAGACTTGAGGCTTCTATAAGTTAATTTTGGAAAGTTTCCCTCGTGCCAAATTTCACACCGGTGTCCCCAAATGAATACTAAGCCCAAATGGAGCAACAAAGGTTTAATTACTTATAAGTATGGTACTTTGCATTAAGTAACTTATCTAACTTAATTTATCCAACCTCAAAATGACTTTACAATTTATAAGTCTTCCAAATCAAGTACAATACGAGATAGAATTACCAATAACTCAGATAATATATTTAGTTATGTGATTGTGGATTTTAGATGTAATTGTTAAGGAAGTATTCATTCTGGAGTGGTTATTTGTTATATTTGTTTTTCCGGTCATGGTTGGGTCGGTGGATTTCTACTTGACTTGTGTAAGATCGGATGTTATATGCATTTTATATGCTCATGAGAATATCTCATTTTTACTTTACATATCCTATTATCTCAAGATACAAACAAATGCAATTTCTAACATTTATCTTTTGCTGTCTTTTAGTAGGTCCACATCTGAAACAACATTGAATAAAAAACATTAGGGATGTTATCTCTTTTATATATATTGCAATAAATACTATTTTATGTTTTACTTAATTCAGTTGGAAGTTTAATCTTTTCCGACTTTTAGTAAGTCGTGGTTCTAAAGACACGGGATGGCCAAATCATATGAGAATTTCTCGACCCATCAATTCAAAGTTTCATTACTTTATTTTTTCGCTGTTGAACTTCTGTTTTGTTTGATTCTTTCGTTTCTTTCTTTAAATTTGAATAGATAAAGTCCTGAAATTCAGACCGCTTCAATGTGTTACTCTACAATATCATAATGTAAATAATGGCATCTCTCTCGGGCTAGACACAGGGCAAAGGTCAATTATTTAAATTATTATAATTGGGTGTTAGCCCAACTTTCTTATTGGGCTTTTCATTTTGGGCCTTTTGAAGATGATAGTTTTGTCCTTGGGCCTCCAGAGGCTCGAAGAAAGTGTATTGGGCCGAATCAGTTCTTTCCAACCAAATTATTTTTGTAAATAAATATAAATAAACAAGTCTTGTAGAGAGTCCACACTCCACAGAAATCTGAACGGAGAAAATTTTGGAGTGGGAGAGAGACGTAGACCAAAATCTTAACTAAAGGAATTTGATTTAACTAGAGTTTAGGAGGAAAAAAAGAAAAAAAATTGTATTGAGAAATTAGAAAATAAATATTCCCCCAGATCAAACCCAACGTGCTTGCTGCAACCTATTTTGCACAACATTTTCCACAGTATATTTCAAATATTTTATATGCAATTCATTATTTGCTTGGGATTTGGAAAACAATCTGACAAATAGGGGTGTAACGGTTCTGTTCGGTTTTTTATGTATTTTAGGAACCGAACCAAACACAAAGAAATTGTTTGATTCGGTTCGGTTCGATGTGTTTTTAAATATCAGAACCAAACCGAACTGAACCGCTTATAAATAGTTTGGTTCGGTTCGGTTCACCGGTTCATCTTTTGATTTTTTTATTTATTTTTTAAATCCTAAATAATGCAAGAATAATAGTTTATAGGATATCACTTGTTCCGAACTCATAAGTATAGAGTTGTTACTCATTTCTCTTCCTTTGTATAGATTAGAATTGATCTTAACTTAAATATAATATCTAAATCCAACAATATTCTCATATAAGAAAGACAAATATTAAATTAAAAATTTTAAAAATTGGATATTGGTTTGGTTCGGTTCGAACCGTTCAAAAATTCTTGAAACCGCGAATCGAACCGAATGTAAACGGTTCCTAAAATAACAAACCGAATCAAACCGCGAAACCGAACCGAACCACATTTTTCGGTTTGATTCGGTTAAGTTTGATCGGTTTCGCGGTTCGGAGCGAAACCACTTATACCCCTACTGACAAATCAAACCTTTCATAATAAAGAGAATATAGGTGTGCGGAACGGTTTATTAATTAAAAAACAAAAAAGAGTTTGAAATGTAATATCCCCAAATAAGCAAAATAAGTAGTCAGTGAAACTACTTCGTCCCGTTATTATTATCCTACTTTCCTAATAGGGTTGTTTTATTATTATTGACCTCTTTTCTAAAATAGCAAAAATATATTCTTAAACAAAAAATAAGGTGAACCCCTCCTACTAATTACTGATCTCCACATTACCATACTCTCTTTCTCCAAAAAATTATCTCTTACACGATTTTCATTCCATTCCGAACTCATAAATTTATGATTTTTAACTTTTTGAAAACTTAAAGATTATTTTTTAAAATACAATATGAACAAAAAAATAAAAAATCGATTGTCTCAATTATACTTTGAAAAAATTTGGATGAATTCTCATTTTTTTCACTAACCAATTTTCGAAAATTGTGCACATTTCTTAATACAGTAAAAACTCATAAAATAAACACTTAAATAAAATTTCATAATCTCCGTACCGAAATCAAATATCATAGTAATAGCGGGACATAAGGATTAAGAGTTTTGGGTAGGGATGGCAAAAGGACTCGGACCCTACCTGGACTCGCATGAAATGGGGCGGGTAATACCCGCCTCGTACGAGTGCGGGGGGGGTTCCGGACCCGCCCTGTACCGGGTCCAGTCCGGGTCCAGTTCCTGACGCAGACCCGGCCCGCCCTGTATAGACCCGTTGGGTCGTGTAGGACCCGCTTGGGACCCGGACCCGCCTCGTACCGGGTCCAGTTCCTGCCGCAGACCCGGCCAGCCCTGTATAGACCCGTTGGGTTGTGTAGGACCCGCCTGGGACCCGCCCGTATGGACCCACCCCGCCACAAATTAGAATTTAGTAGTTTAAAAATGTACCCGCATCAATAATGTCATTACATGCACTTATACTGTTTGAGCAAATATTCACACTTGTTAATATTCTACATGTATAATTATATATAAGAATATGACATACTAAAATAAAAAAATTAATACATCTCAAAACAAAATATCTTATAAAATATATATATATATATATATATATATTAATTTTCTAGATTTAATTATATTATATTCAAATTGTAATTACGGGCATGTATTTCGAAAATGAAATTAATATTTTTATTTCCAAAATTTAAATTTAAAACTATTTTTTATTTCTAATTTTCTATTCTTTAATTGAAATGGATTATATGTATAAATACAATTATGATTAATTAACAATTACAATTGAAAACTTTTTATAACAAGTGAAAATACATCTAAAGAAAATACAATAAATATTAACTTTTTAGATTTTAATATATTATATTCAAATATCATGAAAATGTATTTCAAAAATGTATTTCTAATTTCTAGTAAATAAGCCTGCTAAATCAGTTTAATACGAATTTAAAGCATGAAAAAAAAGAAAACCATTTCATGTAAATGAGACTCTTAAAAGACAATCCATAAAACAAGATAGTTGTTGATAAATGAGACAATATTTTACAACAAGATGAAGTTCATGTAGCTGCAGAGACAAATTAACTTATAAGGGCCATCCTTCTACACCCATATAAATGCAAAACCTACTTCAACATGTCATCAACATCAACAGAGGGATAGCCTCAAATCTCACTGATATGATGCATACCCAGAGTAAACGAGAAGAGCTCACGAACGGGTGAGTACTCAACCAACGAAATCTCCACTGCATATCCACTGACCGGCATTTTCAGATCGCGCAGAACAGTAAACGCCTCAGCCATACGAGTCTTCGGAACTTCCTCAGCCACAGAGCAGTACGGAATCCATGTATCAGGGCGCTGTTCATCCCCAATTTCAACACCTTCTTTTTTCATGGCATCACACAGTTGGGAATGGAATTGAAGGAGGGATAGAGATGGGGTGAGGCCTAGAAACAAGAAATTGCTATCACTAGGGAAACTCCCTACGGAAGAGAAGGAGACAGCCAAAGGTTCTTGATTTGCAGCGAAGTTTCTTAGTACATTTTTTAAAGCACGTAATTGATTACGTGAAAGATAAATTCTAACACAGAAAAAACACTAATTGTATTTTCTATTTCATAATATGTGAAAAAAAATATGAAATCACCGTTAAAAATCCGACAAGAAATAAAAAAAAACTCACAAATTGATTATGATTCTTCTTCGCGCTGTTTAGAAATCGCTGCTTTCTACCCACTGATCTTCAATTGTTCTTCGTTGTCGAAATCTTTTGAAAATCCTGTTTAGAAATCGCTGCTTTTTACCCACTGATCTTCATTTGATCTTCGTTGTAGAAATATTTTGGAAACCAAGCAATGGAAGACCGAAAAAAAAACTGGACGAGAAGGGATGAGAAAATGCAGAGAACAAATCGCGACTGAGCAAAATTTTAATCGTAATAAACTAGGTTAGGTTTATTATATTGTAAGAATTTGACTGTAATACCCTTTAGCAATTTTTTAAGCTAATTGTGCAATTCGGAAAAAAAAATTAAAAATAAATCTGGACCGTCAATTTATATGATCTAAAGGATGATGATTGTTCTTATTTCTCACTCTAAGGGGTGTTTCTATTGGAACCGCCCCCAATATATATATATATATATATATATATATATATATATATATATATATATATATAGAGGTGGATCTTTTAGGAACCTCCTTAATGAAGGAACTAAGAACAAATGTCCACCTTTTATTATCGAGATGAGTGGTTAAGATTGTAGGAGAATTTTTTTCATTTACATTCTTTTTTAATTTCATTAAGGGTAAATTAGTCCTTTATGTTATATTCTTAGTCTTCAATCATTAAGGACCGAAAAAATACTAAGCACCGAAGAAAATTTATCTCGCCTGTTTCTTCATCTCTTATTGAATTTTAAATAATTATAATTAACAATCTTATTTAATAAACAACATCATCAGAAATGATTTTTTTCTTCGATTAAACTCAGTTTTCTTATTATTCTTCTCCAAAATTCTTCTTTCCCAAAGATTTATCCACGTTAATTTTCTATGCACTTTATGAGAATTTTATATGCAAGTTTTATATGCACTTTCGTGAATTTGTATGCACTTTACATGAAATTTATATGCACTTTTCGAGAATCTTGTATGCATTTTTGGAGGATTTACAGATCTGAGAGAGATCTCTCCAGATCTCGACGAATCTACTCATATATAAAAAATATCTATGCAAATCTTAGACGGAACGTTGCAGATCTCGAGCTAATCTCTACAGATCTGGGCTATCCATTGCAATACCGATGATGAGGAGCGGAACTCTGCAGATCTACGTAGAGGAGAGAGAGAGAGAGAGAGAGAGAGAGAGAGAGAGAGAGAGAGAGAGAGAGACTATGATTCGCGTCGCCAATGATGAGCGGATCTCTACAGATAGAGAGACGGTGCAAAGTGCCGACGTTATTCTCAATCTTGTGGGGCGGTGGCGCCGCCTCTGGGGAGACACCATGGTGGAAGAGAAATTAAGAGAGAAAGTAGAGAGGGATGAGATCGGTGGGAGAGGAGGGGATGAAAGATATGATTTGTGGAAAGAGATTTTTTACTTTAATGAATATGATTTCATTTGTGTAATATAATGACTATTATACCCTTAATTTAATGAAGGAAAATAATGTATTTATTTTATGAAAATTCCACATATGAGATCGGTGGGAGAGGAGGGAATGTAAAATTATTTATTTTATGAAAATTCCACACTCAATCTTGACCATTGATCAATTAAATTGGAAGGATGTGATTTGTTCCTAGTTCTTTCATTAAGGTGGTGTTCCTTATTGAACCCTCATATATATATATATATATATATATATATATATATATATATATATATATATATATATATATATATATATATTAAGCAATAAATTATTAAAGTGAGTATCATAGAGCCCATAAACAATACACAAGATAGCCCATCAGAGTTCTTAATAAAAGTAATCGAACTTAAGCAGAAACAATTTATATATATATATATATATAAATTAATATTATGAAAACAAATGAGACAAACTATGTCATGAACCGGAAGTTCAAAGAGCTTTGTGCTTTGACATGATAGGTTTGGACATTTGTGAACAACTATTATGCGCAGCATAATTGAAAATTTATATATGTGCAACATAGTGTTCCTGAAGAATCTCTTAATAAAAAAAATCACGATTTGCTTGATTTCTGGAAGAAATGTAGCACATGTTAGAATTACAAGTTCAAATAATAAAGTGCTCAATTCACCCAAGAAGATTTATCTTGATCGAGCTAGTGAGTTTATTAAAACTCCAAGTTCCTCCTGAAGATGATTTAATATTATTTGGCTTTAAGACTGAGATTAAGCAAATAGTTGCTCATGACCATACTCAGAACGGTTTTTGTCCGTACAAAAATGAGTCACACATTAAGATTGTTATTATGATGAATGGTATTTCCAACATTAGGTGGAACATATGTCACATTTGGATTCCTGAAGTAATCAATGTGAAATCTATATCCAAAAAGCACAAAAAAACTAGTTACATTTGGATTCCTGAAGTAATCAATGTGAACAAGAAGTCGAAAGATTGCAAACCAACTTATTGATGCTTTTAAGTGATAATGTCATACATTTTCTACAAATACCATCAATAAGAATTATTGTCCCTGAAGGACAAATAAAAGTGACAACAAATCTAAAATTCGTCAAAAATATGATCGATCAATTGGTTCTAAAAGATGTTTTGTGCTTAAGAAAAAGGGGTACAAGATATGAACCAAACAATGACGAAAATGATTATCAATCAAATGAAAGTTCCTGAAGAACTACAAGCGTATGAAAATAATGAGATCTCAATATATTGGAAAGATCAAATATCGTCGTGGACGCATGACGATATATTCACCTTTAATATGACTCTTGAAATTATAAAAGAGGATCCTCAAAGACGATCTGTTAGAGCTTGTCAAGATTAAAATAATTAGCCAAAGAGGAAAGAGTCATATAAGGTGAATTAAAATTCCCTAGAAAGCCGGAAACATTTGGACATGTAGTTCCAAAATTCAAAATTTATATCCCTAAAGGATACAAATGTGTCTTTGTTAGAAAGAGAAATGAAAAATCACGAGATATTGGGCAATAGTCGTAACACAAGGTTTCTCTCAAAGACCGCGAATTAATTATATACTCTCCCATAATTGACGCAAGTTTTAGAGTTTGATTAATATATTTTACGTCACAAAGGCTTGATATACACCTTATAGATGTAGTAAATATTTATCTATATGATTCACTAGATAGTAACATATATATGAAAATCCCTGAAGATTTGCTCAAAGCATGTAAGTCAAATAAATATTTTCAATTAAACTGTCAAAGTCGTTGTAAGGGCTGAAATAGTCCAGTCGTACATAGTAAGAACAACGAGTATCCCTTGATAGAAGGGTATGAAAATGAAGAAAACTGATATGATGACTTAACTTTGATTGAAGCTCCTGAAGAGCATATATACGTAAATGTCTACTCCGTTAAAGTGACTTACATAGAGCAAATCATTGTGGATAATTGTATTCATTGATATTTTAATCCAACTCACATCATTGTCGGCATTAGGGGGAGATATGAAATATTAATGATAGAATGCCGCAAATATCTCGTTGGATTAGTTAATTAGATTCACGCACTATGAACTGAAGTTCATCAAATTATTAAGTGCAAAAAGAGTGATTAATTTCTTATATAGATATTGTATATGCACCATGAAATAATTGAAGTTCTTCATAGACAAAATAAATAGGAAGGTGCTCTTTGACGCTAGAAGCGTGAGAGATTTACTGGTGCTAAAGATAAAAAGTCCGCGGAATAGAAATTTAGAACACATCACTCCAAATTCCTCATAAAGAGGATATGCGAATCATTATATGAAATACAAAAGTACTTGAGGAAATATCTGCATGCCTAAAGATGAAGTTTAAATTGAAAGACTTAGGTAAAACTAAGCAAAGTCTCGACCCGTAGATCGAGCATCTCCCTGATGGAGTTACACTTTAAAAAGATTTATAGTATCGCATTCACATATCTACCTAATGGTTGCTTCAATCACTTAAAGTGGATGGAGACTCATTTAGACCGATAGAAGATAATAAATATATTTTAGGACCAGAAGTTCATAACTTATAAACAATAGAAGAATTCAAAATTGGTATTGACTTTCTTTTTGTTTATCTTCAAGTCAAACATGATATTGGTCTATTTGTGAGAGTAATAATATATCCCCTACTATTCTCCGTGAGGATGATTGAACTAGTGTTGCATATATTATTGTGGACCTTAAAGATAACCTTGGAGATTGTTATCTTGAGGGGGAGTGATAAATTGTAAATAATCTTGAACATTAGATTGACCCCAAAATGTCAAATAGCCTTGAAGGTCAAATGATTGTACTCTTTTTTCCTTTCTAAGTTTTTTCCAAATGATTTTCTTAGTAAAGAGTTTTAACAAGGCATCCGACGCAACACATGATTTTCAAAAGAGTGGCGACATCAACATCCAACAAATTCGCTTAAGTGATGATCTAGCGGATTCTCTTACAAAGACATTACCAACGTCAACATTCAAGAAGATGGTACACAAGATTGATATGCGCCGACTCAAGGATCTACAATGATTATTTTGAGGGGGAGCAGTTGTACTCTTTTTCCTTCGGCTAGTTTTTATCCCATTAGATTTTTCTGGCAAAGTTTTAACGAGACAATATTTTCTTTTAGGGATGGTCAATCAAGTTGGAGTGTTATAAATATATTTATGTGTATATTTGTTGACGACCATGTGTAAACCTAAAAACCTATTAGCCCATCTTGTAACTCTATAAATAGAGGTCTTCACTCTCATAATAATACACATTTTGTAACGCCCCGACCTCCACGAAGGATCACAGAGGTCGAGTCGCCACGGAAAGAATGTTATAATACATATTTTCATACCATCTTGTGGAAACTGAAATATTTTTCTATTTTAAAACACATCATTTAATGCAGTCCACCAGTAAAAAAAATAGATTTGTATTTAGGCGTCTAGCAGGTACGGAAGCGTATAGTTTCAAAATAAAACAAAAACATAAATATCTGTCTACAAGTCTAAAGAGTGCAAATGATTACGGCATAAACCCCCTCCTCAGCCCTTTTTTCGCCGCCCTCGCCACTCAACCTGAAAACATTTTGAAAACAATTGGGGCTGAGTACTAATGTACCCCGTGGGTTAAGCCATTGAGAAAAACTTTCATCGAACCTTCGAAAATGGATTGTTCATGTAAAACGGTATAACATATAAGTTTTAAAAACAAAAGAGCATTCTATGTTTACTAAAACATTTCATTCGCCCATTCTTTCCTTTTCTCAACTATTGGTGCATTCTACGTCATTTTCTCTTCTTTAGTCTTAAGGAAACACATTCGCCTAAGACTAACTTCGTAACATTTGTGTACACTAACTCTAACTAGAAAACCTTTCGCCTAGTTAGAGCCCGATCGTTTCCTTTCTTATTGGCGGAGCCAATATCATTCGAGTAGAAGCATTTAAGCCAATGGAGAGTAAAAACATGAACATCCATAATTTGCGTAAATAACAGAGTTTAATAAATCAAACATACTTTTTATAGAAAAATATAAACCCACCTTGTATTGCACTGAGTTGTTTTACGAGTCTTCCCGACCGCAATAGTTATTCCTCCACGTCCAGTCCTACAACAATTCCTAGGTTTATTCGTCTCGAACGTGGAACGTAGTACGTATATTGGTACTTACTTCTACTTCTCTTTCCTATCTAGTATCGAGTACTAACGATTTATTCTATTAAGCCTGTGCAGAAGACCTATATTAAATAAGTTCCACATACCATGAATTCACATCATAAATTCGAGTATTCTATATAAAGATTCCTTAACGAGTCTAGATTATACTAGAATTGGTTCCATATCAAAATAATAAATCCTATAAGAGTTATACTTGAAACAGTACCCATTGTACTAACGGGGACAATTTTTGTCCTACTATAATTTTGCTACGAGTTGTGGGACCAAAAGTGCTCTAAAAATTCTAAGATTCAACACATGCTTAGGGTACATGCATAAAAGTATCATATCAAAATTTCAATCTCTATGGATAAGTGAAGATTTCAGAAATACAGAATAGTTTCCACCAAAATCCACTCTACCGAATGCATGGTTCCGATTAACTACTGAAAGTTTATAATAAACTGCTTTTACATGCATGACTTAAAAATTCCAAATAAATATTTTTACGAAGCCCTACGTGTGTAGACTATTTAGGAAAAAGAATCAAGTCAAGATCATATTTTTGGAGTGAGATATAAATATTTGACTAAGCTCTAACCCGAATGCATGATTTTTCGGCGGCATAGAAGTGAAAATTCATTAAAATATAAAGAATTGTCCAAAAATCACATAACTTTGCAGAGATCTTTAAGACATCCTAAATTTTGTCTCTATAATTTTTTTGAAAATTTTCAAGTAACAAAAGATAGAGTAATTGGCTTTGGGAATCTTGGCAGAAAAGAGAATGGCAAGACAGATTCTTGTGCTCATGCAACTTAAACATTTCGTGTTGTCTTACATCCATATCCATAGGTCTAGTTATGGAAAAGAGTTCATATATTATGCTTACCTCTTAGTATCACATAGAAAAGGAACCACTAGTGGGAGAAATATGGTATATGAATTAGACCCACATCCGGTAAAATAGAGTAGTTATGTGGAGGATTGGTGTTCTTATACAACCTCTTAGTGATTTATACATGCAACTAAGATTCTTGAGAAAACTTAAAGAAATGACCTCTATACTATATCTAGGGACCATTGCATGCATGAGAAGAGGACATAGAGATACCTTGATACTCTGTTGACTTTGGTAGCTTGGAGTCGTAGGAGAAGAACTGTTAGATCTTGTTGGATTATATCTTTAGCGCAAGAGGGAAAGATGGAAATAAAAAGAGTAGTCCCACATATGATACTCTCTCCGTCCCAATTATATTGTCCACTTTGCTTTTTGCACGATTTTTAAGGAGAGTTGTTAGTTATGAATAGAGATGTGTAAATGTGTGGGTCCTACAAAAAAGTTGTGTGTAATAATTTGCGAAAAAGAAAAACTGAACATTATATTTGAGACAGCTGAATATTATAATTGGGACGAAGGGAGTACTAATTAGTGCCTTTCCTAATGATGGTCTATACCAACTAGGTAGACAATCCCTCATCGCCTTCCTTGCATGGAACACACGTGGAGTAGGGAGGAGAGTAACTTAAGCACTACCTACCTCCTATTACTTGATCATAGCTCCCTATTTTCATGATGGTATCAACTACTCCTATACAATCACAAACAACAAGGATGGAGGTAGTGACTTATTGAGATTTAAAAATAAGCTTATCTTGCATGATGGACCACCATATCATGACTTCATCTTCTATTTGAATTATCAACTATCCTATAGTCTCTAAGCTTAAAACTTGTAGTGAACCCACTTGCAATTAATCCGTATACATGCATCTTTTTTTTTTCCAAGAAATACTCATTAATATGAGAATGATGATATACTTTACATTATACAAATTAAATTATAAGTTACCAATTAAATTATACGAAAATATCAACTTCTTACTCGATAAGGACTTTATTTTGAAAGCTATAATTTTGTTGGGATTAAGATTCTAAATTCTAAAGATACTAAATATACGGGTTGTTACACATTTCATTCCTACTCTCTCAATAATTCTCTTAATCTTTTTAGTTTATAATAATTTTAGAATTATTTATAAGTGTTTCGGGTTTTGTACCTAAACTTTATAAAATGTCTTATTTAAGTCCTCCGATTAAAGTGTGGTACACCCGCCTTTTTATGTTTGACAATTTCACGGACCAAAATCGAATACTTTGTAATGTTATAGGGGCAAAAATCGAATACTTTCTAAAGTTATAGGAATAAAATCGAATACGATCATATTAGAGGATAGAAATCGTACAGAAACCACAGTAGAAGACAAAATTGGATATTTTATGAAGAGGGGTGTGAAAATTCAGTTATTGGGTTTTGCGTGGATGTGCTCTTCAGGTCGGGTGATACGGGATATATTGGAATTTGTGTTGATTACAAAAGCTGCTATTACAAATGAACCGTAAGTCGAAAAAATAAAACAAACAAAAGAACCATCGAGTCGAGGAAGACCTCTCTCCGCAAGACGAAATACGTCCCGGTAGTGCTCTCGGTTGTAGGCGTATCGTCCCCAAAGATGAAACGACGAACGTCTCGAAGATTGCAGCACCGCAAAATCTACGAGCTCCGGCGAACTGGACTTTTCCGGCGAGGACAGGCTGCTGGACTTAGAGCTAAGAATGCAATGCAGAAATGGAAGCTTGTTGTTTTTCAGGTGTTGAAATGACATGCAGACTGATCCTATTTATAGGCTGCTTCCCCCAGGTGAAAGGTGTTGGAGCCATCAATGCTGGAGGGTCGTGGATGGTAAGTGGAGTGATGGAGGCACCTGAGCAGTCTCATTCCAGAGAGTTCCATCCAAAAGTAGTGCTTGGGTGTGGCAGGTGCACAGCACCACGGAGAGCAATCCAGTGCAGCCGGTCCACTGCACCAAGGACTGGGCCAGCCCACACGTAGCCCACCGAGTCCAACTAATAAGCCCAACGGCCAAGCCCGACGGACCACCCAAAGGACCAATTGCCAAGATCCAAGTCCAAGTCCAAGTCCACGGACACGGACCGGAACCAGAGCCGGGGCCGGGGCCAGGCACGGGCACGGGCGCGGGCGCGGTGCGGCTCGGCGCGCCGCGCGCCGCGTGTGAGGCGGTCGGCGAAAAGGCTCGCGCGCATGAGCATGTGTGGCCCAAGCCCACCACATGTCACTTTGTTATCTCTTACAATGTGGTAGAGACTTAAATACCACATTAAAGTTATTTCATTTATCAATGTGGGACATTGATCAATGTAATACTCTCCAAAACCCGAATAAGGTAAGTTTCTCCACTTTAGGTAACATATAAGTTTTGTCCCCCCAAACTTTGAGCCACTATTTCTCACTCACCGAAAATCGGAATCGAGAAATCAAGCACACTATAATTATCTACTCGAAATGTAGATCGACGTCATATATCTCAAAAGTTTAATCGGATAAATATCGAGGCTCGAAAATGCGATCGAAAAGGGCTGAATTTTGCCCAAGCTAAATTAGCAATAAATGCTAATTAACTTTCCATAATAACTAACTAATTTATATATATATATATATATATATATATATATATATATATATATATAAATATATATAATCATTTCGATTTTTCCAACAATCCCCCACATGAGTGGAAATAGCCAAATGCATGCATGCAGACACACAACTCTGTCCTCAAGAGACAATAAAGCATCAGGGTAGGTGGCTTGTGACCTTGAACCTTCCTTAGTCAATGCTATCGAGCATACCGGCGGATTAGTGGACACGTGGCCTTGAACTATTCCTCCATGGTGTATACTTAGACAATAGCACTAACACTATAAAGTCTCAACCTCGTCCGTTCTCACGTTTGTGTCCTTTACTGGCCATGGACAACCTCTTTGGATTCATAAGTGTTTACATAGAAGCGGCCCTCACTTCACACTTACATAGGTGATTCTTACTCGAGTATCCTGTCATACTCCACCTTCTCAAGGCATCCAAGAATCATTAAAAGTCAAAGACTTAACCTCACCACTTGACAGGTCACCAACACTCTCGAGCTCTTTTAGGGAATAGACTATTTGAGTGTGGTATCAACAGACGCATATAGCTTAGTTTTCCCATTGAACCAAGTTCATGGGATCTCCAATCTACAAGGTTGGGTATCCACTATAATTGTCTTTAACATGTGGACTTAACTCCCATTCCCTCTACGAGCTTATACATTTGATCTCGATTCAAACTCTTAGTAAGCGGATCCGCTAGGTTATCAATTGACTTGACATAGTCTATAGAGATAACCCCACTCGTGATCAAATGTCTTACAGTATTATGTCGACGATGAATATGTCTCGACTTACCATTATAAAACCCACTATTGGCCCTACCAATAGCCGCTTGGCTATCACAGTGAATCATCACAGGTGGCACGGGTTTCGTCCAATATGGAATATCTTCAAGAAAATTACGGAGCCATTCGGCCTCCTCACCGGCCTTATCTAAAGCAATAAACTCTGATTCCATGGTGGATCGGGCTATGCATGTCTGTTTCGTGGATCCCCACGACACAGCTCCTCCCCCTATAGTGAACACATAACCACTAGTAGACAACGAGTCTTTAGTGTCGGATATCCAATTTGCATCACAGTACCCTTCAAGTACTGGGGGATGTCGCGAGTAGTGCAGCCCAAAGTTAAGAGTGTATTTCAAATACCTCAGAACTCTTACAAGAGATTTCCAATGCTCTCTACTAGGATTACTAGTATAGTGACTCAGTTTGTTCACCGGACAAGCTAGATCAGGCCTCGTACAATTCGTGATATACATAAGACAACCAATGACTCTAGCATAATCCTCTTGAGCAACAGGATCACCCCTATTCTTGCTCAAGTGAACATTAACTTCTAAAGGAGTCTTAGCCGGTGCACTATCAAAGGCATTAAACCTTTTAAGCACTTTCTCAATATAATGAGATTGAGACAAAACAATCCCTTTGGGAGTTCTTTGAATCTTCACTCCAAGAATAACATCAGCAACTCCCATATCTTTCATATCGAAAGTTCTCTTAAGCATTCGCTTGGTGTCATTTATGACTTGAAGGTTTTGTCCCATAATTAACATGTCGTCTACATAAAGACAAACAATTACAAAGCCATTCTTTGTATTCTTTATGTAAACACACTTGTCACATTCATTAATCTTAAAACCATTCGACAACATAGCCTCGTCGAATTTCAAGTGCCATTGTAATGGTGCTTGTTTCAACCCATATAGGGATTTCACCAACTTACATACCTTTCGCTCTTGACCAGGTACAACGAACCCTTCAGGTTGTTCCATATAAATTTTCTCTTCTAAATCTCCATTTAGAAAGGCAGTTTTCACGTCCATTTGGTGAATCTCAAGATTGTGCAAAGCGAGCAATCGCGAGAAGCACACGGATAGACGTAATCCTCGTTACGGGGCGAATAAGTATCGAAGAAGTCATATCCTTCAATTTGCTTAAAGCCTTTAACCACTAAACGAGCTTTATATTTATCAATTGACCCATCTGCCTTATACTTTCTTTTTAGGATCCATTTACATCCTAAGGGCTTGCAACCTTCGGGTAAGTCTGCTAAGACCCAAGTGTGATTCTGCATAATGGAATCAATTTCACTTTGGACAGCTTCTTGCCAAAGTGGGCCATCGGGTCTAGAAAGAGCTTCTTTTATAGACCACGGCTCTTCATCCAAAAGAAAGACAACATAATCAGGACCAAAGTCCTTAGCAACTCTTGCTCTAGTGCTACGTCTTGGTTCTAAAGTTTCAAGATCGACAGCTTGCCTTTTACGTGTATCGGGTTCTACCCCCACATTTCTAGAACTACTAGCAACTTCTCTTGCTCCACCACTAGAGCTTGACTCAACTTTATCATCCTTTTTACAAAGATAGATATGTTCAAAGAATATAGCATTCCTTGACTCAATAGTAGTTCCAACATTCATATCGGGCACGGCCGACTTATGAATGACAAACCGATATGCACTACTATTCAGTGCATATCCTATAAAGATACAATCGACAGTCTTAGGTCCGATAGTAACTTGCTTAGGCAAAGGCACTTCTACCTTAGCCAAACACCCCCACACTTTGAGGTATTTATAGGAAGGTTTCCTTCCTTTCCACAACTCGTAAGGAGTCACATCTCTACCTTTTAGAGGTATTTTGTTTAATAAGTAGTTAGCCGTCAAGACGGCTTCCCCCACATGTTGCGGGGCGGGTCCAGAACTTATCAACAAAGCATTCATCATCTCCTTTAGAGTTCGATTCTTCCTTTCAGCTACACCATTTGATTGAGGCGAATAGGGGGCAGTGGTTTGATGAATAATACCACTTGTCTTACACAACTCTTCAAAAGGAGCTACATTCTCCACCTCTATCACTTCGTACCATTTTGATTTTACAATCAATTTGGTTTTCGGCTTCTGCTTTGAAGTTAGTAAAAGCTTCAATCGCCTCATCTTTACTCCTTAAAAGATAAAGAGTACAATACTTAGTGCAGTCATCAATAAAAGTAATAAAATACTTTTTCCCACCTCTAGTTTGTACAAACTTCAAATCACATACGTCAGTGTGAATGAGTTCTAGAGGTTTTGTGTTCCTTTGTACAGAATGAAATGGCTGCTTAGCCAATTTTTCTTCAACACAAACTTCACACTTGGTTTTGTTAAACTCATTTACTTTAAGTAGATCGAGATTAACTAATCTTTTTATTGCATTTAGATTAACATGTCCTAATCTAGAATGCCATAAATCGGAACACTCAATCAAGTAAGAGGAAGTAACTTTGTTTTCATTATCATTTGCCTCAACAGGCTCCTGGCGTAATGCCATTACAGACAGTTTGAAAAGGCCCTCAGAGAGGTAACCTTTTCCTAAAAACATTCCAAATTTTGTCAAAATAAACTTGTCAGACTCAAATACTAGTCTAAAACCTCTCTTAACTAGTACAGAGCCGGACACCAAATTCTTCCGGATATCGGGGACATGCAGCACCTCTCCAAGAGTAAGGTTCTTGCCGGAGCTCAACCTTAACACCACAGTACCATAGCCAACTACCTCAGATGAGGCTTGATTCCCCATATTGAGCTTCCTTCCTTGGCAACTCTTGTACTTGGTGAAGCGGCTCCGGTCACCACAAACATGTGCCGTGGCAGCGGTATCAATATACCACTTCCCCTCATTCTCCACGACGTTTGCTTCTTCAGTGACAACGGCTGCAAGGTCGGCTTTAGTGAGGTCAATCTCCAACATATTGGCTTGACGAGCCCTCTTCTTCTTCGGCTTTCGGCAGTCCTTGGACATGTGGCCGGATTTGCCACAGTTGTAGCAGTCCCCTTCAAACTTGCGGGATTGCACCTTGCCCTTCCCTTTGGGGTTGCTAATTGGACGCCTTCTCTTTGCATTGTTGGAGTTGCCACCTTTCTCAGCAAGGTTGACTCTTGGCTCCACGGGTGCTTTGCCCTTCCCATCTCGAGTCCTCATGTCGGTCTCGATGCGGAGCTTGACCACAAGGTCCTCAAGCGTCATTTCCTTTCGCTTGTGCTTCAAGTAGCTCTTGAAGTCCTTCCAGCTCGGGGGAAGCTTCTCAATTACAGTTGCCACGATAAAAGCATCTAGCAAAAGCATACCTTCGGCGTGGACGTCATGGACAATGAGTTGGAACTCTTGCACTTGCTCCATGACCGGTCGAGAGTCCACCATTTTGTAGTCCAAGAACTTGGCGACTACAAACTTCTTGGTACCTGCATCATCAGTACAGTATTTTCTTTCAAGTGCCTCCCAAATTGCCTTGGAGGTCTTTACATTTGCATATACACTGTACAGACTATCATCTAGTCCACTAAGCAAGAAGTTTTTACAAAAGTAGTCAGAGGTTAGCCAATTATCATAGGCTATGCGGACTTCCAAGTTCTCTTCATTTTCACTTGGAGGGGTCGGTGCATTCTCCATCAAAACAGTGGTGAACCCCAATGTTGTCAAATAGAACAACATCTTCTGTTGCCACCTCTTGAAGTCGGCTCCACCAAACTTGGCCGGCTTCTCGGCAGCGGGCAACACTCTAGACGAGTGTAGAGGTGCCGATAGGGTCGGATTTGAACCCCCCACCACTCCATGGTGGTTCACATTCCCAAAAGGGACATTGCTCTGCAAGGCAGAGGACATTGCATTGAAGTTGAATGCCGTGTTAGCGGCATTAGCACGATTAAGTGCTATCCTTGCATCAGTGGCGGCAGACATGGCAGCGAGGGTTGGATTGGCAAACACCGGAGTTGGAGTAGGAACAGACGTCGGTGGAACAACATTGCCGGAGGAGGTAATGACGTCAGAAATGGCGGGGTTGGCGGCGGCGGCAGAAGCAGCGGCAGCGTCGGATAAAGCAGCACTTGAGGAAGACATCTTTGAAGCAGCTTGAGTAGAGAAAATTAATATTTCGTCTTGCGATTGTTGGTTACAAAAGCTGCTATTACAAATGAACCGTAAGTCCAAAAAATAAAATAAACAAAAGAACCGTCGAGACGAGGAAGACCTCTCTCCGCAAGACGAAATACGCCCCGGTAGTGCTCTCGGTTGTAGGCGTATCGTCCCCAAAGATGAAACGATGAACGTCTCAAAGATTGCAGCACCGCAAAATCTACAGCTCCGGCGAACTGGACTTTTCCGGCGAGGACAGGTTGCTGGACTTAGAGCAAAGAATGCAATGCAGAAATGGAAGCTTGTTGTTTTTCAGGTGTTGGAATGACATGCAGACTGATCCTATTTATAGGCTGCTTCCCCAGGTGAAAGGTGTTGGAGCCATCAATGCTGGAGGGTCGTGGATGGTAAGTGGAGTGATGGAGGCACCTGAGCAGTCTCATTCCAGAGAGTTCCATCCAAAAGTAGTGCTTGGGTGTGGCAGGTGCACAGCACCACGGAGAGCAATCCAGTGCAGCCGGTCCACTGCACCAAGGACTGGGCCAGCCCACACGTAGCCCACCGAGCCCAACTAACAAGCCCGACGGACCATCCAAAGGACCAATTGCTAAGTCCAAGTCCAAGTCCAAGTCCATGTCCAAGTCCACGGAACCGGAACCGGAACCGGGGCCGGGGCCGGCACGGGCGCGGTGCGGCGCGGCGCCGTGTCGCGTGTGAGGCGGTCGGTGAAAAGGCTCGCGCGCATGAGCATGTGTGGCCCAAGCCCACCACATGTCACTTTGTTATCTCTTACAATGTGGTAGAGACTTAAATACCACATTAAAGTTATTTCATTTATCAATGTGGGACATTGATCAATGTAATACTCTCCAAAACCCGAATAAGGTAAGTTTCTCCACTTTAGGTAACATATAAATTTTGTCCCCCCAAACTTCGAGCCACTATTTCTCACTCACCGAAAATCGGAATCGAGAAATCAATCACACTATAATTATCTACTCGAAACGTAGATCGACGTCATATATCTCAAAAGTTTAATCAGATAAATATCGAGGCTCGAAAATGCGATCGAAAAGGGCTGAATTTTGCCCAAGCTAAATTAGCAATAAATGCTAATTAACTTTCTATAATAACTAACTAATTTATATATATATATATATAAATATATATAATCATTTCGATTTTTCCAACAATTTGGAATACATTAAAGTCGATTTCTACAAAATAATCTAACATAGCTAAATCGCTAGAGATATACATTTCATTTAGAAAAAAGAAATAAGTATAACTAATGGTAGGTAGATTAATTCATCAAACATTTGCAATTTACCAGCAAGGATAGAAGAGAGTAGTTGGCTGGAACAGAGTTCAACGAATAAGTTATTGAGATAAATGATGACCAAAAAAAATCAAATTAAAAGAGAGAATATATCTTGGTGGAAATGAGCTCTGTTAGCCAAAATGAAAAAAAAAAGAACATATGTAGTCATCCTAAAAATAAAAACACAAATCTAGCCATTTTGTCTTCTTGTGGGTGCTGGCCGATGGAGGGCCGATGAGGGCCGATTGCGGCCGATTATATATAGAGAAAGGGCCGATCGTGATCGGCCGACCTATCGGCCCCAGTCGGCCGAAAACAAGAAAAATGTCTATAATTGAAGGGCCGATTTTGATCGGCCCCTATTGAGCCGTGACATCGGCCCTCAGAAAATAATAAACTTAATTTACAAACATTTATTTTTAATAATTAAGTAAAAAAAAATAAATATATGGCCGATCTATCGGCCCTTACTTATTCGGCCGAGATATCGGCCCTGACGCTTAAGTAGCCGTTATGTAACGGCCGAAATTTACTGAGGGCCGAAACCGTTTTTTTTAATTGAGGGCCGATACTCATCGGCCCCCCATCGGCCCAACCATCGGCCCCGAGTTTCAATAATGGAGGGTCGATAGATTAAAAACTGTAGACAAACAGTTTTTACAATTTCTCACCACTTCCTCCCTCTCGCCGCCGCTCGTTGCCGCCGCTCGGTCCTGCCGCCGAAATCGACGCCAACGCCGTCGTCGCCGCCGTCGAACGATACATCCGCCGCTCACAATGTCTTCCGGCGAAATTGAGGTTAGTAATTTATTGCATGATTTTGTTTGTTTTTCATTCATAGACGAAATTTAGGTTGAAATATGGTTGGGTTGACATTGTAATGTCCATGTATTGATGAAATTGTGGAGAATTTGGAGAGAACTATAGTGTTTAATTTGTGCAAAATTCTTGAATCGGGGGCCGATTGGAGGGCCGATTTCGGGGCCGATGAAGAATAACTCCATCGGCCCTGACTATGGCGGCTTGAATTCTGCCCTGTCTGGCCGATGAGAATTCGGCCCCGACTGGGTTTCGTGGCATATGCTTCGGCCCTCGGCTGGCCGATCGGCCATTCGGCCCCGATCTATAATTGAACGGCCCCGATCGGCCATTCGGCCCCGATCGGCCGATTCGGCCATTCGATTCTATTCGGCCTCTGAGGAATCGGCCACGGCTGCACTTGGAGCCTTACGCTTCGGCCCCCGTCTGGCCGAATGAAATTCGGCCCTTAATGGCCGAACAGAATTGTGCCTCTGATGCATCGGCCCCGGCGGCCTTCGAGGCTTAGGCTTCGGCCTCGGCTGGGCGAATAAAATTCAGCCCCGAATGGGTGAATAAAAGTAAAATCGGCCCCTACTTCGGCCCGAAGGTATACCTTCGGCCCTAAAACATTAAGGCCGAATAAAAGTAAAATCAACCCTGTCATCGGCCCTTAATTATTCTGTTTCGGTAATTCATTTGTTTTTCGGTAAATCTTGCAGCCCGCTTATATCCGACTATCGGTTAGACAAAAGAACCCAAAAGTCACGACATATTGGAGAGATGGTCTACCCGAACTAATAAAAAACAGTCTTTCTAGACGGGGGGGTACTGACCTAGTTCGTCGATTTATAGACGGACAGTTTGGACATTTGCTCTGTTGGAGGAAGGGCAAGAGTTCGATCATAGCTTTGCATCAGTTGATGTGCTATGAGGTGCAGGCACCGCCCGGGGAGGCCCGTTTTCACATATCCGGATGGGAGATTCGATTTTCACAGTACGAGTATGCACTCGTAACCGGGTTATTTTTCGGCGCATCTACCTTTGATAGGACGGTAGCTCGTGCCCCTGAAGAGTCTGGAGTGTACATGAGAGTCACAAAAGGGAATCCAGTAACAGGAGGCGAGCTATTAAATTTATGGAAAAATGACAAGCTCGGCAACCTCTCTGAAGACGATTATTTGAAGGTGGCCAATGTCTTGGCTCGATGTGCTTTTTCTTCGCACTTTGCCGACACGAAGAAGGTTGAGACCCGGATGTGGGTTCTTCTCGACGATATAGACGCGTGGAACGATTTTCCATGGGGAGCATACACGTACAATGCTCTCTTGCATTACATGAGCTTTGTACCGAAGGAAGTCGAAGCTGTAAAATCGAAGTATAATATTGATGGTCCAGTTTGAGCTCTTTAGGTACAAATTTTGGATTTTATAATTCTTTTTTTATTTTATATTTTATAGTTGTACTGATCTTTAATCATATTGTAGATCTGGGCATATGAGGCGATACCAGATTTGGCCAGTCTGTGTGTACGCCTTATTAATGACGGTGGTATGCCCCGATGTGTGAAATGGGTATTTGTCACGCCACCAGATACGGAATGGATTACTTTCTTTGCCTTGCCGGTAAGTAACATTTTAAATATTTATGAACTTTTATGAAACGTATTATAATCTATTTTTTAAAATTTTTGAACAGATGGACACACCGCCATTTGAGACTCTTACGCCCACTCCTGAGGAGCAGCTATATGAATACTGGAGACGGGTGATTGGAGAGAACCCTATCGGTGTGGAGTTTCCTAGACCGACCACCGTACATCGGAGACGGGTGATTGGAGAGAATCCTATTCATGAAGAGGGCAATGTACCGGATCCTCCGCCGGTAGCACAGAAGAAAAAATCGAAGAAGAAACGTGCACCGGCGGAGGGTCAGTCATCTGGGCCTCGGAGAGATGAAGATTGGAGTTTGCCCACTTATGAAGGAATGATCCGATCGATAGATGAACGGTTTCAAAGCGCGAGAGCGAGTTATTAGAAAAAAGTGGATCGTACTTGGAAGGAGAATGAGGAAAAGTTCTTCAAAAAAGTGGGGAAATTGATAAAAAGTATCTTCGGGGGCAAGGGCAAGGACAAGAGTAAAGGCATACGATCCAGTTCTTCGTGGGATGTCGAGGAAATTAGTAATGAATTGGATGAGGAGACATCTGCACCATCGGAGCCACCACGGGGGAGGATGGTTAATGTACATGAGTGGCCCAGCTGGAATGAAGTAGGCGAACAACCACAGAGAGATGTGGAAGATACGACAAGTGGCGATGCAAATCCGTGGGATGTGGCTGCTCGAATGGGTAATCGTCGCGTTGATATGGGGCGGCATAGCATGTACGAGGACCGAAATGTTTGGGTCCCAAGACGTTGGGAGCCACTCCCTTATACGGCTCCACGGTCCCCACCGCTTGTACAGGTTTCTGTTCTATTCAAATTAAGTCGGTCGTTTTATATTTTTTATTTCATTTGACCATGATTTTTTGTCCAAAATGCAGCAACATCAGTCGGTCGTGGATGACTTATTTGATACGCAGCATGTACAACGGGTGTATCATAGCCAACCGTCGGAGCGGAACAATTGTACAAAGCGAGAGAGGTACAAACATTTTTTTTGAGTTATATAATTTAGGATTTTTTTTAATACAATGTTATTTGCGAGCCCATACTTGGAGCGTCTCCCAAATCCTAGTGGAGCTCCACGAATGTTTGATCCGACGCACCGAGGAGAGATTTTGAGAAGTTCATGGGAATGAAAATTTCAGCCAATGTCATCGTTTCCCAAGCATAACCTCTCCCACGGCTTTTTCAAGAACTTATTGGATCCTAAGTATGACATGGGTCACGCAATGATCGATTTGTACATATGCTATCTCCGTGAGAGAGCTTCATTTCAAAGAACGTGACGTGTTGTGTACACCCGATTCACGCTATACCGTCATAGCGACTACGTCAGTTTTTGTAAGTATATATTTATTTTATATTTTAAATATAAATTATGTTTATTTTTAATTGTCCTGCTAATGTGTATATTTTTTTTACAGACGTCCTTACATTCAGCTTGGACGTCCAATATAGTTGAGCCCGATAACGACTTCCATGAACGTTATGAGGTCAATTATTGTGGCTCGGATCCCAAATCGGGGGTTTAATGGATGCCGTTTTTGGAGCGGATACGACATTTGGTGATGATAGGATTCCGTGGTTCGATGCCAAATTCGTAAGTTTTACAATTTTTTCAATTTTGTTTTTTCTAAGCTATAATTATTATTAATATTTACTAATTTGTTTTATTTAATAGGTTATATTCCCGGTGTTGGCCGCCAGTCATTGGATGGCTGTCAGATTGTGTATCGAGTCATGGAAGTTGGAGTTGTATGACTCACTTAACTGCCGTAGAGACAAGGATATATATGAGTACCGAAAAGAAGTTTTGCGGCCACTCCGCAAACTGATCCGTCGATTGCTAGATGTACGTATTTTAATATTTTTAATATTTTTTTGGGGCTACTAATTATTTTTAATCGATCTTTGGTAGGCTACTAATTACTGGACAATGAACAAGTACCATCTGACGCATCCGGGCATTCGGACTCCTGAGTTGGTATTGATGCCGCAAAAGGAGCAGTTCAAGCAAGAGGATTCGCATAGTTGTGGTCCATATACGTGTATGGCAATTGAACGGCTCATAACTGGATACCCTACTCCGAAATGGGGTAATTTGAAATCAAACGTCAGAGTCTACGGGAGTGGATGGCTTGGAAATGGTTTGAGGCGGTGCCATTACGGAGATTTTGGATCTAGCTCTCCCAATGAGTAGTGTATTCAGTGACATTTTGAAACATTTTGTAAATTTAATTTTATAACATTTTGTAACATTTTGTAATATTTTGTAACATTTTGGAAATTTTCGTAACATTTTTTTTTTAGATTCTATACCTCTCGGCCGAGGCCGAGAAAATCATGTATCGGCCCTCAGGCCGATACACAGCCGATTAGTTATTGGCCCCAATCCGATCGGCCCCGAGCTATGCATGGGCTCGGCCGAGATTCTATACCTCTCGGCCGAGGCCGAGAAAATCATTTATCGGCCCTGAGGCCGATACACAGCCGATTAGTTATCGGCCTGATCGGCCCCGAGCTATGCATGGCATCGGCCGAGATTCTATACCTCTCGGCTGAGGCCGAGAAAATCATGTATCGGCCCTGAGGCCAATACATGGCCGATTAGTTATCGGCCCGATCGGCCCCGAGCTATGCATGGCCTCGGCCGAGATTCTATACCTCTCGGCTGAGGCTGAGAAAATCATGTATCGGCCTCAGGGCCGATACATGGCCGATTAGTTATCGGCCCCAACCCGATCGGCCCCGAGGCCGACAAAATCATGTATCGGCTGGGGCCGATACAGCCGAGCCGTGGTTGTTGGCCCCCGAAGGGTTTCGGCCCCGACGGGTTTCGGCCCAGGCCGATGGGTTTACCACCATCGGCCTTTTAGGGTTTCGGCCTTTATTTTTATTTTTTTCAAATAATTAAAGGGCATCTCCGCCTTGTGTGACAATAAAATTAAACCGATAGATCATCAATGAACCCTAAATAATTAAACCGAACGTTGACAATAAAATTTAATCGTTTGTTATCGTTCTAGATAAAGGGCATCTCCGCCTTGTGTGACCTTCTTCTCCACAGTTACCACATTTTTTGCTACGGCGCGTACCAGATGTACTAGCTTCTGCTCCTGAAGGACGACGGTTTTTTCTCGGGCGTCCGGCTTGCCGCATAATAATTGGTGGAAGAACAACAATGTCCTCTATTTCCGGTGGGACACCCCACTCATTTCGAGGAGGCAAGGGATTAACCACTCCGGCATATATTGCCTTCCACGTCGCCGTCGTATAATAATCATTAATATGATTGTACAAATTTTCACGGCGATGATACAAAACGGCGACAACGTGACTACACGGTAACAAGTCAATTTGCCAGACTCCGCATTCACACATTTCGTCTACAAGATTGACCCTCCACTGGCGCTCACCTGCGTCGACCTTGTATTTGTGGTTAGTGACCTGCGTAACTGTAAACCTTCGAGCCAGTTCTACTTCATTCCGCATCCTCAACTCAGAAGCCTCCGTCAACGGATTGTTTCTGGAACTTGCTTTTACCCGTCGTGTATCGAACCACGACTCTATCATATGACGGATTGCCTCGAGCATAGCTAGAATGGGTAGTCGTCTAGCCTCCAACAGTCGAGAATTTATTGACTCGGCGGCAATTCGATGTCGGTAAAACCGTATCGACGACCTTTACTAAAAAGTCGGGACCACTTCTCCGATCCGATTTCCATGAGCTTTTTGTAAATAGCAGGTTTTCCATGACGGATGGCGTTCATGGCGTCATGGAATTCTGTTGCCCGATAAGCATAAGCTGCTCGATAAAATGACCGGATAACCCACTCACCGTGCCTAGCAAGCTTATTCGATAAATGGTAGTAACAATGTCCATGTTGTGCATCAGGGAAAACCACTCTTACCGCATTCGCTATGCTTTTATGTTGATCTGAAACAATCACTAAACGTAATCCGTTGGAAATGCGGCTCTCAGTCGCATCATAAACCACGTCCAGGAAACATCATTTTTAATAGGACCTACACCAAAAGCGAGAGGGAAAATTTGCTCGTTCGCATCACAAGTAGCTGCGACGAATAATATTCCCCTATTTCTCCCTTTTAAATGGATACCATCCACCACAATTACCTTCCGGAGGTTGCCTAACCAAGGGGCTCGCGATACACCAAGCGCAATAAATAAATGTCGGAAACGACCATCCTCACCGACATCAAGATCCGTATATGTTCCCGGATTTGTTTGTTCCAACAAATGCAGATATTTTGGCAGTTTGCTGAACGAATCTGCATGTCCGCCGTAAATCATCGATATAGCTGCGTTGCGCGCTCGGAGGGCAACACCGTAGGTTGCTTCTATTCCAAATTTATCCAACAAATCGGCCTAAATATCAGCCGGTTTCATTAACTTGCTTTGATGACGCATTTTACGGGCTATATAAGCAGCGACAACCTTCGACCTCACATTTCGTTCGCCAAGTCCGAATAAATCAGTTGTACAGTTGTGGTCCGCAACCCATCTAACAACCTCCCAACACGTCTGACCTCTACAGTATGCCCGTAGCTGGAATGGACAATCAACACTTCTTCTGCACAAATATTCCAAACGGGAAGCACTAGAACGTTGCACTCTGAAATCCGCACCGTTTTCCAAATGGAATAGAGCTACAGCAGCATAAACTTCGTCTTTCGAGCTCAACATCAATCCTACTTGCAGACTTCCGTCTACAACAGTAATCAGGTTCTGCGACGCTACTGAATCGGATACATCAAGGGGAACAACAGGAAGTAGCCAGTTGCATGCTGGCTTCGTGTTGTCGTGTACGGTCTCGTCATTTGTTCGAGAACGATTGGCCGGAACTAGCAAAGACATAAGTTCACTTACGCCACCCTCCCTCCGAATCCATGCAGCAAAATCTTGTAACGAACAATTAGTCAAGGCAGAAGGAATATATTCATCCTCATCATCATCACCATCTGAATCCGTCTCCACACGAACATTCCTTTGGGGACCCCGTCCGCCATCATTACTTCTACTTCCTTGCCCCGTAAAGCAATTAGGACCCCAGAAATTATAATTATCTTCGGAAATTGATTCGGATTCGAACACCAAATTGAGGATTTTGCACTTCAGGATACACAACAAAAACAACCGGCTCTACGTCTATAGAGCACAATCGCGAAAGATCGCATCATGGCCCATAGTGGCCTTCATCATCCGGCCGGTTCGTCGGGAAGCGAAAGTATAATAAATGAAGTAGTTGAAAGGAAGGGAATAAGCAACGAGCCACCGATCAATGTTTTGTCGAAGATATTCGAGAGAAATATTGTTTGAAGGAATGTAAACAATGAACTCATGCCCCGACATAATTCGACTCGCATCGAATTGGCCATTCAATTTCACAATAATTGATCGAAAATCGTCATTTCTATCAATCAAATTTTGTTTGAGAAGATTGGAAGTGGAATGACGAAAATTTGGTGTGAATCAACCAAATCGGCTATCCTACGTCTTATAAGGAATTGTTCTGACAAATTTTCACGTGAAATATCAATCGGGCCGATCGGCCCCCATCGGCCCCGCCATCGGCCCTCTGCTTCGTGCATGTGCAAGTAATATTCGACTAGTCAAATCTGCAGATAAAGCCGATTTGCGGCAAAAAGTCGAGGATCGGCCCTCATCGGCCCCGTCGGCCCTCAATCGGCCCCTATTGGAAATTTGCGGCAAAAAAAGTCTTGCAGATGTCTTGTCCAATAATGTCTCGAAGGAGGGGCTTAGGGCCGATGTAGGCCGACATACACCCTTAATTGGCCTCTTTTCGGCCCTTCTTCGGCCGATAGCTTGTTCGGCCGTCGCCCATTTCTTTTCGGCCGATGGGGATCTTTTCGGCCATTTCTTTTCAGCCGATGGGTAGGGCCGATGCGTAGGGCCGATGGACAACAACAATTCGGACATCCATCGGCCGATGGGGATATTTCGCCTGTAATCATCAGGGCCGATTAAGGGCCGATTGACTCCCACATCGGCCCCTCATCGGCCCACCGCCGTATAAGGACAAAATGGCTAGATTTGTGTTTTGTTTTAGTGGTTGGCTACATTTGCTTTTCAATTGGTACTATTTGGCCTCTGCTGCAAATGCCCCCTATATCTTGTATCAAGTACACAATCCGAGATAGAATTACCAACACTCATAAAAACAAAATCTCCCTCTAATAATTAGGCTGGTTTTCCGCTGCATAGTTGTTAGTGTTAAAAGTGAATTTTCTCCCAACTCGCCGCAATGCAATTCTGTTTTTCCTGCTTCACCATCATAATCATGCCGCCTAAAATGACCCACCCCGTCGAGTACAGGCTGCACGGTTGCTTCAAATGGTATTAATTCTTGTGCTTCACCCGATGACTTTGGTGTTAAACATCATGAGCTAACAACTGATGTGGATTACATACACCGCTCCTTGTCTCCATACCACCCGCCGAACCTATGCTCATGTAGTTGCTTATGTGATTATTGTTGGGTTTCAGACTAATTATCAATGAACTATTCATTTGTCTTGTTCACAATCTCAGCAACCCTAAAATTCATATAAAGATAGTGTGACACAAGCAAGACACGAAAAGATTCTCTGTGCTTTTGGAGTGGCTATTTATTTATACTTCCTGGTCATGGTTGAGTTCGTAAATTCTAATTGATTTTTACAAGAACCGGATTTATTACATTTTACTGCAAATAAATGTCCTGCCCAGCCTTATACTAACTTAGTTTCTTGAAGATGGATGATTCATAATAAAATTATTTGTGGGCCTTCGTTCAGCCCTCAGCACATGCAAATGCCGTGCAAGGCCCTACCATATCTCATATTTAATTGATGGTTAACATAATTCTCCTCTTTTTTTTCCCCTCCTGAGAAATCCGCATTATAGGTTATACTCTCAACATTGTCAAGTTTGTCACTGTAACAACAATCTAATCATGGGACATATTTAATAAGAGTTTAAATATGTATACCTACATCCCTTAATAGATGTAATAATGGCATATGATGAACATAATAATGGCGTAACGCGTAATAGGTCTGAATTGTGCTCTCGCCCGTTGAGTTGGCCATACATGAGTTGCATTAACTATGCTGTATGCAGAATAATGGAGAAAGCTAAAGACAAATTTCTAACTATGCAAAAATAATTAAATAATCCAGCCTACATTCATAATGTGTCCCACAAACACTCGCACTCAGCACAAATGGAGCAACAAAGGGATTATTAATTAGGATAATTAATTAGGCCAAAGGTACTTTTCATTAAAAAAAAATACACTGTCGAAGCTCAATTTGAACTGAATCAAGCCCTCAAAATGATGGGGAAACTGTATTAATCTTCAAGAACTCCGTATAAGTACACACATCTTGCTCAAGTAGTAGCAAATTTGTAAGAAAAAAGAATCGGAACAACATAATATAGGTAGTAACTTCAATTAATTTAACCTTTTTCCATTTCAGTAGTTAAGAGCATCGCACCTGTGCCTAATCTCTCCTGCCCTTCCAGTCTTGACGCCATAGACGCTGAGCTTCTCCATCGCGCTTGCAAATGCTCGGAAAAAAGCGTTCTGATCTCGCGAATACAGCTCCACGAACCCTCGGGTTCTCGGATCCGAGCTCAGTCCGTGATCCGACTTCATCAGCCCCAATCCCCTTTTCACGTTGTTGTAATACACATTGTCGAATTTGTTCGGAGTAATCACATCGTTGAACACCGACAGTGTTGGATTTTTCTGGTAATCGGCGCAGGCATTTCGCAGCGACCTCGCGAATTCGGGGTAGTATGATGGATCAGATTCGGATGTTTTGCTGTAGTTGTATAGAATCGAGCTGAACTCCTTGCAGTGAGAGAATCCGATGGTGTGAGCGCCGGATAATGCGACCATTTCCTGAACGGAAAATCCTTTGGATTGGAAGATTTGGATGATTTGAGTCATCGGCATCGTAGGGCGGGGGAGGTTGCCATCGACGTCGGCAGCGCGTGAGGCCAGGGCGTCCTTGCGCCCTAGTTTGACGGAGTAGTACGGCCCGCCCATCATTACGACGAGGTTGCGGGTCGCGACGGCGAGGATATCGGCACAGGAGACGACGCCGGGGCAGGTGAGCTCGAGCGCGGTCTTTGCGCGGACGACGACGTCGAATCCGTCGCCGGGGAGGGAGAGGTTGATATCCGCATCTCGCTCGGATTTGCTGAATCGGGTGGAGGAAACTAGGACGGAGGCGTCGCAGCCCCCTACGAAGCAGTCGTGGAAGAATAGGCGGAGCGCGGCGGCGGCGGTGGTGGGGGAGGATATCTGCTTGTTGGTGGTGGTGTCCTGCACGATCTGCTCGAATTTAGGGCAGGATTTTCTGTAGTAGGCGGTGGAGAGAAACGGCTGGCGCTGCGGCCGCTTGGCTGCACCGGCAGCAGGACTGAGCAGTAGGAGGGCGGAGACCGTGAGCAGCAGAAGCAGCGGTGAGGTCATTACTGACAATCTGTTTCTCTCTAGGGTAGATTTGGGGAAAGATTAGAGAGAGAGAAGTAGGAGGGAGGGATTCAAGTGGATTTAAGTGAATGCAGCTGTATTAGAATGTGGCTGGCGGGCGTGCACGCGACGCGCCACTATCTCCAGCACTAATCACGGGTTCTGTGGGGCCCACATTCATTGATGCAGCTGTTCTGAACTGCTGGCTGGGTCTAAAAATCCATCCTTTACACTCAAATTTCTAAATATTTCATGTAAGTATTTAAATCTCGTATTAATTTAATATCTTCTTTTGGAAATTATGAAGTAATTTTTAGTTGAAGAAATAAGCAGAGCGTGTATAGGGAGGGAGTGGGATTTCGAATATTTTTTTTTAATTAAATCAAAGAGAGTGGGGAAGGGAACCATGTCTCCGCCGTCTCTCTTGTCCAACCCAATCCAGCTTCTTATTCTTTTCTTGTCTTGCAGTTTTTTTGACGAAAAATGCTCGCCATATTGTATTTCCAAAGTGTACGATATTGAAAGTAGCATTAACTTTAATACAGTATATATTTGGTCAGTTGATAAACGAAATGAATTAGGGAAATTAATACTTAGAAAGTAGAGATGTCGGTGGATATATAATATATCATATGGGGGGTTGGGTTTATGGGAGAAAGAGCAGGAGAGTTGAAACTAAAATCCATGGCATGTGCAAGCTGGCCCTACATCCCTTTTTGCATGGGTGTTCGCAGGGCAAAGGTCAATTATTTATTTTATAAAATTAGGTTTTAAATTGGGCCTTTATTGAAGAGGAGAATTTTGCATCTGGGCCGAACACATGCTCCATTATCCATTCCCAAATCTAATTGCTAGGATAACATAATTTGCTAATAGTTGTACAAAATGTAACTAAGATTTCAGACTCACCTCAAAAAAGAAAGTTGAGAGAAATTACATCTGTTTGAGAGAGGAGGGGTTGGAGGATCCAATTTGGATGTCTTTGGTGTATATACTGGTAACTGCAAAGAGCAGAAGAACAAAGACCACTTGAGCACTCATGATTCCGAAATGGCTTATGCTGTTTCCGATTTCCATCCAGCTTCCCGTATTCCGGACCTGTTACCATCACCACCATATCCATTCAGTAACACAGCCTGAGAACCAAAATGGGAATGAAGAAACTATACCAGGAAGAAGAAATGAATTGTCATGACATCCGAACAAATTATGACGAGAAAATAGCATCCCAGAAGCGCAACTCTCAGCAATCTGGTAATGGCAGTGAATGTGCATCTGCATATATCATATTTCAACTCAGTAAGTTTGTAGGTATATGACAGAGAAGAAAAAAAAATTACACTCACATGACAAGCACAAATGGCACCAACAATTTGAAAATAAGAAGGGCTGCCATCAGAAACGGCTGCAACAAGTAGCAAATGCTATCAAACCAGTAACAAGGACTGAACTCAGATATAAATCAATCGTTTAGCTGCTACTCACACTGAAGATTGTGATGAATCGATAAACAGAAGAGATCTCAAAACTGGCAATACTTGCAAAGTTACCAGTTCCAAAGAATGCAATGTTGAAGAATACCATCTACAAGCACAAAAGAATTAGAGGAACCGCACAGACAGATGGATTAATAATCTAATCTCTAGGTTATGTTCAGGAACACACCTATTTCAGAAATAAGATGATAAGATCAATTATTAATTACTCTACACACAATATGTCTTCATGAATGAGAGCAGTGGGTCAGAGCAGGTAAAAGAAAAAAAGATAATTAGTACATACATGCATAAGGATGGAGACAAGACGGGGGAGGCTATTCTCAAGCTATCAAATTTAAAGTTCAATAAGATTGTATGTAAATGAGTTTAACACTCACAAATGTTAATGGAATGCGCATATCAGATAACTGCAAGTATCTATCATTGCATTCCTGAACAAGGTCATCGTCCACAACCACGGCAGAGATGCTCGTTTGACTTATGTATAGATTAGCATTTTCAAAAAGTATCCATGCCATAAGTGCAAGAGCAAGGGCACCATAGAATACAGCTTCATATCTGCATGGATTTAAGAAAAAGTAAAACCATACGAGCAACAAACAAGTCCATTTATCAATTAATTTATCTGGTTATGTCCCAGGTAGTTTGTTTTAGCATGAGAAGTACCCTATAGAAAGCAGGAGGAATGCAGGCGCAAAACCAAGATATATGGAAGTAAGCCTCGACAAGAGACCATTCGGTGAAAAAAGCGGTAGAACCATTGAGACACCTATGAAGAACCAAAAGTAAGCAATCACAGCAGTGTGTTGGCTGTATTTAAGACCACAAATGAGAATCTAACAATCATTAGCTCCTAACACACGTGAAGGATCTCGTTCAACTTCTTTCATACTTCACAGCAAGGAAAAATTAAATGGTCTTAGTTCCCTTCAACACCCTTTTTTATTCCCAAGGAAAGCTGAAAAATGTTTTGATGTATGCAAGGATCTATCCTCACTTCTTCCACATTTTCATGAAGACAGCGAGAAATTAATAAGAACTTTCAGAGTTGCTTCTCTTTTTATCTATATGTTTTATCCTATTCAGTTGAGTCATTATACAAAGAACAGATTACATATTCCAGGGAATGTTACTCATGAGTTGTAAACAGACTCTAGTCTAGCTTATAATTTATACGCAATCCAGGTAATTATAAATCAAACTGTAGTCAGTCTTGAGGTATTTAAATTCCAATACCAATGTAACCATCAATGATAGCAAGATTAAGAAAATGATGGCTAATGAAATAGCTATGTAAAGAAAGGTCCAAAAGTACCAGCAGTTGACCAATTTATCATTTGGTGTAATACAAGCAATCCTTGCTTTTCGGTTCTACGAGATGTTGACAAGGGCACCATAATTGATGACAAAGCAACCAGCAAGACCTATTATATTGAAGAAAGAGTTTCACATAGATATTCAGTAGAGGCAATCACATTGATTACGCAAATTACGTGATGCATCAGATAGATACCTGAAAGAGGAAAAGGATATTAGATTTGGATTTCTTCACTTCATGGGTGAGAGGAACCCAATATTTATTCTCTATGGAATACATATCCAGGTATCTTGAAGCTATTCCTATTATTACGATCATAAATCCACTGGAGACTCTGAAAATTGAGATTATAAAATAAGTTGGTAAGCTATTCCTATGATGTTCATCACTCTATCCAGAGAACGTAAATATAGTAACATTTCAAAGTTAACCTATAGATGTAAGGGTGAGATCTTGCCAGAAATGATGTAACCTACAGAATTAATACTAATTAGCTTCTCTTGGGAATCCTGGACCTTCTAGCTAGTAGCAAAACTATTAATTGGTCTATAGATGGAAATCTGAATTTCTCACTAGCATCAGTAAACCATGAAAAGCATGTAATTGACTTTAATTTACAGTAATCCAGAGACTCATAAGCATAATAAGTTATTCTGAGAAAAAAAGTTATAACTCCCGCTGGAAACAAAAAGGACTATAAGGCAACGACAGATACTTAAGGATGTAGACGATCCAGCACTATAACTAAAACACTCTTACTTCACTATGACAGAAAAATAATTTTTCATGAGAATTAAATAAACATAGCTTACACTAGTTTAGTATTGTCGGGGATTTCACCGGGCATCAATGTAAAAATCGACAAGGACCAACATGCTGGCCATACATAGAATGGCAATGCTGATCCCCATGGCATGGCATATAAAATATAAATAGAAGCAACAACCCCAATAATCAAGAAACTGTAAGTATAGATTTTCCTCTCCATGAAGCTTTTAACCTGCATAAATTAGAACAAAAGAAACCGAGAATGAGATTTGGAGTAAACAGGAAAATCCTTGGAGACTTATTATTATAAGAATGATGATACATAACCAGGATTTCGAGAATGAACACTGAAAGGACAGAGGTGGCCAAAAGTTTTACAAAATAACTCAATTCTTCCCCAAGAATATGTCTCCAAAGTGCTCTCAAAAACTTATATTCACAGCAGATCTGGGCCCAAAGGAATATTGTCATGGCAAAGTACGCATGATAGAGAGGAGGAGCATGTTCCACTAGCAGTATAACAGAAACTGATCCCATCAGGAGACAACCAAAGAAGTATATCTGTCAAGACAAACATATTAATATTACTGTGCAGAAGCAGAGAAAAAGGTGCAAAATAGTTACATATGGACTTAGTTAGCTCTAATACCTTCTTGGTGTTCGCCTTCAGGTAAATTGATCGGTCCTTACTGGCTAACTTTTTAGGTAATGAGGTATAAGATTGCAACAAATGGACTATCAGATAAATCATCCATCCAAGGTAGCCAAGAGAAATTACAGCCATCAGCCTAAACCAATCATAAGTCTGAAAATAGTGAAGCCCATCCAGTGCCAAACTCCGAAGATTTTCAGATAGCTCTTTTGCAGCCTCATAATCACTTTTGGTTATTAGGTGTTCAATTTGATCCAAGACCAATGTATAATTGCTCAAGGGTTTGAAAGGCTTGAAATACAACGAGTTTGCCTGCTTTAATTCTTATCGTATAATCAAGGAAACAGTTTCAGAAATAAATAACTATCATTCCCAAACATCCTCCGTAGATTGTTTAAAAAGGTAGCAAGATCCAATGTGATAGTTAAATAGATCAACCAAGTGAGATATGATTTCATTGGTCTAGTTGAGGCCCCTCCCCCTTCCCCACTTCAGACCTTGCATAAGTGATTGGGTGGCAGAATTGAGCTCTATGTAGTTCATACAAAAATGGAACAAAAAGCATGATACCGCACTAGAGCTAAGCAGACATTGACCTTCAAACAGCTAATGATTTGATGACTGAAGTTGGGCTCAAAAGAAAATGAATCATAGTAGAGCTTCTGAGTGGCATTAGTTCAACATACTCAAAACATTCCAATAAAAAGTTAGAAATAACCACCACTGGCATCTATATAAAGGATACGAGATTTCCGAATAAATTGACTGAGAATTTGCTTTGTGTTGGCCAGAACAGCCTCAACTTCATCGACCTGCTACAAATTTTTCAACTCTCCATGAATAAATCTTAGATGTAACGAAAAACAATTATAAAAGTGAAGATCCAGAAAAGGAAACAAAATATTTGGAATTACATAGCTTATGCTTTGCCAGCTCACCTTACTAAGATTAACATATCCAAGCGGCAAATTTCCAACTGAGTTTACAGGACATGGCAAACCTACGAGTGTTGACTGTCAAAAGTTGCAAAGAAAATTGTTGTTACGTATATGAATAACGGTACGCATTGTAAATGAAACCTAGGTAGCAATGAGAAATTCCACTTTTTGATAAATTGTACAACCATCAATGGTGCAATATCAGCTTGATTCACATCCAGTCTCTCTATGCCATGAAGACCCCACTCGGTTGGTGTGGGCATGTCATGGACATGGTCATCAACAAAGCGAACAATGTGTTCATGGCGATGATTTTCATGAACATGCAGAGGTGGTTGTACACCTGCTCCCCAAGCAACGAGGGGAGTATCAGTGTTTGAGGGATGCCCATCACCATGGCTCCCTGTCAGTAAAAATTATTCCTATCAGCACATTATATCACCAATTTCACATACATGGTATTTAAAGATTTTTCAACAGAATAAAAATATGGAATTTAGCATACACGACCTTTATCACTCATCCCATGGTCAGCAGTAAAAACATAAGCTGTCAAATTATCCTTGAAGTAACTCTGAACAAGATTATAAACTCTTTCAGCAATATTGTCAACAACCCTAATGTTATTGAGATATATTGGTGAATAAGGCCGATGAGCATGACCATTTGAATCGCAACCAAGCAGGTGCAAGAATACAACAAGATTATCTTGTTGAAGAAGCCGCTTCAATTTCACATCTTCATTAGATCTGTTCAAGAGACCCTCGAATTGATCCAGTGACCATTCATCTAAAAACGATGCATCTGCATAATACACACAAGATTTTGAAAAGTCCTAAGCTAAAAGCAAAGAATTGGCCTGATATAGGAAAAGTAACAAACCAGTGGCAAAATCTTCGTACTCATGTGGATAAGAGTTCCATGTGCTATGCTGTACCGTATTACAAAATATAGGAATGATATCTGGACTGCCAAATGCAAATGTATGCCGGCTCCTATTAAACACAGAATCAAACTCAACCGGATTTGCTTTCCAACCTAGAATGAAACAGTATCCAGTTACCAAATTTGCTAAGAAACAAGTAACATAGATATCTCAACATACAAATAATCATCATTGACACAACTTAAGCTACCAAGACTGAGTTCAGCAAGATGGAGCAAACCAGAATCAGTTCAAATACTCGAACTATAACCTATTAACCTACCTTTAGTCACAGCACTAGGATCTTCATAAAAACCAGCAATAATAGCAACATGTCCAGGTCTAGATTCCGTTGGCGGCCGCGCGTGCGACACTCCCCAACGACCACGCTCCTTAATCACACTCCGCAAGAAAGGCGCCCTGTAGCTCCCATTAGAATCAGGCTCGAAAAACTTGTCGGCCCTCAAACCATCCGCTGCAATCAAAACACCATATTGTCCTTCAGTTAAAAACCCAAACACCTTAGGAGAGGAGGAGAAATCAAAAGAAGGAACTACCAACGAGCAGCACGAGGCGTTTGGCAGGTGGAGAGAAGCGCGGCGTAACGGGCTCCATTCCATGAACGATTGGGGTCTTGAAGTATATGTCGAAAATGCTGAGCATGTAGACTGCGTGGAGTAATACTCCGATAATTACAAGACTTTTTTCCCGTCTTCTCAGAAACATGGTTCGTTTTGTTGGACTTCTTGCTTCAGGTGATCTGCCGTCGTTCGTAACTCCGAGGACTCCATCTCCTCCTCCCCACATTCTTTTCCAAGATTGGATTTTTCCTCACTGGATCTTCGTAATCAGATTTTCTTCAATCTGATGTGATTTCTGAAAATGGATCATCTAATTTGAAACATCGGGTCAATGGATCCGGGTTATGTGTTCCGACACAAAAATGGGTAGCAGGGTAGGCTGCCGCTGCGATGGTTTTCTTGTACCATTCCATACTTCTTTTCACTTTTAGGTTAAATGTTCTTCAACGGTAAAAATTAGGGTTTTTTTTACCAAAAAAATTGAACGTTTTTCAGAAATTCCTCCATATACTTAAGGTGCAATGGGTAAAAATAGGCAAAGTGTGCTCCTTAAATGCAAAAATAGACATTCTATGTTAAATATGCATTACATAGGCAATGTATCTTTTTTGCAATAATTTCAATAATCTAAAACTTATAGCCTATTTATAGCTGACGAATTTGTTCCCTTCAAATAAATGCATAATTAAACTTAATTTTTTTACACCCAACTGTAGATCATTAAGTATAGATAAATGAATAATTAATTCTTATTTTAAATTAGTTATACTTTATAATCATAATTATTTATTAATTAAGGTTTATTTGTGCGCCTAATTATTTTAGTGCCCTTCGTGTTATATTTGTGCCCCAATTAAGTCATCATAATCATTTTCCAATAATAAATTAATAATGTTAATAATATAAATTAATTGAATGTCCCAAATCATTTCAATAGACACTTTAGGTAAAATTAGAATATTAGTAATAAATAGTTTAAGATTCATTAAATTATAATAAATAAATCTATATAATATATATCTACATGTACATCAATCAACATTAATTAACAAAAAGTAAAGAATAATAGTCACTTAGGTGTAGGGTTGTAAACGAACCGAATCGAGTCGAATATCACTGTATTTGATTTGTATTTGCTTCGTTATTTGAGTATTCATATTCGTATTCGTTTATTATTCGAATATTAAATTCGATTCGTATTCGATTCGTTTATGTTATTCGAATATTCGAATCGAATCGGATATTATAGGTTGTTTCTAGGTTGAAAACTTGAAATATATTCAAAGTAATAGCGTCAGTTTTAAAAGACTTAATATTATATAATGTATATTTTAATATTTCCTTAGTAATAACGTCACTTTTAAAATATTTATTATTATATAATGTATATTTTAATATTTTCTTAGTTAATTGATTATGATCATTATATAGTATTTATGGACTAAATTATTAATGGATTTCATTACTATATTTATTTATTATATTTTATTTATTAAATATGCTAAAAAATTAATTGAATATTTGCGAATATCGAATCGGATATCATAATTTTATATTCGTATTTGAATACTAATCAAATCGAATCGAATATACATATTCAAATTCGAATATCAAAATTTTGAATAAAAAAATCGAATATCGAATACGAATACCGAATCGAGCAAAATTATTTGATTCATTTTACAACCCTACGTAGGTGTTGATGTTAGGAAAAAAACAATAAATTAAGGGAAAAATGGAAAAATTGCCTATTCCGTACATATTTGACATAGTTTGCCTATTTTTGCATTTAAGTTTCCAAGTTTGCCTATTTTTAATTTTTTCCCTATACTTAAACCACTAATTAATAAACCAATATTCATATAATTATTAAAAAATAATAATATAAATCTATTTTTTGGCGTATGTTGGATCATGGTCCGTGGATGCATGAGTATAAAAACAAATTGAGCAAAAAATAATGTTTTTACGACCATACTCTAATTTTTAGGGATGGATAAGCTCAGAGTTTTTCACCTAAGCATAAATACACGAAATGTAATGCTTATCATTGTCACAAACAATCAACAGAGAAGTGCAGCATCAGAATTATTCGTGATGGGGTAAGATAGATCCCGTCATGATTCTCAAAATTTGGGAAGAAAATGATCTAGCTGGAATCTTCTTCATCCTCGAAGCTCAAATTCAGTGTTTGCAGCTTGAAGCCTGAACCTTGAATTATCTCAACCAAGCTCGAGGCAACACCGGTAGCTTGTACGGTTGTTTGCTTTGTCAACTACAAAACAAGAAAGATCCCAACTTGCTTATGTATAGAACAGCCATGAACAGAGGATAATTAGTAGACATACACTTGTTAAACTATGGTATTCAAAATAAAAGACCTCAAATACAAAGTAAATCAAGTATCACTTGCATTAGTTGCATATTCCCTACTACCATCATATTGTAAGAGTTGCTACGTTCGTATAAGAATGTCGGAAGGCAAGCAATGTCTGAAGGATCTACAACACATCAGTTACTAGTAATTATATGCAGCCATTCAATTTTCACATACGATGGTTTCTCTTAACTTGTTTTTCGCAAAAGTGTTAGCTTCTTCATGAGGATATAAGAAAATGATGGGTAAGGCAATGAGCAAAGAAAATACCTCCACACTTGCAATGCCCTCGAGTACTTGCACTTTGAGATCTGCAATGCCTTCTACTTCCTACAAATGCAAATTCAGATTCCAATACATCAAAATGCATCCAGAAACAACGGTTCAAAGAAGCTACTTTAGAAAGTATGCAAGACAAATGTTCCTTCACCAAAAGCAACACCATGAATGATGAACCAGTTAAGAAAAAAAGATGATAGAGAGCAATAGAGATGATCGTTTACAAGAATATGATATGATTCAAATTGTAAGAAATAATAAGCTTGTATCTTTATCTGTCGAGTTAAATTTGCAAAAAGCCCCCCAAAATTCATGATTGTATCTGCTACTGAGTTTTAAATTAACATGGATTGAATGGTAGACAATTAGTATCAAATAAATTCAAGACATTGGCGCATAATTGAATTTAATGAAGTACCTCTAAAGCCTTGGTAACCGCAGGAACAGCTGAGTCGACCATCGTCCCTTCAGCCTACAAATTTCAAAACAGATATCAATCGAAGAGATGGCGTGCATTCCGGAGATACCAAAAAAGGGGATAAATTAGTCAAATACATGAAAAAGCATCGTGAGCACGTCGGAAGGCGACACTGCAACGGATACAGTCTGGTCGGCGACGGCGGCGTCAGCATCGGGAGGCGAGGTTTGTTCGTCAGCCACAATTGTTGCTTCATCCTCCGTCACGGCTCGTACTATCGTGCGCCTTGAAGTTCTCCGCTTGCTGAGTTTTAACGCTGACGAAACGACGGAATTCTTGAATTGGGAGTACAGTTTAACGCAGGGGAACTGTGACTGGAGTGGGCCGAGAGAGGATGATGAGTAAATCGAGAGAGAGAAAGGTGAAGCAGGTTTGTAAAGAGAAAATGCGGAGAGGGAAGCCATTGTTGTGTAACAGTAAGCTGTTGTTTGTGGAGCAATATTTTCCAATCTATCCACAAAGGAAGGAGAGAGGGCAGTAGATAATTTTTTATTTTTTTTTATTTTTACCGAAGACTTAGTGTAACAAAATAGCGTTTGATACAATAATGTCTTTATTTTAAATTTGAAAAACTAATTTCCTGTTGGAAACGAAATTAACTTTCACCGAAATTGTGTAATTAATATAAATTTTATGTATATTTACTATTCACCCGAATTGCGGATTAGCATCCCTAAATTTGCAGATTCGCCTCATGTGCAGATTTGCCAAACAAATCAATAGCATTCTAAATCCATTTCTCCACACATTTTAGCTACATATGAATTCCTAATAACTTATCTACAATTTTCAATTTGTTCACCACGCCGGCAGGAAAAAAAACACAACGCATCTTACATCTTGGGACAGTTAGGTTCATTATTTCATGTCACATTCCACTTGAATTTCGCCCGCTGCAAAAAATGCATAAGGTTTATTTATTATAGGCAAATGTGAAGAGGAATAATATCACAAATGAAAAGATAGAAAAAAAAGGGATAATTACTCTTTAGATGAACTCCTAGGTTTGCTTGGGCATCAGCTTCAGTGTTACACTCCTGAAAACATTCAAGAATAAAGGGCTTTGTGGATGAGACTTTAAGAGAATGTTTCGACAAACAAAATTCGCCTTCTTCGCATCACTACTCATAAATAGAAAACACAGAACAAAATAAATAGATATAGGCTTACAACTGAAGCAACTGGTCGTTTCAACTTACTCTTTCGATATGCATTATCTGGAAAGACATAAACTGGTCTTTGAGCTCTTTAGCTACCTTACACAATTCAGTCATATTCTGAGTTTTGGTTCTCCATTGACCCTGAACCTATTATGAGATCAAGTAGTAAGTAAAGAAAGAAGATTTAATCATAGGAAATAGTTAAATAATAGTGGAAGCACCACTACAAGGGCCAAAACTGCAATGAATTGTAACTAGATGGGAAAAAAGATGCTGTTTACATAATTTTAATGCATCAAGATTTTTCTTAAGTTCAGTTTCTTTTATATTTTAGATTTCAGTATTGACAGAGGGGATCAAGAAACGAAAGAGTTGAGATGAAGGAAGTGTAATACCTGCATGCAAACAAGTTTTGAATCTCCTCGAACACATATGTGTTTAAACCCTTTTGAAAGAGCATATCTTAACCCCAAAATTGCACCTCTATATTCAGCAACATTATTGGTTGCAATACCCACACCTTCACGCAACCGGAACACCTAGAAGTATTGAATGTGTCATACATAGGTCAGATCATGTGGCGTTGAAACTGAAAAACAGTAGGTAGAAAAACTTGATAGAAGCATTCAACCTCAGATAAAAAGGAACTTAGCCTATGCACAAGATAATTAGAGAAGATCACAGGAATCTACAGTTGGAAGGCAAGAAAAAAGTACCATGCTCCCATCTGCTGCCCGGATTATAGCCCCTGCACCAGCTTGTCCAGGGTTGCCCTTAGAAGCACCATCAAACTCGAGAATGCATGAACACTGTACATGAAATAGGAAATCAAGCTGTGAAAATTGTACAGCCACCTATACTAGATATCAGCAATGCATAAACAAGTATATCAAAGAAGGATAAAGCCTGCAAGTTATGAACTTATGCCTGATGGAGAAGAAGCACACAGGATGAGACCTCATATATTCAGCAGTTACGGCCCTATACACTGGACTTCCAGTTTCATTTTTAATGCAAACAAAATGATTCCAAAATCATGTATAGGTAACAATGCATGATAGAACAGAAGTACATCATACGCAATTATGCATTAAAGACCAGGGCATTTTAGTTTCGGCTTTTAGGATACTGAAACTTCAAAAAAACATGTTCCAGCAACTTACACAATATGAAGAGATTGGAGGAACTTGAAGGAAATGATCTAATTTCCCATGCTTTAGCTGAGGAATTGCCGGAAATGAAGCAGATCCAACAATTTCCTGAGGAGAATGAATAAGAAGGCATAAGTAAAAGTTCAGAAATTTTCTTTTAGAAATCATGCATAATGAAGGAAAGATAAGTAGAACTCAATGGCTGAAAGCCCAG
Source organism: Lavandula angustifolia (assembly GCA_028984105.1). NCBI lineage: Eukaryota > Viridiplantae > Streptophyta > Magnoliopsida > Lamiales > Lamiaceae > Lavandula > Lavandula angustifolia. The sequence continues at coordinate 15,528,453 of CM054824.1, forward strand.
TAAAGACTATTGCATGAATTACTTCAATGCTGTAAATAGAGCTACTAAAAATTCAGGTATTACCAGTGGCCTCTTTTCGACGAGGTTTTTTACAGCTGATTTATCTTTTGAAGAATTTGGTTCCTAGACACAAGAAATAAAAGTCACGATGATGATGATAATGCATATATTCTTTAAAAGGTCTAGTGCATGTATTGGTATGTCATGATGGCAAGCTTCGAAGGGTCTGAAGCCATACTGCATACGGCCAAAATAAGTTCTTGTTTTGACTAACTAGTGTCTGAAACCATTCAGCAATTACAGTTAAGAAATCTTACACGAAAAGGGCAAGCGATAAGTTGACCGAAAAGATCATCTTGCAGATCACTAGCATCAATAGAATAAATAGAATTCTTAAGTCCATGAGACGAGAGAAAGTCCTCGGCTTCTTTTGACAAACCGTATCCTTTAAAAACACTTAAGGACGCATCATTTACCTACAAGAGATACATTCATATAAAAGATCAGCAACTAACCAGTTGACATACTTCCATAACTCTATTCCATAATGATGCAAAAACCAATGCATTATTTGATCATCACCATCATCAAACAATTACTTTGTCAAAGTTAACTAGAAAGATAAGTTACAAAAATCTCTTGATCATGACACAAAGTAATCTACACTCACTTAGTGCTGCATTGGTTCGACTGTGAAAGACGTGCTTCAAAAAAGCCATCTCAACGTGTTCAGATTCATAAAGATACTCATTTACTAACTCCATAAACCAATATCTACTACAATATCAATTTTCAGTTTCAGTAAGCTTAGTACATGATAGAGCAATTTAGAGAGCCAAAATCCGAATGCATGCAATACACAAATCTTGACAGCCAAGAAGAATCCATAGAGTAGTCGAACTGAAAATAGGCTAAAGATTCAGAAGAAAATTACAGAAGTTCGAAGAATTGATTGAAGATCACTTATGCTTTTATACACTCCGAAAACATCTCCCTTCCGCACGACATAGAAAGCATCCTTTTCATCCCCCATCTTCCTAGCCGCTTTCAATCTTCAATCGCTGCAAATTTTCAAAAAAAAAAAAAAAAAAAAAAAGGGAACCGCGTAGTTAAATGACATGATAAACATTCGTATGAAGTAATCTCGAACCCTAATTACCATAAAAATCACAGCGAAACACACAAACAAGAAAAATCAAGAACCCTTCCAAATTCCTTTCTTGAACTAAGAATTTTGACTGGCTGGTTATAATAGCGATTAGGAAAACCGGTTATGGAAACAAATTAAGAAAAGGAAACGACAGAAAACAGATTACCTTTAGTAATAGCGATTAGGAGTACTTTGGATTGTAAATTCAACGCAACGTCAATGAGTGAAAGCGATGTACTACTATACAGGAGAGAGAGAGGAGAGAGAGAGAGAGACTGCTGCAGTTGCCGTATGCGTGGGCCTCTTGGCGGGAAAGTAGAAGCACGCTTGGGCCAATTTCGAAGCCCAGACCATTAAATACGGACGGCCCACAAACTATTCCCTAAACAGTGTTTTAATTTGATTGTGAGTACTTATTTATTTTCCTCCCTTTTTAATCAAAATCATAAATCCAATTACTCACATAAACTCGCTTGGTTAAAACTTAAAACCAAACTTTTATTAGGAATACACCTAAACTAGAAAAATCAGATTGAGATTTATCACCTCCAAATTAGGTATTTGAAACAATTCGAGCTTATTGACATCTATCATTTTCTACACATAACGAGTATTGATACCGATGAACAAAAGAGGAAACAAATCAAGATACCAAATTTAGAGAAGGAAAAAAAATGTTATTTATATTCACTAGTATATAAATAACTTGAAAAACACTGATACTCCATGTAATTATACAATTAAAGAATCAAATCTATTTCTTGCTACTTCTCCAACTCTGAGGTGTTTTGTATGTGTTGCAAATCCAGTCCACAACAGAAAAGCCTATATTGCTGCAGTTGAACTGAACTTTACTTCTTTAACTGTATGAAAAAAAACACATGCATGTCCAATTCCAAACACATATGAACTGAACAAGATATCTCAATCTCAGCTCACTTGCTCTCCAATCAAATCCAATCCCACCACCAAGAATGTCAATCCTTGAAACAGCAAGTAGTAGAAATGAATCCCTTGTGCTGACAGCAGGCTTCGTGTGGCTGCAGTCAGCAGAAGGAAGGCTAAAGCAAGTTCCTTCCTATAAATCTTGTTCTTCTTCTTCTTCTTCTTCACCTCCGGTGCCTTCTGCTCGCTCAGCTTACCGAGCATTTCTAAACCGGATTCAGAGAGCCTTCTGTGGATCTTCTCCTCATTCATTTTCTTTGACTCCCTCTCAGCCAAGCTTAGCAAGTCTGATTCTGATGCCCTCCCGGTTTTCTTCGTCACCACCCATTCGTATGCAGAACCAAGCTGGAATAGGCCAGAGACCATTGCATTGAACTTTGTGACAGACATGGTGTTTTCAAAGAGCAGGTATGGCATTAGGAAGGGGAATGATTTTGGTGCCGGTAGGATGTTGAGAATCGACATAACAATTGGGACGTAGCAGATAACCCATGCCGGTAGCTCAGCCTCTGGTATGAACATTGTTAATGGGAGTATGATGCAGAAGAGTGTGAATGAGTAGAATGGGAGTATAAGTTTCCTCAGTAGGAAAAACAAGAATATCAAATTTGCCTTCTTCCAAACTGATACCTACAAATGATAAAAATGATTCAGTAAAGCTATCAAGATTTATAGCTTTGGATTAAGTAAAAAAGTTTTCTGAAATTACCTTGGAAGTTAAGATTGCAGGGAGGCATAGCCTGAAGAGCTGCATGGGGCCGGAATGCCAGCGGTGCTGCTGCTTCTTGTATGCTTCATATGACTCCGGTAACTCACAAACAACCCTAACATCATTCAAGAAGATGAACTTCCATCCGTGCAAGTGGGCTCGGACAGCTATATCCATATCCTCAACCGTAGTCCTTTCAAGCCAGCCACCAGATTCCTCTAAAGCCTTTATCCTCCACACACCAGCAGTCCCATTGAAACCGAAGAAATTAAGGAAAAGGCCATTTACTTGCTGCTCCACCTCAAAATGGAAGCACAGATTGATGTTTTGGAGTCTGGTAAGTAAGTTTTCGTCCTTGTTCAAATAAGACCAGCGCGCTTGCACAAGCCCTAAGTCGGGTTTTCCCTGAAATGATTACTTGGTTAATGATACTAGATTAAGGAATATAGTATACTGAGATTTGTGGATTGAATTGATTGATTACCTTGAAGTGAGGTACAGTGAGTTTGAGGAAATCTGGATTGGGTTGGAAATCTGCATCAAATATGGTGACGAATTCATAGTCTTTGACATATTCACAAGACATTGCTGATTTAAGGTTGCCTGCTTTGTAACCAGTCCGGATAAAGCGGTGCCTGTAGATTATGTTGACTCCTTTCTCTTTCCATGACATGACTTCATCGCGTATCAAATTCTGCAAGAGCTCGTCGTCTGAATCATCCAACACCTGCACCAGAAACCGATCTTTCGGCCAGTCTAGTTGGCAAGCAGCACCAATTGATTGCTCAAACACCTTCAATTTCACAGTAAAAAATGCTCAATCTGATTAGTACTGTACACATATTAGAGAGTAAAAGTAGGCAGGCCAGACAAACTGTTTTTTAAGCTATCTTGAATTATTATTACCTCTTTCTCATTGCACATAGGGATCTGAACAAGAACCATGGGAAAACTCGAACCATCCTCAATATCAAAAGGCTCCCCCTCCACAACTGGCTTCAACCTCATCAACTTAATCCAGAAGCAACCCAAGCACTGGATGAGGCGATCCGCCGACTGAATCATGAACAGAACAATGCAAAACTTGGAAACCGTAACAATCATCGGAGCAACATACTCAGCTCTGAATCTCAACCAAGCCATGTAGCCCCACTGCACCAGATTCGGAACTTCCCACGGGTTCACCAAGCTCAAATTCCACCCGTTGTAGAAAGCAAAAACCTCTATCAGCAATGCAACCACAGAAACCGCAAGAAACGCTTTGATGAACACGTACAACCTCCCCTTATACCTCGGATCCTCTTCGTTCGGATCCGACGAAGCAATGCGCTTCTTAACCGACCCGGAAATTGTAACGAGGCTCGTTGCTAGCCATGGGATGCAGGCGGCGATCCTGTGCACCTTCAAGAGGAGCAGCCATGTGAACTGCTTGGGGCTTGAATATTTTTGCTTCTCTTGGAACTTTGATCGAGCACCTTGCGGGTCGTTCAGCTCTATCAACGAGATGTTATCTGGCCTCTCTAGTGTCACTACCACGGAGTTTGGCGCCATTTGAAATCTGGTGATTTTGGTTTGAAAATGCAACCCGGATGAATATCTTGGAGAGAGAAGCAATGGGTTGACTCCAAAAGTTTTGAAGATTGAAGGTTTTTACACTCTCACACCATCATTTCTAGCCTAGGTGTAGAAACAGAGCACTATTTAGTTGTATCACACGTAGTAGCAACATAAATATATATACGCATATATATTCCACCAAAATCTGGATCTCAACAGAAAAGGAATGGCACAGACTCCAGAAATTCAATTGGAACTCAACTCAGGTATATATCATCAAGTCAAACGAGAGAGAGGGAAAGGAATATGATAGTGTGAGCTAATAAAGAAGGAGAGAGAGAGAGAGAGAGCAATTGAGGGGTTCTAGTGTCAGTGGTAAGGCATAGCATATGGAACTATGGAAGGGTTCTAGTGTCAGTGTTGAGGCATATCAGCATATGGAACTGTGGAAGGTAATTTAGAGAAATTTTAGCAGCATGAATCGGATTTAAATAATCCCAAAATTTGATTTTTAATTAATCTTCGATGAAGATGATTACACGAGAGATTAAATGGAGGCCCCCCATTCAAAGCGAAAAGCGTCTGCGTGTTCCGTGCATTCTTTAACAACCAGTCTTTTCAAATTCATATGATGACTGCAAAAAAAAAGAACTAAAATAATCATTAAAAAGTCGTAAGATTCACCATTGCCGAGTGTCGGTGTGCATAAACAAGAGATTAAGACAACTAATTACAACCAAATATATATTCATCCTAACCCATGTTGAGAAGCTTCATGTCTTGTCTACTGACCTGTAATAATATTCTCCTTTTTTATATTTTCATGATTATTTATTTCTCTTGTTTCTTTGTCATTGTAAAATAGACTCTCCACCAACCACAACTCAACATCCTTTTGAGTTTATTTGTACAAAAGTTCAAATAAATAAACCAATTGGGAATTTAAATTATTGTATAATATTTCAGGAGGTTGAATTGTTGGATAGTATGGACTATTAGATGGCATGTTGCATTTTAAAACTTGCAACTTTTTTATTTTTATTTTTTAATATTCAATGTCTGTACTATCTTATATAATAAAAAAATATATATAAGAAAAATCATACTTCTTATAGTTACTTCAGTTTTTACCGTATTATGCACTGAGATTAATTGAATGTAACTTCCATTATTGTATATATATTTAAGGCATATCCACGTAATTTAAGTAATTTTGTATTTTATATTATAATATATTATCAATATCATAGTAAAAACCCGGTAATAAATATTGTACCTACCTATTGTTTTAAACATTATGAACCGATTTAAGAATAATTTTTTTTATTGTTCTCATAAAATGGTATGGCGGTCTATGTGCTTAGGCCTTACCTTGTAGTTCATTCCTCTCATTAAAAGCGTCCACCTTTATTGATTAGATTGTCTCAATATAAGTGTTTACTTTCCTAAAATAGTCATATTAACTCTAAATTAAAAAATGAGGTAGACCCCTCATTACTCAGTACTCATCCCACCATTTTATACACTGTCTCTCCAAAAGTTTCTCTCTCACACAATTTCTCTCTACTCTAAACTCAGCAAATTTTTATTTTAAAATTTTTAGAAACTTTAGATTATTTCTTTAATTACAACAATAAAAATCAAACCGACAAGAAAATAAATTGCCTCAACTATAACTTAATAAAATTTGAATGAATTCTCATTCTTTCTCATTAATCATTCATTAGAATTAGAAATCGTGTTAATTTCTTAATATTATTAGAACTCATAAAATATACTCCCTCCATCCCACAAATAATATCCTAATCTTTCCGGCACGGGATTTAAGGAGAATAGTTGGTTTATGAGTAAAGGTGGTGGGACTCTTAAAAAGAGTGATTGCTTATGTATAATAATTTACTATTTTCGGAAATGAAACATTATTTGTGGACGTCCCGAAAAGGAAAAAATTGACATTAATTGTGAAACAGATGGAGTATATCTAAATAAAGTTTCTTAATTTTCGTACAAAAAAAAAGATGACGCTTAAGGAAATAGAATTTAACTTATGCACAAAGGTAACAGTTGCGGATTATTCATTATTAAATAAATAATAAAAATCAAGCTTTCATCCACATATCAACCTCCCAAAGAATTTATTTTTTTTGTAAAATAGTCGATACCTTAATCTAGAGGTAAAATATGGAATATCTTTTAGAATAATAAAATGGAAATAAAATGTAACATAGGCATCCAATCAAATTATTTTGTGGAGCCATTGGTAATAAGCAGCTGTCAGACAGAGTTATCATACAAATTGATTCATAAGATTAAATGTAAAATCTTTCAATGGAACAAGTACATGGGTTGTCTTACAATGTATTTTCAATATAGTTTTTTTTTACAAGACACTATTTGCTACAGTGCTATTGAAGGGTAATAATTTGCATATATACACGCAAATAGTAAAAGTATTTTCCGGTAAATAATTATTGTATTAAATTTTAATAATATCCAAACGAAAGAAGAAGACAGATTACGTAATGATCTGGAAGCAACCATGAAATTCGTTATGACCTTCTATTGTTAGACCCATTTTAATTTATTTTCTTCTCTCTCTACATGTGAATAGTTGCATAGATGCCAAATCTTAAGAGACAGCTGCAGTTCTTTGTCACGCTACTACACCACCACGCAAACTCGAACCGTATATCACTATTCACTTTACAATAAATAAAAAATATTGGTAAAACTTATAATTTCATTTTATTAAGAGTGGTATCTTCTGTGCAAGAGAATATATACGAGAAGCATGTAAGGTAAAAATCATTTTTTTTTTTTATAAAATAATAATGCGATTAATTGAACGTGGCACAATATTAATTTGTCTACGTTTGACCTTAAATTAATTTTATGCACCGTTTACGCCATGATTGAGTCCAGTGACTGCAGGAGCAGCACGAATTTCTCCCGTTAGATCAAATAAACGTGTCGCCAAAATCAGATTTGGATCTATAATTAGTCAAGTTTCTAAATCAATTAGCCATCGCCCAGATTTATTTCAACATTAAAGTTGACTATACCATAGAAATACTAACAAAATATAAAGCCGTTCCCACTTGACAATTAAGGAAAATTTTAACTATTATTTTGTATCAATTAAGTTTTTTCTCTCTCTTCATTGACTCAAATTTCTCCTCTGTCATAATTGACATTTAATTATAATGTACGCATTTTTATTTAGGAGTCGTTTGGTAAGAATTCGGGTATGACAATGGTAATGAGTATGATAGTAGGATGATTGGGTATAGGTACGAGTAATTCCTTTCATGATGTTTGACATTTGCTAGTGAATGAATATGATAACTAAATATGATGTTTGGTTGTACTTAGACTTTAATGGAAATGGATAATTTTATATAAAAAAATGATAATTTTTTGAATATTCTAACGTGATAAATAATAATGACATGAGTCATATTTTTTTATTTTGTGAAATTTAATATAGGAATATTTTAATAAAAAGTATATTATCTTTTATTTGATTATTTACAAAAAAATAATATAATATTTTAAAATATAATTGTAAAGATACTTTCTACATATTTTTACGATTATTGAATATTTATTTTAATAAAAATTAAAAACATTTTTATAAATTATGTTAAAATGTTTTTATACAATAATGTTTATTATTTGACAAAATAAGTTTTATTTAATATTATTATACTATTATATATTTTTATGAGATTAGTGTATTTACTTTTTATTAAATTAAAAACATTTTGATAAATTATGTTTAAATATTTTTAAATAATAACGTTTATTATTTGATAAAATTTAAGTTTTATTTAATAATTATAAAGTTACGTTTTTATAAAGTTATTTATTTTAAACATAAGTGTATATATTTTTTTATAAAAAATATTTTTATATTCATGCTAAAATAGTTCTAACTAATGATACTTGTTATTTATAAAATTGAAAATATATATTTATATCATTATTCTTATTAAATAATATTATAAAATAATAATTTTAAAAAATAATATATAAAATATAATTTTGATACCCATATGGGTATCAAAACTCATACCCACCAATCACTTGGGTATCAAAAAATCCATACCCACATGGGTTTGATACCCATAGTAGGGTATCGATACCCACGTACCAAACACGATATATGGGTATCAAACCCTGGTGATTCCCATAGTAGGGCAGAATATCCATGAACCAAACACCCCCTAATTAATTTCACTAGTGTATTTGAATTTGTAAGAAATGGTCTATCACCTACATAATTATGCTGATTTCACACAAATAATACAATTGCACACTTTTTTCATTTAATAAACCATTACATTCTAACTTGGACATAATAATTATTTTTTTTAAATCCCTTTTTTAGGAAAAATGGTGATTTTTATGGAAAAATACATATTAGGGCAGGCGTGTAGTTATGGAGACTAGATACCAATGCACCCTATCCACCAAGCAATGCAACAGCACCCTCACCCATTTGAGCCCACCACCACCTAGCCCTCTACAACTCTCCCTAACCAATTTCCAGACTTTTTTTTTTACTTCAATATGAATATAGCGATTAGAGACTGATCCAAGAATTTGAATCAAAAATCAAAATTTAAGATTTATAAATAAAGTAGGTGAAACAATAAGTTTTTTCAAAAATATACTAAAAAAATTGGACGTGGCACAATTTAAATGATGGTGGCTACTATCATGGATTCGCCAATAATAATAATAATAATAATATAATTGGATAATATTTTTTTGAGTACGTAAATTTATAAACTTCAAAATAATAGTATTAGTTAAGGAGAATAGGAAAGAGGCCACATGCGGTTTCGTACCGATCACAAACGCCCATGTGATGGGCAACTTGTGTCACGGCAGACCAATAATTTATATATGTATGTGGACATATATATTTAAGACTATAAAAATAAAAATGTAACAAAACGAATTAAATATCTAATATATATGTATATGGGCAGAAATCGTAGAACAATTACAGATAATTAACTAATGGAGGCGTAATCACCAGACGGACAACAATATATGCATGCAGGAAGTACAAAGGCATTAATAGCCACGTTGGTTGGTTGGTTGGTTGATTAGTGGGAGCAGCAGCTGCTCCATATGCAACTGCTCTATTTAATTGGAGTACTATTTTTCCTCTTTATATTTTCTATAATTACATCGATTTATAATTTCATTAAATTTACGTAATGGGGCTCATTGTGTAAGCCCAATATGTACATACGTATATAGACTGGAGAGTTGGCCAATTTAGTCGCGCCCATAAAATTTTTATTTATCTTATATTGTCTTATTTTTCTTTTTCGGATTGTTCCTATTACCTTGTCTCGTTACTTAAAATGAAAAGTAATTATTACATAAATTCTTACTTTTCTTTATGGGGTCCACTCACCTTTATACAACTGACCACTCAGTCAAAAAGAAATAAGACAAATATGGAACGGAGAGAGTATATAATATGTCGTGATTTTATTAAAATATAGAATATAAATGTTTAATTGTTATTATTGGAATGGGAAAAGCAGGATTGAAGAACCGAAGACATCAAATAGGTTTGAATATTAAACCTAGCTACTACTAATTGGAAACATGGTTCGACAAGTGGCAAATTTAGAACTTAGAATTTCAAGAAAAGAAATTTTTAATTTTTGGTATGAGAATATGCAAATTTGAAATGAAGAAAGTGAAATAATAAATTTTAGAAAATTATTGATAAAAATTGAGAATTTTAAGAATCAGGGAAAGCGGCAGCCTCCATCGGCACCCCGTGCATCCATCCATGAGTAAATATAGTGGCTCGATTTACATATTAGAATCGAACCATCATAAGATATTTCAAGGGATTGAACAGTATGATTCAACACATATATATACACTAATGACATGTACGAGTTGACGGCACGTAAAATAAAATGTCGGAAAGTAATACGGTACAAGTTTGTCATTGAACACTCTGCACCTCTCGTAATCATAAACTCGACTCACCTGCATGAAAATGAGGGAATCAATCAAATTTGAGTAAAAAGAGCTAATGTACATGACCAACATGTTGGGCCTTCCTCATGTACAGAAATTGATACATTAAGTTACGTACGGATAGATTTCGAACATTTAGGTCATCTAACACCAACTCATACATGTTATAACGAACATGAGAGAGTATCCCTCAAAACAGGCAATGGAATTCAAGGGTCCATCATTTATTTTGTCTGGATAAACTAGTTTATTTTAAAATAATTCTATATAAAATAAATTAGGCTAGCATTGTGAGATATTTGACTATAAATGACTCATTCTATTGTTAGATCATCCCAATTGGTCGTCCAATTATTAGTTTTGACAAGATAGTACATCGGAAACAAACGTCCAATTTGCAATAGAAACAAATTCACATCATTACTATCTATACACGCATACTAAAGAGTCTTGAGGCGAAATAGAAATTTAAGACTTTCCAAAATCTATGTTTGGATACGATTAATTTTATATACTAAATAGGATAATATGTAAAAAAATGTATTCCAATAATTCTACTTTAATTATTATTGAAAGAAATCCAATCAGAATTATATTTTTATTTTAAAATATAAATTTCTGATATTAAAAATATCTCAAATACCATGAATTCAATTATATTTATAAAATTTAAAAAAAGAAGGCAAAAGTAAACTTAAAATAAGATTTTTTAGGAGGAAAACTCGAAAGGAAGATATTCTCTTTATTACATGAATTTAGAAAATATCCAATATTAGCCCTTTTGACATGATAACATTTTGGATTTTTTTTTCAAGAATAATATTTTGGAGGTTGTTTTTATAACTGCAATATTTTAAAATCCTGTTTGGTGCAATTTCATATTAATAAAATCCAATTTAGCTTATTTATGCGAATTGTGAGAAAGTGAGAACATACTTATAAGCATTTCAAAAATATAAAATATATATTTAATATTCTTCATTAATTATGTGAGCAACAAATTAAGATTATATATATATATATATATATATATATATATATATATATATATAATACAATATGCTGGAAAAAAAACTTAGATATATATTAAATAAATAGATAAGATTAATAACGGTGAAATATTCTTCAAGAATATTAAATTGTGCTACTTCTTGAGCAACAATTAAGTTATTTCAATAAGTTTGAATTGTTCTTTAAGAGCATATGAAATTCTTCAAGAATATGAATTGTTTCAATAAGTTTGAATTGCTCTTTAAAGAGCATATGAGATTCTTCAAGAATATGGTTTGTGCTACTTCAGGAGAACAATCTAGATTTTTAACATTAAATACATAAATAAAAGCGTATGTAGAGTAAATGCTCTTCAAGAGCATATAATATCTATCAAGAATATTCATTACGCTACTTTTGTAGCAACAAATTAAGTTGAAAATATATTTTGGAATTGTTCTTTAAGAACATATAATATTCTTCAAGAATATTTATTATCTTACTTCGTGAGCAACAATTAAGTATATCTAATGATAACAATTATCTAAAACTCAAACATATTATTTAATAACTTGTAATGAACATAAACAAAGACAATACGTTTATCGTTATTTCTCGGCATTAACAAATCAATAAGCGAAGACAATAACATTTCTTGCTATCCTTATGCAAATAGGAAGCAATTTCTCTCAAAATTAAAATTTGCAATTTCTTTCGTCTTATCAATTCAAGATATATGTGAGAGAAAAACGTTTGCAAAATTAAAAATCATAAATAAATTTGGGTTGAGTTTCACGAATCTCAAGATTTGTTTATGAATAAATTCTAGACTCCCAAAAAGGCGCCATGATCTTCTGGCCCAATTTTGCAAGGACCATTCAGTGGCCCACCAATCACGCGGTGTCACGTGTGTATTGGTGTGTCATATAGTTAATATTATAATGTTTGTTTAACTTTAAGAACACATGTGACATATTTTTAAAGTTAAACAAACACTATAATATTAATTACATGACCCACTAATACACACGTGACACCACCTGAATGATGAGTCATGTAGTGTTCCTCACAAATTGGACCAGAAGATCCGGATTGCCCTAAAATGTATATTTACATATAAGAAAAAGTAGTAGAATAGCATGGGACAAGGAGGTACCTCGAAACAAGTCTTAGAAGAATTTTGGAGCCGACAACGTAAAGAGCTTCTGCTGATAACATGGAACAAGGATATACCTTGAAACAAGTCTTTATAATGCTAATAGGATGAAGACCATCATCTATGGTAACCATATAAATCACATTTTGAAGTTTATCTAATAAAATCCTTTTAAATCTGATCAAACGGATCGCTGTGCCCTGGCCCCCAGGTTCGATCTACTAAACGGACCGGTCTGCCGTAATCCATTAACCCACTTCAAAGTGCAGCCCAAGCCCAACACAAGCCAATACTTTTCAAAGTTAGTTGATCAACACAAATTCTCTGCTAGGACATAGGAGTACATCAAACATCATGATTCATTATTGCAAAAACTAGGTTGAGATTTCATTTGATGTATTATACTTATTTTCACACGCACAGATGCCTTGTATTTGTCCTAATTTAGTTAGTATATAGATATAGATTTGTACTAAGTACGAACTGCGATTTCATGTCACTGGATTGTATTGATACGGACACGATATAATACGGACACGTGACACATGACACGACATTTTTAAAAACTTAAGATACGTGCTAATATATACAAAAATATAAATTCACATGTAAAATAAACTAATTTTGTATATCTTTATTATAATTAGATAAAAATAATCTACGAGTGACGGGAAAAAAAATCCACTAATAAAGAGTAGAATACAAAATAGGCTCCCGAATATGGTTTTAAGTCCAAAAAATATATCCACAAAAACATAGACAATTAATCCAACTAACTAATTATGGAATATCATGCATCGAAGCACACTTAAAATAATTAGAAAAATCTGTCTATTTATAAGTGAAAATAATGGTAATCATAACATAACATACTTCAGTATATAGGACAAGCCAATTTGAATATCCTGTCGTAGCTGAAATTTTTCGAAGTGTTCGTATAGTTTCATGAGTACGTGTTTGCCTTGTATACGTGCAAGCGCGCTTCACGGCGCATTCCCGTTTTTAATAGTAATACTTCTATTAATTAATACTTCTATTTAGCAATCTTCTAACAAGTGTGAGCGCACATGCTCAATGACTAATCTCAGTTGGATGCACCGGCACGAACAACAAGTTCTTTAAGAGTTGACTCCAGCGTTCCATTATTCGTGTTACCACGTCAGATCGTATTTATTTACTGATAACATTAATATATTCGTATCGACTAATATGCGAAATCAACAATGGCCTCACCTTAATCATTGCTCATGATAATTTTTTTTTCTCTCTCTCACACACACACACACACACAATACAAGAGAGAGGGAGAGAGGAAATACTAAACATGAAAATGAGCATCAAACTGCACACAAAAAAATCATCGAAATTCAAACTCATCTCCTTAAGAAAGAGGCATGGGCAAAAAAGCAGTTGTTGGGTTCCTCTACTCAACATGCATAGCTATTACCACCATCTTCTGTTTGGCCCTCATTCTCAATCACGCCAACAACAAATACAAATATTTGAGTCGGTGTTTCTCTGCAGTAACCGAACAGTACTGCGACTTGTTCGAGGGGCAATGGATTCCAGATCCGGCCGGCCCGCTCTACACGAACTACACCTGCAAGACAATTCCGCTCTCCAAAAACTGCTTATTTCACGGCAGAACAGACACGGAGTTTCTCCATTGGAGATGGAAACCGCAGAAATGCCAACTGCCTCGTTTCAGCCCCAACACCTTTCTTAGTATTCTTCGAGGCAAGAGTATGGCTTTCATCGGAGATTCATTTGCCCGGAATCAGATGGAATCGCTTCTCTGTCTCCTCTCAACGGTTAATCTCTCACTCCCCTCCAGATTAACTAATATATATTTTTATTTATTTATTTTTATGTTGAATGACTATTGTAGAAATACCTAACCATGTTGAATATATTTCATCTCCTAGTCTACATCTTTAACGAGATTAGTAATAATGCTATCAAACTGATTTTCAATTAGTATTTATTATGAAAACAAATTTTAGCATTACCAGTATTCTTAAATCGGGTCCAGAGATTGATTTTGAAAAAGTGAAATAAATGTATTAGTTCAGCCTTTTCGACCGATAAAACCGTGCTAATTAAATAATGATCAAATGTAATACTAATATTTTATTAAATTTAAATAAAGTTACATACTAATGCTAATTATAACCCCTAATCTAGTATAATCAACCGCAATTTCGGGGAAATTACTTTGAAATCGAAACACTATTGAGTGCGTATGGGAATCCGAGATACTATGGCTTGGGGAATAATTGTTCTTATTATTAAATAAAGAAAGTTCTCACTTACTATATATAAATTTCAATTCTGTAAGATTTCTTATATGCGTTGGTGGTTATGTTCTTTCTTTTCACCCACTACACGATTCAACGTCTTGAATCGTAATTGAATTTCGGTTGATTTGCAGGTCGAAACCCCAAAATCAATAGAAAAAGACGCCGAAAATAGATTCACAGCATGGGAGTTTCCGCAGCACAAATTCAAACTAATGTCCCTTTGGTCGCAGTTCCTTGTCGAGGCCACCGAGATTGTCGCAAACGGCACCGCCACCGGCAACTTCGACTTGCACCTTGACCGAGTCGACTCGGGATGGTCGGAGAAGCTGCCTTTCATCGACTACGCCGTCTTCTCCGCCGGCCACTGGTTCGTCCGGCCCAACTACTTATACGAACGCGGCAATCTCATCGGCTGCGTTTTCTGCCAGGGGCCGAACCTAACGGACGTCGGGCCGGGCTTCTCCATCAGGAGAGCATTCCGGGCTGCGTTGGAGGCCGTGAGAGCGAGCAAGAAGGAGATGATCAGCTTCGTGAGTACGTATTCGCCTCCGCATTTCGAGAACGGGGAGTGGAACAACGGAGGGAATTGCAATCGGACCCGGCCCATGGGGAGGGGCGAGGTGGATAGGACCCGGCCCGAATGGGAGTACAGGAGGATTCAAGTGGAGGAAGTGGAGGCGGCGAAGAGGAACGGAAGGAATGAGTTTGAAGTTATTGATGTTACGAAGGTGATGTCGGTTAGGGCTGACGGGCATCCTGACTTGCATTGGAAAAGCGGGTGGGAGAATTACTACAGAGATTGTGCGCATTGGTGCATGCCCGGTCCGATTGACACGTGGAACGAGCTTCTCTTCCAGAGGGTCAAGAGTCGTCTACACATGTAGCTTTTTACGTGCATGCACTTTTGTGCGTTTTTAAAAAAAAAAAAAAAAAAAATCTCGTATCTCATGTTCAGCTGTCTGTAAGAAGAGAGTAAAATAGGCAGCATGTATGTCATGACAATTGACAGGAGAAAAATACAAACATTTTGTATCATAAAATGAAGAAAGTTATGAAGAAAGCTCCTATGGCATGTCAAAGAGGCATGTGTATACTGAGGCACATCTCTGCGTACTAATTAAAGGTATAAAAAGCACTAATGCATTCTCAAACATATACAGTTGCAGAAACCGCAAATAGAGAAACACTTGCAGGTACACTGACGGATCTAGGAGTGGGCCACATGTGCAATTTTGATGGAGGGGAAATAACAAAGTTCCACAAATATACACAGCAAAAACCTGGAAATGAACACGATTTTGGAGGGTTGTGGTCCCCACACGCCCCCTTAGACCCGCCTCTGACTGCAAGAAATCAAGACGGCCGTATTGTTTCTTTGCAAGGGGGAAGGAGAAGATCAATCCAATATAATAGATAAAGAGCACACTCCATCATTAGCAGCAAGGAATAAAGGGGAAGGAGAGGTTTCAAGAAATAAATACATGTATTTCTGAAACAAGACAAAAACTAGGTTGAGTGGTAAGTACCTAAATAACCAGTTATAGACTTAGAGACACCATATAGTAAATAAGCCTGCTAAATCAGTTTAATACGAATTTAAAGCATGAAAAAAAAGAAAACCATTTCATGTAAATGAGACTCTTAAAAGACAATCCATAAAACAAGATAGTTGTTGATAAATGAGACAATATTTTACAACAAGATGAAGTTCATGTAGCTGCAGAGACAAATTAACTTATAAGGGCCATCCTTCTACACCCATATAAATGCAAAACCTACTTCAACATGTCATCAACATCAACAGAGGGATAGCCTCAAATCTCACTGATATGATGCATACCCAGAGTAAACGAGAAGAGCTCACGAACGGGTGAGTACTCAACCAACGAAATCTCCACTGCATATCCACTGACCGGCATTTTCAGATCGCGCAGAACAGTAAACGCCTCAGCCATACGAGTCTTCGGAACTTCCTCAGCCACAGAGCAGTACGGAATCCATGTATCAGGGCGCTGTTCATCCCCAATTTCAACACCTTCTTTTTCATGGCATCACACAGTTGGGAATGGAATTGAAGGAGGGATAGAGATGGGGTGAGGCCTAGAAACAAGACATTGCTATCACTAGGGAAACTCCCTACGGAAGAGAAGGAGACAGCCAAAGGTTCTTGCTTTGCAGCGAAGTTTCTTAGAAAATTCTCTAGTTTAGCAATATCAACAAAGGGGCTCGTGAACAATGTAATGTGAGGCCGAGATTCAATCTCAATCAACTGAGTACTGATCTGCCGTCGAGCCAATACATTCCATGCTTTCAAGACCTGATTCTCCAGCGCAGGATCAAAGTAAAGTTCTATTGCGTAGCCTTGCGACATTGCCTCTAAACTTTTCATTCAGGAAAAAAAAAACACATGCCGATCAACACATTGACAAGTATAATCAGCAAAATCTAGAATTAAGACCTAACGATTAAAAGAACTCATCAATCCAAAAACCTCGAAACATAAATTACACCAAGAATCATAAATCAAATACATGAAATTGAAGTGCCGATTAATGGGCAAACCACCAAAAGCATTGATTTAAACATACCAATTGAAATTAGGGACAACTGAAGCAGAGCACCTCCGGAAAAGACGGCCCAATTCAATAATTTATGTCTGCAAAAGAGAGATGCTAAAGAAAAAGATAAAAAGGACCGTAAATTTGAAACGGGGTATGAAGATGCCGAGTTGCCGAGGGGAGTAGAGTTCAATAAAAAGGGTTCTTTCAAGAAATATAATTTCTTTGAAGGGGTTAACCGAGAAACTTCGTTTGCTATAAATTTAATTTATAATACAAGTTACTTGAGTTTGGTTTGACTGCAAAAATTAGTCGAGAACGACACAATTTCGATTCAATAAATTGGATCTTGCCTAACAAAGTATGGCTGATTCGAACACTATTTTGCTAGTTTAGGCGATTAGGAAAGTGGGAAACTAAGAAAACCAAAAACAAAATCAGTAAGAGGAGAGCGAGCGAGCGAGCGAGAGACGCTTCTCAAATTTAAAATCTTCAACTCTTTGCCTTTTCTCTTGAAAAAGAGGAATCAATCATTGGTGACTTGGTTTGTTCCATGCTTAGCGGTGAAGGTTTGTGGCTGTGACCGATAGGTCATGGTTTAAATCTCTGTCACATAAAAAAATCATTGGTGACTTTGTAGTCTGAACAACTTTTTTTTTTTTTTTTTTTTGCAATTTAATCTGGTATTTAATAATATAAAAAAAAAATGTATAGAGAGCATAGTCTAGTATTATTATTTAGTATTATTTATTTGAATTTTGAGGTGAATATAATCTATTTAGAGCATGATAAAGGTTTGTTGGTTCAATTAATTAAGATTTTAATACGTATAAATCCAAGTTTCTAAGACCAAGAAATAAAGGTAAGCTGATAACTTGTATAAATGTTGAAGTGAAGAACAAAAAGGTGATCAATCATATAGATCTTGATCAAAGAAAAATCCAAAAAGTCTCACCCAATGGACAAAACTTATCATCACCCTCTTTTGCAACTTGGATCCAATAAATTGTGGCGTAGAACATCAGCCATTGTTTATTACATTTGCCCACACAAGTTGTTTCTTTAAATTGAATCAAATGTGAAAGTGAATTTTACACGCATGAATAACCTAGTATGATTATAAGTTATTGTATAATAACATAATTTATTCAGTGAACACTTTGAATAGTCGTTCCGAATTTTTCTCATTTAAAAGAAGAAAAAAAAGAATACTTTTTTGACTAAACTAATATAACTGTGCAAAATCTAATACTATGTGCAGGCATTTAAGGAATTTAAAACAACCTACCAATAAATAAGGAGAGTACACTTAGTCACTTAGAGTTGGTACAATTACTTAGTGCCTTCTTGAAATAACTATCTTTTATTTTAATATGTATATCTACATTGTACAAAAATCTCATTCATCCTCTTCAAAAATGAGGCATGACAACCATCGTTTGTCTTTGGAATACAAGGACCTACCTGAATTCACACCTTACTTGATCGGAATCCTACAAAACCCACCACACCTTTTGATCTGAAAAGGAACTAGATTATTTCACAATCTTATCCATAATCATATCATCACTATCACGGCAAAGAAGGTTAAATACAACACACGTTCAATTCAAATACGGATTTGTCATCAAATGGCTTAATCAATCATGGTGCAATTAGTTTTGCACGTACAAACTTGGAATGATTGAAGTAAACGGCCTTGTCAAATTAACCATAAATACACAACAAGCAAAATATACGAAGTACCATTTGCAGCAAAGCTTACCAGCTCTACCGCTCAGAATGATTGTTGTATCTCACGGGAAGATCAAAATGATGACCAAATACCCATGGAGCCATTGATAAATATTGACCTAGAGAATGAGACTCTCCAATAAAGGATAAACCCTTGTCCGAGAGAAATACACCCTATTCGAGAGAAGGGGACTCTGAACTGATAAACCCTTGCTCTAGAAAAGGGGACTCTCCAAGTAATGATACACCCTTGTCCGAGAGGAGGAAACTCTCCATTGATAAACCTTTGTTCGAGAGAGGGGACTCTCCAAATTTCTCTTAAGAGAAATGCATGTAATAAACGGCGTAGCCAGAAATTTGGCTTAGGGGGGGCCCGGTTTTACGTATTTGTATAATAAATCGTAAGCAATAGTCTTTTAATTAAGATA
Organism: Lavandula angustifolia; assembly: GCA_028984105.1. Taxonomy (NCBI): domain Eukaryota; kingdom Viridiplantae; phylum Streptophyta; class Magnoliopsida; order Lamiales; family Lamiaceae; genus Lavandula; species Lavandula angustifolia. The sequence goes on from CM054824.1 coordinate 15,547,998, forward strand.
TTTGATTGGAAATAATACATAATTGAATTTTTTATTACCTTTAGCTAAAATATAAAAAAGGATAAAAAATATGGAGATTTGGTGGAAAAAGGGGAAGAAAAGTTTAACTTGTTTTTTTTTTAAATAGAAAATAATTACCACAACACGCCACCTTTGGACCTTTATTAAGGCACTTACCACTGGGATAGACAACAAATTAATAATGAGTACTCTCTCCGTCTCACTCATATTGTAACATTTGTAGTGGGCGAGGAGTTTAAAATAAAGTTATAAAGATGTAAAGTAGTGGTATAAAATAAAAGATGATGAAATCCACTTTTTTAGGATAATTGTGGTTCACTCATTTATTTCTATTTTAGAAAATGTTGAAAGATGAGTGGGACGATCCGAAAAGGAAAATATTTCAAGATGAGTGAGACAGAAAGAGTATAATATAGATATAGGTTTTATAAATTTTAGGGGGGGTAGTGGGGCCCATGCCCCTCCCCCTCTCCCTCCCTATGCCCCTGCACGTAATTAAAGTACATTACTTGAGAGTTAATAAGATTGGAAATTGAAAGATCCTCAAAAAGATAAAAGTCTAAAACACACAAAGATTAGAAAAGATGTTTTAAGCTAAATTATGCACCCTTGTTTGAGAGAAGGGGACTCTCTATTTGTAATCCCTTGTTCGAGAGAAGGGGAATCTCCAAGTTTTTCTTAAGAGAAACACACACAAAAAGTAGACTACTTAGTTAATTAAGGCTACAAATTAAAAAAATATATATCTTAAAAGATAAGTCTAAAACACGCATAGAGTAGATTAGACGTTTTAAGCTAGATGACCTACCCTTATTCCGAGAGAAGTGGACTCTCCATAGTAATATCCCTTGTTCGAGAGAAGGGGAATCTCTAAATTTCTCTTAAGAGAATACATTTTTCATTGTCTAAGCCTTCTCCTACGACCAACCCCTATTTAAACACAACCAAGATCTAGTGTAAAGGTAAAGGCCCCGTACATATACCTCAAACTTTTAGCGAAGCCTCCTACATATACCCGATGCAATCCGAACTAGCATTACGGGTAGATGATATACGTGCATGTAGCAAAGGAGAAAAATAGTCTCATGAAATTAGCAATTTGTTCTATGGAACAGAATAAGTTTTAGAGTTTATCACTGTAACATCAAATCCTCCACCCAAAATACCTGCTACAACATCACCAAGAATCTCCAAAGATACACAACCAACATATCAGAAACAAGGTACCGAAATGAAATGCAGACTTACTGGTTTTATTCTGAACTTCTGATAATGCATTAATATCAAAACCACCAGCGAATCTTCGTTCTGCACCTGTAAAATCATGAAAAGAAACACACCAATGATCAGGTATCAAAGTGTTCAACATCAAAAGCAGTGAATACTATAATTATTTATCTTCGACAATAACTTCCTTCACATCCTGTCATCCTTGTGTCCGTTCACATGTGTCTTTAAGCAGGGTAACACTATATGCAGAACAGGAAAATGTAAGCATTTAAGAAAGGGGCTGAAAATGATGAAGTTAGCAAATCTAAATAAAGATTGACATGCAACACGGACCACACAATTGGCAAGATAAAGGATGCTGCTAAAGGAGAAAAGGATACAATATGATTGTTATGGCACTGCTCAATAAGTCCTTCCCTGCTTGCAAAAGCAGCCAAAAAAAATCAGTAAAAGGCTCCCTAGGTTTTCGAAAGAAGACCAGGAATCATACCTGAAATACCTATATAAAAGACAGGGTTTGGGGCTTGAACTGTGATGCGAAAAAAAAGTAGCTCACATTTTTACACAATTAACAAATCAGAAACAAGATACAACCAGCAAACTAGCAACTTTTGTTCTAAACATGTTATCAAAAACAACATACAAGAAATGGATGAATATATAGAAACAAAACAAATTACCTAGCAGATATTACAGTAAAAAAAGAGTCGTACAACCTTGAAAACAGCAACTGCTTAAGCAATTTATGTGAGGTTGAAACTTGAAGCTCGATTGGTCAGTTAGTCAAAGAACAAGGCTATATTTCCATTGCCATAGATAACAAAGTGAGGGTTATTTATAAAGACAAAAAAAAAGCAATGTAAATCAAGTTGCTATACTACATGAGAATAAAAAACCGCATCAACCAGGAAGAGAGCAGCTCTTTATGCAATCATGAGAGGTTGAAACTAGATCCCTGACTCTCATTACCGTTTCACATAAAAAAAGGATCAAACATGATACAAAATGTTCATGTTCTTGAAAGAATATTAAACGAATTGATAAAGAATACATACATTTGAAATAAGGAGGAAGTCATATTCACTGGTACCATAGGCAAGCCACTCAACATAAAATCGAGAACAAAAAGAAAAACTAGAAAACACACATAAATGGGTAAATACTAAATCCTTATAAACTAAAAAAAATCTCAAATATACATAATTCAGAAACAAATGTACCAGCGATTATGAAACGTGACTTCAGTTTCCCAAGGACCAAGGCTCTATGTCAAGTGCCATAGATAAAAAAATGAGCATAAACAAATGATGACACAAAGATCAAACACGAGATATAGAACCAAAACAAAATGTTCATTGCTTAAGAGTAAACAAATCAGCACTATGAGAAACATCTGTATGACATATAAAAGATGTGTACAAATTTACACAAAGCCTCACCATGCTCCTCCCAATTGTCCTCAACAGAACTAACATCTAAGTTGTCAACATCAAAACCTACATCATTAAAGTGAAGTTGTGTCTCATTAACACACACAAAGAACAATATCAGAAACTACAAAAAAAAAAAAAAACAGAAGGATTACTGGAACAATGATTATTTAAATTAAATAGACTATCCAAAAATAATTGGAATAATTCAAGGAAAATGATTGAAACTACTCGAGAACCTACTGCTGATAAACTGTAAATGAACAATTCTTGTGAATCTAGGACCAGGCTTCAATATCACCTGACATAAATAAAAGCAGAAAGCAAAATAAAGAGCATCTTGTCAATTCATGCGTTTTAAGTTCTAGAGGTTTTAGAAAAGAATGTCTAAATGCATGGATGGAAGTATTACTCTATTGCAGTACCATAATGAGAAAAGGATAACCAACCAAATAACCTATGCATATGACCAAAAAAAAGAACGCATGTTCGGCTACCCCGACAAATCCTCTAGAGTCCAAGACATTGAAGGCATAAGATGTCTTCAAAACTTGATTATATCTGACATTAAAGAAAAATGTGAAAATGCAAGTAAACTAGAACATGAAAACAAGAAGAATTAAGAATTTTATACAACATCCAAACCTATGTACCTGTGGTTCTGAAACGAGACTTCTGTTTGACAAGAAACAAATCTATATATAATGTATTAATGCCATAGATAAAAAAAAAGTGTGGATGAATATATAAAAACACAAAAGATCACCTAGGAAAAGACCAACTCCTTAGTAAATTAATGCCAATCATAGTACTTAAAAAGAATCAAGCAATTGGCAAAAAAGAAAATCCGCCAAAGACATGGATATATATCAAGTGCCATAGTAACATACTGTGGGTTAATCTATAAATACACAAAATCAATGGAAAATCAATTTTCGGTACTACATGAAAAAGAAAAGTCGCACAACATGGACTAGCTCTTTAAGCAATCATGCAAGGTCGACACTAGATTCCAGACTCTCATGACTGTTTCACCTAAAAATGTTAACACAAAAATCATACACGAGATATAGAACCAATACAAAATGTTCAATTTCTTAAGAGTAGGCGAAACATTTGTATGGCATATAAAATACATGCACAAAGCCTCACCTTAGTCTCCCGAATTGTCCCCAAAAGAAAGGTTGTTAACTGAAAGATATAGCTCAGGTACACATACAAAGAATGTCTAAATTCAGAAAAAAGCATGCATGGAAATATTACTCTATTGCAGTACCATATTGGAAAAAGGATAACCAACCAATGCATATGACCAAAAAAGAACGTGCAAGTTCTGCTACCCCAACAAATTCTCCAGAGTCCAAGATATTAAAGGCATGGGAAAATGTGATTGACAAGAAACAAATCAACATATCTAGTGTCACTGTCATAGATAAAATAGAGTGGATGAATACATATTAACAAAAAAGATCACCTAGCAGATATTACATTAAAAAAATATGTAAAAAAACGCACACAACTAGGAAAAGACCGACTCCTTAGTAAATTAATGCCGATCATAATACTTAAAAGCATGAAACAATTGGCAAAAAAAATTCTGCCATAGCTGCAAAATCAACCTGTAGCGTTAGGGGAAGAAGGTCCCCGCAAAGCCATCCAGGCTGCCTGCCAACATAGGAGTAGGGTTGTGCCATTGCTTGATTCTCCTTAGTTTAAATTCCAGCACCAAATCAAAGAAGTGGAAAATGGAGTAACAGAGGCTAAGCATACATGCTAAGGAAACTCACAAACACTGAAAAAAAAGGGCTATTAATTTGAGATACATGTTAATTTAGGAAATCCTTACAAGAGGATCTATGATTTTCAAAATTTAGTAAATTATAAAATTAATTCAAAATGGAAAACCTGCTTTCATTTTCTTCCATCAGCACATTACCAAGGGAATCAGCTCCTTCAATATTACCTTACAAATTAAAGCAGAGGTTTCAGAAAAGAATGGAGTCTAAATTGAGAAAAAAATCGCATGGAAATATTACTCTATTGCATTAGCAAGTAAAAAGGGAGGTCAGTGAAGCAGTACAGTATGGCACAAGTAGTAGGTCCTTAACCTTGTTTCGATAAGAAAACTAATGTAAACAATAGTTCTTTAAAAGAGTTAAGAGGTGTTTCACATAAGGGAGTAAGGTTAGTTGCCGATCACCTGTTATTAGTTAGATCCTCCTCCCTACAACTTTCAATTATTTTGCTGCCTCCTCCTGCCTATTAGACAGAATCTCAAAAGGCCCATTAACATCAAACAAGTCAAAATGAAATATAACCGCAAGGACTACCGCAATTAAAACATCAGTGAATTTGCTGGAGAATTTGGCTTTAGTCCCTTTGGCCATTCATCTTTATTTACCAAATCAAAGCAAATATTCAGGTTGCACCGGGAAGTGATGAAAGCCAGACCTAAGCATTTCCCGTTGTTCGAACATAGAAACAGAAAAAGAAGAATTCATCATCTCCCACATATAAAAGAAGAAGTAAAAACTTTTTGTTCTTTGAAGTATCAGAAGTGACTTACTAATCAATTTAGGAATGTGGGGTTCACATATATCAAAAGAACTAGAAATTGGGAGGTTTCTATGGAAGATGGTAATCCAGTCAAAATGACGCCAAAGCTGATATTGGTTTTGCACGTCCCATGCATCAAGAAGGTACACTCGAGGCACACTTATCTTCAAATAATATAATGGAAAAGATCGCCTCTTGTCACGGAAAAGTGAGGTCTCGTGATTTGCATTGTCACCTAAAGAATTGTTCAGTTAAGATCAAGTTTAACAGCAAAAAAGCAAGCACAAAATTTTAAAAAATGACAAATGAAACACAACATACTTGAAGCAAAGATCCAATTATTAATTTAGTTATACCGTTCTTATACTACTAAATCTTATTTTCAAGCTAGAACACCATCCACCCATGTTTCTTTAAGGGTTTACAATCTAGACTTCAATCCAATAAAACTATTGCAAGAATTTGGATTTCAAGCAAGAGTCAGAACCACAATCAGACTACAAATAAATTAATTAAAAGAGGCCATAATGTAAACCTCACTTAGGTTCAAAAACATCTTTACGATGGGGAGGTAGAAAAAATCAGCATCACCATGCATTGGCCAGCCTAAACTGAAACGCCGATGAACTACAATTCAAGACACTTCATGACATTTTAAAGAATGTAAAAGGTAACATGTTTTACCAGAAATATTGCTCGAACCATCATAATTTCTCCATGGAAAATGTTGGGAGTTTGAATGCACATTATCTTCCATCAGCACCATGTCAAGGGAATCAGCTCCTAACAGTTTGGAGACGACGTGGTTATTTCCTGCTGAGTCCAAGTGATCTATAAAACAAAAAAACTATACATAAATAATTTTACAGAACACTAAAAGAATAAAAGGAAAGTAAAAAAAAAAAAACTTAAATGTGCAGCTCCTGCAAGATATAAACTGCACAAACCAAATGGAAAAACCTGCTTTTGAAAATGTTGGATAACAAAACATTAGTAATCTATTATAAAGAAATCGGCAGTATGAAAAACATTTGTATGGAAAACAAAAGACATGTAGAAAATCAAGGAGATTAAAAATAAAAATGAAAGCTTAAAGTGTGTGGATGCTAAAGGATATACAAGATGGAAAGCCTGCCTTCGGGAAATTCTATTCCATCAGCATAGGAGACGACATTCTTATTTCCAATGAAGTCCACGTGATCTACAAAATTATCGTAAATAGTTTTCAAGATATACAAGACTAAAAGAATGGGAGACTAAAATAGCTTCACTGTCCAGCTCCTGCATAAGCCAAATGGAAAACCTGCTTTTGAAAATATGGAATACAAAAAAAGCATTTATTAGTAATATAATATAAAGAAATCAACATTAGGAGAAATATCTGTGTAGCATATAAAAAATATGTACTAAATTTACACAAAGCCTCAGCGTGCTCTCCAAATTGTCATCAACAGAACAAACATCGAGGTCACTAACATCAATACCTACAACCATTAAAGTGAAGATATAGCTTAGGAACACATACAAGGAACAATATAAGAAACCGCAACAGATATGCATTACGAGAAAAGTTGTTATATATGAAATAGATGATTGAAAAATTATAGGAATAACTCAAGGAAATGATTGACACTACTCGAGAACCTAGCGCTGATAAACTCCGAAAGACCAAGTATTGTGATTCTAGGATCAGGCTTCGATATTACCTGACAAAAACTAAAGTACAAAAGCAAAACAAAGAGTATCTTGTCAATAAATGCATTTTTTAGTTCTAGAGGTTTTAGAAAAGAATGGACTCTAAATTCAGAAAAAGCATGCATGGATTATTACTCTATTGCATAATGAAAAAAACTAAAAAAGGATAACCAACCTAAGCATACGACACAAAAATGCATGTTCTGCTACCCCCAACAAATCCTCTAGAGTCCAAGACTTTGAAGGCATGAGATGTCTTCAAAAGTTTATCATACCTAACATTAAAGAAAAATATGAAAATGCAAGCAACTGCAACATCAAAACAAGAAGACTCAAGAATATTATACAGCACGAAAACTTATGTACCTGTTTTTCTGAAACGACACTTCTATTTGACAAGGAACAAGCTATATATCAAGTGTCGATGCCATAGATAAAAAATTGTGGATGAACATATAAAAGCAAAAAAGATCACCTAGCAGATATTACATTAAAAAATCGTACAACCTGGAAAAGGCCAACTCCTTAGGCAATCATGTGAGGTTGACACTCGAAGCTTCGCTGGTCAATTTGCCAAAGAACCCCAACTCTCTTTTTCGTTTCACTTAAAAACTGATACGAACAAATAGATCACACACAAAAAACAGCACACAATGTTGACTTTCTTAAGAAAAGATTAAACAATTCAGTAAAGAATACTAACATTTGAAAGAGGGACCAACTCAAATTAATCAGGTCCTCAGCCATGCCCCCTCAAGATAAAATCGAAAAACAAAAAGAAAAACTAACTAAATCAATCAAAAAACCACACTTTTTTTACAGAGACTGCGCCGCACAATTTATCTAAAATCAAGGGAAGAATTCATGCCGATCATAATACTTAAAAGAATCAAGCAATTGGCAAAACAACTCCACACATGGCTGCAAAATCAACCGGTTGTGTTTGGGGGGAAGAAGGTCCCCCAAAAGCCATCCGGCCTGCCCTGCCAAGATAGGGGGTTGGGTTGTGCCATTCTTTGATTCTCTTTTTTTTTCTTTCTTTTACAGATAATGCCCAACACTAATTATGTAAAATTGAGGGAAGAATTCATGCCAATACTTAAAAGAATCAAGCAATTGGCAAAACAACTCCTCCATGGCTGCAAAATCAACTGGTTGCATTTGGGGAAGAAGGTTCCCCCCTAAAAAACGCCATCCGGGCTGCCCTGCCAGAATAGGGGACGGCTTGTGCCAGCGCTCTATTCTCCTTAGTTTTAGTTCCAGCAGCAAATCAAAGAAGTGGAAAGGGGAAACAAACATAGGCTATACAAGAGGATATAATTTTCAAATTAAGGAAGTTGATCAAAATTATTTCACACGAAAACCTGCTTTCAAGAACATTCTCTTCCATCAGCACTTTGTCAATGGAAGCAGCTCTTTCGTAACAGTTTGGATACGGCATGCTCATTTCCTGGAGTCGACCTGATCTACAAAATTAAATATCATCATAAATAATTTTACAAAACACTAAAGAAAAAAGGCAAAGTTAAATAGCTTAATGTGCAGCTCCGGCAACATGTAACCTGTATAAACCAAATGGAAAATCTGCCTTAAAAACACACACACACGCACACACACACATTAGTAATCTATCAATATAAAATAAATCAGCAGTAGGAGAAACATTTGTATGGCATATAAAAGACATGTACAAAATTAAGGGGATTGAAAATGAAAGCTTAAAGTGTGTAGATGCTAAAGGATATACAAAATGGAGAACCTGCTTTAGAAACATTCTCTTCCATCAGCATTGGAGACGGCATTCTTATTTCCTGCGGACTCCATGTGATCTAAAAAATGGGAAGACACGTAGAGAATACTAAAATTTAATAGCTACCCAACTTTTCAAAAAAAAATTGTAGTGCAGTACCTAAATGTACTAATATGGGAATACTGTTGGGCCATTCTTTACAAATAACCTCATGGAGCACATGTATGTTATTCCCCTAGATTAGAACGAAAATGAACCACAATTTCACGGTAATCTTTTCCCATAAGCTAGAAACAAATTCCAGTTATCAAATAACCACAGGATATGATGATGATAACTGTGCTTGATACATGGCATGCATAAAGTTCCAGAAACAATGGCACAAAAGTTTAAATTTATTTATTTTTTATAAAAAGAAGGGGACAACCATCTATGCTTGAAAGCACACCTAATCATCCCCAAGTTGTATAATTATGTACAGACAACACGTTGAATTCAAGGAACAGTTGTATATAATCAAGAATGCTAAAAGGATATATAAGAACTTCAAAAGAAAGAGAAGTGTCCAGTGAAGAAAGTATAAGGTAACTGGGAAGAAATTTTTTAGCTTCACATGACAAATCAGTAAACACAAACAAACTCAAACACAAATGTATATGTATGATTAATGTAGAATCCACAAGCAAAACTTTGCATGGTTCTCAACAATAAATCCAATGGCCTATGCATGTACTTTATTCAAGCAAAAGTATAGAACTGATTCATGTAATGAGAATATAGAGTATATCTGGGACAGTGGAAAACCACTAAATCCATCGCTTTTTCTTCTCCGGTTTTGTGTGTACTTGTGTTTTGATTCCACAAGTCTTCAACTGAAAATTCTCAAAAGCCATTAGAAATCGCCCCAACCTGCACAAGTCAGAAAATTGAGCATTTATAATTGCAACAGCATAACAGAGGAATGTAATATGTTCTAAAGCAGATTCACTAGACCAGTTCAGGCGCCCGTACCCGTCCCGCGCCCACCCCTAGTTGCTTGCGTAGAGGAGTGTCTCCGGAAAGGAAAGTGGGAGGAGAATCTCAAATTGGATTTGATATAATACCAGTACACTAATCGTGGTAACATTTTATTTGGTAAGTTACCGTTTTAACCTGACCAAATATATCCGGTAGATATTTACTGATCTAAACAGAGTTGTACAACTACAACTTTTATTCCTTTGACAGGATTTTATTTTCCTTTTTTACGCGATTACTGATTTTTGGGACTTTTATTTCCTTTTAAAAATAAAGTAAATAAAGAACTAGGAGCGTTTAAGTGATTGCAAACCATGATATCACCCTAATCATTTCTTAATATTTTTCATTATTATTGATAACACAATATTAGACCTACGAACAATTGATAGGGATATGTATATGATCAAAAAAATAGATGCAAATAACACTATTTGTCAAAAAATAAAAAAAAAGTACAACAAACATTTTTTTAACTTGTATAACCAAAAATGCAAGCTGCCACTATATAAGAACAAAATAATAAACCAACCCATTATTGGACAAAAACAGAATTTACTAGTGTTGTTTATTAAATTAGCTCATGCAAGTTGTTTCTTTAAATTAAATGCATTAATCAGTTTAATTACAATAATAGGATGATATTTCAGCAATAAGTGAAGCATATTAATCGATATATCATTTTAAGAGGACGTTTAATGCATTTTTTAGTTATACAAAAAAAAAATGATTTCTTTTACGTGTCACGAGATGTGCACTTGGAATAAAATTCCATGTAACTACAAAATTACAAATAAGTAGACTAATACAAGATATTAGATATCACTTGGAAATTAGGAGAAAATTAAATACTATATAATAGTTACATTGTTGTGAAAATTTAAAGATTATGATTATATACCAAGAAAATATTAAATCGTCAATAGAAACAAGCATTATATATTCATCCACGCATTGATTAAATCATCGTCGAACTTTTTTTTTTTAATGTTATCAGTATACATGTCTTTGATTTAATATTATTTGCATAGTATAAAGGATGACCTTTCACTACCAATAATAATCTATATAATACGTACTACTATACAATCTTGATTAGAATAATCGGACGGTCCCCATTATCTACATATAATTAACCACCTCTTCCGAGGCTCTACTTTGTAGCAAGGGATGTTTATTCGACGTCGTATCAACCTCCAATTCTTCTTTGGCTTTGCCCCACATCACGGTATAGAACCCAAACACAATTATTACTGCTCCAATCACGCTAAAAACAAAACCATACATTATACACACATTTTTAATTCAACAAAAGTTACTCTACACTCCTACCCTAGAGCAGTTTTTATTTATGATTTTCGTATACTCTTGTGTGTACCACACCATAAGAATATTGACATATGATATTTTTCATTAAAAAATGTAGACCATATTTAACATATGTCAATAAACTTGTGGTATGGTAGATATACAAAGTGATATACACAAATTTGTATGCTCCTATCCATATCAATTAAGACAAACAATCTTTAGTAAAACAGAGCATGTTTATAGAACTAATGTTTCATGGGTTGTTTGTCTTGAAAAGTAAGTTACCTTCCAAGATAAAGAGTGTCACCGAGGATGATAACTCCCATGGCTGCAGCTACCACGATCGAGAGAGGTTTAAACATGGCCACGTATAGTGGGTCCCTCAAGTGCAAAATCCACGAATCAACAGAGTTGCTAATGCAACAGTTGAAAACTCCCTATAATAGAAATAAGATGAAACAAACATGTACATATGTAATGGATGGATTAATCACTAAAAAAGAATCAATTTATCAACTTATATACCGAACATAACATAGAGGCCAAAGCAATATTAGGTCTGATTATCCATTTACTTAAGTCCGGTTCTGCGAAGAATCCGAGAACTGCAGCTAGAATGCTGACGGTAGATGTGTAGAAGAAAATAATGGTGAACTCGGAAGGGTATTCTTTCATAATATGTGTCTGCATGAAAGTTCAATTTAGTTCTGGGACAAGTATTGAATTAGTGATATATTGAGTCAGTAATATTACCAAAATGATGCACCAGGTGCAGGAGAAAAGGTAACTGACGGAGAGAAACATGCTGCCGAGGATCCAGTCGGATCGAGTCGGGTCGGGTATTTGATGCAGAGAAGATGGAGGGGCACTGCCATTGATGATGCTTGGACCTTCGTAAAATGTTACCACAAAGGCTCCAGATATGGAAACTATGGTGCCACCAAGTTTAGCCCAACTGCTCCTGCTTGATAATGCCACCTTTTCCATCCTGCACAAATAGTCCCAACAGATATAAAAAACCATTAATTAATTCTACTCAACTTCATATTGGGTTTTGTAATTGGGATATGCGTCTATATATCCCCGTAACATTTCATTATTATTTCATGTTAAACTCTATGTTAAGAGGAAAAATAATATAATATTGGAGTGAGAATATAATAATAACAAACTAATGTTGCTAAATTTCGTCTCACACTTTGTTGAGTTCTGTGTATATGTGTTACATGCAGAGCAGATTCTTGGTGGTTAAAGGAGGCAGTTAATGTTGCAGGAAGAAGATAAGTAGGAGACGTTGGATGGAGTTGCTGAGTTGTGCGATCGTATGGTCAAGAAAGGAGAGCTCAAGAAAGGAGAGCTCAACTAATAGAGTCGTGTTTCAGTTGCTTACGTCTTTAGTTAGTTAGTTAGTTTTCTAATACTGTTCACATTACCAGATCTGTTTACACACGAACTGATACATATAAATAAGTGAGGATGGCTTGTACTTCAGTAGAGTTTTCAACATAAATAAAATACAGATTTTCGTTTCCATGATCTAGAATCTTCTCTCATATCTGAAGTTCATCGAGTTCATACCAATCTAGATCTAAAACCATAGCTTACAACATGGTATCAGAGCACAATGGTGCGATCACATCGGCCGAATTGGAACGTTTTGGTGGATGAAGAGCTCGGAGAAAGCAGCGCAGAAGGAGAAACAAGGAATCATTGCGGTAGAGGAACAAACTCACGAGGCAGAGGTTCACGAAACAATACTACAAATCATCCAGTTGGCGGAGGAATTCCACAAATAGAACCAGAAATGGAGAGAATTGAACAAAATCCAAGGATTAATGATGTGTATTTTCTGAGTCCACACGATCATCCTGGACTCAAAATTGTTAACGCATTGTTCAATGGACACAACTACTATGCTTGGAGCAGAGCTATGAGAAGGTCACTTGCTGGCAGAAATAAAATTGGATTCATAGAAGGTACGATTCCAAAAGCTTCTGAAAATAGCAATAGTTACAATTCATGGATTCAAGTTGATTTCATAGTTACGTCTTGGATTATGAACTGCATAGCTCCTGAATACTCAAAATCATTTTTGCTAATGGAAACTTCTCATCAGTTGTGGAATGGACTGAAATTAAGGTTTGATCAAAGCAATGGTGCTAAGATCTTCAAATTAAAAAAGGATTTGTCTGTTTTCATCCAAGGAAATCAACCAGTAATGAAGTATTACAATAGTCTCAATGTAATATGGGATGAACTGAGGATGTTACAACCTAACACAATTTGTAGCTGTGTGGCTGCAAATGCTTGTGTTTGTGGAGCAGTGGTTAATCAGAAGAACTTCAATGAGACAGATAAATTGATGCAATTCTTACTTGGACTAAATGAAACGTATGATGCAGTGAGATGTCAAATCCTATTAATAGAACCTTTACCTACAGTCAGCAGAGCATACTCTATGCTGCTGCAAGATGAAGAACAGAGGAAGGTCACAGCCACACATGCACATCCACAGGAACAAATTGCTATGAATGTGAATCATGGTAATAAGGAGACATCTAACACTGAGACAGTTTTGGCTGTTGGTTATAAAGGAGGTGGAGGTAATCAGAGGGATAAAATAACCTGGTCTCAAGCCTAGATTGAGCAAGGAGGAAAGGAGAAGACTGAAATGCAATTATTGTGATAAGATGGGACATGAAAGAAGTGAATGCTTCAAGTTGAATGGGATTCCAGAATGGTTCCAGAAAATGAAAGAAGCAAAAACAAAGGATTAACTTAGTGGTGCATCAAGAGATTACACAGAATATGCCTGCAGACTCTGGTGCAAATCAGTCCAAAGGGCATAATGTTGGGGATTTGATATCAAGTGTGGAAAAGGCCTTGAGCCAACTTAAAGGACTGGGGAATACAAACAGTGTTAACAGTGTGGAGACATACACTCCCCTGAATATATTGGAGAAACACTATTCTTTTAGTCTAGTTGATGAATTAAGGAAAGAGAAAATATGGAAAATGGATTCAGGGGCGAGCAGTCACATATGTTGCAATAAAGACCTCATGGTTAATATTCGGAAGCTAGTGCAGCCTCAAGGGGTTTACTTACCTAATGGAGCAATGCAGACAATACATGAAGTTGGGTCTGTATACTTGACTGATGAGTTGATTCTTCAGGAAGTGCTTCTCATAATCTGATTTCAACTCATCAATTAAGTAATGATTTACAGCTGAAGTGTGTGTTCTTTCCCACTCACTGTGTAGTTCAGAAGCTCAATAATGATCATGTTGTGATCATGGGACAGGCACAAGGAAGATTATACATAATTGATCCAGAATATCATTTGGGGAGGATCAACCAAATTACTGAGACTAAGACAGAGTCTTTGGCTAACTGGCATGTTCTTTTGGGACATGCTTCATTTACTACTCTTCAACACATTTCAGAATTGACAAGACTGTGTAACAAAGAAGTTGAGAAAGCACTTAGTTCTTGTGAAATTTGTCATAAGGCTAGACAATGCAGGAATCCTTTCCCTGTGCTAGACAGAAGAGAAGCAGAGATCTTTGAGCTCATACATGTAGATGTATGGGGACCATATAGTGTTGATAATGTAGCCAACACATCATACATTTTGACAATTATGGAAGATAAAAGCAGAAGTACTTGGACTTACCTGTTGCAGTCCAAGAAACAAGTACATAAAGTTTTGGAGAGCTATTTAAGGATGGTGGATACACAGTATAACAAAAGGATCAAGAAGATAAAGACAAATAATGGAACATAATTTGTGAATGTACTGTTGCAGGAAGTTCTTCATTCATTGGGAATCATTCATCTGCGGACTTGTGCGTATACACCCCAGCAAAATGGTACATTAGAAATGAAACATCGATCATTATTGGAGGTGGCTCGTGCATTAATGTTTCAGAGTGATCTCCCAAGTGAATTTTGGCCCTTCTCCATTTTAACTGCTACTTGGATCCTGAATAGATTACCTAGCAGGGTGCTTGGATGGAGTTGTCCAATTGAAGTGCTGATAAGTTCCAAGGAAGACTTGAGTATTATGAAACCATTTGGTTGTTTGTCTTATGCAGCAAACACATACCCTCATAAGAAAAAATTTGATGCAAGGGGGACAAAGTGCATATTGCTCGGGATTGCAGCTGATCACAAAGGTTATACACTCTTTAATTTGGAAGATAAGGAGGTGTTTGTGTCCAGGGATGTAAAGTTCTTCCCTCATATCTTTCCGTTTACTGATTTGAATCCTAAATCTGTTTCAGAAACAGAAACAGATATAACTCCTTCTGTATGGATCCCAACTGATACAAGTGCAGATTTGGATGATATTTCCAATGATGATATTTCCTCATCATTACCAAGTGGATCTCCTTCTTCCTCTACTAGAAATACATCTATATTGGAACCAAATGTGGAAGAGGGTGGACGACCTAGAAGAACTTCTAAACCTCCTGCTTGGTTAAGTGACTTTGTCAGTAAAGTTGATCTCAATTTTCCTGACAAGGTTTCTACTTCTTTGACACCTCCTACGTTTCCTTATGTCCATGCTCCTCTTTTTAGCTCAAACTATATGGCCTTTCTAGCTAATGTTACCACATTACAGGAACCATCTAGCTATAAAGAAGCAAGTAAGTATGTTGAATGGGAATTAGCTATGCAAGCCGAACTATCTGCCCTGGAGCAGAATGATACTTGGACTTTGACAGATCTACCACTTGGTAAGCACGCAATAGGCTCTAAGTGGGTATATAAGGTAAAACTTAGAGCAGATGGATCAGTAGAAAGATTTAAGGCACGCTTGGTGGCAAAAGGATATAAACAAGAGTATGGAATAGACTATGAGGAGGTGTTCTCACCAGTGGCTAAGCATGTTACAATTAGAATGTTACTTGCTTTAGCAGCTTCTTCCAGTTGGCATCTTCATCAAATTGACATAAATAATGCTATTCTTCATGGCATTTTAACAGATGAAATCTACATGATGCCTCCTGAAGGCTACACTAAAGCACCTTCTGGTAAGGTTTGCAGACTGGTGAAAAGCTTGTATGGACTTAAACAAACTTCACGAGAATGGAATGCTGAGCTATGTAAGGCACTCTCTTCTTATGGTTTTGTTCAATGCCCTCATGATCATTGTTTATTTACCCTAGGGACTGGTTCTAATTTTGTGGCATTGTTGGTCTATGTTGATGACATATTAATTGCTAGTCCAGATCTGGGTTTGGTTTCCAATTTAAAACAGTTCTTACATGAAAGATTTTCTATAAAGGATCTGGGGGTGGCTATGTATTTCTTGGGCATGGAGTTAGCTAGAGGGGAGCAGGGACTTTATTTGAGTCAGAGGAAGTATGCCTTAGATGTGGTAGACAGTGCTGGCTTGCTTGGTTGTCATCCAGCTTCTACTCCTTTTCCTCAAGGAATAGATCTCTCTAATTTATCCTCTCCATTGCTTACTGAACCAGACAAATATAGAAGGCTGGTAGGCCAGCTTCTATACCTGAATCTTACCAGACCAGACTTGACTCATGCTACACATCAACTGAGTCAGTTTGTCGCTTCACCGTGTGAGAACCATTGGGCTGCAGCTTTACATGTGTTAAGATACTTGAAGGGTTGTCCATCCCTTGGTTTATTTTTCTCAGCTAATGGTTCATGTCTCAAGGTTCATGCTTATGCTGATGCAGACTGGGAAACGTGCCCTGTCACAAGAAGATCCTTAACTGGATTTTGTATATTTCTAGGTGATTCTTTGGTTTCATGGCGATGTAAGAAACAAGATACTGTGTCTGCATCCACAACTGAGGTTGAATATCGCGCTCTTGGGGCTGCTGTGAAGGAAATAATGTGGATCAACTATATGCTTCAAGCTCTGCATATTGAGGTTCATACACCTATTCCTTTGTATTGTGATAATGCAGCTGCTATTCATATTACTCGTAACCAGGTGTTTCATGAAAGAACGAAGCATTTGGAGATAGATTGTCACATTGTCAGAGATAAGTTTAAAGAGGGCCTCATTACTCCTACTTTTGTCCATACTATGCAGCAATTAGCTGATGTTTTTACTAAGGTTCTGGGAGGGCCTCGTTTTAGATATCTCCTTTCCAAGATGGGTCTGATGGATCTCCATCGCCTCCATCTTGAGGGGGGGTGTTGAGATCTGTGTATATGTGTTACATGCAGAGCAGATTCTTGGTGGTTAAAGGAGGCAGTTAATGTTGCAGGAAGAAGATAAGCAGGAGACCTTGGATGGAGTTGCTGAGTTGTGCGATCGTGTGGTCAAGAAAGGAGAGCTCAACTAATAGAGTCGTGTTTCAGTTGCTTACGTCTTTAGTTAGTTAGTTAGTTTTCTAATACTGTTCACATTACCAGATCTGTTTACACACGAGCTGATACATATAAATAAGTGAGGATGGCTTGTACTTCAGTAGAGTTTTCAACATAAATAAAATACAGATTTTCGTTTCCATGATCTAGAATCTTCTCTCAGATCTGAAGTTCATTGAGTTCATACCAATCTAGATCTAAAACCATATCTTACAACACACTTCAGTTAATGTCATTAGTATATTAGACATTTTTATATACAATTTCGTATCATCCGATCCCTATGTTAATTTTAATATCTATTTCGGTGTATTTCCACATCTTACACATTGAATAGATAAAACACACACATATATAAATATATATTTTGAAATATTAGGATTTAGGAAATGTTTTGGGAATCCGTATATCCGTATATGTTTAATTACAATCTTGTTGTCATTGTGAATATCTTCATTATTCATAGTTATGTAAGGAAATTCCCCTTACCCCGTTAGAATTTTCATAACTAAATCACAAAAGATATATCGAGTCACGGGATGCAATTTTTAAGGTGTTGCGAATATATTGAGTATTCAAAGTTATATGAGGAAAAAAGTAGTTTTACCAGCTAGAATTTCCAACTAAAGCACGTGAATATATTGACTTTTTCAACGTTATGTAAACATAAGGAAAAATACCAAATGTTTTTTTTTTTTAAATAGTTATACCAAATCAATTCTTATGTTGAGAAACTTCATGTACTGTTTTAAAATAGAAGACTTTGTAACACAAAAAAGTAGCCCATAACATAAAAAAGTTATGAGAAAGGGTCCACTAGCCAATGTAGTGCCCCGTTATACTCAGTTTTAAATATAGCCTTAAAAAAAGCCCATGACCTAACATCCAATGTTGTGCCATTTGAGGTAGCAATTTTGCCTACTCTCATCAGTCATCACAAAATATACCATGATTTTTATTTTATTGACGGTTGCATTGAATTAATAATTCAAATAAACCATTTATATATATAAAAAAATCTTATAATATGACAATGCAACCAGAATTCAGATACTGATAAACAAGACAAAAATAGGAAGCCAATAATTGGAAGGAAATGCAGGCCCAAATTAAATAAATAAAATAGTAGAGAGAGAGACCTGAAAATGATGGCGAGCACGAAAGTGATGGCCGGAGAGAGGTTGCTGATGGCGGAAGACAGCGTCGGAGAGCTGTAACTTATCCCGGTGAATCCCATTATCACTGACACATACCTTAAGTACACACATTCAAATTCAGTATTAATTCCGACGCATTTAAAAAGTCAACTCTCGATCGAAACAACAATCGATCGCGTCGAACTCACTACTCACCCGACGACTCCGAGCAAAAGAATCTTCAGCAGAATCGAAGAATTTAAAGAAGGGAGTGTTCGCGATCTGCGGCGATTAATTTCAGATAAATTTTCAGCACGAATGTTTCTGACAAATAACGATGAGTTTAACTTGTTGAAATCGAACCTGCGGCCCTACCGGCGGGAGAAGAAAAGCGAGGGGAGGAGGATGACGGCGGCGACGGCGTAGGCGTACACGAGGAAGACGTGGCGGCTCATGCCGTCGTTGGAGGCGAGTTTGTAGAGTGTGTTGAGGCCGACGGCGATGCATTGCAGGGACACCATGGAGGCGAACGGCACCACTTCTCTGTAGCAGTAGTCTTGGTGTCTGGCGGCTCCGCCTCCCTCCGTCGCCATGTTTGGCTCTGTCTGCTCGCAATGTCTAAGAGAGGATTTTGATTTAGTTAATATTGTAATAATTAGCTAGAGGAAGTGTGCTGTGCACAAGGTCAATCTATTCTATGCTTTGGAATTACATTATACGGTTCATATTTCGTTATCATATTATTATATTAGTGTTATAATAAATACTCCAAGCAATATAATAGGGAATGGCACGTCGTTTATTTATATTGACATAACACTATCAGTGCTCTCTTAAATTATTTATATTAAAATAGTAATATTTTTCCTGCATAATTTAATTACGGATTTTAATTTTACAAAAATACTCTATCCGTTTATTTATGTCCACTATACTATTTTAGGCTGTTTCATTATTAATGTCCATTTTCCTAAAATGATAAATTACTCACTATACACCCCTTATGAGGTGGACCCCTCATTATTCATTACCCACCTCATATTCTTATACACTTTCTCTCTCCAAAAGTTTCTCTCTTACACGATTCCGCTTCGCTCCGAACGTAGAAAATTTTGATTTTTAACTTTTTGAAAACTTTAGATTATTTCTTTAATTACAACATAAAAAAAAATAAAAAAAATTAAATCAAATGCTTAAACAATGCCTTAATAACATTTAGATAAATTCACATTCATTCCCACCAACCATTCATTGAAAACCGTGTCAATTTATTAATACAATTAAAACTCATTAAATATATCTCCAAATAAAATTTCTTAATCTCCGTGCCCATTCCCAAGTGAACATCAATAAAGAAACGAAGGGAGTACAAAGTTCAACTCAATCTTTTCACTTTACCACCACTACTACTATTACTAATAATAATTAGTATTATTATTATTGTTATTGTTTTCGTTGCGTAAATAGTAGAATTGGGTCTAATTAAGGATACTGTGGTTAATGGTTGGTGACGATTGACGACTGATAATGGCGGTTTTTGGAGTTGAGGATCCACTATCAGTTAAGATATTTCCTTTTCGTGTCACTAGTCACACATTGACTATTAAGTTGCATGAAACGACGTTATAATCTGTACCTTAATCGGATTTCTTTTAGCTATTTTTTTTTTCCTTTTAGCTATTTGTATATATATAAATGTGTAGTAGTAGTTCGACAATGTCCTATATATTCAAACAGGGCCGATTTTGCCCTAGGCGGTTGTACCCCAAAGGCCAAAACTGTGTTAACTGATTTCGATCTTTTTCATATTATTTGACTTTTTTTATAATCTATTCATAAATTGTAGATTTTGCAAATTAATTTTTTTTTCAATTGATCCCGCTCAACTGTAAACCTGGATTCTCTTTTGTACACAATATATTTTGACCAAAAGTCCCACTAAAGAGAGCATTGTTGCAAATTGGTTTTAACTAATTGATAATTGTGACCAAGTATTCTAAATTGTAAATCTATTTCATTCGTAGATCGTCGTAGTATATTCGTTTTCTCAAAAACCGAATTTCGGTGAGTGAGAAATGTGCGCTCTAAGTTGGTCACTTGTGGGGGTGATAAGCCTAGAATTGTAGCCTTTTTGTCTATTTAATTTGGGTATTTTGTATGGTGAAAATGTAGGTTTGTTATACAAATGGAGAGAAAATGAAGAAATCTAAAGGAATATGAAGACATAGGCAATCTGAGTCAACTAGCTGATTTTTGCCCAAAGTCGAAGAAAATGGGCCGCAGAAGGTGATTTGGGACTGGGTGGTACAGGGCCAGGAGCAAGAGATGTCAAAAGAATTGTTAAGGCCCTTTTATTCGACCCAACTGATCTGCTTGTTGATCCTGGTGGGAAAGGAGAAGATTTGCTACGGTGAGAAGTACAACCAACATGCTAATATCCAGCAGACCATACCTCTACCCAGCAGGCAGAAGCACCTACTCCATGCAAACCCAAGGCTCAAGAAGATATTCTTGAAGGAAAAGAAAGCAAGGACAGGGATATACAAAAAGATCTCTATCATCTTCATTTAAGAACTTTATCCATTCTCTCATGTTCTCTCTATTAGAACGTTTTTAGAAGAAACTCCAAGTTCTGTAACAAAAACAACATTATTTTAGCTACATTTCTCTCTGAAATTTCTGCCTAATTAGAAAACTCTACTCTCTGCTTTAAGTAACTGCGAGCTCTCCTCGCTGGAGAAGACTCTTTAATACAAGTATTTTCTGCCCTTGTTTATGTTCTGTTATGGTTTTATTTCTTGCATTTATTTCTCTCCTACCTCTCTTTATTGCTCTGCTAGTTGTTTAAATATTAATCTAACCATTGTGACCTGTTTTATGTTTGAAATCATGTTTGAAGTTCTTGTCTAGAGTCGAATCCCATACTTTAAAGCTTTTCATTCCATCGCCTTTAGATCTACATTCTCATGCTTTCGTACTTGTTATTCCCTCTACTTTGAGTTATTTGTTAATGTTCATTTCATACCATACTAGGATCTGTTGCTATTCTGTTTATTTAGTCCAGATCTGCATTATGTCTTCTTTCAATATGCTTGTTTCCATTTCATGCTTTAGTATGAGTAGCTAAACCCTCAGATCTAGCTGAGGTAATGAGACACATCCCCAAACTCTATGAGATGTGAGAACGTGCTGAATAATTGGTTAGGGTAAGGCTTTAATCGTAATCTGTATAGAGGTAGTCGTGAACTGCTTAGATTTGATCAGTCTGGATAGGTAGCTTCTCTCTCTAGGCAGACATAGATTAGCTTGATTTCTACTTTGAATGCTGAACATCGGTAGAGATCTTGACCTGGTTCTTTGCTCTTAATGCTCCTTAGTACTAACCTAGTCATTGTTCAACAAGGTGGGTTAGATACTTTAGTAGGTGGTTGTTTCTATGCTGAACATGGCAGTCACAGTTGTGAGATAGGATTGGACGCCCCTGTGCTCAACACAGCATCCTGGCCAGATAGCCTTAACCACAACCGATTCATATAGTAATCTAGGATCGGACATGGAGTGGTGTGGAATTACCTTAGCTAGATCGCCTTTAATATCTTTGTAACCTAGTTGTTAATTGTTGCATGTTAATTTTCTATCCAATTTACATAATTTGCCTAATTTTAGAAAAATTCAAGTTAATGGTGGCTGCTAGTAGAACCCTTAGGTAAGTAAGAAGAGTTAGTTTAATCAGCCGTTCCCTGAGGATTGACCCTGCTACGCTAATACTACGTGTTTGTTTTAGTACTGTGCAGGAGTTTATAAATTTTATTTGGCCCGGACGATTCTCCACGAAAGAATCGTGCGTCGGTCAGGGGGCATTTTCGTAATTGGATATAAGTACTGCCAGCCAGCCCGGCCCGTGTCTGGGCAAGTGGACTCTTGTTATTGAGCTTGAGCTTGGATCTCAGTTTGTGGGCTGGTTGTTAGCAAGCCTGACTGAAGCTGTTGACAGGCTAAGTCTGCTGGGCTTATTGTGAATTGGACTTATAGTGGAATGGACTTGCAAGGTGAGACGTCCAGTTTGGTTGATCTGCAGTTGACCTGTGTGGCTGTTGAGCTACCTGCGAGTTCTTAGTAGATCAAGAGTTTTGATGGCCCAGAAGCATCCATGAGTACTTGAAAGGTTTCAAGTAATGACCTTTAATGAGCAAGTAGTCGAGAGACACTTTAATACCTTGAGTCCCTTGACATGTGGATGACACTATTTATATAGAGGCATCTACAAGCATTTCATATACATACATAAGTTCACAAGATATCACGAAATCATAAACCACTTCATTTTGCATCTATGAGCTAATTCTGTATCCGTCCAGTTCGTGCCTTGGTTCAGTTCGTTGGAGCCTTTCCAGTTTACAGTGCTGCTACTGGGAAGGAGGAAGCGGTTTTATCTTTGAGGACAGATTGTCAATCCGTGAGCATTATTCGGGGCAATGCTGTCTTGGGGAAAAAGGAAACTCGACTCGGCTTTAGTCTGTTCAATTAGTCCAATCAATTCTATTTAGTACATCTCTTTCCGTCTGTTTGTTAGTTGTTGTTTTTTATCTGTGTAGGTTATCCGATCAGTCAAGTCTAATCTATCCAGTTTGTCGTTTCATATCCAGGAGAATCATCAACTCGGACGTTCTGCCCAGAAGATCCATAAAGCTTTCTGCCCTATTAGATACGAAGTACCTCAATTTCTATTGTATTTTCAATTACTTGTTATCATTCTATACGCCTTTCCAAGGCAACCGACTATATAATAACCAACAAGCATTATACACAGGAAACAAATTTCCTTTACATAATCTAAATGATTTTCCCTCATGATTCCAATAATCATTATGTGCATATAATCACCTCTTCCATGACTCCTCCATTTTGTGGTAAGGGATGTTTGTGCGGCATCGTATACTTTTGCTTTGCCCCACCTGACCGTATAGAACCCAAACACTATTATTACCACCCCAATCACGCTAAATCATCACCAAAAAAATACATTCTCAATTCAAGAAATGCTGGGCTACACTAAGTTAGAATAATGAAGACAAATAATCCAGTAAAACAGATCATGTTGTCTTTTAAATTATAGTTACCTTCCAAGATAAAGAGTGTCTCCGAGGATAATAACTCCCATTGCTGCAGCTACCACGATCGACACAGGTTTAAACATGGCCACGTATAGTGGACCCCTCATATGCAAGATCCACGAATCAACATATTTGCTTATGCAACAGTTAAAAACTCCCTACAAGATGACTTAATTAGTGTCAATATTACGATGGTATTATTGGTTAAAATATAGCCGATAGCCTTGGAAAGGCTTACAAAATAATAATAAGTAATTGAAATACAATAGAAATTGAGGTACTAGATTACAACTAATTTTGCATTCAATAGGGCAGACAGTTGTATGGATCTTTTGGGCAGAACGTCCGGGTTGATGATTTTCTTGGATGAAAAATTGGACATACTTGATTAGATTGGACTAACAGACTAAAGCCGAGTCGAGTTTCCTCTTTCCGCAAGATAGTATTGCCCCGACTAGTGCTCACGGCTTGGCTATCTGTCTCCAAAGATAAAACGACATTCCTCCTTCCCGGTAGCAGCACCGCAAACTGGAAAGGCTTCGACGAACTGAACCAAGGCACGAACTGAGCAGACACAAAACTAGACTATAGATGCAAATGAAGTGCTTTGTGATTTTCGTGACATCTTGTATTTGTTGCGTCTACTGTATGTTGTATGTGAAATACTTGTAGATGCATATATATATATATATATAGAAGTAACATCTACCGTGTGAAGGGACTCAAGTCATTAAAGTGTCTCTCCATTACTTGCTCATTAAGAGCCACTATTTAGACCTTTCAAGTCTTCATGGATGCTTCTAGGTCATCAAGACCCTTGATGTGCCAGCAACTCGCAGGCAACTCAACAGCCACACATGCCAGATGTAGATCAACCAAACTGGACTTCTCACCATCAAGCCCAATCTACTGCTAGCTCAGTTAACATGAGGCCCAACAGACTTAGCCTGTCAACAGCTTCAGTCAACCAACCCACAAACTTAGATCCAAAGCTAAGCCCAATAACACAGTCCAATTGCCCAGACACGGGCCAAGCAATGTGCCGGGTCGGCTAGCAGTACTTGTATCCAATTACTAAAATGCCCTCATAAGTGACCACCTTAAAACGAGCATTTCTCACTCACTGAAATTCGATTTTGAGAATACGAACGTGGCGACAACAATTTAATCAAGAATAGACTAAAATATTAATTAATCAAAACCAAATTTCCAACAGGTACGAGAATAGAAGACGAAACACAAATGTAATAGATTGATTAATTAGTAGCAAGAATCAATTTCACAACTTACCAAACATAATATAGAGACCAAAGCAATATCGGTCCGATTATCCATTTACTAGAGTCATGTTCTCGAAGAATCCAACTACTCGCTTCTAGAGTGCTCACGCTGGATGTGTAGAAGAATACGATGGTGAACTCAGAAGGATATACTTCCATAACATGGGTCTACAAGACAGTTTCAAATATTTAGTTTCTTGACAAGTATAAATTAGTAAATTATTATTATTATTAAATCTACTCTATAGAGAATTGAACTCTTGATCACTCACTCACGTAGAAGTGAGAAATACCACTATGCTACATGCTATAGGCAAATAGGTATAAATTAGTGAAGTATTGATTGGGCAGATAGGTTACCAAAATAATGCACCAGGTGCAGGAGAAAAGATAACCCAATGTGAGGAAGATGCTTCCAAGGATTCAGTCGGATCGGGTCGGGTCGAGTCTTTGATGCAGTGAAGATGGAGCAGCACTGCCATTGATGATGCTTGGGCCTTTGTAAAATGTTACTACTAAAAGAATATGAGAAGATAAATAATTTCACCACATAGTGGTAAATCGTGTATTGCCACTATTAATAGTACATTATAATTACAACAATGAGATCCATAAATTATGGATCGTATCAATCTGTACAAGGAAATGATAAATTCTAATAAAAAGAAAATATAAACTACGATTTATTCTTAACACCCACCTCAAGCGTTGTGTGGGATGAAAGCAAACGCAGAGCTTAGATCGGAGAAACTCGAAAGCTGGATGAGACAGACTCTTGGTGAAAATATTGGCCAACTGCAGATGAGAGGGCACGAACTTGGTGGAAAGTTTTCCGACAGAGACTAAATCACGAATGAAGTGACAATCAATATCAATGTGCTTAACTCGCTTGTGGGAGATCGGGTTCTGACTGAGAAAAACAACACTGTTATTATCACATAGTAGAACAGGTTGAGCCGCAACGGGAACGCTAAGTTCACGAAGCAGATTAGCGAGCCAAACGACTTCAGCAGCGAGATTTGCAAGGGCTCTATATTCAGACTCACAGCTTGAGCGAGCAACAATGGGATGTTTCTTCGCACTCCAAGAAACAAGATTACCGCCGAGAAAAAATTAAATATCCATATGTGGATCGACGTGTGTCAACACATCTAGCCCAATCGGCGTCAGAGTAACCAAGGATAGACAAGTGAGTGAAAGAGAGCCCAATGTGAATAGTACCCTTAACGTAACGAAGAATACGTTTCACTGCATCAAAATGTTCATTGGTGGGCGAATGAAGAAACTTACTTACGTGATTAACAGCGTAAGAAAGATCACGCCGAGTAATAGTGAGGTATTGTAGGGCTCCTACCAACGAACGGTACAAAGAAGGGTCCTTAAGCGAAGTTCCTTGCTGATGTAGGGATTCACTAACGACCGAAGGGGTGGCAACCGGCTTAGAATCAAGGAGTTGGGCACGAGATAAGATATCGTGCGCATATTTCTCTTGACCAATAAAGAGACCGTTCGACTGAGGGGTAATTTCGAGGCCGAGGAAGTAGGTAAGAGCACCTAAGTCTTTTGAGAGCAAACTTATTGCTGGCGCGAGAGATGAACTTCCGAAACAAGGAGGTACTGTTCCCTGTTAAGATGATAACATCGATGTATAAGAGGAGAAAAATAACCGATGTTCCCTGATGAAGGGAAAATAGAGAAGTGTCGCACCGACTCTACCGAAAGCCAAGGCTAAAGAGAAAGCTGGTGAAGCGTTGAAACCAGGCAAGGGGAGCTTGTAGAAGGCCATAGAGCGCCTTTTCAAGGCGACAAACCTGAGTCGGATGTTGTGGATCAACAAAGCCCGTTGCCGAGCGGGACAGAGCGAGACACAAGCAGGAAGTGCCGAGCGGGATCTGAGCGCGAACAGAGTTTATGTTTATTACCGTTGCCGAGCGGGACTGAACGGGACTCAAGCGAGATTTATTATTTACGAACGAGATTAGTTACTATATATATACTCGTGTGTTATTTTTGTTTGTTTTTTGACTGAATTCGTCTCGAATTCCATAAAACACCTGAAAATGATTGGTGTCTGTCAACTTTTTTATAAAGTTAGGATAGTGTAAGTAAAATTTGGTATTTTGTATAGTAAAGATAAGATTTGAATAAATTTGAGTTTTGTTATAGGAAAATAGGCATAAGAGAATAATATCACTAAATAATATGCAGAGAGAGATCTGAAAATGATGGCTAGCACGAAAGTAATCGTCGGAGAGAGGTTGTTGATGGCGGAAGCCAGCGATCACCGCCATATACCTTAATTACTCGCGCGCACAATAAAATTCAAAATTAATTCCGACCCACCTAAAAGGTCAAATCGCGATCGAAACAACAATTGATCGCGTCGAACTCACCCGACGATTTCGAGCACAAAAATCTTCAGCAGAATCGAGAAATTTAATGAAGGTAGAGTTCGTGACCTACGGAGATCAATTTCATTTTAGTTTTCTGCACGGCGACAAATAAAGACGAGTTTGTTGAAAAATCGAATCACGGGTCCTACTGGCGGGAGATAAACGGCGACGGGAGGAGGATGACGGCGGCGAAGGCGTAGGCGTAGACAACGAAGACGTGGCCGCTCATGCCGTCGTTGGCGGCGAGTTTATAGACCGTGTTGACGCCGACGGCGAGGCATTGCAGGGACACCATGGAGGCGAACGGCACCACCTCTCGGGAGCAGTAATCCCAGTGTCTGGCGGCTCCGACTCTCTCCGTCGCCATGTTTGGCCCTGTATGCTCGCGCCGGCAACCGCAATTTCGAATTTTGATTTAGTTTATGTCGTAATAATTAGTGAGAGGAGAGTGTATGTGTGCTATCCTTGAATCAAGCACTATACGGAATTCACTCCCATGTAGTAGTATTAATTACTACTTATATTAGGTGTTACGACAAGCATGTGATATAATACAAAATTAATTTCTGACATAACATTATTGGTCCTCTCATCAATTAATTTAATATTTCTTTTGCATGATGTACATATTTAATATTTTTTTTAAATTGCAATGCTAAAGTTATCTTTTATTTTACCACTACTACTATTATAATATAGAAAGGATATTATGGTTAGTGGGACGAAGTTTCTTGGAGTTGATGGTCACTTCAGTTACTAATATTTGCTTTCGTGTCACAAGTCACTCACTACAGTAGTTACTCCTAATTTGTATGAAACGACGTTATAACGACTTCCTAATTTATAATGTCGTTGTAGTTATTTATTCATTAATTTTTCATATGATGCAATAAAAATCACAATTTCTCACTTTTTTTTTTCGAGAAAGTCAAAATCCATGTCTTTCTGGGAAACGCGTGTCATTCTATCACACGGCATTGGCTAATTAAGGTCATCCAAAAGGGCATTTAACATATATTTTCAATAAATATAGGTTATTTATCTCCACATACAAACAATATACATCATATACTACGATTCTTCCGAACACGTCATAATTCTAGTAATCGGACGGCTAGAATTGTTCCGTTGTGCAAATAATCACCTCTTCTGCGAGTCCTCAATCTTGTAACTTTGCAGCAAGGGATGCTTTTGATTTGCAGAAGACTCCAAGTCCGTCGTTTCAATCACCAACTCATCCAAATCTTCTTTCGATTTGCCCCACATCATGGTGTAGAACCCAACAACTATTATTGTTGCCCCAATTATGCTAAAATCATCAAGAAAAACACAAAATTGAGACATAATGCAGAAAGAAACAGAACACGTTTATAGAATGTCTTTGAAATTAACTAAGTACCTTCCGAGATAAAGAGTGTCGCCTAGGATGACAACTCCCATTGCCGCAGCTATGGCAATCGAGAGCGGCTTAAACATAGCGACGTAGACCGGACCCATGGAGTGCAGGACCCATGAATGAACAGAGTTGTTTATGCAACAGTTGAAAACTCCCTAGACATTAAGGTCATTAACATCATGAGTTAGGACACCTATGAAACATGCATGTACGTAATAATAGACTGATTAAATTAATTACTAACACTCACCGAACATAACATAGAGACCAGAGCAATATTAGGTCCGACAATCCATTTACTAGAGTCTGGTTCAGCAAACAATCCCACAATTGCAGCAAGAACGCTTACGGTGGATGTGTAGAAGAAGATGATGGTGAACTCCGAAGGGTATTCTTTCATAATATGTGTCTACATACAAGTTAACATTAGTTTTAAGACAAACAAACATAAAGAGTAAAGACCATTATTCAGTTACATGAGTTGGGAGAGGTAGGTTACCACAAGAATGTACCACACGGGTACGAGAATATATTCGACAGTGAGAAAAAGGCTGCCGATGATCCAGTCGGATTCAGATGAGTTGAGTTGTAGATGAAGTGAAGTTGGAGAGGAGGGAGGGGCACTAATGCTTGGACCTTTGTAAAATGTTACTACAAATGCTCCTGATATTGAGACAACGGTGCCGATAAGTTTAGCCCGCGTGCTCGTGCTCGATAGTGTGAGCTTTTCCATCCTGCATAAATGTACTAATAAACATCAAGATACAACCATCTATTTGTCCCTTCTTAAAAGAACTTAGAAGCATCGATTTGATATACAACTTTGGATAACTCCCTTCTTAAAAGAACTTAAAAGGGTTTTGTGGCCAAATTTGTCAAGTCCACAATTCTCTCATATATGTATAAACATTTAAACCCGGCATTAGCATATGATTTTGTTCTATCTTGTTGGCTCGGATTGAGACAGACATTTACAGGACATGTGATCTCATCCCCGGATTGAACCATCATTGATACAACCTCTCATATTTTGTGCCATAAAAAGTTATCTTTCTTTATTTAATATCTATAAATAAAATGCAAGAAATGCCATTAAAGAAATTCGCTTTATGAACTAGTTGGCCGTTGCATCTATTTCTTTTTTATGAAAAAGATGGGCTCCAGAAAAGATTACTTAATCGGGTTTTGATCCCAAGTTAGATGTTTTTGTTAAACCTTCCTTGTGATGATGTTAATATGGATGCATAGTATATTATTTAATAAAAGAAAATGGAATTTTCACTCGATGGCATTAGATGAAGCATGACTTATTAGATTTAGATCCCATGTTTAATTTGATAGGAGGTTGTTTGGACTTTAATTTATCGTTTTCTCCATTAAAAGATTTAAGAACTTTCTTATTCTTTAATTGGAGTGAACATGCAAGGAACCTTTCTCTTTAGCAGCACCGGACCACACAAATATAGACATATCTTACATGTCCGTCTCTTTCAATGTCGGATGTACGAGAGCGATCATATCGTGATTAAAATATCATAAATCTAAATTCCAAAAGTATCATCTTAATTGGACTAATTAACTATAGTCTATATAATATCATAAATTATAATTTCATAAAACTATTTTGTTGGTTGTTTCGTGTGCATCCACCATGTTCATGATATTCATTAACCAAATCGCATTTCATAGATCAAAAGATACGGAGATTAAAAAAAAAAAAAAAAAGACAGAATGCCAGTTGCCATCTAAATATAACGAAATGCGACATAAAGACAAAGGGTGTATGTGTGTGAGAGAGAAAGAGATAAGAGAGAGAGAGTGTGTTTGAGTGTAAAGTTAAAATACCTGAAAATGATGGCGAGGACGAAAGTGAAGGCCGGAGCGAGGTTGCTCATGGCGGAAGCGAGCGTCGGAGAGCCGTAATTTATCCCAGTGTACCCCATTATCTGCGACGCATACCTTCAAAAAAGCGCACGCAATCAGTCAAACCTAACAATCAAATAAGTCAGCTCTCAATCAAAAGTTCAAAACAACAATCGGCGTAATCGAACTCACCCAACGGCTCCGAGCACAAAAATCTTCATCAGTATCGACAAATTCAACGAAGGTAGAATTCGTGATCTGAGACAAATTATGAGCAAGCACATATTTCAGACAAAACTACAATAACCTTAGTGCAATCGATCGAGGCTCGGATCCTACCGGCGGGAGAAGAATAGCGAGGGGAGGAGGACGAGGGCGGCGACGCCGTAGGCGTAGACGAGGAAGACGTGGCGGCTCATGCCGTGACTGGCGGCGAGTTTGAAGAGCGTGTTGAGGCCGACGTTGAGGCACTCCATCAACACCATGGCGGCGAACGGCACCACCTCTCTGTAGCAGTAATTCCGGTGGTCAGCGGCTCCGACTCTCGCCATTTTTGCCGGCAATAATTGTGCGTGCGTGTGTCAGCGTCTTGCGAGCACACGCAACTTTTGAGAATTGATTTTTGTTTATTTAATGTTGTAATAATAGACGGGTAGTGGAGCGCGGAGTGTGCTTTGTGAGTTGAGCGGGTCCACAAATAGAAACTTTGAAATTGAGGGCGGAGTGTGCTTTGTGAGTTGAGCGGGTCCACAAATAGAAACTTTGGAATTGAGGGCGGAGTACTATATTTTTAATGCACGAAAAGCATTAGCAATGTATAAAATCTTTTTTTTTTCGAAAAATAGCCATGATATTTTATCTTATACCCCCGATCTCTCTGATCATTTTTGGTCCATTTTTTTACCGCGGTATTTTAAGAGAAATATTAATTGTGTTTAGAGACAAGAGAATTTGAAATAAAGTGTTTACAATAATTTACTATTTTAATAAACGAAATAAGAATAATGAAATAATTATAAGAAAAAATGAAATAAGAATTAATAGGGGAATGGGAAGGAGCATATGAATATAAATCTTATCATCATTGGAAAACTACAGGTTCTAAAATTATAAACATTAATTTTAGTACCTAATGATGAAATAAATCTCTTAAACTATTTGTATGTATTAAATAAGAAAGCAAATATCAGATGATTGCCATATGGTGTGTGGATTCCCAGTCAGCTAAAATGTTTTTTCTTGATCACTACTATCAAAGCTTGACGCGACAGGTATATTTTACACAGTACAAATTATCTGTTGATCATGGGCAGAAGAAAATGACGAATAATTGGTATACCAGCAATACAGTATTTAGAAAAACCTAAACTATTGGAATATCGTAAATGTCAGTACGATTAGATATGCTCATTTTCAAACCGAAATCGGCTCAAATCGAGTTTTAAACTGAAATTGGAATCGACATAAATCGGAACTGGTGCAAATTAGAATCGTCTTGAACCGTAAACCGTCGGTTTGCGGTCCGATTTTGGTTTACTGTTTTTCAAACCGTGAAACCGTCGGTTCCAAATTGGGTGAAACCGACGATTTCAACTATTAAAATTGTCAAAGATCAGGTATGTAATGAATTAGATAAATGAGTTTTAAATTAAAAACATTATTGAAGATCTAAATCTTCTAATTTTTATTTATATTTAAAAAAAATTATTCTTTTAAAATACAAAAATCCTACCAATTTGCAAATGGATACTATCGTTCCAAAAAATATATATATGGGATAAAAATTGTTCAAATTTTATCACTAAAAAATATAGAATATCAAATATTGTTTAATAAATACTACATGACGAAGAATCGAAAACACTGATATAAAATTTATTTCTAAAACGATAATGATAATGAAGAATCAACAATTAGATTGTATTAATATATTTAATTGTTCAATTCTTTAATGAGATTGTACAATTTTAATTATAATTTATCAGTGACTTGATTCTAAACCAAAAAAAATGTATTTTTTAACAAAAAAATTAATTCAGTAATTAAAAAAAACAAAATTTATGAAAATCGTGAAACCGATAAACTAAAACTGGAACCGACGGTTTCAAACCGGAACCGTCAACCATTTACTTGCAGTTCGGTTTCGGATTCAATTTTTGGCAAATCGTAACCGACGGTTTCAAACCGTACGTGACCTGCGATTTCAAACCGTAACCGTAACCGAAACCAAAAATGGGCATATCTAGGTACGATATCATATATTATCTAAAGATGATAATGTAATAATATCGTTTTCAAATATAGTGGTAATGTGGTATATCAATGATTACTTTCAATCGTATCCTTTTAATTTATAGTTACAAAATTACATCGTTTTGAATTGAATATTAATTTAATAGGATTTATTGGACAGATGATCTCATCCCCAATATAATGTAACTCTCTACAAATATATTAGAAACACAATACGATTATGCTCAATAACAAAATTTCATATATTAATCAATATGCCGAATAGTTCAATTTATGACGTGCATACGCTGAAAACTTTAATATAATAAAAAATTATCTATACCATGTCACACCCTTGATGTTCCTTTTTATATTTCATCTTTCAATATACATCCAACGATAGTACATTACATTTATATACGTGAAAATTCATTAATAATTTATGTAATAAAAACAAGGACAGATCACATCTATATCATAGTCGAAGAGGTAAGGCCTTTACAGGAGTGAAACCCAACAACAATGGAAAAGGTGTACGACCACACCCGGCCCGTATAATTGAGCCTCCCAGACCCAAGAGAGGATTATTAACTTTCAATCTATTAATTTATAATATCACGTTTTCAGGTAATTCTCTTGAGTTTAAATCTTACCAAATACTATAAAAATAATACTATAAAAATGTTACAAAATAAATTATGTAATTTGCTAAACAGAAAAATACGTGAAATGGAAATGGAAATTACAACTTGAACAATAAACAAAAATATAACCAAATGCAAAACCGAGTCGAGAAAGACTCTCTATCCGCATAGAGACAAACGCCCTGGTAGTGCTCTCGGTTTAGGCGTGGTCTTCTCAAAGATAAAACGGCTTCGAGTTCGACGTAGCAACATCGCAAACAATAAAACTCCGACGAACAAGACGAAAGACAAGGACTTGGGCTTTGAAACTAAAGATAATATGAAGCAGATGCGATAATGAGTAGTATGCAAATGATTTCTTCAACTCCTATTTATAGGAGCTATTCCACATTTGAAATGCATGAGATTTTATTTGCTATTTACTCCCTCATATAACCGACGTCCATGATCAATTATCATTACAATAAAATTAATTAGGAGTTAGTGGAGCAATTGAAGAGTTTTACAAATTTGAATTTGACAATATATATATATATATATATATATATATGTGTGTGTGTGTGTGTGTGTGTGTGTGTGTGTGTGAGCTTATATCAAAATTAGGGTATAATTCTAGTATGACAACACATGATTATACCACTTCAATTAATGTAACAAGTTCAATGAGAACAAGTTAATTAAATGGAGTCCACTCTTCAACTCCCATTTCAATAAATACGACATCGCGCACTAATCTTCTAGCAACTATTTATCACTCACCGAAAATTGGATTAAGAAACGAAATACACTACGATCATCAACTCGAAACGTAGTCGACGCTGTATATTTGATTTTGTCAAAAAAACAGCAAACGTGGCTTGAAATTACGGTCAAAGTGCGCTGTCCAACAGCTCAAATTTTGCTTTTAATGCAGATTTTCCAATAGTCTCCCACATGAGTGGAAATAGCCCAAATGCATGCATGCAGACACTAACCTCAGTCCTTAAGAGACAATAAAGCATCATGGTAGGTGACTTGTGACATTGAACCATCCTTAGTTAGTGTTATCGAGTATACCGGCGGACTAGTGAACATAATGTTTTGAACTATTCCTCCATCATGTATACCGAGACAATAACACTAACACTATAAAGTCTCAACCTCGTGCGTTCTCTCGTTTGTGTCCGTTTCTGGCCATGGACAACCTGTTTGGATTCATAAGTATCGAATAGAAGCAACTCTCACTTCTTACTTATATAGGTGATTCTTACACGAGTATCCTGCCATACTCTACCTCCTCGAGGTTTCCAAGAATCATTAAAAGTCTATGACTTAACCTCACCACATAACAGGTTAGTAACACTCTACTGCTGCTTTTAGGGAATAATTTTGTCAAGTGTTGTTTACACAAACAGACGCTTATAAATTTGTTTTTCCATTGAACCAAGTTCATGTGATATCCATTCTACAAGGTTGGGTTACCACTATAATTGACTTAAGTTGTAGATTTGACTCTCATTACCTTTAGCAATTTATACATTTGATCTCGAGGCAAACTCTTAGTAAGCGGATCCGCTAGGTTATCTGCCGACCTAATATAGTCAACAGAAATAACCCCACTCGAGATCAAGTGTCTTATAATATTATGTCGTCGTCGTATGTGTCGAGACTTGTCATTATATAACCCACTTTTCGCCCTTCCAATAGTAGCTTGGCTATCGCAGTGAATCATCACCGGCGGTATGGGTTTGTTCCAACATGGAATATCTTCCAAAAAATTACGGAGCCACTCGGCTTCCTCACCTGCCTTATCTAAGACAATAAATTCCGATTCCATGGTTGATCGAGCTATACACGTCTGTTTCGTGGACCTCCACGACACAACTCCACCCCCTATAGTAAACACATAGCCACTCGTCGACAACGAGTCATGTGTGTAGGATATCCAATTTGCATTAAAATACCCTTAAAGTACCGTGGGGGTATCTAGAGTATTGTAGCCCAAAGTTTAGAGTGTACTTCAAATACCTCAAAACCCTAATCGAGCTCTCCGATGCTCTCTACTTGGATTGCTCGTATGACGACTCAACTTATTTACAGGACAAGCTAGATCATGCCTTGTACAGGTTCGTGATGTACATTAAACAACCTATAAGCCTAGCATAATCCTCTTCAACAACAAGATCACCTCGATTCTTGCTCAAGTGAACATTAAGTTTTAAAGGAGTCTTGACCGGCGAGACCATCATACGTATTGAACTTCTTAAGCACTTTCTCAATATAATGAGATTGTGATAGAACAATTCCCTCGGGAGTTCTTTGGATTTTCACTCCGATAATAACATCAGTCACTCCTATGTCCTTCATGTTGAAATTTCTTTTCAACATGCGCTTGGTTTCATTAATCACTTGACAGTTACGTTCCATAATTAGCATATCATCAACATAAAGACATACAATAACAAAATCGTTATTTGTATCCTTTATGTAAACATATTTGTCACACTCATTTATCTTGAATCCATTTGACATCATAACTTTGTCAAACTTCAAATGCCATTGTAAAGGGGCTTTGGTGGGACAACCTTGCCGTCGTCTTGAAAGATCGGCCACGCAAATAATATTTATAATTACACCTGCGACAGACAACTAGAATAATACTAGCACAGTTAGTAAGTAGGGGTCGAATTCATAGGGAATGGGTAGATTTACACAATTTATCTTTAAAGACCGAAAAATGGTTTGGTTAGTAACCACCATGAACTTTTGGTTTAATTAAAACTAAACAATAAATCATAAACTGCGCAATTAAACGGGTTGTAAAAACAGTTAATAGAAGGCGACTCGGCTTTGGGCAGATCCACACTGATCGACCTCCTATTCTCGATTGTAAGATTAACTGGTTATCTAAGGTTACCCAGCTAAGGTGCCGTGTTGAGCACGGAAGCACCTAAATCTTATTCTTGAAATGGAGAAAGAATGTTGAGCATTAACCTACTTCCTACTATAGTGTCGATCTATCATGTTGAGCATTGAATAGATCTAAACTAAGGAGCATTCTGATCCAAGAAACCGAACTAGCAAAGTTATCCATGTTGAGCAAGCAAATAACCTCACTGTCTAACCTATCTATTCAATACAAATCAAGCTAACATAGGGTAATCAATCCTATGTTCTCCTAAGCATGCATCTACACAGATCTGACCAGAAACGATTAGCTAACCAATTTTAAGCCCATTAAGATATCATGGAAGGCAAGGATCGGGTGTTTCACTGCCCTAGCCGAATCTAGGCTTAACTACACATATTTAAAGCAAGGAAGCAAGTTAACATACAAGAGGAAAATATCTTAAATGCATAAAAACTAACTGAGTAGCAATAACTTCTAAAACCTTAAATCAGCAGAACTAACCAGTGCAGAATTAAATGAGAGCAACAGAGCCTAAATAAGAAAACATTGCTGAGGCGGATCTTCAAAACTTAAATGCTTAAGCTAGGCGATGAAGAACATTCAAAGCTAAACTAAGCTAGAGAGCATTCTTGAATTAGAGAGAGAAACTAAAAACTAGAGAGATGAAGTAGTCTAAAAGTGATATGAGTTTTGTTGAGAGATCTCCTATTTACTATTACAATACCAAAATATAATAAGTTCAAAAGATGTTGTCTTGTCCAACACATGGGTCTTCCTTGAGCATGCAAAATGGGCGGATTTGACTCTATGAGGTAAAGCCGAAGGGAGGCAGTTGGCTATTTTAGGAACTCCTTGCCCTGCTGGGCCGCTGTGGCAGGAACAAGTATCATGTCACTTGTACTTTTCTGTACCAACTCTCTTTCATAGCTTAGTAGCCTCTACCTTCAAGGAACAACTTTCCCTCCATTTTCTTCCAATTTAATGGGTTGGGCCTCTTCATGTAATTCATCTCTTCGTCCCACTAACACTGGTCCAACTCGAGGAGTCCAAATACTGCCCAGATCTTTAATTTTCTGGCCCAAATCTCCTTTGATCACCTCTTGCATGCATGCAGCTTCCAATCTGTACTAAGACAATATTCACCATCTTTTCCGCCTTTTTCCCACCTCCTACACGCATAAATACGAGACAAACACACACGATATCGATAATATAAAAGCAACAATTACATGCTTATCAGGCTTGTTTTAATCCATACAGTGACTTAACCAACTTGCATACCTTTCTTTCTTGACCAGATACCACAAAACCTTCAGGTTGTTCCATATAAATTTCATCTTGTAAATCTCCATTTAGAAAGGTAGTCTTCACATCCATTTGGTGAATTTCAAGATTGTGTTGTTGGAATTTTGTATACTGGAAGCAACTTTTATGCTTGTATACAATGTAAATATATATATATTTGCACATGTAATCCTTTATCTTGCACAAAAGTTAGATTTGTGTAGTGTGCCGGGTATCATAGAAGACTACACAAATTGGGTGAACTGACAAGATATAAACAGTTATCACACCTGAGACAACTTAAGGATAAGTTGTCGTTTTAAGCTGTAGTTTTGATGAGAAGTGGCTTGTCCTAGATGCTTGTCTTTACTGGTACACTTAAGGTAGTGTATTGATGGATCACAGTCAGATATGTTCTCCTGACTGACCTTAGTGGAGAACCAAGATCTCGGTTGTAACGCCCCAAATTTTCATAACTTTTTTAAGGGGACATCACCTCAAGCATAAACTTTATCTTCAAATTTATTTTTCAAAAGATGGTTTTAAATATATAAAAAAAACAGAAAGTTCCAATGCAATTCCATAAACAGCGGAAGTCTTAAAATGAGTGCAAATGCAACTACTAGTTTTCGGGAAATAAAATGAAGCATGAGTGATATTAGTTCATGATAAAACTAAATTAATAATGTAAAAAGCTTCATAATTCCTTTTCCATGTGACCATCACCATCAGTCACCTCAAGCATCTGAAAATGTGAATGTATAAGGGTGTGAGTACGACTACTCAGTGGAGAATACACTTATCCAAACTATATAATATACCAATATATTATGGAAAATTAGAACATGTAAGAATTTCGTAGTCACACAGAACACCGAGTCAACTTCGACTCTAACATTAAGAACAGATCAACTTCGATCCCGATCAACTTCGACCATAAACCTTTGTATCGATCAACTTCGATCGCGAATCAATTTCGATCCTTCCTTTTCATGCCTGATATTAACTCATAAATATCGAGCATAAAATATAATAAGGATAAATATAGTGTAAGAATACTTCCCCACCTTAACCTCGACTTGAGTATTTTTAAAAAAAATGGAAAATATCAAGTGGCTAAGTCCCGCGTGCTTGTCCTAAACATGAATAACTTAATTTTAATGTCGTTTGCACGAAAAGTTATTTATGCATTTCCACATATGCAACTTGAAGGAAAAATAGAGGTTAGGAACTATTACAT
Organism: Lavandula angustifolia; assembly: GCA_028984105.1. Taxonomy (NCBI): domain Eukaryota; kingdom Viridiplantae; phylum Streptophyta; class Magnoliopsida; order Lamiales; family Lamiaceae; genus Lavandula; species Lavandula angustifolia. The sequence continues at coordinate 15,586,829 of CM054824.1, forward strand.
TCCTCCTTCGTATGTTGGTGCAACTCTGATTGTTGCTCGTGTGTCAGATTTTCTGATCTGTGTCCCGGTCTTTTTCTCCCTCATAATTAGAATATATCTATATATGTTTATGAACAGAATACTAATATATATAGGCTTCAAAAGCCAATATAATATTAATATATTTGTAGTCCATTAATTTAATTATATTCCTAATGGGCTTCCACATAATTAGCCCATAATATAATTAATTAATCCACTAGGCTACTAATATTTATCAATTAATTGGCTCATCCAATTAATTCTAGATAAATAACATTATTAAATAATGTAAAAATTACATTAATATATTAATAATGATTTATGAGAGACAATAAATAATTAGGCAACTAATTGGGCCAGATCAGGGATCTAATACAAGAAATAAAAGCAGGACCTCAAATTAATTAATTATCTATGCTCAGTCCAGAGCAAAATTAATTAATAAACACAGATTCATTCCACTAGAGAATCCGTGCTGACTTACCCCTTTATCCCAAATTGAGCAAGAGCTTGTATTTTAGACTTAATCGATCTCCGTATTTAAGATAAAAATATCCGCTAATTAATTAAGCTTACTGACAGCTTAAATTAATTAACATCTTATATTCCTGAGTAGTACAACTCGACCTTATTAACACACCTGAACTTAATCAACCGGCCGGGTTTAGTGTGCTAATCCTTTCGAGTTCCTCATGGATATTATCAACCCATTTTACTAGGATACGGTTGCAAGATACAGATAACCAGCCTGAGCCACAATTGACTCTAGCACCCAAGATACGTAGATCCGGTCGCGATGACGTTCACCATAGTAGGTCAAAGTGATAGATAGTCAAATGCACTCAGCTGAAGTCTTACCAAGCTTAAGACCAACTAAGTCACCGAGATCTTGGTTCTCCATTAAGGTCAGTTAAGAGAACACATCTCACTGTGATCCATCAATACACCACCTTAAGTGTACCAGTAAAGACAAGCAGCTAAGACAAGCCACTTCTTATCTAAACTGCAGCTTAAACCAACAACTTATCCGTAAGTTGTCTCAGATGTGATAACTGTTTATATCTTGTCAGTTCAACCAATTTGTGTTGTCTTCTGTGATACCCAACACACTACACAAATCTAACTTTTATACAAGATAAATGATAATATGTGCAAATATATATATTTATCAGATAGGAGAATAAAATAGTGGTAGGGACAAAACACATTATATACAAGCATAAAATTTGCTTCCAGTATACAAAATACCAACACAACTAACGTAAAACAAATATATTTAAAACAACAAATTTCCTAAAATAAACAAACAACAAATCATATCATACCATTAATCGGTTAAATTTTCTATGAAACCAACCAAAATTTATTTAGAACATGAATAATCATCACGAGTTTAATGGTTTTAACAATGTACAGAGGAATGAGAAAATAAATTAAGGACCTCATCTATTTTATTATTTTTTTTCGTAACCTAGAGTTAACTTTATCATAATTTAATATCACAATATCTCACTCCTTCCATATAAATTATAATTCAAACCTCTCGAATTGATCTAATTAATTAGACTAACATAAAATTATAATTATGTTCATTCCACAAGATACGTTGCAAGAATGTTTTAATAATAATTGAAGTTATATTTTCTGGCAACAAGAAATTAAGGACATAATCTTGTTTAAACAAGTCAGATCCTTCCACTAACAAATCAGCAGAGAAACTGGTAACTAAAAAAATATTAATTAAATTGGTGAAAAACATGCTTAGAAGGATAATTGATTTCATATTTCTTCGATTGTCCTAGCCATGAATACGTGTTTAATGAAACGGGATTTAGGAACATGCTATCACAAACAATAACCATTTAGATTCATACTAAGCACAAATTGTAGAAATAATCATGGTTTGAATCATACAGTTGCAGACATCACATATAAAGTCTAAATTTCTTGTTTCACCAAAATTTCATGCAATTTATCAAGAATCCTAAGGTTGATAACTACATGAGAAAATCTAGATCATTAGAAAATACCTGGACTAAGTCTACGTCGGAGCTGCAAGCAAGGAGAAAGTACAAGGAATGTATTGCTATTAAGTTTTTGATTTATATTTGATTTCGTGACTAGGTTAGTTGTCTGCCTCCATTAATATAGTTTCAAGGTTTTGCTAATTAGATTAGACTTGGACAAAATATAATCATAGATATCATAGATTTATTCATTCTAATCCTAACACCTACGTTGATATAGGATATTTAAGTAAAAGATATTTTCTTATCCTAATAATAGATAAAAGAAGTTAAGATATTGACGTAACAAAATTAGGATAAAATTGAAATTGAAAAGAAAAACTAAAAAAACACTTATTGAATGAAATTAACAATTTAAAATTATAATAAGCACATAACAATCACGTTAGACAATTACATCATGTATAAAAATGAAAGTTTCATAATCATTCATTTTTTTAATTACTTTTCTAAGGCGCGACTTATGAGACTTACACACAAAATATTATGCATGATACAAATGAATTTTTTTTATTTGATTATTATATATATTTATATATATATTATGTAAATTTTTTGGGTGTTACATCGGTGACTTAGCTGGTTTTAAGTTTGGTAAGACTTCAGCTGAGTGCATTTGACTATCTGTCACTTTGACTTACTCTGGTGAACGTCATCGCGACCGGATCTACATATCTTGGGTGTTAGTAGTTATTTGTAGCTCAGGCTGGTTGTTTGCATCTTGCAATCATATCCTAGTAAAATGGGTTGGTAATATCCCCTGAGGAACTCGTAAGGATTAGCATACTAAACTCAGCCGGTTGATTAAGTTCATGTGTGTTAATGAGGTCGAGTGGTACTACTCAGGAACATAATAAGATGTTAATTAATTTAAGCTGTCAGCGAGTTTAATTAATTAACGAATATTTCTAACTTAAATACGGGAATCGATTAAGTCTAAAATACAAGCCCTTGCTCAATTTGGGATAAAGGGGTAGGTCAGCACAGATTCTATAGTGGAATGAATCTGTGTTTATTAATTAATTTTGTTCTGGGCTGAACATAGATAATTAATTAATTTGAGGCATTGCTTTATTTCTTCTATTAGATCCCTAATCTGGCCCAATTAGTTGCCTAGTTATTTATTGTCTCTCAGAAATCATTATTAATAGATTAATGCATTTTATGTTATTTAATAATGTTATTTATCTAGAATTAATCGGTTGGACCAATTAATTGATAAATTTTATTAGCCCAATATATTAATTAATTATATTATTGGCTAATTATGTAGAAGCCCATTAGGGATATAATTAAATTAATGTGCTACAAATATTAATATTATATTAGCTTTTGAAGTCTATATATGTTAGTATTATGTTTATAATCAACACAGACATTCATAATCTTATACACGTTCATACACGCCGTTTGAGAAAGAGAGACAATCTTAATTTTCTTCAGTTCTCTGACCACCCAGAGGGAGAAAAAGGCCAGGACATGGATCAGAAGATCTGAATAGGAGCAACAATCAGAGCTGCAACAACATACGTGGAGGAAGGTACAATTCTTCCTCTCCTATTATTTCCATCATGTGTAAAACAACAATCGCAAGAAGCACGCGGATTGAAGTTATTCTCGTGACAGGCGAATAGGTATCGAAAAAGTCATACCCTTCCTTTTGCTTAAACCCTTTCCAACTAAACAGACCTTATATTTATCTATTGCTCCATCAGCCTTACACTTTCTTTTTAGGATCCATTTACATCCTAAGGGTTACAACTTTCTGGCAAATCTGTTAATACCCAGTGTGATTTTGCATAATGAAATCAATCTCACTTTGGACAGCTTCTTTCCAAAGTGGTCCATCAGGTCTTGTAAGAGCTTCATTAACAGACCTCGGTTCCTCATCTAAGAGGAACACTACATAGTCCGGAACAAAGTCCTTAGCAACTATTGCTCTCGTGCTACATCTCGGTTCTAGAGCTTCTAGGTCAGAACCGAGTCGTTTTCTTGAAACAGGTTCTATCCTTGCAGGCTCGGAACTAGTAGCTTCATCTCTAGTTCTATCATTAGAGCTAGATTCAGCCTTATCCTTACATGGATAAATATTCTCAAAGAAAATAGCTTTCCTTGATTCAATAGTTGTTCCCACATTCATATCGGGAACTTTCGACTTATGAATAATAAACCTATATGTACTACTATTCAAAACATATCCGATAAAGATACTTGTTGGGTGATGATTCCATCCTCAAGACCTTTGTTTCACTCAGTGGGAAATGATTCGGTCTTAGACACCGATCTTAAGCTCGGTAGCCTTGTGCTCGTACTTGTCCGAAGATTTGAAGATCCCAAAACCCTATCCGAATGATGAACCATTCCCTTGTATCTGTTTTGTCTCCGAGGTTTCGGACTCGGTAGACACTCTGCTTCCGGTCAAGGCGCTCGTTAAGCTTATCCGCCTCGGCACCGGTGCAAAGACTCAGTGATATCGAACTTAGCAGGAGCAAGATATCGAGAGAGTCGGTTGAACCGAACTCGAGCAGGAGTAGTTCACCGGACTCGTAGCCGATCTTCGATAGACTTATCTCGGCGGCCTATCTACCGAATACAAGGTCGGACTCAAGAACGGCGGATAGTCTTCGGGATCGTCGAGAATCTTTTGAAAGACAATCGGCATTGTCATGTACGAGGAAGAGAGAAGTCGGCTTCGCCTATCTCGAAGTTTGTCTTGTATCAACCACTCCATCCACCTCGACGAATGACAAGCATACACGTGTCTTCTCACCGCTAAAGCCTGCGATCCAACCTTTTACCTAAAAAGTTGGGAAAGTACACTATTACCTACACCAAAAGAGCCGTTTTGCTACCAAAAAGAGAGAGAGAGAAGAAGATCGTCCCCAACGGATCTATTTCAATCTCTGCTCTATAAATAGAGGGATCATTCAAGATTTGAAGCTCACCTAGAACACGAGAGAGCGCGAAAAATGAGCGAATTCCAAAGAACAAAGTCTTAGCAAGAACTTGAAGAACAATCTCCGGCGAAAGACTACATTCTAGCTCATAGGGAATCAAGCTAAACCGACATATAAAGCCTCTAGTATCCAAATCGACGTTACACGAACTCAAAGCTTACCTTCAGCTGTTCGTCGATCTAGAAGCTACTCTCATATTCCCTATCCCTCTAACCCTAAGCTCAACTTGTTCTTATCCATAGCTTAGACGAAGGAGTTCACATTTGAACCCAATCCTTATTGTATAAGGACTCCTTCACTGTTGGAGAAGTTTGTCAAACACTTTAAGTTTGATAGTGTTGTAAACTGAGACTTGGATCAGTATAAAAACCAAGACGCGGCTTTGCCCAGTGTGCAAGCTGACTGAGACTAACTCAGGATAATAAATAGCCTCCTGATCATTCGGGACAGTGGACGTAGGATTTGAGCGATATCCGAACCACTTTAAAAATCCTGTGTCTCTTACTGCTTTCTTAACTGTTGCATTGATTTTACTATTCATACTGAACATCATATTTAAAATCAATCAACTGTCTCAGCATACTGAACTTTTAATCTACTGAACTGAGACTTAAAACGTTTTCTCACAAAAACTGATTTGGGCCTACACTATTCCGCGCACTGAAATCTTACCGTAGATACTGAATTATGACCTAGTCAGTTAGCAGATCTCAGCTGAGTCAGTACTCTTAGCCTTTAACTCGATTCAGAACAGTTGTCTGGTCTGCTGAACTGTTTTAGTCAGACACCATCCTGAATAAGACTATTCGTGTTCGAAGTTGAGAAATCGAATCAGGTGTATTCACCCCCCCCCTCTACACCTGACCGTACACTCGGGACCAACAGATACAATCAACGATCTTATGTCCGATTGTAACTTGCTTAGGTAGAGACACATCTACCTTAGCCAAACACCCCCACACTTTCAGGTATTTGTAGGAAGGTTTCCTTCCTTTCCACATCTCGCAAGGAGTGATATCCTTACCTTTAAGAGGAATCTTATTCAGTAAGTAGTTAGCCGTTAAGACAACTTTCCCCCACATTGACCATCACAATATCTTTCTCTCAATTATTCTATTCTTGATAATATTCATGCCTTAAAGTACTTCTTTCGGCCATTCATCGAAAGGAAACATTTGTTTGGAATTTGATGAATTGAGATATCAGGCAACACTATTTTGTATTACTTCTTCAGTCGAATTTGAAGTAGAGTCTTAGTCTATTTCATCTCTTCCTTCTTCTTTTACCTATTTCTTTAGGTAATCTATTATTGACAACTTCGTTCCAACTTCTTTCACTGTAAAGGAATAGAATATTCTATTCTTCCTAACTTGTCTTAAACAAGAGAAAGAAATGAATAAACTTATTTATAGATATTCAGATATGTTCTCTATGCTAACTCAGTTCTTGAACTCTGGTCAACAAATAATACGAGCTGCCAGGTACATTTGTCATCATGATATTTTACATCTCTTTTACTAGACCGAACCAAAGCAGCTCCTGTATAAGGAGCGAGGTATTGTAATGTAGCAGGGGAATCCGCCGTTTCGGCTACCACAATAGTGTATTCCATAGCCCCCTTTCCTGTAAAGTAGTTACTACCTGAGCCACAGAAGATGTTTTTTGCCCAATAGCTACATAAACACATATTACATTTTGGCCTCGTTGATTGAGAATGGTATCTGTGGCCACTGCTGTTTTACCGATCTGTCTATCTCCAATAATTAATTCTCGCTGACCGCATCCTATAGGGATCATTGAATCAATAGCAATAAGCCCGGTCTGAAGAGGTTCGTATACGGAGCAAAAGTTATTTGTTCTTGTTCATTTCTATTGCAACAAGGTGGACTTTACCAAGACTGAGAATGGACCAACTATTAAATCTTGGATGGAAATTTCTTTTACCTATTTCTTTAGGTAATCTATTATTGACAACTTCGTTCCAACTTCTTTCACTGTAAAGGAATAGAATATTCTATTCTTCCTAACTTGTCTTAAACAAGAGAAAGAAATGAGTAAACTTATTTATAGATACTCAGATATGTTCTCTATGCTAACTCTGAAGGAATAATAGGGTTTACAGTAAGGCTACCTTCCTCCTGGTGTGTTGTCGCGGCTCCGATTGTTGCTCCTGTGTCAGATCTTCTGATCTGTGTCCCGGCCTTTTTCTCCCTCTGGGTGGTCAGAGATCTGAAGAAAATAAATTTATTCTCTCTCTATAAACTCACGCCACTCTCGATTTTTATGAATCAATTGTATGAGTTTCTGAACAGAATACTAATATATATAGGCTTCAAAAACCTATGTAATATTAATATATTTGTAGCCCATTAATTTAATTATAATCCAATGGGCTTCTATTAAATCAGCCCATAATATAATTAATTAATTTATTGGGCTACTAATATTTATCAATTAATTGGCCCACCAATTAATTCCGATAAATAACATTATTAAATAATGTAAAATACATTAATCCATTAATAATGAATTCCGAGAGATAATAAATTACTAGGCAACTAATTGGGCCGGATCGGGGATCCAATACAAGAAATAAAGTTTGGGCCTCCAATTAATTAATTATCCATGCTCACCCGAGCAAAATTAATTAATTAACACGCATTCATTCCACTAGAGAATCCGTGTTCGACTTACCCCTTTATCCCAATTTGAGCAAGGGCTTGTATTTTAGACTTAATCGATCTCCGTATTTAAGATAGAAATATCCGTTAATTAATTAAGCTTCTTGACCGCTTAAATTAATTAACATCTTGTATTCCCTGAGTAGTACCACTCGACCTTATTAACATAACTGAACTTAATTAACCGGCCGAGTTTAGTGTGCTAATCCTTTCGAGTTCCTCGGGGGATATTATCAACCCATTCTCCGGGATACGGCCGCAAGATACAGACAACCAACCTGAGCCACAAATGACTACTAACACCCAAGATACGTAGATCCGGTCGCTCATTGGACGTTCACCATAGTAGGTCAAAGTGATAGATAGCCAAATGCACTCAGCTGAAGTCTTACCAAGCTTAAGATCAGCTAAGTCACCGAGATCTTGGTTCTCCACTAAGGTCAGTTAGGAGAACACATCTCACTGTGATCCTTCAATACACCACCTTAAGTGTACCAGTAAAGACAAGCAGCTAAGACAAGCCACTTCTTATCTAAACTGCAGCTTAAACCGACAACTTCATCCTTAAGTTGTCTCAGCTGTGTTAACTGTTTATATCTTGTCAGTTCAACCAATTTGTGTTGTCTTCTGTGATACCCGACACACCACACAAATCTAACTTTTATACAAGATAAAGGATAACATGTGCAAATATACATATTTATCAGATAGGAGAATAAAACAGTGGTAAGGACAAAAACACATTGTATACTAGCATAAAAAGTGCTTCCAGTATACAAAATCCCAACAATTCTCCCACTTATACTAAAGTAAACTTTTAGTATACAATGTGTCTATATCTCAGCTATCTAGGTACAAACTAGTACCCAGCTATATGTTAGCTATGTATCCTATCTATCACGACATCTTCTCCCACTTATACAAAAGTTTCTGTAGTCCTAAGTGGGGCATCTCTACCATCCCAAAGCCACGAACATGCTTCTCGTAAGCCGGGAGTGGTAAGCTCTTCGTGAAAGGATTAGCTAGGTTGACTTCAGTTCCAATTTTGTCAATCACCAGGTCACCTCGATTTACGAATACTCGTATAATATGGTACTTCTTGTCTATGTGTTTAGACGCCTTGTGAGATCTAGGTTCCTTAGAATTTGTCACTGCACCCGCATTATCACAATAAATCGTGATCGCCTTAGGCAAATTCCGAACAATATAAAGATCTTGGAGGAAATTCTTGAGCCAAACTCGCCTCTTTCGAAGCTTCAGGCGACCCACATACTCTGCTTCCATGGTTGAGTCCGCAATGCATTTACGCTTTGCACTCCTCCATGAAACGGCTCCACCTCCCAAGGTAAACACATAACCCGAGGTAGACTTCTTCTCGTCGGACCGGTCGGCCCCGGAAATCCGATTCTGTATAACCCAAAGACACTAGACTGTCTGACTGGTAAACAAGCCTATAATCTCTAGTCCGTTTAAGGTACTTGAGAATATACTTGACCGCAGTCCAATATTTCTTTCCAGGGTTAGACTGATATCTTGAGACCATGCCTACGGCATATGAGATATCTTCTCTCGTACAAAGCATCGCATACATGAGGCTACCGGCAGCGGAAGCATATGGTACTAGCCTCATACTTTCTATCTCTTCAGGCGTTTTTAGGGCACTGATTCTTGGATAGAAAAATGTCATGTCTGAAAGGTACTGAACCTATCTTGGCATTTTGCATGCTAAAACGAGCAATAACAGTGTCAATGTAGGACACTTGTGACAAGCTTAACATCCTTCTTCTGGCGATCTCGAATAACATTGATCCCAAGGATGTAAGCAGTTTCACCTAAGTCCTTCATTTGAAACTGCTCGGATAACCACGTCTTTACGTCTGATAACACTTCAACATTATTGCTAATGAGAAGGATGTCATCTACGTAAAATGCAAGAAACACCACTGATCTGTTAACACAAGTACGTTACACACACCTCGTTAGGACAGGATACAAATCCATAGGATTTGACTACCTCGTCGAAAACGCTGGTGCCATAACCGGGAATCTTGCTTAAGTCCATGAATAGACTTCTTAAGCTTCCAAATTAGATGCTCTTCGCCTTCCTTCACATAACCATCTGGCTGTTTCATGTAGATGTCCCTACCTTTTTCAAGGTGACCGTTTAGGAATGCGGTTTTGACATACATTTGCCAGATATCTAGGTTCATGTGAGCTGATATGGCAAGGAGAATCAGAATGGACTTGATCATTGCTACAGGCGAGAAGGTGTCTTCATAATCGATACCTTCTTTCTGGGTAAAACCCTTCGCCACTAGTCTGGCCTTAAACGCCATGATCTCTTCATTCGGTGCTCTCTCTTTCTCTTGTATACTCACTTACTACCAATAGCATTGCAGCCCTCAGGTAGTTCAGTGATCTCGTATACATCCATATCAGTTATGGACTCAAATTCTGAGTCCATGGTGCATCTACATCTCCCACTGCTTCGTTGTAAGTCCAGGGATCCACGGTATCTTGTTCATCTGCCAGGAGATAATTAAACGTCTCCCTAGTGAACATACCGATCAGGTGTAAATATCACCCTCCCACTACGTCGAACAGTGTTAGGAGCTGTGTTAACAGATTGTGCAGTTACTCGTGAAGTACTATCTTGCACTACTGGCTGTTCAAGTGGAACTCGACCACCTTGTAATTCTTCAAGGATGATGTCGACTCGAGATTTATGGTTACTAGTGTAATCCTCTTCTAAGAACCGAGCGTTAGGGCTAACAACGATCTTCTGTTCTTTAGGATCATAAAAGTATCCACTCTTCATTTTCTTCGGATGCCCTATGAACAACATCACTTCTGAACGTGATTCCAATTTGTCGGCCTGCCTATTCAGCACATAAGCAGGATAACCCCAAATCCTTAAGTGGTGCATACTGGGTTTGTGCCCGCTCCACAACTCGAAAGGGATCTTTTGTACCGACTTAGAAGACACACTATTCAGCAAGTATGTTGCAGTCTCTAGGGCATATCCCCAAAAGAAAACTGGCAAAGTTGCATAACTCATCATCGACCGAACCATCTCTAAGAGACTTCGGTTCCTTCTCTCTGACACACCATTCTCGCCGAGGCGTGCTCTGTGTCGGTTGGGATGTAATCCCATATTCTGTCAAGTAGTCCTTGAACTCGTTGGACAGGTATTCCCCACCACGATTAGATCGTAGTGTTTTGATTTCTTTACCTAGCTTCTTCTCCACTTCTGCCTTGAATTCCTTAAAGGTTTCAAAGCAATCCAACTTGTGGCGAAGAAGGTAAACATATCCATACCTTGAGTAATCGTCAGTAAATTTGACGAAGTACTCATACCCTCCACGAGCTTGTGTAGACATAGACCCACACAAGTCAGAATGTATCAAACTTAATGCTTCTGTGGCTCTATAACCCTTTGCCTTCAAAGGCCTAGTCATCATCTTTCCTTCCAAACAGGTTTCGCAAGTTGGAAATGGTTCAATCTTGGAGAGACTCCACTGATCCATATTCCACCAACCTCTGAGTCCTGTTAAGATTGATGTGACCTAGTATTAAGTGCCACAGATAAGTTTGGTTTACCTTAGAAGACTCTTTCCTCTTCTTAGGATTTGATGATGAGGAAGCAATATTAACAGAACTACGCGGTTTACAAGTAATAGTATATAAAGATCCGTTTAATGGTCCACCACAGATAAAATCATCGTCTTTCATGATAGAAACTTCACTATCAAAACTTGATTTATAACCATCCATGGTGCAGAGTTTTGAAACAGAAATAATGTTTCGCCTAAACTCAAGCACATATTAAACATCTTTAAGTACTAAAACAGAACTATCAAAAGATAGATTTAAATCTCCAATGGCAATTGCAGGAACTTTCAATCCATTGCCCATTGAGACTACCACCTCGCCATTGCTCAATTACCTTTTCTGCAAGAAACCTTGCAAGGTGTAACAAACATGAACAGTTGCCCCCGAATCCACTACCCATTCATGGGTAGAAGAGGAAACCAAAACAGTTTCAGTTACAAGAGCGACTCGCGTCTCTTTCTGTTTTGCCTTGACATCTGGATTATAATTCTTCCAGTGTCCTTTCTTACCATTCTTGAAGAACCTTCCTTTCTCCTTTGACATTTGCATGTCGCCGGTAAGGACCGTCTTCTTACTCCCACTGCTCTTCTTGAAATGTCCACCCTTTCTGTTCTTTTTCTGGTTTCCGCATTTCAGAGGATTCCTTGAACTACTAGGGATATTCAAGACTTGAACACTCTTGCCCTTTTCTATAAACTCTTTGACCGCTACCAAAGATTTGAGTAACATACTCAAAGTAAACTCGTTCTTAGACATAGCGGTCCTAAAAAAGAAGTTCTTATAGAACCTTTGCAGAGCATTTATTGGGAAGGTAAGATATCTCTTCCACTTTGTAAAATTATTTAAAATTGTAAACCCGTTAGGGTTTGGTTGGTGAGACTGTTTAGGAACTCGAAATTAAAGTTTTTTTTTTTTTTTTTTTTTTTTTTTTTTTTGAACAGACATATCTGAAAAAATATAAATTAAAAGCATGTATAAAATTAATATTTGCACATAATTCGTAATTAACAATCATTGTAACCTTTTGAAAAACCAATGATGTTAAAAACCTCGAACCGCTCTAGGAATTCCACTAGCAAGCCACGCAGGTGGACGTTTACTAGCGTAACCCTAAACCAAGCTATTTACCTAGCTCTTTAATTCCAATCCACGTCAAGGTTCTTAAGACGAATGAAATTAATAGTTCGATATACTGGACCATGTCACTATTAAAACGCGGGAAGGGACTTCGAGGGAAGTGAATTGTACCTGCGGTGACATCTAAGCATTGACCATTAATTTGACCAAATAGAATCAAATCCTTGAAATTGACATACTTACTCGAACCATACCGCATTCAATTTGATCTAATTAGCCATCCTATTTAATTATTATCTTCTAGAGTACTCGTGTTTACTAGGCACGCAAGCCACGCAGGTGGACGTTTACGGCTTCGCTCCCACTACTCAATAATAATCAAATATTATTTTGGAAAACTCATCTCACAAAACTGGTAGCTCAAAAATGCAAGCAAGCCACGCAGGTGGACGTTTACTCACACAATCTTACTACTTTCGTGTAGAGTCCAATTAATGGAGGTCCGATTAATTGTTTAATATCCAAATTAATGGAATCTAATTAAACATTTAATTTTAAAAAATTGCTTAGTCTTTTTATTCAAAAGGTTTGTAACGAATCATGCATATCACATAATTCCTAAAGCATGCAATTTCTAAGCGCATATAATAAAACGTGCTCGCGAAAAATAAAACATGCTTTAATAAAGACATAAATCCTATTTACATGCTTTTCTAAGCGCAATTAATCATATAATTGCATGCTAAAGCATAATTAAAAATAAATACGCAAATAGGAAATATAAAAACGTTATCGGGCTTTTAAAAACACGTAATTCCTAACTATTACATTGCCCGATCAAAATACAGATCTTCGAAATCTTGAAAATCTTCGAATCTGGAAACTGTGTCGAAAACTGCATCGAACTGTCGTCGCCACGTCATCAGGGGGTCTGCCACGTGGCAGACACATGGCGCATGCATGGACGCCAACTCAGCTAGGGCTGACGTGGCGGCCACGTCACCGCCACGTCATCATCGTCTTCTTCAGCGAGAAGTCGCCGCCGCCGACGCTCCAGGCCGCGCCGCTGCGCGCCGTCGACTGGGGAGGGTCTGCCGCGGCCTCCCACCCCTCTCCGTCCAGCGATGTCGCCGGAAAACGGGCTGGGAGCGCGCGCAGCCGCGCGTTCTGCGCCTGTCGCTGCGCCGCGGCAGCCGCCGCCTCCCGCCGCCTCCCTCCGCCTCGTCGATCGTCCCCGCCCCTTCCAGATGTCTCACAGACGTCTGGGATGTGAAGAACAGCCACCTGGAGCCGCCACCGCGGCTGTTTTCTGCGCGATAAATCGCGCCTCCGCCGCCGCCGCCTTCGCCGCCCGAATTCTCCCTTTCCGAACCGCGATTCGATCAATTGAAAGAGGGGAAATGATGTTGGAACACTCACGACCACCGGGTAACGGATTCCGGCCGAGATTAGTTCCTCAATTTCCCGAATTTCAAACGATTCGCCGGAATGAATTCATGGTGAGCAGCGAACTTCAGACGTCGATTCCGATCGCATCCGGGATCGGATGATCCCTTGCGACCAATCGACGCGAATCTCGTAAGACGAGGATTCCAGCGGGTCAAGCCGATCGTCGATCCGACGTTGGACGCGCCGGGAATCTCCGCCGCAAGATGCGGCGGAACCCTAGATAAACTAGGGTTTTCGCTGCGAAAAACTGATTTTCGTCGTCTCGTATTCCGTGCCTCCCGGACCAATTACAGTACAATTAAAATACAATCACATACCATATTGATCCTATCAACTACTCGTGGATTTTCTCACGAGAAAAACGATACAACGGGGTCAAAACAGGTGGCTCGCGGCGCCGCCCCCAAACACGAAATAAGCCCGATAACGACGAAATAAAAAACGATTAAACAACAATCAGAGCCTAAACCAGGCTCTGATACCAATTGAAGGAATAATAGGGTTTACGAGTAAGGCTACCTTCCTCCCCGGTGTGTTGTCGCGGCTCCGATTGTTGCTCCCGTGTCGATCTTCCGATACGTGTCCGGCCTTTTTCTCCCTCCGGGTGGTCGAGAGATCGAAGAAAATAAATTTATTCTCTCTCTATAAACTCACGCCACTCTCGATTTTTATGAATCAATTGTATGAGTTTACGAACGTAATACTAATATATATAGGCTTCAAAAACCTATGTAATATTAATATATTTGTAGCCCATTAATTTAATTATAATCCAATGGGCTTCTATTAAATCAGCCCATAATATAATTAATTAATTTATTGGGCTACTAATATTTATCAATTAATTGGCCCACCAATTAATTCCAGATAAATAACATTATTAAATAATGTAAAATACATTAATCCATTAATAATGAATTACGAGAGATAATAAATTACTAGGCAACTAATTGGGCCGGATCGGGGATCCAATACAAGAAATAAAGTTGGGCCTCCAATTAATTAATTATCCATGCTCACCATGAGCAAAATTAATTAATTAACACGCATTCATTCCACTAGAGAATCCGTGCTTGACTTACCCCTTTATCCCAATTTGAGCAAGGGCTTGTATTTTAGACTTAATCGATCTCCGTATTTAAGATAGAAATATCCGTTAATTAATTAAGCTTCTTGACCGCTTAAATTAATTAACATCTTGTATTCTCGAGTAGTACCACTCGACCTTATTAACACACTCGAACTTAATCAACCTAGGGGTTTAGTGTGCTAATCCTTTCGAGTTCCTCGGGGGATATTATCAACCCATTCCCCGGGATACGGCCGCAAGATACGGACAACCGGCTCGAGCCACAAATGACTACTAACACCCAAGATACGTAGATCCGGTCGCTCATTGGACGTTCACCATAGTAGGTCAAAGTGATAGATAGCCAAATGCACTCGAGAAAGTCTTACCAAGCTTAAGATCGGCTAAGTCACCGAGATCTTGGTTCTCCACTAAGGTCAGTTAGGAGAACACATCTCACTGTGATCCTTCAATACACCACCTTAAGTGTACCAGTAAAGACAAGCAGCTAAGACAAGCCACTTCTTATCTAAACTGCAGCTTAAACCGACAACTTCATCCTTAAGTTGTCTCGTTTGTTAGCTTGTTTATATCTTGTCAGTTCAACCAATTTGTGTTGTCTTCTGTGATACCCGACACACCACACAAATCTAACTTTTATACAAGATAAAGGATAACATGTGCAAATATACATATTTATCAGATAGGAGAATAAAACAGTGGTAAGGACAAAAACACATTGTATACTAGCATAAAAAGTGCTTCCAGTATACAAAATCCCAACAAACTCAGTTCTTGAACTCTGGTCAACAAAAATAGTTGCCAACATTCATTATCGATAATGCTGGGGTAACCCTGAACTAATTAACAAGACATTCATCATCTCCTTAAGTGTTCGATTTTTCCTTTCAACAACGCCATTAGATTGTGGCGAATAGGGGGTGGTGGTTTGATGAATAATACCACTTGATTTACACAACTCTTCAAACGGGGATACATATTCTCCCCCTCTATCACTTTGAACATTTTTAATCCGACAATCTAGTTGATTTTGGCTTCCGCTTTGAAACTTTTAAAAGCTTCAATTGCCTCGTCTTTACTTCTTAGAAGATAAAGACAACAATAACGTGTGCAATCGTCTGTAAATGTATTGAAATACTTTTTACCACCTCTTGTTTGCACAAACTTTAAATCACACACATCTGTGTGAATAAGTTCAAGAGGCTTAGTGCTCCTTTCCACCGAATGAAACGGTGGTTTCACCATTTTTGCTTCTACACATACTTCACATCTTTTATTTTCATTAAACTCATTTACTTTTAGTAAATCGAGATTAGCTAGGCGTTTTATTGCATTTAAATTAACATGTCCTAATCTAAATCAGAGCACCCAGTCAAATAAGAAGAAGTAGAATCATTGTTATTATTTCCTTCATTCTTTGGCAATTGACGAAGTGCCGCTACATTGAGCTTAAAAAGTTTATCGGTAAGATAACCCTCACAAAGGAACACACCAAACTTAGATAAGATAAACTTATCAGCTTCAAACACTAGTCTAAAACCACGCTTGACTAGTACAGAACCCGATACAAGGTTCTTCCGGATATCCAGAACATGAAGCACCTCACTCAAAATTAACTCTTTGTCGGAAGTCATCCTTAGCACAACAGTTCCAACTCCAACCACGTCGGACGATGTTTGGTTCCCCATGTTCAGCTTCCTCCCTTGACAGGAATGGTATTTCGTGAAGCGACTTCTATCACCACACACATGTGCGGTTGCAGCAGTGTCGACGAACCAAAGGCCGGGGTTCTCGATAATATTCACCTCTTCCGTGATCACAGCCGCTAGATCCTCTTGAGTGAGATCTTTTTCTATCATGTTGGCTTGTCTCACCTTCTTCTTCTTGGGCTTTCGGCAGTCCTTGGACATGTGCCCGCTTTGCCACAATTGTAGCAATCTCTGCCAACCTTCTAGTTTGACCTTTACCTTTTGTATGGTCTTCGCCGTTGGGACGCCCTCGCTTGTTAGAGTCACCACCTTTCTCCAACAAGTTGACCCTTGAGTCCATCGGGGATTTGAACTTTACGTCTTGAACTCGGACATTAGCCTCGATGCGAAGCTTTACAGTCAAGTCTTCAAGCGACATCTCCTTTCGCTTGTGCTTAAGGTAGCTTTTGAAGTCCTTCCAACTTAGAGGGAGCTTCTCGATCATGGTTGCCACTGTAAAGGCGTCGGGAAATAACATCTCTTCAGCATGAACCTCGTGTATAATTAGTTGGAATTCTTGCACTTGGTCCATGATGGGTCGGGAATCTACCATCTTGTAGTCTAGAAATCGGGCTACAATAAACTTCTTTGTACCTGCATCGTCAGTACAATATTTCTTGTCTAGGGTCTCCCATATTTCTTTATAGGTCTTCATGTTTGCATATATACACTATACAAGCTATCCACTAGACCACTTAACAAAAAAAAATTTACAAAAATAGTCGAAGGTACGCCAATTGTCGTAGGCAATGGAGACTTGCATGTTCTCCTCGTTCACACTTGGAGGTGCAGGACCATTTTCCTTAAGGATGCTTCCAAACCCTAGTGCTGTTAAATAAAACAACATCTTTTGTTGTCAACTTTTGAAATCGGCTCCACCAAATTGTGGTGGTTTTTCGGCGGCGGGCAATGCTCTTGAAGAGTGCAACAGTGCCGACAAAGTTGGGGTCGAGGCCCCCAGCCCTCCAAGGTGGTTCAACGTCCCACGAAGGTTGTTCAAGATACGATCATTTGTTGCGGACAAAATGGCGACCAAGGTGGAAATGACGGCCATGTTGGATGATGATAATGTAGCACTTGATTTTGAAGAGGCCACGAACGAAAATGGAGGTGGTCCACCAAATCCGGCAGCGGAGATGCCGACGAAAGTCGCCGCGGGGAAAGGGACTCCGGCGGAGGAGACGGCCGCGGAGGAGGTGGCGATTGTGACCGAAGACACGGCGACACCGGCAGCGGTGGAGGAAGATGTAGCGGATGGAGACACCATTTCCAAGCTAAGGTAAGTTAAGTTTCGGTTTTTGTTCCCTAAGCAACAAGGTCGAATTTTGTCTCTTGCGATTGTTACAAAATAAATTATGTAATCTACCGAACACAAAAACATATGAAATGGAAATGGAAATTACAACTTGAACAATAAACAAAAACATAACCAAATATAAAGGCGAGTCGAGAAAGACTCTCTATCCGCAAGAGACAAACGCCCTGGTAGTACTCTCGGTTTAGGTGTGGTCTCCCCAAAGATAAAACGGCTTCGAGTTCGACGTAGCAGCACTGCAAACAATACAACTCCGACGAACAAGATGGAAGGCAAGGACTTGAGCTTTGAAACTAAAGATAATATGAAGCAGATGCGATAATGAGTATGTATGCAAATGATTTCTTCAATTCCTATTTATAGGAGCTATTCCACATTTGAAATGCATGAGACTTTATTTGCCATTTACTCCCTCATGTAACCGACCTCCATGATCAATTATCATCATGGTAAAATTAATTAGGAGTTAGTGGAGCAATTGAAGAGTTATACGAATTTGAATAATTCAAATTCAAATATATATATGGAATGGATCAAATGAGATCTTATTTTCATATGAGATATGAGATCTAATCTCATCCATCCATTTCCTTGATCAATGGTTAGCATTTTTCATTAGGTAGGCATTTAAAAATAAAGCAAAAAAGGAGAAAACTGGATTCATTAAGGGTATTTTCGTAATCTATTTTTGTTTTAATTTTCCTTCATACATTTCCTCTTTCCCAGCTTATTTTCTCACCATTTCTCCCCAACCACAAGTTTCTGTTATGCATAAGTTTAACTAGAAATATGCATAAATTAGTACTTGTGTATGCATAAAATTGGTGACCCAATTACTAAATATTTTTTTTCATTTTAATTACATGCGTATCTATGTTCAGATTAATGCATAGCTCATAAAAACAATATTCTCTAACGAATCATACATTGAAAATATTTCTAATAAAAACAGAAGTTCTAGCAAAACATGAGTATCCTTCAGATCTCAAGGCTCGTTGTCTAGAAATATGTTATTCATCTCTCTTGTATTCAACTTCATGTCCTTGAAATCGCTAAAGGTTTCTTGTTCAATTGTTTACCTTCCTCTTTCCTTTTGATGTTGAACTTCCTGCATGTTGCAGATATTTTATAAACTTTTCTATACAAAACAGCTTCATGCATATTGTAGATAAGATTCATGCATGTAAAACAACATATTTATGCATATGGGGAATGCAACATATTTATGCATATCTCATAGCAAAATTCATGCATACACACTATAATATTTATGCATAACGTTTGAAATCAACAATCTACACTTTTATGCAAATCGCCACTCACTTTTATGCATAGTTCCTATCTATTTTATGCATACCATTGATAAGAATCATGCATATAAAGTAATTGAAACAATATCTAGCAAAAATACATTCCAGCCCGAACACATTTTATTCATATTACTATATATATTTATGTATATTTTCCATTAAAATCACATGCTTCACAATGCATTCACTTTCATACAAATCATCACTCAGTTTTATGCATATTACTATATATCACTTCGAACAAAATAAGAACAATAGTATTCACTTTTGATGCATACGCAACATCTAATTCATTCATAACACTCTACAAATTCATGCATATGACTTCGAACATAATATTTTTTAGAAACTACTCTTCACAAATAAAATTCGAAATGTTATCTTCGTCCATGCTTTTACCAACTGAAACGCGAAACGATATTGTAAATCGAAGGACGAAACTATTGAGGAACAAAACTCAATAAATTCACATTGTAAATTGAAGGACGAAACTATTGAGGAACAAAACTCAAGAAATTCACATTGTAAATCGAAGGACGAAACTATTGAGGAACTAAACTCAAGAATTTTCAAACGCGAACCAATAACTCAAGCCCCTCAAATC
This sequence comes from Lavandula angustifolia, assembly GCA_028984105.1. Taxonomy (NCBI): domain Eukaryota; kingdom Viridiplantae; phylum Streptophyta; class Magnoliopsida; order Lamiales; family Lamiaceae; genus Lavandula; species Lavandula angustifolia. Next base: position 15,606,720 of record CM054824.1, read on the forward strand.
GCGATGAATATTGTAAATCGAAGGACGAAACTACAAAAATTGAGAAACAAAACTTAAGAAATTGACCAAGCAACACTAAACCCACTCCAATCGAAACTCTAGAACTTCGAATTTGAAGAAACCTACACCTAGGTTTCTAATGGCCAACGAATTCATTCAAACCCTACCTGTTAATTGGCGGAATTCAGCGGTCAATTCTTCAGAAGTGGCGGAAATCTCGTCAGAATGAGGAAGAGAATTGGCTCAAGAATGAGAAATAAACCGTCCCCAATGGGGATTCGCAAGCTCAAGAATGAGGAAAAATACCGCTCAAAACTTTCTAAATTACATTCAAAATTGTGGTATTTTCTTTACCAATTTTGCCTTTTACACTCATTTTTTTTGTTTTTGTAAATAAGTAATCTAATCTTGATCATTGATTTGGAAGGAATATAGGGTGTTGATTGGTTTTCATATCTCTTATGAAGTGTGGATCTCACTAGAACCACACCCTATATATATATATATATATATATATATATATATATATATATATATATATATATATATATATATATATGTGAGCTTATATCAAAATTAGGATATAATTCTAGTATGACAACACATGATTATACCACTTCAATTAATGTAAAAAGTTCAATGAGAACAAATTAATTAAATGGAGTCCACTCTTCGACTCTCATTGCAATAAATACATCACGCACTAATCTTCGATAAACTATTTCTCATAACTTAAAATCGGAATTAAGAAACGAAATACACTATGATCATCTACTCGAAACGTAGTCCGATGCTGTATATTTTATTTTATCAAAATAACAGCAAACATGACTCAAAATTGTGGTCAAATTGCGTTGTCCAACAGCTCAAATTATGCTTTTAATGCATATTTTTCAAAAAAAAAATTGAACAAAATATAATTTAATTTAGACAACGATTAATTGTGGTTATTCTCTGTTGATTCTTCATCACATAGTATCATTATCACGATTCAATAAATTCGGTAAGTCTCCTAAACACGTGACATTAGTTTGAAGAATTTCCGCAACCTCTTCAACGAAGAGAGAGAGAGAGAGAGTAATTTCAAACGCAAAATTAGTGTGCATGTTTTGATGAAAAAGAGGGAAAATCGGCCGCCTATAATTTACCGCAGAACTGTCATTTTTCGTAGGTTGAGAGTTTAAAACTATACAAACATTTGGCACAGCGCAAAGCCACGTTATCTTTCGCCGACTGAACACGTGCTTTCAGAAAACCAAATTTTTTTCATACATCGAAATAAATAAATTTATATAGTAAATGTCGACACATTCGATTCACTTCTCATTATTTTCTAATTTTCTTCTTGTTTTCTCTTTTGTTGTCCACCTTTTTCATAATCTCGCATCACACACACAAAGCACTTGAAATCCGATAATTTTTTAAAATTTGACAAGCGTTCTTGATCTGCTGATCCTATTGTTTCTTCTCATATCTGGGTTAGTTTTAAGTGTATTTCTGCTAATTATGATTTTTGTTTTTCTCAATGGAGAGGAGATGATTTAGGGTTGTGGGATTCTTGATCTTTATTGGACCCTGAAGTGTGGTTGGAATGCTTTTGATGTTGTTTACATTCAATGGCGATGTGGGTTTCTATGATTTTGCCCTTTTCCCGTTTCTTGATTATTGGTTGGAGGAGTTTTGTGTTGGATCGAGTTGTTTGTAGTGTATTTTCTTGCAGTTTTTGTTGAGAGCTTGCAGATGATGTTATTACAAGGATGGTGATTGAAGAATTTGGAAGTTAGAGAATGCAGATGTGCCTTAATTACTCATTTGAGATAAATCATAAAACGGATCATCAAGAATTAAAATTGTTGCTCATTAACATGTCCTTTTATTGAATTTGGAAGTGGAAGGTTGGAACTATACAAAAGTTAAAGAATGATATAGGACAATATTGCATATGAAAGCAATTGGGGTTCTGGAAAATCATAACTGTTGAAAACTAAGGGTTTGGTTGAAAAGAGAACATATAGGTTGAAAAGTAAAATGAATAAAAAGTGGGCTTCTAATACAAGAGATTAGACCAGGTCATACCTGTGCATTTCCATGGTTTGAATGTGGTTGGAGTTTGGTACTCCTTCATCTTTGGTCTATAATATAATATTATCTGACCATCTATTGCTGCTGTTTATGTGCTTTCTGTAGTATTTGTTTCCTTATGTAAATAAGGATGATTCTTCTTTCAAAATTTCTAAATGTATTTGAAGATTTCATAGTTAATGAGATATGGATCTATCTCTTGAAGGTTCACATTGAATTGTTCATAGCCTTTTCGAGTTGTGGGTTCTACTAATCTCCAGTTCTATCTTTCTGTGATACTTACCAAGTAGTATTCTTTTTGTTTCATCTGTTTTTCATGCCAAAGTATCTTCAAGATAAGATGGAGTTTAGAATTTCTAAGAAGTAATAGTTGTTTAACCATTTGAACTAGTTTTCTTTTATAGTTTTATTTGGAATTCAATGTTACTTCAGTGATAGGAAATTATGCAATTGATAAGTACACCTTGTTATGTTTTCCATGTTAATTGCCCTGTATTGTTCTTTCTTCAGGTTGTAATCTTTTTAACTTTGTTCTGTTTGTTCTCTTAGACAAAATGTCTTCTCCTAGCAAGAGGCGTGATATGGATGTCATGAAACTGTAAGTGTTTCTTGGTTAGTAATCTCCTTATTCTTATGTCTTTTTGTGGGATATCCAAGTCTGCCTATCAATCCAAATGATCAACGTCATATTTACTCTCCCCTAGTCACATTGCATTTACCGGAGCTATCTTCTTTTTCTGATATCATTCGCGGATCAGATATATTAATTTGAATTCCTCGACCTAATCTTCATATTTTTGTTGTAGAATGATGAGTGACTACACTGTGGAGCCCATAAATGATGGCATCAATGAGTTCAATGTGGAATTTCACGGCCCAAAAGAAAGTAATGACGTCCTTCTTTAGCATGCAACCCCCCTGTTTTGATGCCTTAAATTGTTGTTTCTATTTATTTTTGTTGAATCTCTTCACTGTCTCGTCCAATTTGCAGCCCTTGATATTAATTGTTATTGTTCTATATTGATTTGAATGATGGATAGTTATTGTTTTTGTGTATTATGGTGATGAAGTGTTCTGGAAAATTATGACTCCTCCTAGCTTATTCCATCTGACTTCTCGACTCTCCCTCTTAGTATCTAATTTTGCTTTACCGGTAGACCTTAAAATGGTGGCTTTTCTCAGTTTCAGATGATCATACCGTTTAATTACAATATGTGGTTAAGGCAGTTTAGGATATGGATATGTGGTTAAGGCACTTCTCTAACATCTTTGATTGTAGGTCCATATGAAGGTGGAGTGTGGAAAGTTCGTGTGGAACTTCCGGATGCCTATCCTTACAAGTCTCCTTCCATTGGGTTTGTCAACAAAATCTTCCACCCCAATGTTGATGAACTGTAAGTCTCCCATGGAATTTTCGCTTGTGATTGTTTATGACAATACTAGCATGTTATCTATCAGCTCTTAAATCACGGAATTACAGTTTGCTGCACGTAATACGTGATAAACTGCTTAGTGCTTCTGTAATGTTTTTATTGTCTTCTGCATTTGGAGAAACTAACTGAAGTTTGATTATAACTATATCTTGTCAATTCTCCTGAACGTTGGTTGTTCGATTTTCTGATCTTTTGGCCACTGTTTCTTCTGATTCACTCTAGTTTATCATGGGTATAGGTCGGGCTCCGTATGCTTGGATGTCATCAACCAGTCATGGAGTCCAATGTTCGGTAAGCAAATGTTCATTTCCACAATCTCATCTACATGTGCAGTTAATGTTATCACGAACTGACGAACTTAAGATCAATTTTTCAGATCAACACAGACCAACTTCTGAATTAATTAATTGAATCATAACTGGATAACACAACACTAGTTCTAACTTTTATATCCCAATTTTGCCTCCATTAAAAAGGAAGCAAAGCCACACAACTAGTTTGCATCCTAGCTCGAATGATTCGTGATATCCTAATGGCACGACTGTGATTATCTCTTTATGTATCCTATCAAATCTTGTGAAACAGATTGTCATTGCCTTAACAAATGTTTACCCATAAACAGATTTGTTGAATGTGTTTGAGGTTTTCCTCCCCCAGCTTCTACTCTATCCCAACCCATCGGACCCATTGAACGGCGATGCTGCATCTCTCATGATGAAAGATAAACCCCAATACGACCTCAAAGTCAAGGGTATGTTGCTTTCTCTCTCTTTCAAATCTCATGTATGAATATGCAGATGTTTGTTTGAAGGTGGTGGTTTCACATAAGTTCGACACATTTTTTATTTCTTCGTATGATTCAGAGTACTGCGATCGCTACGCCAAGCAGCAGCACATTGACAGCAGCGTCACCGACGAAAGCGATGAAGAAGTAAGCGATAACGAGGCGTACAGCGATGGCCGGAGTGACAGTGATGATGAAGTCGCGGGGCGCGCCGATCCATAGTCGCCCAACGTCTATTGTTTCGTCAACTTAATTGTATCCTTAGAACAGCTTTAGTGATTAGTCTTATCAGTTCTAGTTCTTGCTCGAATTCAGACATGTTGACAATGTAGTACTTGCACAGCAGGCTTGTATATTAGTACCCTCTCGTGGCTTGGCTTGTCTACTCTCATCTCTTTGAATCAGCATACACAAATTGGACCACATACATTATAGGAGATGTGCAAGAATGTGCACATCAAACATCCATAAATATAAAAATGCACATATCTTTTCCAAAATGCAACAATGTGCATGTATAGTATTTTAAGCTCTAAACTAGCCTATACCCTAACATGCTGCAACAATCTCTCTTCTCCTCATACATTTTGCAAAAAAGTGATTGAATTGTAATGACTTGATGTAGAAAAAATGATAAATTCCTCTCTCTCTCTCTCTCTCTCAAACATAACATGCATGGTTTTCCTTTATCTCTCTCTTTATGTAATTAACATGCATCTCCTCTCTTTCTCTTTTGAATTAATTCTATGCAGAAATGTCCCCTCAAAAAAAAAAAAAAAAAAAAGAAACTTAGCAGAAATGGAGACAATAGGAGAAACCCATAAAAAGAAGATTTCGTAAATTCGGAAAAAAAGTTATTTTTACGAATTCGTAAATTCGGAAAGAGAGTTATTTTTTCCGTCTGGCTGCCCAGAAACGTGAAGCACATAGATAGAGAAAAAAAAACAAACTGGAACCGTGAAGTTCAGAAAAGAGAAAAAAATAAAAACTGGAACCATGTTGCATGCAAAGTCCCGCTCACTTTGATTTCTTTTATTTACCTTTTCCAGAAAGTCACATGCATAAAATAGAGATGCAGGAGGGTTGTGCCTATATACTGTAGGAGAGGAATCCAATTCTTTTCCTATTGAATCGTTTTTTCAACACATGCAACACATAAGAGTTGCAGCTTAAATAAAGAATAAAGAGAAATCAAAGGGAGCGAGAGAGAGTAGAGAGAGCAGAGAGAGCAGAGAGAGCGAGAGAGAGCAGAGAGAGCGAGAGAGAGGAGAGAGCGAGAGAGCGCTCGGGGAGGGTTTAGCGTTGTTTTCCCAGAAACCATTAAAGGTAACCCTAATCCTAAACCTAATTCAAAATTAATCTCTATCTCAAAGATTCTTGTTATAATTCTTGCTTGATTTTATGAATATTTTTAGCATCTAAATCTCCTCATAATAATTCGAATAATATTCTTGTTATAATTTTTTTTATTTCATTTCATTTTAGGAATATCTGAAATAATCTTGTTATAATTCTCAAATAATTCGACTAATATTTTATAAAGATGTAGAAATTATCGGCAATATTCTTGTTATAATTTTTGCTTGTATGTCCATATATTCTATTCTATTTGTTGGTCATATTTATCGGTCCGTGCTTAATTATCTACAGAAATTATGCACTGAGTATCTTTTTAAATATTATTTTTTAATTATATGAAATTGACTCATCTACTTAGTGACAATTGACGTACACAGTCGGGAATACATTATTATAATTACTAATACTATTTTTAAATTCACGTATTATCTTAGCTCTCCGTATGTTAGCTTTATCATATGTCTTGTTTACAGAGTACTGAATATGGTTTGCAGAGTACTAAGATATTTTTTTTCTTCTTTAATTCTTTCCAGATGTCCAGCTGCACACGTGTAACTATAAAGTATGGAGGTTGTTTCTTAGGTTCGAATTACAAAAGTGGGGATGAACAGCTTGCCCCACTTCGGACCGACGAATTAACGTTGTCGTCCTTAAGAGCGAGCATCGAAGTCCGTACACAGATTAACTCACGGCTTACCCCTATGCGCTTTATTCGTTGGAGCATGCTCAATCTGGAAAGTTGATTAAGTCATTTATGATGACATATGATGACTTGGTTCGACTTATCAACTTAGAGTCGACCCAACTGTGTGCATCGTTTTGACGGCTTTGACTGATTGCGTGGGAACATCACAACAACGACATTATGTCCTTCATTTGATTACCCTTTGCCGGACAATGCATTTGTTCGAAGTGGCCAATTTCGTTTCTCCGATATTTTTGGTGATGCATATGGTAAAAGCGGAGCTGAATATGAGTTTGGAGTTCAGCATCAGTTTGGAAGGCAAGAATAAAAATAGGAGAAGAAGAAGAAGAAGAGCAACAAGAGGAGCAAGAAGAAGCAGGACAACAATATCACGGTGCTGATGATGATGATGCGTACGACGAGGATTATACGGTTGAGAAAGAGGATGAGGAAGACGAACATGTTGTCGCTCAAAACATTTATGGAACCATGTACGAGTTTGCATCGTGGATTCATGGGGAAGGCGGTTTAAATCGGCTAATGACACTTCTAGAGCAGTCACATAACAGAGCGCTCACCCTACAAGACGAAGATAATGAAGTTGTCGACGAAGTCAGAAATTGGCTAGTGACAATTATTCCGCCAGGTCAAGCATGAGTCATTGGTTGTACGGATATAGAGAAGATTGAAGAGGGCATTCTCGGAAACGACAACATCCTTTAGAAGAAGGACGCCCTAACAACAGCCGTTGGTCTCTAGCATTTAGAGTGTCCATGATCTTATAAAGTGAAGAGGGCAAGTCCTCAGTATCAGCGGTTTGAATGTCTGTTGGGCGATCTTTGTCCATTCAGAATACATGCACGACATAATGGTATGTATTGGATAGTTTACGATTTCGTGCCGGAGCACAGATGTCAGTACGACTTTGATAATGCCTGGCCGATAATTGTTAGTGCGAAGACTATCGGTGCCTATTTTGGGCAAAGAATGCGTATGGAGGGCACGATGTTGCGACCTCGAGACATGATCAATGAGATGCGTCTGAAATTTGGTGTGAAGGTGGAGTATTATAAGGCCCTACGTGCTAGAAACCAGGCGATCGAGTTGATTTATGGGAGCCACGAAGAATCGTACAGGATGCTCCCTCGATAAGCAAACCCCGAAATGGTAACTAATCTTCGTGCCGATGGCGATGCCGACGGGAAGTTCGAGTACGTGTTTGTTGCATGGGCTCAGTGCATCCCCGCATTTATGTGGCATTTGAGAAAGGTGATTGTAGTGGATGGGACCCATTTGAAGGGAAAGAATACGAGCATCCTTTTTGCTGCAGTTACTAAAGACTGCAACGAATAACTTATACCGCTCGCCATTGGCATTGGTCCAATTGAGAACAATGACTATTGGGCATGGTTTTTACAGAATCTTAAGCGAGTGTACAGATCGAGTGGCGACCTAGTGATCGTGTCTAACCAACACGTCAGTAGTAAAAATGTTGTCGAAGGAGTGTTTCCCGAAGCTCCTCACTGCCTTTGAAACGTCCATCTTCAGAACAAGCTCACTTCTTACAAGAATGGAATACCATATATATTTCGACAGGCAGCCACTACATACCGTGAGTTAGACTTTAGGAAGTACACGTCATCAATCCTTGTGGCGAGTGAAGGAGCATACAACAAGCTCATCGAGGTTGGTCCCAAACATTGGGCACGGTCGCAATGCGCGCGACGTCGCTACAATTTTCTATCATCAAATTGTGTCAAGTCTTTCAACGGAAGACTTTTGTGGGCCGATTTGCTCGCTGATAGACACTATACGAGCGATCATGAAGTCATGGTGGGATGAAAGGCAACAACTGTTGAGTGAGAATGACCATCCATTGGTGGACGTTGCGAAGAGGAAGTTAAGCGCACAGATTGACCTTGCACGCTCGTATACTATGACCTTGACCGCAAGAGGAAGATACAAAGTGAACGACGGGAAAAATCAAAACTATAAGGTGGACTTGGAGAACCAAACGTAAACGTGTCACGAATTTGATATGAATCTAATGCTATTCTCCCACGCTGCCTCTGCTATTCTGTATGAATTATTTTACACTTATTAATCTTTTATTATATATCTAACACAATGTTGTTTTCACTGACAGGGAGAGCGGAGACCATTTTACAACTATGTTCACACTATGTATACTACAAGCAACCACAAGGAGATATATGAGAACCACTTTAATTCGTTACCTTCATTGGAGCTTTGGACCATTCCTGACCACATTCGAGATGCAGATCTACTGTTACCACCCCTGGCAAAGTGTCAAGCCGGTCGCCCAAAGCAAAGACGTTACCGATCGGGGGCAGAGGCCTCCACAAGCTCAAGACAAAGTGTAGCAGAAAGTGCGGTGTTTGTCATGAAAAAGGCCACACAAGGAGGACATGTTCAGAGAGGGAGACACAAGATTAAATTTATCGTGTCGTATTTCTACTTTGTGTCCTATGTATTATTTGAAGTATGAACATTTAACACACGTTAGCACTACATAAATACTAAGACTTTAACACTACGTTAGCACTACATAAATACATCTTCACACTTCTTCCTAAACCGTAACATTATATTGCGACGTATTATGTGGAGAAAGAAAAAATTCAGAACCTAATACAACAAAAAATTTATGTAATATTTAGTATCAGTACAAAATAGTATTTCAAACCAGGCTCTGTTGAAGTTATAGGGCATGATTATTCATGAACCACAAACTAGTATTACAATTGTCATATAAATAACCTAGTTTTTTGAAATCAAAACCCTAGAATGCAGATATGAACATGAAAAAAACAATGAAATGATAATGTTATCTAGTAAATGACGTGTTCATACATAAGATATATTTTTACTTTTAAAATTATCTTAGCGCTACCCAAATAAATCCTAATACTTCGTTTTATAAAAAATAGAAGAACTATAATATACTCATAGTTATACTTTAACTACCTTATATTATTTACGTGACTTCACATATACAATAAGCTAATACCAATCTCTATTAGTAATACCAATCTCTATAATAATAATAATTATATCATACTCACACTTACGGAAATAATTCTAGCAATCTCCATTTTTTTAATCTCAGTACAATAAACTATTTAGTCTAATCCAACAAAAGAAAATGGTAATATTTACTCTCAGTACAACATACTATTTCAAATCAGACTGTTTCGAAGTTATATGTTGTGATTATTCATGAACCACAAACTAGTATTACAAATTCAATATGAATAACCTAGTCTTTTGAAATCAAACCCTAGAAAGCCGATATGAACACGAAAAACACAATGAAATCATACTATTTTCCAATAAATAACTTGTTCATACATAAGATATTTTCGTGTTTTTATAATTATCTTAGCATTGCCCAAATAAATCTTACTACTCTGTTTTATACCTAAACAAAATAACTATAATATAATCATAGTTATACCATGAGTTAACTTTTTTATGTTATTCACGTGACTCACATAGACATTAATCTAATCTCATACGTATATATCTATTAAGCTAATCTCATACTCATATACGTTAAGCTAATATCATACTTATATATATATTAAGCTAATCTCGTGCTTATATATCAAACCTATACTTATGAAAAAATGCCAGCAGACGATAAAATAAATAAATGTTAGCATTACTAGATGCATGCCTTCTCGTCTAATTACATGACAAATAAATATTATTTCATTTACGTTGCATGCCAACTAAATTATTTCATTTATGGTACATGTCAACTAAATGCATGTCATCTAAATATTATTTCATACGGCATTCACTATTAAATATGTCTATAAGTAAAAAGTAAAAAGTCTCATTAGGAACCAGCTGATTAGGAATTATTTTTTTCACTATTAGAAAGATAAACGAAATTGCCTAAATTAACTTGACGAAAATACCTAAATTAAATTAACAAAATTGCCTAAATTAAATTAACAAAATTGCCTAAATTAAATTAACGAAATTGCCTTAATTAAATTAACGAATTTCCTAAATTAGATTTTCGAAATTGTCTAAATTCAATTAACGAAATTGCCTAAATTAAATTAACGAAAATTCCTAAATTAAATTAACAAAGAAGAACAAGAATGGGGTGTCAAGAAGAAGAGAAGAGGTGTGAAGAAGGAGAGAAGATGTGTGAAGAATTATACAACATGTCGTGTACCTTCAGTAAAAAACGAGTTCCCATATATTCCTTTCAGCATGTTTTCTCCCAATGATTCAGATTTATTGACTACTTTTAATAGAATTTGAAAATGTAACACTATTTACGTACTCAATTATTGGTTATATTAGGTTTGATAATATTGTATATGCTATATATAATAATATTGTATATGCTATATAGGATAATATTGTATATAATAAATAGGATAATATTGAATTCTTTTAGTTTCGAAATTGGATAATATATAGGATAATCTTGAATATTTTTCGAATATATATATCAAGGTTTTACGTAAGAATAATTAGGAATCTATGATTGTATATAATATATATATATATATATATATATAATGACGTTATTAGTTGTATAAATTCATGAGAATGGGTACTGGTACAATGGTTTCATAGTCTGGAAAAACATGTTACGTCTCCGTTTCGATCCCTATTTACGCCTTAAATTTTCATTTTATTTTGTTTAGTCTACACTTATTTTCTAGATATAAAAAAGTTACAAATTTTATGAGAATTCGTAATGGCACAACGATATCTGAGTTTGGGAATATTTAGGAGGTCTCAACTTTGACCTTTCTTCACCTCAAATAAATAGATTTATGTACATATATATATATTTATATCTTCTGAAGCAGATTTTTTTTTATTATATCAACACATCTTATTTCATGCATGCATGAAATAAGTTTTCGTCTAAACCGAGACAACACGAAAAATAAAACTAAAGCATCCGACACACACTGCAACACAAGGCAACACGAAAAATAAGGCTAAAGCAGCCGACACACACTGCACACACAATACATATGAAGTAGGTAAATTTGTATATTTTTGCATTTATGGACATCATGTATATTTTTACATTTTCCAATTTTAAAATATATAAAATTGACATTCCCCTCTACATTATAATAGTTGATTCAAATGTCAATTATTAGAATTAAATGATAACTTTGAAACTGTGTCACGTAACTAAGTCCATTTGAACATATTAATGGATGGTTGACTAATTAACTAGCCTTTTAGACAAAATTATGAAGCAAAGAATAAAAAGACCACCAAAATGAGTAGTTTGTAAACTTTGTCCATGTGGAGTTATTTGTTTCTTATGACCTAATTCATTGTTATGGACTGTGTTGTCATTCTTCAGACACGATGCTTACACCTAATTGCCTTTAAATTAAAGGTTAGAGGTGGGATTTGCCTTACTTTTAATCATTCTAAATCACATCCATACTACCCTTAAGATAAGCAATGAGTTTACCTAAAAGCATTCAATAAATATTGCACGAGCATTACCAACAAATGTAACAAAATTAATACACAAATAATATAATTACCCACTAGTTCAAACTGTAAAATGAGAGGATCACGCAACAAACTAATTGGCATACTTAATGAGTTTTCTAAGATCAATTTCAGTTCTAGTTTATTTTACTGACTGTTGCACGAAAACGAATTTTCCATCGAAGATAAACAAAAGAGGGGAATTCAAATAAAATTTAAAAGTGAACATCAAGACAATTATCAATTCGCTTAAAATCTCATCTCGAATTTTTTGAATAACCGTAATTTCAGTTCATTAGTATTGCCAGAGAAAATAATCTTCTGCCAGTCCAATTCCCTCCTAGATTGACACTCTTACCCTTCACAACAGGCTGGAGAAACTATACAATGAGAACCGGAGACTGGGAGTGCAAAACTGTCAAATCTCCTTCTATGGCCACATGAGGAGTTTTGTCGGCTATGTTTGACCCCCGGATCAACGCGCTCCAGCGGCGCGTGCCTTCAAAGCCCAAAGATTGTTGAATCTTTTTCTTTTTCTTTTGACGAAAGGAGACATAAAAATGGTGTCTTTGTTAAGCAAAATGATGCTTTCGGGACTAGTGACGACCCTTTACTTCTATAGTGGGTTTTGATCCCTCCGTCGTTTGTGAGATAGTTACTGTGTGAAAACTCACACATGACACTCATCCCTGTCAGTTCTGTAATGTAATTTTTGTTTGACACATATCCTGTTCGATGAAATGCCTATATAAATATTCGGGCCAAATCTTTGCTGTATATCTGTATTTACGACTATAAATATTCGTTTGAAAAGGAGAGAGAGTGAGAGAGAGAATTATAAAAGCGCTGCAAGATTCCAACGCGAAAGCTGTATCTTTAGGGTTTTGCTGGAGTTGCAAGAAGCGGGTCCATTTGTAGTAGACATAACACGGGGTTGTCATCTTCAGTTTCAAGGTAGGTAAAAGAACCAAGGTATAAAGTTACTGGCTTCGTCGTATTTTCGTATTTTTGAACAACCAGTTGATTGGGAGGTTTCCCATCTCAATACGAAAACACATTGTTTCATTATTAGAACTAGCCCACCTGCTGCTGTATCTATCTCAACATCATATTTGAGTTTCGTCTTTTTATTTTCTTGCACAAATTGGAGGAGGACTTGAAAAAGTTGCCATTTTTTTAGTTTTCTTCTGGTTGAAGAAGTCTGTTGTTCAGTCATTAAGTTGGATTTGTTTGTGGGAATGTTAATACGGGTTGTCCGGAAATAGAAATGCAAGGGCAAAGATGGCTTTCTGGGCAGATGGCCCATACCCATTTGAAAATGTCTTGGATTAAGTATCAAATCAATCAGAAAGATGGTGGTTTGGCAAACCCTCCTCCATTTGTTCTTGCACCACCTTCCCCTTATGTTGTTGGCAGTAATTCCCATAAAGATTCAAGCCCTTCTCCCTCTTCATCTGGGATAAAAATAAGCCCTGCTGTTCTCTTCATTATAGTGATTTTAGCTGTCCTTTTTTTCATATCCGGTCTGCTCCACTTGCTTGTAAGATTTCTCACCAAGAACCCATCCTCCTCTCAGTCGAATCGAAATGTTGAACCTTCCACCTCTGAAGCCCTCCAGAGGCAGCTGCAGCAGCTCTTCCATTTGCATGACTCTGGTTTAGATCAAGCCTTTATAGATGCCTTGCCAGTCTTTTCGTATAAGGAGGTCGTTGGGCCGAAGGAGCCATTTGATTGTGCAGTTTGTTTGTGTGAATTTTCAGAGACTGATCAGTTGAGATTGCTCCCTTTGTGTAGCCATGCTTTTCATTTGAACTGCATTGACACTTGGCTCTTGTCGAATTCGAGTTGCCCTCTTTGTAGGGGGGTACTTTACAATCCAGGCTTTTCAATGGAGAATCCGATTTTCGATTATGATGATTTTAGGGAGGAAGATGGATGCCCCAATTATGGTGATAATGGATTCTCTATTGCTCAGAAGAGGGTGGAAATTGAGGAGGTTGCTGCAAAAAAGGGAGTCTTTCCTGTTAGGCTTGGTAAATTCCTTAAATTGAATGAAGGTGAAGGGGCGGATTCAATAGGAGAGACCAGCAGCAGTAGGTTGGACGCTAGAAGGTGTTACTCAATGGGTTCTTATCAGTATGTTGTTGGTGATGCTAGCCTTAAGGTGGCGTTGAGCCAAGAACGAGTTCGGAATCGGGCAAAGCTCGTTAAAGGAACAGAGCAATCGGTTAATGAAAATACAGATGGAAAGAAGATTAGTATTGGCACAAAGACTGATAGCTACTCTGTTTCCAAGATCTGGTTGTGGTCAAATAAGGGGAAGTTTGCGAGTTCTTCTCGTGCCCATTTGGAAAATTCGTCGCCACCAGAGCTTGACTTGTCCTGGATGAGTAAAACTGAAGTCTCTTGAAAGGTGTTACTCTTCCTATTTTTTGATTCATCATCCATCAGTTGATTGCATTGTTTGGCTTCCTTTTGTTGTGAAAATTGACTGCATGATTGGAAAGAAATTAGTTCTATTTTGTGACATGGTATAGATATATGATCCATTGAGTTCCTTGTCAGTTTTTCTGTTTTATCCATTTTTGATCTTGCTGATTCAATCTAATCCCTATTCATCTTTTGTTTTTACCCCTTTTTGAACACGCCTTAGACACATCATTAAGAAAACTTAATTCTTGCTGATATGATTGCATTAGTTGGCGCCAAGCAACTCAAAATAACTTACTTTTCATACAATGGATTATGTGCAATTTCAAAATGGATTATTAGACATGAATTACAGTTCCTTGTACTTACAATGGTTGTACTTCCGCTCGGGTCTAAAGATACGAAGTTTCTCCACCCTGAACGAGAATTGAAGTTCATATCTTTCTTCTACTAGCACAGTTTTTTTCTGCATTATGCTGGTCAATGAATTGTAGAGTAGTTTGTTGTGTACACCTTTTGAGATCTTGATTCTTGGATGATGGAAGTTTCTAGGAAGTTCATCAAATCATCTAAAATACATGTTCTCTTGAACTAGTCATTGATATGTTTAGGTAGCCTGTGTAGTAGTTTATTCGATTTTCTTGCCTTCTTTCCAGATTGCATGGTATTGTTTAGTCCTTTTGGGATGGTGTCAGTGAGCACACTCTTTCTTGTTTATGGGTTGTTTTCCTTTTTATTGGGACCGTTTGGTGGGATCCATTTATTGTGATGAGAGCTTTTTTGTTTGTTCAAACCTTCTTTTGCGGTCACTTTGCCATACCAAGCTGTCGCTTTTGTTTTCAACTTTGGTATGGTTGCTACTTTTGAATGAAGTGTGTCTTTAGTTGATAATAACAATGATATCATCATCATCATCATCCAATTTTTGTTACGATAGTGTTTCAAGGGTGGCCTAGATGAACTTGATTATACGAGACTATATCTTTTGTCCCAAAATCTGTCGCAATGCTGTTCCACAATTATAGAATCAGGCGGTTATAATGAACGAAAGACTATATAGATGTACCATATAGATGTACCCAATTTTATAAGTAATTTTTGGTGTGGAACAGTATTGAGATCGAGATTTTGGGACTGTGGATTTGCTCCATGAATTATATACATAGTAAACCGTACATGCACATGGACTGGGCCAAGACTTGGGCCAAAAAAGAAATTAGAAACAGCAAAACACAACTGACCCGATCATGTGGTGGGGCTTATGGTAAATTAGTGCATTTTATAACCGGGTTCCCAGATTGATGCCAGTGTATTTTATGTGCACCTTGATGTCCAATGTATTTGAAAATACATGGAATAATCAAATGTTGCTATATTGATTTGTTCTTTTAGAGTTTAATTTAATATTTTCACTTGTGACCGTGTACAAAATCATGAAAATATAAATCAAGAAGAAATTGAAATCGTGAATATGAGTGGAAAAAATATCAGGAATTTGGAATGTAAACGATTCCAACGATATAAATTTCGATCATCGTATATGATGTGTTCAAAACATATTGAATTTTTAGTATATTATATTAAGCAAAAAGCAACAGCCGAATACATGTTTTCTATATGCTAAATTGAATTTTTGATGGCACAACAGGAAGAACGTATAATATATGTCTTGTTTAATATTTTTAATATCAGTTAAGAACCCAGAAGCTCAAGAATATAGGTATGTTATATGTGAAAGATGCAGGCAGCAGAGCTGTGCAATTACTCGAAACAAGCAGACTAAGCAACGTAATTTTTCAAATAGAACAATGGCTGCAAATTTAAAGCTTAAAACTGAAATATTAGCGGGAAACCATATTCGTAGCTCGCAACTATACGAAGCACATATTTCATCCATTACATGTCAAACTGAATACTGAATTCTCATATAGAAAACGCAATAGTACAACACCTACGTACTCTCGCAATTAAGCCAAATTGAATTCACATATTTCTCCAAGACCAAATTCAGCAATCTCAAAACTCAATAATAACCCCTAGGCTAGAACTCAACTCAAATTTACCTGCTAATGCAGAATTACCAAAATAGCTTTCGAAGACTCGAATACGAATATGTATAAATTTATACATAGAAGTCAATTTGGAATAATGTAACATCTCATATTTGAACAGTGTAGTGTTTTCCACAATTTGCAACCAGTGTTTTCCACAATTTATTGTTTTCTTTTGCGTATTATATGTTCTTCCAAAATCGAAAAATCAAATTCATAACTCGCAAAGATACAAATTCCTCTGTGCTTATTAAGTTCCTTTTCACCTTCCAAACTCAATTGGAAAGACTAGTGCAGGCCAAATTCCTAGAACTTGCTTTAGTTTCAATAAAAATATAAATTCAATTAACAAGAATTATCAAGAATTTGGAATGATAAACATCTAATTATACAAAGATGGAATTATTCTCTAGAAATAATTTACATCAGAGTAATATTGTACGACAATACATTGAGAATTAAGATGGAGAAAGTTGCTTGCGAATATTCACATCACTGTACCAGCAATTTACATATATAATATGTATAAAGGTAGTGTTTGTTGTCTTGTTTAAAAAGTTCTGGTAATCTTGTAGTGCCAATCGTATGTATTTTCGTATCTAAGTTGGTCGAATATTGCTACGGTGAACTCGGTGTCTGTGTGCGGTAGGAAAACAAGCATGTCGCCATGGTGTAGGTTATTGTCATCCACGAAGAGCTTCTAGTTGAAGCGGAGAGATTGTTGCCATATTCCGGTGCAATATTTTTTTCGCTCCACTTTTGATTAAGATTTCGTTTATGCCCCCGTCTAGTAGAAGTATTTCGGCGAAGCGCGCGATTGGCTGAGGAAGGATTGAGTAGGTAAGTGTGAAAGAGATGAAAACCATATTTTAAAATATTGTTCTTACCAGTTGTTTTACGTGGATGTTGTAGTTCCGGGAAGGAGCATTTTGTCAAAGTATAGTGTCGTTGGTGAGGTGCAATCGGTATGGATGACGAGATTTGTCTAGCAAAATATTTGTTGCAGTAGTAGTTATTATTTGATTTATTTTTCTTTAGTATACGTTAAGGAGTAGTGATGTACCGTTTTGGTCTTGTTGGTATTGGAGGAGAGTTGAGAGTGGTGGATTGTTGGAGGACATATTTTCGCATTGTGTGTGTGCGTTGATCAGGATGATGTCGTATTGCCATTAGCCGGTGTTTAGTAGCAACAGTACATCTCCAATGACTAGATTGTTGTCATTGAGAATTTTATGCCAGCCGTCTCGAAAAGTGTCAGCTCCAACTGTGATTCTCCATGATTTTCTTGGTAGTTTAGGGTGATCTGTTAGCTTTTTCTTATGCCCAGTGCCGTATACATTGCCGGAGGTATTCTCTGGTGGATTTTTGATTTTTTTAGTGTATATGTTGTAGTGTAATTTTTTTCGGCTAGGTTTATACCTGGTATTGGTTGCTGTCGCATATGAAGAGGTAGCACATCGGTGCATAAGGTGAAGGCATGTGGCGATCTGTTGGGATTGAGATGGTTGAAAATAGCTTGCAGTAATAATATTTGATTGTGTTTGTGGTTATTTTGTTAACGTACCTCGAGGTAGGAAGGCTTCTGAACCGACATGCATGACTGCTGTTAGCCATGTCCCGACATGTTCAGGGTCTTGTTAATTAAGGTATCCGACATGGTTGATCAAGCGTGGATATTTTGAGAGGATCTTGTCGCAAATGTTTGTTTGAATTATTCATTTGTCGTTCGTTCTGAGAGTTATTGCGTGGATGTAGCAGTTGGTGTGCGTGATTAGGTAAAAACGGAGTTCTGTATCTGTGGTTTGTTTGGTCCATGTGAGGAAGGGAGATGTTAGTTGACACATGTTTATGTTTCTGTTGGTTCTTTGATGTAGGAGAATTGTGGGTGAGATTATATGTATTTGTAGGGGACATTGTTTGTCACATATGAGAATTGTCTGTATACTAATATTGTTTGTCTGTGATAAGGTTGAAGCTTAGAGTTATGAGGCTTTGTTTTTTTCATTTTTGTTTTAATAGGAAAGGGTATATTAATATTGTTTGTTTGTCATAGGGCTGAAGATTAGTGTTATGAGGTTTTGTTTTTTAGTTTTTGTTTTAATAGGCAAGAGATAAATTTGGAGGAGTATGAATACGAAATGTTTACTCAAGTTTAGTAGAGTTCAGTAGCGGGGGAAAGATATATGTTTGTGCTTAGCGTGATAAGATTAGTTTGATATCTTTTTGTTGTTTTCTCATGGAGTATGTTGGAGGGCATTTTGAAACGTGGAATAAGGGAGTCCAATTATGGTTTGTATTTTATGATTGTGGTGTGGCGTTAGACAGGGTAGATAGAAGTGGAAACCGAGAGGTGGAACTCCGACCCCTTTAAAATGCACGTCCTCGTGCAAAGAATTTTTTTACCTGAGACATGACTCTGATACCAAATGATATGAAACCACCTAACTCTACCACAAAAGCTAGCTCAAGAGTAGGGGTTTGTGATCCTAATCATATACTCCCTCTGTCCAATAAGATCGACTTGTATTCCTGATTGGATCGTCTCAATAATACTATCTAGTTTTCCGGAAAGGAAATAAGATAAAACTTAAAACCTCTAAAAGTCAAGCTTCTTAATCTCCGAACCAAAAATAAACAAGACGGTAATATTAGAATAGAGAGAGTAACACCCAACTCCAGCCTCAGAAACCGATATGAGACATGACTCTGATACCATATGAGTCTACCACAAAGCTAGCTCGGTTTGTGACCCTAATCATATACTCCCCTCGTCCCAGTAATACCGTCTTGTATTCCTAATTGAGTCGTCTCAGCAATACTGTCTTGTTTACTTTCACCCAGAGAAACTGTTATGATTATGTATGATATGGTCGTGTTGGATATTTATACTTTAGTATATATTAGTAATTGACATATATATGATATGTATGAAGCTAGCAGTATTGTCTTGTTAAAAAGTTCTGCTCATGTTGTAGTGCTAGTGTGCCACTTGTACGTACTTTCGTATCCCAATTGGTCGAATATTGCTACGAAATTTTGGTCTTTTGTTTGCACTTTTCTATATTCACACTGAACAATATATTAAATCGGATATATTTCCTAGTTCTTTCTTTCTACTTTCTTTCTCACTCATTTGTCTGCTGTTGTTTTCTTCTCGGAACTACACGTAGTATGCATGTTTGTACAATCTATATAAAGGCTCTAAAAATTTTATAAACAGATGTTTATATTTGACTTTGAAGTTGGTGCTACAACTGACTTTTATGGCAATTTCTATGGACTCGTCCTTCATAATGATCACCTTTAGATTGAGGTCAAATACACACAGAGAAGTTGTAAAATAAATATAGCTTGTTGTAGCACGTGGGAGTCATGTTGGCTAAGCCAAATGACAATTAAATATCATATTGATTAAGCAAGACATAAGTATCGTCTTACAGATCCTCATGAGGTCAATAACATCAGCATACTTGTCTTCTTAAATTACTTACTGTTATATAAGTATCGTCTTACAGATCCTCATGAGATCAATTGTGATATCCCTAGTTTCAATATAGAGCTCATAGCCGATTATTATATATATCTTACGTATAAGCTAAGTTGTTTATACATAAATTGAGTTGTACATACATGAAGTTATGTGTATAAATTCATAGTTGGAGTTGGAATATAGGTACCAAATACATAGGAAGACTTGATATATATATTAGTATGGGTACGTAAAGAACTAGCAAGTTAAATCTAAATTGTTATCTCCATACATATCATTTATATTAGTAGTTTATAATATGATTATATACGTGAGACAATTTGATATAATAGTTTATAATATGATTATATATATGTGTACGTGAGAAAATTCCAAATTACCATTTCATGCTCACTTATAATAGTTTATATATGTAATAATATTATAAATATATATGTATACGAAGGTTGTGGACAAAGGTGAAGGAATAAATTAATGAACCTATTAACTATTTCCTTCCCTCACGTTCTCCAAAACAAGAAGTAGAATATTGTATATGCATGGCAGTAAAATCCATATCGTCACCCACCTATGCATGCGATAAACCAGAATTTTATAATGCATGGAATTGCATTTCATCTCCCATACGTGTCCTCTTGTGTATCACTATGGTGAAGGAAAGAGATATATAAATTATTGATTCTCTTCTCCTACGTGTATTTCTTTAGCAGGAGGTGGGTGTTAATTGGACTAAGCTAGGTACTAGACTAGTGATGAACCTCTCGAAATTTTCCCTATAAATACCAAGTCCCTCAACGTTTATTTTACACATGCATTTCAATTATCCTCTTTCAGTTGCCAACCAATACGAAAGTATTATTAGAGAGAAGATCTAGTGATATTCTTAGGAAGCTCCTCAAGGCCATTTTAAGACAAGGGTATATAAGATCCGAACCAAACACCCGAACAATTATCCCGAGAGATCAGGTGGGTTATATTTTATTTAAGAAATTTATGTTTGAGTTATTCAACTCTGATGTCTCGTGCTCCTTAACTACTGAGTTGAGAAATTTTGTTCCTCTGTCTGAGCGAATTCTCTGTATCTTGATGTCCTTTTCCACGCTGAGCTTGTTCAGCAGCCTTGGTAACTCAGTCATGACATCAGATTTGTTGGCTATGAAGATGACCCACGTATATCTTGAATAATCGTCAATATTTACGAGGGCATACTTCTTGCCTCTTATAGTCACTAGAGAAACTGGTCCGAATAAGTCCATGTGTAGCAGTTGAAGGATTCCATCAGTGGAAGGTGAAGGAATTGGTGAATTGCTGTTCTTTGTCTGCTTTCCCTTCAAGCATGCTTCACAGTTTCTGTCTTTGATAAACGATTCATTGGACAGTCCTCTGACTTTAGAGTTCTTGGCTAGCTTGTTCATAGTCTTGAAGTTCAGGTGACTGAGTCTCTTATGCCACAACCATCCTGCCTTGTCACTAGATTTTGTCGTGCAAGTAAGCAAGCCTCTGGTTCTGCGGTTTTCCAGTTTGCAACATAGATATTTTTCCTCCGCGAGCCTGATAACACTGTTTTCCCTGTAGATTTGTTAACAAAATCACAGAAACCAGCGTCAAAGATAACTCTATTCAGATTGTCATAGAATTTACTAGGGGTGGGCAAACGAAACGGGTTCCCGTTCCCGTACCCGTCCCGTTCGGGTCGGGTAAAACGGCTACGGGTACCCGTTTTGCGGGTACCCGCAAAAAATGGTGAGGGTCGGGTATGGGAACGGGTAGTTCCAACAATTACCCGTTCCCGAACGGGTACCCGCTTATTTTTATTATTATTTAATTAATATATTACATATTTTATTAATTAATATTTATACATATAATAATATATTAATGTTGTAAGTTTAAAAGAAAAATAAAATAATTAAACAACATTGTTGTAGTCTCAGTAGAGAGTCAGAGACGGGACGGGAGTCGCTTGGAGTAGAGCTTAATTAGGACTTAGGGTTTTCTATGCCGTTACTTGCCGTCCACCTCAGCCGACTGTCCCTGCCGTCCGCCGATTATCCCTCGCCGTTCCGCCAATTGTCCGTTCGTCATCCGTTCTTAAGGATTTGTGTTAATTTATATGATGTTTTGGATACAATCATACAATTACTTGGACTTAAATGTTGATTTGGATCCGATGATTTGAATTTGTTTGGTGTTTTTGTTTTGTTTGATATCTATTGATTTTTTTGCTAGTTTGTATTAATGAATTTAATTATAATGAAATAGGTGGTAAGGCGTGTGGGTATTCCCGTTCCTGTTCCGTTCCGCGGGTACCCGTAGTCGGGTACCGGCACTATACGGGTCGGGAAATGGGTAGTAAAATTTAGTACCCGCGGACGCGGGTATCCACATTCGGGTACCCGTATCGCGGGTACCCGTCCCGCGCACACCCCTAGAATTGATCGACGAGAAGGAGATTATGTTGAAGTCCTTCAACATATGTTACTCTTGGGCCCGAAACGATCCCCAATATTCGGTGTTCCGTATCCCCTTGTATAGCCTTTTTGAGTTGTCACCAAACTCAATTCGAGACCATCTTCTTGTACGTAGTTGGTCGGCGAGCTCTTTTGATAAGTCATATGTCTCGAGCAGCCGCCGTCCACTATCCAAGGGTCCTTATGCACTCGCAAAAGTAAACAGCTTTTAGGTACCCTTTGGTTCGGCTTTAGGTCCTTAAGTGTTAGTGGGTGTTTTCGGAACCCAGATTTGTCTCGGGACCTTAGAAGTCTGAGACTTCTTCTTCTGAACCTTGTCAGCTTTCTTCTCTACAGGACTTGGAGATACTGACTTTCTGGCAATTTTGGGTTCAGGAGCTTTCTTCTTCTTGGGTTGTGTGCTCCTCCTGACCCTGGGCTCATAGTAGTACGAACTATACTGTGCTGGATGCTCATATAGCGGTTCACTGTACTGCTCTGCCCATCTGACCTTCTTGGTTCCCCCTGAATTTGATCGTGGTGTCCTGGGGCTAGAACTTTTGGTCAGTTGCTTCTTGTTGCTCGGCTGAGGTGCAATCATCTTCTGTTTGTTCTTCGCCTGAGGTGTTGAGTCAGTAGCCTGAACCTTTCCTCTGACGAACCTATCAGCTAGCATTTCTGAGCTTTTTAATGTTGAAGTGGAAGCTTTATGAGTATAGCCAAGTCCTTCTTTCATGACCGTTGGCCTTTGAGCTCTTAGTATGCTTTCCAACTTCTTCTTAGCTCCTAGGTACTGTTCAGTCATCAGTTCTCGCCAGACCTCATCACTTCTTCGAAGTGATTCATAATCCTTTTCAACTCCTGTGAGCTTCTAACTGAGTCGGGCTATTTCAGTATCTTTCTCAGAATTGTCCTTGGTCAGAACTGATATTTGAGTTTCTTGAAGCTGAGACTTAGTCATAAGAGATTTAATCTCTTCCTTGAGTCTCACAACCAGATTCTCGGAATCAGTAGAGACCTGACAATCGAAGAAA
The DNA here is from genome assembly GCA_028984105.1 of Lavandula angustifolia. Classification (NCBI taxonomy): domain Eukaryota; kingdom Viridiplantae; phylum Streptophyta; class Magnoliopsida; order Lamiales; family Lamiaceae; genus Lavandula; species Lavandula angustifolia. The sequence goes on from CM054824.1 coordinate 15,630,032, forward strand.
GTCTCCGATTTTCCGTATTTACCCTGTTCCAGTTCCTGAATGGTTCTACTGAACTCTCTGCTCAGCTGAATCTGCTCCTCTAGTAGATCATTGCTGAGTCGATTTCGTACCTAATTATTTCTGCCCGAAAGGGTCTCTTAACTGTGCAGGCGAGACATATTTGTTGGCAGTTATGCAGGAAATGGGTTGATTTAGCGTGACACTTGGAGATGAGGTGGCGATGCGAATTACAGCTGGAATGGCGATATTTTGAGCGGTTTTTGGCCGAGAAAGGAAGGAGAAAAGAAGAAGGAAAAGAAAGGAAAGAGAGAGGAAGGAAAGAAGAAGGATAAGAAGGATTAGATATTTCCATATCTATCAAGATCCTTTCCTTATCCTACAAGAAACCCTAGTTATGATCTAGAGGGTTATATAAAGAAGAGGAAGCACGAAATTTAAAGGACTTTGGACAACTCTACACACCGTGCCTACCTTTCCTCAACCTCAAAGACTCATCCTTTTCATTCCGACAAGTTACCGCCGCCGCCGAGCCATTGCCGAAGACAAATCACCGCCGCCGAAGCCAAACCACCGCACCATCGACGAGAAGAACTCAACAATCAAACTTACCGATCCACTTCATGCAAGGTAGTTTAAGATGATGAAACAAACACTTCTATTTCAGTTTTTCTTATGTTCGAACATTAGTTAATTTCGTTTCTTGCTTTTCGTTTGTTTCGAGAGACCGAGGACTATCGGGACTCTTAATCTAGTTTCAAGTTGTGTTTAAATTCAGTTTGTGTTTAGTTTAAAATTGGTTCGTGTTCGTTTTCAGTTTTTAGTTAGTTAAATTTACTTTAATTTAGTTTTCGTGCATGCTAGGTTTAGGGTTACAAATGATGCATGTTCTGTTTCGCAGGGTGTCTTATCTGTGCAGTCAGGACAGTTTCATGAGTAGCTAAACTTTTAGTGGTCCGGCAGAATGTAAAACGCACACGTGAACAGTACATGAGGCTTAGGTGCTGATAATTAATCAAAGGGTTTCGGGTTAATTCTGGTTTATTTAATCTGACTAGTAATTTAGGCTTGATCACCCTAAGTTGCGTAGTTTGTAGCTAACTTAGTACTTCCATCGTTTCTCGTGGAACAAGACTAGGTAAGTAGCAAAGTTATTCATTAGAATAATTGGATTAAACCGGTAGGAGACTATTAGATGCCCAACATACGAGTAGGCTCCTATACTAGGCTCCCTTAGTTCGATAAGGCTGTTTAGCTATTAAATCTATTGATTGCCCAACAACGTAGGTTGTAGCTAAATTAGGGAAGTAGCCGTTTCGATGCCCAACATGGCGGTTACCGATTAAGTAAGTGGGAGTGAGGATTACGCAATTTAAGTTACGGTAATCTATAACTAGTTGATTCATGAGATTAATTCATTTTATGTGCCGATGATTGGAAATACGTGTGTGTGAATATTCTGCTGGACCCATCTCTTATCTGTCTAGTTAAATAGTTTTATTTCAGTTCAGTTTTTTGCAATTTATTTCAGTTTTAATAAGTTCTTAGTTTAGTTAAAAACCCAAAATTTGCATGGTTGCTAACCAAACCCAAGATAAGTAGGAAAATAATATGTCTAGTCCTCCGTTCCCTGTGTTCGATACCCTGTGAACTATACTGATATAATTCTCTATTTTTGCAGGATTATTTGGTGCAATACAGCGATCACCAATCATCGTAGGCTTGTACCACGTCTAGAGGTTCATCTGTGACCGAGAACGTGTCGTATGTGCTATGTGAAGAAGAGGTTATATTAAGTTTAGAATTTACCTCAGCCTCTTCTCCGGCCATCAGACAGTATTCTGTAGTTGATTCAGGATCTGTCTCTCCGACCTCAACGTCGACAAATGCAGCTTCGTCTTCAGAAAAATACATGAATGTATCTTCCTCGATTGAGTCATCGGATATCTCTCCGGCGATATAGCCCGCCTCCTTCGGGCAAATTTCTCGCGTCGGCTCGCCGTTCGCTCTTTGAGCACCGAGAGTTCGGGACAGTCGTACTGATAGTGTCCCTCTTTCTTGCAGTTGTAACAAACAGACGATCTGCTGCTTTTTCCAGCTGAGTCGTTGGATGGACTAGCAGGTTCTGCGTTCCTGCAATCAGTAGTTGATTTAGATTCTTCCCTTTTTCGATAATCTTTCTTACCTGAGGGAGAATCTCTGTGGTATTTCTTCAGCTTTCTGACTCTCTCCTTTTCTCTTTGATATTTGAGAGCCATAAGTGCAAGTTGGTCAGTGCCAGATGTCTCAGAGGACTTTGCTTCTGTCGTGGCCACTGCCTTGCTGGAAGAAATGGGTTTGACTCCAGTTTTGCTGACTGTTGCTTTGAAAGCATGATCAATCTGTATGTCAGCTGGAGCACTGGAACATCGTTGGGGTAGACTGTGCTCAAATTCCTCTGTCTTTAATTCTGAAAAGATAACATCAGGAGTTAGAGCATTAAGATCTGAGCGACATAAATAAGTAGCAAAAGGAAGCCACTTCAGTCGAGGTAGTGCTCTCAGGATCTTTGTGTTCATCTCTTTGTTGGTGAACGTCCTCCCCAACCCGTTGATTACATTGATCTGATTAGTGAATCTGACGCTTAGCTCGTCAATGGTCTCGTTGGGCTCCATGGCAAATGTATCGAACTTTTGTAGCTCTAGTTCGAGCTTATTTTCCTTGATCTGCGGGGTTCCTTGGCTCAGTACAGCCAGGGCATCCCAAAGTTCTTTTGCCGTTTTGCAGTCTTGCACCCTCCCGAGATGTGAGTCACTGAGCGTAGTTAGGATTACATTCCGCGCAACTCGGTCGAGGTTGTGCAGCTTTTTCTCTTCTGGCGTGAAGGCAGATTTATCTTTTGCGATTTTAGCACCAGTCTGTGCTCCTACATCCGCAGTAGCAAATTGTACGATGTCGATCATGGGAATGATAGGTCATGTCTCAAGGACATCCGTCATGCTGTCATGCAGCGATGTTAGGTGCGCCTCCATTCTCACGCGCCATACCATATAGTTCTCTATGGAGAACATCGTCACCATCTTAATACCTGACATATCAGACATTGTGGATAAGAGTATAAGGATGTATGAAGAGATGCTTGTGCAGTGAAAAATGTTTTCAGGATCTGTTCGAGAAGACCAGTAGTTTCAGAACCGATGATCAGAAGAACAACATTGCTCTGCTACCAATTGTTGGTCCGGAGACGAGAGTCAGGTGTAGAGGGGGGGGTGAATACACCTGAGTACTGCTTTTTTTCTCAAAAGCGAAGGACAGCTGAGCTGTTTGGATGCAACTGATGAACAGTGCCAGATAGTAACCTTCGATCCCGGGTCAGAGTGTGCCAACTACTGAATCTCTCCTACTGACTTTAGCCAGTGGTTGATTCTCAGTCGAAGACTTAGTGCGGATAAGAGTGTAGGGCCCGGGGGTTCGTCTTAGTTGAAAACGTGATCAAGTCAAACAGTTTTGGCTAGTGCACTTTATGAATACGTTTTATGCAAGATATGACTTTGTAAGCAGTTTGTATGTAATGCAATAAAACAGTAAACAACACAAGCAATTTTTAACGTGGTTCGGATACGCAAGATCCTACATCCACGGTCCCGCCGAACAGAGGTCTTGTTGATTAATTCGAGCAAGCCTCAAGCAAGGTATCTCGCAAGACCGGACGCACCCTTCTAAGTTATAGTCCTTAGCGACTTTTACAAATCAAACCTAAGTTTGAAGGGGAGGGGATTTTCTCCAACTAGGAAGGAGTTCTTACAATAAGAACAATCACTAAAAGTGAACTCCTTCAAAAATCTAAGCTATAGATATGACTTTGAGCTTAGCTAGAGAAGAGGGATCTAAAGAACTCTAGAGAGAAGAACTAAAGGTATTCTATTGAGCAAGTTCTTCGCTGGATTTATCTTGAATGCGCTAGAGTTGTTTCGAAAGCTTGAGCGTTTGTCCCTTTGAAATCCCGTGCGTGGAGCTCGGATTTTCTTCTCTATTTATAGTCGCGACCCAGGCATTTGTCCGTTGGAGAGGACGATGCCACGTGTCACAAGCTTCCAAAGAAAACGGCCATATATTCGAATTGTTGCAGCAAAGTTGTTGATACTGTTCATGAGAGCAACTTTAGTTGGTCAGAGCAGATAATGTGTTGACGGCTTCTCATTAGTCGAGGTTTGTGGTAGGTGAGATATGTCAGACATTGGTCTTTCTCGGAATTGACTCCCACTTATCCTCGTATGATCTTCTGTTGACTTTCGACTGATGTTAAAAGCTGGGTCATTTCCTGTCGGATATAGTAGACTTGATGTAGTCTCTGTCTTCTTCGCCTGAGTCGGCTGACAAGATGTTCTACTGAGTGTAGTCAGCTGATGACTGCGAAGGTACTGAGCTTTGTATGTCTGTCAGCTGATAAGGTGTCTTCTACTGAGGCGAAGATCAGCTGATGACTTAACAACACAAGCTCTTACACTGATGACGTGGGGTTCTAGAAAGTAACTTCCTACTGAAGATCAGTCCAACATTTTACCCCGTACAGGATATAGACACGAAACATAAAGAAGTCAAAAACAGTCAAACATATTACATCATCTAGTCCTATCGACACTACACTACTGATACCAGCTGGGTTTTGGGATCTTCAATTCCATAACATGAACACTATGATTTCCCCCAATTTTATTTTATCCAAACAAAATGCTAAGTATCATCTACTGACTCATAACCCAACACATAGGGTGCTTTTGGTTTTGAAACCTCACTATGTGATACCCATGGTGCATGAACATTTCATTTTCAAAGGATTTTCAAATGTTTATTATCATCTGCTTCCCACTGAGTACACTAGTGCTCAACCCAAATGTTTTCAAAATGTTTTGCAAACTGAGACTGGCGGTATGGGAATGAAGTGCTGAGTTGGTCTAGGATGATCTCATACTCTTTTTTGTTGTATAAATATCCTTCTACTTTTGAGACGCTTCCATTATAACATTATGTATATTATCCTCTACCTCATTTGGGTCTACAGAGGTAGTTGAAATAAAGTTTTACTCATATCTATGTGAATTTGAGTATACTGATAGAGACTTCTTGATTTTTCCTCAAGTTCTCCCCCTTTCTTTTCCGTTTCTTTCACCCTCCCCAGTCACGTTCCGGCCCACATGTCTTCCCTCGGGAATTTGGGCGTGACATCAATAGCATCAACATTTCTTGTCTTTTTAAATTACTCATTGTTATATGATTTCTCTACTCTTGTACTTTACAAAGAGTTTAAAAATTTTCAATATATTCCTAAATCCAACATTACGCTGTGTTCTTACCATCATTAAGCAACACGTAAGGCCCATTGTTGGGTGATGATTCCATCCTCAGCACTGTTTCACTCAGTGGGAAATGATTCGGTCTTAGACACTGATCTTAAGCTCGTTAGCCTTGTGCTCGTACTTGTCTCGAAGATTTGAAGATCTCAAAACCCTATCTCGAATGATGAACCATTCCCTTGTATCTGCTTTTTGTCTCCGAGGTTTCGTACTCGGTAGACACTCTGCTCCGGTCAAGGCGCTCGCAGCTTATCTCGCCTCAAGACACGGTGCAGAAGACTCGTGATACTTGGACTCGCAGGAGCAAGATATCGAGAGAGTCGGTTGAACCGAACTCGGCGGGAGTAGTTCACTTGGACTCGTAGATGATCTTCGTAGAGTTATCTCGCAGCCTATCTACCGAATACAAGGTCGACTCAAAGAACGGCAGATAGTCTTCAGGATCGTCGAATCTTTTGAAAGACAATCAGCATTGTCATGTACGAGGAAGAGAGAAGTCAGCTTCAGTTTGTCTCGAAGTTTGGGCTGTCTCAACCACTCCATCCACCTCGACGAATGACAAGCATACACGTGTCTTCTCACCTGCTATAGCTACAGTCAACCTTTTACCTAAAAAGGTGGGAAAGTACACTGTTACCTACACCAAAAGAGCCGTTTGCTACCAAAAAGAGAGAGAGAAGAAGATCGTCCCCAACGGATCTATTTCAATCTCTGCTCTATAAATAGAGGGATCATTCAAGATTTGAAGCTCACCTAGAACACGAGAGAGCGCAAAAAACGAGCGAATTCCAAAGAACAAAGTCTTAGCAAGAACTTGAAGAACAATCTCCGGCGAAAGACTACATTCTAGCTCATAGGGAATCAAGCTAAACCGACATATAAAGCCTCTAGTATCCAAATCGACGTTACACGAACTCAAAGCTTACCTTCAGCTGTTCGTCGATCTAGAAGCTACTCTCATATTCCCTATCCCTCTAACCCTAAGCTCAACTGTTCTTATCCATAGCTTAGACGAAGGAGTTCACATTTGAACCCAATCCTTATCGTATAAGGACTCCTTCACCGTTGGAGAAGTTTGTCAAACACTTTAAGTTTGATAGTGTTGTAAACCGAGACTTGGATCGCATAAAAACCAAGACACGGCTTTGCCCAAGTGTAAGCCGACCGAGACTAACTCAGGATAATAAATAGCCTCCCGATCATTCGGGACAGTGGACGTAGGATTTGAGCGATATCCGAACCACTTTAAAAATCTTGTGTCTCTTATCGCTTTCTTAATCGTTGCATTGATTTTACTATTCATACCGAACATCATATTTAAAATCAATCAACTTGTCTCAAAGATACCGAACTTTTAATCTACCGAACCGAGACTTAAAACGTTTTCTCACAAAAAACCGATTTGGGCCTACACTATTCCGCGCACCGAAATCTTACCTTAGATACTGAATTCGACCTAGTCGGTTAGCGGATCTCACTGAGTCGGGACTCTTAGCCTTTAACTCGATTCGTAACGGTTGTGCAGTCCGGCCGAATCGCTTCAGGCCAAACACCATCCCGAATAGGACTGTTCGTGTTCGAAGTTGAGAAATCGAATCGGTGTATTCACCCCCCCTCTACACCTCGACCGTACACTCGGGACCAACAATTGGTATCGGAGCGGGAGTTCTTTAAGACTCTTGTCACTTTGAGACCGGTCTATTCGAACGGATCCGGAGGAAAATGTTTTCACCGCATATCACTCTACATTCATATCTATATTCTTCATGGCCGATATGTCGTGTATAAGGATGGTACCCATGTTCTCGGTGGAGAATTATGGAGTATGGCGAGTCGAATGGAAGCACATCCGACATCCCTCCATGACAATGATGACCGAAGTGCTTGAAGATGGACCTATCGTTCCCATGATCGATAGTGTCGTAACTCAGACCAAGCTCAAGGAGGAGGAATGGTGACCGGGAAGAAGATTCCCAAAGACAAGTCTCTTCACTCCCGAGGAGAAGAAGCTTCACAACTTAGACCGTGTTGCCGAAAACGCTATACTGACCACCCTTAGTGATTCTTATCTTGGCAGGGTTCAGGAATGCAAGACCGCAAAAGAACTCGGGACGCTCTAGCGCTACCGAGTCGAGGGACTCGAAGATTAAAGCGAATAAAGTAGCGCTGGAACTCCAAAAGCTGGAAAGCTTGTCTCTCATGCCCGGTGACAAAATCGAAGATCTGAACGTCAGATTTACCAATCTGATGAACTTTATCAATGGGCTTGGAAAGACATTCAGCAACCGAGAGATGAATCAAGATTCTCGAGGGCACCGCCGGACGGACACTCGGACACCTTTTGCCACTCTATTGCGACATTCCGACTTAGATGCCGTGTCTCCCGACCATATCTTTTCGTAATTACAGTGCAGAGGAGTTTGAGTTCGACAGACCTCAAAGAAAGCAGAGCCGAAGCCGACACAAAAATCGACCATGCTTTCAAAGCATCGCCAAGACAAAGATCTCCAATGACGAGCAAAACGACGAGTAAGACCGAGCCTTCACTCAATGATCTACAAGAAGGAAGTCTCGCTCGAAGTATGCGCTGCTCGCCGTAAAGTATCGAAGGAGAAGGAGCGACGCAGTAAAAGTGACTAAAGCCTATCGGGAAACGAAAGGTAAGTCAAATTATATGTCGAAACACACTCCTCGGCTCACAATCTTCCGAATACGTAAAAGAAGGATGACTCGGAACCGTCAAAGAATAGCGAAAGCAAAGAAGAAAAAGTCATCACTTGCTATAATTGCAAAAGGCCGGGACATTATCGCATGATTGTCTCCGAGCTCGGTAGTGCTGAACGCGCAAGACGTAAGGCAAGGAGAGAAAAAATTCGCCCGAAAAAGACAAGCTTATATTGCGGGCGAAATCTCGGACGACTCGAAAGAAGTCGACTCCTTTATGGATTCATCTCGACGATGAAGCGGCCTTCATGGCCTTAGAGCATGAAGCGTATGAATCACCGAAAAGTGCATGATGGCGGCGAAGAGGATGAGGTAAATTCTCATGAACCACTTAACTCCTCTTCACACCGCACACACGACACTATTTCAAAGTGCAGATGAGAATTTGGACGTCGCGACCGCATACGAAGAACTGCTCGACGAACAAATTCGGATGAGTCCGCAGCCTCAGCAAGACTCTTCGGGAGTTGGATACCCCCGAAAGTAGAGAATCGTAGACTTTCTCAGGAGAGTCGTTGCTACCGAGGCCGAAGGACTTGTGTTGAGACTCGTGGAGGAGATAAACTCTCCGATGGCCAAGTCTCAAGCATCAAGAAGATCGGATTTCGCTTTTGACCAATGACTTGACTCGAACGATACTTGAAGTGGGTCTATCAAGCAAGAAATGTCGGGACTTCGATCGAGCTCGACACACCGAAGAAAAGTGATGATATCCGGAGGAACCCGATGACCGAGAGGTACAAGGGTGCCGAGAAGAAATTAGAGGCTATGCTAGCAAGCAATAAGCCAAAGCACCGCAAGGAAGGACTTGGATTCGGCCAGGGAGCTTCCTCATCCGCCCCCAAGACACTCGGCAAGTACGGCTTGCCGATAGGTTTGTTCAAGGGGAGACTATGAACGTAAATATACCGAACCCCCTAGCAAAGAACAAACGAAAGATGAAAGCACCTCATCCCACACATCAACATTCCGACAAGAAGATCGGTGCCAAGAAACCCCGGTTCGGTCAAGGGGGGAACCAAAGAAATCAAAATTGGTAGATCAGTATGGACCTCCAAAGCCGACACATCCAAATCGGTATGGGTCATATTATTATGAACCTATAGTCGAAGAGGCTCCAAAGGTCGAAGAAAAAGAAAGCCACACGTAAGGCTAAGGTCGGCGATCCACCGGCTCGAAAGATTAGGACTCCCGAACCTCGTAAGCCTCGAAGTCACCTATGACCAGCCAGGGGTCGATATGTTGACTCTAGTGGAAATAAGATGTCCGAAACCACCGGGGTTGTTAGACAGATTTGGGTTATGAAAACTAACATCTAAGGACCCAAAATAAAAAATAAAGGGTACCCGAATATAATTCTTTTTGCGTGCGCAGAGACCCATGGTATGTGGACGGCGGATGCTCAAGACATATGACATACCAAAGGAGTCTCATCAAGAATTATGTTATCGAAGATGGACCCGAACGGAGTTTGGAGATAATGCCAAAGGCTACACGAGAGGATACGGCACACTCAAGGATAGGAACCGCCAAAGTTCCAAGAGTATCCTATGTTGAAGGACTTCAAAGATAATCTTCTCTCTCGTTAGTCAATTTTGTGATAACTCGAATAGAGTGATTTTTGACGCCGGTTTCGTGATGTTATTGATAAATCTACTGGGAAAACAAGTGTTATCGGGTTCGCGCAAAAAGAACATATACGTGGCCGACCGGAACTCAACGAACCTCGAAGCTTGTTTGCCGGCGAAGAATGAAAACAGAACGGGGTGGCTATGTCATAGAAGGCTCGGTCCATCTCAACTTTAAGACGCTCAACAAGCTAGCAAGAAACACTCTAGCAAGGGGACCGCCGAATGAAGTATTCAAAGAAAGGCACTCGGTGTGAAGCATGTCCGAACGGAAAGCAAATAAAGAAAGAAAATCCACCTGTTCCATCTCCTTCCACCGATGGAATCCTTCACCGCTACATATGGATTTGTTCGGTCCAAGGCCTCCCAGTGACGATCGGAGGCGTAAAATATGCATTAGTGGTCATAGATGACTACTCGCGCTACACATGGGTCATACTCATTGCCAACAAGTCTGACGTCAAAACAGAGTTACCAACGCTTCTGAAAAAGCTCAGTGTCGAGAAGAACACCAAGATCAGAAAAATACGTTCAGACAGAGGAACTGAGTTCCTTAATTCCATGGTAGAGGAGTTCTGCAAAGCAGAAGGCATAGAGCATGAGACTTCAGCTGCACGCACACCTCAACAGAATGGAGTTGCTGAACGAAAGAACAGAACTCTAAAAGAGGCAGCTAGGACTCTACTCGCAGACTCAGGACTCCCAGCCAAATTCTGGGCAGAAGCTACTGACACTGCATGTTACACTCAGAACCTATCTTTACTGACGAAGTAGCATGGAAGAACACCATATGAACTATGGAACGGCAGGAAGCCTTCTCTATCTTATTTCCATATTTTTGGTTGTTCATGCTTTATTCACAATAATGGGAAAGATCAGCTGAAGACTTTTGATAGCAAGTCAGATCAGGGAGTATTCTTAGGATACTCTCGGGTCAGCAAAGCTTTCAGAGTATTCAACTATCGGACCCTTTGCGTGGAGGAAAGCACTCATGTTGTTTTTAATGAGTTTGCTACTGAAGACAGGAGCAATAACTCAAATTCTGAATCTGAGGACATCGAGTAGCGACTACAGGATCTAAGCTTAAAGGACAAACCCGAAAAGATCCAAACTATGTTGGGATGATGATTCGGACGAAGAAACCGAAGACAAATCTATCGAATCTCAACCAAGAGAGCAAGTAGGCGAGCGATTGATTCTCCCAACGTAATCAATCCCGTGTAACTCAGGTCGATGAGGAAACCGTAGAGGTAACCGAGACCACTACCGAGAATAACAACTCACGGGAACATCTAGTAATGTTCCCGAGCCGAATGCCCCCGAACCTCGGTGACTCGGTAGATCATACTCTTATCACCGAAATTCTTCAATCTCGTGAATAGTACAACCGAAATGCCAAACTCACCTACTATTTCGTTGATCAAATTTCGTATGAAGAGTCGAAACATCGTAGATCGTGGCCGGATGCTCACACTCCTAATTTGATCATTGGAGATCCTTCGGCTAATGTCAAGACAAGATCCAGATTCCGTCAAGGAGAAAGCGCATTATTTTCCCCGCTTCTTGTCTACCAAGAGCCTCGTAACATTGAGGATGCATTAAAGGATGCTGACCGGATCATAGCTATGCGGGAGGAGCCGAATCGGTTCACGAGAAACGAAGCACGGGAGCTTGTAGACACCCGGCATCAACATGTCATTGGAACCAAATGGGTCTTCAAAAACAAGTGAGATGAAAACAACGTTATAGTCGGGAACAAAGCAAGGCTCGTGGCTAAAGGCTACTTGTCAAGTCGAAGGAATAGATTTCGATGAAACTTTCGCTCCGGTTGCAAGATTGGAGGCAATTAGACTATTCCTAGCCTACGCAACACATCAAAGATTCGGAGTTTATCAAATGGATGTGAAGTCTCGCGTTCCCGAACGGCGTGCTTGAAAGAAGAAGTCTATGTGGAACAACCGCCCGGCTTTCAGGGGGACATCAAGTATATAGACTCGAAAGGCTCATGCGGGTTAAAACAAGCACCCGTGGCTTGGTACGATACCCTGTCTCGAGTTTCTTCTTCGTAAAGGTTTTCGAAGGGCACGATGATCGCACGTTGTTCAAGCATTCAACCGGAAGACGACCTATTACTCGTGCAGATCTATGTGGATGACATCATCTTCGGTTCGAAGAATGTCATTATGTGTCAGCAATTTGAAAGAATGATGAAGGACAAGTTCGAGATGTCGATGATGGGAGAAATGAACTACTTCCTTGGTTTTCAAGTCAAGCAATCTGAAAAGAGAACGTTCATCAACCAAGGCAAATACACTCGAGACCTCATCAAAAGATTCGGCTGCACATCCGGCAAACCCATCAAGATCCCGATGAACACGAATATGAAGATAGATCTTGATAAAGAGGGAGTATCAATAGACCAAACTGAATACCGTGCTATAATTGGTTCTTTATTATATTTAACAGCTACCCGCCCTGACATAACTTATGCCGTAGGTGTTCCGTGCTCGATTTCGTGCGAATCCCAAGCGAGCCATATGGACTCGCCCAAGAAGATTCTCCGCTATCTCCGAGGAACACCCGACATGGGTTTATGGTATCCAACCGATGATAATATTGAACTAACCGGCTATTCCGATGCCGACTATGCAGGATGTAGAATTGACCGAAAATCAACTCCGGGGAACATGTCGGTTCCTTGGCGCAAGCCGATCTCATGGTTTTCAAAGAAACAGCACTCGCAGCTACGTCGACTACCGAAGCCGAATACATGGCTGCCGGAAGTTGTTGTGCCCAAATCCTTTGGGCCGAGACAAAGAACGAGAGACTATGACGTCATTCGGAATGAAGTGCCAATCTTCTCGCGATAGTACCGGTGCCATTCCAATCACTCGAATCCCGTACTACACACGAGATGCAAGCACGTGGACATCGACATCACTTCATTCGTGACCATGTCGAAAAGAAGGATATCGGGATGGAAAAGATCCATACCGACAAACAAAGGGCGATATACCGACCAAGCCTCTAGCCGTATCCGTATTCGAGAGAACTTTCGCAGAGCTAGGTCTGCTGGACCCTACCGACCCCGGTCGAGTAAGAGGTTTCGGGAGAGAGACATTTCAGAGTGGGGGAATGTTCACTCTCGATCGAATGTATTCAAGCACGTAGAGATTCGAAACCATCTACACGAGGTATCACCGACTACTATGTTCAGCGACGGGTTTGCGTATCTCTACTCGTAGTAACTTATATTTCGAACTTTGCATTTATGTCAAAGATTCAACATGATATTTAATATCTTTTGGTTTGTCTTTATTATTAACGAATTTCATTTATTGCACGACATTCCATACATAAGTTTGCTCGAACTCGCGCGCATTTAATGCATGTCTTTTCGCAGCTTACTACTTAGGTTATTTTACAACTGTCTTTTGACTTAGGCGGCTTATGCGATCATTGCCTATTATATAACGTCTAATCTTGACCGTCCTTTCTAAAAGCAGTTTTAAACTCAGCCTTTTGATCAAATAACTGTTCGTCTTCTCGTTAGATATATATATTCGATCACATCCTAGAAACCGCCATTAGCATACAAATCTTTCAAGTCCGAGAAATCTGAAGCATCTTTTAGAACGAATCTCATCTGTATTTCGCATTATATCCTTCTAAAGCATTAGATTTCTCACTGGTATGCATATTAGAACTGTTACGATAGCTTATTTTATTATTCAGAATCGATATATATATATATATATATATATATATACTGTTCTATCCAAGAATCGGTACTGATAAATTTCTTGTAACAGTTACGATGGCTGGTATCTTTGTAACCGGTCTTGACAAGATAGAGGAGATCCTCAGCAAAGGTCGTGTCTGGTGCGAACCAGTCATGGAGTTCGATGCTTGCGAGCTCGAATACATGGAGGAAGTATTCACGTACCTCCGAGCGTCTGGACTAGAAGAGTTCTTATCGAGGAAGCCTACTTTCTTCCTTCCTCGACAAGTGGCAGAGCTGTATCTGAACTCCGACTCCGTCAAAGGCGATATTATGGCAAGTTTCGCTGTTCACGCGATTGGCGACGCCTCGAAGATTCTGAAGCAGATGTCGATAAAGCAAGCCTTGAAGAAAAGCTTCAATCTTCCATCCGAAGGTATCAGCACGATAGGCTACAACGACGATTCATTAGATGAATACCGACGGTATTCTCGTGGCAAGCCGACTACCTTCGTAGCCGCTTCCCGAAGAACGCAATGCTCCCCAGTGCAGAGCATTGGCCTATATCGTCACGCAGCCGCCGACGAGCCAGCCGGATCGTTCGATCAGGTCTCGCGACCTAAGATCCACCCGATGATGGCCATATATGATCGCGCCAAGGTCAACTGGACTGAGTTCTTCATTCGGGAGTTCATGATCCAAGCGACCTAAATTTGACAAGCCCACGCGCACGCCGAGCGCAAAAGGAAAGCTACTCTACGGGCTCAAACTCGGTGATGATTGAAGACTTCGTGGCTCGAGCGCATCACATATGACGCCAAGGAGTACTTCAATGTCAAGAAGATTCGGTTTCATAACCGAATCGGCCCTTCAAAGAATCGGGTCAGTCCTTCGCCAGACCGAATCTCGGTAGGCTACTCCACGTAAGAGGAGAACGCCTCCAAGCAAAAAACCCCGAAGGCACCGGCTAAGAAACCGAAGAAAGCCGTCGAGGTGCCTCGCTCGAACCCGAGGCCCCTGCCGAACGGGCCACTCGGCCAGACTACTCAGCCCCGCAGGCCGATAGATGAGTCGAGTCTTCCGAGAAGACTCAATCGGCCGGAGAAGATCGTCTCCACTGAAGCACCTGAAGAGATGGAACAAGAGGAGGCTACTGAAGCTCAAAGTGAAGAAGTTCAGCGCCTTGACAGCCCCCTCGTAGTTCCTCCATTCAGCAGTGCGGCACCTGCTGAGACTCAGACGTCTCCACCAATTGACGAATCCGAGACGGCATCTGAAGAAGAAACAATCGGGATGGAAGCTTCAGTGATTATATCCAAAGCATCCCGAGAGATTCTTCAACTGGTTCCGGAGCTTGCTGACTACTCAGACTTGTTGCTCATCGCCAAGTCAGCAAGGTTCCACATGTTGCTACGACATCAGGAGTGGCCTCGTCTACAGCGCCTAGTCCTCCACTACTCCTGTCAGCAGCTGCATGAAGAGGAATTGAGACTGAGAGAGGAGATAGGCTATTCAGAGCCTGAAGACCTCAGCTTAATGGATAATCTGAGGGCTGCGATGCTGGCAATGATTCATGATCGACAGCTCGCCTCCGGCCCAGCACCCTCAGATGGGTCAGACCATGACGACCCACCCAGTGATTCAGGCCCTGGAAAGCCTGATGAGGGAACTCCCCAGGACAAGGATACACAAATTATCGAAGAACCTCGAGCATCCACTCGGTATCCTTGGTTCTCGCGAAGTCGACGGCCGGGTACCTCATCGACGAGCCCGCTCGGCTCCCCGCCGAAATCAGATTTCGAGGTAGCGCCCAGCCCGCATCGTCGACGCTCCAAGTCTGTGGCGAAGGCTCTACAAAGCCAAGGCACTCAGAACCGTGCCCTCGCCAAGGCAGTCCACAAAGCTTGGAAGGAGACTGCTGAAGCCACAGCTACTGAGCTTCAGGGGCTGAAATCCTCAATGTCCCAATCAGCCGCTCCTGATGTCTCTGAAATTGTCACTCAAGCATTGGCTCAGCAGCAGACCAACTTTGAATCTCAGCTCAGGATCTTTCAGGAGAGCCAAGCCAAACTACTTCAAGATTTTCAGGCTTCTAAACTGGCTCATACTGGCAGCTATTGCTGAACAAGCCCGTGCCACCGAGATCGATTAGACAACATTCAACCGGTCCTCGGAGGATAAGATCGCCGAGAAGCCGAAAGACTTCAAGGAAGCAATGACCTCTCTCACAAGCAAGCACACGGCGACCTTGCCATAGAGAGGAACGAGTTGCATGAGGCTCTGACTAAGCTCCACCATCGTCTTGATGAGCTGTCAACCTCCTACAAAAGTCTGAAGAAGTCAGTCCTAGTCCCTACCTCGGTGCTCATTGATGATGCCAAAAAGGGGGAAAGTGAAGGAAAAAGGGAAGGAAAGAGGACTGAAGGAAGAGAAGGAAAGAAGAGTACTGAGAAGCTGACCCCCACCAAAAGTCCAAAATCTAAGGGGGAACCTACACTGAAGTCATCCCAGACTCAGACTCAGACTCAGATAGGTGAGGCCCAGGGTGTCCCAGCTGCGAGCACAGTTGAGACCGGCCCAAGTGGCTCAGGATCCCAGGCTACTCATGCAACCCAGACTCCTACTGATATCGTCAAGGAGGTTGCAGAGTATGCTGAACAGGAAGAGGACTCAGATGATGATGAAGAAGTTCCTCTACCTCCACCTGTTCAAGGCAAAGGTAAGAAAGTTCTGAAACTCCCGACCCCTCCAGCAAAGAAACCCAAGAGATACATCTCAGCTGAGGAGGAGGCTCGGGATTGCCGCCGATGAGAAGCCGGCAAGGGAGATCGCCGATGCTTGAAGCCGCCAACAAACCAAAGTCTAAGCCTCGCTAAAGGAAAGACTAAGGCACCAAAGACGCGGTGGAAAAAAGAAGGCGCCTGCTAGATTGCCTCCCAGAAAACTCAGAATTGAAGATGATGAAGATAGGGAGAGGCAACAGCAAAAAGGCATTGAGCAGCAAGGTACATCCAAAACCAAATCCAGTACCTCTGCTGACTCTGAACAAGCTCCTCAGAAGCCTCAAGAGCAAGATGCAGAAATTGAAGAAATCTTCGCTCGAGATGGATAGATATCTCTACGAGGAGAGGAAGCTAGACGGATAGAGGCTGTCGGGCGAGGGATACATTTGGCGGACCTTGAGGCACTCGGGAAGCGTGCATCAACAAGAGGCCAGCCGAGAGTTCCTTCGAAAGCCGACATTCCTTATCGATACAGAAGGTTCAGGAAGCCAAACGATCTGAAAACACATAGATGGCCGAGATCAGACGAATGGATGCCTATTCAGTTCAATCAGAGATGGGAATCGGGCCAAGATAGAGTTTATCAAGAGAAATTATTTCTGGCGATTCTGGCCTGAAATGTCTAAGGCATGCCTATGTCGAGTGGATGACCATTACTGAACCTGATCTTTACCCATATATGCACAGAGCAGTAACTGAAGGGGTAGTAGTCAGCGTTCCTGAAGCAAGGATCATTCCTCCACCCAGAAGACAAGACGACTCAGTACATCTCGGAATGATTGAACAAGAAGTGAAGAATGCTGCGATGAACAGAGGTCTAGAACAAGATGAACCAGCAGACTTCGCCGAATACTTGAAGCTGAGGAAGAACACGTTCAGAATGTATGGAGTCCCACTGCCTGAAGATAAATCCCAAGGTTTCATGAATAGGATTCAGCAGTTTAAGGGCTCTCCTTCTTAGTTCTCCTTTTAGCTTAGCAAGATTTGTAATGTACTGAACTGTTTATCATATATATACACATCTTCTTTTGGCTCTGACAACTACTTGTTGTCTAAATAGCCGTGTTTGCTTTATGCTTTAACACTCAGAATCACTGAAGTGATTACTGACACACACACACCTTGTTTATTTACTTGTCAGTTTTTGCTCGGTTAGATTTCTGATAGACTAGACTTTCATTGAGTTACTATTTCTTCAGTAAAGGGAAAATTGTTGCATGAGAAAATAGTTGTAATTTATCTTAGGGGGAAACTGTTCTGCCTCCCTCAGTAGTCTAGCACTTACCAGACAACTCCATTGATCCTACTTGTAATATTTGTAAGGAGCTCTGTTTCTGAGTAAGTTAGTGTTTAGCATAGTTGATAGGACATAGATGATAGGTTTTGGCATCATCAAATAGGGGGAAATTGTTGGGTGATGATTCCATCCTCAAGACTTTGTTTCACTCGGTGGGAAATGATTCGGTCTTAGACACCGATCTTAAGCTCGCAGCCTTGTGCTCTGTACTTGTCTTGAAGATTTGAAGATCCCAAAACCCTATCTGAATGATGAACCATTCCCTTGTATCTGTTTTGTCTCTGAGGTTTCAGACTCAGTAGACACTCTGCTCTGGTCAAGGCGCTCGTAGCTTATCTGCCTTAGCACCGGTGCGAGAAGACTCAGTGATCTTGGACTCGAGCGGAGCAAGATATCGAGAGAGTCGGGCTGAACCGAACTCGGCAGAGTAGTTCACTCGGACTCGGAGCCGATCTTCGATAGACTTATCTCGAGCTCTATCTACCGAATACAAGGTCGACTCAAAGAACGGCAGATAGTCTTCGGGACTGCCGTAATCTTTTGAAAGACAATCAGCATTGTCATGCACGAGGAAGAGAGAAGTCGGCTTGATGCCTCCCTCGAAGTTTGTCTTTGTCTCAACCACTCCATCCACCTCGACGAATGACAAGCATACACGTGTCTTCTCACCGCTATAGCTGCGATCAACCTTTTACCTAAAAAGGTGGGAAAGTACACCGTTACCTACACCAAAAGAGCCGTTTGCTACCAAAAAGAGAGAGAGAGAAGAAGATCGTCCCCAACGGATCTATTTCAATCTCTCGCTCTATAAATAGAGGGATCATTCAAGATTTGAAGCTCACCTAGAACACGAGAGAGCGCGAAAAACGAGCGAATTCCAAAGAACAAAGTCTTAGCAAGAACTTGAAGAACAATCTCCGTGAAAGACTACATTCTAGCTCATAGGGAATCAAGCTAAACCGACATATAAAGCCTCTATTATCCAAATCGACGTTACACGAACTCAAAGCTTACCTTCAGCTGTTCGTCGATCTAGAAGCTACTCTCATATTCCCTATCCCTCTAACCCTAAGCTCAACTGTTCTTATCCATAGCTTAGACGAAGGAGTTCACATTTGAACCCAATCCTTATTGTATAAGGACTCCTTCACTGTTGGAGAAGTTTGTCAAACACTTTAAGTTTGATAGTGTTGTAAATTGAGACTTGGATCAGTATAAAAACCAAGACACGGCTTTGCCCAGTGTGCAAGCTGACTGAGACTAACTCAGGATAATAAATAGCCTCCTGATCATTCGGGACAGTGGACGTAAGATTTGAGCGATATCCGAACCACTTTAAAAATCCTGTGTCTCTTACTGCTTTCTTAACTGTTGCATTGATTTTACTATTTATACTGAACATCATATTTAAAATCAATCAACTGTCTCAGCATACTGAACTTTTAATCTACTGAACTGAGACTTAAAACGTTTTCTCACAAAAACTGATTTGGGCCTACACTATTCTGCGCACTGAAATCTTACCGTAGATACTGAATTCTGACCTAGTCAGTTAGCAGATCTCAGCTGAGTCAGTACTCTTAGCCTTTAACTCGATTCGTAAACGGTTGTGCAGTCTGCCGAATCTGTTTCGGGCCGACACCATCCTGAATAGGACTGTTCGTGTTCGAAGTTGAGAAATCGAATCAGGTGTATTCACCCCCCCCCTCTACACCTGACCGTACACTCGGGACCAACACCCATTATAAAACAATTACTGGAGAAATGGTGATGACAGTGGACGAGTCTCACTTGACAATATATTATTGAATTCTATACGGTACACAAAAAATAAATAGTTA
Source organism: Lavandula angustifolia (assembly GCA_028984105.1). Lineage (NCBI taxonomy): Eukaryota > Viridiplantae > Streptophyta > Magnoliopsida > Lamiales > Lamiaceae > Lavandula > Lavandula angustifolia. The sequence continues at coordinate 15,649,356 of CM054824.1, forward strand.
TTCATATCCTCTAACATCAATCATTCATTGAAGAAAATAACTACGCTATGAACTTTCCTCGAACCTCTCTTAACACCCACTGTTTCAGTAGATTGCAATAAAACTCTTTTAATGATTTTTTTAAAAACAGAAAATATTATAATACCTGGAAGAAAATATTATAATACCTGGTGATGAAGCACAACCTTTGGACAAAGTAAAATGCTTCTTGGATCTAAGATCAATTTATAATCAAAGACTTTTGTTAACTATATATTGGAATTTCCCAAGGGAAAGCTAAAATGAAAGACTTGAATTCTCAAACCTCGAGCATATTAGTTGCTGGACATTCTATGCAAGTCTCAATTGCATTAGCGGTATCATCTCAACGCTCAAATTGTACTATCCAAGTTAAGCCATACCATGCTACTAATGGTAATGTTGGACAAGCGAATATCATAGTTTCCCTTATAAAGACTCTTCACCATCTGAAGCAAAACTATAAAATCCGAAAGCGTAATGCAACAATTGATAATTATACAAAGTCGGCCGGCAATGATACAACAATTTTTACGCTATACGTATATTAGAGGATAGAATATAGAGAATCCAATCAAATTCCACAAAGATAATTTTGACAATAAATTTTTTCTCCACATATCAGAGTATATCACCTGATTCTTTATTTTTTTAATCTGCTTAGTAAACCGTTTGCATCTATTCCTATTTCTCCATTTCCTCAATCGACCTAGTGATATCTGTAGAAGGAGTTTTATAATTCTCAAGAGGATAAGAATTGACCTCAAATTCTTCTTTTAGGAGCTAAGAGTAGAACATACTAAATAATTGCTTGATTTCTGTACAATATCAAGGCACAGTGACAGAGAAATGAAAACACTTAACTTCCATATAAAATTAAAGAAAAATAGAAAGAAAGAAATAATAATATGTGAACCATTTAAAATAATAAAGCATTAACACCTTACATTAATTGAGGAGTCAGAGATGATGAAGACAAGCAAAATGGTATGTTATTATGGGTATTTTAAGATGCGAAAATAGTCCTATTACATTAATACTTCTACACACTAAAGTCTGAACACAAAGGGAAGGATGCATATCGTGAGTTGAGTAGGTACTTTTCAGTTTAGGAAAGGAAGTAATCTCTATCTACCCTGATTATGAATATTATTCAACCTCAACATGAACCAAATTAGAATAAACATTAAATTCACCATCAATGTAAACAACTTCAAGTTCACTGAAACAAGAATACTCGAACGGTACTCAAAGCATTAGGTAAACCTCCATTTCCACTATAATTCTTCGCAGTAGATTTTGCTTCATATACTCTTTCGTAAAAGTCTAGGTTGAAGGCAGAAAATTGATGTTAAAGGAGTAAATTCTTCAAATTCCAGATAATAAAAAAATGAATCATATTGACTATAGATAGCTCATCATAATCTCCCAGTCATATATTTAAACACAATACGCAAATGACATGCATAACTATCTAAAAATTCCCAAGAACTCAAACTAGAAACACAAACATCATACAAAGAGACCAACGAAAGAGACGGTTGATAACTCTCTTTAAAAACCGTGCCGAAAGAAAAGTGGACAATATCAATAGGACGGAGGGAGTAGTAAAAAGGACATGCTGCACGTAACGCAAGATGCACGTGGTTTCTTTTTGGGGCAATTCTGCAAAATGGCAATGCACAAACACCTACCAACGGACGCTTGTCAAGCAAAAGTTGACGACGCTCTATTTCACTCACAACAAAGATTACCAATTTGTAGTTGTAGAAAACTCATTTCAGAATAAAAATTTTAATTAATTACTACTAGTAATACCAGGAATGATTGTGCCATCCTTTAGACTTAAGAGTATCAAATTAACATCATCATATACTAAGGTAGTAATCGAATATCTTAATTTCAATCTCCAAGAGCAAAACACGTGCTCACAAACTTGCTTTCAAGGAAAAGCAGTTCTATTTTAAACACAACCCCCGGCTTAGGAAGCAGTAGACTTGTAGTGAAATTCATCGATTGTTGAATAGACCAGCCCTTCTGATTCAAGAGATTCCATAACTTCTCTGATAAGGACAAAACACACGAGTAAATAAGAATTCATATGTATATATATAGAGAGAGAGAGAGTTGAGAGGCATATTGATGAGCCTAGATTGTGCGTTTTATGTTATGTAATTGCAGATAAGTGGTCTGGATTTAGAGAAAATAGGGAGCAAAGATGGTGTTGCTGGATCTAGAAGTCTTCGGGCCGAGATTGATGAAACTGCCCAGAAGACCGGAGAAATGGCCTGAAAACAGACCAGAATTAATGCAGAATCCAGTGGGCCGAAATTTGAGAAGAAAAATGCTGAAGCAAGCCCACTAACCCGGCCCACATCATTCCGGGCACTTATGGCGGGAACTAGGGGCCTAGAAGCTACAAAGCATGACCTTACTCGACCAAAGGCCCATACCCCTTGCGATCCTTCCCACCTACCAAATCCAGATATTTTGTGAAGACAAAAAGGGAGGGAACGAGTTGAATATATAACTTTTCATACTTACATTTTCCATGGATGGAGCTTGTTCCTCTCTCTAGAAAACTCTCTAAAATTTCCATCATTAATGTAGTTCAAAAACATCTTTACTTTTCTGCCTAGAATAGCTTGAAGCTCTCCAATGAGAAGACTTCCTTTTGTGAATGTTATCGGTCAGCTTTATTTACAGTTCTTAAATTCAATCTTTAATGCTTACATTTACTCTTTCATGTTCGTTGTTAAGTTCCTCTACTATTCACAGCTAAGTTAATTTATTGCATGATTTCTGTCCATATCACGCTTTTACATATAAATGTCTTTGCTTTCGTACGATGTTGTCTCTTGTTATTTTTAGTTAAAAGTCCATGCTAGTTCTTTGCTGTTTTACGAAAGTTTGTTGTTTCAACTTTAAGTTTCAGATCTGATTCATGCTTTATTTTTACATGCCTAGTTTTATGTCCTTAGTCAATATGTGTAGCTAATTTCTCAGATTTGGCCGAGGTAATGAGGCACCACCCCTAAGAATCCGTGAGATGTGAAAACGTGCTTGAAAATTGGTTGAGTAAAGGTTTTAGTTGAACTCTGTTTGAGATAGTTGAGAACTGCTTAGATCTGATCAACCTGGGCAGGTACACATCTTTCTGGGCAGACGTAGACTAGCTGGGTTTTTTGCTTTGAATGCTAAACATCGGTAGATGCCTTGATTTGGTTCATTTGTTCTTAATGCTCCTTAGTGCCTCTCTAGTCATTTCTAAACAATGTAGGGTAGTCACCGGGTATGGGACTGCTTCTATGCTCAACATGGCGGTTCAGGCGTAATAGAAGGAATGGACGCCCCCGTGCTCAACACACGGCGTCCCAGCCGATTGCCTTAACTAAAACCGATTCACATAGTAATATAGGATCGGACAGGGGGTGGTGTGGAATTACCTTGGCTGGATTGCTTTTATAACTTGTTATTTGATTGTTGATTATTTTATGTTATATTTCCGCCTAGTTATAGAACACCCAAAATTTATGGTGGCTGCTAGCCAAACCCTTTAGGTCAGTAGAATTGGTTGCTTAATCACCCGTTCCCTGAGGATCGACCTCTTGCTTGTCACCGTACTCGTCCAAGATAGTCTCTACGCAGTGTTCTTACTTATAAATTTATTTGGTGCGCGCGGTTCTAACAGCGACGAACTACGTGTCCATCACATATACATGATCTTTTCCTGGGAAATTTTTAGTTTTTCTTGTGCACTGAAAAACAACAGAGGTTTAAGGGCTCACTCTCAACAAAAACTGCAGCAATACAAACTGTGGAGGCTAACTTGCTAACAGGACCACAATATAAGCAGAACAGTTAACATCAATAGATCATGATAGCATACTTGCACATCATAGTATCATACATCCAATTACATTTCCACACTACGAAATTTACCATATAGAGGTAATCAGTGGTGGACTGCAAATCAGATTACCAATATCTATGATTTTATCACATGTAGAAGTTTATACTATAGTCTAAACAAGTACAACAGAGAAAACTTGAGTAAATAGAAATACCAAAATGGTTGTACACTTTAGCATAAATTCCGTAATATCTTGAGTATGTCTGCTTTAATTTGGGTATAACCCATATGGGCAACTCTCAAGTTTTTAAGCTGAGCATAACCATCAAGTAATACTGTCATGAACAATGACAATGACACACAACACCCAAAACATGTGCAATAAGACAAACAATGAGCCTCTAATGAAAATGACTTACAGGGATGCAGGTAGTTGGAGATAGTCCAAAACCATCTTATCGATGCTCCCTAGTCCTTCCAAGTTGTACTCTTGAGATATCTAAATGATGACAATAACAGGTTGTAGATGCAATGAGTGTGCTACTTGGGACATTGATAACAAACAGACAAAACTAAATTTTGAACAACTAACTTCACTAGAAGTGATGGCTTCATGTCCGTTGATAAGAGTAGTGGCTATCGAGGATGCTAAAGTATCAGAACCATTGTTCTAATATGTCATAAGAATTGGTTAGCTTAATCGTTACTACACAAAGAGCAAACAGTAGACATCGCTCTTGCGTGAGAAGCAAAGGTAATTTTAAATACCTTAGTGTTGGAGCAGTGGGCATGTGCACATTCAATAAAATGGCATGCAATCTCATTGAAGTCTTTCACAGGCCTGAGCAAAACAACAAACAAACAAATATGAAGCATGGATTGCTTAGATGGAGTCATGGAGACAATGAAAGGGGTTGAGTAGCATCTCCAATTCTGGAAGAAAATGGCACCGGCAAGAGGTTTACTCTTAATTGTTTCTCATTGGCTTCTACATGCAAAATAATGCGAAAAGACTGTATATTTGATTTCGTCAGTAACTGTGAGAATGGATGGATCACCAAAACTCTTCCTACTAGCTATGCATACAATTGATACTAAGAGTATATTCTTTGGTCGTTGGTTCCATCTTGCATGAAGGCTAACCTTTGGATTTTAGTTCCAATTACTATATATGTCATAGGTAAATTGTAGGCAATTAAGAGTCTCCACTTGAATTTCTAGCAGTGCACATCAATTGCAATCGGAAATAAGCATTCCCCCCAGTAGGCTTCTATATCATGATTTCAGTAACAGAAGAACTCTGGTGGTTCTCATCCCTAAAACTTCTGCAAGGATGACAGAATCTCAGTTGAACGGCACTATGCAAGTAGCTTCTAGAAGAACTACCAATCATATTCTTTTGTTTGAGCAAATTAGAGAAGATTTGGAAGAAATTAAAAATACACTTCGTTTTGCTTTATAAATCTTATAATGGTTAAGTGTTATGATATTTATGGTTCATCATCATCATCTTTCTAATAGATAATATTACGTAGAAGCGGTAAATATGTTCAGAAGAATCTTTAAGAATGCATAACACCTAAAAGTAGACATGTGTGTTTCCTCCCAGAAGCAATAAAATTGATAAAACAACAATTAACTTCTTCACACATTGTGTAAACAACCCTCACCTAATTGCATAAACAACTACTTGCTTTTGTCCCTGATAACTCTTCAAATGGCCATGAACCCGGACATAAATCTCATCTCTGGTACAAAGCATAAATGTTTTCTTTTATCAAACCAAAATAAAAAAAATCAATCAAAATAAAAGTATCAGCATTTACAAGGTTGAAATTTACATTAATTCTTCCACTTCCTGGGTGTCCTGTGAATCATTTACCCTGCCAAAGAAAAATATAAGAAACATAAACTTTACTAGGAAACATAAAAAAGAATCAGAAAAAACGTAGCTTATCATGGTAAAATGGTAGAGTTACTCCAATAAACTATGATATAATAATAACCAATATCAGCATTTCATATTTAGATCAACATTCACAAAAAATACATGTGAAAAAACCCAACCATCTGTTGCATCCAATACGCCCTGTGCCATCATCAATCACAAAGGAGACATCAGTACCCCTTGCTGATTTTTCAAAAACCATGCCAACCAATTTTACCTGCAAACGAATATCGAATCTCAGAAATAGGCCAACACAAATTTAATAGAATATGCAGTATTATGTTTTAAATTACATTCAGGGTGCTGAATTAAAAACAATTGATTTATATCAGCAAATAAAATGTGTAACTGTGATTCTAGGCATCAAGCTTATAGATCCAAATAGGAAGTGTTTGAAACTTCCGTTCAATGCTATCCTTCATTCTTGACCACTGAAGAATATCTTGGGGATTCCTTACTCATTTGAAAAGAAAAATGGCAGCAGATGGAGAAACAGAGCCATGGTTTTAGTATTAATTCCATACAAACTATTCAAGCAAATATAGTATGATATTCTCGCTCAAAAAAGACAAAATGAGAACCAGCATTGTGAATCAACGTGTTTCCTTTGTTCAAAGAAGAATTAAAAAATTCCAAAGAAAACTCCCCAAACACGGAAAGCGTAGAACGAAACATCAAAAACATCGATGAAAGAACAGAGGAGGAGGAAGATATTGAGGCGGCGGCGGTCGGTTTAGGGGTAGTAGCCGCGGTGGGTTTGTTGAGGACGGCGGACTGAGCGGAAGCGTGGGGTCAACCTCAGCGTATCGTTGGTTATTGGCGTTGTTATTACCTATACTTATAGTTCCAGGACCTCCTACTTGTTTCCCGTGAAATTCCGAGATTGCCCTACTTTTCCACATATTAACAATTCAACTAGTGTGGCAGTATGCAAAATCTTAACCCTTTTCTACAACGCCGCCATCACTGACCTCTCCACCCTTTCAATTTGGCATCCTCTATAATAACGCACACAACTCCACATTTCCTCTCAACACAAAATCATTCACCGTGCCCACCAATTCTCAGTTTATATCTCTAATTTAATTGAGAAGTAGAAGAAGAAAAAATGAGTGGAGCAGCTAGAGGTGGGTGGGTTGTTGCAGCGAGCATCGGAGCGGTGGAGGCTTTGAAGGATCAATTAAGGGTTTGCAGATGGAATTACGTTTTCAGATCCATGGAGCAGCGCGCTACAACAAGAGTTCAGACCTACTATCAGAGACACATTACCTCGCCGGCAACAACCCTGCCCCCTTCTATGACCGCCCACCCACTCTCTCTTCTTCCTCTCTCACAATATTTTGGAGGATATTGTATATGGAATGTTGCCGACCTCCATTCTTCCCCTTTCCAATCATCCAGTTGTCTCCTTCCCGCGATATTTCTCCCCTTCTATCGCTGCCTTCCGCTGCAGGGCGGCCGTCGACAACGCCTTCCCTCACTCGTGGTTCAATTCCGCCGGCTGCCCTCCTCCCTCAACCTTCGCACCGCCCCCACCATCTTCTTCTCCTGCTTCAATCTTCCCGCCGCCCCCGCCGCCAATACCCCCAATTGAATCGAAATACGTCTCCTCCACCATCAAAACCAAGCATCTCCTTCTCCTCCATCAACCTTCGCACCGCCCCCGGCCATCTCCTTCTCCTGCTTCAATCTTCCCGGCGCCGCCAATACCCCAATTGAATCGAAATACGTCTCCTCCACCGTCAAAACCAAGCATCTCCTTGTCCTCCATCAACATTCGCGCTGCCCCCGACCATCTCCTTCTCCTGCTTCAATCCTCCCGCCGCCCCTGACGCCGCTAATACCCCCAACAGGAAGAAGGTTTACCGGATCTTGAGAGGCAGTAGATTGATGGAGAGTACAAGCATTGCAAGCGTGTTCGTGTGCTTCTCCGGTTTGTACCATAAATTCCGATTATTGAGATTACACATACTACACAATTTTAAGAAAAAATAATTATTTTTTTTTCTTCTTTCTTTTGTTTGGATTGTGCATTTTTTAAAATACTTTATGTAATTACAATGTATTTCAGGGACTTTTGTATAATATCCAAACTTTTGAAGTTCATTGCATGTGTAAATTAGGGTAATTAAGCATGCAAACAATACATGAGAGGCTAAACTACTTCGGCACTGTATTTTTAAATCACTGATACAAGCTCTCATATTTTTCTAGATATTCTTGTGCGTAATACCCTCAAAACGTGCAAGCCAGTTAGCCTTACCCTGAATAGAGTTCTTACTTTAGATACATTGACCTTTTAATCATAAATATTGATACCAAATGGACCCTAAAAGTAAAATACAACATATCTAATAGTTCAATGAGTTTAAATCTTTTAATCATAAAATAACCTTTTTCCCAAATGACCCTAGAAACCCGAAGCGCATTCTACCTCATCGTCACCACTACCAGAATTTCCCGGGGAAAAAGAAGGCAAGAGGAGAGTAAGAAGAAAGGGATGAACATTAGGACCTACTTTTCTTACAGTAATGTAGATATTTTTGCAACCTAACTGTGTACATATGCAAATAGCAAGGTGTCTCCTAGAGTTCACTAACACTGACACTATATAACATTTTGAACTCTATGTGTATTATATTAATATTCAGTGCCTCGGACTTCACTATAACTATTGCCAATCTTCATCATTATTAAGACTACATTAAAACCAGTGGTCAGCACAATAACCGCAAATCGAAGTACACTCCTTCATAATAATTGATTAAAATTGTAAAACAACCTACATAAAAAAATGATTCCCCCGGCAATCGGACTATTTCTCATTTCCTTACATAGAGTTGCAACATCAATACTTTGTTGGGTTGATGTTGGTCTATGGAATTCTTCCAATCAAATTCTGTTACAGTGTAATTAAATTCTTTACTTTAGGATACCATACCATGATGCATTGCAATTCGAGCTTGACAAGTTTCCCGACTAATTTTTGTATATATTTTCTTTGTGAAATAATGGAAAGTTTTGCGATTATCATTAGCTGCATATGTATTGGTTTGCACTAAGCGAAAAAGTGGCTAAAGTTGCAAAAATAAGAACTTGAATACCACTCGTAAAGTTCCAACATAATTAGATAATATCAATATTGCCTTCAATTTTAGATGTATAATGTTTAACTTTGGCCTCAATTATAAGCATTTGTCAGTTATGTCTATCGATAGGGTTTATAATACTTTTCGGCCCACGTAATAATCCAACATCAACCAGGGCATGATCCCACCATCGTGCATAGCACGGTTAAACAATGCGCTAGTTTGTTATTAAGAACCAACGGTTTCTCTAAAATTTCAATAGTGCCATTGGGATAAACACAAAAAGAAAGAGGAGGTTGCAGAATAGCGAATACTCAGATGGGAGGGGCATTTCGGGAATTTAAACGGAAGTAAGTAGGAGGTAGTAGAGCCACCCGAAATCTGATACAGGTTTGATCAGATTTCAACTTCAGTTTAATCAAAATTTCAATAAATTCTCAAAATCCAAGAAAAGAAAAGGGAGCAAACGCAACAAGATAGAAGAAAACTGTAGCGTTAAACCAAAATTATGAATAAAACGAGTTTATTGATATATTATTTTTCTTTTGGATGAGTAAAATAAATAACCGGAGCACCGTTGGCTAACCACCTGAAGACTGCCAGCCATCCTACGTGTCACTTTTCCCCCCGTGGCTACCACGTGTTGCCCTAGATTGGTACTTTCGGCGCCGGAATTGCCGAATAACGCGAAGGGAAGTCTCGGAAAAGCGGGGCCCTTCAGATTCCCCGTTTTGTCCCCAGCCTTGGTCGAAGTTGATTGAATAGCTCAGAGGATCGTACTGGAATTTCGCAGTCCTAGTCCGGTTGAACCGGCGGATAAACGTCGTCCATTTTGGTCCAGCGACGAGCTCCGACCATTCCCGCGCCTTCTTAAATGAATGAGTCCACGCCCTTACCCAAACAACTCCGCTCAATCGTTTCGTTCTCTCAGGCTGAAGACGAAATCCGCTCCCAATTACCGGATGGGCGGGATCCAAAGCACGGGAAACTGAAGCTGCAGCAGCCGCGGCTGGAGAATGTTGCGTCGTGTAGATCGTCACTGAATTCTTCGTCCTTGGCGGCAGATTACGCCATCATCGATTGACGAAATGGACCTTGAGAAGAAAGAGTGGGAGTAGAAGATCGAATGTGAATTTGCAAATCTGGCGAATTCGGGTTTTCGGAGAGATCCAATTTTGGCGATCTGCAAACCCTAATTATTTCTCCCTCCTTCCTCTTTCTCTCTCTGCAAAATGCTTAATCCTATTTTCGTATATTAACGAAGATTTCCATGTTTGCTTCGTAACGGTAAAAAGGGACAGGCAAAATTGCCAGCTATACAAATTCTTTTTAAATTATTATTATGCTTATTTGGAAATTATTGTCAACTTTTCCAACACATTTTCTTGCCAAAGTCAGTAGTGGAAATTGGCATTAATTTGTTGAATTGTAAACCTTCGAACAAAGTCAATTGTACTCCAGTGCTATATACCAACTCCACGCATAAATTCTCACAGAACTTTATACCTAAAATTGATTTTCTAAAGAGAAAATTTGACAATATATACAAGAAAAAGGGTTTGTCTGAATTGTACATCATTTTAGTTCCAATTTTCCTAGTCAAACAAGGAAAAAGTCCACCACCCTCGCTTGACTCTCTCACTATATAGACAACCTCTGCACTTCTTCACAAACTAACACACCATTTGCTTCTCCATTGCAGCCATATTTTCCCAATTAATCAACCAAAAATGTCCATGGCCAAATCATATCTCCCATCTCTCTTGCTTCTTTTATTGATCATCACTACCGCTGGATCACGCCCTATTCACATTCATATCGACGAAATGCTTTCTTCTCCAACGATAGGAGCTATCGATGATCATGGTGATGAAGTGAAGACCATCCATGCTAGTATGAAGAATTCCGGTCCAAGTCCAGGTGAAGGGCATTCTTACATTGCAGGCTCACATAATTAATATGTGAGTATTTGTCAATATTCATGTGATCTCCTCCATGAAGCTCTAGAGACGAAACAGTGGTGAATATTAGGGGCAGTGCTATGCAATCGTTTGATGCACCTATTGATATTTTTTTCTATTTTTAGAAGGCTTTGCATTCTACTAGCTTAATTCTTTAAATGTTCATCTTTTTGGAAATTATATTTATTTTTTGATTTGATGTATCAGTTAATTAGTTGATTCAGAGTAGGGAACTTGGGTAGCTTGTAGAACAATGGATCATGCTTGTAAGGAATAAAAGCACAATTAATATTTTAATTATTTTTTCGTATAAGCTCCAACTCTTCATTCACCAAATCGCTTTCATGGGATTTTCTAGTTTGATATGTCTTCTAATTATAATTACTTAAAAAATTTTGAAGTCCAATATTTACTGGGCCTGCTAATTATAATTACTTAAAAAATCAGATGAAATGGGCTTAGACTTCAAAATGGGGCACAATTAGTCCAGCATGGACTTGCTCTAACGAGCCTACTAACGTTTATAATTAATATTAATAATCTAAGAATATAGTTCGATTTCCACTAATTAATTCTTATTTTATGAATGTATGATGTGTCCCAAAAAAAAAATCTTATTGTACGAAGTCACAGTTTACGAATAATTAGAATATACATGGTGGATTCGAAATAATGAGACACGTGTCACTTTCGGAAAATGAGAATTATAGAATAAATTCATATTTATGATTTCTTTCATCACAAAAGGGCCTTCAAAGGCCAACGCTATTGCTTGTAGTACAATAGATTTCACTTTCAGCCGTGGCTGCGGTTGTCAGAAAATACACAACTCGAGTATCATAGAATAGAGCCATGGGCTCACGCCTATCTCCTTTCATCATTAGCTTCAAGAAGCAACTTTTCCAACCAACCAGAATAATTGGCAGGAAAAGTAGCTAATCAAGAAGACAATTTTTAGAAGAGAGGTTAATACTCCCTATACCTATGATTGTTCCATAGAAAGTGTCATGCTTCTAAAAAAACAAAGAATGTGTAGATCAAAATTATCAATCTAAAAGTCAAATAATATACACCACACAACACAAATTTCTTAATCTTCGTGCCCGATAGAAAGGAAACACTTTTTATGGGACGAAGGGAGTGACTAATAAGACAAACAAAAAAGCATTTTTTTCATCTGAGAATCAATCAAAATATCATATGCAGCTACTACTCTATACACATTAATAAAACTACCCAACGTTATTAATAGCCATAAGAGTAACTCATGTAGTTATATCTCGACCTAACATTACTGCTGCTGTAGACCGGATCACTATAATCCACGGCTTTGATCACCATCGCCTCTCGCCGCCCGTCCTGCTCTTGCACCGCCCCGAACACGATCTCGTTTGCGTCGCCCTTCTGCGGCTCGTAGTAGGTCTGTGGGCTGGCCGGCTGGTGCTTCTGGTAATGCTGATTCTGCTGCATGTAGTGCTGCTGCTGATAATCTCCACTCCATTGGTTATAGTAGGATTGGTTTTGCTTGGCCTGCCTCGTCTTCTCCATCTCCTTAAAAGGGTAGCTCTTTCGTGTCTCTAATGGAGGTGGCTCGTCTCCTCGTGGCACCACGAAGCTCTCTTGCACGGGCCAACCGCTCCCGTTCCTCGACTGGTAGTGCTGCTGCTGTAAGGCCTTCTTCTTGGAGAATAATCCTCGAAACATATCGGATAAGGATGAGCCGAGCTTCCCTAGTGAAGTGAATATGCCGTCTTTTTGCTTGTCATATTCATCTTCTGCCGGAATCAGTGGGGGCAACACGGATTTGGTAGGCGGCCGGTGATATGGAGCAGGCGGCATTCCCTTTACATAAGGCTTTGGTTCCTAATTAGAGACATCAATTTAACAATATTCAACACTATATGTCGAGATGAGATCCTCTGATTCGTGATGAGTTCATACTTACAGTGTCGTCTGAAAGCATAGTGGCAACCCGACGTTGTAATAAGGCCAGCATGTAACCGAAGAAACAAGCTGCAGCAAGCACTGCTATTCCTGAAACCATTCTCAAAATCTTAAATCTGTTTGCCACATTTCGTGATGATTTTGATATTAATTCTTACCTAAAGGGAGACTGTTATCTTCATGGTGGGAGCAATCATCTTCTAGGAGTTGGATCTCTCGAATTGCTTGATTCCCTCGGTCTACGACCAGAAGAGAGCAGCTACTTCCAACATAGACCAGATCAAAATCATCCGAGAACTTTGTGTCTTCACTTGGTCCATCTACATGTCCTCCTCGGCCTAATTTTCCACCAGCGATCGTCACAACTCCTACACAAAGGAAACAAAATGTTCGTAGAGAATCCTTCGGGCATGCTCAAGTGAGGGTAAGGTTCGTTATAGTTTACCAAAATCGTTTATCTTCCTGATGGCCATATTCACAGTGTCAGCAACATATATATTGCCATTGTGATCCATAGTAAGTCCTCTAGGACGGTTCAGTCTTGCTTGTCTTAGCTTCCCATCTACATGCCCGGTGTACCCTTCAGCTGATCCCACCACCAACTTAGGTCGACTATCTGTAAACAGCCAACCATTCAAGACAATGTATTAATGAGACTTTGGAAAGAAAAACTACATAGCAATAGCCAACAAGTAGTTTCCCTTCATAAAACAGAAAAAACAACTAAATTTTACTCAAGAATTTGATAAAATATGTGACAAGCATGGTCTGTAGGAAGAGAAATACGACATTGAAGAATGGCTAGATAAATGGTTGGAACAAAATGTGAAGAGAGTTATGTCCCTCCGAAATCTCAGTTGGTTTAATCAAACTTATTAACCGAGCAAGACAGGGTGAAGTAGACAGTTCAATACATTTGATTCTTTAATCTTTGATAATCTTGAACCTATGTAAGAATTAAACAAGTGGACCAAAGCCAGAAACTTGCAAACTACACGAAATTAAGCCGTCTGAAAATGAATCTTTCCCTGCATCATCAGATGCAAAGCTAGTTTAAGATGATAAGAGTTGAACACAAACAACAAAATACATCTCAAAAAAAGAATAAAGCCCTAGTACTAGATAACTCGGCCGTGATAGAAAAGTACAAGAAACCAGCAATTCTTTTAAAAGAGGAATCAAATCCAAAGAAAAAGATGGCAGCACGCCAAAGAAGAGGCCTTGGCTCTGTGCAAAAGCATAAAATAGAACCAGACGAATAAAGTGATCATAACAATAAAAAATATTCGGAGTAATCTCCAAGAAAGGAATTCAACTAAAACCCTCGAGTCCCAAACTCATTAACAACCAAAGATTACAACTTTATCATGAAAGAAACATGTATTTGATGAGATGGAAAAACTCACATCGAGACAAAGGTGTTGGGATCTTGTGAATGTTGCTGTTGTGAGAGTCCAAAATCAGAACCTCCCCATCCGGTGAGATCTCCACCGCGTAGGGTTCGATTCCATGCTTACTCCCATCGAACACCGTCTCAACGGTGTATCCGCCTTCAAATTTCATCATCGAGCGGCTAGAAATTGCTGCAAATCACAGAGAATCAGAGAGAGAGGGAGGGATAAATTCTTGAGAATGTGGGTGGATTAAGTGACATGTACCGGTTTTGGTGGTTGATTTGAGCGACCAGAGCCGCTTGAAAATGGTGGAGACAACCTTTGAGACAACGCCACTAACGATTTCTGAAGATTCAAGAAAACAAACCAATGTTTAAAAAACAATCAACATCTCGAGAAAATTGAGAAGTGGAGAGTGGGCTCACTTGCGGCGGGTGAGGCAGAAACTGACGAGCATCCATCAAGAAATATCAAGAGAAATACAAGAACAACTACAATAATCTTTCTTCCCATTTCGCCTTTTCTTTTTCTCGAACTCGGCAAAAAAACGCAAATAACAGAGAATTTCAAGAAAATCCGGAGTGAAATCACAACATTCTTCCCCTTTCTATAGACTCAATAGAGTTTTACTTCCCATGGGGTCATAAATGAGAGGGAGAGCATGAGGTGACCAGAGAGAGGGAGGGGAAAGAGCAACTCAAGTCGGAGGAGGTCTTGAGTTTTTAAAACAGACTTCGCTAATGAAACAGAATTTCAGTAATTAAAGAATAAGTAAAAATTATCAAAGCAGAGACCACCTATGACATATGCTGTTCTTTTGTCTTCAAAATATTTTTATTTTTGTAAAAAGAAAAATAACAAAATTATGTCACGTGATTCATTTAGCAATCCTACTTTCTGAAATAAAATTGGCCTATATATTATTGGGTTTTTATAAAACTGTACAATTTAAAAAAGAAACACTCATAATTTTTATTCGAGCAAAATTGATTTATAAACGTTACAATTTTTTTTGAGTAAAATATCTATTAAAAGGGTCAAAGGTGGACCTTTTCTTTTTTGCTACTTCTGTGAAAATAAAGATCTTTTCCCTCAAATCTCCGCATAATAAATTGACATTATGAACAAAGGGGATTCGTTGGTTTTATTAGGGAAAAATGTGTTCACGTAAATTTATATACCTCATTTGTCCCATCTTATTTGTCCAACTTCTCTTTTATCGCAATTATTTAAATAGATTATTTTATATAATGCAAAAATATGATTTATATGTATATATAATTAATTAGAATTGATTTTTGTAATAAATGTGTAAAATTCATATATATTGTTTATAGTTAATTTGAATTGATAAATATAAAAATGGGAAATTAATTTAAATTTTGAACAAATAAGATGACAGAGTTTGAAAAAGAATACTGGATAAATATAATAGTAGGGGAGTATTAGAGGCCATAAGCACCATCGACATATAATGTGTCTCCACTGCAAGCTGGCTACGAGATCCTATCTTATCTTTAGACTACATTACATATTTCCTCGCACATTTTTCTACATTACGTGTATTAAATAGTAATATAATTTTAAATAAGAATCGTTTGTCAATGAATTTTGAGGAGAATGTTAAGTTTATACATTTCAAACTTGAAAAATGCAAAAATATACATGATGTACCATAATTGTAAAAATATATAAAAAAAAAAGCTACTTCACCTTTACTGTGTGTGCAGTATGTGTGCAGAGTGTGTGCAAGTGTGTGTCGGTTGCTTTGTCCTTGGTTTTCGTTGTTGCCTCGTTAATGACGAAATTTTATGAGCATGCATGAATCGAAAGCTGAAGATATAAAAAATTAAAAAATTAAAAAAAATACCAATAATACTTATTTGAGGTGAACAAAGGTCGAACCAAAAACCTCCTGAAATTTCAAACCCTATTACTTTTGGAATTTCATTAATTTAATTTAGGGAATTTCGTCAATTTAATTTAGGAATTTTCGTGTATATAGTAACTTAATTTATTTGAGTAGTGCTTAGATAATTGTAAAAACACAAATGCATCTTATGTATGAACAAGTTCTTTACTGGAGAATAACATAAATAATACTCATAAATGTTTTTGCATGTGCATGTGTGTGTAGGCTCTTCTATTCTTCCAAAAAAAAAATTAGTTGTGGTTAATGAGGGTTGAACCCTAGACCTGAAATACTAAACCCAAAAAAAAAAGTCTGAACTGGTTATTCGTGCTCAACAGCGGTTCGAACCTGAGACCCACATAAACTTTCCAGAATATGAAACCACTATACCACTAGTCATTCTCCTAAATTTACATAATATCGTCTTTGTAACGTGAATTCGCCCCTGCTTGGGTTCCTCAGTATTTACCAGTACCCATTCTCTCTCTCTGTTCTTGAAGACTTCTCTCTCTCACTGAATCTCTCTCTCTCTCTCTCTCTCTCTCCTCTCTCTCTCTCTCTCGTTGAATCACTCTCTCTCTTCTCTTTATGCGCAAAAGAGTAGCATCAACTTTATTTTTTTCAGAAACATAATATATTCCCTTCTTTTGCAACCTTCACGTGGTATTGAATGGTTATCTGTTTGCTTGTATCGGATATTTGTTTGCTTTGTAGGAGATTTTGGAATTAATTGTAACAAAAAAGTTTGAAAATATATCTATTATCTCTCTCTTTATTTTACTAAGTTTTTGATCTTATTATTCCTACTTATTTACGGTAGATTTTGTTGTACCGAATTTATGATCTTTAGGAAAATCTATTTTTATTCGAATTATCATGTTCAAAAATCTCGATCAATCCCAATAATTCAAAAAATTCAAGAATATTTGGGATAAGATTTGACCTATAATTAGAAGATCTTGATCAATATACTCGAAAATACCTTGGAAATAATTCAAAAATAATGCGAAAAATAGTATTATGCTAATCTCCACTATTTAATATATATTCTCCTATTATTCAAATTAAAGAGATAAAGAATATTAGGGCTTTATAAAAGAATTGAGATAAAGAGTATGCGAAAAATAGATTAAAGAATATGCGAAAAATACCTTGGAAATAATTCAAAAATAATGCGAAAGGATTATTATCCAATATTCAAGATTATCCTATATACAATCATTCTAAGCAATATGTTAGAATTTATATTATTAAATCTAATATTCCCAAAAATTAAAAATAGTGTTTCTACAGTTTCAAACCATATTAAATGTAGTCAACATGGGTGAAAGCATGCTGAAAGGAATATATAGAAACTTGGTTTATTGACTGACGGTACACGACAACAAGTTTTGAACTTCTTCACACCCCTTCTCTTATTCTTCACACCTCTTCTGTTCTTCTTCACACTCTTTCTTCGTCGATCTTCACATTCATGCTTCCCTCATTCACACCATAGCCACTCCTTGAAGAACCGAGATTAGCTTCATATCCCTCTCTCACTAAAAGGCGTCAATGGATTTCAATCCTAACAATGGACAAGTTAGTTTTAGTTTTGGTTTGTATATTTTGGTGTAGGATCTTTGTAGAGCATGCTTATTGTAAACGCATTATACAAATATTTGATAGAAATACAATAATTAGGTTAAGTATATGAATTTTATAAATTTTGTGATTAATTATAATATTTTTGGAATTTTTTAAGATATAATTGTGGAATTTAATTTATGGAATTTCGCCAATTTAATTTATGGAATTTTGTTAATTTAATTTATGGAATGTCGTAAACTTAATTTAGGGAATCTTGCTAATTTAATTTAGGGAATCTTGCTAATTTAATTTAGAGAATTTTGTTAATTTAATTTAGGGAAATTCGTAATATTTAGGGACATAATGTGTAGAATATTTCTAGGAACATCATATTTAGATGACCCCCGATTAGCGTAAGTATAGGTTTTCTAGGAACTCACAGTATAACTATGATTATATTATAGTTCTTTTGTTTAGGTATAAAACAGAGTAGTAAGATTTATTTGGGTAATACTAAGATAATTGTAAAAACACGAAAGAATCTTATGTATGAATAAGTCATTTACTAGATAATAGTATGATTTCATTGTGTTTTTCGTGTTCATATCAGCTTTCTAGGGTATGATTTTAAAAAATTAGGTTATTCATATTGCATTTGTAATACTAGTTTGTGGTTCATGAATAATCACAACATATAACTTCGAAATATTTTAATTTGAAATAGTATATTGTACTGAGACTAAGTATTACATTTTCTTTTGTTGGATTAGACTAAATAGTATATTGTACTGAGACTAAAAAAAATTGGAGATTGCTAGAATTATTTCCGTAAGTGTGAGTATGATATAATTATTATTATTATAAAGATTGATATTACTAATAGAGATTGATATTAGCTTATTTTATATGTGAAGTCACATAAATAACATAACTATGAGTATATTATAGTTATTCTGTTTTTTTACAAAACGAAGTATTAAGATTTATTTGGATAGTGCTAAGATAATTTTAAAAACAAGAATATATCTTATGTATGAACACGTCATTTACTACAGAAAATGATTATTTCATTGTTTTTTTTATGTTCACATCGGCATTCTAGGGTTTTGATTTCAAAAAACTAGGTTATTCATATGACAATTGTAATACTAGTTTGTGGTTCATGAATAATCAGACATTATAACTTCAACAGAGCCTGGTTTGAAATAGTTTATCGCACTAATACTAAATATTACATTTTCTTTTTGTTGGATTAGGTTCTGAATTTTTTATTTCTTCGCATAATACGTCGCAATATAATATTACGGTTTAGGAAGAAGTGTGAAGATGTATTTATGTAGTGCTAACGTGTGTTAGAGTCTTAGTTTCTCTATCTCATTTTTTTAAACTAGTGCACGATAATTGGAGGTGGGTTAGGTACGACTGCAACACAGTCCATCCAACCTTGAACACATATTGGAAGGATTTCATTATAGGGATATTAGAGCAACGTTGCTTTTAGTAGGTGGGCAGGAACTGGTTGATGAGTTTATTAGGACGAGTCCCTTTGGACACATCATATCATGGAAGGGTGGATGGACTGCTAGTAAGGCTCTCCATCAATTGATGTGCTATGAGGTGATCGTAGACGGTGCGAGTGACGATCGCATCCCGGTTCCAAATCATCGGTGGACCGATTTCATTTGGTCCCTCGAGTTTGCACTAGTGTCCTGCTTGTGCATGGGTTCTTCATCCTTCGACCCCACCGCTGACCATGATTCATCGTGCATTACGGTGCGGTCTTTCTTTTGTGGTGAGAAAATGCTTAGTGTGGAGGAGCTACATGCCGTGTTCAAGAGCCATATGGCCGAAAATGCATCGCCTTTAGACTACATCAAGGTGGCTAATATTCTAATGCTTTACTTGATGATCATGGGCGTCCCGAAGCTGAGGTTGGTGGATAAATTCGTCTGGGTGTTGGTGGATGACCTAGAGAGATGGATTAGATTTCCATGGGGTGCATATGCATACCAAGCATTACTGCGCTATAAGCAGCACATACCGTTGGGAAGGAGGGCGTGCGGGAGTAGCTACCATTTCGTCGGGCCCATATAGGCTATACAGGTAATTATGGCCGAATTTCATCATATTAGTGAAGTATACACTAATTACTGACACATTTTGTTGCAGGTTTGGGCATTTGAATCTATCCCTTCACTTGGGGCCCGTGCCTGAAGCATTGTTAATGCAAATACTATCTCCTGTTTGTTAAGGTGGTACTTTCCGTTAGGGAAAGATCAATTTTGTGGCTTCTTTGACGAGAATGTTGAATGTAGTACATTCGTAGTTAGTGGACTGAAACAGGAATCACGTTGGTATCTGAGCACCCAAATTGGACAACCACCTTGGGGTGCATTACCATCGGCCTTAGATAGTATTATTTGGTTCTAAGGTTGCGAGGGACATGAGAATCCCTAGGCCACGTGGTAGAGCAAGGGAAGTGCCCCCTCCGTTGTCACCACCGATAGGTATGCGACGATCCACCCGTACAAAAGGAAAAACGCATGTGGAAGATAATGGCTCAGATTCTTCTCCTGAGAGGCGACCCAGAGGTCGACGGACTGACTCCAATTATCCTCCAAATTTCAATGAAGCAGAGTTTAGGAAGAAATGTGCAAAAGACGTGGAGAAAACTATCCTCCCAAAATTGAAGAGTTATCTGAACGGAGTGTTGAAGAGTATGGGGTTGAAATCAAGGTCCACCTCACACCGAGCCGCTCTCAAGGGTTCGAGACATTCCACGTCGCACCGACCCAAGCCCGAGCCTTCCCGCCGCTCCTCTTGGCACCGAGCAGAGCCCGAGCCTTTCCACCGCTCCTCTCACCCAGCAGAGCCCGAGGGTTCTCGCCGCTCCTCTTCACACCTAGCAGAGCCGGAAGGTTCGAGATGCTCTATGTCGCATATAGCCGAGCTAGAGGCTTCCCGCCACTCCTCCTCTTTGCACCGAGCAGCGCCTGAGCCTTCCCGCTACTCATCCTCTTCGTACCGAAATGAGCCTGAGCCCGATGCTTCCCGCCACTCCTCCTCGCACCGAGTCGAGCCAGAGTTCGAGGGTTCCCGACACTCAACTGCTCACTGGGATGAATCAACTGCTCACTGGGAAGATGATGTGGTATATTTGAACTTAGTTTCTACCTTAATAACCTATTACTCCACATGCAACTCTAGAACAATATAAATTACTGAGTAATAACATAGTTTTATAAATCAATTGCGGGATCAAAATAGTTTACCAAGGAATTTCGAAGAGAGTCGTATTCCTGTAGTGGAGCCAGACTTAGAACACTTCCTAAGAGTCTCACCCCAGCGAGTTCAATATCCAAAGGTATTTGTACCTCCACTAGCCACCCAGTTTGACAAGGGTAAGGCCCCTGCCAAGCGGGGACTAAAGAAGAAACAAACCTTGATCAATCTCACGGGTGACAAGGATGAGTATATAGAAAAAACTATCCAATCATATAATGAGTGCGCGAGGGGATGTTATTGCGTACGTTAGGGTTCATAAGTCTCTCTTCATATAGCACCAGAGTTTCTTCACTAAGGTCGAGAATGTCAAGGAAATGATGGACTCGAAGGTACAAGAATGAATTTATGTTTGCATATTGTACGATATCATTAATTTTTAATATTTTTTAACGGAAATTTTGTGTAGATGATTGACCTTCGATTAGCTTCTATGAGACGCCATTTAGGGAAGGGGGAAGGCTTGTTCCCAAACATTAATCCGGTTTCAACAATTTTGGTTGATGCTGATTTTTTTGTAAGTATATTATTTTAGTTGATAATATACACTGTGAATCTAACTTAGCTCGTCAATATAATAGCTTAACACTGCAAATGGTTTAGGCCGCACTCATGCAAGAGTGGAGAAATAACTACTGCAACCTAAAAACTGGAAGCTTTGATCCATATACGGACTTTACTTGGTGGACTCCCCCGGAGGGGCTCATTGACACAGCCACAAGATGGCGATGGGCGAGCTATTTAAGTTTCGGAAAACTCCTAAACCCTTGCAAATTACGTTGTCTTACAATTTGGATGGTGTTATATAGGTTATGGCAGTATGCCTCGTTCCCGCGGACCATTGGGTAACAATCTGTATCTGCCTTGACGACTAGAAGGTTGAGTTATATGACTCAATGTGGCATAGTGGTACTCTCGATTACGGCTCTATAAGAATTGCAACTCTTATACCATTGAACAGATTTTTGTACAAGCTTCTAGAGCATCGGGCGTGTGGAAGCACAAATATGGAAGACATCAATATCCTTTTAGCCGCGACTGTCCTGTTAAGTTAGGCCCCGCCCCCACTTCACTTAGTTTGACCGCATAAATTGCGGCGTGTATGCATCCATATACGTGGAGAAGCTATTATTCGGGTATCCGACACCGATGATGACGTCTCGCCTATTCACGATAATCGAGTACCGAAAAATGATGGCGGATATGATGTGGGACAGCTGTATCCAGGGTCGGCCAGAAGTGTATCCAACAGGAAAGGCGGCCCAGGGCCCCAAATTTTTAGGGGCCCATAAATTTTTTTCAATATCTAATTCCTTTGTAGTATACAAATTCTTTAGTTAAGAAAATGTTCATCTGTTCATTTTATTTTCAAGTCAAAAGAAAGGGCCCAACAATTCTCCTTATTTAAATTTAATAAAGTTAGCCCAAAATTTTTTACATGTATATATATAATCTAGTCTAGATTCTAAAATCCTAAACAACCCAAATAGTACGGGTTGTCACTATTTATCTTCTTTTTCCATATCTTTTTCTCCTCTCGGTTTCTAACGGCTATAGAGAGGGGCCCAATTTTAATTGTTCGCCCTAGGCCCATTATTTCTCATGACCGGCCCTGGCTGTATCCCTTAGTATTTCTATTTGATCTCATAGACATTGCATTTGAGTTTGCTTGGACGTATCTCTATTTCAGTTTACTTGGACATCTTTATTTAGGATTTGACTCTGTTTGGGAATATCTATGTAATTTACTACTTGCATTTCTGTAACTTTTTTTATTTACTAGAATTCTGCACTGGAGATAATTAAGTTTTGTACTTCGTTAATAAAATGCGCAAAAATAATATGTAAATTGAATAAATTAGCAATTACGTAATAATATGTACATTGAATTTTTCTATTTATCCAATATGGGATCAAATGCGCAAAAATAATTCGTACTTCGTTAATAAATAAGCAATTACGTAATAATAAATTAGCAATTACATATTAATTACGTAATTAGAGTTTTTCTAATTATATTATTTACATATTATGTATGTAAACAGATATTTAAAAAATATTAAATATATGTGACTATTAATTACCTGAAGATCATGCATTTTACATAAATAATTTAAAGAATTAATGTTGCATGTAACTGTCTTAGATTGCATGCATTTTACGTAAATAATTGAAAGAATTAATTGTCTTACATTACATGCATGTTATGTAAAGAGAGAGAGACACACAAAAGTTTAAATAATAGAAGAGAGAGACACGAAAATTGATGCTTGTATGTATGTCCAACTCATCACACCACTTCGTACTTTTTCCTGCAAAATGTAAGAGAAGAGAGATAATTGATGGTTGTAGTAGGAGGAGGCTAGGGTGTAGGGTATTTTATAGGTTTAAAATAATGTAAATGTATATTTTTGCATTTTTTGAATCTTGTTTACATTTTTGCATTTATGGTTGTTTGATGTGCACATTCTTGCACATCCCACGAATTTTTTTCGTCTCTTACGCGAATCTGATTAGCCGCTTTATCAGTTCTATTTTTAGAAATGGAATTTAAAAAATTAACCCGGAAAAGTAAGTTCTAAATTTTCTAACACGTCTATGTTGCTTATATAAGAAGTCAACCACGTATATATACAAATACCACATTTAACAAATATTATTCATAAAGCTATAGATAAATACGCCTAATTATGCGTGTGCATAAAGTTTATAAATGCATATATATAGTTAAAAAAAAATGATAACTAGGCACATAAAAATTCGAGTCAAAACTCATAAAAAACTAAAATCGGGTTGGGATCTTCTATCCCACTCTATGTCCCACTACATGTCTCACCCCTTAAGATGAAAATGTGTGTCTTCTTAACCTTACGCCATATCTCCATTTAACCCTTAGTTGAATCAACCTTGAGGGTGAGACATGTAGTTGGACATAAAGTGGAATAGAAGATCTTCAACCAATCGGTTATCCAAATAACTCTGGACCGATCAAATACAATTGGGCCTACATAATATAATGCTTAGCCCAACTTTCCTCTTCTGATTACTGACAAGTTTTCAAGATTATCTTCATGGTTAACCTAAAATGCGAGCCTTTTGATAATATTAACTCCACCACACACACACTGACACACACACAAAATGAAAGAAAAACAAAATTGAGCAATCGTAACGTTTTCATTTTTTATTTTTTTCACCTTACTTTATACCTCGTATAAAAGACGTAACGTACGATCATTTACATCAGCCAAACTTCAAAAGGAAAAACAAAAAACAAGAAACTACACATGAACATGTGCACCTTATAGTGGTTGCGAGTTTCCGTCATGCAAAAAAGAGAAGCTACACAAGAAATCATACATGGTAGATCATCCCAACCTCCAACGTCGAAGCGTGAGGAAAACTCGAGGCGTACGTTGGCGCTCTCGAGTTCCTCCTCAAAAAGTCGTACCCTACATTGACCACCAATCTCTTCATCAAACTCGAACCCGTCTTTGCCTGAACATAACAATGACCTAAAATGAACGCCATCCCGGCCTCTCTCGCCTCCATCAGCTCCTGCAGCTCCGACCGCGCCCCTCTCTCCATCTCCGTCCCCTCCGGGACGAGAAACCGCACTCTCTTCCTCGGAACCGCCACCGGGGAGCTGATCTCCCTCGTCTCCGCCGTGCTCGCACCTTCTCCTGACGAGGCCCGATCGTCGTCCCATAACTCGATCCCTTTCAAATGCGACGAAGTTGTCCCGATCACTACCATCTTCTCTTCGCTCTCAAAACCTTGCTCCGAACCACTACATTCCGACACCTCCGATCTGATGAATTCCGCTATGCAAGAGACAAGATCCTTCTCAAACTCTACATCGTCTATGATCGTGTCTCGATATCCATACCGCGCTATACATCTGTACACTCTATACTCTTTCGGCCCGACTCTCCCGACCAAGAACCTCTCATCGGGTATCACGTGAGGCACCGGAACGTACTTGATGCAAAACAAAACCAAAACCTGATGAAAAGCCGGGAGATTAGTCACGAAATGGGAGAAGATGGCCGGGATCCCGGACACGAGCTCCGTGTGTATGAGACCGATGCCTCGGACACGAACGATCCCAAGGTTCGGACCCAAACCTAGGAGCCAATTGATAGAGACCTTGTTCTGGACATCAAACTCGTACTTCTTCATCGTCCCGTAGTGCCACGTGTACATTATTACAAGGAAGGTAAAAGAAAGAGCAATAGGAACCCAAGCACCTTCTAGGAACTTGATGAGAGATGCAGAGAAGTAAAGTGCTTCTATGGAGCCAAAGAAGAAGATGAAGCAGAGGGCTAGAATCACACTCTTGTTCCAGCATAGGATTATTACGAGAGACATAAGGCACGTCGTAACCAACATAACCGTAATAACCGCAAGCCCTGCTCCAGCAGACGACGAAAATTAACATAGTACATTAATGAACATAGTATTCCAATAAGACTTGATTGAAATATAGTAGTTTGTTGCAGGCCTAATTACCTGACGCATTGCTGATGTGTTTTGTGTCCCTAAAGCCAATGGTGACAGCCAAACAGAGCAGCATCAGAGTCCAATTGATCTCCGGGATGTAAATCCGGCCACAGATTTTAGATGACGTGTGTATGATTTTAACCCGAGGGAAGCAACCCAATGCACAGCATTGCTTGATGATGGAAAAGGTTCCAGTGATGATAGCTTGGCTTCCCACAACTGCAGCTAGAATGGCGATTGCAAGAACGGGCCAGCGTAACTTCTCTGAAACGAGTAATGGGAGTGAGTTTATCAAACATTAAAAAGAACAAAAGGTGAAGATGGAATCAGGGAATATAGTGAAAATGTACCAGGTACTGATACGTAGAATCCAATTGCGTAGTCACTCTCAATTACGTGATGTTTTGAAAGATAAGCAGCTTGCCCCATATAAGCTAGGATTAAGGATGGATATACAACACAGCTGAAGGCTATCTATAGTCAAGAAAATGCAAGTTAAAAATCATGCAAAAGATATATGATTCGATCATTAAATTTCATTTACCTTGATGGACAATTGTGAAAAGTGACCAAGATCAGCAAACATAGCCTCCGAACCTACGTGTACATATTTGCTTAGTAAGTGGCTAACTGCATGGAAATGAAATACAATGAAGACGGTGAACTCTTATACCTGTTATGCATAGCAGAATCCCACCAAGGGACATCCAGCCGTCTCTCCGTGTCTTCTTCAAGAATTTATACATGTAATAAGGAGAAAGCGCCTTGTAAACATATGGATTCCAGTGTACAATGTTGTACACTCCGATGGCACTGATGCAGAAAAGCCAAGATATCACGATTGGTGCAAAGAGGAACCCTAATCGGTGTGTCCCGTAGTGTTGAAGATAAAATAAGAAGACCAGTATTACGCAAGCAACTGGGACTTCTATATCTGCATAACATGTAAGAGTAAGAAATCATGTATGTCATCATGCTGAAACCATACTGATTTAATTCATGGTTCTGCTTAAGTTATCAATATCATCTAAGAGATACTCGTTCTTGAAAAAGGTAGCTTAAAGGTGACACAGCAAGAACAATTAAGCCCCAAATTATGAAAATTCTATGACATCACAGACACATTTTTAAGAAAATCTAATCATTCTTTTCTTACAATTAACAAATCATGTAGTACAGGTGGCCCTTTACTGTCTGTGTCTTGGTTCAGTATGAAATATGTTCTAGTCATAGAATATAATCACCGCTTTATCATAAAATCATTAAACTTTTATACCTGCTTTTCATTGCCTGCAATATATGATTTACTTTTCAAAGTTACAACTTTATCCACAAAAGTATTACAATATGAACACCTAAGAATCAGAAACTAAAGTTGATCTCCACTATTGCAAAGGAGTTGGATGATTTAATGATAAGGTGGTGATCAAGAAAGATGGTTACCTAATTTACTTTATATAGATAAACAATGATTGGACTTTGATTAAAGTAGGCAAATTTGTCCTAGCATAAGAAAGGCCCCACAACGATGCATTTTCATTGCAATTTGGTGCAATCTCATTGTCCACGAACTATAGTTCTACTGAGAATACTAAAATAATTCTAACCAAAATCCACTAATGAGTTCCTTTTTTGCTCCAATTTTCAACCCAACAAAGGTGAAGCTCCGCAAGAAACCAACTATCTATAACATTATAAGAAAAGTAGTAATAGGCATTGCCTTAATTCGAAAATTGCAGTTAAGATTCTTAAAACTTACTCAAATCCAAGATCTGACAGATAAACTAACTCATTGACCAATGATAAATCACATAGACAATCTAAATACTTGTTTAAAAAGATGAAGAATCTACAACATAACATCAAGGAAACAGGAACAATCTAAATAGAGATAAGATGCTCACATTGGTGATGATGCTTCGAAATAACGAGCTCCAACCCGGATACTGCAGAGAAAACTGCATACAGAGGCAAAACATATCACATCTGAATTCAAATCAACACCTTAGCATAATGGATGTAACAGTCTATTATCCATACCTGAAATCGCGGGCGTGAGAACTCCATCTCCAATCACCATACAAGTACCAATGAGAGCCAAAATAAGCAACATCCTCTGAAGCACTCTGTGCTTTTCCAAAGTGGATCTCAATCTCAAACCAAGGCCTCTATTCCCAGATGCAATTCCATCTTTCTTATACTCGTACAAATCCTCATCAGCAAGCTGGCCATTAGGGAGAGTGCTCACACGGGCGTGGCGGCATAGGAGGGTGTACAGGGCAAAAGTTCCCCCTTCGCCATTATCATCAGCTCTAAGCACTATGAATACATATTTAAGGAGTGGAATCAAAGTTAAGGTCCAGAAGACAAATGACAAAACCCCATAGATTTCCTCATTCGTTTCTGAGTGTTTTATGTCCTCCGCAAAAGTACTCTTGTATACATACAGAGGTGAAGTGCTCAAATCACCATAGACAACACCTAAACTCTGATATGCCAATGTCAATACAGTCCTCCATGATTCTTTCTGCAGGAGCATAACATAAACCCATATCACCAAATTATCAGAAAATACAATCCAAAAAACAAAACAAGAAAAACCCACCTTCAAAGGATTATTATCAGGGCTCCAGCCTTCAATATCCATCACGGGTCGCCTCAAAATCATGGAAAAATCATTTCTTGGCTACTATCCAAGAACTAGTCTTTCAGTTCAAGCTCGAAATGTCCCAAGAAATCAAAAATAAACAAGCAACCCTTTTTCAAGAAAAGGTAATTATGGAAGACAGATACGAAAAATCTACAAAGAGAAAATTAAAGAATGAGTCTTGGGCGGATGAACCACTGAAGAAAAAGCCGGTGCGAAATCGTGCTATAGAATATTACTGAGCATATTGTCTTCAACATATGCATCATACATACATACGTGGACACTATAAAAACAGTAACATGATTTAATAGTCAAAATATTATGTATATACCATAAAATATATTTTGAATAGGATTAGCAAATCCGACCTCCATTGGATCAATAAAACACTTACAGATCTTGAAAATGGAAAAACAGTCTAGGAAACGTGTAGAAAAATGGCAGCTTTAAAGGGCAATTTTCTGGCTAAACCTTTTCCGTTTGTATTTTCTGCAGAGTTTTTCGAAATAGAATATGCTGAGTGGGTGGGTGATGTGCAGCTCTATATTATCTTCTCAGTTAGAGAAACTACTTTAAGCCATCAGTGTGTTTGTGGGGTTGGGGTTGGGTTGGTTGAAAATGGGTGGGCGTGGCCACCATAAGACTTGAAAGTTTTGATTACAACACAAGAATGGTTTGGATATTTGTGAGGTTTGTGTTTTTACCTGAGAAATGTTTTGATCCGTTATAGTATATATATTCTTTTATTCTGTAAATCAGTTGTTAAGAAGTTAATAATACGATTCACCTTTAATATATTAAAGTTCAGCGTGATACGATTAGAACGTGATTATACGAGATTACACGTGCGCCGGAGGCAGGGCCCCACTTAGCGCGACGGAGAATGTGAGAAGAGGTGGGCGGTCTGAGGGCGGAGTGCTCCGGCAAGAGTGGTGGCTGTTTGGCGACGGATTTCTAGTGTGAGAGAGAGAAAGAGAAAGAGAGAGAGAGTTGTTGCCGTTGGTAATGTAATTTTGAACCGTGACGGAGCTAAGAATCTCGGTGAAAACGGTTGACCGAGTCAGTAGGGAACTGTCTTTTTTAAAGAGGGACTGCCACTGTCATAACTCATCAATGGGCATCTGCTCTCTTTTAATACTAACTTTCTATATTTGCATTTTGCCCCCTTCCAACTTTTCATCTTCTGCCCAATTTTCAAATACGAACCAGATCACATGTCCAATAAATTTATATTTAATTAATATTTAATTTAAAACAACATAGTTTTATATTAAAAAATATATTTATTAATTATTTATTAATTTATTTTTTTAATATTATCCTTTTAATTTGTAGTTATTTAATATAAAATTACGATGTTTTGAATTGAACACCAATTGAATAGAGATTTATTGAATAAATGATCTCGTCCCCACAAATACAACTCACATCATTTTAGAATAAGATTTCCAATATAAATAGAGAATATAGTATGAGTTTTTAGATTTTGTGTTTGAAATATCTACTTTATTATGTTCAATTAAATCATTATAGTTATTATTCAATAATAAGAAATATGTTATATAACCCTTTAAACACGAAACGAGAGGATTAAGGTTCAATCCCCTTGGGATGGCATAGCGGTGAAGGTGGGTGGTCCGGGATCGATAGGTCATGGGTTCAATTCCCACTGGACACACTATGTGTGAGTCTGTCACCCTGTCACATTAAGGAGGTTTACCATGTGCGCACCAAAGGACATTAAGGGTGGTTTAACTCTTCTGTGTGGTTTGCAGGCTATTGCACAGGAGCGAGGTTTACCCTGTGCGCACCAAAAGTAGCTAACGGCTGCGGGTTCCTCGTCAACAAAAAAAAACAAAAAAAGAGAGGATTAAGGTTCAGATTTATCTCGTCATAATAATATGTAAGTGGTCGGTCAATTACGTTCAATTCCTCCTCCCATTCCTATTAGAATGATTTATTTATTTTTAAAGGCTTAAATTTCTCTCGTGATAAAGTCGAATCATATCGATGACTTAGCAAAGCAAAATCCTCTACAAATAAAACGTGTTCTTGTAACAAAATCGCACCAAACCCACCACGTCAATCAAACGTCAATTTAATTAAATTGACAGAAAGCAACACTTCACCTTGCATGTTTTCTTGTTGTCTGCGTCAATGACAAGGGGCATAACTGGAATTAGGAATTGCCATAATTTTGTAGCCGGCGATTTTTTTATATTACTGAGAACGTAGATTAGATCTAGTATAAATTCATAGTATCACATTGTTTATAACATTAAATACCTCTATAGTGTGAGCTCATGTAGCCGTAGTTTCATTTCATTCTTCTAAATGAATTTCAACACAAAAGAACTCTTAATAGGAAGAACCAATCCATTAAATCACTATACAAATACGAAATTTTGCAACTCGAGACCCAATCAAAATAATATGTTCTAAATAACTGGATTGAATTAAGAGCAGAATCGAAAAGTTTTCATATTACATAATTTACACCTTTACCTGCTAGCGGGTATGGTGAACGATAAATTGAAAGGTTGCTCGGAAGCTTAATTTTGGAGTATTCATGACACCCAAACACAACGAAACAATTTGTACTTATCAGTTATAAATACTCCTTGTTCAGTGGCCTAATTAACTTCAAATAGTTCACGATTTTTATTTCTCTCATACCAAAAGAAAAACATCTAATCATAATTCAATTTCTATATTAAAAATAAATCGATTGCTAGATTTACTTTTAAAGCTTATAAAACAAATTTAGATTAATACTTGCAACACGGTTGCACACTTGCACTTATCCAAAAATGGTAATGAAGATAAACACAATTTACAAGTAAATAAAAAAAAAATCACTCCTTTCCAAAAATGTGTATGTGTGAGAGAGAGGTAACTATGGACACGTTCCCTTGAAATGATATAGTGGTTAAGGTGCGTAATTTATGGTCGGAAGATTATGAGTTCAAAATCCACTAAGGTCATTATGTGTAAACTTGTTACATACGATTAGCTTAAAATGGTTGAACCATCATGTGTTGTTAGCAGATTAGAGCACAATAGCGATATTTACCCAGTACGTATTTTGATAACGTCGACGGATTAGTTTGAAAAAAAAACTATGGACACACATCTTTTGGTGAGTGGATTGGTGAGTGGATTTTCCACCTAGTTAATTAAGAATATGGTTGATAATGGTTTGCACGTCTTAATTTACAAGTTGGCAGGCTAGTATCAAATTCTATCTTTCTGGAATGGTCGTCTCACTGAATATCCCCTCTGTGATCGTTTAGATTATCACCTCATAGTTATCGACACGTGGCACTATTGCCTCTGACCTCCTTCTGTTTATTTACATGTTCGATGAATGTTTGTAATAATTGAATTCAACTACTTTTTGGGTTTGCCTGAATTTATAAATGTCTATGTACCAACACCAAAACTTTATAAATTTTCCTTGCATAGATACAAAAAAGTGGCGCATAATTAGAGAATTAATTATTAAGTTAAACCGTACACTATTAGATTAATATAATTATAGCACTTTAGCTAAAAGTTTTAGCCCCTACATATTCTACAGCCTTTCATGAGACATAAATATCATTGCATGGCGTGGACGACAAACCTAACAAGAAAGCGACAATCTTGGTGTGCGACCCTTTTAGACCACGTTTGGTTGACAGAAAGGAATGAAATCGGAATCAGAAATCATTCCTAGATATATGGAATGAAGGAATGATTCCTAAAAACAGTTGTTTGGTTGCAGCAGGAATAAACTTAATTCCAAAACTTGTTTGATTTGACTGAAGGAATGGAATCAACTATTTTTTTTAATTAAATATATTTTTATTTAACTTCATATTTTTTTATGTTATATTATAATTAAATATTATAAAAAAATGCTCTCATTTTTTTTCCTTTTTTTTAAATATTAGTTTAACATTTAAATATTAAAAGTGCAGTTACATAAATATCAAAAATTATTTTCGTACAAATATTGCAATCAATAAATCAAACATAGATAGTTATCAAATATGAATAAAACTAAATCAACCACTACCTCTCCATTCATTAAATAAATCTTGAGATAAAGTGTTTTTAAAAATAGTCCAAGAATTTAAAGGTTCAATGTGATTGATGTATTCAGTTGGAGTACAACCGCTACGAGTGTCGTCCTAATTCTTCTCTTTGTGTATATGTTATTCTATTTATTCTACTTGCACAACTAATTCTTCTCATAAATAAATACAACATAATGATCATATTAATAATAGTCATTATAGTTTGGATCATTTCCATTTCTCTAGCCCTCATTCTCCTCATCATTTTCAATCTAAAAGTATCCATATATGTGGAAAAAAAAAGGAAAGAATCACTACAATAGCACAAACCATATGATCTCAGCTAAACTAGATCTGAGAAAGCGTATTATGTAACATCGGAAATCAGGACTAGTTAGGAGGAAGTACCTAGAGCAGATCGAGGAAATCTGAAGCGAGGTGGGCAGTGGCGGAGCGGCGGCGGAAATGAAGCAGTGACGGAGCGGCGACGGAAATGGAGCAGTGGCGGAGCGACGGCGGAATGGGAGGTGTAGCGGAGCGGCGGCGGAAATGGAGCAGTGGCGGAGCGACGACGGAATGGGAGGAGTGGTGGAGCGGCGGCAGAAATGGAGCAGTGGCGGAGCGGCGGCGGAATGGGAGGAGACGGAGACGGAGATTCAGAGAAGAAATGTTTTGACAGAGAAGAAATCTTGTAGCGAGAGCAGGGAGAAATAACGGGAGGAATCAAAACCCAAAGTGCCCAATTTTGAAAGGTTGGGAAAGTCTTATTTGAGGGGGGATGGATAGGGGTGGAAATCGGTTTTCGATTCTCCCAAATAACCGAAAACCGAAACCGAAAAAATCGGTTCCGGTTAACCGGAACCGAAAAGTCGGTTATCGGTTCCGGGTTCGGTTCCTACTAATGTCTACCGATTCGGTTCTCGGTTAACCGATCGGTTAATAATTAACTGATCGGTTAACCGATTTTAAGCAATAAATCAATATTCAATATATTATATAATTTAAGTAATATAATTAATATATTATATAATTTATTAATTTAGTATTTTAGTCACAGACTCACCGTCTGGTCCGTCTCTCACTCACTCTTTCTGTGACTCTGTCTTCACTTAGAAGAAAAGTAGAAAACTTAGCATAGTAACTCCGTCCGTCTCTCTCGACTCTCAAAACTCAGACAACTAGATCAGTCTAGACGAGACTCACGAGAGAGAGACTCAGAGTCTCAGACGTGAGAACTGAACGAGAACGAAGGCTGTTCAGACTTCAGGTATAGGTGGATCGCGACTCGTTGAGTCGCTGTTCGTCTTCTTCAATTCAGCCGCTTCAGGCCTTCGGCAGTCGGCAGACTCGGCAGTCGGCACAGCTCGTCCTCACTCCTCAGTCCCAGGTCACTCACTCCTCAATTTTTAGGGATTTAATTTCTCAATTTTTTGGTTCCTCTATTTAGGGATTTAGGGATTTAGCCTGTTATGTTTATATGCAAATATTGGATTTCTTTTCTTCTCTATTATTCGAATTAGCTATTGGTATTGGCTTGCTGCCTGTTATGTTTATATTTTGTTCTGTGCTATGGCTTGCTGCCTTGAATTCTGTTTTGTGCTATGGCTTGCTGCCTTGAAGATATATGAATTATGTTTTGTGCTAATTGCTATGAATATGATGGCCTATTGTTCTCAGATTGATGGTTTTAATTGCTTATGAATTCTGCCTTCTGCCTTCTATTGTTTATGAATTGAATTATGTGCTATGGTTCTATCATCTGTGCTATTGTTTGAAATTGGAAACATCTTATTTTTTTAAGATGGAAACGGAAAGTTCTCGAGATGACCCAAGGTTGCTAGAAGATATTGAGGTTGAAGAAATCACTCGAGATGAAGCAATACAAGGTACCAAAAGCGATGCAAATACAAGAAATGTGAAACGGAAATTACCACCAAAATCGAGGTCCGTTGTTTGGGATGAATTCGAAGTACTTTGGGTTGGAGAAGGAGATGAAAAAACAAAGACCGGGAAATGTCGTCGTTGTGGAGAACTTATTAAAGCCGATCCGAAGAAAAACGGCACAAGTGCGTTGAACAAACATTCAAAGATGTGTAAGGATCGAGATAAGACACAAGATAATCAGTCAATCCTTAATTTACAACCGAGGGCCGAAGGAGAGGGATCAACATTGACAAATTGGAAGTTTGACCAAGAGAAGTGTCGGATGGCATTGGCTGAGATGATTATCCGGGATGAACTTCCTTTCCGTTTTGTAGAAAGAGAAGGCTTTAGGAGGTTTATGAAGATTGTTCAACCATTATTTATAATCTCGGGTAGAAAGACGATACGGACAGATGTTATGAAGTTATTTTTGCTAAAAAAGAGTTCTTTGAAGTCCTATTTTCTCAAGGAAGGGATGGGAAGGGTGTCAATCACCACCGACAGTTGGACTTCAGTGAATAACCTAAACTTTATACGTATTACACTTTCACCGCATTGACGATAAATGGAATTTGCAGAAGAAGATAATAAGCTTTAAACAGATAAAGAGTCATAAAGGAGAGGACATTGGTGCTGCAGTCTTAGAATCATTGGAGGAATGGGAGTTGAAGGACATCATATGTTGCACGATGGACAATGCCTCGGCAAATGATACTGCTATTAAGCACATGATTCCTCGTTTAGAGACTCTGTTAAATGGTAAATATCTCCAATGGCGATGTGTTGCGCACATCCTTAACTTGATTGTGGGGGCTGGGATAGAGGAGATTGGTATGTCCGTGAGAAGAGTCAGAGAAGCCGTGAAGTGGGTAAAAGCCTCACCATCTAGAATTGAGCAATTCAAGAAATGTGTGATCACATTTTGTGAAATTCAGTGGACAAAGTCTCTATGCCTAGATGTTTCTACGAGGTGGAACTCAACCTACTATATGCTAGAGTCGGCAAGTTTGTATGAAAAGGGTTTCAGGGCCTTATTAATGAATGAGGTATATGTTCGTGAAATGAGGTTGAGAACTCACAAGGGAGATAGCATTGGGCCACCAGAAGATGGAGATTGGCCTCATATTATTGCTATGTGTGAGTTTTTAGAGAAGTTCCATGACCTCACGAAACTCGTCTCCGGCACCAAGTACGTGACATCTCCATTGTTCCTCTCAGAATTGTGTGATTTAGTTTCTTTCATTGGAGAGTTGGAGTGTGGGGGTGAGGGCATCGACTTAGTGATCAATGCAATGGCTAGAAGTATGAAGAGGAAGGTTGATAAGTACTTGATGGATGAGGATGGTCTTAATTTGAAAATAAACAAGATATTATACATCGCTGCAATTTTAGATCCACGACAAAAGATGAAGCACGTGGAGAAGTGTTTGAATTCGATGTATGATGAGCAGCGGGCCTCTCTAATGTGTGTGGAAGTGACAAACTCATTGAATGAGTTGTTCGATGTTTACAAGAGGAAACATGTCACTCACACTACATCTTGTACTTCTACTTCTTCGACTTCTACTGTGACAACGGAATCGGGGGAAGGCCAACTTTCACGTCGAGGAGGAGCTCGACCGCGTAAGCGTCTTTTTCAGGCATGTGTTTCTCACTTTCTCTTTTAAGTTAGAATTCATTAATTCTTATAATAAATTACAATTCTCTTACAAGTCTTTCATAACCAATATGCTCTCTTGCTACAGGCAACTTTTGATGATCAACAATCCGAAGAAAATTCGACAGAGATTGCTCTCTATCTGACAGAGAGGCTAACTAAGATGTCTGAGATGGAGTTTGATCAATTTGATGTCTTGCAATGGTGGAGACTCAATAGCCCACGATTCCCGATTTTGTCAGCAATTGCAAAAGATGTGCTAGCCATTCCTATTTCTAGTGTGGCTTCAGAATGTGCATTTAGCACGGGAGGTCGAGTCCTTTCCCCATTCAGAAGCTCTTTGACGCCGAGCATTGTTGAGGCACTAGTATGTGCACAAGATTGGTTGAGCTCCAATACATTCTTAAGTGATGAAGAATATGTTCCCGAAGAAGTATTAGATGGAGAATTCTTACAAGGTAAAATTTGTTTAATACACTTTTTAAATTTATGTTCAAAATGCTAACTATATTTATATTTTTTTTATGCTCACAGTTGCAATTGACAATGGTTTTCTACGCCCACCAACCCCTCCAACCGAATCGGCCGAATGAAAATTATTAAATTATGATTTGCAGGATTCTTGATTTTAATGGACGTATTGATGTTGTATTTTCTTTTTTAGCTTGGACTTGGAGACTATGTTGATGTTTGTATGGTACTCTTATGAACTGCTTGCTGTTTGTATTGTATGGTACTCTCTTATGAACTAATACTATAACTTTTATATTTTATTATGTAGATGATGCCCGTGCCTCAGTAAGGAACCGGTTCTCGAGTGATCATTTTTCAATTTGTTTGTGTTATGGATTAGTTTTGGACGTTGACTATTAGTGCTATAAATATTTCATGATGACAGATATGTCTATACGGCTACTTTTGTTTTATTATAACACTTGATGTATAAATCAGTGCAGGGGTCATTATATCTGAATTGTATAAGATTTTTTGAGTTCCAAACCCTGATTAAACAATTGTCACATCAATTCATAGAAAACTTTAATGTGAAACCATAATCACTCAATAAATTGACTCACTAAAAAAAAAAAAAAAAAAAAAATCGGTTCTCGTGTAAGGAATCGGAACCGAACCGAATTCGGTTCCGGTTAACCGAAGAACCGATCGGTTCCGGTTCCGGTTAGTATTTTTGGCGCAAATCGGTTCCGGTTAACCGAAAATTCGGTTCCGGTTAACCGGAACCGAACCGATTTCCACCCCTAGGGATGGAGGGGGGAATGAGGAATGATACCTATGCAGTTTTTTCGATACCAAACACGAGGAATGAAATCATCCCTTTAAAATGATTCCTGATTCCATTCCTCCAATCCAACCAAACGGGGCCTTATAACTTATAACTACGGTTTACTGATACTAAAATTATTACTTTGTAGATAAATTAATACATAACCACTATCTAATTAATTCTTTTTATTAGTTATTACTATGAAAGATATGCAAATTAGCATTAAATAATCGAGAATCGGGGTCGCCCGAAATTTAAGGATATATACCACTACTATCACTAATATTTATTTTTTTGAACGTAATATTAAGTATGACTATTAAATTTTAAAAGAGAACAATGTAGAAAAATGATAAATACTTTGCTTTATACGCGATTGGAAAATGCTCAAAATCAAAAAGATTTCGCGAGTAAACAATCTTAATTTAATCATCATTGAACGATCATGTTCAGCTTACATATTTTCAATAGCGAAACTTATACTATACGTTTAGGGGGTGCGAATATATAAATTTGGATAAATAATTTTTTAAAAAATTATATATTTTTTTTAAATTATGGGGTACCATGGCCCCACGCATACACTTCTGTCCACCATGCATGTAACGTATTTATATGAAATCACAAAGATTTTAATGTCACACAATATACTCTCTTATATGTCACATTTTATAAGGTGTTGACATGTGATATATGTGGCCCATTATAATTAATTTTGATTTAATTATTTAATTAAAATGTACTCCATATGTCAAATAATTTGTGGATGTGACATATAATGAAGTATAATTGTGTGACACCAAAATCTATTCGATATAAAATGAACCACGAAGCAATTATTAGGGAGAGGGTGAAAGCGGAAGGACTGGCGCACATTTGGCATCTTGTGCACGCTAAGACGATTACGTCCTTCGCAATAATACAATTGTATTTATACAAAACAAACAGAATCACAACGAATCTCCAAAACTCATGTATACTTAATTAATTGTGAGATAATCCTCATCGCAATTAATAAATATTATTCCACGTGGACTTTGATGAAATCCGCCGCGGATCGTGAGAGCGATCACCACCCTACGTCGTATTTTCCTTTATTTTTAATTTTACGGTATTATTAAAATCGTACATAAAATTTTAGTAGGTATTTT
Organism: Lavandula angustifolia; assembly: GCA_028984105.1. Taxonomy (NCBI): domain Eukaryota; kingdom Viridiplantae; phylum Streptophyta; class Magnoliopsida; order Lamiales; family Lamiaceae; genus Lavandula; species Lavandula angustifolia. The sequence goes on from CM054824.1 coordinate 15,687,553, forward strand.
TATTCAAAAAAATCATCGAGATATTCTCATTATTATAGTGGGTGAATCAATTTTGAATTTAACCTTAATTATTACAAAAGTAACAAAACTCCCGAATTTCCCGCGTTCCCTCGTATCATGACCTCAAAAATCCCAACGGTCATAAACGGCCAACCCTCCGACGCAAACACCCCGATCGATTTCTCTCCCAACTCTCAAAAAACGAAACGATTCTCCCCAAATTCAGCTGTTGTTGAATTTCTCAATTGATTCTCGCGCGAGCCCTTTTCTCGAACTCAAAGTTTCCCACACCGAAACAAATTCGAAGAACAAGACGATCAAGCGGAGAATCCGATAAAAAATCGGGCTCCGCCATGGAAGATGAATAGAATATTCTCGAGGCCGGCATCCCACATCCGCCAACTCCGGCGAACTCTAACCACCCACAAACCCGACCCGACCACCGCCGCCGCCGTTGTCGCCGCCGACGAGCCGAATTCCCTCTCCATCCTATGGCACTACCAGATCCTCGACCCCAACAGCGACATCGTCAACCACTGGAACCACATCTTCCTCTTCACCTGCTTGATCTCCCTCTTCGTCGACCCCCTCTACTTCTACCTCCCCTACGTTGAAGCCGGCGCCGCCTGCATGAACAACGACAACCGCGCCTCCATCCTCATCACCTATTTCCGTACAGTCACCGACTTTTTCTACGTCCTCCACATGCTCATGAAGTTCCGGATGGCCTTCGTGGCGCCCAGCTCCCGAGTCTTCGGCCGCGGAGAGCTCGTCATGGATTCTCATAAGATAACCATGAGGTACCTTAAGAAGGATTTCGTCATTGATCTAACGGCCACGTTGCCGTTGCCTCAGGTGAACTTGATCGGACGGCTGTTGTGAATTGTGATTGTTTATACATCTTAGTTGATGAGCTCATATAATTAAACTTTGCAGATTCTGATTTGGTATGTGATCCCAGCGTTGAGAAAGGCGGGAAGGGGTCACTCGAGCAACACTCTCGCTCTTATCGTCCTAATCCAGTATATCCCTCGATTATTTGTCATCTTCCCCTTGAATAACCGAATCATAAAAACAACCGGTTTTATAGCTAAGACTGCTTGGGCAGGAGCTGCATACAATCTTCTTCTATTCATGCTTGCAAGCCACGTGAGTATAAATGTAGAATAACACGTCATATATACTCTCGAATCGATCATTGCGTTGTCTGAAAAAAGATGTTTGTTGTGTTTAAGGTAATAGGAGCTTCGTGGTATCTTGCATCTATAGGGAGGCAGCATGATTGTTGGACCGGTAGATGTAACATCGAAAATCCCACCATAGGTTGTCAAGATAGTTTCCTCGACTGTTCAAACTACAAACCAGGGGATGCCGCACGGATGTACTGGTTGAACGCCACCACCATGCTTTCTATATGTGATGCAAAGAATGGAGACTCGGATTTCAAGTTTGGGATGTTTTCGGAGGCTTTTACTAGTGAGGTCGCTTCGGCTCCTTTCATTGAAAAGTATCTCTACTGCCTTTGGTGGGGCTTGAGAAACTTGAGGTCTGATCACCTTTTTCATCTTTCCCTCTCCTCTTCTTCTCTGGGTATATATGCTAATGTTGCTTTAATTTATTGTCTCTCTTGCAGTTCCTACGGCCAGACTCTCAACACCAGCACTTATATTGGGGAGACGGCTTTCTGCATAGTTTTGTGTATTTTTGGACTTGTTTTATCTGCACAGTTGATTGGAAATATGCAGGTATTATGTTTGATAATAAGATAAGATGAGTTGGGTGGAAATAGAGTCCAATAATCTTTATTCTTTTCTTTTTCTGGTGTTGAATCAAGACTTACTTGCAATCAATGACTGTGAGGCTTGAAGAGTGGAGAATCAAGAGAAGAGATACAGAGGAGTGGATGAGGCATCGCCAGTTGCCTCCGGATCTGCAGGAACGCGTTCGTCGTTTCGAGCAGTACAGATGGCTCACCACTAGAGGAGTCAACGAAGAATCCATTCTCAAGTCTCTTCCCCAAGACCTTCGCCGTGAGATTCAGAGGCATCTCTGCCTCAACCTCGTTCGACGAGTATGTGTCTCTTCTTTCCTTCTTTTTCTCCTCTCGCGTTGCTTTAAGTTTGTTTGTTTTGTAGGTCCCATTCTTCGCACAAATGGATGATCAACTTCTAGACGCCATATGCGAGCGATTAGTCTCCTCGCTGAGCACGCAAGGCAGCAACCTAGTCCGGGAAGGCGATCCGGTGGACGAGATGCTGTTCATCATCCGAGGGCAGATGGAGAGCTCCACAACCAACGGCGGGAGATCAGGTTTCTACAACTCAATCACTCTAAGGCCGGGCGATTTCTGCGGGGAGGAGCTTCTCACGTGGGCTCTCGTGCCTAACTCCTCTCTAAACTTGCCCTCCTCAACGCGTACGGTCAAGACTCTCACGGAAGTGGAGGCGTTCGCTCTCCGTGCTGAGGACCTCAAGTTCGTGGCCATGCAGTTTAAGCGGCTGCACAGCATGAAGCTCCAGCACGCGTTCCGGTACTACTCCCATCAGTGGAGAACGTGGGGCGCTTGCTTCTTGCAAGCGGCGTGGAGGAGGTACAGGAAGAAGAAGCTGGCCAAGGAGCTGGCGCTGCAGGAGAGCTTGTTCTACGCTGCGGCATCAGATAAGCATGATGGTTTCCAGCATCTTGGAGCCACAATTTTGGCCTCGAAGTTTGCTGCAAACACGAGGAGAGGGATAGCGGAGAGGGAGAGGATGAGTGTGGCTGAGGCAGCCTCGTCCTCGAGCTTGAAGATGACCACGTTGTTGAAACCCGACGATCCGGATTTCTCTGAGGAAGTTTGATGAAGGGGTGAGAGAGGGTACACAATTAAGAGACAAGAGTCCTAGTTTTGAAAATGTATGAATTAGGCTGAGAGATTAATTTTGATAGTTTTTGGGAAATATTTTTGGCTACCTTCCCAGTCTATAGAGGGGCCCGCTTCATGCATAGTGTAACATGATTATATAGTATATTGTAGTTTTAGAGATTTTCAGGGAAATCCCAATCTCTGCATTGACAAACTCTCTTTTTAAAGATACCGAGTTAAAAGTTATATAACTAAAATATTAACATAAATACTGAGTTCAAAGGTGTTGCTGAGATTAGGAATATCACTGCCCACTATAACAATTAATCATCTTAATATTTAATTAATTTTTCTTTCTTTCTTATACTTTATTTTTCTTTCAACTCAACCATAACTATTTATACCATTTATCCTTTACCACCCCCAACCAAGCCCCCACCAACCATAATATTATATTCACTTCGTCCCAGTAGAAATGATATGTTTCCCTTATTGTGACATCCCACTACAAATGACACATTTTCTAAAATGACAAAGATTGTATGGACCATATTTAACTACTAAAAAATCAAACAATCTACATCACATAATATCACTTTCTTGATTTCGACTACCAAAAGAAACGTGTCGTTCCAAGTGGATGGATGGAGTATATTCTAATTATTTTATATTTATATTATTATATAATGATATTAATTATTCAAGTTTTAAATTAAAGACGTAAAATTAACTTATATTATAGAAAAAATCATAAAGTTCAAAAATCGTACAAACTAAAATATAGAGAACAAAGGACGAGAGATTGAAAGACGAAACCGAAACAACGAAAAAACTAAAATTACAAACAACAAAGTAAAGAAAACTCGGTTATCTTCATCGATTTTTTGTCAAATATGCTCGATCAAGTTGTCTTGAAGATATTTGTGTGCTTCTCTATTTTGAAGTTGTGACTTGGTTGTCATATGACTAGCTAAGCTTGCAATCCTGTCTGTAGAGTATGCAGAATTATCATTTCCGGCTCCATCTCTAGTCTAATGATCACTCCGACTAACATGATCTTGTATAAATTCTACGGGATCTTGATAATTTAGGTAAATGCTTCTTTCATCTTCTACGATCATATTATGCATAATGATGCAATCTCTCATTATTTTTCCATAACATCATGATCCCAAATAAGACATGGATGTTTGATAAAAAAATGAAACGAGCTTGTAGAACACCAAATGCTCGCTCAACATCTTTTCGTGCAATTGATGTAGAGCAAATAATTTTTACTAACAAATGAGGCGAGCTTTAATAGATTTGATAAATGTTGTACATTTAGGTTATATATCATCAGTGAAGTAATATTCCATATTCTTTTGGTGACCATTTACGACGTAACTAACCTTCGGTGCTCGATCTTCTAAGACATCATTAAAAATAGGAGATTGATCAATTACACTGATACCATTTCTCAAACCTAGTGTTCCAAAAAATGAATGTCAAACCCACAAATCATGAGATACAACTACTTCTAAAATAATTGTGGGTTTGCTGCTTCTTCTAGAAAACTGTCCCGCATAGCCAGTAGGATAAATTTTTCATTACTATTGCATGCAGTCAATACTGCGCAACATGCTTGGGAAACCGCATTGTTCTCCTAAATGGAGTAGGTACGTCATGTCTTAGGGAGATGACTTTCTAAGGTACTCATCGTTGAAGTTAGAAATTACACCATCAACAAATTTTTTGAGTAATTCCCTTATGAGTTAACTGTTCATTCGTAAGTATTCATCATGCAAGTCTACTTTGTGTTGTATGCCAACACCCTCATAGCTACAATGCTTTTATGAATAGGAGACATACTAAGACGACCAACGACATCCCCTTTTGTTGAAAATATTCATTGGTGGCAACTAGTTGATTCATTATGCGTAGGAACAATGGCTTCCGCATGCGATACTTTATTCGAAAAGTTTCTTCAGGATAGATTGGATTTTCTGAAAAATATTGCTCTAACACCCTTTCATGGCTTTTTTCACGTCCACGTTTTATAAATCGTCTCTTTTGCCTAACAACATGATCTGTTGGTTGCAATGATAGAAACTCTGCTTCAATGGTCACATGTTCAACAATGTTGTCAATAATGCGATAGTCTTCAACATTTTGTGCATAAAAACTTTTGATTTTTGCACCAACCATCATCTTCGAGGTAATCGAAAATACTAAAACTATAACTTGATGACATCTTATTTTGGGGAGCTTATGAGAAGTTGGTTATGAGAGATTTTGAGCAAATAGTGTAGAGAGATTTGCAAATAGTGAATAGAGATTTTGTGAAAATGGTATATTTAAAGTAAAGAGAGTTAGTAGGAAGATCACGGGTGAGGATAGTGAGTGGAAGATAGCATTTTGTCATTCATTTATTACAAATAGTGTAGCATTATTGGAAGATAATGGAATGTCAGTCATTTATTGCATTATGATCATGTCACAGGTGAAGATGACATGTCGGATACATACAATTGAATATGCATGAGGTGCATGATAATGCTTGTGGGTCACAGATAATTGAATGCACCTGCATTATTACAAAGTAGAAAGTAGATAGACAGTAGAAGTTGAAGACTTTAATTTTATTCATTTGAAAATAACACTAGAATACAACACATTAGAATACAACATACTGATAACACACTAGAAAGATAACACTCATGTACTGAGTGTTACTACTAGGGGTGTTCGGTACGGTATACCGTACTATTTTTCTCATACTGTATACCGTATCGATAAGGTTCGGTATGGGAAAAAGCATATCGTTACCGTACCGATTATTTTGATATTTCGTAGTTCGATCGGTATAAGCAATCTCCATACCGTTGCCATATCGGTCTTTCAGTACACCGTACTGCACTTCGGTATATCGAATATTTAACGGTATACCGTAAACTTAATTTATATTTTTTATAAAAGCCGTTTTGCAATAAAATTAATTAATCTATATATCCTGTATGAATTTGTTAATATTACGAGTTAATGTTTATAAAGTTGAAAAATATAAATTCTTGATCCATTTCCTGGTTTAATAGATACATAATGTGACTTTTTGTCAAATAAAATTATGTCATTTAAGTTATAAATCTATGATATAACATTAATATTGTTTGATAAGAGTAACATATTTGTAATAATTTGTAACAACATGTGTTCAAGCCCTATAACCAATATTTTTGTACTCTTTTTACAAGATATATGTGGTATGAACTTCGTTATGCGGTATACCTCGGTATGAAAAATCTCATACCGTTGTCGTACCGAAAAACATCGATATCATACCGTACTGAAAATTACAGTATACCGTAACTTCGATATCATCGGTGCAATATACCGATTTTTCGGTATACCGTAACACCCCTAGCTACTACATCCATTTATAATTAAATATATAATACGTGTGTGGATATTATTTAATAAAATAAATATACTTAATATATATCTCGTATTTAAATTTATAGATACATAATACATATGTAGTATTATTTATTATTTTCTTTTATCATTCTTAATAATATTTTGTTTTCACATCATTGTTATTTTTCAATGATAATACATAAATTATTAGAAAAAAATAATAAAATTTAGAAGTACTTATATATAAATATGCCGACGGTTAGGTATGGATCAATATACCTCAATATGTACAAACTCATACTGTTATCATACGGAAAAAAGTCGGTACCGTATCATACCATACCAAAAATCACGATATACCAATAAAGTAGGTATCTTCGATATATTTTCGGTAAGGTATATGCGATATAACGACTTTTCGATATATTTACCCACTCTTACAGGGGATGAAGAGTTTCAGACTCCACTCAAGGTTGCTACACCTGTCGAGTCTCCAGGAGTCTCAGACTCCATTTTAGGAGTTTCAGGTTGCTATACGGCTATACCTGCTGAGTCACTTGCGGCCACTCCACTCCACTCCACTCCAGGAGAATCTGCACCAGAGTGCTACACCTTCTATGTCAGTTGCATCAAGTGACGAGTCTTAGACTACACTCGATTAACCACAGGATGCATTTGCTTCTGCTGGAATATCAGTGATGTTCACAATCTTTTGTACCGTCGGGGTAGCTCCTGGTGAGGCTTTTCCACCAAGTAAGTTTTTTATATACAGATTTACTATCTACTTTTTGTGCAAATAAAAAGAATAATGCATATTTCCCTATATCTAATTAACCTTATAATTTGTAGTGGTAGTTTTGATTATGGGATTCGGAAATGTAATCATAGCATTCATACTTGCAAAATATGATGTAAGTTGTAGTTTAGTTTATTTCCTTGTATTTTGTACCTCCTTTATATTAATTTGTCTAACCACATGCTTAAATTTTCAGTTGGTAGCCGAAAAAGGGAGACCATGAATTATAATTTGGGCAACCTGTAGGACAACATTTTGAGTGCTATAATGTTTGGGTTGGCAAATATCGTGTTTGCGTTTATACCGCCTTAGCCATTTATATTAATTTGTTCCAATTTCTCAAGAAATTTGAGATGTAATACGTTTTAACTAAAAATTTGTTTGCATGCATCCCGAAAAACATGCTTAAATTTTCAGTTGATATCCAAAATAAGGGAAATCATGAATTATAATTTGGGCAATCTATAGGACAACATTTTGGGTGCTATAATGTTTGGGTTGACACATATCGTGTTTGGGTTTATACCGCCTCATCCATTTATATTAACTGATTCCAATTTTTCAAGAAATTGGAGATGTAAATATGTTTTAAATAAAAATTGGTCGTATACATATGTAAATATGTTTTAACTAAAAATTGGTCGTATGCATAGCGAATATCCATGTGTGGATGTTTTTGACACTATTGGTATTAAGATACTCGAAGTCGGACCTCGTGAGTGAAAGAGCAGCAACTTGACTACCAGTGCCACAAGACCACAATTGTTAAGTTATACATGAAATACTTATTTAACTTTGGTACGGTCGGTTGCATCAAAGGTTTTGTGTTAGTAATATTAATTATAATTGATTGTTTTGTTATTTATTTTCATTTTAATATTTTTATTATTAAAATACTATTTTATATAAGTAGAAATAACTTCTTAATTTTAATAGTATGAGGGTAAAACAAAATTCTCATTTAAAAAGTATAAACAATCTACTACTTTTATGAACATTTATAAATATTATTTTTCCATTTTCAGCACTTTGTTTCAAATACTTGTGAATTATACACATCAACAATTTTTAGCGGCTTTGAGCAACTTTAAACATTTATAAATAAATTTCAATTACTCTAAACACCCACTAAGCATCATGTCAATTGCGGGTTTTATTTGCTCTCATCTAATTAGATTCGAGGTCATGCATGAGTCCCAATTTTTTGTTAGCCCATAAGTTTTAGTCAAATCTCACAAGACAAAACACTTATCAAGGGATAGACGATTACGTACATTTTCAAACTTTTTTTTGGTTAGAGTAATATATATATATATTTAGGTGGTCTTTTTTTTTTATGATGAGTAACCCACAACCGCTATCTTAACATGCACAAGATGAAATCATACATAACGATCTCCGTGAATTTTTAACACACGACCTTTATTTTAGTACTTTCACAATCAAAGGTTATAATTTCACATAACTTTTGGCCACTTCTAGTTAACAATATATTAAAATTCTTGAGGATTGGTCTAAGAATTCGTTCTAGTTTTGGCAAGTAATTCTACAGAACTGCAGAACGTATAGGAGTGTTAATAATTCAAGTTAAACCAAATTAAAAACAACCTTGTATAGGAAAAAAAATAAAAATAAAAAAAATCTCCGTTTCAATAACAAGACATGATTTCTGCTTAAGAAAAAAATGCCGTTGCAATAAACCAATAACAATTAATATGATTTCTGATTGTATGGGGTGCTTGCAATTACAGTTAAGACGATTTGGGGAATTTCGGTTAAAAGGAAAACAAAAACCGTACGAAAACTCTAATTAGGGTTTATGAGGATTTGGGAATTCTAGTCTAAACAATCGGTGTTGGTAAAAAACCCAAAGATTGAAACATATTTACTCCAAAAGCAGAAACTGGAATAGATCATGACAGCATATAAAGATTTCAATGATCTTAACATCTCTCTCTCATCTCAATCACTCTCTCACTACTAGAATCCAAGGATTATCTCGTTGATCTCTGTGTAGAATCAGAATAAAGAACATGAACATCCTCTCTTTGACTCTCTCTCTCACCACCACCACCACCTTCTTCTCTCTCTCCTCCTCGATCCATTTCTTCCCCACTGCAATCGAGATCACAAGCTACCGCCCTACAAATAGGGCAAAGGGGAGTTCTCAAGAGCCACAAATCCACACAATCCGCGTGGAAAGTGTGGTGGCAAGAAGGCAGCAGCCTGCACCTCTCTCCAACTTGGAACTTCTCGAGGCAGACGGCGCAGTCTCCCGCGGGGCTGCTGCCTTTGTCCTTCGCTGCGAAGTCGAAGCACGGCAGCTTCTCGATGTCGTCGTGGGACATGCTCGTGCTCCCCAAGCTTCCTCTCTCCTCCATGTTGATGTTTCTCTCTCTAGCCCCGTTCCTCATCGTCCGCCCCACAATGCAAGCGTGGATTAGGACCAGAACGCCGATCCCCAGAAAAAGTAAGATTACTGAAATCACGATCGCCACCACTAACACCTGCGTTGCAAGCTCTAAACTCTGATTTTCCATCTCAGACAATCATACGAACCCCACGTGTTTCTTGATCAAGATATTAAAGAGAGAGAAAGCAAGTGGTATAGTTGTGTGAGCTTCAAAGAAATCTAATAACAAAGTGGGACTCAGCTGATGTAGGAAGAATGTTTTATATCCGACATAATCCTCCATTACAAAAATATGTTTGATTTTATGTTCTTTTATTATTACTTATGCACGATATATTATCATACAATAATTAAGATCAATAAATTATAGTAAGATATAATATAAAAGGCAATCAAATCGAAGGGGCTAAACTAATAAGGCGATTGGTGTTTATTAGTTGGGGCATTTATTAAAAAATGTCGTAGGCTTTGCGGAGTGGGTGGAGAAACAACGAATTCATAGCTATTGGTCATTATTTTTTAACTTTTCTACCTTCTCTTCTTCAATATTTAATTGGATTTGTTTTTTTATTAGAGTCACGTCACATTATTTTGGCAGCAGTTGAAATATTCAAACTGAACTATAACAATGAGTATTCACAATCATATGATGAGCTCGACACAAAATTTATTGGTGGGGTTCAAATTTCATATTTTAAGACTTTCTTTTCTTCGCTACACAAACGAAGTCATCCTAAAGTTAAAACCGCTATTCTGCTATTTTTTCTCAAGGATTTTCTACCTCAGGCCTTTTAACTGAAATACACGAATCTACAATATTAGTACCCGCTCATGATCATTATCAAAAGTAAAAAATTTCTTCATTTTGATAGTTATTTATTACTTAATCGGTGGACAGGAACATACTCTGGGTCGAAAGGGCGAGCCCCAATTGGTAGAAAAAACCCACAACCCCTTGGGTTATCCTGCACTTGGAAGAAGAAGTATAATATTTCAAATCATGGATAGTAGTAATTTATGAAGATAATGATGTAAATCAAAAGTCAAAACTTATATTAATGTTCTTTTCAACTAAACCGGTAACATTTAAATAGCAACGAAATTAGAGATGTATTAGCAGTACCTATTATTACTATGCTATCATACTCGTCCTTGTATAGTAATCTAAGCCCAATATTTGGCCCGGCAATTTTTCTACACAGGCCCAGGTATTACAGTGATTTTCTTTTTAATTTTATTCTTTATGCAAATTTATTAATTAGTGGAACTTGACATGAACATCATTTTCAAAAGGACTTGCACATGCACCAATTGAGCTCCTAAATGACCAACATAAACCCACTAATTTGGGCTTAAAAACATACACGGGATCATAACTATTTTTATGGTAATTTTTAGTGGATAATAGGGTATCGATAGTCTATAGTAGTTAATTTATTTTCGAAATTTGGTTGTGTTGGTGGGGTAGATGTTGGCATATATAATCATATAGTGGGAAGACATATTCTAATATTGATTAGTAATGTGAATGGTGGTAAGTAACACTAGGTTTGTACCCATCACATGACAATGCCCTCATTTCATTTGACATTTGTACAGCACTACTCTCCACTAAGAGATACACCAATTTTCATTGTGGAAATACTCACTGTTGGCCAAACAGTAAAAAAGGAATACAAATTTGGCATTTCCCTAAATAAAAATACAAATCTAGTCATTTTGTCTTCTAGTGGGCGCAGGGTGTCAGAAGGGCCGATGAGGGGCCGATGGACAAATCATAGGGCCGATGGTGGCCGATTGTGAATGTACTGAGGGCCGATCGAGATCGGCCATCTTTAGGCCGACCTATCGGCCCTTCTCAAAAAACTGAAATAATTGAAGGGCCGATGGTGATCGGCCCTCGGCCCTCGGAAAATAATTAACAAAATTTTTTAATAATTTTCAAAAATAATATATTTTAAAAAAAACGTAAATAAAATGAGGGCCGATGACATCGGCCCTCTTTCGGCCGAGTCATCGGCCCTGATCCTTTAGAAGCCGTTACATGTAACGGCCCGAAATTTACCGAAGGGCCAAAAAATATTCAACCGTTTATTAAACGAGGGCTGATACCCATCGGCCCTGAGTCGCAATTATTGGGGGCCGAATGAAAATAACCGTTGGCCAAAAATAACCATTTCTACCAATTTCGCCGAAAATTTATCATTTCTCTCCCACCCAACCGCCGCCAACCACATTCCGCCGCTCAGCGCCGCCGTTTGTCTCCCATGCAGTCGCCGAGAACCGCCGCGAAATGCCGCCGCCGAAACCTGCCGCCGATCCCCTTTTGCTGCCATGTCTTCCAGCGAAATTGAGGTACGCATTTTCGATTCTTTGGCCCTTCCATGTTAGAAACTATGCGAATTCATGTTAGAAACAACGATGAATGAATTAAATTGTCGATTTATGCGAATTCATGTTGAAATGTCGAATTGTCGTATAGTGAATTGTCGATTTATGCGAATTGTGATTGAATTTCATTGATAGACGAAATTTATGTTGAAATTGGGTTGGGTTTATATTGAAATGCCGAATTTGTGATGAAATTGATGTGAATTTGGAGAGGATTCGAGTGTATTTCGCTGTAAATTTTTGCAACTGGGGCCGATGGAGGGCCGAAGGAGAATACAGTCCATCAGCCCTGCCTTGGCCGAATTGTGTTGAATAGGCAATCAGCCCCGGCTGGCCTTAGTGCCATCGGCCCTTGCATCGGCCCTTCCATCGGCCCTTTTTCGGCCCTTATTAATTCGTCTTAACTAATTAATTCGTTTTTTATACAACTTGCAGCCCGCTTATATCCGAATACCGGTTAGAGAAAAGACCACAAAAGTCACTACATATTGGAGAGATAGTCTACCCGAACTGATAAAGAACACTCTTGCCAAACGGGGGGGTAGTGACTTAGTCCGTCGATTTAGAGACGGTCAGTTTGGCAATTTGCTGAGTTGGAGGAAGGGCAAAAGTTCTATCTTAGCTTTGCATCAGCTCATGTGCTATGAGGTGCAGGCACCGCCCGGGGATGTTCGTTTTCACATATCCGGACGGGAGCATAGATTTTCCCAGTACGAGTATGCACTCGTAACTAGATTATTTTTCGGCACTTCTACTTTCGATACGACGGCAGCTCGTGCCTCTGTAGAGTCTGGAGTATACATGAGACTCACAGACGGGAAACCAGTAACAGGAGGTGATCTGCTTAATTTATGGAAAAATGATAAGCTCGGTGACCTCTCCGAAGACGATTTTCTGAAGGTGGCTAATGTGTGGCACTGATGTATTTTTTCTTCGCACCTGCCGACACGAAGAAGGTTGAGACGTGGATGTGGGTTCTTGCTGACGATGTAGACGCGTGGAACGATTTTCCATGGGGATCATACACGTACAATGCCCTCCTCCACTACATGAGCTTTGCACCGAAGCGACTCGATGCAGTAAAATCGAAATGTAATATTTATGGGCCAGGTTGGGCTCTTCAGGTACGAATTGATATTTAATTATTTCAATTTATTATAATTTTTATATTTTATACTTGTACTGATCTTTAATCGTATTGTAGATCTGGGCATATGAGGCGATACCAGATTTGGCCCGGCTGTGTGTACGCCTTATGAATGATGGTGGTATGCCCCGATGTCTGAAATGGGTATTTGTCACGCCACCAGATACGAAATGGATCAGTTTCTTTGTCTTGCCAGTAAATAACATTTTAAATATTTATGAAAATATTTACAAGTAACAGAAACGTATTATAACTTATTTTTTTAACTTTTCGAATAGATGCAGACACTTCCCCATGAGACTCTTACGCCCACTCCCGAGGAGCAGCTATCGGAATACTGGAGAAGGGTGATTGGAGAGAATCCGATCGGTGTATCTTTTCCCAGACCGACCCTCGTACAGCCGAGACGAGTTGATGAAGAGGGAAGTGTACGGGCTCTTGCACCGGCTGCACAGAAGAAAAAATTGAAGAAGAAACGTGCACCGGCGGAGGGTGAGTCATCTGGGTATCGGAGGGATGAAGATTCCACTTTGCCCACGTACGAAGGAATGATCCGCTCTATACATGAACGGTTCGAGCAGCGCGAGAATGAATTGTTAGCAAAAGTGGATAAGCGGTGGAAGGAGAACGAGGATCGCTTCTTCAAAAAAGTGGGGAAGTTGCTAAAAAATGTCTTTGGAGCCGGCAAGGGCAATGGCAAGGGTAAAGGCATTGTATCCACTTCCACGTGGGACGTAGAGTACAGTACTCATCGATTGGATGAGGAAACATCTGCACCACGTGAGCCACCACGGGGGAGGATTGTCACTGTACATGAGTGGCCCAGCTGGAATCAAGATGCCGAACAGCCACAGGAAGATGTGGAAGATACGACGACTGTCGATGCAGATCCCTGGGATGTGGCTGCTCGAATGGCTAATCGGGGCTATGATCAGGGGCGGCATAGCATGTACGAGGAGAGAGATATTTGGGTCCCCAGACGTTGGGAGCCACTCCCTTATACTGCTCCACGGTCCCCACCGCCTGTACAGGTATCTTAATTTTGTTGGTTAACTACTCAAATTGATTTTATGTTTTTATTTCATTTGACCATGAGTTTTTGTCGTAAATGCAGCAACATGAGTCGGTCGTCATGGGCTTATTTGATACGCAGCATGTACAACGTCTGTATGATAGCCAACCGCCGGAGCAGAGAATTGTACAAAACACTGAGCTACAAACATGATTTGAAGTTATATATTTTTAGGATTTTTTAATACATGTTATTTGCAGCCCATAGTTAGCCGCCGACCCAATCCTACTGAAGCTCCACACATGTTTGATCCCGCGGACGCTTTGAGGAGGAATTTTAAGAATTTCATGCGGATGGAAGTTTCTGCCAATGTCACGGTTTCACAGCATGAGCTGTCGCACGGATTTTTTAAAAACCTTTTGGATACACAGTACGACATGGGCCACACAATGCTTGATTTGTACGTATGCTACCTCCGGCAGAGGCTTCAAGACAAAGACCATAACATGTTGTCTACACCCGATTCACGCTATACCGTCATAGCGGGTTCGTCAGTGTTCGTAAGTATATTTATATTTTTTTTAAGAGGCTTTTGTGTTTGTTTTTAATGTTCCTGCTAATGTGTATATTTTATCACATACGTCTTTAGCCGAAGCTTGGACTTCCAAAATATTTGAACCCGATAATGAGTTCCATGAACGGTACGAGTTGAACTATAATGAATAGATCCCTAATCCGGGTTTAATCGAGGTCGTTTTTGGAGTGGATACGGGATTTGGCGTCGCGAGGATTCCGTGGTTCGATGCAAAATTCGTAAGTTATACTTATTTGTCATTTCTGGTAATGACTTTAAAATTATTTGTTAATTACTAATTTGAATTAATTATAGGTGATTTTCCCGGTGTTGGCCGCCTCCCATTGGGTCGTAGTCAGAATGTGTATCGAGTCATGGACGTTGGAGCTCTATGACTCCCTCAACGGGCGTGGAGACCGGCAAACTGATCGGACGTTTGCTAGATGTACGTATTTTAATATTTTATGAGTTTTTCATTTTAAAATTCTCTTTTATAATTATTTTGAATGTTTTTTAATAGGCTTCTAATTACTGGACGATGATTAAGTACAATCTGACGCATCCGGGAACGCGGACACCCGAGTTGGTCTTGTGCCGCAAAAGGAGCAGTTCAAGCAAGATGATTCGAACAGTTGTGGTCCATATACATGTATGGCAATTGAGCGGCTAATCACTGGATTTCCTACACCGAAATGGGGTAATATAAAATCAAACATCAGAGTATATCGGGAGTGGATGGCCTGGAAATGTTTCGAGCAGTGCTACAACGGAGATTTTGGTTCTAGCTCCCAATGAGTGGAAATCAAACACTTGTAATATTTTATTTTGATATTTTAGGAAATATTTGGAAATCAAACACTTGTAATGTTTTATTTTATTTTGATATGTACCCCGCGAATTTTAGGAAATTTTGTGGAAATCAAACTGATCGGAGGGCCTATACGCTAAGCCTCCTTCGAACGAAGGCCGATGGAGGGCCTATACGCTAAGCCTCCATCGGCCTTGGCCCCAGATTGGAAAAAGTCATAAACCTCTCGGCCTCGGCCGAGAGAAGCATATATCCAGTTTAAGGGCCAATGGAGGGCCGATTGGCTATGGCCCCCATCGGTCTCGGCCCCAGATTTGGCCAGGCCGAGAGAAGTCCCTCGGCCCCGAATGGAAAGAGCTTGATCAAGTATAGGGCCGATGGAGGGCCGATAGGCTAAGCCCTCCATCGGCCTCGGCCCCGAAGAGCATGCACCATGCATCTCTCGGCCCGACAGAGAAAACTCCCTCAGCCCCGAAAGGTTTCGGCTAAGGCCGATGGAGAGCCGATGGGTGAACCCCCATCGACCCCGAAGGGTATCGGCTCTTGCCCAATTTTATTGTATTTTTAAATTTTCTAGCTAATAAATCAATTTTCCAGCTAATAAATCAAATTAAAATAAAAGTTCGCAAACTTTAAAAAAAATCGATCAGTTACAAAAAATACGCTTTAATCGTTATTTGTCGTTCCAGATACGGGCCATCTCCGCCTTGTGTGACCTTCATCTCCACAGTTACCACATTTTTCCGACGGCGCGTTCCAAATGTACTAGCTTCTGCTCCGGAAGGACGACGGCTGTTTCTCGGGCGTCCGGCTTGCCGCATAATAATTGGTGGAAGAATATGATTGTACAGATTTTCTCGGTGATAATACAAAACGGCGACAACGTGACTACACGGCAACATGTCGATTTGCCAGACGCCGCATTCACACATTTCGTCTTGAAGATTGACCCTCCACTGTCGCTCACCTGCGTCGACCTTGTATTTGTCAGTAGTCACCTGCGTAATCGTAAACCTCCGAGTCAGATCAACTTCGTTCCGCATCCTCAACTTAGAAGCCTCTGTCAACGGATTGTTTCTGGAACTTGTTTTTACTCATCGTGTATCGAACCACGACTCTATCATATGGCGGATTGCCTCGAGCATAGCTAGAATTGGTAGTCGTCTAGCCTCCAATAGTCGAGAATTCATTGACTCGGCAGCATTCGATGTCAGTAGACTGTAACGACGACCTTTACAGAAAAGTCTGGACCACTTCTCCGATCCGATTTCCATCAACTTTTCGTAAATAGTCGGTTTTCCCCGACGTATGGCGTTCATGGCGTCATGAAACTCTGTCGCCCGATAAGCATAAGCTGCTCGATAGAACGACCGGATAACCCACTCACCGTGCCTAGCAAGCTTATTCGATAGATAGTAGTAACAAAGTCCATGTTGTGCGTCTGGGAAAACCACTCTTACCGCATTCGCTATGCTTTTATGTTGGTCTGAAACAATCACTAAATTGTCATCCGTTGGAAATGCGGCTCTCAGTCGCATCATAAACCACGTTCATGAAACATCATTTTCAATGGGACCTACACCAAAAGCGAGTGGGAATATTTGCTCGTTCGCATCAAAAGTAGCTGCGACGAATAATATTCCCTTGTTTCTCCCTTTCAAATGGGTACCGTCCACCACAATAACCTTCCGGAGGTTGGCTAACCAAGGGACTTGCGATACACCAAG
Source organism: Lavandula angustifolia (assembly GCA_028984105.1). Classification (NCBI taxonomy): domain Eukaryota; kingdom Viridiplantae; phylum Streptophyta; class Magnoliopsida; order Lamiales; family Lamiaceae; genus Lavandula; species Lavandula angustifolia. The sequence goes on from CM054824.1 coordinate 15,704,662, forward strand.
CGCCATAAATAAATGTCGAAAACGACCATCCTCACCAACATCAAGATCCGTATAAGTTCTCGGATTTGTTTGTTCCAACAAATGCAGATATTTAGGCAGTTTGCTGAACGAATCAGCATGTCCGCCGTAAATCATCGAAATAGCTGCGTTGTGCGCTCGGAGGGACACCCCGTACGTTGCTTGTATTCCAAATTTATCCAACAGATCGGCCTGAATATCAGCCGGTTTCATTAACTTGCTTTGACGACGCATTTTACGGGCTATATAAGCAGCTATAGCCTTCGATCTCACATTTCGTTCGCCAAGTCCGGATAAATCAGTTGTACAATTGTGGTCCGCAACCCATTTACTAACCTCCCAACACGTCTGACCTCTACAGTATGCCCGTAGCTCGAATGAACAATCAACACTTCTTCTGCACAAATATTCCAAACGGGAAGCACTCGAACGTTGCACTCTGAAATCCGCACCGTTTTCCAAATGGAATAGAGCGACAACATCATAAAGTTCGTCTTTCGAGCTGAACATCAATCCTGCCTGTAAACTTCCGTCTACAACAGTAATCAAGTTTCGCGCCGCTACTGAATCGGATACATCAAGGGGAACAACAGGAAGTAGCGAGTAGCTTGCTGCTTCTGTGTTGTCGTATACAGTCTCGTCATTTGTTCGAGAACGATTGACTGGAACTAGCAAAGACATAAGTTGACTTACGCCACCCTCCCTTCGAATCCATGCAGCAAAATCTTGTAACGAACAATTAATCAAGGCAGAAGGAATATCTTCATCCTCATCATCATCAGATGATGAGTCCAAATCCGCCTCACCACCTGAATCTGTCTCCACAAGAACATTCCTTTGGGGAGCCCGTCCGCGATCATTACTTCTACTTCCTTGCCCCGTAAACCAATTAGGACCCCCGAAATTAGAATTATCTTCGGGAAATTGATTCTGGTTCGGAACACCAAATTGAGGATTTTGCACTTCAGGATACACAACAAACACAACCGGCTCTACGTCGATAGAGCACAGCCGCATAAGATCAGTATCATGACCCACCCAGAATGACCTTCATCATCCTACCGGTTCGTCGGGAAGCAGCAGTATAGTAAATGAAGTAGTTGAACGGAAGAGAATAAACACTGAGCCACCAATCAATGTTTTATCGAAGATATTCTAGAGAAATATTGTTTGAAGGAATGTAAACCATGAACCCATGGCCACCGACATAATTCGACTCTGCATCGAATTGGCCGTTCAATTTGACAATAATTGATCGAAAATCGGTCATTTCTGTCAATTTTATGTGAAAAATTGAGAAGAGTGGAAGTGAAATGAGGAAATTTTTCGGTGATTCAACTAAATCGGCCATTCTACGTCTTATAAGAAAATTTTCTGTAAATTTTCACGTGAAAATCGAAGTCTAGTAGCCATTTCACCATAGGCCCACCATCGGCCCCCCATCGGCCCTCATTAACGTGCATGTGAATGTCATATCCGACTAGTCATTTCAGCAGATAAAGCTGAATTGAAACTGCACCTCCCACATGCCTTCAATCGGCCCTCCATTGGCCCTACTGCACGTTTGCAGGAAAAGCCTTCCAAGTATCTTGTTGAATCCCGTGTCGAATCCCGTGTCGAAGGAAGGGATTGAGGGCCGATGGATACCCACCTTCGGCCATCATAATCGTGTTTTGTTTAGCCGATTCAACTGGGTCGGCCGATGGGATGTTCGGCCTTCGGCCTTTTTTCTCTCGGCCGATGGCGGTCAAGGCCGACGGACACCACCCCATCGGCCTCCTTTCGGCCCTCAAAGCCGATAATTTCATGAGCGCAAGTTAAGTGGCTCGGCCGATGGGGAGGGTTCGACTTTTTTCCTCAAGGCCGATGGACTCTCTCTATCGGCCCCCCATCGGCCCTGCGCCGTATAAAGACAAAATGGCTAGATTTGTGTTTTGTTTTAGTTGACGGCTAGAATTGTTTTTCGATTTCTATTGTGTGGCTACTGCTGCAAATGCCTCATTTTCATTTCTTTGGTCCAGAACATGTCCCATCGAATTATACACATACGAAATATTTATAGGTCGGATTTATAGTAAAATCGGAATGGGGTCAAAAGAAGTGCAGGTCGGTAAACAAAAAATCTTGTTGCAAAGTGGCATTTTGGGAATGAGATTCAAATCCCTACAAACTTGTTTTTCAATTCCACTAACTATGAAAAGGGTTTCTTGTGTATAAAGCTTTTGTTATGATGCTGAAAGCTTCCCAACTCAACTCACGAAGAAAGATAAAACAGATACTGCAAAGCAGTGGAGGCAAATAAATGCATCAAATCAAAGTCATAATTTTTTTTTGGTATTGGTGGTGGATGCTGATAGATCATTGATGTTGATGTTGCTTGTAGGTATGTATATTTTATGTACTTTGTTCAATATGAGGACATGTGTCCTACAACATATCATGATACTTTTGAATAAATCATTTTTTAATTAAAGTGGATTAAATTATGCTTATTTATTCTTTTTTGGTGCTCCACTCTTTTCCGGAAAAAATCAATTTTGGTCCGTTATTTTGGCTTACGATTCACTTTGGCCCATTAATTTGGCGGAGTCCAATTTTAGTCCGTTATTTTGGCAAAGTGTCCATTTTTAGTCCGTTTTTTCAATTTGTCCAATTTTAGTCCTAAATATGTGTAGTCACGCGCTTGCTAAGAAAAAAACACTTAAAAACATATTTTTAATATTATAACATATTTGTAAATTTTTAATATCAATATCTAAATGAAGTTGATTAAAAAATGACCGAAAAGGTTAAAATATTATATATTAGTTCATATGTCAATTATACAGAAATATTTATGATTGGCATTTCATGGGAAAAAATCAAAGTTGGCAACATGTTATTCATCATTTAACTTAAGAAAAAATTCATCTTGTCCAATTTTAACTCGACATGAAATAATTCATCTTGTCCAATTTTAACTCGGCATCTTCATTATCTAAATTAGATTGATCAGCCTCCATACCACTCAAATCACCACTGATAATCATTGATCCCCGCTCATGTTCTTTTTCAATATTTCTAACCTCGACCTCGAGGTTATCCCAATTTAGCTCAATGTTATCCCAATTAACCTCATGCTCAGGTAGCTTGTTAAAAACACAATGTCAAAAACACAAATGTTTTGATGTAAATCTTTTCCCGTCACCGTCTCATACATACATCTCATATATATATACAACTAAAGAAACTATATAAAAGAAAAAGATATATGCATATCCCTATAATTATAGTATACAAATATATGCATATCTCTATAATTATGCATATCCATATAATTATGGTATACAAATATATGCATATCTCTATAATTATGCAAATCCTCATAATAGATACTTACTCTCGTGTTTGGCTTTAAATTTTGTAGTCTAATTCTTTTTCCTCTCACTTCTCCTTCCAGACCGTCGATCGAACCTTCAAAGAAGAAAGGGGGAATTTGATGCAAGAACCTGCTTTTTTTTTCTCTCCCCTACACATATGGAAAATCCTGGCTCCCATATTGCTTCTTGTATGCAATTTCTTTTTTTTTTTTATAATTTTTGCAGAAAATGCGAGAAGAAGAAGAGAAATTAGAAGAGAGGAAGAGGACCGCCGCCGGAGACGGAGACGGCAAACAACGTTCCCGTCGGAAACGAGAGATCGGCGGCTCTACCCCTCCACCAGAGCTCTACCGCCGCCGTCTGTTAATTGGATCTCACGGTCTGGTGTTCGCCGTCTTTGGAGCTCTACTGATCGGTGCTTGCCGTCAATTGGAGCTCTACCGTCTGGTGCTTGCCCAAATTGGAGATCGAATTAGAGAGAAGAGAAGAGCAGGGTATTTTATAAAATACGGAGATTGGAGATCGAATGGAAGAATCATATTAACAATTTATAAAATACAAAGTATTTTAATAAATTTTTATGTTTATGATAATTTTTAATTCAAAAATTATTTTCCAGCGATTGTAACACACGGACACGCGCTCCTAGGACTGAAATTGGACAAATTGGAAAAACGGACTAAAAATGGACAGTTTGCCAAAATAACGGACTAAAATTGAACTCCGCCAAATTAATGGGCCAAAGTGAATCGTAAGCCAAAATAACGGACCAAAATTGATTTTTTCCCACTCTTTTCTTTTCTTTTCTTTTGGTGACCGGAGATGCATGCATTGAGAAACAATTAAACATACAGTTAAGAGGCTTTTTCTATTCAAATATATATATATTATATGGTGATATTTTTAGCAAAAAGATTTATAGTAATAGGACAAAATTCATGCGACAGGGACTATATAATTGGGATAGCTGGAATATAGTATTATTGGGGAAGGGGAAGCATTATTTTATAATATTATTTAATTAAAATGGTTAATGATAAAAATAAATATTCCCTCCATCCCAAAAATTCTTGTCCACTATTACATATTGAGTTGTCCTAAAAATCTTATTCACTTTCTTTTTTTAGTAAATTATTACAAACAACTTTTTATGAGACCCGCAACTTTACATCACTCTACACACAACTAACAATTCTCCTTAAAAATTGTGCAAAAATTAAAGTGGACAAGAATTTTGGACGGAAGGAGTATTATTATTGAAGAAATGACGACAATGGGTTTTCCATTCTATAAATATTCTGGTTTTATTGTTTATTTTTCTTAAATTTAATCAACCCTTCTAGAATCATAACTCGAACAACTACTTATAACAATATAGTAGGCAGTTTTCATACAAAGTACAGTGACTCAAATTACAAATTATTTTAGATAAAAGCTAGGAACATGAATAATGTAAACTAATTAACATTCTGGTCTAATTTAAGACCAGATACACCACCCAATCGGCTCTTGCTGCTCCGCCACCTCATACGCGTCGGTGAAGTAGCTCCGTGCGCCGTTGTCGCTACCATCGTCCTCCGCCGCCATGCAGTCGGGATAGTCACTGTTGGGGAAGTACGAGTCACCACTGTCAAGAAGCTGGCGGCCGTCGTCATCCACCATGGAACTGCCGTCGCTGCCGGTGCTCAGGCGGTCCTCCATCTTCACCGAGAGTTGAAGGCACGGCGGGCCCTCAGCCGGAAGAGGGTCGGATTTCTGACCGAGTTCTCCGTCGGTTTCATAGGGTTGCAACTCCTCAGTCAAGGAGAGGAGCTGTATTATATTAGAGTGACATGAATAATAAGATATTCCATATATTCTCAAATTAAGATGCATGTAAATTAAGAGAGATTTTCACATAATAGGGTTTAATTAGGACTAAGAATTGAAGGTATATTCTCCTTGAGGGAACTGAAAATTCATCTTTCTTGATAGGTGGGGTTGAAATCAGATGCTATCTCACTTTACTTGTACAAAAAATATATAAAAAATCAAATCTTGCTTATCTTACACACATATTAATAGCTATGAAGGAATCTTCTGCATAAGACCTGGCCCCTCAAGTCTCTTTCATCTTCTGATTAGAGGGGCCACGTGTTTATGAAAATGCTATTGAAGTAGCATCCAATCCAACTTTCTTTGGAATTTCATTGAACCAAAAATGTTTGATTTATCTTGTAATCAAGAAGTAGTAATTCTTACCTCAGATTTGAGTTTGTCGTTCTCCTTGGCGATGGAGTCGTAGTTGGAGAGGAGGGAGTCGTAGGAGGACTTAAGCTGATCATAATCCCTCTCGAGCTGCTTGGTCTTCCACCGCGCGCGGCGGTTCTGAAACCAAACAGCCACCTGTCGAGGCTGCAGGTTCAGTTTCTTAGCCAGTTGAGTCTTGCGCTCCGGCTCCAGCTTGTTCTCCGACTCGAAGCTCTTCTCCAGCAAGTGCACCTATATATTTCCCATAATCACAACTAATTAATTATACTACTATTGAAATTGACCTAGTCATAAAATGAATGAATTATCTAAAGAAATTTCACATCTCTTAGCACCATCACACAAACTTTACCCTAATACTTATTACACTTATTATCAAGCTGCAGATTTCTTTGGTCAGCCAAAACCAAAAGCACTATAAGGTCGCAGAGCTTGATAATTAATCAAATTAGTGATTAATTCACGTTAACCACGTCTCCAGTGGAATCAAACACATTCTAACATGGTATGGAAGATGGGGGAATTAGATTCTGATTCGATCTGAACAGAATATGCTGTTCAACCCAGGCTTTATCTCGATTCCCATTTCTAAAGCGTAAGGCATACAAAATAACGTACCTGTTCAGGTGTGAGACGGCGTTTCTTTTCAGGCAACTGGTCGTCGAAATAATCATCGTCATACAAATCCTCCGCCGTGCTAAAAAACGGCCGTTTCTTATACGATTCCTCCATGTTTATCACCGTTCTTCCTCCGACTACATTACAAATTCAAGCAACAAAATAAATACTACTACTTTCGATTTAATATATAAATAACGACAAAAGGACGGTGATGATTAAATACCTCGAAATCCGGAATCGCCGTCCCCAAGGAACATCATATTATTGCGGCAAGACGTCTCGAAGAAAAATCTCCCAGATTCCATTCCTTCTTGATCGAACCACGCACGCAACGTGTATGTAAAATTGTCGCAGAAAAATACTAACAGCTCTACAACACAATGTTAATGGCGGAAAATTGATCTTCGGAAATACGAGAGCTTACTAGAATAACATCAGCTTATGGCGGAAGAAGCTCGAGCACCATAGAAGCCTCGCCGGTGTCTCCAATGGACAGATGCAAAATCCCATCATGCGCCAAACAACTTTTCCCAGCTCCAGTAGTCGACTTTCCGGCGCTGAAACGATGACTTTCCCCGGTGAAAAATCAGTTTCCGGCAACGAAGGTAAAAAGGTTAGCTATACCTTCGGCGACGGGGTTCAGGGTCGCGGCGGAGGGACAGCGGCGAGGGTTTTACCGTAGGGGTTTTTTTTTTTTTTCTTTCCCGCTGCGTCAGTTGGTTTTTGCGAGTAAACTTAATAGTAGAGGGACAGCGGGATTTTATAGTCGTTAGTTGGAGATAAAAATACAGTTTTGCCCATATAGACAGAATGGAATATCATCGGCCCGCAGTGGATTGATTGGTTTTATTTGTAATTTGAGGGGTTTTGGTGGGTATTATAATTGGTCATGCCCAACTTGCGCCGGGAGTGCGCTGATTGGATCTGGGCCGCTGGATGCTGTAGAATGTGGAGATATAATATAGTCGCCATTCTCCGCGGTCGGGGAGTTGTCTGATGCGGTTAAGTCCACATGAGTTACGGTGCCACACTGCGGTTGGCCGGTTGCTGCAATTTTAACTGTTAGTCAACGCTTTCATCTTTTTGTAGTAATAAAATATAGGAAAATTTGATGGGGTTAATTATTTGATTGATTTTATTTATTTTTCGGAATATCATTACATTTATTTTACTAAAAACGTTTTAAATTGTTTCTTTGTTACCTTTTTACTAGTATATTACGGTAATAAATCAATATCATCCAAAATAATAAATATAATTAGAACGTTATCCTAGAAGTGTTACTGTACGGCATATTGTCCAAATTTTTTCATACTGCATACAGTGCCGAAAACGTGCGGTATGAGAAATTGCATACCGTTATCGTACCGATCATTGCGGTATACCGTTGATCGGTATGTCGTAAGTGCGGTATGAGCAAGTATTCATACCGTTGCCATACCGGCCGTGCGGTATGCCTTACCGCATATCGGTATACCGAAAGAACACCGGTATACCGAAGCATAAAGTATACCGGAAAAAAAAAACTGTTAAAAATAAGAATATAAAGATGAACAAATGCAGAAAACATATAATTTTCGTCCAACAAACTACTATTAAATATACTACCATTATTTATTTCGTAGTAGACTTTTTGTATTCCGTTTTCGACACAAAAATTAGAAAGTAATTTCAATTGATCATTTCATACAAAAGTATATATTATATCATAGTTTTATAATAATATAATGAAATACTTTATAATATAACTATACCTTTAAAAAATAAAATATGAACTCTTTACGAAACATAGAAGTAGAAATCTCTTCTTTTGAAAAACGAACTCATTTTTCGAAAATCATGAAGAGGTCATATTTTCTTTTTTCTTTAATTATATATCTATATTATTATATTTCAAAGTTCTTCATGATATTTTCAATTCCTCCTTCGTAGTAGACTTTTTGTGTCCCGTTTTCGACACAAAAATTAAAAAGTAATTTCAATTGATCATTTCATACAAAAGTATATATTATATCATAGTATTATAATAATATCATAAAATACTTTATAATATAACTATACCTTTAAAAAATAAAATATGAACTCTTTATGAAACATAGAAGTAGAGATCTCTTCTTTGAAAAACGAACTCATTTTTCGAAAAATATGAAGAGGTCATATTTTCTTTTTTCTTTAGTTATATATCTATATTATTATATTCCAAAGTTCTTCATGATATTTTCAATTCCTCCTTCGTAGTAAACTTTTTGTTTCCCGTTTTCGACACAAAAATTAAAAAGTAATTTCAATTGATCATTTCATACAAAAGTACATATTATATCATAGTATTATGATAATATCATGAAATACTTTATAATATAACTATACCTTTAAAAAATAAAATATGAACTCTTTATGAAACATGGAAGTAGAGATCTCTTCTTTTAAAAAACGAACTCATTTTTGGGAAAATATGAAGAGGTCATATTTTATTTTTTCTTTAATTATATATCTATATTATTATATTCCAAAGTTCTTCATGATATTTTTAATTCCTCCTTCGTAGTAGACTTTTTGTGTCCTGTTTTCGACACAAAAATTAAAAAGTAATTTTAATTGATCATTTCATATAAAAATATATATTATATCATAATATTATAATAATATCATGAAATACTTTGTAATATAACTATATCTTTAAAAAATAAAATATGAATTCTTTATGAAACAAGGAAGTAGAGATCTCTTCTTTTGAAAAACGAACTCATTTTTTGGAAAACATGAAGAGGTCATATTTTCTTTTTTCTTTAATTATATATCTATATTATTATATTTCAAAGTTTTCATGATATTTTCAATTCCTCCTTCGTATTAGACTTTTTATGTCCCGTTTTCGACACAAAAATTAAAAAGTAATTTCAATTGATCATTTCATAGAAAAGTATATATTATATCATAGTTTTATAATAATATCATGAAATACTTTATGAACTCTTTATAATTTTTGTAATGACTAATGTAAGAAAGTACCACTTTTTAATGTATCTAAATTCTAAAATATTAAAATTGCATTTAAAAGATACTATATTACAAGATATATACGGTATGTTTTCGGGTATGCAATATATACCGTGATCGGTATAGATCGACATTTGGTATCATTTCGGTATGCGGTATATATCGTGATCGGTATATTTTGATACACGGTATGTGTCGGAACATCGGTACATACCGGTGGTTCGGTTTCAAACGGTATCTATCGGTATACGGTATGTACTGTTTCTTTGGTATGTACCGTATCCACGGTATGCTATGGTATACCGCGGTATAGGAAAACTCATACCTTTTCTGTACCAAAAAACTTCGGTACGGTATCATACCGTACCGAAAATCTCGGTATACCAAAAATTTCGGTATTTTGATATATTTTCGATACGGTATGGACGGTATACCGATTTTTCGATATTTTTTAACACCCCTACGTTATCCTCTAGGTTTCTCATTTAATTAAGTGTCAAGTCAACTACCTTTTTTTAATCTTTTTCAACTATTTTAAATAAGTTACCTGCATAAGACTTTTTCAGTTTTAATTGATTGCAAGTTTTGCTGACTATAATAACTCGATCTGTTATTTAAAAATTAGACAACTTATTTTTAATGAAATACCGTACTCAAGTATGAATAAAGCATTTCTGAAAATTTTGCATTCTTAATAAGCAAATATATTACTTTTAAGGAACTATTTTTTGAAATTTGGGTTTTGGGTACTTCACTCTTGTGGAGCTTGATCTGAGTTTAAGAGATCAAAAATGTTGATTAAAAAAGTTTTTTCCTTAACTTTTTCGTCTTTATACATTATACTCCCTCCGCCCCGCCCAACTTGGCTTCTTTTCTTTCTTTTTTTTGTTTTACTTGATTTTATCTCTAGTTAAAATAATATTTTAATAAAATTTAATGAGTCGCATCACTTTATACATAACTATCCATTATCTTAACAAACGTGTCCAAACCAAAAAAACTAAATCGGACATGACAGAGAATATTAATTTTTAGTAAGAATGTTGACATTTCCGATGACGGTATTCTGCTACTCAGCTATTTTAGATTCAGCAGCACTAGCAGTGTTACAAATTAATAGTATTACAAATTTGTCTTCATGGGATAATATAGCGGTTGTTCCACCACATATTATGTAGAGTTTATCTTATGCACATCAAAAATAGTAGTTGCGGTTACTCAATATTTTAAATGAAAAAAAAAACTACTACTAACTATAAAAAAACAAATAGTACAAATTACCGTCCTCACATACGAAAGATATATTTACGAGATCGAGCAAAACAATAGTATTATTTATTATATCAATTTGTACCCTTATATTTTCGTTAAAATACGTGTTAAGTAATTAGATAGAATATTCAAACACGTCAAATCCATAGTTTCGTCTAAACCTACATTTCCAAAACAATATATATTCGTTCAAGATAGTTTCACTACAAATAATGCTAGAAGATAAGACTCAAATGTTGGCATGTGTAATTTGTATTGTGGAGCAAAATAGTGCATGAATTAGCATTTATTCTGGGCACATGAAGGCATATTCTAGTGTGACTAACCCAATATATTAATCATTTCAAGAAAGAATAAATTTGCTCTTATTTGAGAGAATTTCATAAAATTATTACTACGTGTCCCACTTTCCATGTGTTCGCCGGCTGTTGCCGTGGAATTGCATTTCTGGATATAATTTTATATCGAGTTTAACTTTTTCAAATAAATATTATGTGATGTTGGAATTTTCAGTAGACAATTATTTTGTACAATACTCAATCAATCTAATATTGCGAATAATATATCGCTATTTGATATATGCCAATTATTGATATCATAAATATGATGCAGATAGAAGGAATTAAAAGGAAATCCAGATGCATATAAATCAAAGAAAAAATAATTGTTGTGGCCAATTATCTGTCGATTCTGAAGTGATTGAGATATTGAATTATTAGGAATTTAATTTGGAATTTCGTGTACAAAACTCAATTTGATTTCTACGGTCCAAAAATAGTGTTAGTGGGTACGTAGACGAATAAATGAAGAAAGGTGATATGCTTTTTTCTTTTTTCTTTTTTATTCCTTATTTGCTAAGGCAAGTTCGGAAAAAGAAGGTACACACTTACTACGCGGGGGTATCTTTTGACTTAGAAAATATTATGATTAACTGGTTTTTTAGAAAATATCCACATCTACCATCGTAAAACTATATCATACATATGCATATGATATCTTTGAGATTATAGTACGTACTTGGATGCAAAATGTAGTAATATTTTACCACGAATTCATGGGATGGATCTTGGGTGCTTATCGTCCTAAAATTACGTACAATCTCAAATTTTCATACTTCATTGAAAATTTATTATTTTATCTTTTAGTTCTTAATTTTGGATGCACCCAATTCAACTGTTCGACTAAGTACTATCTATTTCAATACTTAATGGAGGTAGTATGTAGCTTTCCACAAAGGTGAGTGGTAGGAAGAAATGTGAGGACTCCCTGAGACGTAGTAGGATATCATGTTTTATTTTATCTATATGATGCTCTATGAGTGGTGATGAAATTATAAAGTACCTATCCTAGTATGAATTTATAGGCAAAATACGAAATGAAATACTATTTTGCAACATTATTTGTAAGGTGAAAGGAGAGTTTTAGAAAAGGAAAAGCACCTGGGGAGGAACAATTTGCTTTTGGCATACATGAATTTGTGGTTGGTAAGAAACTTAGTGCTACTTTCTTTGTTCTTTTTCGTAGTGGGATGGATACTGCGACATTGTTGTATTTGTTTTTTTGCTACTTCTTCTATTTCTACTACACATGGTATATATTATTGGGCCCAGGCCCATATATGAAAGCCCACTTAGCGACCACATTTAGTAATAGGATCTCAATTCTTGGGATACTTTCCAATCAAATACTTTCAAAAAATCTACCTAAATTCTTAATTATCTTATTAATAACTCTTGATAGTTATTTGAATTTTTTTTTTTGAAAAGTCGAAAAATTAGAATTCCACCAAATTAAGGGGCTTACATGTGAATTAAATAATATTATTTCCCAATTTTATATTATTTTTGTAATAATTTTACCTTAATCAAATATAAATCTTTTCACGTTTCTTGCAACTAAGATTCTTTTACCATTGTACTTTAAAAATTATCCGATTTCTTGTGCGGAAAGTAGCTTAAGAAACATGTCTTTGTTGCTCCTATTTTCCGGGGATCAGTTGGGGGAATTTCAGAAAAACAAAATTACTACTGCTCTTTTTGCCAACTCATGCAAAAGGAGCCTAATGTATCGTTACTACTTCACAAATTACGTTATAATATATTAATGTAAGGAAACATTAAAAGTATATATTGAACATGAAAAGATAATTGGAATCCTTTTCATTTTAGTTTGAGTTTAAGTTTCAATAAGAATTTATGCATTACATTTTACACACGTATATTTTATTACGACTCATCAAATTCAACCAAACTCAAACAAAGATTTATTTACAGCCGGTACCTTAAATGGGTACTATGTGATATAAATTTATTTATCGGTTTCCAATTTGCAATTTTAGTTCAATACTTCACTTGGATTGATTCACTAGTTATTAATATGGTTTAGATTTGGTGAAAACTCACATTTAATGTGAGAACTACGAACCATGTATATATTTTATTGCAAAAAAATTTCTAATTTTATACTGTTGTTTTTTGTAAAAAAAATATATAACGATTATGCATAATGTAAGAATTGATTAGATTAAAATACAAGAAATTATCAGATAAAAGAAAAAAAATATACATAATTTTTTTTTGCATAAAAAATATAAGAATCATGAATAAAATTATAATAATTATGCAAGATTCTTAGTTCTCAGTGGGTTGTCACATGATCCATTCCTTATATACATATATATATTTATAGGGTGTGGATCTGGTGAGAACCACATTTAACGTGAGAACTACGAACCATGCATAATGTTTATATATTTTATGCAAGAAAGCCTGTTATTTTATACTTTTTGTCTTTTGAATGAAACATATAAGAATTATGCAAAATGTAAAATTACACGTTTTTTGCAGAAAAAACATAAGGATTATGCATAAAACATACAGTGATTATACATGCTTCGCAGTTTTCGGGTAAATGCAAGTTTTTACATGATCCGGTCTATATATGTATATATATATATATATATATATATATATATATATATATATATATATATATTTTGTTACATTTAAAATAACAAAATTGCCCTTATTTGAATATATCATAGTTCGTTCCTCTTTATTATTTTTTCTATGTTTATTTAATTTCTTAGTTTTTTTTACAGTACAATATAAACCTTACAAAAATCTAGACATTTCTAGTGTATATATAAACACCATATCTTAGGATTTATGATTATGATCTAGTATTTCGTTCCTAAAACAAATAAGAAAAAATTGAATTTTGAAACTATTATACTATCTTCTATTTTAGACTGTACAAAAGCAAGACTTACTTTGTACGCATCATGGATATTTCTACGAGTATCATTAATCTGCAAAGGGAAAGTAGTTGTAGGCGAGTTTTAAAAAATGAAATAGGAGATACTCTCTCCGTCCCAAATATATATGTCTACTTTATTTTTTCGTCTGTTCCAAATTTATATGCTTATTAACAACTTTTTGTGTCTAACTAAATCTTTCACTAGCTTTAATACATCTAACTAATTAATGTGATAATATAGAAAAAAAACTCCTTTATCCAACTTTTCTAATAACAAATACAATTATTTCATTAATATTTTAGTAATTTTCTTTAATTTACTCATATTCCAATACCATTATTTATCTAACTTTCATATCATTAAATATTTTCTTAATATGTGTGGAAAAACAAATATACATATATATTCGGGACGGAGGGAGTATCACTACAAAAATTATGCAATTTACCGACGGAATAAAAACACGGGTCGGCTTACCGACGGAATGTGAGACGCTCAATTTACCGACGGAATACGACGGATTTTTTCCGTCGGCCACTTACCGACGGAAAAATCCGTCGTTAAATATTGAATTTCCAAAATTCTTTTTTTTTAATTTTATTGCCGACGGAAAATTTCGTCGGCAAAGTTAAATTATTATTTATATTTGTATTTAAATTTAAAATATAAATTTACCGACGGAAAATTCCGTCGGTAAAATAAATTTTAATTTATTTAAATTGATTGTTTAATTAAATTTTGAACAAATATTTACCGACGGATTATTCCGTCGGTAATAAGTAAAGAATTACCGACGGAAAAATCCGTCGGTAAATCCGTCGATGAGACCTAAATTAATTTACGGGCAAAAGCCCGCCGAACCGTAACAACATTTTCCCCCTTCGGTGTTCTTTGCGCCGCCGCCCTTGCCGCGCCGCCGCCCTCGCTCCGTTGCCGCGCCGCCGCCCTCGCTCGTTGCCGCGCCGCCGTCGCCTCCGCCGCCCCCACGCCATCTTTTCGTCCCGTAAGTTTCATCGAATTTGAAAATATTTTTTGATTTTGGTTGAGCAAGATTTAGGTTTGGAAGGTTTAGGTTTTTAGTTCTCTAATGTGAAATTATTTATGTGTTTTGATCATCAAAGTGATACTTCAGTCTTTCCAACATAAGATTTTAGAACTCAAAGTTAATTTGAGAAACATTTAATTATGTTTCAATTAGCTGCTCTGGTGCGATTATTTTAGTCTTAGAATGCGTTAATGATCACAGGGTTTTCATGATGTTTCCAACTCAAAAGTAATTTGCTTTTGCTTTCTCACTTTCAAAGTTGTTTTATGCGAATATGGCATGCCTTTCAAAGTCTTAGAATGCAACTAGGATTTTAGCTGCAATTTTCTGACACCTATTTGCTTCTATGCCAACTAAAATTGTTAAAAAATCATGAATACAAAACCTTCTTGTTTAATTTGTTCCTATCTCTTAGTGAAGTGAAAATTAATTGGATGATTTTTGTTGTATTAACATCTTGTCTTATCTTTAACGGTTTGAAATGAACTTTTGATGATTGGGTGCAATCATGTAACTCAATTCTTTTGATGCTATTGCTTTTACATTCAACTTAGTAACGGATTAAAGATTAGATATAGAGCTTTCGATGCTCGTGTGTTTACACAGGATTGGAGTGAGTTTAGAACTTTTAGTGAACAATATTAATCAGGATTTGAAATAATGAGTCGTTCGTGGATGTATACACGGTGGGCAGTAGACGGTTCATTGA
The DNA here is from genome assembly GCA_028984105.1 of Lavandula angustifolia. Classification (NCBI taxonomy): domain Eukaryota; kingdom Viridiplantae; phylum Streptophyta; class Magnoliopsida; order Lamiales; family Lamiaceae; genus Lavandula; species Lavandula angustifolia. Next base: position 15,720,192 of record CM054824.1, read on the forward strand.
ATCCTCAATTTGTGAATGACCTTGAGGATTTCATTGATTGGGCAAGTAGCCAGACATCTTATACGGACGGGGAAAAAATTAGATGTCCGTGTAAAAATTGTAAGAATAAGCTGTTTTTGACTAAACAAGTTGTAAGAGAGCACGTTTATATGAAGGGATTCGTTAAAAATTATAAAGTTTGGTCATCTCATGGGGAAAAACATGTAACCCTAAATGAGCAAGCTACGAGAAATGTGCAAAATGACACGTCGACCTCCTATCAGAGGATGGTAATGGATCATGCTGGGCCAAATTATAATGATGCGGATATTGAGGAGGCGCCAAATAATGAAGCAAGCAAGATCTATGAAATATTGCAGGCAGTTGACACGGAGTTGTGGCCTGGTTGTGAGACCTACTCACAATTGTCTGCAACAGTTCAGATGATGAACTTGAAGGCTGAGAATCATATGTCGCAGAGATGATCAAGAATATGCTTCCCCAAGGAAATTTGATTCCTAATAACTTCAGCGAGTCTAAGAGATTGCTTAGTGGCATGGGGTTGCCAGTAGAGAAGATTCACTATTGTCCAAATTCCTGCATGATCTATTGGCGGGAAGATAATGAACTGGAGAGTTGTAAGTTTTGCGGTACCTCGCGATATTTAGATTACAGTCCGAAATCTAGTAGGAAAGGGAAGAAAAAATTAGTGGCCGCTAAGAAAATGTACTACTTTCCTGTATCCCCTAGACTCCAGCGGATGTATGCATCTAATGCAACTGCTCCTCACATGCGTTGGCATGCTTCATCAGTGGACGATGGAGTGATGCGTCATTCTGCAGACTCTCCAGCATGGAAGCACTTGGACTCGACGTTTCCTGATTTTACCTTGGAGATTCGAAATGTTAGATTAGGTCTTTCTACAGACGGTTTTCAAACATTTACTCAATTTGGGAAACAATACTCTTTGTGGCCAGTTATTCTGACTCCTTACAATCTGCCGCCTGGCATGTGCATGAAGGATCAATTCATGTTTCTCACGGTGTTGGTGCCTGGACCTCGAAATCCAAAAGATAACTTGGATGTCTTTCTACAGCCGTTGATAGCCGAATTATTGGAGTTGTGGGAAGATGGCGTGTCTGCGTATGATGTTTCAAAGAAGCAAAATTTCAATATGCGAGTTGCTTTGCTATGGACCATTAGCGACTTTCCGGCCTACTCAATGTTGTCTGGATGGAGTACAGCTGGGAAATTCGCATGCCCACAGTGCATGGAACAATCAGATGCATTTTATCTTGAGAAGAGTGGTAAGATGCCGTGGTTTGACAATCATAGAAAGTTTCTACCACTAAGTCATCCTTTCAGACGAAATAAGAATGCTTTCCTGAAAAATAAAGTTGTAGCACGTTCACACCCTGACATGAGAACAGGAGAAGATATACTTAGTCAAATTGAGGCTTATGGTTTTGTGAAAGTCGCCGAAGACTACTATGGTTATAACAAATATGCCTCTAAAGAAAATGTTACGGGATGGAAGAAAAGAAGCATATTATGGGATCTTCCTTATTGGAAATTCTTGTTGCTTCGACACAATCTCGATGTCATGCACATTGAGAAGAACGTGTTTGATAATGTGTTCAACAATGTCCTAAATGTGACAGGAAAGACCAAAGACACGCCGAAGTCTAGAGCAGAGTTGAATACATATTGTGCTAGCCCTGAACTCAAGAAGCTTAACGAGAGTGATAGACATTATCCGAAAGCATGTTACATGCTAGGTCGTATAGAGAAGCAGACGTTATTAATGTGGGTGAAGCAGCTGAGACTACCGGATGGTTATGTTCCAACATGAGCAGATGTGTAGATATGAGTAAGTTGAGAATGTTTGGGATGAAAAGTCATGATTGTCACGTCTTCATGCAACGGCTTCTACCGGTTGCATTTCGTGAACTTCTCCCACAACCTGTTTGGACGGCAATTACAGAGTTGAGCTTATACTTCAGAGACTTAACTTCTCGTGCTATAAGAATTGAGATATGGCGAGACTAAATGAGAGTATTCCAATTACTCTTTGCAACCTGGAGCGCATATTTCCACCAAGTTTCTTCGATTCCATGGAACATCTCCCGGTTCATTTACCTGATGAAGCTCGTTTAGCCGGTCATGTTCAATATCGATGGATGTATCCATTTGAGAGGTATAATATCATTCATATTATTGTTTCCCTATTCAATATCCTAGTATTAATTATTATGCATTGAACCACCTTTCATCAGATATTTAGGGAAATTGAAAAAATATGTTGGCAATAAGGTTCGTGTGGAAGGATCCATATGCAATTCTTATTTAGCTGAAGAAGCATCAAATTTCTGCTCGTACTATTTTGAAGATCATATCCACACTAGGATGAGGAGGATGCCTCGCAATTGCGAGGTGGAACAAGAAGGCCCGACGTTCGACAACATAGATGTCCCCTCTATATTTCGTCCAAAAGGTCGTCCAATTGGCGCGAAGTCAATGAGATATCTTGATCAGAAGGAGTATAATGCCGCCCACTTATACATCTTGTTGAACTGCGACGAGGTTAGAGAATATCACAAGTGAGTGTTCTCTATAATTCGCTTGTCTTATTTTCTAACTTGTGTAATATATGTAACGACTTAAACCAACTTTAATGAAGCCTTTTTTAGGAAGAAATTCGGCGTGCATGTCCAAATATATCAGATGAAGATTACCAAACATCGGTTGAGCAGGAATTCAGAGTTTGGTTCAAATCATATGTAAGATTCAGTATCCAATCTAAATAATTTCAAACAATGTTTTCTTTTCCTAATTAGCTTCTTATGTTCTTAGGTTTCATCCCCTTATTGCAATGAGATGAATCCGTATATACAGGATTTAGCAAAAGGTCCATTACTGGTTATGTTGTGAACGGATATAAGTTTCATACTTTATCACATGGGGTAGGAAAGTCCACTATGAATAGCGGAGTTTGTATACAAGGGCAGAATTATGGTGCCGATGCACTTGATTATTATGGACAGTTGGTGGAGATATGTGAAGTTGAGTACCCGGGTTTATCAATAAAACGAACCATGTTGTTCAAGTGCTTATGGTTTGACCCGACCCCTAGAGGGACTTATGTACATCCACAATACAAGTTGGTTTCTGTCGATCAAACGAAACTGCTGCAGAACTATGAACCATTTGTCATGGCATCACAAGCGCATCAAGTGTATTACTGCTCATATCCTAGTGTGAACAAATCTTGGAAGGCGTGGTTGGAAGTATGTAAAGTTAAACCGAGATTTAAGATAGATTTGCCAACTAAATCTTCATTAGATGAAGCATTTCAAGAGGATGACATACTAAACCCACCAGTACGTAACCACACGACGGTAGAAGCTGATATAACATTATCTCATCCACGTCAAACAATAGAACTTGATGAGGAAGATTTTGATGAAGGAGATGATGATGAAGAAGAACATGTTCTGACATCAGAAGATGAGGACTTTAGTGATGACTAGTACAACTTACAGGTTTTAAAAGCAATTATGATATTTTTTTGGCCAAAAGCAATTAATGATTATTCGTTGTTTTCAGGTACATGGCGCCTCCCAGAGGTCATGGCGGCAGGACTATATCAGCTCCTGCTGGGCATGGAGCACCCCCATCGTCGTCTGGCTATGGGGGCAGTCCCCCTAAGTCGGCTGGGCCCCATCAGGGTTCTACCGACTCTTACTCGGCGGATAGCCGTCGTTGTTTTGAGATTTCACCTAAGGGGTATGTAATAATTGGTTTTATTACTTTTAAATATATCAACTATAACTTGCATTAACCATTTTTCAATAATAGGCGATTGCTTGAGCCATCTGGATTGGCCTCGACAATCGTTGAGTGTTTTAAGAAGATTAATAACCCGACTGGGTTCATTTGGAAGCTGACTCCTCCTGAAATTAAGGAGCAGTATTTTGAGGAATTTAAGGTTAGTTTTTCTTTCAAGTTCACAATCTATAATTTAGCATTTACTTGTATATATCTAACATGTATAAACATGTAAATTGCAGAAGCACTTCCGCTGGCCTGCTGACTGGGACCAGGCAGTCCACCACATGTGGCAGAAGAGGGCGTCCAAGAGGTTCAGTGATTGGCACTTCGAAATGAAGAAGGGTCGCCCTCAAAACCCGGACTACATCAACACAGAGAGGTGGGAGGCCCTCAACGAGTACTGGATGCGGCCAGAGGTACTCCAAAAGTCGGAGACTGCTTCCTAGTGTCGCAGGTCAGAGCTAGAGCCGGGCGCCGGGATGAGCAAGCACAAAGGAGGGTCCCGATCAGCCCTACAGTACTCCCAGTCTACGGTAAGTCTCATTTTATAAGTTTTTAGCTTCTTATCTCTTTGTTTTGACATAATTTTGTTTATGCATGTGATAAATAGGCTTCTCAGAGGGGATGCTCCTTAGAGTCCACTGCCTTTGACACTTTCCAGAGTCTCCATTACAAAGGTGGAGGCTTCTCCAACATGAAGGCGGCGATACTTCATCTAAGCACCCAATTACAATATACATAATATTATTTTAGAATTCTGAGTTTGACTAATTTCTATTTTTATATTGTAATAGGCGGAGGTGGAGCGGATTGCTGCTGAAGAAGGCCCCAACGCGGATAAAAATGCGATTTATCTGCGGTTGGAAGGGGTTCGGGACAAGAAGCAGCGGCTCTACGGTTTCGGCGAGGAAGGGAGCAGCTACATCAACGCCGCCAGCCGCTCTTCTACTTCTTCACTTGGGTCTTCCCAGAGCAATGCCGAGATCATGCGCCGACTGGAGGAGGAGTCGGCAGCTAGGAGGACCCTCCAGGAGCAGGTCGCATTCATGAATGCGAAAATGGACCAGCTTATGGCGTTGATGGGTTCCTCTAGCCGACGAGACCCTCCAGGACACGGCAAAGAACCAATCCCCTCCTCCCACCTCTTTATGATATATTTATTTATGTTTATGTATACATACTAAATATTTGGATTTTATTATTTATATATTTATATTTCTGTTTCGGTTTGCTTTTTGACTTGATTTGAATAGTTATATGTATGTGCTGTGTTGGTTGGTTAAAAAAATGCAGGTTGTCGAGAACTGGATACGAAAAAATAAAAAAAATTATTAAAAAAAAAAAAATTACCGACGGAACTCCGTCGGTACAGCAAGAAAATTGTCGACAGAATATTCCGTCGGTAAAATTACCGACGGAATATATCGTCGGTGATTATGCCCCCGACAGAATGATCGACGACATTCTCCCGACGTATATTCCATCGGTAATCTGTCGGTAAAATTTACCGACGGATTTATTCCATCGATAAATTTTACCGACAAAGCCTGACCCGACGCCACAATTCCGTCGGTAAATTTATTACCGACGGATAATTACGGTTTACCGACGGAATTTTCCGTCGATAAACAACGAAATTCTTGTTGTGTGTATCATTTGTATTAGTAGATGCATACAACAAATGTGATGCGTCGTTATCTACAAAATGAGGATAACAAACGAGATATGTGACCACTCTAAATTTACATAAGTAATTAATAAATATGACTAACAAATCCCATCAACGGAAATAGACATTAAATTACATTTTCACTTCAAAATTTTAGTTCGATTTCTTTTCAGAATAAGTTAAACTTAAAATTGAATGCCATGTTAAAGTCTCTATCCAATTATCCAAATGTGCTTCCAAACCTAATTAATCCATCTTTATCTCCGACATTAATTCCGTATCTAAGTCATAGAATATAAAAACCCAAACTTCCACCACTCACCAAATTAAATTATCTCTTCTCTCTCTAAAACTAACAACTTCTTCTTAGTACATAGTTGCAACGATGCAAGGACAAGACCTCGCTCGTTTCCTCGTCGGCATTCTTGGTTCGGCCTTCCATCTTTCTTTGTTTACTTCTTTTTATTTTAATCATTTTTTGTTAATTATGCTCCCATAATGCATTTCTTTTGCATGCAGGCAATATCATCTCGGCGTTGTTGTTTTTCTCCCCAATGTATACCTCTCTCTCTCTCTCTCTCTCTCTCTCTCTCTCTCTCTCTCTCTCTCTCTCTCTCTCTCTCTCTGTGTTTTCTCTGACACGTAATGGAATTGTAGGCCAACTTTTTGGAGAATATGGAAGAAGAAAAGCACAGAAGAATTCGAACCGTATCCATACTTGGCAGCAGCGATGAACTGCATGTTTTGGATACTATATGGTTTACCACTTGTTCATCCAGACAGCACTCTCGTTATTACAATAAACTCGTTCGGCCTATTCATGGAGATTTTTTACCTTTTGGCTTTCTTTTGTTACTGCAGCAAGCGGAAGTACAGGGTAAGTGTTCCGACAAAATTCTCTACTATAAACTCTTTGTTACTCTAGGGTAAAACAATTCTCTTAGTAGCGATTTGATTTTTATTTAATTTTTGAAATAAAAGATTATCCCATCGTCCCAATGACAGCATGAGAGTGCTACATAGTTTCGCCACGTATACAATGTGTATATCCAAGAAATACATTAAGGCTTACTTGGCAGTTTGTATTGTATAATGTTAAGAGTCAATATTTCGTTTGCTAATAATTCAAATTTGGTTAATCAAAAATATTATATTGGTAATATATATATATATACGCATTTAATCTTTTTCAGTTTATGATATATTGGAAAAAAAATACACATTTAAATGATTGTAATGTGCATTTTGTTGACAACTTAATTAGGTAATCATGATTGTGGTGTTGTTGGGTGAGGTAGCGCTGCTTGCTGTTATTGCGGTTATATGTCTGATATGCTTCAAGACACACGAGAGGAGGTCGATGTTTGTGGGCATCGTCTGCGTCGTGTTCGGAATTATTATGTACGCCGCTCCTATGTCCGTCATTGTAAGGGGTTTTTTCATCTATTTCACATTAATGTAATTAATTATTCTCATTTTCGATTAATTAACTCATCAACAGGCAAAAGTTGTGAAGACGAAGAGTGCAGAATTCATGCCATTTTGGCTTAGCCTAGCCTTCCTCGCAAATGGGCTCGTCTGGTTCATTTACGCTTTCCTCAAGACTATTGACCCTTACATTGCAGTTAGTTCATTCTATACAATAAATTCATATTATTCATTTTTTATTGTATAAATTAATTAAATAGAGTTTTATTTGTTGGCCGTGTAGATCGGAAATGGAATTGGAACATTTTTGAGTGTCGTCCAACTTTGCGTTTACGGCTATTACACCATTCAAGCTAAGAGAAATGGTCGGGTTCGAAGTGATGCCAGATCGGGAGAAATTCAGGTGGAGAAGATATCAGCAGTCTGATTTTTTATTTATTTTTAATATTATTATTTTCCAGATTTTCCTTTTGGGGCAACTTTTGTTGTAAAAGGTTAACATCATAATAATAAAAAATAAAAAAATCTCGTGGAGCTCTCGAACTTTATTGTACGATAATTTTAACTTTTTTGTGTGTCCAAAAGAAGTATTTCGTATGTATAATGATATAATTATTACTGCATTAAATGCTCAAATATTATCTATAATATAGCTACTAGTCAGCCACTACGTAGATCAAGCCATTCTCAATATATTTTATTTATTTTTGCTATAAAAGAGTAGGTAAATCCGTAAATGGTCCGGTCCATTTCCTTATATATGGATAAAACAAATATTGCATTGAATGTTCAAATATTTTTGTATCTATAATCTAGCTAGTAGTAGTCAGCTGGATCTAGCAATTCACATTTCTCAGTATGTATATACATTTACAAATAAAAAATAGGTAATTTGAAAGTTAATTTATATATACTGTAATAAAGTTAAATAATTCGATTTTATTTTAGTAATTAAGTATCTTGACGTTGGCGTCATGAAATCGCCTAACGCAAATTAAGCATGTCTGCCTCAATAAATATAAATTAATTTTATAAGTAACTGATAATTTAATTTAGACAGGAGAAAACGCTTTCATGGAGGAAAGGCTAGATAAAATTAGCTATAATTAGGTAACGGGCGATAATATGTAGAGAATCTTAATTTTATAAATTTAGTTAAACAAAGGTTTCCGTTCTTGACTCTATCAAATCAAAAAATCACAAAAAAAAAAAAAAAAGAATTGTTGTAAATAATATTTACCGTATATAGATTGACCACATGTAAACCCTAGCAACCCATTAGCCCATCTTATGTCGGCCCAAGAGCCCATCTTGTACTCTATAAATAGAGGTCTCCACCCTCATAATAAGACACACCTCAATTCCTTCTCTCTATTATTCTCTGCATTCTTTTCCAGTTTATAACACGTTATCAGCACGATCGTTCTAAATATCTACCGTCGAATTATTGAAGGTATTATTTCTCTTTTCTTGATTTGTGAAATTATATGGCGGCGTAATTATTTTGCAAAACTTTGTTGCTTTCTGTTGAAAGATATACGTTTGCAATTATGAGTAATAAACAATTCTTATTATATTCTTCATTGTTAAGTCAATTATGAGTACTTTGCAAACTCATATACGTTTGTTCATCTTATTCATTCTATATTCATGTTTGCGAAATATCGAAAATTGAGATCTATTGAAGTGTATTCATATAAATATGAAAATCGTATTATTAAATTGTTGCTCCAGAAGTAGCACAATTGATATTCCTGAAGAATATCACAAGCTCTTAAAGAGCAATTCAATTGTTGCTCCAGAAGTAGCACAATTGATATTCTTGAAGAATATCACAAGCTCTTAAAGAGCAATTCAATTGTTGCTCCAGAAGTAGCACTATTTAATATTCCTGAAGATTATTACATGCTCTTGTAGAGCAATTTATGATTTAGGTGATATATGTTTATCCCTGAAGGAAAACATAAGTCTTTATAGACATTGATAAAACTTTTTCCCTTGTGCAAAGTTGCGCACATGGCAAATATCACCAAACTTGAGTTCGTTGCACTTGACATATCTGGCAAAAACTATATGTCATGGATTGTTGATGCCGAGATCCATCTGATCTCAAGGGGTCTGGGAGAGACTATAGAAAAAGGAAACAACGCATCCCCGCAGGATCGTGCAAGGGCACTGATTTTCCTTCGTCACCATCTTCATGGTGATCTAAAAAATGAGTATCTCACCGTCAAAGATCCATATGGATTGTGGAGCAACCTCAAAGAGAGGTTTGATCATCAGAGAACGGTTATCCTTCCTAAAGCTCGATACGATTGGTTGCATCTTAGACTGCAAGATTTCAAATCTGTGAGTACATACAATTCTGAACTGTTTGTAATTAGCTCCACAATGAAACTATGTGGAGAAACAATCACTGATGAAATGATGCTTGAGAAAACATTCTCTACATTTCATGCTTCAAATGTGCTCCTACAACAACAATATAGGGAGCGTGGTTTCAAAAAGTACTCCGAGCTTATATCTTGCCTATTGGTTGCCGAGCAAAATAATGAATTGCTCATGAAAAACCACGAGTTAAAACACACTGGTTCCTCTACATTGCCTGAAGCCAATGCAACAAATCGACATGGTCGTTCAAACCAACGTGGGCGTGGGCGTGGTCGCCGACATCGTAGTCTTGACCACGCAAACTTGAGCAACAAAAGGTCTAAGACATCCAAAGATCACAATTCATCCAAAATGGAGGATAAATGTCATCGGTGTGGCATGAATGGGCATTGGTCGCGTGCATGTCGTACGGCGAAGCACCTTGTTGATCTGTATCAGAATTCAATCAAGGGAAAAGTAAAGAATGAGACCAATGTCCTTGACTATGACGGTTCGACTGCTACTCTAAGTCACTTAGATGTCTCTGATTTCTTTGAAGACCCAAACGGCAACATTGATGGCTTGATTGGTGGTGGTGTGTTAGAAGACAAATAATGCAGTTTTCGCATATTTAGCTTTTATTACTTATCGTTCATCTGATGTTCATTTGCTTATAAAACTCTAGTATTATTATCGTTTTTTTACAATGTTTTTGGACTATTGTTGATTATTTTTAACTGATTATAAATTTATTTTCTTGAAAAACAATGTCTCAGAAAATGCAAATGAATTCTTGTGATATCTGTTTAGCTGATAGTGCCACCACACACACCATTCTCCAAAATGAAAAGTATTTTCATACATTAACATTAGCTAAAGAAAATGTTAATACTATATCTGGTGCATCGAACATCATCGAAGGCTCCGGAAGAGCTTGTATCATTCTACCAAATGATACTAAATTAATTATAAAGCATGCCTTATATTCTAGTAAGTCCGAAGAAACTTACTAAGTTTTAGGGATATTCGTCGCAATGGCTACCACATTGAGACGATGTCGAAGGTAGTAACGAATATCTATGCATAAATTCTTTTGTATCCGGCCGAAGCGCATCAAAGAAAAGTTATCTACACTGCCATCCGGAATGTATTACACATTCATAAAAGCAATTGAGACAAATCATGTCACGAACCCGAAGTTCAATGACTCAAAACGCTTTTTGCTTTGGCATGATAGGTTTGGACATCCGGGAGCAACTATGATGCGCCGCATTATTGAAAACTCGTGTGGGCATAATATACAGAACCAGAAGATTCTAGTAACACATGAATTCCCATGTGATGCTTGTGCGCAAGGCAAGTTAGTCATTAGACCATCCTACCCGAAGGTCAATATAGAATCTCCATCTTTTTTAGAAAGAATACATGGAGATATTTGTGGACCTATACATCCACCATGTGGACCATTACGATACTTTATGGTATTGATTGATGCTTCCTCTAGATGGTCCCATGTATGTCTGCTTTCTAGTAGAAATGCAGCTTTTGCTAGACTACTTGCTCAAATAATCAAATTGAGAGCTCAATTCCCAAACAATCCAATCAAGAGGATTCGTCTTGATAATGCTAGTGAGTTCCAATCTCAAGCATTTAATAGTTATTGTATGGCTATTGGGATTGAGATTGAACATTCGGTTGCTCATGTTCATACACAAAATGGTTTAGCAGAAGCGTTTATTAAACGTCTTCAACTTATTGCTAGACCATTACTTATGAAATCAAAACTCCCAATTTCGGCTTGGGGACATGCCATATTGCATGCTGCATCATTAATTCGGATTCGGCCGATAGCCAACCAACAATACTCCCCAATGCACATTGTTTTTGGTAGAGAACCTGATGTTTCTTACTTAAGAATTTTTGGTTGTCTTTGTTCAAGTCCCAATGCACCCCCACAACGTACGAAAATGGGTCCCCAACGAAGGCTTGGGATATATGTTGGATTTGATTCGCCCTCGATTATAAGATATCTTGAACCTTTAACGGGCGATTTATTTACTGCACGTTTTGCAGATTGTCATTTTGATGAAATGACATTTCCAACATTAGGTGGAAATAACATACATCCAGAAAAGCAAAAGGGAATCTCTTGGAATGAAACAACCTTATCACATTTTGATTCCAGAAGTAATCAATGTGAACAAGAAGTTGAAAAAATAATTCATTTGCAAAAGATTGCAAATCAAATTCCTGATGCTTTTATAGATACAAGAAAAGTGACACTATCTCACATATCAGCTGCCAATACACCTGCTAGAATCAGTGTCCCTGAAGGACAAATAGCAATGGTAGCAAATGAATCTAAAGTCCGTCAAAAACGTGATCGACCAATTGGTTCCAAAGATTCTGTGCCTAGAAAGATAAAGGCACACGACACGAACCAAACAATGACGGAAATTATTGATCAAAATAATGTAGTTCCTGAAGAACCACAAGCGTCCGAAAATCACGAGATCTCAATAAATTACTTATCTTCTAATAAGATAATGGAGAGAGAAAATATCGTCGTGGACGATAAATTCGCCTTTAATATGGCTCTTGAAGTTCTAAATGAGGATCCCGAACCGCGGTGCGGTTAAAGACCGTCAAACTAGACATGATTGGCCAAAGTGGAAAGAAGCCATACAAGGTGAACTAAATTCCCTTGAAAGCCGGAAAACATTTGGACCTGTAGTTCAAACTCCGAAAAATGTTATCCCTGTAGGATACAAATGGGTCTTTGTTCGAAAGAGAAACGAAAACATGAAATTACGAGATACAAAGCCAGACTCGTAGCACAAGGTTTCTCTCAAAGACCGGAAATTGATTATGAAGAAACATACTCTCCGGTAATGGACGCGATTACATTTAGATTTTTGATGAGTATAGTTGTGTCTGAAAGACTTGACATGCGCCTAATGGATGTAGTAACTGCATATCTATATGGTTCACTAGATAGTGACATATACATGAAAATCCCAGAAGGATTTAAATTGCCTGAAGCATATAAGTCAAAACCCAAAAGCATGTTTTCAATTAAACTGCAAAAGTCGTTGTATGGGTTAAAGCAGTCTGGCCGTATGTGGTATAATAGACTTAGTGAGTATCTCTTGAAAGAATGGTACAAAAATGATGATGTTTGCCCTTGTGTTTTCATTAAGAAAACAAACAATGGATTTGCAATCATAGCAGTTTATGTAGATGATCTGAATTTAATTGGGACTCCTGAAGTGCTCAATAAAACTGTTGAATACTTGAAAAATGAATTTGAGATGAAGGATTTAGGAAAGACAAAATTATGTCTTGGTTTGCAAATTGAACATGTCCCTGAAGGACTATTTGTTCATCAATCATCATATACAGAAAAAGTCTTGAAGCAGTTTTATATGGATAAAGCGCATCCATTATCATCACCAGTGGTCGTTAGAACACTTGATGTGTATAAAGATCCATTTCGACCTATTGAAGATGGTGAAATGATACTTGGTCCTGAAGTACCATATCTTAGTGCAATCGGAGCATTGACTTATTTAGCTAATTGCACAAGACCAGATATAGCTTTTTCTGTAAATCTTCTCGCACGATATAGCTCTGCACCCACTTTAAGACATTGGAATGGTGTTAAACACATTCTACGTTACCTAAAGGGTACCATTGACCTTGGGTTATACTACTCAACAGGTTCTGATTTTTCTCTAGAAGGGTATGCAGATGCTGGTTATTTATCCGATCCACATAAAGCCAAGTCACAAACTGGCTATGTTTTTACACGTGGAGGAACTGCTATATCTTGGAAGTCCATTAAGCAAACTTTGACTGCAACATCCTCAAATCACTCTGAAATAATTGCAATCCATGAAGCAAGTCGAGAATGCGTGTGGTTACGGAATATGACAAGTCATATCCAAAAGTCGTGCGGATTAGCTTCTTCAAAGGACAATCCAACGACGTTATATGAAGACAATGCCGCTTGTATCACGCAATTGAAGAGAGGTTACATCAAAGGCGACCGGACAAAGCATATTTCTCCCAAGTTTTTCTTCACACATGAACTTCAAAAGAATGGTGATATCGACGTTCAACAGATACGTTCGAGTGATAATCTAGCAGACTTATTTACGAAGGCACTACCGACGTCAACATTCAAGAAGTTGGTACACAAGATCGGCATGCGCCGTCTCAAGGATTTACAATGATTATTTTGAGGGGGAGCAGCTATACTCTTTTTCCTTCGACCAGTTTTTATCCCATTGGGTTTTTCTGGCAAGGTTTTAACGAGGCAGCAATTTCTGTTTAAGGATGGTCAATTAAGGGGGAGTGTTGTAAATAATATTTACCGTATATAGATTGACCACATGTAAACCCTAACAACCTATTAGCCCATCTTATGTCGGCCCAAGAGCCCATCTTGTACTCTATAAATAGAGGTCTCCACCCTCATAATAAGACACACCTCAATTCCTTCTCTCTATTATTCTCTGCATTCTTTTCCAGTTTATAACAAGAATAAAATTATAAAACCATACCCAATGGATATTGATTAGGATTTTTTATTGAGTTGGACTAATGTGCACCATGCAACATGATCCAATTTTCAATTTTGATCCGGTTGGACCGGGTTTGACCCAGTTTTTTATTTTATAAAAAAAAAATTAAACATTTAGCTCAAAAAACACGCCGCCACGACATTTATTGAAGAAGAGGGCTTCGATTCATACGATTTCAATCGCTCCATCGCGTCAAGGCAGAGTAGAGGCAATGGTAATTATCTGTGTGGTGGAGCAATTCCACGGCAGCGCAGCGACACGGTGGAGCAATTCCACGGCGGCGTGGAAAAGTGGTGAATTTTGTCAAATTTCTTTCAAACGACGTTGGACATCAAGTTTGGTATCAAATTTCTTAATTTGAATAGAAAATCAAAAATAGAATTTGAATCGGAATTTACATCCAGTGTTGAAGGTAATAATATCACTCTGTTTATAAGAATTGACACTTTAATTAATATTTCTGGTTGTTGTGTTGCTCCAATTTTGTGGATTGAAGTTTTGTATGGATATTGAATTCAAGTCACAGCTTCTGTAGTAATAATTGACACGTTACTACTTTAGTATAATTGACAGTTTACTTCAGGAAGAGTGAAACGTCCCTGTAATTAATGTTTCTGGTTGTTGTTTTGCATATGCTCTGTGCAGTAAACTTTGGTATGATTATTGTGTCAATTTGTTTGTGGTATAATCAAATTGACACTTTCTGTAATGATAATTGACATGTTTCTTTATTATGATTGACACGTATGTAGAAAGAATACTATACCTCGTTGCAATTGAAACTTCTTTGCATAATCTAGACCCGAAACAAACATTCACAACAATTGTGATGATATTCAAGCTGTGAATAAATAATGTATAGTGACAAATGATTCACAAGGTAGAAAGAAAAAATTATTAAATGTATTTATATAGAGCAGTGTCATTTTATGTGACTATTGTGTTACTTTTTGTAGGTAAAAGTGTCAATCTTTCACGAAGTAGCAGATCATGGGTTGAAGATAGTCAAACAACTGTCAATGATGGAACACTTGTTTCAGTTCTTATTAATCACCACTGTCATCATATCCATACAGAAGAAGGTATTCAAAATGGTTATTACATAAAAATGTTACATTCTTTTTTACACTTTTGTTGTTCGAGATTAACACTTGTAGTTATTACAATTGACACGCTTGTTCTATTCTTCTTGTTACATATAATATTAGAGATTTGTCGGGTTCTTTGCTTGATTTGAAGGGTAGCAGCATTGAGCATATGTATCGAACAAATTGTGCCCATGCTGCTTAAGTTGGATTAAGCGTAAGAAAACCAAATTCAATACAAAATGTTGGTGGTGTTACTATTGTCAAGTTATTTGTCTGCTCATCTCAAGGAGTGCGAAGCAATACAACTACTTCTTTGGGTGGTAAAGAAAAGAGTACTAGGAAATACATAACCCGCACAAATTGTAAAGCTATGTTGAAGATCAAACTGATGGATGATGGAATGTATGAAGTTATTCAACATGCCATGGAACACAACCATACACTTTGTAGGAAAGAATTGAGCTACATGCATCATTCAGAACGCGCAATTACAAGTGAGAACGCTGCACTTATTGAAGATATAATCTCATCTGGGATAAGGGTTGTAGACACATTCCGATTCATCTCCCAAGATGCAGGTGGTGAGCAAGTCATTGGTCATACCAAGAAGGATCATTTGAACTTTGTGAACCAACTGAAAATGTTAGCAGTAGAAGGTGGCAATACACATAGCTTGATCGACATTTCTCCACCAACAAAATGTTGAAGACCCAGACTTCTTTTTTCCGTGTGAGGCTTGATGATGATGGTAAGTACTGTAATGTATTTTGAAGAGACTCCATGATGAAAGAAAGAAGACTATATGGTATATGGAGACGTCCTTATTTTTTACACCACGTATCGAACTAACAGGTACAACTTAATTTGTGCACCTTTTAATTGGTAGAATAACCACTGCAAAAATGTTATGTTTGGATGTGCATTTATATCGAATGAGCAAGATGAGTCTTTTGCATGGTTGTTTGATGTATTCAAAAAGTCAATGGAGAATAAAAGTACCAATAGTATTTTCACGGATCAGGACCAAGTCATTGTAAATGGATTAGAGACAGTATTCCCAACTGCAAAGCATAGACTTTGTATATGGCATTTTGTATCAAAATACACTAAGCAGATTTGGAAGAATGAAGTTTGATAAGGAATTCAATGACGCATTTAGCAAATATTTGACAGGCTGCTCAAATGAAGATGAGTTTGAGGATTGTTGGAACTCAATGGTTTCATCCTATGGGTTGCAAGATCAAGAATGGTTTGACAGGTTGTATCAATTAAGAGAAAAATGGAGCATTGCCTATAATAAGGATTTTTTCTTCATCGGGATATTATCTTCATAAAGAAGTGAGAGCATGAATAATGCATCGGGATATGCTGCAAAAAAGACAACTAATTTGAATGTTTTCTATAAAATCTTTTGGAGACTAGTTGAACAATGAAGAAGTAACGAATCAAAGAACGAATTCCATTGTTCCATAGCCCGCCCTGTATCCTGCTTGCCATTGTCGGGAATTCTCAAGCATGCTTCTGAGATATATACTCTTACAGTTTTTAAAAAATTTGAGAAGGAGTTCTTGATATCGATTTCCACCACATTCCAGTTTATATGTGAAGAAGATGGTGTGAAGATTTATCGG
The DNA here is from genome assembly GCA_028984105.1 of Lavandula angustifolia. Taxonomy (NCBI): domain Eukaryota; kingdom Viridiplantae; phylum Streptophyta; class Magnoliopsida; order Lamiales; family Lamiaceae; genus Lavandula; species Lavandula angustifolia. Next base: position 15,736,774 of record CM054824.1, read on the forward strand.
GTTACTGATGAGAGTAGTAGTAAGCATCAATATGTCAGTTGTTATGCTTTCAGGACTTTGGTAGGCTGCTCCTGCAAAAGATTTAAAGAATGTGGAATATTATGCTATCATTGTTTGAGAATACTACATGTCCATTGTGTTACTCAAATACCAGATTGCTACATCAAGAAGAGATGGATAAAGCTACTCAGACAAATAGTACTTCTGAAAAGTTTCAAAAGAGCTCTTGGAGAAGCCAATTGATGAGAAAGTGTTATAATATGGTTCTAAAAGCACAAGAAAGTGAGGAGATGCGCAAAACTGTCAAATATGGCTTAATAATGTGATTTCGAATGTCAATGCATTGATTGCTGCAAAGGAAAAAATCATTGATGACATTGCTATTTCAAGTTCATCAAATTAAGTCTTCGATCCATCTCATGCAATCACAAAAGGGAGAAAGCAGTAAAGGATAATACAGAAACAAAGAAACTGAAGATAAGAACATTAAGAGATACTTCAACTTCAAAACCAACAAAGGAGTTTGGTACCAAAACTCCTAATCCAAGATTGTTTTAGGTAATAATTGACACTTTTATGTAGTATGACTGACACTTTTTGTTATCATCATTGACACGTTATGTTATTATAAATAATTCACACGTTCTTTTATCAATAATTGACATTTTCTTTAATCATGATTGACACATTATATTAATTGAATTGACACTTTTCCTCGCACGACTTTCTTCTGATGATCGCTTCAAGTGACACGTTCTCTTATGATCATTGACATTCTCTTTTGTCATCATTAACACGCACAGCATAAAAAATTCATAATGTCGATTATGGCTTAAACAAACACTATGCTCGTCATTGACACGTTATGTTATTATCATTGACACGCACCGCATATACAATTGACACTTTCATCTGTAATGAATCATGATTGACACATTATATTAGTTGAATTGACACTTTCCTCGACAATTATTAATACTTTGATATATGTCTATTACAACTAATACGAATAGTTTAATCAAATGACACATTGACACGCTCGTTGTTTCTATTACATCATTGACACGTTATTTTGTCAACATTGACACGCACATCGGAGACAATTGACACTCTATTCACTATTATGCCTTAATTGACACTGTTAGTAAACAACTAACAACTAACACGCTCAGTGATTCAAATTAACACGAATAACACATACAATTGACACTAGAAAATAAACGTGTTCCAACATTTAACAACAAATCTTAAAAGCTACATCATTAATATTCTAATGGATTGAGTAAATCTACAGAAACAATTCTTCAACAACCTCCTCCAAGAACTCATGATTTTGATACAAATTTTTGAACTGCTGCGAGATCAGCTTGCATTAACTCATTGGAACTTGAAATAATCCTTGTGCAATATTTTACTCGAAGCATTCTTCTTCAACTAGTCTAATAATATAAAGCAAAAAAAAATCATTTTAAATAATTTTTAGAAATAAGCAGATACAACAACAAAACGTATGAAATCATATCTGCAACAAATCTCACAATCATATCTGCAACAAATCTCACACTCATAAGGCACCCCTACAAAGTGTTCCACTCCCCAGTGTAAGACTCTTTATTTGATTCTCTCCCCCTCTCTAAACATTATATATTTAACATAAGAATTTGCAGTCCAACATTTTGGAGAATATGGAAGAAGAAGAGCACAAAGAGTTCCACCCATATCCGTACTTAGCCGCCATGATGAACTGAATGCTTTGGATCTTCTATGGCTTTCCAACTGTTCATCCCGATAGCGTACTCGTTATTAGCATCAACTCTTTTGGGCTCTTTTTGGAGGCCATTTATCTCATTTTATTCTTGATTTACTCCGCCTCAAAGCCAAAGTAAAGGGTATCGATTCAACCTCTTCCCTATTTTATTTATTTTTATAAAAATAAATAATAAAACTTAACTTATTTATTTATGACTGAATCAGCGTCACATAGCGTTTATCTTTTTGAGCGAGCTCCTACTTTTGGCTGCGGTCGTTGTTATCACTTTCAAATGCTTCCACAGCCACACGGCTCGATCGATGTTCACCGGCATTATATGTGATTTCTTTGGAATCATTATGTACGCCTCCCCTCTTTCCAACATGGTAAGTTATCAAGTTACTATATATTTTGGGATATATAGTGAAATATATACAGACTTGTGTTGACGTTTTGAATGGTGGTGATGCAGGCCAAGGTTATCAAAACAAAGAGTACAGAATACATGCCGTTTTGGCTCTGCGTCGTTGGTTTTACAAACGGCGTCATTTGGTTCGTTTATGCTTTTCTCAAAACTATTGATCCCTACATTGCGGTAAGTTTTATAATCTTTGATTTTTGAATTTACATAAATTTAAATCTAAAATTATTTGTTTTGGGAATTGAAGACTGGAAATGGGATTGGAGCAGCATTTGGACTTTCACAGCTGGCTGTGTTTGCTTATTACACCGTCAAGTATCCGAAGAAGGAGGACAGTGATAAGAAGAAGCCCAGCGAGGTGCAGCTACCACCAGTCTGCTGATTTTATGGCTCTTTTTTTAGTTTAGTTTTTACATTTGGTTGATTTTTAGGTATGTATTAGTAAATAGGTTGGAACATATTTCTAGTTGGCTTTATCTTTATTCTATAAATGGCACTTATCCTTTAAAAAAAGGGATTTAATTCCTCAGTGATATATATTATTATCCCCGTTAGGATTTTGATAAATCTTAAATGTTTGTTACTTTGTTTTGCATATTTATAATTTATTCACCACAACTATTTAAAGTAACATATATTATAAAACTCAAAACAAAAATAATACTTTTGTTCTTCAATCTGACTTATGCTCTCATAAAAAAACAGGGGGGATGTGCACAAATGTACATATCAAACAATGATAAATGCAAAAATATACATGGTTTACCATAAATGCAAAAATGTACATATATATTATTTTAAAGCTATAAAGTACCCTACAACATAGCCTGCCACACTTTTCTCTATCTTATCTAATTTTTTGGAGTGAAGTGATTTTGGGATTTGACATTACTCCTCTCTCAACGTCTTCTCTCTCTTTCTCTCACTACCTAACCAACATGCATGTATGAACGTTGTCAAATCTGCTCTCTTTCTAGCCGTTTTCCTTCTTACATGCATGCGAAAATATTAACGTCATTTACCATTACGAATTTTATGTCAATTTATTTTACGTCAATTCTCTTTATTTGACGTCAATTCTCTTTACGAAAATATTAACGTCAATTCTCTTTATTTTACGTCAATGTATTTTACCTCATTATATGCATACGGAATTTATATTCAAAATTTATTTTGCGTCATTACATGCATGCGAAATGTGCGAAATTTTACGTCAATTTTACATGGATGCAAAATATTACGTGATGCTAAATGTTCGAAATCTTACGTCAATTTACATGCATGCGAAATAAACATGCATGCTAATAAACATTAGATTTAAACATGCATGCTAATAAATATTATGCATGCATGTTTGAAAATCAAATGTCCGAATAAACATGCATGCTAATAAACATTAGATTTAAACATGCATGGTAATAATGTGTTGTGCCGAAAATGTCCGAAATATTAAATATGAGCAAATATGAGCAAATGTCCGAAAATCAAATGTCCAAATCAGATTTAAACATCAGATTTAAATGTCCGAAAATAAAATGTCCAAAGCAAATGTCCAAATCAAATGTCCGAAAATAAAATGTCCAAAGCAAATGTCCGAAATATTCAATCCCAAATAGCTTGTGCTCCCACATCACGGGAATTCCCAAATAATTACGGGATACAGCTCTCCCACATCAAAGCCGCCATCCTCTTTCGGTACTCGACTAACGCGGTGTGTCGAGTCATCATCGCGGGTGTCGGATATCCGAAAAGCAGCTTCTCCACGTACATGGATGCATAAACGCCGCAATTGATTTGGTCAAACTGAGTGAAGTGGGGATCGGGGCCTAGAATAACCGGACAGTCGTGGGTAAAATGACACTCACGCTGTCCATACTTGTGCTCCCACACCCCTGCATGCTCAAGAAGCTTGTACAAGAATTTGGTCAACGGTACAAGCGTTCCAATTCTTGTAGGGCCGTAATCCGCGTTACCTCGATGCTAAAATGAGTCATATAACTCAACCTTCCAATCATCGAGGCAGATACGGATTGTTACCCAGTGGTCGGCGAGGAGCGAGGCACACGCTATGACCTATACAATATAATAAAATTTGTAAGACAACGAAAATAAATCAAAGTGTTTTGGAGTTTCTCGAAACTTACATAGCTAGCCCATCGCCATCTAGTGGTCATATCAATCGACCCCTGCGGGGAGTCCACCAAGTGAAATCCGCATACGGATCGAAGCTTCCTGTCTCTGGGTTGCGGCAGTTATCTAGCCACTCTTGTATGAGTGCGGCCTAAATCATGTGTAGTGTTAAGAAATTTTATTGGAGAGCTAACTTATATCCAAAGCTTATGTTATCTAATTAAACAAAACTTACAAAGAAATTAGTATCAACCAAAATTGTTGATACAGGATTCACGTCCGGGAGCAAGCCTTCCCCCTTCCCGACAAGCCGTCTCATGGAAGTTAACCACAGGTCAATCATCTACACATGATCATAGTTAAACAATGTTAGAAATCATCTAAATTTGTACATTATAGAAATATAATGTACCTTCGAGTCCATCTTAACCCGGACATTTTCGACCTGCGTGAAGAAACTCTGGTGCAACACGAACAGAGACTTCGGAACCCTAACGTACGCCAACACATCCCCCTCACGCCACTAGTTATACCGTTGGAAGGTTTTTTCAATATACTCATCCAAGTCATCCGTGAGATCCACCACGGTTTGTTTCTTCGGCCGTCCCCTTCCCCACTTGGCGGGTGCCTTACCCTTGTTAGGTGCACTATCAAACTGGGTGGCTAGCGGATGTACAAAGCCCTCTGGATATTGAACTCGTTGGGGCGGGCCTCTTAAGATATGGCTTAAGTCTGGCTCCATTACAGGAATATGAGGCTCATTGAATGGCCTTGGTGGGCTACTCTGATCCTGTAAATTATTTATAATAAATTGTTATTCCTCGGTAATTTATATATTTTATATAATTTAATATGGAGTACGATGTTATTAATACAGAGTGTTAAGTTTAAAACTCACCACATCGTCATCCCACTGAGCATTTGATTCATCCCCGTTTGCAGTTGAGTGTCTTGAACCCTCGGGCTCTGGCTGGGTCTGAGGCTCAACTCGATGCGAGGAGGAGTGGCGGGAAGCCGATGGCTCAACTCGGTGCGAGGAGGAGTGACGGGACGCCTGGGGCTCATCTCGGTGATAGGAGGAGTGGCGTGAAGGTTGGGGCTCATCTTGGTGATAGGAGGAGTGGCGGGAAGGCTCGGGCTGCGTTCGGTGCGACATCGAGTGTCTCGAACCTTCTGGAGAAGCTCGGTGTGAGGTTGAACCTTTCTTCAACCCCATGCTATTCAACACTCCCTTCAAATAACTCTTCAATTTTGGGAGGACACTTTTCTCCACGTCTTTCGCACATTTCTTCCTAAACTCAGCTTCATTCCAATTTGGAGGAAAATTGGAGGCACTCCGTCTACCTTTGGGCCGCATCTCCGGAGAAGAATCTGAATCGTTATCTTCCACATTTGTTTTCCCTTTCGTACGGGTGGATCGTCGCGTATTCGTCGGTGGTGATAACGGAGGGGACGCTTCTCTTGCTCTACCACGTGGCCGGGGGATACCCATGTCCCTCGCAGCCTCAGATCCAAACAATACTGTCTGAGGCCGACGGTATTGTACCCCAAGTGCGTGACCAATTTGGGTGCTCATGTACCAAAGCGATTCATGTTCTCTTTCATTCACTACCAGTGGGTAACATTCCACATTGTCATCGAAGAAGCCACGAAATTGACCTTTCCGTAGGGGGAAGTACCACCTTAACATGCGGGGGATGGCATCTGCATTGACTATGCTCCCGGCAAGAGCCCCAAGTTGGGGGATAGCTTCGAATGCCCAAACCTGCAAGGAGTGTATACTTGAAGTATGAAGTTTCAATCACGAAGTATGACATTAAATTAACGAAGTAAGAAGATTAATTTTTAACATTTCAGAACTACATAAAGTTAATAACGGTATCTGTATAGCCCATATGGGCCCTGCAAAATGGTAGGTATTTCCACAAGCCCTTCTCCCTACCGGTATATGATGCTTGTAGTGCATTAATGCTTGGTATGCATATGCACCCCATGGAAAGGTACTCCACCGGTCAAGATCATCCACAAGCACCCAGACAAACTCGTCAACTAACCTGAGCTTTGGTACACCCATAACCATCAAGTATAACATTAGAATGTTTGCCACCTTGATGTAATCTAAGCCCGATGCATCTTCGGCCATCTGGTTCTTAAACACGGCATGCAACTCCTCCACACCAGGCCTTTTCTCATCACAAAAGAGAGACCGTACCGCAATGCACGATGCATCATGGTCAGCAGTGGGGTCGAAGGATGAAGAGCCCATGCACAAGCCGGATACTAGTGCAAACTCGGAGGGACCAAATGAAATGACTCCACCACTGATTTGGAACCACATGCAGTCGTCCGCCGCATCGTCTACAGTCACCTCACGACACATCAATTGATGGATAGCCTTACTCGCAGTCCATCCACCCTTCCATGACATGATGTGTCCAAACGGACTCGTCAAACAAAAGTGATCCACCAGTTCCTGCCCTCCTACAGCAAGCAATGTCGCTCTAATATCCCCTATAATGAAATCCTTCCAGTGAGTATTCAATGTCGGATAGACGTTCCTACATTCGTATCTCACCCATCTCCAATTACCCTGAAATAGTTGTTAATTAGTTAGTAAGACAAATTAAGATTTTCAAACAAGTTAGCACTGCGTAAATACATGTTCACACTTCACCATAAACCGTAACATTAATATACGAAGTATTATACGAAGAAAGATAAATTTCAGAACATAGTATAACCTAAAAAAATGTAATATTTACCATCGCTACACGATACATTTTTCGATCGGACAGATTCCAAGTTACATATTGTCATTCACGAAGTAGTATTACAATTTCAATATGAAAAACCGAGTTTTTTCAAATATACACCTCTACAGACGATATGAACACGAAAATAATTATGAAATCACACAGTTGACCGTTAGAGTAATTTATGATAGATACTATGAATTCGTGTTTTTACAATTATCTTAACACTACGAAAATAAAACAAATTATTCCGTTCTATACATAAACGGAATAACTACAATATAATCATAGTTATACCGTGTGTTAACTTTTTTATGTTATGATGATATAATAGTTAAGCTCATTTGTATCTATATATCTACAAAACTAGCCAACTCATAAGGTACATGCCAACTAAACGTGTACTAGCCAACTAAATTGGTGAAACCCTAAATTCGGTCAACCCCTAAAATGGTAAAACCCTAAATTCCCTAACAACTTAACAAAACTAATGAAATTAAAGAAATTAACATCATCCTATATATTAACACTAAAATTAAAGAAAGTGGATAATATATATTAACACTAAAATTAACATCATCCTATATATTAACACTATTTTATTCTTACGTAAAACATTATCCAATATTCAACATCATCCTATATATTATCCAATTTCAAAAAAAATTTAAGATTATCCTATAAATTATCCAATTTCGAAAATAAATATGATACAATATTATCCTATAATAATATGGGTAATGATTGAATGTGCACCAATTATTTACCTGCACTGCACCGTGAATAGTGTATATTTTGGAACCTACCTTAAAAGTAGTCAAAGACTACTAAAACGAATATATGGGAAATTGTCATTTGACTGAGGCAGAGGAAAATAAATACAAAGTTTTTCACATCTCTTCTCGCCTTCTTCACACCTCCTCTGTTATTGTTGACACTCCATTTCAGATCTTGTTCATCTCACTTTACATCTCTTCTCCCTCTTTGACTAAAATGCTTCAATGAAATTCGATCCTAACAATGGACAGGTTAGTTTCATCTCACTTCACATGTCTTCTCCCTTTTTTATATATATTAAAGAATTCGTTTAAAAATATTTTGAAGATATATTTCCTTTGGAGAAATTTTAGAACTGATCTATATTTTGAAGATATACGAAATAGGAAACGAGTTTAGGGAATTTAGGGAATTTGTTCAATTTAATTTAGGGAAGGGAATCAATTTAATTTAGGGAACAACAGGACCGAATTTAATTTAGGGACTTGTTTCAATTTAATTTAGGGAAGGGAATCAATTTAATTTAGGGAACAACCGGACCGAATTTAATTTATATATATATATATATATATATATATATATACATTTGTTTTGGGAACAACCAGACGTATGTTTCTTTAATTTCATTAGTTTTGTCAAGTTGTTAGGGAATTTAGGGTTTTACCATTTTAGGGGTTGACCGAATTTAGGGTTTCACCAATTTAGTTGGCTAGTACACGTTTAGTTGGCATGTACCTTATGAGTTGGCTAGTTTTGTAGATATATAGATACAAATGAGCTTAACTATTATATCATCATAACATAAAAAAGTTAACACACGGTATAACTATGATTATATTGTAGTTATTCCGTTTATGTATAGAACGGAATAATTTGTTTTATTTTCGTAGTGTTAAGATAATTGTAAAAACACGAATTCATAGTATCTATCATAAATTACTCTAACGGTCAACTGTGTGATTTCATAATTATTTTCGTGTTCATATCGTCTGTAGAGGTGTATATTTGAAAAAACTCGGTTTTTCATATTGAAATTGTAATACTACTTCGTGAATGACAATATGTAACTTGGAATCTGTCCGATCGAAAAATGTATCGTGTAGCGATGGTAAATATTACATTTTTTTAGGTTATACTATGTTCTGAAATTTATCTTTCTTCGTATAATACTTCGTATATTAATGTTACGGTTTATGGTGAAGTGTGAACATGTATTTACGCAATGCTAACTTGTTTGAAAATCTTAATTTGTCTTACTAACTAATTAACAACTATTTCAGGGTAATTGGAGATGGGTGAGATACGAATGTAGGAACGTCTATCCGACATTGAATACTCACTGGAAGGATTTCATTATAGGGGATATTAGAGCGACATTGCTTCTTTGTAGGAGGGCGAGAACTGGTGGATCACTTTTGTTTGACGAGTCCGTTTGGACACATCATGTCATGGAAGGGTGGATGGACTGCGAGTAAGGCTATCCATCAATTGATGTGTCGTGAGGTGACTGTAGACGATGCGGCGGACGACTGCATGTGGTTCCAAATCAGTGGTGGAGTCATTTCATTTGGTCCCTCCGAGTTTGCACTAGTATCCGGCTTGTGCATGGGCTCTTCATCCTTCGACCCCACTGCTGACCATGATGCATCGTGCATTGCGGTACGGCTCTCTCTTTGTGATGAGAAAAGGCCTGGTGTGGAGGAGTTGCATGCCGTGTTTAAGAACCAGATGGCCGAAGATGCATCGGGCTTAGATTACATCAAGGTGGCAAACATTCTAATGTTATACTTGATGGTTATGGGTGTACCAAAGCTCAGGTTAGTTGACGAGTTTGTCTGGGTGCTTGTGGATGATCTTGACCGGTGGAGTACCTTTCCATGGGGTGCATATGCATACCAAGCATTAATGCACTACAAGCATCATATACCGGTAGGGAGAAGGGCTTGTGGAAATACCTACCATTTTGCAGGGCCCATATGGGCTATACAGATACCGTTATTAACTTTATGTAGTTCTGAAATGTTAAAAATTAATCTTCTTACTTCGTTAATTTAATGTCATACTTCGTGATTGAAACTTCATACTTCAAGTATACACTCCTTGCGTGTTTGGGCATTCGAAGCTATCCCCCAACTTGGGGCTCTTCTCGGGAGCATAGTCAATGCGAGATGCCATCCCCCGCATGTTAAGGTGGTACTTCCCCTACGGAAAGGTCAATTTCGTGGCTTCTTCGATGACAATGTGGAATGTTACCCACTGGTAGTGAATGAAAGAGAACATGAATCACTTTGGTACATGAGCACCCAAATTGGTCACGCACTTGGGGTACAATACCGTCGGCCTCAGACAGTATTGTTTGGATCTGAGGCTGCGAGGGACATGGGTATCCCCCGGCCACGTGGTAGAGCAAGAGAAGCGTCCCCTCCGTTATCACCACCGACGAATACGCGACGATCCACCCGTACGAAAGGGAAAACAAATGTGGAAGATAACGATTCAGATTCTTCTCCGGAGATGCGGCCCAAAGGTAGACGGAGTGCCTCCAATTTTCCTCCAAATTGGAATGAAGCTGAGTTTAGGAAGAAATGTGCGAAAGACGTGGAGAAAAGTGTCCTCCCAAAATTGAAGAGTTATTTGAAGGGAGTGTTGAATAGCATGGGGTTGAAGAAAGGTTCAACCTCACACCGAGCTTCTCCAGAAGGTTCGAGACACTCGATGTCGCACCGAACGCAGCCCCGAGCCTTCCCGCCACTCCTCCTATCACCAAGATGAGCCCCAACCTTCACGCCACTCCTCCTATCACCGAGATGAGCCCCAGGCGTCCCGTCACTCCTCCTCGCACCGAGTTGAGCCATCGGCTTCCCGCCACTCCTCCTCGCATCGAGTTGAGCCTCAGACCCAGCCAGAGCCCGAGGGTTCAAGACACTCAACTGCACACGGGGATGAATCAAATGCTCAGTGGGATGACGATGTGGTGAGTTTTAAACTTAACACTCTGTATTAATAACATCGTACTCCATATTAAATTATATAAAATATATAAATTACCGAGGAATAACAATTTATTATAAATAATTTACAGGATCAGAGTAGCCCACCAAGGCCATTCAATGAGCCTCATATTCCTGTAATGGAGCCAGACTTAAGCCATATCTTAAGAGTCTCGCCCCAACGAGTTCAATATCCAGAGGGCTTTGTACATCCGCTAGCCACCCAGTTTGATAGTGCACCTAACAAGGGTAAGGCACCCGCCAAGTGGGGAAGGGGACGGCCGAAGAAACAAACCGTGGTGGATCTCACGGATGACTTGGATGAGTATATTGAAAAAACCTTCCAACGGTATAACGAGTGGCGTGAGGGGGATGTGTTGGCGTACGTTAGGGTTCCGAAGTCTCTGTTCGTGTTGCACCAGAGTTTCTTCACGCAGGTCGAAAATGTCCGGGTTAAGATGGACTCGAAGGTACATTATATTTCTATAATGTACAAATTTAGATGATTTCTAACATTGTTTAACTATGATCATGTGTAGATGATTGACCTGTGGTTAACTTCCATGAGACGGCTTGTCGGGAAGGGGGGGAAGGCTTGCTCCCGGGACGTGAATCCCGTATCAACAATTTTGGTTGATACTAATTTCTTTGTAAGTTTTGTTTAATTAGATAACATAAGCTTTGGATATAAGTTAGCTCTCCAATAAAATTTCTTAACACTACACATGATTTAGGCCGCACTCATACAAGAGTGGCTAGATAACCGCCGCAACCCGAGACGGAAGCTTCGATCCGTATGCGGATTTCACTTGGTGGACTCCCCGAGAGGGGCTGATTGATACAGCCACTAGATGGCGATGGGCTAGCTATGTAAGTTTCGAGAAACTCCAAAACACTTTGATTTATTTTCGTTGTCTTACAAATTTTATTATATTGTATAGGTCATAGCGATGTGCCTCGTTCTCGCCGACCACCGGGTAACAATCCGTATCCGCCTCGATGATTGGAAGGTTGAGTTATATGACTCATTTTAGCATCGAGGTAACGCGGATTACGGCCCTACAAGAATTGGGAACGCTTGTACCGTTGACCAAATTCTTGTACAAGCTTCTTGAGCATGCAGGGGTGTGGGAGCACAAGTATGGACGGCGTGAGTGTCATTTTTACCCACGACCGTCCTGGTTATTCTAGGCCCCGATCCCCACTTCACTCAGTTTGACCAAATCAATTGCGGCGTTTATGCATCCATGTACGTGGAGAAGCTGCTTTTCGGATATCCGACACCCGCGATGATGACTCGACACACCGCGTTAGTCGAGTACCGAAAGAGGATGGCGGCTTTGATGTGGGAGAGCTGTATCCCGTAATTATTTGGGAATTCCCGTGATGTGGGAGCACAAGCTATTTGGGATTGAATATTTCGGACATTTGCTTTGGACATTTTATTTTCGGACATTTGATTTGGACATTTGCTTTGGACATTTTATTTTCGGACATTTAAATCTGATGTTTAAATCTGATTTGGACATTTGATTTTCGGACATTTGCTCATATTTGCTCATATTTAATATTTCGGACATTTTCGGCACAACACATTATTACCATGCATGTTTAAATCTAATGTTTATTAGCATGCATGTTTATTCGGACATTTGATTTTCAAACATGCATGCATAATATTTATTAGCATGCATGTTTAAATCTAATGTTTATTAGCATGCATGTTTATTTCGCATGCATGTAAATTGACGTAAGATTTCGAACATTTAGCATCACGTAATATTTTGCATCCATGTAAAATTGACGTAAAATTTCGCACATTTCGCATGCATGTAATGACGCAAAATAAATTTTGAATATAAATTCCGTATGCATATAATGAGGTAAAATACATTGACGTAAAATAAAGAGAATTGACGTTAATATTTTCGTAAAGAGAATTGACGTCAAATAAAGAGAATTGACGTAAAATAAATTGACATAAAATTCGTAATGGTAAATGACGTTAATATTTTCGCATGCATGTAAGAAGGAAAACGGCTAGAAAGAGAGCAGATTTGACAACGTTCATATATGCATGTTGGTTAGGTAGTGAGAGAAAGAGAGAGAAGACGTTGAGAGAGGAGTAATGTCAAATCCCAAAATCACTTCACTCCAAAAAATTAGATAAGATAGAGAAAAGTGTGGCAGGCTATGTTGTAGGGTACTTTATAGCTTTAAAATAATATATATGTATATTTTTGCATTTATGGTAAACCATGTATATTTTTGCATTTATCATTGTTTGATATGTACATTTGTGCACATCCCCCAAAAAACAGCGGGTGTATGGCATTGGTAACCTAAGCTTGAGCCGATTCACATGATCTTGGCTCAAGTCTCGGGTTACAGCCGAGGAAACGATATTGGCTCACATTCCGGCTACCCTCCCCTACTTCTTCTACATGAGTTGTTTCTGGATTTATAACGATACTGGCTACATTTCATCTTCTTCGATGAACTATTTTTCTAGAAAAGTAAAAAGTGTGTGGACAATAATAAACTAACTAAAAGTTAAATGAATGAAATATCATTTTTTTAATCTTCGTGACAAAAAAAACATGATCAATATAGCTGGACGGATGGAGTATTAGCAATTTTAGTTGTACTTCTTGTTAAATACTCCCTCCATCATACCGAACTTGTCCAATTTTCCTTTTTGGGCTGTCCACCGAACTTGTCCAGTTATCAAAAAAGGAAGTAGGTCTCACAACTCTACCTCACAAACCAATTCTAAATTATTAATTAATGTATGGGTCCCACATATTTATCAATCTACACCAACTTTCCTAAATTGTCGCGCTGAAAAGAAAGTGGACAAGCTCGGTGGGACGGAGGAAGTATAAAAATTGGTAATGAAATTATGAAATATTTTTTATTATTATTCGTTAACTATGCAAAATATCATAAAATAAAATAAAAATGCTTAGGTCGTCAAATGGCCGTGTCGGGCTAATCAAAGCCCATCGGTCCAGATTATGAAAATGGGCTGGATCGGCCCGATAAATAGACGGGCCTAAGGCATTACAAACTTCAATTTCCCACAATCCATCGAGCATGTATATCATTTGCCCCGGCTCGACGACAATTTTAGCGGGCCTGTATCTTCAACGGCCCACATTCCAGACCGGGCCAGCATAGCAAGAACCGAAGATGATGATCTTATCCTGAGTGTGAGGTTGACTGAAAGCATCTTCAATTTCTCTTTGTGGATCGCGTTCTGTCGTTCCTTTTTCCAGATTTTTCCTTGGCCACATAACCTTATCCTCTCTCCAGTCAATTTCCTTTTTCTTAAACCAATGTTGCTATCGCCTTGCTAAACCTTTCCGAGTTTTTCATCAATGGCGGTCATCATTTCCTGCCACCAGTATTCATTTTCCCGCTTGAAAACAACCGAGAAATTTGTTGGCCATAAGTCTCGATCTAATTGCATCAAGCTGCGTTCTCCCGTTCATCAGTTTAAACCTCTGTGCTCATCGCAGAAAGCGAATTCATTTGAGTCGATCTATGAGCATGTGAGTTCTTATTTACTTGATTAGCTACACCAATTGAATCAATGCACGCACAAATACACACACTATGTAGTAAAATTAGTTCCCGGTGAACTTCTTACTGCAGTATAATCTACTAAGTTATTTAAGCAATGTTATTATCTCTGTCAATTTGATTGTTCTGTTTTTAATTGGGAAATGTTGATGCTTTGAGCAGAGGGATTGGTTTTCTTCAATCAAGACAAGCGTGGTTTCAATTGCGCTTTCAGTAGGGTTGCTGAGCGGATTCAGTGATTTAGGATGCTTGGAATCGGCCAATGCTGCTGCAATTGCCCCAGTATTGCCGGATATTTCCGTTTTGATTTCGGGGCCGCCAATAAAGGACCCCGGAGCATTGCTGAGATACGCATTGCCTATTGATAATAAGGCCATAAGGGAGGTTCAGAAGCCGCTTGAAGATATTACAGATAGCCTCAAAGTTTCTGGTGCGAAAGCCCTTGATTCTGTTGAAAGAGTGAGGGATTTGGCCTAATTTGTTTATGTTCTTTTATCAGTTTTGGTTGAGTTTTATGCAGTTCTTTGATAATTGTATTTGTTTGCTCTTGTTCTTCCTTGAGCTTAGAATACAAAGCAGGCGGCAAGGGCGCTGAAGCAAGGCAGGACTATGATAGTTGGAGGTCTGGCAAAGTCGAAGGTGGATGATGGGGTTGCTTTGCTTAACAAATTGGAATCGGGATTGGATGAGCTTCTGAAGATTGCGGAGGACAAGAACCGGGATGGAGTTGTGCCTAAGCAGAAGGAGCTTCTTAGTTATGTTGGAGGGTGAGTATAAATGATTGTCGATCATTTGAGTATTCGATATCCTGGTGGGTCTGATTGCTTAGATTCTCTGTTTATGTTTCATTTATGGGATTTTAGGACATGAGAGAAACTTACTAGAACTCAAATGGTTTTAGTTGGATCATATATATGTACGTCGCTTCAGATCACTTGATATGTGTAAATTCGAGTTTCCATATTGAGCCTTCTTGAGAGGTTTCCTAGAAATTAAGGAGAATGTGCTTGTTGTCTAGATATGCTAGCATTGTCCAAAACTGAGTGGCATTCTTTATATCGAAGACTAGATGCTATTTTGTATGTTAGCATATCAAAGATCAATATCCTCTTAGAACCATTAATGACTTGTAATAGAGATTGTGTTTAGGACTAGAGAGCGATGAGAAAAACAAAGAACTAGTCTTCCTTTACATATGCATTTCTCTCATTTAGATGCTTGTCATTGACTGCAGCTGAGATCTTCCTGGGGCATTGGGTTTCTGCAGTGTTGAAGAGGATATGGTTGATGGTTTTCCGTACGAAGTACCTGAGGAATACAGAAATATGCCGTTGCTCAAGGGAAGAGCAACTGTAGATATGAAGGTCAAGGTCAAGGACAACCCAAACGTCGAAGAATGTGTATTTCGTATTGTTTTGGATGGTTATAACGCCCCGGTAACTGCTGGGAATTTCGTCGATTTGGTGGAAAGACACTTCTATGATGGAATGGAGATCCAAAGAGGCAAGTATACTTAAAAGAAAGCTTCTTTAAAATTCAAGAAAACCCTCATTCTATTTCTGTGACAGTAATAGAATTGTAACTCTGTGTCTTCTCCAGCGGATGGCTTTGTTGTCCAAACGGGGGATCCAAATGGTCCTGCTGAGGGCTTTATCGACCCCAGTACCGAAAAAACCCGCACTATACCTTTGGAAATTATGGTGACCGGAGAAAAGGCTCCTTTCTATGGAGAAACTCTAGAAGTAAGTCTTTATAAACTCCTATAAATACCGCTCAATGTCAACCTTTTGTATAAGCCTCAAGTAATTCCAACAAAGTTAGCTAAATGAGGTGCTGAATCTTACATACATTTCCTTAGCAAGTATGATATAATAAACGTTCTTGTGCAGGAGCTCGGTCTATACAAGGCTCAAACGAGGCTTCCATTCAATGCATTCGGAACCATGGCCATGGCTCGAGAGGTATAAATTCTAAGCTTGCTGAACTAATATTGGAGACAGCAAGATTCTTGATCCGTGTTGGTTTTGTTATTGTCAGGAATTCGAGAACAATTCTGGGTCGAGCCAAGTATTTTGGCTATTGAAAGAAAGTGAACTAACGCCTAGCAATGCTAACATATTGGATGGTCGATACGCTGTGTTTGGCTATGTCACAGAAAACGAAGATTTCTTAGCAGACCTTAAGGTTGGTGATGTTATAGAGTCAATTCAAGTGGTAGCAGGCTTAGATCATCTTGTCAACCCGAGCTACAAGATTGCTGGTTAAGTACACCAGCTTCGGCTATTGGGTTTTTAATCCATCGACTTTTCTGCCTGCAAGAGAGAGAGAGAGTTTGTGTGATCTTCTCATTCTTTGTATCTAGTAACGTTGTAACAAATATTTATATGTAATACCTTAAACAAGAGTCTCATTGTAATAATTAAGGTAATGTACTTCAATCAATTTATACCTCGTGATTTACTCTGCTACAGCAGTTTTCTAGCAGATCTTCCTATTATACCGTCCCAACACAGCTTTAATTCTTTGGCAATATACATTTTAGTTTTAATTCTTTTTTAACTTAAAAGTTTTGTTTTTTGACAATGACATAGCTTCATTTACTTGTCAAAAACAACTGTCCCATCAGAACTTGCAACTGCTATCTGCATCAAACTATGAATTATTAAGGGTCAATATCACAGCAGTTTATGGTAACAAATTACATCAAGCCTGTACAAGTACAAGTTCAGAAGGACTGCATCAAATAGGGAGAAGCTGGAAATATTGCTCAAGGCCCTCGAGAGGTGCGAAAGCAGAAGCAGCCTTGAGATTTACTGGGAGGGATCATACCTCCTCCCTTGGATGTGTTAATGGCTTCAAACATGCAAACTACTTCATCCATTTCAGGCCTCTTGTCTGTGTTGGCGTCCCAGCATCGCTTCATCACATTCGCTACAGAACTAGGGCAGCATCTAGGTATCTCTGGCCTTAGATTCTGCAAATTATAATATAATGGTTACAGTGACTTGGATTAATAATTGTATTCAGTTCCAATTCATGTTTGAGACATTTTGAAGAACAGAGTTGCATGGTCAAGCACACGCACACACACACACACACAAAGAGTGTAGATTAATCTACCTGATGCACAACAGCTGAAGTGAGTTCGGAGAAGCTGAGGTCTGGATATGGCATGTCACAGCAATATATCTCCCACAAGCAAATACCAAAACTATACACGTCACATTTCCTATTGTAAGGGTGTCCATTTAGGACCTGTTAGAGATTGAAGTGTTAGAAAGTGAGTGATATACAGAAGTCACATACTCGGGGACAAGAGAAAAGGCATGATTCTATTTGAAGTTCAAGTAGATACCTCAGGTGCCATGTAACCAAGCGTTCCAGTCTCCCCAGTCATTTCATTAGGATTTGAAGCCTCAACGCGGGCAACCAAAATCAGCTATTTTTACTGTTCGATTCTTGTCAAGAAGCATATTCTCTGTCTTCACGTCTCTGTGGACAATGTTTTTTGAGTGGAGATAGCTTAATCTGTTAAAGTATGGCGAGAATAACTTAAAAGTGATGCAAATACCAGTCTACTGATAATTATGCCAAAAAACCAACTTAAGGAAAAGCAAAGAAGTGCCAGAGAATATAAGAATATGCCAAGAAGTAAATCACATTAAAGTAACATGGAATCTTACCCTCGTGCAAGATCTGTAGCCAGTTGCATAACAACTTTGAAAGCGAGTTTCGCCCTTGAGTTTCTAATGAGGAAATTTTTAAGGGTACCTCCAGGAAGATATTCAACTACAACGCAACAGATATTATGTGGCATTCCAGGATGGCCATTATCTTTCTGTATGTTCATCTCTGATGCACCCATTGAGGCTCCTACGAACTGCAAAGGGTGATTCAGCACGGAGGCATGAAATCAATCTTCGTAAGCCCGAAAAGTATCTATATCTAGGATGGACCCATTGACATAGCAAAGGTCGAGCCAAAGTTCTAAAGTAATGCTTCGGGTAAGAAGCACAAACAGCATAAATCCACCATATTACCATAACAGTCCTACTTACTCATAAGAAAAGTCTCATAATTTTTCTCTTATATAAGGGCCAACATCATATCTTAACAGAATAAGAGAAAACGAAAAGGACTTGAGCAATGATCAAATGTCTCAAGCAGCAAATTATTACCTTGGTTACATTAGGATGATCGAGCTTGTGCCACACAGAAACTTCTTGCGCAAAAGCTGCTCTAAGTGAAGCTATTTCAGCCTGTATCCTGTGGCCTTCTTCACCCCAGTCAAGAAGTTTTACTGAATAATCGAAAGAAAAAGAATTAATGGTTACTGGTGCAAAAGCAACAGAGAATAAAAATACAGTAGCAACTCAAATCTTAGCTCACAACTAGTAACTACTAGTCTACTATGTAATCCCCACCACTTAGAGTTCGTTCTTAACTTAACATTTATTCACTTATTTCATAAACAATTCTCTTGTTATGGGATCTTCACAAGTAGTTCCATATTCAATATCTGGTGGTCCATCAAGCACCTCGGGCAAAATCTTGAAGCGCTGTGAACCTCTTCAAGCAAACAACTCATCCCCATAGGCTCAATCCCAAAAAGTGAACTATGGATTAGTCCTAACAAGTCTGCATAAAATCAATTTTTGTGACATGAACAACTCTTGCAAGTTGACTGTCCAAGAAACACAATTTCCACTACAAAACCAAGCTTTGTGCTAGAGAAATTTGAAGAAATAATAACAAGAACAATTTCACAAATCAATCCGATTCCAACATAACAGAGACCAGTAGTAGGCTAGTAGTATAAATAAAAGAAAATCAAAAATACCTGCAACATCTTGTCCATTGTAAACACCACGATGAACTGTACCAAAAGTGCCACGTGCCAGCACCGATTTCACCACGAGCTTAGAGGCGTCTATTTCCCACCCGTGCCTCACCGGAATCTCTCTCAAGTCTTCCTGGTGCTGCTTCCCTCCATTCTCCTGCTTTTTCTTCTCGAAAGTCGGATTTCTGCTCAGATGGCGGTGGAGCTGCTCGTCGAGGCTCTTCAGATCTATCTTATCCGCCCTCACAAATGCGCCGCCGCAACTGTCGTGAAATTCCTCCGTCATGTCGGCAAACGCGCCACCAGCGTCAATGCAACGTCGTTAGAGATTATTTATGTTGATGTAGTGGGAGCAACAGCAACTGTCAGCGTGTGTGGAAGTTTTATCAGTTGGGATTTGGAAATCAAATATTACTCTGAGATTTCCTGTCTGATCAATTACTTGCATGTGATGTGATTTGTGCTGCATTTATTTCTACCATTCTTGGATTTTTATTTCAATTTTTGTTTCTCTAAATTAGTTGTGCGTAAAAAGATTCTCAGGATATTATTATATTATCATATGAGTTTTAATTAATTAAGATAAATCGCCACAAGATTAGAAAACGATCTTTTGACCCAAGTTTTTAGGACCTAAACCCAGTTTCATCAACCATACCAATAAAATAAAAATCTCCTTTATAGAATAGCTATTCTTCAATACACATGTTTTGTTGAGCATCTGTTATAATTAACTTCGCATAACTAACTTCCTCGTTGATATATTTGTTCACGTCAGTTGTGAACCCTTGAGAAAATGAGTGCTAGGTAGATCGCCATTCATAAAGAACGGCAAATTAGACTGGTTTCATTCTAGTCCTATTACCTATGTCTCACTGTTCTATACTTCTAATACAATACCTCTCCACTATAGAATAGTCATCTGAAAATAGAAAAATAGATTTTAAAAAAAAATTAAAAAAAAGTAACAATATTAATGATTATAGAGAACAGGTCTATCTGAGGAAGGCATTTTACCAGTAATAATGAACTGCAATGAGTTAGCAAATTATGCTCCAACCACTCTCTGGAGAAATATATATAAATATAAGTGGAATTGTACGATCCTACCCACTATCCCTATAACAACTACAAAACTACTCATTTTGTTAAAAACTATGTAGGAAATACCCAAGTTTACTAAAATACCCTCGCTTTTTCAATTTTTTAACCATAAAGTTGTCAGATCCGAAGAATGCACTGATTTTAACACATTATCCCGATCGATCGGAACAAATCAAGAAATGGCCGGTCGATCGGGCTTTTAAAAAAAATTAAAAAAAAAAATATTGTGCCGATCGATCGGCACGTGCCGATCGATCGGCTTTAATTTAAAAAATATTTGTGCCGATCGATCGGCACTGCCCGATCGATCGGGCTTAAAATTAAAAAATATATATAATATATGTAGTGCCGATCTCATTCGATCGGCACACTCGAATCGGACCCAAATTTTCTCTCTCGTCACGGGAAAGTCGGCACGCTCATCGGCACGCACATGGACACAATTTCTTCATTCAAATCCGTCGGAAACAATGGAAGAGGTTAGTATTTATTCTTGAAATCTTAGTTTCTAAATTAGTTTGTAGATGTTGAAATTAATATATGATTGCATGTTTAAACTGGTTTTTGATGAAATATATATGTTGGGTTTAGTGAGTATAATATTGATCTGGTTGGATTGGGTGAAAATTGGTGAAAATGAGGTATAAATCGCCGGAAAACCGGCGCGCCATGGTCGACGGCAATTGAGCTTCAGTGCCGACCGGTCTGCCCGGTCTGAACCGGTCCGACCGATCGGCACGAATATTTTTTTTTTTACGTGATTTTTTTTAATTAATGTTATTTATTAAATATTATAACTGTAATAATTATAATTTTATTAAATATGAATTGTAATATATAGGTCAATTTTAAACGGTTAGCACTAAGAGACGTTACCCCGAGGATTACAACATATTATAAGCATACTTTAGGGACATTGATTAGAGAGAAATTATCTCGTCAGGGTGGTATGGATCTAGTCCAACGATTTATTCGTGGTCAGTTCGGGGGCATAGTGGGTTGGCCAGATGGTAGGAATGTTATGCGGGCTCTTCACCAGCTATTATGCTATGAAATTTCGGTACGACCTTCGGAGGTTTGGTTTAATTACGTTGGTCACAACATCCGTTTCTCTTATCCGGAGTTTGCATTGGTTACTGGGCTCATATTCGGCGAGTGTAGTTTCGATATGGCAGCATCTTATCAGCCTACTCAGTCTGGGGTCTACACTAGGTTCAATGATGGGAGACCGATAGAAGCGAAGAACTTGTTAAGCTGGTTTACAAAATATGAGCCCGGTGGCGTTTCAGATGATGACTTGATTAAGTTGTCGAATATTTTGGCTCTTTTCTTCTGGTTCTATGCTCCTGCAGAGACTAAGAAGATTGATACATGGATATGGATATTGGCTGATGACATCAACCAATGGAATGCGTTCCCATGGGGTGGTTTACCTACGAGGCCATGTTGCACTACCTCAGTTACCTACCAAATTCACTGGACCTCGTAGGATCAAAGTATAATCTCTACGGGCCGATTTGGGCACTACTGGTATAATATTTGTTCACAACTTAATTATTACTAATTTATAATTTTTTATTAGTTTAAATAACTCGATATATTTATATTGTAATATAGGTGTGGGCATATGATGCCATTCCCAGTTTTGGAGCTCGTTGTGCGACCCTTCTACATCCCGATGGTTTCCCTCGTTATTTACGGTGGTCGTTTAATGATGCCGATCAGCATGATATAGCCGGGTTTTTTAAGCGCCAGGTAAAAATACTTTTATTATTAATTACAATGAATATGTTTTGGATTTTTTTATTAATATTTAATGCACAAATATTATGTATTTCAGATGAGAGACTCGGTAGTGTTTGAAGTGTTAGTACCGAACGAGCTTGAGGAGAGGTGTCTATATTGGCAGAGTGCAGTCGGTAGTAATCCATTTGGGATACACTTTCCTGTGCCCTTGAACCCCCTACAGCCGGCACAGTATGATCAAGGTGGACGGCGTATCTTGATCAGGCGCAGCGAGGAGAGCAGACGTAGTACGAGCAGAGGAGTTGTCGGTGAGGAGGAGGAGCAAGAGGAGGGGCACACTGTCGTAGATAGTAGGAGAGTTCAGAGGCGTGCCCGCCGTACACAAGCATCTTCATCAGCAGCGAGAGATGCATCTAGTAATAAACTTAAATTTTAAGTGAAAATGTTTTGGTCAATTCCTCCTTTAATAATCGTCTACTTTTTTGATAATTATTAGCAGTTGATGAGACATCTAGTCTTCTAGACCCAAGAATAGAGGTCATGATCAGTCGATCTATTCAAGAGAATTTTGATTGGTGTGAGCAAGATATGATGAATAGAATTGATGATTATCATCGGACTCTCAGTCAGGAGCTAGTGAGTAGGTGTGAGGAGCTGCTAGATAGAAGTAGTAGGTCAAGATCATATTCATCATATTATGATCACGAGGAGGAGCCTAGACCATTTCAGTCTGGATATAGCTGACATGCTCAGGCTACGCAGTGGCCTCGGTGGGACGAGCCCGCACCACATACCGATCATGTATGGGAGAGGCATCCATCAAATCAAAATGAGGAGGATATGGATGTGACTGGCGGCGAGTTGGTAAGAGAATTCTTCAAATAATTTAATTTTTTTTTCCTAATTTAATAATTAAATTTTATAGGATATGTTTGAGCCGAGTAACTCGTTGGCTGAGAGTTTTGAACAGTATTTATCCGGTAAAAGCTTGGCCTTTCGACGTCCAGATGCTTTTCCACTTGAACGAGAATGGTTCGAGAATTTTTTGAAGATTGATTATGATATGGATTGTGAGATGGTAAACTGCTACATCCAGTCACTGCGGGTCAGGCTAGGTGAGGGCAACCTATCCGGGACTCCGGATGTCCAACACACGATCCATAGCGGACTCTACGCCTTTGTAAGTACATTTCATATTTGAGTATTTTATAGAAAATATTTTATTTTTTTAGTGTAATTTTATCGTTAAATAATTGTTTATCAGATGGCTATTACGCAAGCGTGGATCAAGTTTTGTAAAGATCCACAAAGTACGAGACACGAGAATGATGAGGATTATAAATGGGTTCCTCAAGAGGAGGATGTTCAGTGCGTGAAGGGGATTCCAGATCTTGGAATAAGCGATTGGTACTCCGCAAAATATGTAAGTACTTTTCATATATTTTATTAGTACTTAATCTTAAGGTTCCAACTTATATATTTGTGTCTATTGTAGATTATATTTCCAATCTTGGCAGCACACCATTGGTTCGTGTTGCGGTTATGCGTTTCAGATTGGAGACTCGAGTTGTATGACTCGAAAAATCAATATAGAGACGCGAGTGTATTCAATTGGCGCGTCAAATGCCTTATAGCTTTTCGGAAATTAATAGCGCGGTTCTTATGGCATGGGAATTATTAGGCGTGTAATGCATATGGTTATCCATTCCCAGGAGGACAGAGACCCTCAATTGTGCTTATTTTCGCGAATTTCATATGAGATTATATACAGACAAAAATAATAGACCATATCATACGAAATATTACGTACATAAATTTAACACTACATGAGATTATTCATTATTTGATGGCCCCGGACACTTACGCCTTGTGTGACCTTGTTCCCCGCACATGCTACACTTCTTTGGCGCACGAGATCTGCTGCTAGATGTACCGACTTCTACAGCGGATCTATGTCGGCTATTCCTCGATCGTCCTGCTTGACGCGTGATAATTGGCGGTAGTACCACCATCGCATCAATCTCTGCTGGAACACCCCACTCGCCCCGTGGAGGTAAAGGATTCACCACACCCGCATATATCTCCCTCCATGTTTCCGTCCGATAGTAGTAATTGATGTGATCATATAAATTCTCCCGACGGTTGTATAAAACTGCAATTGCATGCTTACAGGGGATCTCGTCCAGTTGCCATACTCCACATTCACATGAATGACTACTCAGATCAACTCTCCACTATCTTTTTCCAGTGTCTACCTTAAATGAGTCAGCAGTCACGGATGTAACAACATACCTGAGTGCTGCATCTCTTTCATTTCTCATTCTCATATCTACAGCTTCAATCAAAATATCAGTCATCGCATGAGCCTTTTGTCTACGAGCATCAAACCACTTTTCGAGCAAATGTCGGATTGTCTCGATCATAGCACATATTGGGAGACGTCTTGCAGCCAGAAGTCGAGAGTTAATAGACTCAGCCAGGTTGGATGTTAACATACTGTAACGTCGGGTAGGACATTGTGATCTGGCCCACTTATCGGGACCGATATCCATCAACTTCTCGTACGCTGCGAGTTGTGCCTCTTGTATCGCGTTCAACGCGCGGTTGAAGACTGATGTTCGATATGCGTATGCTGCCTCGTGGAACATCTACACGATCCACTTACCGTATCAAGCAATCTTATTTGCGATGTGGTAGTAGCAAAGACCGTGGTGTGCTTCCGGATAAACATCTCTTACCGCGTTGGCTATACTTTTGTGTTGATCTGATACAATTACTAGATCACTAGTGGAGGAGAGTGCTGCTCGGAGCCGAGTTAAAAACCACTTCCAAGAAATATCATTTTCAATCGGACCAACACCAAAAGCAAGTGAGAATATTTGTTCGTTAGCATCAATACCAACAGCGACAAATAGTATGCCCTTATTCCTTCCCTTCAGGTGTGTCCCATCAACCGCAATCACGTTTCTAAGCTGGAATAACCAAGGACTTCGGCAAACACCAAGCATAAAAAATAGATGTCGGAAATCACCATCAGGACCAACATCTAGATCTGTCAAAGAGCCTGGATTTTGCATACGGAGCAAATGCAAATACTTCGGAAGATTTTTATATGACTCTACATGGCTACCGTAAATCATTGATATCGCAGCATTACGTGCTCGCAGCGCCACTCTATAACTCGCTTGGATTCCAAACCTATCCAAAAGATCAGCTTGAATATCGGCGAGTTTCAGTATCTTGCTCTGGCGGTGCATTCTCTGCGCAATATAGGCGGCTACGGCCTTTGCCCGCACATTTCTCGATCCTAAGCCAGATAGATCGCGGTTGCATGTGTGCTCGGGGTTGTATACGGTCACCTCCCAAATTTTCGTGGCCCTACAAGCAGCACGAAGAAAATATGGACACGTGTCATTACGCTTGCATATGTATTCGAGTCTTTTTGTGCACGAACGTCGGCACATGAAATCCACTCCATGTTCCATATGCCACAGTGCGACCATAGCATATAATTCATCTTTCTCCCAAAAAACAGCTCCTTGCCGCAAATCACAATCCAATATAAGAGGCAAGCTCGTTGTGAATGGTGGGTCAGATGTATCGAGAGGTATAATTGGAATGATCCAATTACTTGCTGCTTCCATGTTGCTGTACAATATTTCGTCATCGGTATTTGGACGAGTGATTGGAAGAAGCATCGACATGATTTGGTTGACGTCGCCCTCTCGTCGGATCCATGCAGCAAAGTCACCAAGCGAACAATTGATCAATGCTTCAGGAATACCTTCATCTTCATCCTCAGATGAAGTGTCGAGATAAGCTTCTTCATCTTCATCTGTTTCGAGATGGGTCTCCTCTTCCTGACCACTTCCACCGGGGTTGCTTCGACTCCCACCTGGGTTGCTTCCACTGTTTGACTCTTCAAACTGGTTATCACCTCCGAATTGATAAGACTCAATGAATGTTGAGTTTCGAGCTTCACGATTTACTACGCCGGTATTATTGGGATGCACTAAATATACTGCAGGCTCTACGTCTAGAAGACAAATACGTTGTGGATCAAGATCACTCCCGATAACGGCCTTGATCGTTCTATGACTTTTACGAGACTCTACAGTATAATAGATGTGGTAGTCGGGCGGAACTGAATATGCATCCAGAGCGTATTGAATATATTGTCGTAGTACTGCAAGACAAATATTATTTGTCGGAATCCAAACCATTGTCTCTTGGCCACCAACATATTTCGATTCACTATCGAAAACTCCGTTAAAATTGACAACAAATTGTTTCCAATCATTCTCCATATTTTTTTCTTGGTTTGGTGGTGGTGGAAATGAAAGAGGATGGTACCAATAGGAAATGAAAGAGGATGGTAGCAATAAAGACGATGGTGAGAAATAAGTGAAGTGATGAGACGAATTGTAAAGAATTTATTGATGATAAACTGTGCGCTATTGGTCAAACTGTATAATTTATTCACGTGAAAGTTTCTATAGATCGAAAATGTCATAAGGGCACACTGTACACTGTAAAGGTGATAGGGCCACTGATGAATTTATTCACGAGTGCCCTATCGATCGGACACATGTGATCTCATACTGCCATATCAATAGTATATATCGGTCCGATAACAATGTGCCGCAGCTAAAAAAATGTGATAGGGCACTGACACATTTTAATAAAGTGACTCCGATCGATCGGACCTTACATATGTGTCCGACCGATCGGACATATGACACACGGCCGATCATAAACGGCCGATGCGATCGGCCACGACCGATCAGTCCGATCGATCGGCCAGGCCCGATCACATATTTGTCCGATCGATCGGCCACGGCCGATCATGCGTGTTCGAGGCCGATCGGTCGGACGTGATATTTTTATTTTTTTTAAACACAAATCAATCATTTATTTCACGAAAAATTATAAAAACAGTTCACAATCATTGAGAAGATATTGTATTTATTGAAAAGTAAAGGTATTTTCGTAAACCTGGGTATGTAGTGTTATTATATATAAAAAATGGGTATATTTGTGTTTTACTTTAGCGTCTTGGGTATAACACCAAACCCCTCTAAATATAAATAAGAGAAATAAAATCTGCAATGAGTCTGAAAGAGCAAATTATGCTCCAACCACTCTCTGAAGAAATATATATAAATATAAATAAGAGAAATAAAATTGGAACCTTTTGTCGGATTAAAGGGTAGAAGTTCGTCAAAAGGAATTTGATATTTTTAACTTAAAAGTGAAAGAGAATCAAACTGAATTATGATCAATTTCATAAACAAACCCTAAATCGGAAAATATAGAATATAAAACCAAAATACCCTGACATCTAATTCAGCTTGACCAAATTTAACAAGTCCCTTATAGCATCCTGCAACCTTTTCATTAAAAAGGATGCAACAAGAGTGTTTGAGTGAGTTCATCCAAATATTGGTAAGACAAATAAGATTCTAATACTGACGAGACATAACTCTATCATTAAACCCTAAATCACAAACCTTAATCCTTAAACTATGACTCATGAAACATAACCGTCTATACCAGATGAAGAATGATGTGGCCGCAGTTAGGCAAAACAATGTATTCTACTAGGCATACTAGCCTACATCTAGAAGTAAAATCATACCCATAATTTGACTAATAAAAAATATGCAACAATATCCTGACAAATCATTTCAGTACTTCATTACACTAGGATAAAAGAAAACGGCAAGCAAAAGTAAGAATAATATATTCCAAATGATATGGAGAGAGAATACTAATATACCAAATCTATTTGCTATATAAAAGATCTAACATTATGTGACTAGGTCGAATTACAAATACATATACCCAACTGTTAGATTGCAGATGCATTAAAATAGATACTAGTACTCAGGAACTAAATGTTATTCAAAGGAAAGTAAATTCATGCTACCTTGAGGTAGTGACCCATTTAATGCAAGTAAAACAATGCAAGCATAGTCATATTGATATATGGTAGATCTTAAAATGATGACATGAAATACTATGTAGAAATTATATTTTGTAAAGTGTAGTGCTCCAATAACAATTTATTTACATATATAATTTTGAAATAGAACATAAGCAGAGAGGTAGGTTGGAATTTACCTCAATGAAAGCCTCCTTGAGATGGAAATCTGTTATCCAGAAAAGCAGTTTCCACAATTATTCTGTCTTAACAGTGATACTCTTCGCACCCAAAAGCATTCTACAAGACTCCAGTATCCAGGAGTATAAAGACACGTAGAGAATACTATAATTTAATAGCTACCCAACTTTTTGAAATTTGTAGCGTAGAACCTAAATGTACTGAACAAATGCTGTTGGCCACTCTTTATAAAAAACCTCATGGAGCACATGTAGGTGATTCCCCTAGAGTAGAACGGAAATGAACCACAGTTTCAGGGTAATATTTTCCCACAAGCTAGAAACAAATCAGTTATCAAATAACCACAGCAAAACGATGATGATGATGATGATAACTGTGCTTGCTATATGGCATACATTAAGATCCAGAAACAACAGTACAAAAAAGCTGAATGAAACAGTAATGTCAAATAGGTTTAAAATTTCAAAGAAAAAGAAAAAAAGTAACTAGCATGTATAATTGAAAACCACACCTAATCGCCCCCCAGTTGTAAAATTACATACAGACAACACATTGACTTCAAGGAACAGTTGTATATAATCAAGAATGCTAAAAAGGATGTTTAAGATGTTTAAGAAATACTTAAACATAAAAGAGAAGTGTCTAGTGAAGAAAATATAAGGTAAATAAATGGGAAGAAATGTTTTTATCTTCACATGTCAAATGAGTAATCAAAAGATGGAAAGAAAAACTCACACATATGTATAGCTATGACTAGTGCAGAATCCAGAGGCAATACTTTACATGACCTATTCGTATGTGCAATTCAATAACATATATGAATATAGTTAAAAAATAATTTTTGTACATAAAACTGCTTCGTGTAATGAGAATAGAGAGTATCTGGGACAGTGGAAAACCACTAAATCCGTCGTTTTTTCTTCTCTGGTGTTGCGTGTACTTGTGTTTTGATTCCATAAGTCTTCAACTGAAAATTCTCAAAGGCATCAGAAACCGCTCCAACCTGCAGACACCAGAAAAGTTCAGTATTTATAATTGCAACAGCATAACAGTGGAATTCAATATGTTCTATAGCAGATTCAGCAGACCAGTTCAGGCTTCTTGGAGTACACCCGGACGATTATGTCTTGGTAAGATGTGGGAAGCAAGTGACTGATGCGATCATCCGAAATAGTGAATTTCAACTCACTATCATAATCCTAGAAAAGAAGGGGGAGCAGTCA
Organism: Lavandula angustifolia; assembly: GCA_028984105.1. Classification (NCBI taxonomy): domain Eukaryota; kingdom Viridiplantae; phylum Streptophyta; class Magnoliopsida; order Lamiales; family Lamiaceae; genus Lavandula; species Lavandula angustifolia. The sequence goes on from CM054824.1 coordinate 15,766,217, forward strand.
AAATTTTGTAGGTAGGATGTAAATCACAGGGAAGAAGACTCCAAAAAGGGCAAAAATGGGGACATAATTCATACCTGGAAAAACTTGATGCTGAAAAACAAATGCAAGAAAAAAATGGGAAACATTAATATAGCCAGGCAAAACATATTACTATCTTTAAACTCAAAGGAAATTAAAAAATTTTCAATAGGGATAAGCACCTCTCGAGAGGATTGTGCCTTCTGCGGGTCAAATCAATCGGGACATTGCTAACTACAACATCATCCTCCCTTAGTGACACACTGCCGTTTTTCTATACAACAAGAATGCAAGATTGATAAAATGATAAAAACTTTATGGAGAAATCTTATATACGTTATTCTCGAAAGCAATCATACCTGGGAACAAACAATATCTTGTGCGGTAACTTTTTTGAAATTCTCCAATTTGTCCTTTGGAACAGCATACTCATTACAAAACTACAAAACCAAAAGTAAGCCAGCACATAAGCTTTCATGCATTATGTTAAGGAAAAAAAAAAAATTAAAGAACGTTAGTACAAATCGCTTATCATCGAGTGCTTAAATTTATGCAACCTGATATAAGTCCCTTCGCCGAATCCGAAGGATCAAATCCCTAGATTCCTTCAGCTCTTCGTCTGGAGCAGTCTCAATGGACTTTAGAATAGTGTCATCTAACTATAATAGAAAACAGAAACATGAACCCAAAATATATGCAATAAGCAATTACTACTGATATAAATTAGAGAGATCCTCAACCTTCCAGTACTGAGAAGGATCATGTATGTGAGATGCTATCTGTAGATAACTGTTGGCACTCACTAAGGCATCTACAACCATCAGATCTATAGCCTTAAACATAAACAAAATTTGCAGTAATTTTTACATATGAATGAACACCCGAGATTTATCAAGTATAATATAGTTATGTTTCTGCTTTGATATGCAATTAAATAAACTGCACATTATTTCGTCACATACTTTTACTTTTGCATGGGTATAGACAGTTCTGAACAGATCAGCTCGCGTGGCAAACAACTTGTGGATGGTCAGATCTGAAAATTATAATCTATAAAAATGGGATAGTAACTAAAAGAGAAGGTGATATATATCTAAGTAGATGCTGACATTCTTTGGCCCGATAGCATATCTCATCTCCCATAACTCTCATATTTTCCATCAACCTGCAAGTCATGAAGAATCATTCATGAAATATGGCTGTATCTACTAAAATTTAGTCCAAGTTATTAGTAAACTAACGGCAAATAAATTTTTGATAACCTCTCGAATTGAAAGTTGCCTCCTAAACCACATGCTCGGCTATCCCGGACAATATAATCAAACCTACAGCATAAAACTAATTATGTAATGTAATATAAGAAAGGGGGGGGAAGATACATGGGAAATATGATATCTAAAACAAAGTATGGTCCCTTGAGGTTACTAACTTGTCAACATCAATGCCATTTCGACCATTCGCCACAATATCGTAGAGAAAAAGTTTTTCCCTTGAGCTCTAGAGATTGAAGAAAACCACATATTTAATCTGAAGAAGTGATCTGACATACCATAAAGCTGAAATATTATAAATAAATAAAAATTGCATTATCTTTACATATATCACTTACCTTCCCTGTAGTATGTCTAAAACTTGCAAGTATCATTTCCTGACAACAGTTAGGGATTGAAAGAATGGTCATAACTCACAAGTAGAACATTAAATTAATGACGCACTTTACATATGAAAAAAAAGGTTAATACCATTGAGACAGTCTCATCATAAATTCAGAAAGCTTCATGAGTAAACATAAATAATACCCCAGAATATATTTGAGGAAAATAATATGCGTCCATCATTCAGAATAAAAACACAATTTGGGAGTAGCACCAGTAACAACTAACATGTGCCTATCAATATCTTCAGTGTAGCATCTAAATAGCAAACAGTGGACCTAACACAAACTTACAAGTGGTAGACGTAAAGCAGAACTAACACTCCACAAAAATGAGTAATGATTTTATCTGATCAGAATGTTACCATATTCCATTTTTCCACATGTTCATGTAACAAAGAAAAATCAAGCAGGATGCACAGATTAAATCTGATGATGATAAACATTGCCATTAACTCACCTTGACTCTTTTAACGGCATCAACATCTATGTCAATGTGATGCTCATCAACAATATGATCCACCATCTTTACGGACATTTCTTCATGAGACCTGTACCAGTTAAACAGGGACATTATTCAACTGGAAAAGAATTATGATACACAAATACAGTTAGATACACAATATTACCATTCTGTTCCACTGAGAACTCTGGGAAGAACCTCATGTTCAAACAAATGGCTAAAAGGTCCATGACCTATGTCATGCAAGAGCCCTATCAAGCAAAACGTAATAGGCAGTTAACAACAATAAATTATGCAAATAGACACTCCTACTCATCAGAACACAAAAATCTGTAGAACCTGCAAGTTTCACAGTTTGCATATCAAAGCGATCGATACCCAGCTCTAATCCCTGTAAATGCATACCATTCCACAAAAGATACTTAAATTTCACTATATAGTTCAAATAAATATTTCTAATGCAGACGATATACTTGTTGAGCCTTAAGTTTGTGAACAGCTTCACCAGCAAGCCAATAAACTCCAAGAGAATGTTCAAATCTAGAATGGATTGCTCCTGGATAAACCATGTGTGCCATTCCTGAAGATAAAATAACAAAACAAAAAGCTAGGCAGTTAAGGGAAGAGACTAGGGATAAAAGTCCTCATGTAGCATTAATAAGGCTTCTGAATGAATTTTAGGATACTGAATTTCTGAGAATTGCAATTTCCCAGGAGAAAAAACGCTTAGTGGCACCAAACATGTCTAAATACCATGAAGTCCCAAATTCAATATATGAAATAAAATCAGAAATAGAAGAAAACGAAAGCTGGCAGTTGATTTACCCGTTATGTTAATCAACATAAGTAAAAATATTCATGTTACGTGTATTTGAGTGTGATGATAATGCTACTATTTTGGTTTTATTCAAGAGTAACCGAAAGTTATAATTCATAGACCTCAAGTCGCTTATTAGCATAACCTTCTCAAGAACCAAGTGCAGTAATTGGTACATGATTATTAAGAAGGAAAATAAGATGTTGTGCACTCACCTAGTTGCTTAAGATCGCGCAGCCTGTCAAATAAACAAATATCATGTCAGAAACTCCGTTTCTTTTGGACCCTAAAAACACACCCTAGTCCAAGTACGTGTAGGAGAATCTTGAAATTAATTCTTCAAACCTATCTTACTTCCCAAACATGATTTGCCATCTATACATAAATTTATCTCACTTTGTCCAAACAAACAATATTCTTCCTGACATAAATGCTACTCTCAACAAATTTTTCCAGAAACGATTAAATCTGCCCTCACTTATTTCACTACTAATTTTCAGTAATTTCACAACAATATTTTTATTAGATTCTAATTATCAGATTCTAGAACTCCAAAATTCTCAACCGAACACCTAACAAGAATCACATATACATCAGATAGATAGGGCAGAATCTTTTACCTTTGAAACTGCTCAGTATCCACAAATTTCAAACAAAGCTGCACAACAGTAAAAGAAATCGATAAATTCACAATAATCTAAACTTCATTTATTCTAACTCAGATTAAATATAGTGGCCCCAAGAACAAACGTACACCATCTTTTATAATCCTTTAACCGTATACTATTTCACTAGAATGAATCTATCCACTGAATATAGACTAATTTCAGAATTCTAAGCATGAGAAACGTGACTCTAATAAACAGTGAGATTAGAACACTCAGATGTTGAGTTACTTGAGTAGTTCATCAATAGACTATTATGAGGTCAGAGAGAGAGAGAGAGCGCTACCTTATCGAGGTATATGTTTCCATGGACATTGTCGTGAACGTGTTTAGAGAATCTCAAATCTTGTGAACTCACGAAACTGTAATACGATGAGGACGAGAACTCTTTGTCGCGAACGGCTCCCATTCTCGGTCTTCTTGCCTCCTCCGCGGTGCCAACGGCTACAAGTTTACAACTACAGAAGATAAGCAGAAAAAAGCTCCATCGCAAATGCAATTCACCATCATATGCCGCGTATATTAAAAGAAACAAACGTACCGTTGCACGGCCGCGCGGGAGGCGGCGAGGATTTAGCAGTTGCTTGCGTTGAGGAGTATCTTAAATTGAATTTGCACGAACACTGGAAAGGAAAGTGGAAGAAATAGTAGTATCACTCGTAAGGAAAGTAAGAGAAGGCTGGTGGCTCCAGCAAAGTCGTTTTGTTTTTCCTTTTGTGATTTTTGTTCCTTCAATAACGTCGAAAGTAAATAAAACTGTATACATTTTTATTAAGCGCGTGCTGTTTTTCCTTTTTTGATTTTTGTTTCATTTAATAAAGTAGAAAGTAAATAGTAGTAGTATACCTATGTTGCACGGACACTCCGAAAAAACCCGTCGTACTGTGTCGGACACGTGTCGGACACAGACATGCCCGGACACGCGTCCGACACGGCAAAAACGAGTCCAGAAATAAAAAAAATAAAAAAAAACGGACACGTTTTCGGACACGGCGATTTGTGTGTCCGACACGGAACGGACATTTTTTTTTTTTTTTTTGATACATGGAACCCGCAGCCGCTACCTTCGGTGCGCACTGGGTAAACCCCGCTCTTTGTGCAGTAGCCTGCAAATCACACAGGAGAATTCAACCACCCTAGGCTAACCATAGGTGACACAGGCTCCACAAAGTTGCTTCCAGTAGATTTGAACTCAGGACCTATCGGTCCCGGGCCTACCCACCTTCACCAACTTTGCCATCCCAAGGGGACAACGAACACGTTTTTTGATTTAGTCTTATAGTGGACACGGTTGAATGGGCCATGTAGTTAGAAATTAGTAAAAAGTAAATAAATATAAAATTAAATAAGTAAAGGGACAGTGTGACACGTATATATAATTAGTAATAAGTAAATAAATATATAATTAAATATTACTTACCTTATATTAGTAATAAGTAAATAAATATATAATTAAATAATTAAATATTACTTACCTTACTAATGTATTTAGATTATCTACTTATTTTAGTATTTTACATTTTTATGCTATGGTTATCTACTTATGAATTATGACTATGTCGTTTGAGTTGATCATTTGAACTATGAGTTTGATATTGAAAAATTTGACTTGATCATTTATATATATATATATATATATATATATATATATATATATATTAATAATTTAATATTTTTTTATATCAGCGCCCGTGTCGTGTCCTAAGTTTTTTAAAAAATGTCGTGTCCCGTGTTCGTGTCCGTGCAACCTAGTAGTATACTAATATGTACTTTTAAGCTCGTGTAAAAATACATAATTACTGACATAGCACGTTAAGGTCTTGTTTGGAAAAGCTTATCAATAATTTATTTTAAATTATCTTATTCTAAAAATAAATTATTTTTTTATTTAGAAATAGCTGAAAATAGAGCCGAATATCAAATTCCATAAACAACAATTCTTAAACTATATTATATATTTTTTCACTATTTAAGTTTTTACCTGTATCCAAACGCACACACAACTTATTTAAGTATATATGATATAAACACTTGTCATAAGTTCCAATTAAAAAAATACTATAAGAAAAAACATGAAGCATTCACTAAATTGAACAATTTTTATTTAAGATTAGAGAAATTTGATTGCTTGAACTCCCGCTTAGTCAAATTTAGCACCTGAGAAGTAAGCAGTGAACTAGTACTAAAACGGGGTATTAATATTATTCAAGCAGTCCCTCATAGCAAACAATCTGAAACTATAAGATCAATCAATCGCCAGAAAAAGATACTACAAAACATAGGCCAACAAGCAACCCAGAGGATGAATGCACCCAAATAGCAAACAAAAAAGGGCCAGTTACCCACAAAACTGTAGCATCGAAAACCACATTTTCAAAATTTAAAGAGCAAGTAAAGAACAAATCATAATATACCAACAATCACAACAATATTTTTATTAGATTATAATTATCAGACTATACTTTTCTTGCTTCATGCCCAATTCCTATAGGAATTTCTGCAACCAAAGAACTTCTTTGCAAGCTTCAGTTAACGTAATATATTCTGCTTCAGTGCTCGAAATCGCAACACACTTTTATAGTCTGCTTTGTCATGAAACTGCACAACCTGCAAATTTCATCAAGTATCCCGATGTGGACTTCCTACTATCAAAATCACCTGCTATATCTGCATTAGTGAATCCGTCTAGCATTGTTTTACCATTGGTAAAACGCAAACACACATTAGAAGTCCCCTTGAGATACCTCAGAATCCACTTGACAGCATTGCAATGCTCTCTACCTGGGTTAGAGAGAAACCGACTAACAACACCAACTGCATGAGCTATGTCTGGTCTAGTGCACACCATAGCGTACATTAGACTGCCAACGGCTGATGCATAAGGAACTTTATTTATATATTCTTTATCTTTCTCACTTTTAGGACACTGCTGAATGCTCAGCTTAAAGTGGCATGCAAGTGGAGTAGACACTTTCTTAGCACTACTCATGTTAAATCGATCAAGTACTTTCTTAATGTACTTTTCTTGAGACAACCAAAGCTTTCCATTTTGTTTGTCTTGTGAGATCTTCATCCCAATAATCTGTTTAGCCGGTCCTAAATCCTTCATTGCAAAGGACTTGCTCAAATCTTTTTTCAAGCTGTCAATTTTCCTGATGTCGTGACCTACAATCAACATGTCATCGACATAAAACAAAAGAATAATAAAATCACCATCTGAATAATTCTTCACATAAACACAATGATCAGATGTAGTCCTTTTATACTCTTGGTATGTCATGAAGGAGTCAAACTTTTTATACCACTGTCTCGGTGTCTACTTCAGACCATACAAGCTCTTCCTGAGACGACAAACATGACTCTCTTTACCAACTTCCTTAAACCCCTCTGGTTGCTCCATGTAAATTTCTTCTTCCAAATCACCATGTAGGAAGGTTGTCTTCACATCAAGTTGTTCAATCTCTAAATTCAAGCTAGCTGCAATACCAAGAACAGTACGAATGAAAGACATCTTTACCACAAGAGAAAAAATCTCTTCAAAGTCTACACCCTTTTTCTGACCAAATCCCTTCACAACTAGTCTTGCCTTGTACTTCGGTTGAGAAGATTGTTTTTGAGTCTTCATCTTGTAGACCCATTTATCCTTTAGAGCTCTCTTGCCCTTAGGCAACTTCACCAAGTCAAAGATGTGATTTTCATGCAAGGATATCATCTCTTCTTGCATGGCCTGCAACCATTCTTCTTTCTTGCCATGCTCAAGAGCCTCACTATAATACTCTGGCTCTCGTTCATTTGTCAACAAAACATACTCGTTAGGATTGTACCTGCTAGAAGGTCTCTTCTCTCTGGTAGATCTCCTAACTTCATTCTGAACTGGTGGTGGAGTTGGCGCTTCACTGCCCTCGGGTTCATCATAAACAATTTCATCACCATCTATGTTCTCTTCTTGCTCCGATTCAGCTCCCCCGTGATCAGAATCGACTAGTTCTGGGACTAAATCTGCAATAGGAATCTCATCTAGCAACTTCTGATTCTTTTCTTTTTCAATATCTTCATTAGTATGGTCTTCGAGGAAGACAACATCTCTGTTTCTGATAACCTTCTTTGTAATCAAATCATACAATCTGTAGCTAAACTCTTCATTTCCATAACCCAAGAAGATACACTGTTTTGATTTCACATCAAGTTTTGTTCTTTCATCTTTAGGAATATAGACAAACGTCTGACAACCAAAGACTCTCAAATGCTTGAAAGAGACTTCTTTCTCTTTCCAAACCCTCTCTGGAATATCACCATCCAAAGGAACTGATGGAGAAAGATTAATTATATCAACGACGGTCCTCAAAGCCTCAGCCCAAAAAGACTTAGGCAACTTCGCATTAGATAGCTTGCATCTAATACGTTCAGTAATTGATCTGTTCATCCTGCCTGCAATACTATTTTCTTGAGGAGTCTTAGGAATTGTCTTCTCAAGTATGATCCCCTTTGATTTGCAATAGCTTTCAAACGGTCATCTGTATTCGCCATCGTTATCTGCCCGAACACGTATCAATTTGTTACCCTTCTCTCTTTCAACTCTGTTGTGAAAGTCTTTAAACATCTCAAGGACCTGATCTTTAGATTTCAAAGAAAAACACCAAACTTTCCGTGCAAAATCATCAATAAACTTACAAAATAACTTGCACCACCAAGAGACTTATCTTTCATGTAGCACACATCAGTATATACTAATTGTAACGGGCTCGACATCTTAGATGGAGGTTTACTCTTAAATGCAACTCTAAGTTGTTTCCCATAGATGCAATCAATACAAAGTTTAAGAGTAGTACCTTGTATTTCGGGCTCTTTCGAACAAGTGTCTGAATCCTCTTCTCACTCATATGTCCAAGCCGTATGTGCTAAAGATCTAAGAGCAATCACGAACTGAATTTATCTCTCCCTTGCTTAACCTTGCACGCGTCCAGTACAGAGTATTTCTTTTCTTTCCTCTAGCAACAACGAGATTTCCTTTCGCAAGCTTTCATCTGCCTCCACCATTTGTGCTAGTAAAACCATCATCATCAAGTTTTCCTGTAGCGATAAGATTCAAACGCATACTAGGAATATGCCTAGCATTCTTCAGAACCAATTGACAACCAGTATTCATATCTAGATATATATCTCCAATGCCAACAACTTTGCATTTGGACTCATTTCCCATCTTGGCGTAGCCAAAATCACCTTTGGTATAGGTAGAGAAGAAATGCCGATGTACAGAAACATGATAGGAAGCACCAAAATCTACTAGCCAATCAGTGTCGTGGCAAGTAGCATTTACACTACCATCATCACAAGGTAAAAACAAATCATCGTCATCTGCTGCCACTACTCCTGTAGTATCTTCTTCTTCATTTTCAGTCGTCTTAGCTTTGCTCTTTTGCTCACCAGATTTTGCCTTCAAAATTCCGCAATCACTCTTATAATGACCCATCTTATGACAGTAGAAGCACTCAATATTTTTCTTTGACTCGGACTTTCCCCTGGATTTATTTTGTTTGTTGTGGGGTCCTCTGCTCCTACTTCTCCCCTTCATTCTTTCTTTTCAGAAACCATTGTCTGGGGTTCAGTGGCCAATCCTTGTTCTTTCATTCTAAATTCTTCATTCATCACGACCTCTTTTGCTAAGGCCATAGTCAATACACCATTTGGAGCTGAATTAGTAACAGAGACAACCATCGTGTCCCAACTGTCCGGCAATGAATTGAATAAGAACAAAGTCGTCGTTTCATCATCCACATTTAGCCTCAAATTTAGTTGCTTGATTTATCATGCCCTGGAAATTGCTCAAGTGCTCAGTCATATCTGAGCCATCAGTATATCTCATACGAGCAATTTGCTTCAAACACAAAGCCTTGTTCAAAACCAGATTTGCGCTCATACATGTTTTCCAGCTTCTTCCATAACTCATCAGCTTTGGTGTTATTAACAAAGTGTTGGAATATACTCTGTCCAATCCACTTTCTAATGTTTCCCACTGTTTTCCTGTGCATAGAGGTCCATTTTTCGTCAGTCATATCTTTTGGCTTTGCCGAATCTCCTAGAACATGGTCATACAAATCTCTACAATATAAGTAATCCTCCATTCTAGGCTTCCAAGTTGAATAGTTAGTTGCATTCAACTTAATCATACAACCACTATCTGAATCCTCAATTTTAATCAGTATTCAACCTCGCTCTGATACCAGCTACGGAAAATAATCCAATTTTCTCAAGCCACCGATTAAAACAAGATGAACCAATTCACAAATAATAATAACTTGCGGAAATTAAATGCACAAAAACACCAACAAATTTTACGTGTAAAACCCAATTGGGAAAAACCACGGTACCTAGTCCAGACAAAATAGCTCCACTATGATGATAAAGAATTACACAAATCAATCCGGTGACTACGGACGATATAAGCACCAATCAATCTACCAACCAAAACTCCACAAGTATATCCAACCTACAATCTATAAAATTGAAAATACGTTACCAATTGAAAATCTCAAATTGAACCGGTAGATGAATAAAAATCACCAAGACGAACACACAAACAAGAAATCAAAGACTTCAATTAAAATCCGCAGCCACGAAGACAAAACGTGTGGAAGTCGTTTGACGAGACGGTGAGTTGATCAAGAGAGAGAGAAAGACGTGTCCTTTCTTTCTCAAAAATCCAGTCGCCCTTTTTCCTTCTTCTCACGTTTTCAAAGGAAAAAACCAAAACTATATACTTGTTGGTGGGCCAAGAAAATCAAATGGGCTGACCCACCTAAGCCCAACAAAATAATAATTCGATTATGTTATATGATGAATATAATAATTATTTAAAGTTTCAAGCCGAACTTCTAAAAGTCTAAAACTATGTCCAATCCACTTGATCAGAAAACACTATTGAATTTGGCAGGGAAGGGATCTATTAAGCATCAGTTGGAACATATTTCTGGACATAAAATCACGAAGCGTTTTTATTCTAGAAAAAAACAAGTTCCCTTAAAAGGAGAAAACAAGTTGCTTTATTTAAGTAGGCATGGCACTTGATGAAGCTCGATCGAGCATCTATCGATACTGGCTTGCCAGTTCACCATCCTTGACGATGTAATGCTGCGGAGGAAAATCCTGACCCTTGAAATACCTGTCCAGCATATCCTTTACTCCAGCCGCGTAGCGCAACTGTGTCGCCACGAGCATTGTAGTTTAGTATGCATTACACGTTAGGTGAAATGATCTTGAAAGTTTAAATCTTTTACCTGGGCATCAATTGTAGTTCCGGAGATGTGAGGTGTCATGGCTTGGTTCGGCATGTATCGCCATGGATGATCCTTCGGAGCTGGTTGTGGGTACCAAACATCTCCACTGTAACCTAAGTTGTTGAAAAAACAAAGCATCATCATTATCATATCCTTACAGCAAACACATTCAAATCTACTAACATGAACTGAGAGAGCTGCAATTTTATGATGATCGATCTTTTAAAGGTTTTTAAGGGTGAATTGTTTTGACGGAGTACCTCCGATCTGTCCACTGTTACAAGCATCCACAACTGCTTGAGTATCCATAATTGCCCCTCTAGCATTATTTACAATTAAAACTCCCTTTTTCAGCTTCGCAATCTTTTCTTTATTAAACATTCCTCTGAGTAACACAGAACAAAAATCATCATAAGTAGTAATAAACCAAATAAAATTTTGTGTGGTGAAATTGTACAATTTAGGACATGAATGGATGAACTAACTTACTTCGTTTTCTCAGTAAGAGGCATGTTGATGACAATTATGTCACACTTAGGAAGCATTGCATCCAGATCCTCCTCATAAGTCGCTCCAATTTGACTCTCTAGCTCCGCATCCATCTTGATACGGTCATGGTACAGAAGATTACAGTTGAAAGGCTTCAACCTCTGGAGCAACAGACGGCCAATACGTCCGGCTCCAACAGTTCCAACGGTCTTACCTTCAAGGTCGTAAGCTCGGTGAGCAATAGCTGCAACATCCCACTCCCCGTTAATGACCTGATGATATCCAGGCAAGAAATTCCGGATAAGGATGAGAATCCTCATGAGTTCATCTTCGGCAACTGAGACAACATTGCTTCCAGTGACCTCTGCCACAGTCAATCCAGCATCAGCCGCTGCCTTGAGATCAATGTGGTCCGAGCCAATTCCAGCAGTGAGCAAAAGCTGCAGGTTTTTCGCCTTCTTGATCCTCTCGGCAGTTACGTATGCCGGGTGGAACGGAGTAGATATCAGCACGTGCAGGTCGGGTATGTGTTTGTCAAGCTCTGTAAATGAATTCAAATAACAAAAACCAAAGCCAATCAGTCCAGTTTTTCATCAAACATAAATATTCCACCATAACATATCCATATTTCTTTTGACATCTCAAATTTGTACATCACTCAATTACTTTTTCACTCTCCACTAACTTTCCCTTTTTTTTTTTTTTTTGAAAGACACTAACTTTCCTACTAAAGAGAGAATTCAATAACCTCATTTTGAACTTGATCAACAAACCAATATATAAGCCGCCAAACCTTTGGTGGAAATGTGAATTTAACGCCATTTTGCAACATAATATTTTGGCCCTTACCGCAGTCTGGTCCGTCTTTGTCCGGAGTAACTATGTATTGGTGACCCTTGGACTCCAGCCACTCGCGTATCCCCAATGCATTCTCCGCACAACCTACGAAATCCGGATTCGCTGAAGCATACTCATTTGCCTTGTAAAAGACACCCACAATCTTCTTGCTGCCGGGAGAAGCCTGCGTTTGCATTGCACGGATTTTGTCAGAGTAATCACATACTTTTAAGAGTTGCGCCCTCGGTCTCACTGAAATAGTTCGGTTTCTTATCGCAGAGAGTAACTGATGTGTGTAGAGCTGGGTAAAGTTATAAGTTCTTAAAAAAAAATGTTGTAGTTATTTGCCAAAAAAAACTAGTATACTCGACTAGGGAGTATTAGCTTTATTTATGAAGAATCCTGTTAATGGCTGAAGCCGGAAAACTTCTTAATTGTTATTGTCAAATTGTCAAATCTCTTCTTTAGGAGAATATCTTTTTTTACTGATTTAGCATTTAGCACCACATAATAAAAATCTAGTATTGTTTACTCATCACAACTCGAGTAAGGATATTAAACCTCACCAGAAATCAATGACGTATTGTTCTACTTTTCATTGATTTTGTTTGATTTTCTAGTGAGCTGGGGATGGGCGACTCACATGCTCGGCCTAATCCTCTGATTCAGTTTTTAGCTTAATATTCCAATTTGTTATCAGAACTACTTTAATTTATTATCAGAAATACTCCGTCCGTTCTTTTCAGCCTGTCCCACCTACTTTAAAATGTTAAAATTACAATTATTTAAATAAAATATCCACTATTTTATACTTTTAAGCCATTAGCTTGCACTTTTACATACAGTATATTAAAAAATCCCTAAGGAAACCAGTGTTTCAATGAAATGGATGGAGTATTAAATATTTATGGGATAAACGGGAAGTCAGTGAAAACTAGTGGGCCCGGTTAAACTGAGCAATGAAAGAGTTCAACTGACTTGAGCTGCCACGTAATAATACAGCAAATATGTTGTCGTCACGTTTTCACACACTCGTCGTGGTCCGTGTGGTTTCACTTTCTTTCTTGTCCAATACAAACAGTCGTTACACTCTATACAGATTTTTTGCAACGCAGTTTTACTTTTAACCAAAAAATCAAAATACCAAAAACCAAAATAATTACAAATAAACAAATACAATAAATTTAAGAGGAGCAAATAATATTAAAGATGCGGATTTGATTTTACAGGAGGCTTACGTGGAGGTGTCTGGTGAAAACTGAAGAAGCAGCTGAATTCCCTGAAGAAGTGAAAGCACGAACTGCAGAAGTAGCGGCGCGTTTCATCGCCATCTTCAGCTGATCAAAACTGGAAGAGTGTGCGAGAAATGATTAGGAGGAAAAGGGGAGAGACTGTAAAGAACTGTAGGGCTATCTACTGGAGAGAAGCGTGAGTTGTGATCGAGAGAATGCTACCTTTATATAGGGAGATAGACAGATGAAAAAAATATTAGTTCGTCGACAGCTACTGTTTATGGATATTTTTTTGGCCACATCCGTTAAATAGAAAGTATAAATAACATTATAACAATCATTAAATCCTAGATTTAAAGGTTGGTGTTATAAACTATCAATAATAATCCAGAGCGGCTTGTATGTACCACTTTCGTATACATTATATGTACCACACCACAAGAATATTGACATGTGACATTTCTCATTAAATCAAATGGGTCATATTTAATACATGTCAATATTCTTGAGCTATAGTACACATAAGGATATACGAAAGTGGTACACATAAACTTTTGTGATAATAATCACTAATTAGCGGATTCCCAAAGTGTCTTAATTTTTCTAGTATCGCACCACCCGTTTGAAAAAATAACTTAATTAAATATTTATGTCAAAAAAACTTATAAAAACTTACTGCAAGTACTTAAATCTAATAAGTTAATTATGTTTGGATATTCACAATAATAAAAACTTATTTAGACAAAAAATAAAAATTAAAAAAATATAGTAGTTGTTGGAATTTAGCATGTGAACCTCCTTAAAAGTTATTTATAAATTGTCATAAATTAATAAGTGCTTATGGTAAAAACAGCATATGACTTATATAACTTAAGTGCTTATGATATAAGCACTTTTACCATAAGTATTTATTTAAGTTATTTTTCCAATAGGGCTTAACTTATGAAAATAAGTTAAAAATAACTTATTATTTAAAATAAGTTATTTCGATTAGTTCTCTCAAATACGTGTAAAATAATTTATTATTTATAATAAATTAAAATAAATTATTTATAAGCTCTTGCAAACATAGTACTTCGATTCTCTTTTTTTTTTTTTGTTAAAGTATATTTTTGGAAATCGCACAATTGATAAATTCGAATTCAGTCAACTGGAACCAACTTAAATTAAATGATAGATGGTAGTTTCAGTTTTCCAAATCGACTTGAATTGTGCCAACCGATTCAATCAAAATTGACTACTTGTTGAATTAACTACCTAACCAGACATAATTCAGAATTCTACCAAAATGTTAAGGCTGAATCTTATTAATGTCTTTATAATGGAGTAGCTAATTTCTATAATATTACTCTTAAAAAAAGACTCTTGAAATATTATTATCTTAAAAATAATGGTTGGAATTTTTTTTAGAGAGCAATATTTTTTAACATTCATTCTGAATTTAGTCAATTGGCAAAAAATAAATAAATTTATACTCAATTGTGACACATTCAAATCTTTATTTTCAAAGTCTAGTTTGTTCCCCTACACTTGTCCGATACAATTTGCATTATGATATTAATTTAAGATATTGCACATGCTATAATACACTAACAAATCATTTCGAATTCCTTATCTTCTGTTTAGGTCGATGTCAATCCCATAAAGCAAAGACGTAGCAAATTTGACAACTGAGTCAGTATTTGAGTGCAATCTGGCCAGTACCTACCTGGCTCCAATGGCACCCTTTAGCATGCTTTGGGGCAAATTAGCTTTAGTGCACCAATCACAATCATCTCGTCATTTTTTTTTTAACTTAAGACTGTCGATTTTACTTATTTTCGTGATTCATGTGTATTTGTGGAACCTAAAGTATTATTTGCCTTTTCTAAAGCATTTTCGATCACTTAACACTTGTGAATCCAAACAGAAATAAAAATCGAAAATAAAAACTAGTTATATAGTGTAGGTTAGTAATCGAACTTTGATCATATAATGTGATTTAATTTATTTTTTGTTTTATAATGTGGTGTGTTTTAATTTTTGATATATTTTAGCGCAATACAACATATTTTTTGAATTTTTTATTTAATCTTATTAGTGAAATAAATTATATTTTTTCAATTTAATGGAGTGGTTCAAAAATCTAATACAATAATTATTAGCTCACAAACGGACATAAAATAAAACATGTCATCTTATAAAACAAAAAAATGAACTAATATCACATTTCATTACCAAAATTGGTTATAAGCACATACATGATGAAAGTCTATTATAAAGCCACATTACATTATCAAAATTAATTATATGTTATATTATAAGATCAAAATCGATTATTACTAGTTAATACTGACCAAATTTTTTTTTTTTAGATTTTGTTTCACATGTGTAGGGGGAACAAAAGTAAAGTTACAAAAACAAAATTACCTGAGCATCATTACATGATAAAAAATCGATTTAGAATAATATTATAAAACAAAAATTGATATTTTCTCTAATTTTTGTATCATGAAAAAATTGTTTTCAAAATGACTCTTTAACCATTTTATTCAAAACAATATTAATTAACCAATGACAGGTAACAAAGCTAATAGAATGACCAAATCAACTAACTTTAACATTTTGGACGCTTAATATAAAAAAAAAAGTGGGATCGATTCCACTAAAACTACATAGTATGAGGACCATATTGTCCAACTTGCCAAAAAGTTACTCCCTAATCCCTATAGATAGGGGTGTAACGGTTCGGCTTGGTTCGTTTTTTATGTATTTTAGAAATAGAACCGAACACATATAAATGATTCGGTTTGGTTCGGTTCGATGTAACCGAACCAAACCGAACCGCTTATAAATGGTTTGGTTCGGTTCGGTTCATCGGTTCATCTTTTTATTTATTTATTTATTTTTTAAATCATAAATAATGCAAAAATAATAGTTTATAGGATGTCACTTATTCCGAACTCATAAGTATAGAGTTGTTACTCATTTCTCTTCCTTTGTATAGATTAGAATTGATCTTAACTCATATCAAATATCTAAATCCAACGATATTCTCACATAAGAAAGACAAATATTAAATAAAAAATTAAGAAATAAGACATTGGTTCGGTTCTGTTCGAACCGTTCAAAAATTCTTGAAACCGCGAACCGAACCGAATGTAAACGGTTCCTAAAAAAATAAACCGAACCAAACCATATTTTTCGATTTGGTTCGGTTCAGTCGGGTCCGATCGGTTTTGTTGGATATGAGTCAGTAGATTGATACTCAGCTGTTCTAGGGTTAAAAGAAATTGGGGGAAATCATAGTATTACTATGGAATTGAAGATCCCAAAACCGAGCTGATATCAGTAGATTAGTGTGTCGATAGGATTAGCTGATGTATAGGTTAGACTTGATGTAATGCTTATTATTTTTGTCTAAGTCTGTGCGGGGTAGTTGTTGAACCGATCTTCTGCCGAAGATACTTTTCGTAACCCCACGTCATCGTGTAATCGCTTGCATTCTTCGTCGGCGGTGATATCAAACTCGGTTGAAGATCCCGCATCGGCGACCGGACCTCGCAGTAAGCATTCTCTACAAGGCCGATGGTCATCGGTAGAAGAACCAATGTAAGCGGTATACCTTCGCGATCGACCAACCGACTATCGAAGCTCACTTTATCGGTCCGACGACTCGCCGAAGAAGACAGACTTTCAAGTGCGTATCCGATAGAAAGCGACCCAAAGACTAAAAGTCCCTTCAAATGTTCGGCGAAGACATACGAGGTAGTTTGAACGGTCAACTCGACACTCACCAACTACAAACCTCGACCAATGAGAAGCCGACAACGCTTACCTACTCTACACAAGAAAGCTGCTCTCATGAACGGTCGCATTAAGCGCCTGCTGCAACAAAGTTGAATAGTGGCCGTTTTCTTTGGACGCTTGTGACACGTGGCATCGTCGTCTCCAACGGACATATGTCACAACTCACAACTATAAATAGAGAAGGATTTGAAGATTTCGGCAAGAGGAATATACGCGAAATCAAGGGAAATCATTCAAACTCACAACGCTCTAGAACCTTCAAGCTTATCCAGAGACGAACTAGTTTTCATAGAACACTTCTTGTAGTTCATCTCTCTAGAGCACTTTGATCCCTATCTTCTCTAGACTAAGCTCATTGCTAGATTCATAGCTTAGATCCGAAGGAGTTCACATTTAGTGAATTGTTCTTGTTGTAAGAACTCCTTCTCAGTTGGAGAATATTCCCTCCCTTCTAAACTTAGGTTTGGATTGTAAAGTCGCTAAGGACTATAACTTAGAGGAGACCGGTCCAGCGCACGCATCCCCTGTTGAGGCTTGCTCGAGAATAATCAACAAGTTCTCCTCGCTTTGTTCGGGACCGTGGACGTAGGATCTTGCGTATCCGAACCACGTTAAATCGCTTGTGTTCATTTACTTGTTTTATTGCATAGCATTCAACCGACTTGAAAATCATAAGCTTGCATAAAACGTATTTTATAAAGTGCACGGCTAAAAGATTTAACTTGCAAAAACGCGTTTTCAAAAGAGACGACTCCGGGCCTAACACTTATCCGCACTACGGTCTTCGACCGAGTTTCGTAATACCGACATCGGTCGGTAGAAGAGCTCGAAGCCGACTCACTTTGACCCCAAGTGATCGAAGGCTTACTTGGCACTCGTTCATCGGTTGCAAACATCGGCTTCACCGACCTTCACCGAGAAAAAGAAACGAGCTCGGTGTATTCACCCCCCCCCCTCTACACTCGACTTTTCGTCTCCGGACCAACAATTGGTATCGAGCACACGGTGTTCAACCGATCGCCGGTTACGAAATACTTGGTCCTCTCGAACCGATCCCGAAAACCGTTTTCACCGCATAAGCATCTTTTCGAGCATCCTTATACTCTTACTCTTACAATGTCCGATATGTCGGGTATTAGGATGGTGCCGATGTTCTCAATAGAGAACTACACGGTATGGCGCGTACGTATGGAGGCACACCTAACGTCACTCCACGACGAGCATGTCGGATGTCCTAGAGTCGGGGCCGATCATTCCTATGATCGACAAAGCATAGTATTTGCTGCTTTGGAGGAGGCGTGGGAGCACAAACGGTGCTAAGGTTCCCAAAGACAAATCTGCCTTCACGCCCGAAGAAAAGAAGTTGCACAACCTTGACCGAGTTGCACGTAATGCCATACCGACTACGCTCGGTGACTCACACCTCGGAAGAGTACAAGATTGCAAAACGGCGAAAGAGCTATGGGACGCCTTGGGCATGTCCGAGCCATGGAACCCCTCGGATCAAAGAAAATAAGCTCGAGCTAGAGCTTCGGAAGTTCGACGCCTTTGCAATGGAGCTCTACCGAAACCATTGACGAGCCGAGTGTCGATTCACCAATCAAGTCAATGTCATCAATGGGCCGGGGAGGTCGTTCACCAACAAGGAGATGAACACCAAGATCTTGAGAGCGTTGCCCCGACGAGTGGCTTCCATTTGCTACTTATTTACGTCGCTCGATCTAAATGCTCTAACTCCCGATGTTATATTTTCGAAATTAAAATCGGAGGAATTCGAGCATAGCCTACCCCAAAAGTGCTTAAGCGCTCCAAGTGACACACGGTTCGACCACGCCTTCAAGGCAACGATCGGCAATACACGGAGCCAAGCCTATTTCCTCAAGCAAAGCCGTGGCCACATCGGTAGCAAAGTCTTCCGAGACTTCAGGCCACCGACCAGCCTAGCACCGATGGCTCTCAAATATCGAGGGAAAAGGAGAGAGTCGAAAGCCGAGGAAATACAACCGAGATTCTTCCTCGGGTAAGAAAGACTATCATAAGAAAGAAGAATCTAATCCTTCTACCGAATGCGGGAAATCGTAGTCTGTCGCCGCCATCCGTCTAAAGACTCACTGGTAAGAGCGAAGCAGAACATCTACCTGCTACAACCGCAAGAAGGAGGGACACTATCGCACGATTGTCCCGAACTCTCACTGCTCAAAGAGCGGAACGGCGAGGCCAGGAGAAAGAAATTCGTCGAGAGACGGCGAGCCTATATAGCCGGGAGAGATATCCGACAACTCAATTGAGGAGGATACATTCATGTATTCTTCGAAGATGAAGCCGCGTTCGTCGCAGTTGAGGTCGCAGAGACAGTTCTCGATGAGTCGGCCGAATACTTGTCGATGGCCGGAGAAGAGGCCGAGGTAAATTCTAAACGCATTATTACCTCTTCTTCACACAAAGACACAAGACACGTGCTTGGTCACAGATGATCCTCTAGATGTGGTACAAGCCTACGATGATCTGCTAGAGGAACAGATTCAGCTGAGCAGAGAGTTCAGCAAAACCATCCAGGAACTTGAACAGGTAAAGGCTGAGAATCAGAGACTTTCTTCTGATTGTCAGGTCTCTACTGAGTCAGTGGATCTAGTTGCGAGACTCAAGGAAGAGATTGAATCTCTTATGACTAAGTCTCAGCTTCAAGAGACTCAGATCTCAGTTCTAACCAAGGACAATTCCGAGAAAGAGACCGAAATAGCCAAGCTCCGTCAGAAGCTCACAGGACGTGCAGAATGACTATGACTTACTCAGAAGGAGTGACGAAGTCTGGAGAGGATTGATGACTGAACAATACCTAGGAGCGAAGGAGAAGCTTGAAAGCATGCTTAGAGATCAACGGTCAACTTCTGTGAAAGAAGGTCTAGGCTATACACACGAAGCTTCTACCTCCAAAAGCTCAGCAACCCTGGCTGATAGGTTCGTCAGAGGAAAGGTGCAAGCTGCTGACACCACACCTCAGGCGAAAAACAAACAGAAAATAATTACACCTCAGCCGAGTAGCAACAAGCAGCTGACCAAAGGTTCCAGCCCCAGGACACCGCGATCAAATTCAGGGGGAATCAAGAAGGTCGGATGGGCGAAACGATGACAAGGAGCCACCGTATGAGCACCCGGCTCGGTACGGCTCGTACTACTATGAGCCCGGGGGTCGGGAGAAGCGCTAAGACTCGGAAGAAGAAAGCTCCTGAACCCAAAATTATCAGCGAAAAGTCGGTATCTCCAAGTCCTGTGGAGAAGAAAGCCGATAAGGTTCGAAGAAGAAGTCTGGAACTTCTAAGGTCCCGAGACAGATCTCGGGTTCCGAAATCACCCACTAACCTCGTAAGGACCCAATCGAACCAAAGGGTACCTAAAAATGCCTGCTTTTGCGGGTGCATAAGGACCCGTGGATAGTGGACGGCGGCTCGCTCGAGACACATGACTTACCGGAAGAGCCTCGCCGACCAACTACGTACAAGAAGATGGTTCCGAATGAATTCGGTGACAATTCCAAAGGCTACACAAGGGGATACGGAACGCCGAACATTGGGACCGCCACGGTTCCAAGAGTAACATATGTTGAAGGACTTCAACATAATCTCCTTTCGATCGATCAATTCTGTGATAATCTTAACGAGTAATCTTTGACGCCGGGTTTACGTGATATTGTTGACAAATCTACGGGAAAACAGTGTTATCGGGTTCGCGGAGGAAGAACATCTATGTTGCAACCGGAATACCGCAGAACCCGAGGCTTGCTTGCTCGCACGTGACTAAATCGGGTAACAAGTCGGTGGCTATGGCACAAGAGACTCAGCCACTCGAACTTCAAAACCATGAACAAGCTTGTCAAGAACTCTAAAGTCGGAGGACGCCCAACGAATCGTTTATCAAAGACAAAAATTGTGAAGCGTGCACGAAGGGAAAGCAAACAAAGAGTAGCAATCCACCTATTCCGTCACCTTCCACCGATGGAATCCTTCACCGCTTCACATGGACTTATTCGGGCCGGTCTCTCCGGTGACTATAAGAGGCAAGAAGTATGCCCTCGTCGTCATAGACGACTACTCGAGATATACTTGGGTCATCTTCATCGCCAACAAATCGATGTTCGGACCGAGTTACCTAATCTACCGAAGAAACTCGGTGTGGAAAAGAACATCAAGATTAAGAAGATACGCTCGTACGAGGAACAGAGTTTCTAAACTCGGTAGTTAAGACATACTTGCGATAAAGAGGGAATTCAACACGAGACATCAGCGCGCGCACCCCTCGGCCAGAACGGACTTGCTGAACGTAAGAACAGAACACTCAAAGAAGCGAAGCAAGAATGCTCCTCGCAGATTCTCGGACTACCCTCAAAGTTTTGGGCCGATGCTACCGACACCGCCCGTTACACTCGGAATCGATCACTACCGACACAAAGAACACATGAAGACGCCATACGAACTGTGGAAAGGGAGAATTCCTTCTATTTCTCATTTTCATGTTTTCGGTGTCCTTGCTTTATCCACAACAATGGGAAAGATCGGTTGAAGGTCTTTGATAGCAAATCGATCAAGGAGTATTCTTAGGATACTCCCGAGTCGATAAAGCCTTCGTGAGTTTTTAACTATCGAACTCTTTGCGTGGAGGAAAGCCCTCATGTTGTTTTTGATGAATTTGTTACCGAGAACAGGAAAGATACAAAGTCAAGCACGAGAATGTCGGCAAGAAGCTACGGGATCTCGAACTAAATGACAAAGCCGAAAAGATCCAAGATTGTTGGGATGATGAGTCGAAGATGAAGAAATTCGGACTCAGCCAACAAGCAATGTAGCTAACCTAGTTGATTCTATCGAACGGAATCAACAACGGGTAACTTCGGTCGATGAGGAAGCCCCCGTGGTAACCGAGACCTCTACCGAGAATATAAACTCGGGGGGGAACGATTAATGTTCCCGAGCTAAATGCCCCCGAACCCCGGAAACTCGGTAGATCCTAACCTTCTTCTTGAATTACTACGATCACAAAACAAGTACTACTGAAATGCCTAATACACCTAATCGGCGTGCGAAGTAGTATCGAAGAAGAAGCCCGACTCAGGGCGTTCGTGGCTCGATGCTCATTCTTCGAGATCTTATCATTGGAGATCCATCAGCAACTATAAGGACGAGATCAAGATTAAATCAAGGAGAAAGCTCACTTTACTCTTGTTTTCCGTCTACGAAAGAACCTCGGTCGATAGAGGACGCACTTAAAGATGCTGACCGGGTCATTGCTATGCAAGAAGAGCTGAACCAGTTCGTCGAAATGAAGTTTGGGAGCTTGTCGACGCACCTGGACATCGGCACGTGATTGGAACTAAGTGGGTCTTCAAGAACAAGCGAGATGAAAACAACGTCATTGTCGAAATAAAGCTCGACTAGTTGCTAAAGGATACGATCGGGCGAGAGGGAATTGACTTTGATGAAACATTTGCTCCGGTCGCCGGATTGGAAGCCATTCGTCTTTTCCTAGCTTATGCAACATATCGAGAGATTTAAGGTATATCGATGGATGTGAAGTCAGCTTTTACGAACGGCGTGTCGAAGGAAGAAGTCTACGTGGAACAACCGCCCGGCTTTCGCGGGGACATCAGTGTACTGACTTAGGAAAGCTCAGTATGGGTTAAAACAAGCACCCGGGGCTTGGTATGATACCCTATCGGACTTTCTACTTCGAAAGGTTTTCAAAAGGGGACAGTAGATCGCACCCTATTCAAGGCATAAAGTCGAAGAAGATGACATTCTACCGGTGCAAATCTACGTGGACGACATCATTTTCGGTGCCGAAACGAAGTCATATGTCGGCGGTTCGAGAAGATGATGAAGGAGAAATTCGAGATGTCCATGATGGGAGAGATGAATTATTTCCTTGGATTTCAAGTAAAACAATCAGCTGAAGGAATCTTCATCAATCAAGCCAAATACACTCGAGATCTTCTCAAAAGATTCGGCCGTGATTCCAAAGAAACCGGTCAAGATCCCCATGAACACGAACTTTAAAATCGATCTAGACAAAGAGGGAGCTTCGTTAACTCTACCGATTATAGAGCTATTATTGGTTCTTTACTTTATTTAACAACTAGCCGACCTAACATAACTTATCGCTGTAGGTGTATGCGCAAGATTTCGAGCGAATCCCAAGCGAAGTCATCTAGACTCGGCGAAGAAGATTCTGCGATATCTAAGAGGAACACCCGAGGTCGGGTTATGGTATCCTGCCGATGATAATCTAATACCGACAGGTTATTCCGATGCCGATTATGCGGGATGCGGGATAGATCGAAAATCAACTTCCGAACATGTCGGTTCCTAGGCGGCAAGGCGATATCGTGGTTTTCAAAGAAACAAGCACTCGGTAGCTACGTCCACTACGGAGCCGAGTACATGGGCTGCAGGAAGTTGCTTGTGCCCCGCATCCTTTGGCTTCGACGAAGCAATTGAGAGATTATGGTATAACTCGGGATGAAGTGCCCATCTACCGTGACTCCACCAAGGTCAATAGCTATAACTCGGAACCCGGTTCTACATACCGTATGCAAGCACGTGGACACCCGACACCACTTCATCGAGAGACCATGTCGAAAAGAAGGACATCGGGATGGAGAAAATCCATACTCGACAAGCAAAGGGCGAGATATACCGACCAAACCACTAGCCGAGAACAGGTTCGAGAGAACTATCGGTTGAGCTAGGTCTGCTAGATCCTACCGAGACAAGTCGGTAAAGAAGCCGACTACCGATAATAATATACTTAGCAACAATTTGTATCGGTATGGAATCGGCACGACAGTCGAAAAACTTAGTACAGATGACTCGGTTGATAGATGCACACCGTACACGCAAGGGGGGAACATGGTCATCAGCACAACCATCCTCCTGATAAATGATGGTAACCAGCTGATAAGTTCAGCTGAAGAGGTTTGCGTAGTATCGTTACTTAATTTGTTCAGAAGCATGCCGCGTTTAATGCATCAGTCGCTTGCATTCGGTTGCTTTAGGAGCATTTATTCCTTACCATTTATTATGTTTAAGGTTTGAGGAAAGGTCGGCAGGACTCCTCGCTCGCGTAATTAATGCTCTCTGTCGCGCATTTAATGCATGTATTCTCCATTAGCTTTATTACGTATATCTATATTTTTGGCGGCTATTGTAATCATTCTTTTATAACATTTAATCTTAGCCGCCCCTTGATTTTGAAAGATTAAATTTGAACCGTGCGATTCAAACTGAAGATCAAACGAAATATACAAAATCTTTCATCTTCTATCAACTCCTCATTTTTCGCCATTCTTCATTTTCTCAAAGAGCTTATCTCGCAACTTTGTTTTCCTATCCAAATCTCCTAAACAACCTTGCTTTCGCATCTCTTAAAGCTCTTATACACGGTAATGTATCAGATGTCTGCTAGCAACTACTAACTTACTCTATTTTCAAGTGCTAATATGTTGTTTTGCAGATTTCAATGGCGAACGTTCAAACTCCGGACAACATTGAGGAGATTGTAGCCTCCAGGATTCTCGTTTGAACCTACTTTGGCCTTCCGCCAAGTGGAGATCTCTTTCCTTGAACCCGTGTTTGACGCTTTGGAGCGTTCGGGGGTTGGAGATGCTTGGTTTCGAAGCACCCCGTGCTTATCTCCCTCGGCAGTCGCCGAAGTTTATTTCAACCGGAAATCTCTAGCGTCGGGAGGAGAGGAATCGTCCTTCTCTTATCGAAGGAAGTCGATCAAGATGAGTGGGAGTCACTGTTCTTACCTTCGATATTCAAGATGTTCTAGCTCTCTCATTCGATCTTCCCAACTCCGGCATTTCTCCGATTGGATACAAGGAGAAGGAGATCAACGCATATGTGCGAATTTCGTGGACGCAAGGATGTGGCGTTCAAAACAGCTTTACCGAGGAATATGTTGCTACCTCGATGCGGAGGTCTAGCTTACGTGGTATCGCACATTCCGACAAGTTCACTGGATCATATGATCAACTCCGTCCAAACCTAGGATTCAGTGATGATGGCAATAAACGATGGGGTTGAAGTGAACTGGGCCGAGTATTATACTACTCGGATGAAGGCACGTGCTCGAAAGTTCACCACATTACCCACTTGGCGAGAGGAGGATAGCCGGTGTGGGTAAACTTCTATTCGGAACAAAGATGTACGTTTCCGATAGAATGCATAGTTCGTAGGAACTCACTGTTGAGAACTCAGCCTTTGAGGACTCCAAGTACTTTGACAAGAAGTCTATCAAATTCCGGACGAAAGCCGGAGCCGAGAAATCCATAGGCAAGGGGCCGCCCGAGCCTAAGAGAGCTGCGTCCGCTCTGCCCCCCCATCTATCCAAGTACCAAAGAAGAGGAGGTTGGCTAAGAATCGACTGCTGAGGTCACAGCTGGCTCGGCCACTTACCATTATTGAGCCAGCTCCTCCTTCTACTCAAGAGGAGCAACTACTCGATTCAGATACTGGAATCGAGGGAGCGACGATCAAGGACAAAGTCCAAGTGATCAGCTCTGAGGAAACAGAGTCTGACAAGAGGGAACCGTCACCCGAACCTACTGGCTGAGTGGACAACAACCGACACCACTCGATCAAGCGTCTTTGCAGCTGAGATTCAGCAAGAGATACCAGAAATTGCTGAGCACGCAGATCTGGTTGAAATAGTAGTAAGGACAAGAGCTCAGATGCTCTTAAGGTTTCTGCACTGGGACATTCTTATTGACTTTGCCAAATCCCAACAGTCACCAGATGAGCTACTGACAGAGGAGCAAGAGCTCCAAGCCAAGATTGGATTCGGAGAGCCAGCTGATGTGGCGTCTTTCGAAGATTTGAGAGCCGCAATGCTCTATTTACCGAGCTTGAGAGCTCCGATCAAACAGCTCCTCCCCCCCATCTCCACCTTCTGATAAAGGCGATAATGATGATCAAGATGAGGAGATGGATGGCAAACCCAAGGAAGCAGATCAGGGAGTATCTGCAGAGGGACAAACTCCCCAAGAGAAGAGCCCAACACCACCCATAATCCCATCGGGTGAGGCTACAACCGCTCCGAAGTACGGTAGGGGAGCGAGTTGATCTCGTTCTACGAGCGAGAGGCTCGGAACCAGCTCTTATCGATACAACCCATCGGTTCCGTGTCCTCACGTTCGTCAACAGGGGCTATCAAACGCCAAGGTGAGAAAAATCGACTCCTAGCCAAAGATGTTCATTTCAAATGGGAGAAGTACACCAAGGCTCGGAACGAAGCTCTAAGTAAGTTGGCCGACATCTCAACTCCTAAAGAGGCTTCTCGGCCAAATTTCAAGGAGATAGTTGAGCAGGCCCTAAGTGCTCAAAAGGCCGATTTATCGGCACGAGTCGGCGGTCGCTTGCCGCTCGAGCATAAAACTTTCTCGGAGCGGTGACTCGAGCCATGAAAACAGTTCAAGGCTTCATAGATGAGAGAAACAAGATAGCAACCACCTCTCTTCAAACGGCCATCAAGCAACGGGCTAAGGCCTTAAAAGCCATTCGAAAGAAATGACGAGAATCAAATGATCAAGCTCTGCTGAAACTCCGTCAGGAGTCGGCCGCTCATTGAAGAAATCTAGAGCCGATCGGGAGAAAGACCGGGAAAACTACCGTAACTTGGTCGGTGATTTTGATGACACGGTTACCCGGATCAAAGATTCCGCGCACAACTCGGAGCGGGGCGTAAAAGCTATCCGCACCTCCCCGGCGAATATTGCCGATGCCAAAAAGGGGGGAAGATATTGTGAAAGATGAACCCGATACGGATACGGCGACGTCCGGATCCTCGAGGGACGAGGCTCGGAGGGCGGGACCCTCCTCGGCCAGCCAGAGCCCTCGAAGCAGAGAGATTCGGGGGGAACAGGCTCCGGAGGCGGGACCACCTACTCGAAAGGTACATCTACCGAGGTCCTTCTCCTTGATTTCCCACTACAAGCCACCCCCATCTCCTCTTCATTGTGCACATAGACGAAATCGCTCAATTCCTTGAAGAGCCACCGAAGAAGAAGAGTCTCAACAATGCCGCAGAGGTCGGGGGAAGGAAATCGCTACTGAATCCACTACTCCTTCCTCCCCGATCAAGAAGTTTAAATCAAGAGCGGAGCAAGAGGCATTCGACCTCGAATAGCCCAAGAGCCGCAAGACAAGCCGGACCAGGAGCGTCGGCTAGAGGAGGGTGAACGGCAAAAAAAAAGCCTAAGGGCAAAGCTGTCAGGGGCAAAGGAAAGAGAAAGGTCATTAATACAGTCGAAGAGCAAAAGAAGAAAGCCCAAGAAGAATTTGCTAAGGCTCTTCCGACTGAAATCAAAGCTACTTGCTCGTAGTATTCCCATATCTACTCTTACACCTCGAGCAGATAGCGTAAGATCAAACGACACCGGGAGGCGACGGCTGCAAGGACCGAGTCTCGGACGAGGAGACACTAGAGCAAACCGCTCTCCGTGAGAAGAAAAGGATGGCCGACTCGGCAAGAATGAAAAGCCTATCTGATAAACCAGCAGCCGATCCGAGAAGGCGGATCCCGAGAGGATCTAAGTTCATCAGGGGCCCCCCCATCAAGCAACAACCGATTCAGCATGTGGATAAGTGGGTGCCGGGCGATATGAATGAACATTGGGAGAGATTGAAAGAAGCTTTTATCAAAGGCTACTACGTATGGCGCATTTACCCACTTGACTGCTCAGCCGATCAGCTCTTTGAGGAGTTGATTACGAGATTTAATGTTGAATTCAGTGAACGGCTGAAGCAAGTCATGGAATCACAGAATATAACCTTCCGTGCCCCACTTTCCGACGTATTCCACCGCCGAGACTTGCTAATGGATCGCCGAGCACTAAGGACATAGAAAGAGAAGTGGAGGAAGCCGCCTACGGCCCGAGCCTCGCTCCCGAAAAGGCCGGATGATAACTTGGAGATCCGGGAGATTCGAGCTAGAGTGTATAAATACTATTACCTGGATCCTCCCGAGGAAAAATCCACCGACTTCAAGAAGAAAACGCGAAGTTCAAGAAGCGAGCGAAGGTGATTTTCTCCTTCTCATCTTTTGTAATAGCATAGGAACTCTGTAATTCTTGATATATATATATCAGTTCCTCTGCTTGTTAGACAATTACTCATTGTCTTTCAGCCTTTGTCTTTGTGTTTACACAACCGATCACTAAGTGATCCGACACACACTCACATCGGTTTCTCGATCTTGCCATGCTCTCGCCTGCTGAAGTTCGTTTATGATTATCAGTTTTTCCTCAGAAGTTTAAAGGGGGAAATTGTTGTCAGTAGGACAGTATCCTTGATAGATATTAGAGTATAGAGGTTTTGGCATCATCAATTAGAGGGAAATTGTTGGATATGAGTCGAGAGATTGATACTCAATGTTCTAGGGTTAAAAGAAATTGGGGAAATCATAGTAGTACTATGGAATTGAAGATCCCAAAACCGAGCCGATATCGGTAGATTAGTGTGTCGATAGGATTAGGCGATGTATAGGTTAGACTTGATGTAATGCTTATTATTTTTGTCTAAGTCCCGTACGGGGTAGTTGTTGAACCGATCTTCTGCCGAAGATACTTTTCGTAACCCCACGTCATCGGTGTAATCGCTTGCATTCTTCGTCGGCAGCGATATCAAACTCGGTTGAAGATCCCGCATCGGCGACCGGACCTCGGTAGAAGCATTCTCTACAAGCCGATGGTCATCGGTAGAAGAACCAAATGTAAGCAAGTATACCTTCGCGGTCGACCAACCGACTATCGAAGCTCACTTTATCGGTCGACGACTCACCGAAGAAGACAGACTTTCAAGTATCGTATCCGATAGAAAGTGACCCAAAGACTAAAAGTCCCTTCAAATGTTCGGCGAGAAGACATACGAGGTAGTTTGAACGGTCAACTCGACACTCACCAACTACAAACCTCGACCAATGAGAAGCCGACAACGCTTACCTACTCTACACGGTAAAAGTCTGCTCTCATGAACGGTCGCATTAATCGCCCGCCGCAACAAAGTTGAATAGTGGCCGTTTTCTTTGGACGCTTGTGACACGTGGCATCGTCGTCTCCAACGGACATATGTCACAACTCACAACTATAAATAGAGAAGGATTTGAAGATTTCGGCAAGAGGAATATACGCGAAATCAAGGGAAATCATTCAAACTCACAACGCTCTAGAACCTTCAAGCTTATCCAGAGACGAACTAGTTTTCATAGAACACTTCTTGTAGTTCATCTCTGCAGAAGCACTTTGATCCCTATCTTCTCTGCACTAAGCTCATTGCTAGATTCATAGCTTAGATCCGAAGGAGTTCACATTTAGTGAATTGTTCTTGTTGTAAGAACTCATTCTCAGTTGGAGAATATTCTCTCCCTTCTAAACTTAGGTTTGGATTGTAAAGTCGCTAAGGACTATAACTTAAAGGGAACTGTCCAGGCGACAAGATCCCCGCCGAGGCTTGCTCGTAATAATCAACAAGTTCTCTCGCTTTGTTCGGGGCCGTGGACGTAGGATCTTGCGTATCCGAACCACGTTAAATCGCTTGTGTTCATTT
Source organism: Lavandula angustifolia (assembly GCA_028984105.1). NCBI lineage: Eukaryota > Viridiplantae > Streptophyta > Magnoliopsida > Lamiales > Lamiaceae > Lavandula > Lavandula angustifolia. The sequence goes on from CM054824.1 coordinate 15,796,051, forward strand.
ACTGTTTTATTGCATAGCATTCAACTGACTTGAAAATCATAAGTTTGCATAAAACGTATTTTATAAAGTGCACAGCTAAAAGATTTAACTTGCAAAAACGCGTTTTCAAAAGAGACGACTCGGGCCTAACACTTATCCGCACTACGCTTCGACCGAGTTTCGTAATACCGACATCGCCGGTAGAAGAGCTCGAAGCCGACTCACTTTGACCCCAGTGATCGAAGGCTTACTTGACTGTTCATCGGTTGCAAAACATCGCCTTCACCGACCTTAACCGGAGAAAAAGAACGAGCTGTGTATTCACCCCCCCTCTACACCTGACTTTTCGTCTCCGGACCAACAGGTTTCGCGGTTCGGAGCGGAACCACTTACACCCCTATATGTTAAAAATTAGTATTTCGCGCTCTCATAGTCGCGTCTGGTGAAGCGCGATATTTTCTTCCTCAAGTCAAAAGCGTAATAAATGCGAAAAAATGCAGTAACGGGACTATAAACTCCGCCGCAGAGCCACCGGCGGCGATCGCGATGGAAAGTATGTCGGGAACTAAATCCCAGGAAGAGCAATGGATTGTCCAGAACCAGTGTTTTCGGATTTTCGATATTGTTTATCGACTCCCTCCCCACGCTCAATCTGTCAAGTCAGTTCCTTTTATTCACTACAACTAGGGTTTCTGTACCGCACAATCTGTTTATTTTATTGATCAAAATTCAATATTGTGAAGTTCCTTACTGTAAGTTCTTCTGATTGCATATGTCTTTTGATATGTGTTTGTAGCTTTGAGATTCGGCGTGAGAACCACATAGAGTATCTTACAAAAAGTCTGAAGCAACTCGGCCCTAATTTTTGTGTGTTGGATGCTAAGTACGCTATCTCTTCATCTCAATTAATCCAAACAATCGCATGTTTTATAGTTCTATTCTTTTTAATTGTTTTTAATGCTATATTTGAGTGGTTGAAGATCGAAACAATAATCACTGATTGGTTTCAGTAAAAGTTTTGCAGCAATAAAGCGTGATTGTGAATGTTCAAATGTAGATTGTGTGGTACCAGTTGTGGGAGATTTGAGAAGTCCTGGTTGTTATGTATAGACTGACTCCTAAACTTTTGTTTTTCTGATTTGCAGTCGACCTTGGCTTTGCTATTGGATCATACACTCGATTGCTTTGTTGGGGGATTGCATTGACGATAAATTGGAAAATTACTTCATTGATTTTCTAAGCAGGTGTCGGGTTATGTTTGTTTCAATATTGTTTTCCAGATTTCTGATGTTTGATAGTTTAAACTTTCTTAAACTATGAATTGGAATAGATTATATTATAGCTTACATTTTAGGAAACTAAGCGCATCCAGTTGAAATCAGTTATAATATGTTCTGTGTCCAAGATATATTCCTCCAGGCAGCAGCATTTTCTTGCCTGTTCCGTTAGACATTAGAAAACAATAGGAGATGGTTATGTTCTCCTTTTCTAGGTTCCGAATATCCTCTTATTTCTACGCATCAAATTCACTTGCAAAATAGCACTGCTAAACTAACAAAACAATTTGGCCATTTTAACAATACGTGAAGAATTTTGAAGCTAAAGTTATGATTTTTCTCTAGGCAGAGACTAAGTGGGTGTTTGCAACCACTTAAATTATCTAACTTATAACTTAATTTAAAGATAAGTTGATTTTAGAGTGTTTGGTTAGCTTAAATTAACATAAATTCTCTACAAATAAGTAGAAAAAGGAGAAGTTGGTGAAGTTGGGTTAAACCAACTTCTCCTCCTTAATGGCATAAATGTAATTTTTAATAAGTTGTGATTTGACATTTTAGTTCTAAATATCAAAATAAGTTACTACAGTATAAATTTTGCAAACACTCTTTTTCAACTTTTTATACTTTTAAGCAGTTTTTGCAAACACCCCTCAAATTCTCTAATAAGCCACTTTTATCAACTTCTCCTTAATTTAAGAACTTAAAAAAAGTTTAAGCTATTGCAAAGCTCCCATGGCAATGGAATCTGAACTGTAAGAAATAAAAAAGCACAATCTTCATTCCCAATGTGGCTCAAGCTTCTTGTATAATCCCCTTGAAGCTGTTTTATTGACTCTTCATACTATCCTCAGTTGCTTCTACATACTCAGAATTGTCTCGTTTATTTTTCGGTGCACATTTGAAATTTGGTTGCTTCATCACTCTAGGTTTTGCCCGGTCTATCTAGATAGAAGCCTGTTCTTCCAGATTATATTTATAACTTCAGAAATTACTGTGGTCTACTTCGTTCTTATAGTTATTAATTCTCACTTTCTCTTCATGGGAAGTTGAACTTCCCTGATTCTAATTTGGCCTAATGTCACTGACAGGACCAACATGGTGGATATGGTGGTGGACCAGGTCAGGTAGGAAATCTTCTCTTGTTTTTCAGTTACCTTATTCCGCAGAATAGTATCTTCTGATTTATTTACTGTCTTTATTTTTATATTTTAAATTTGCTTTTGTTAATGTCTTCTTATATTCATATATGTATATATGTTACTCCCTCAGTTCCATAGAAAGTGTCTCCTTTCTATGGGGCATGGAGATTAAGAAAATGGGATTGTGTGGTGTATATTGTTTGACTTTTTGGCTTGTTAATTTTGGTCCACATATTGTTTGCCTTTTTAAAAAACAAGACACTTTCTATGGGACGACTCGAAAAGGAAAACAAGACACTTTCTATGGGATGGAGGGAGTAGTATTTTATGGTTTAAGATTTGATTTTCTTTGTATTGAAGAAAAAAAAAAATAAGAACGTAAAATGAGGAGGAACCTTTTTCATCACCAGCACTAGACTAAGAAGAGACAGAAAGGTGATAGAACAGGTTTTCAAAAATGAATGCATCCAATGGGTCTAAATTTGGTTGGGCTTAGAGTTGTATTGAGCAAACTGCTGAAGTAATACTGATATACAAATGTGTGATATCATGATTTTATCCAGAAAATGTGCTAAATGAGATAGGAAAAACCTCCAAAAACTATAAATTTTGCTGATCTTCTTTAAGAGTTGAATCAACTTTGCTTGTAGCAACTTCTTCACTCTAGAGGACAAATTTGTCTGATTAAGCATATTGTTGAAATGCTGAATCAACATTCCTCATAACTAAAGGAAATAATGAAATGGATGTCTTTACTCTTTCCAAATTTCTGCAATTGGTAAGTTACTAATTGGTTGTTTCCTACTATTGCCAGATGCCTCATCTTGCAACAACTTATGCTGCTATTAATTCACTAATTACTGTGGGTGGCCATTTATCTCTGTCATCAATAAATAGGTGGTCTATTGATTTCGGTTCTTGGACTCTACATCATTTACCATGTTAATTATTTTTATAAACTCACTATTGAGTTGCAGAGAAAAGCTGTATGGGTTTTTGCTGTGGATGAAAGATGCAAGTGGTGGCTTCAGGTACTGCATGATATTCCTGTGTATACTAGTAGTTCCTTTAACTAGAGAAGAGTACTATCGTAATTAAGTAGTAACGAGTCAAACATAATACTGGATCCATCATGTTTCAGAGAAAAGGTGAAACCATTATGACCTTTGCCTTAATAAGTCTGCCACCTCCAACAAGCCTTTATGCCTTTTTCCTCGGGAGGCACAATAAGAAGTGTGGGATGCATGGCCTTCTTGTCCACATCATGTGTCTCTGTTTATGCATCCAAAAATGACTCCATCTTCTAAACTATATATCCTTTCAGGATGCATGATGGTGGAGAAGTAGATGTCCGTGCTTGCTACACTGCTATATCTGTACGTTAAAGTTACTTTTGATAAATTCAGTTGAATTGCTCAGTCATCTCAACTATCGTTAACATTTGAAGTAGGTTATTATTAAAACTTTATATGCAACATATCATCAGTAGTAGTTCTGCATATATGGTTGCTTCTTCCTCCCTCTGGGTTTCCTAGATGACTTTATTAACATTAATTAACTCGTACTGAACTTGTGATGTTAATTAGCATTCTACAACAAGGTTCCTTTTTTTTGGGATAGCAATTTATTCGTTTAAACTATTTTCTCATTTTGCTGTTCTTGCTTTATTTAGGTGGCATCTGTACTACATTTTGGATGACAGGCTGATACAAAATGTTGGAGATTACATCTTAAGGTTTGATTTTAGTTTTTTACTTAATATGACACCTCACCTAATGCTTATTCACCTTTCTGGCTCATTTGCTATATCTAATATGAAATAATTGCACTACTTGGCCTTGTATTCTCATTATCCCATTTTCTTCTCTAGGCACTTTCAAAAGTTAAAGTTATTGTTATCATACTGATATACTAAAGACATACATGTTGCTACCTCTTACAGTTGCCAGACTTTCGAAGGTGGGATTGCTGGAGAGCCTGGCTCCAAAGCTCATGGGGGGTGAGTGCCCTGCACAATAAATGACCCATATTCATCCAATTCTAGGTTATCTATATACGGAGGCTTACATTTTAGGTGTATATTAATAAATGAAGGCACAGTTCACCTGATTATGCTCTTATAGGTATGCATTTTGTGGTGTAGCTGCAATGGTTTTGATTAATGAGGTTGATCGTTTGGACTTGCCTGGATTAATTGTAAGTGTTCTTTTCCGGAAAGCAACTAAATAAATTAGCCTAAAAGGGAAAATTAATGTCAGCATAAATAAGGAAAAATAAAAACTGAATATAAGAAAGGTTAGACTTAGATTCAACATCCCTGATCCTCTTAGCCTTTCCTACATAATGGCTTGAAAGCTCCTTCTGGGGAGCAGTTGGCGTTTTTCCTACAATCTTGGCTTGTTATCACATGCAAATGAAAGTTTGTTTTCAATTATGTTTCAGAATTGGGTGGTCTTCAGGAGTAGAATGTGGATTTCAAGGTAGAACAAATAAGGTGGTTGATGGATGCTACTCCTTTTGGCAGGCAAGTGAAGATCCGAAATATTTTTTATTTGATCGATCACCATGCAAATAATAATTACATTGTACAGCAATTGATATATATTCTGTAACCAGGGAGGAATGGCTGCAATAATTCAGCGATTACATTTAACAGTAAATAAACAACTAGGCGTTCCAAATAGCTTTACATTTGACTCCAATACAGAAAGTGAAAATGATTCTTCTGACTCGGATGAAGAATTATCTGTGGAGTCTTCTTCACGCCAATCCACAAAAGAAGGTATACAGAAGCTTGAATGCAAACCATTTTTGTGTGTTGTGTGTTTCTCCATATTGGCATGTTTCTATATCCAGCTGGCTTTCTTTCCGTCATATGCTTCTAAATACAAGCTAGCTTTCTACTGTTTTGCTGTCTGAAATCCCTTCATTGTCGGATACAGGAAAAAGTGATACTTCTGCTCCAATGGGGGTGACTAGTGGTTATGAATTTGTCAGGAGACCCATAGGCATGAGGCCTATTTTCAACAGCCTAGCCTTGCAGCAATATATTCTTCTCTCTACGCGGGTATTTTTAATCCTGTACTCTAGATAGTTACTTGTTGTTCCTAGCTGGGGTCTGAGTTAGACTAGTTGTTCAAACGGAAACCTCTTTTTACATCGCATACATCTCAAAACGTAGCAGTGATTCTCGAGAAAAAAGACCTTTAACCGAATATCACACTAACTGTAACAACCATTGAGGCAAATACTGATACATCTCCAGTTCTGGCCTTGTGCTTCTTCTAAACCATGCTACGCTAGTTCATTTCGATGCCTCAGACACTGTTATGGATATCCAGACAGCCGCCCTTTGGAAGTTTAAGTTTACGTCTCCTCCTCATTCAGAGACTGCTATTCTTCTCTATGTAGTTGCTTGACTTTATGGTTGATCACATGTATAATCCCAACTGTCAGCGCCTCGCCCACAAACCAAACACCTAATAATCTGGAGATGGTTTTTCATTATATTGATGTTGCCATATTGGTTGTGCAGAGGAGGCCGGTTTCAGAGACAAGCCCGGGAAGCGTAGAGACCACTATCATACATGCTACATTCTCAGCGGACTTTCCGTCTCCCAGCATTGCAATGCAAGAGATGCCGACTCTCGACGTAATGGGGCCTTATTCCAACTAATTAGAACCCGTTCACCCTCTGCATAACATAGTTCTAGACAAGTATTATGAAGCTTACAAGTTCTTCGCCAGAGCATAGGCCAAGGAGTAGAAATTGCGTGTTCTAGTTGTATCATGAATAGTTTTTAACTTATAAATTTTTGTTTAAAGATGCAACTGCAGAAATATATATCCTTTCCTACTTTTAAATGATTAATGCTTCAATTTGGGAACTTCCAGAGGGAAAAGAAAATCTTACATTCTAGAAAAATTAATGACAAAGGACAAGATATGCCCTCAACTGATGAAATAGATTAGTAAAGGATTTATCGGTAATGACGTTACAGATGATAGTTAAAGAGGCTTTTGCAGCAGTAGCCAAACAATGCAATTCGAAACACAAATATAGCCCACAACTAAAATAAAACACAAAAGTAGTCATTTTGTCTTTATACGGCGCAGGGCCGATGGGGGGCCGAAGGGGGGAGTCCATCGGCCCTCCATCGGCCTTGAGCAAAAAAATCAGGGCCGAGCCCTTAACTTGATTTGACGAAATTATCGGCTTTGAGGGCCGAAAGGAGGCCGAAGGGGTGGTGTCCGTCGGCCCTAACGCCATCGGCCGACAGAAAAAAGGCCGAAGGCCGAAAACCCCATCGGCCGACCCAGTTTTATCGGCTAGACAAAGCACGGTTGTGATGGCCGAAGGAGGGCCGAAGGTGGGTATCCATCGGCCCTCAATCCCTTCCTTCGAGACGGGATTCGACACGGGATTGGACAAGACACCTGGAAGGCTTTTCCTGCAAACGTGCAGTAGGCCGATGGAGGGCCGATCGAAGGCATGTGGGAGGTGCAGTTTCAATTCAGCTTTATCTGCTGAAATGACTAGTCGGATATGACATTCACATGCACGTTAATGAGGGCCGATGGTGGGCCTATGGTGAAATGACTACTAGACTTCGATTTTCACGTGAAAATTTACAGAAAATTTTCTTATAAGACGTAGAATGACCGATTTGGTTGAATCACCGAAAAATTTCCTCATTTCACTTCCACTCTTCTCAATTCTTCAAATAAATTTGACAGAAATGACTGATTTTCGATCAATTATTGTGAAATTGAACGGCCAATTCGATGCAGAGTCGAATTATGTCGGTGGCCATGAGTTCATGGTTTACATTCCTTCAAACAATATTTCTCTCGAATATCTTCGACAAAACATTGATCGGTGGCTCAGTGCTTATTCCCTTCCGTTCAACTACTTCATTTGCTATACTGCTGCTTCCCAACGAATCGACATGATGATGAAGGCCATTTTGGGTCATGATACTGATCTTATGCGGCTGTGCTCTATCGACGTAGAGCTGGTTGTATTTGTTGTGTATCCTGAAGTGCAAAATCCTTAATTTGGTGTTCCAAACCGTAATCAATTTCCCGAAGATAATTCTAATTCGGGGTCCTAATTGGTTTAGGGGCAAGGAAGTAGAAGTAATGATGGCGGACGGGCTCCCCAAAGGAATGTTCTTGTGGAGACGGATTCAGATGGTGAGGCAGATTTGGACTCATCATCTGATGATGATGAGGATGAAGATATTCCTTCTGCCTTGATTAATTGTTCGTTACAAGATTTTGCTACATGGATTCGGAGGGAGGGTGGCATAAGTCAAATTATGTCTTTGCTAGTTCCAGTCAATCGTTCTCGAACAAATGACGAGACTGTATAGGACAACACAGAAGCAACAAGCAAGTGGCTACTTCCTGTTGTTCCCCTTGATTTATCCGATTCAGTAGCGGCGCAGAACTTGATTACTGTTGTAGACGGAAGTCTGCAAGCAGGATTGATGTTCAGCTCGAAAGACGAACTTTATGCTGCTATCGCTCTATTTCATTTGGAAAACGGTGCGGATTTTAGAGTGCAACGTTCGAGTGCTTCCCGTTTGGAATATTTGTGCAGAAGAAGTGTTGATTGTTCATTCGAGTTACGAGCATACTGTAGAGGTCAGACGTGTTGGGAGGTTAGTAAATGGGTTGCGGACCACAATTGTACAACTGATTTATCCGGACTTGGCGAACGAAATGTGAGGTCGAAGGCTATCGCTGCTTATATAGCCCGTAAAATGCGTCGTCAAAGCAAGTTAATGAAACCGGCTTATATTCAGGTCGATTTGTTGGATAAATTTGGAATACAAGCAACGTACGGGGTGGCCCTCCGAGCGCGCAACGCAGCTATTTCGATGATTTACGGCGTACATGCTGATTCGTTCAACAAACTACCTAAATATCTGCATTTGTTGGAACAAACAAATCCGGGAACTTATACGGATCTTGATGTTGGTGAGCATGGTCATTTCCGACATTTATTTATGGCACTTGGTGTATCGTGAGCCCTTTGGTTAGCCAACCTTCGAAAGGTTATTGTGGTGGACGGTACCCATTTGAAAGGGAGAAACAAGGGAATATTATTCGTCGCAGCTACTTTTGATGCGAACGAGCAAATATTCCCACTCGCTTTTGGTGTAGGTCCCATTGAAAATGATGTTTCATGGACGTGGTTTATGATGCGACTCAGAGCCGCATTTCCAACGGATGACAGTTTAGTGATTGTTTCAGACCAACATAAAAGCATAGCGAATGCGGTAAGAGTGGTTTTCCCAGACGCACAACACGGACTTTGTTACTACCATAAATATTATATTTTGATTTTACTGCATCGAGTCGCTTCGGTGCAAAGCTCATGTAGTGTGGAGGGCATTGTACGTGTATGATCCCCATGGAAAATCGTTCCACGCGTCTACATCGTCAGCAAGAACCCACATCCACGTCTCGACCTTCTTCGTATCGGCAGGTGCGAAGAAAAAACACATCAGTGCCAACACATTAGCGACCTTCAGATAATCGTCTTCGGAGAGGTCACCGAGCTTATCATTTTTCCATAAATTAAGCAGATCGCCTCTTGTTACCGGTTTCCCGTCTGTAAGTCTCATGTATACTCCAGACTCTACAGGGGCACGAACTGCCGTCGTATTGAAAGTAGAAGCGTCGAAAAATAATCCAGTTACGAGTGCATACTCGTACTGCGAAAATCTAAGCTCCCGTCTGGATATGTGAAAACGAACCTCCCCGGGCGGTGCCTGCACCTCATAGCACTTGAGCTGATGCAAAGCTAAGATGGAACTTTTGCCCTTCCTCCAACTCAACAAATGGCCAAACTGACCGTCTCTAAATCGACGGACTAAGTCACTACCACCGTCTGGCAAGAGTGTTCTTTATCAGTTCGGGTAGACTATCCCCCCGTCAGGCCGTTACATGTAACGGCTTCTAAAAGATCAGGGCCAATGGCTCAGCCGAAAGAGGCCCGATGTCCATCGGCCCTCAGTTTATTTACGTTTTTTTTTAAAAATTATTTTTTAAAATTATTAAAAAAATTTGTTAATTATTTACGTTAATTATTTTTCGAGGGCCGATGTCTCGGCTGAAGGGCCTTCAATTATTCCAGTTTTTTGAGTATGGCCGATAGGTCGGCCTAAAGATGGCCGATCTCGATCGGCCCTCGATCATTCACAATCGGCCACCATCGACCCTATGATTTGTCCATCGGCCCTTCTGACACCTTGCGCACACAAGAAGATAAAATGACTAGATTTGTATTTTTGTTTAAGGAAAGACCAAATTTGTATTCATTTTTTTGGGTTTGACCAACAATGAGTATTTCCACATAGTTAAACGTGGGTGGTTAATTCCTTCCTACACTCTTCCCACTTCTAGCGTAATTGGACAACTTCTGCAACTCCGTTACAATAGGCGGCCCCACACCCTTCCTATTACCGTACACTTTCTAGTAATCAGTCCTAAAACAAACCTCCAATTGCCCAGAGAAAAAAAAAAGAAAGAAAAAAAGAAAGCCAGTCATAATCATTCCCATAAAATAGACAGCAAAATAATGTAGAAAAACAAAAACTCACCGTCCCACCATCATTCATTCCGAATTCCAAAAATCAAACCACCACCTCAAAACCATCACTCGAATCAAAAAACAGTAGTTGCGAAAACCAATTCATTTCTTATTCAACCAATCCACACAGAAAGATTTGAAATTTTTGAAAATTTCCTTTTTATGGAAAACCAAAATAAACCGCTGGCACCACCCGATGCTGATTCGGCCTCAACTCCGCCGCCAACTGCTGCAAATCCCGCCTCCTCTCCGCCTCAATCCAAACGCAACAGTGGAGACCACATCTCTCTATCTTCGCCGGTGGGCTCGCCGGCGGACTCTTACTCGTCGCCGCTTCACTCCAAGAACAACAGCGAAGAGCATATCTCGCTCGCGCCGACGGCGGGAAACTCTCCGGCGCGGTCGTCCACCGACTCCGAGCACATCACGATCAACCACAGCCGCGGCTCTTCGCCGGAATTTGAGAAGAATCGGTCTCCCGAGAAGAAGCCGCCTGCGCGTTCCTCTCTTGATTCCGACTACATCACTTTCGAACACGGGGCCGCGACGGCCTTGCCGGAAAACGAAGAGACGCCTCGGTTGCCGGAGAAGAAGGCTCCGGCAGTTGTGATGAGCAAGGATGTGTACAAGGGGCCGGCGGAGGATATGGTTGTGGTGGAGGAGGAGCCTACGGCGGTGGTAAATAGAGCTGTAATGGAGGAGCCGAAGACGGATCCGGGTCCTCAGGTTGCTGGCGGAGGCGGAGGTAGGCCACGTAGGTTTAGCCAGTCGCTGTCGATATTGAGGAGAGCTGAAAGAGAGAAGATGGTGAAAAAAGCTGCTTTGGGGTTTAGGGTTTTTGGATTCTTGTTTTGCTTGGTTTCATTTGCAGTGATGACAGCTGATAGAAACCAGGGATGGGCTCTCGATTCATTTGATCGTTATAGAGAATTCAGGTAAAAAATTTATCAATATTTGTCAAGAAAGAATATATTTTTACATGATTTATGCCCATTTTGTTCTTTTATTGAATTTTTACTTCGTCTGTTGGTATAAGTTGCATCATGAATTTCGCCAGAAATTCTACTTTGCTAGATGATGCTTTGTTTTCTTCCTAAAATGTATGTGAAACGAGCATTATTAATGTTATCTTTATCCTTTTAGGAGTGATGTCTGGTTTTCATCTAAAGTAAAGCACATATATTTTTGAATAAAATATGCATGTAATTGATTTAGTCTAAGTTTATGGCTTGATGGTGATTTATTGATTAACCATATGAATACACAACCCCATTTTTGTACTAGGTTCTTCCTAAGTCATAAATAGGTGAGGACTTCAGTACTCTGAGATTTATGCATATTTTTGGCCTTAAACAGAGTTAGGTTGCACATTGCAGGTTGTAAATTGGAACATATCAATAATTCTAGGTGGCAAATTTAAAGAACTATGGTTCAAGTGGAAAAGCTTATATATCCCTATTTTTTAATTGAATGTTATCGTGTTCTGAATGCAACTAAGCTTTAATAATCTCTCTAAATGCTAAATCTAGTGAACTAGAGTTGGTATATGTACAAGTAAGTTTAAATTTAATGTGCCTTGGAGTAGTTGATCGGTGTGGCCATTTGAAATCCCTGTAGTAGTCTGAATCTGAAGTTGGGATTTGGCAGGTACTGTATGTCAGTGAACGTGCTAGGATTTGTGTATTCGGGAGCCCAAGCATTGGATATGTCGTATAGTTTAGCCACCGGAAAGTACATTATGCAACATCCACATATACTGCGGCACTACTTTGACTTTGCTGCTGATCAGGTAATTCTTAACGCTTAAGTGCTGTTATGTGTTTGTTGGTGATCAAGTAGTCCAATAAATGAAAATTTACAGTTCAGAAATATGACTTTTTTTTTTTGTTGGGGGGGGGGGTTGTTTCCTCATCTGCTTCCTTATCGCAATGAGTAAAAATTGCACATTGAATCGCTTTCTGTTTGCTGTATGATGATTAGTAGTATTAATAATTATGGACTATACTGCACTTTTAGTTGATACTCAGTATCTAGGAGTTGGGAGTGATACTATTAGGAGTATTAATTATGTGCTCGATTTGGATTGCTCTTTGCCTAAAAAGGTATACGGAATATTTGGCATGGTTGTCCTCATGTTCTGTAGGATAAGCCTCGGACAGGAATCCCCGAGAGGTTTATCTTTATCTAGAACTACTTTTTGCTGGCATTATGTTGTTTTCTTCCTCCCTCTGCTGCTCATCTCACTTTACAAAGGATAACGCAGAACTTACTAGATCTAGTACTTTAGGAAAAACTAGCGTGTTTTTTCTGAGTCGGAATCTCAGCTTGAGAAAGGGGGAATGGTTAAAGTTGAAAAAGAAGAATCCATTCACAACCCACACTTGTCTCTTTAGTCCCCTTCTTTTACATGCTTTTAACATCTCACTTGTTTTCTTCCTTGGTTGAACTACTTCTTAATTGATTCAAGCTCATGTTATTTGGATTAGTGGGACTCATGAACTTCAACACCATGCATGCATATTCTCGTTCATGAGATTTCTTGATCATGGTTATGGATTTGGTTTTGTTGATGACAGATGATTGCTTATCTTCTGGTATCAGCCTCGTCGTCGGCTGTGATTCGGATTGACGACTGGCAATTGAACTGGGGGAAGGACAAGTTTCCAGATATGGCAACTGCTTCTGTATCGATGTCTTTTCTGGCCTTTGTGGCTTTGGCCTCGAGTTCTCTCATATCTGGCTATGCTCTCTGTACATCCAAATACTCCTAGTTTGAACTCCCGAATTCTATTTCCCTCCAATTTTCGGCAGGGGAGGAACTCATCTAGGTCGAGATACTTTGTGTGCACTAATGGATAGCGGCTGCTGGTGTGATTTATTGTATATAAACATTTGATGTGCTGAGGTTTTTGTCTGGATAATAGTACCAGGTTTGCTGTTTATAGGAGAGGATTATCTTCAAGAACATTTTGACGAAATAAATATCACTACTAGCATTTGTTTTTATTCAATTATTTGGGGCAACAAAGTGCATGTACTTTCTTATTTGCTTCATCTACCGTAACAAAGATGTTGCGTTCTCTAGGTTCTAACTAGTATTTTTTATTTTTTATTTTTAGATCATACTGAATGTTGAAAATGTGTTACTAATCGATAAGAACCAAACGGGGTGTCCGAACCAAATACACAACCTAAAATTTTCTTAGTTCCATCTAAGATACGAATATAACTGAGACACCAAACATCCAACCACAAAATTATTTTATTATTTAATTAATTTATTTCTCCTTTATATTATATTTTATTTTTCTTTTAATCCAAACATATTTATTTTTTAACCATTTAACCCTATCACTCCAACCCGGGCCCACTAACCATTATGTGATAATATATTCTAATTATCTTTTATATAAGACCATGAAGATTTGTATTAAAGATTACAATGAGTGAAAATGAGAAAATTTTAAGAAGTGAATAGGTATATAAATTTATAGAGAATAAAATATCATGAATTTTAATAAAATATTTTTTTCATAAATATATATTATTAAATATTATTATTTTTCTATTCACATAAAAAATTATTAATAGTTAATGGGATGGTGCGAAGTGACAACACCCTATTGGGCCATTGGCTAAGCATAGAGTGAACGCCCAACTGTGTTTTCTTTCCCTTCCCACCTGGTCACTCTCTTTCCTCTCTTCAAATTTGTATTTACATTTTCTTTTATTCCCCTAAAATACAAAAAACAACTCACCCAAGCTTTTAAATACTGCGATATTCATAGTCCAATGGAATGACATCTTTGATGTTTAATGGAGATGGTTTATGGTATTTTCTCGTAGCAAAGAAAATAATCTAATCCTGTATTTAGAATGACGAGATTGAAGAACTATATATTTTTTCGGTGGACTGACTGAAAATGGATGATCCCAAGGTTCGGTTTTATTTGAAAGATTTTTAAAAATTGACTGAATGAAAACTCAGGCAGGGGAAGTGTAATAATTGTTGTTTAATTCAGCCTATTGCGTTATTTTGGTAATTTTCACTTTTATATATATAGATTCATCATAGTAAATGCAATAAGACATCTCCTTTCTTTTAACCCACAATATTTATAGATAAATTTGATAATCTAGTCTTAATTCAATCCTATGCCCTAGAGTAAGGTTGTATCTTCATTCTAAATATATGAATAGCCCGAAATTTATGGGCCTTACGTAAGAATGGGTCCGAAATTAGTCTCAAGCCCGTCAGAACCATATTTTATTCCAGGCAAATTGGACGGTTTAGTCCTAAAACTATGACTATTTGACCAATTTGGCCCCTTATTTATTTTTTGAATTAATTGGTCCCCAAACTATATAATTTTGGATGAATTGATCATTCTGTTAAATTTTTTATTAGCCAACCGTTAGTTAACGATTTTTAAAGGGCATTTTTAGTATAATTTTATGAGACAACTCTATATATAACCCTTTTCAATAAGTACATATATTTTTTAGCCATCCGTGGAAAAAAATAGATATCTAACCATTTCTGACGATTTCTGACGAATTGATGTAGGTGGGGTCCACAATTATAGTAATCGTCTAGTTTCTTTTTCAATCGCCATGTGTTATCGCCTACCTATTATTTAAATAACTTATATATTTATTTTGTACAAAATTACATTATTTTAGTATATGATTTATAAAGTGTAATGATTCTGTAAAAACTTCGACAATTATAATTATAATTTTTATGATATTTTTTCAAAACTAGATAACAGATATTAACAGATTATAAAATTTATTCATAATTTTTTTTCGAAATCGCCTTCGCCTCTCTCACAAAATCGCCTTCGCCTCTCACAAAATCGTCTCTCTCACCACAAAATCGCCTCTCTGTCGAAATCGCCGCCTCTCTCTCGCCTTCGCCACTCACAAAATTGCCTCTCATAAAATCGTCTGTCGAAATCGCCGCCTCTCTCTCGCCTTCGCCACTCACAAAATCGCCTCTTAGTAATCGCCGCCTCTCTCTTGCCTTCGCCAGCGAAATCGCCTCTCTCTGTCGAAATCGCCCCTCTCTCTATCTTAATCGTCTTTGCGTCTCTATTAAGGTTTTCGCCATCGCTGCCTCTCCATAATCGCAAGCCCTAAGAGATATGGATCCCTCCTATCAAATAAGCAACGAGTCGATTTTTCCTGCGTGCGTGTGATTAAATTAGAAATGTTGAGAATATTTGATTTCAATTCATTGTTGATTCATACAATATGTTCTTCTGTTCTACTCGTTTTCGTGTTAATGTTGATCTAACTCTCGATTGCGGTTTTAATGCTTCTGGGTTTGGCGGAATTACTGGGGCGATCGTCCTCTTTGCTTTAGAAACTTATCGCCTAGGCGATTGTTGTGTTCAAGCCTTACCGCTAGGCGATTGTATGTTGTAGCTAAACTTGTTTTTAAATTTGCAGAATGATTGGTCTTGGAAGAGAAAATCTTTATAAGGATTCAAGGGCAGCTTAAAGTACTACTTTGAAGCTGATACAATAAAGGATATAATTGATGTTTTGGACAAAGTGAATTCGTTGGATAAGTTTAAATCGGGCTGCTTTGGCGATTTTTTAGGATTCAACAAAGGAATTAGTGCTCGTAAAGCATTAGTTGCCCTACTTACACATGAAGTGTTGGTTCCTGCTACGTCGGAGTACGAGTTATGGTTCCATGTTGGTTCAGAAAATATTTGCTTCTCGGCGAAGGAGTATGCATTGATTACCAGGTTATATTTTGGCTCATCAGACTTCAATCCAAATGATCGTAATCATCGTATTCCGGATGGCAGTTTTGTACACCATCAGTATGGGAAATCTTGTCCAACACTGAAGAACGTATATGATGATTTTAAGAGTATGAAATTGAAGAGAGAAGAAGACTATCTCAAGGCTGCCTACATCCTGATGTTTTATTTTATGCTCGCTTGCCTAGATAAGAAGCGTGCCATTGACATTTGGTTGTGTGTCCTCGTTGAGGATATCGATCAGTGTAATCGATTTCCTTGAGGAACACTAACATATCAGATTTTACTTAATTATGTGAAGAAAATCCCCACGACTTTAGACAAATGGGGCGACGAACAATCACATCATATCTACGACCCAATTTGGACTATACAGGTAATTAACTTATAATTTATACTTATGTTCTTAAATTTTATAAATTATATTTGCATGTTCTAACAGTTGAAATTAATTTGGTAGACATGGTCATACGAAGCTATTCCATATCTTGGTCGGCAATGCGGTATGATTAACAATAACGACACAACCGTTATACCTCGCTTCCTGCAATGGACATATGTGTCACCCTCGAGCACGTTCACGAGTTATTTCAAGGAAAAGGTATATGCATTTTATAATATTCAAAATAATTGTTAATCGTCTGGCGGAATTTTATAATCGCCTGGCGGAATTTTATAATCGTCTGGCGGTATTTGCTTTGATAATCGTCTGGCGGTGTTTGATAGTCGATTGGCGGTGTTTACATCATTTTCAGCATCGGTGCTATATTACCCTCTCCCCGACAGAGGCAGAGCCGAATACTGATTATTGGCTTAGTGTTGACGTGGATAACCCGATCGGATTGATTTACACATTTCGACAGAGGAAGGGACGTGTTGCATCTACAAGCTCCCATCCTCCCACATCTGATATGGAGTTAGTAGATGACGAGGAGACTGAGACTGACACCAATGACGAACGACAATGCTCCAAACTTGCTCGTGCTAATTCCTCGGACAATCATGATAACATCCAGCATGATGAGGAACAGCAGGAGCAGCCGCCTCCTAGGGACTACCTTGACGACTCTATTGTTGATAGAGTAGCTTCTAGACTTGAGGTACGTATTGCTGACAAAGTGAGCGAGTCGGTCTTTACAAAGCTCAAGGGTTTCATGGAAGAGTGCTTCAAAAACCCTCAGAATAAAGAGAGTCGATTTGTGAGTAAGTTCACTCTTGGTACTAAAGATCGTTTTGAACTCATCTCCAACCACTACACAAAGTTCAGGAGTATGCCTGAGGATACTACTGTTAAGATGCGCGGAGTAGAAGGTTTTAATGTACCACAATCATTTTTCATCAAGATTGAGGACCCATCAGTGGAGACCGATGGTCAGGTAAGTATCTCTATTTAAACATATTTTCTACTAAATGCAATTTACATTAATAATTGTTTTTTATGCAGGCCATGGAGCTTTTCATGGTGTACCAAGTGAACAGACTCAAACACAAGATCAATCTCAAGAAAGGCGTTACGTTTGAAAACACTGTTGTGGTTGATTTGAAGTTTTTTGTAAGTGTTAGTTTAGGATTTTAAACTTTAAATTAACTTATTTTTTAATGTTAACTTTTTTGTCGCTAGGGTATACTTAAAGGTGCATGGGACACTCTCCATCCAGATAATAAAGATGGTCGACATGAATCAACTGCGAACTGCGAATATGAAGATTGGACAGTGCCGAATACATTAGTTAGCATTATCAAGGGAGAGGAGCATCCATTATCACAGTCTTGGCTTGCACGTCGATGGGTAAATGTAGTGCATGAGAAGTATAATTAATAATTTTCCCATTATTTTTTAACTGAATTTGTTCTTGTTGTAGGTCGTTATAATTTGTCCTCTTAGTCATGATGTACATGGATAGGATGTTAGGAGATTTCCTACCTTTAGAACATAATCTAGCAGAGCTTATCGAGTATAAAAAATTTGTAAGTTTAAGGATTTTTAGTATGTTCTACCGTCCTTACTTCCTGTAATTGAACTTGATTTTTTTATATGTATGTTGAAGGTGGTTTAGATTTAATTATGGATATGAATATGTATATGGATCTGTAGTAATGTTCATCCTTATGTAATCGCCTTGTAAAATTAAAACGATTGAAACAGGTAATCGCCTGACGGAAGTGTTAGTAATCGCCTAGTAAATTGGTAGAATCGCCTAGTTGCCTAGTAAATTGGTCGAATCGCTTGACGGAAGTGTTAGTAATCGTCTAGTAAATAGGTCGAATCGCCTGACGGAAGTGTTAGTAATCGCCTAGTAAATTGGTCGAATCGTCTGACGGAAGTTAGAATTCAAGCTACTTGTTAATCGTTTGAAGTGTTAGTAATCGCTTGACGGAAGGTAATAATCGCCTAGGCAATACCCATTACCCTGAACCCCTCTCAAACCCCAAACCCTCTCAAACCCTAAACCCTCTCAAACCCCTAAACCCCCTCAAACCCTAAACCCTCTCAAATAATTACGGGTTTTCATTATCGTTTTAGGGTTAACAGATAGTTTAATTCATATAATATGAATTAATCTCAAAATATAATAATTTCAATCTAATTTATTTATACATATTCTATTATAATCTCAAACCCCAAACCCTCTCAAACCCCAAACCCTCGCAAACCCCTAAACCCTCCCAAATCCTAAACCCTCTTAAATCATTACTTGTTTTCATTATAGTTTTAGAGTTAACAGATAATTCAATTCATATAATATGAATGCAGCTCAAACTATAATTAATCTCAAACTATTATTTACATGATTCTATTATATTTACATGATTCTATTATAATCTCAACCTATAAGACTTATTCTCAAAGAAGTTTACTCGAGGTACTTCATTGTTGAGTGATCTAAAGCTGAGATTGATTAATCTAAAATGTAATGATTCGTAATGTTTACATTGACATATAGTGTTCCAAAATGTAGTAATTCTATATAAGGATTGATGTATAAATATTTATAATAATAGAAATTAGTTAAAAAATCGTGTAATGTTTATATGACCAAGTAATCGCTCGGCGATAATCTATTACCGTCAGGCGATAAAATCAAAGTCATAAATTTGCAATCAAAATCCGAAATTCAGAATCGCCCGGCGATAATCTATTACCGTCAGGCGATAAAAATCAAGGTCATAAATTTGCAATCAAACTCCGAAATTCAAAATCGCCCAGCGATAATCTATTACCATTAGGCGATAAAATCAAAGTCATAAATTTGCAATCAAAATCAGAAATTCAGAATCGCCCAGCGAAAACTATTAACTTCAGGCGATAACGAGATATCAAAGTTATATATTTCCAATATTACAAAAATTCTATGAGCCAAAATTCATCGGACACTTCTTGATTGTATGACCAATTTGATGACAGTTGCTGCATTTCCTTGGTGCTCGTGGCGTATGCATATCTTGTGGAAATGAACTAAGGTCCACGTCTGTTATTAACAAAAAACATAAATTAGCATATTAACAAAATACATATATTAACTTAGGTACTTGACATACCTCCAACCGCAATATTGGCAGTACACGTTACTCTATTATGACCATCGTCAATGTTATGACATCTAGTGCACTTTTGTCGGCGCCTGTTAGAGCTTTCAACTGCAGGTCGAGCTCGACTCATCCTTGGTCTACCGCCCTGACGATTAATTATAGGAGCACCAACCATAAAGGCAGAAGTCTCAAGTGGTACAATCCAATGATCCGGATGCGGCATTGGCATGATTGTCGGTGAATATGTTAGCACAAGATTGTCTGCTCTGTAGTATGGTGCAACAAATTCAATTATGGATTTGCTGGCGAAGCTGTTCAGCAGAGTAATTAGTATACATCATCAGATAATAATACATATTCGACAATTTATATTATACAACTACATCATTACTTACCGAATAGCTGCTGCAGCATGACAACACGGGATCAAATCCAAGTTGAACTTTTGGCAATGACATGTACGCTGATGAAGGTCGACCATGTAACACATTCTTTCATCGTCGACCCGGTACACGTCTGGGCTGACACCACGTACGCTCAGATGGCGTCCACGTTCTACAAAATCAGTCAATTTGTTCATGGCCCACTCAGTCAACACATGTTCTCTCAAATTTGCTTCTGCACGGTGTTTATCGAACCAAGTTTCTACTATGTACCGATAAACTTCAAGTAATGAGCAAATCGGGAGTCGTCGTGCCCACAATAATCGAACATTGAGACACTCTGCTGCATTGGATGTCATAAAATTAAAATGACGGGTAGGGCATTGCGAACGCGACCACCGTTCGACTCCAATACTTAAAAGTCTGTTATAGGCACCATCTTTGCTCAAAGATTCTAAAAGAGACATCTGCTTCTGAAATCTTTCATCTCGGTAATAGTAGGCAGCTTCCTTCATAGCCACAACATTTTGGCCATAGCCAGCCATATTCTTCGACAAGTGTAAATAGCACAATCCATGTGCAGCCTCTGGATAAACATCATCCACCGCATTCTTGATACTCTTATGCTGATCTGAGACAATGAGAAGATCATCGGGGAATCCAAAAGCCTCTCGCACTTTCCTCAAGAACCAAACCCACGACTCGTCATCCTCAATAGGACCAATCCCAACTGCCAGGGGGAAAATCTGCTCATTGCCATCCATTGTCACGGCTGCAAAAAGAATGCCCTTGTTTTTTCCTTTTAGATGCGTCACATCGACCACTATCACAGGCCTCAAACAATTCTTAAAGGCAGCAATGCAAGGGCCTAGTGCAAGAAACATGTACTTGAACAGATGATCGTTAGTTGTCTGCAAACTAACCAATGTCTCGTTGTTGCTTTCTCGTATCACGTGGAGGTAGCTCGGCAACATCTGATAGGATTTATCGTAATTACCATAACAAAATTCAATTGCGAGGTTTCTCACACGTAGAGCAAAACTATAATCTATATCAATGCCGAACTCAGACTTCGCTTCTTTCATCAATTCTTTGGGCTTCAGAACAACACCTTCACCCAACTTACGGGAAAAGTAGGTCTCTAATATCTTTGCAGACACTTGCCGATGAGCATTAATTTCAAAATTTGTTTGGCTTGTATGATCCTTTCTGAACTTAATGACCCGCCAGATACCGTTACCACCTCTAGCACGTACCATGAATGGAAATCCATTTCTATGCTTGCATACATAGCTCACTCTATCTGTACTCGATCTCTCAACAGCATACTCAACTCCATTATGCATATTAGAGGTACCCACTACAATCTCCAATGCATGCTTGCTCTCGAATAAAGCCCCTTCAAAAAGTTCATTGTTGGGCTCAATCATTAACTCTCTTCGTTCTATTGGGCCAACAATATCGAGATCAGCGAGTGAAACATTCCAGTTCGTATTCAAGCCAGCATGTGGATGTGCATCAACATGATTTGAAGGACCTGATTGATTGAAGTGATGGTCGCGTCGAGCAGTTCGGTTCAAGATGGCTTGGTTGTGGGCTGGATCTCGAACCAATGCATTAAACTCGTTCAACATTGACTCGAGGAGTTCATGATTATAATGCAGTAGTTGAGACAGAAATAAATGACAGTAAATAAACTTTTACTTTTTGTCAGAAAAAAGTAGTTTTTTTTTCAGATGGGTAGTTGTAGTTGCGATTGAAAGAGGCCGGGAGCAGCTGAAAAAATCATAGCTAGGAACGAGTTTTCATTTATATTTCTAAAAATTTTATATGAATATTCTTTTTCAGTATAATACAAATTTGAACTCGTAGAAATAAAGACATTCGAATTGAAATAATTAAATTATAATTAAGTTGCATACAAATAGTATATTTTTTACAGGATTTATTGGTATGTGATTAAGTTTAGCGCTAGGCGAGGAGCAATGACGATTAAAAATGGCCGATTAAGTTTATCGCTAGGCGACAGGCCATGTCGATTAAAATGGCCGATTAAGTTTATCGACAAGCGACAGTCAATGGCGATTAATTCAAATTTTTTCACCAGATATGATTTCAAATAAATATATAAATTATTTAAATAAACTCTTAGGCGATTATAATTATTGTGGACCCCACCACATCACTTTTGTCATAAATGGTTAGATTTCATCTTTTTCCACCGGTGACTAAAATTCATATGTACTTATTCAAAATGGCTCTTTATGCCTATTTCCCAAATTTTATTAAGGACCAAAACATACTGAGGACCAATTTGGCCAAAAAAAATTTCCTATTTTTTTTTTAATTTGTAAAAAATTAAAAGATATTTCAGTCATTTTAATTTTTTCAAGGACCAAATATGCCAATTTTAGATAGGTTGAGGAACAATCCCGCCAATTATAACATATTTTGGGATCATAATTGTCAAATTTTATAGCTTTGTGATCAAATTTTTCGAATATATTACTATGATAACGAGGGATTAAAAGGTAGAATATTTGAAACTCAATGAATAAAACTATACTAGATTTCCATTCAAAACATGTTTTCATTCTAATATGATTTGTTCCTTAATTTTCAGATATTATATGTTTTAATCCCTCGTTTATATAAGAATATACGAGAAAATTTAGTCACGGAGTAATAAAATTTGGCGATTATGATCCTCAAATATATTATAAGTGGCGATTATGATCGTCAAATATATTATAATTGTCGTAGTTGGTCCTTAAAAATCAAAATGACTAAAATATCCTTTTATTTTTAATAAATTAAAATTCTTTTTAAAAAAATTGGTCAAATTGGTCCTCAATCTTTTAGTATTGGATGTTTTGGTCCTTAATAAAATTATACCGAAAATACCCTTTCAAAATTATTGATTAACGATTGACTAACAAAAAATATAACAGAATGACCAATTCATCCAAAATTCTATAATTTGAGGATCAATTAACTAAAAAAAAAATAAGAAACCAAATTAGCTAAACATTTATAATTTGGGAACTAAACTGTCCAATTTGCCATTATTCCGCATAGCAAATACATACGGACGAACTTAGGGTCCGGTCGGCCTTTCATCCTAAGCCCGTCTGGGAATTGTATAAATATATTTAACGTTTCCTTTAATAAGTGAAAAAACTGTGTCACTCATCTCGCTCCTTTTCTCTCGATTTCTCTGCATGATCGCACAAATCATGCCAGCAAATCACTATCTCAAACACTATTAGTGTGTTTTTCTCCTTAAATGGCGTTTTATTGGCACATCTGCGGTCAGGCTGCTGCTAGTTTCCAGTTTACGCGGGAATGGCGGAGATCGGCCATAGTAATTGCGGCAGACGTCGTTGTTCGTTTCTCTCGGAGACGATGAGCTCCTATTATATGGTAAATTCCTCTCTATCGAGTTGCTTGCATGATCGTGCGTGACTGCGTGCTAATGACTCCACTATTTCTGCGAATTAAGCTCTATTTTGCATGTTCCTTATCAGTTTTGGCGACCGAATTGCGATTTTCCATTCCATGAACAAACGGCGGTTTCGCGCCATAAGACTTGCTGCTGGTTCCTATTTTCCGGTAAAGTTTTCTCTACCGAGATCTCTGCATGATTGAGAAATTTAAATATCTCGTATATTGTACGCATTTTCTCCAGCTATGGTGATCGAATTGCATATTTATGGTGAGGCTATTTCGAATTTCCGTTATATGTGCAAATGATTGATTGGACTGCTGAACTCGTGCCGATCGCATGTTTAATCTAGCAAAAACTGAGGATTAGTTGTAGTTGCATTTTATTCAGTTATTTGTTGTTTTTGGTGATTTTATGCATCAAAACACTATAACCGTTGTGTTTTATAAATAGGTGTCTTGTCTGTTGTGATTACATATGTATAGCGGAGACATGTTGGGAGTTTAGTGTGTATTGCTCGTGTATGGTTGGTGTATTTTGGAGAAAGAGGCTCAACAATAATTGAATTTTTGCAGCTTAACTACTAGAAAAAAGGAATGGGTACACATGCGTATATCAGAGACGTGCACTTCTCTAAAATATCTCCTCCCTTCCATAAATCATGTATGTAACAACATAAGCATCTAGATTCATCCATATATTTTCTCAGTGAATAAAAATCAAATACACAGTGTAATGGCATTATTTAATCTTCTTACAGATAAATTCATTGGAAATACTTAATAATATGTAGCTCAAATAATTGGTTATGCTTTCATGCTTGTTGTTGCTGGTCAACTCAGAGAATCTGTGTCATTAAGTATCTCCTTGCTCTTTAATGCCTCGAGACTCCACCATGACCACTTTAATAGGAGTCTAAGCACCAACAATAATAATCAGACCTTGATAGTTCTAACATCCTTTCTGGAGTCATTTTCTCTAGCTCGCTTTGCCGCCCTGATGCAAAGTTGTTCCGATTTTGTGGATCTGAAGCCATAGGATAATCTTCTCCCCTATGAGCTTGTGATCTCATTCTCTTATACAGCCTCATTGTTGCAACACAGTCTTCATAGGGATCTTGTATGCCAGTCTGAATGTCGTATCTAAACGTAAAAAATAAGAAACACTCATAATTATTTGAGAACTTGAAATTGAGTATCACAAGATTATTTGACTTTGGTGAAGTATTATAAAATTTAGCTACTTGCCCGAGGTATGCTTTTGTCAAATATTTTAGTGAGTTGCTGAGCTTGCTCGTTTTCATCAGTGGAGGATATTTTGCAGTGTCCCTGTGGGAAAAATGTCAAGTTATATTTGAGATGTAGTTGCAGTTTTTTCTCTTCGAAGAGGAAGAATTAGTAGCTTCACTATTATTCGAAATAGCAAGTGAGACATGTTGTGAAACCAAACACTGAAGCTGTTTTGAATAGTCGAAAGAAGCTTGCCTGATCAGTAACTCTGGATAGTCTATGTCTAGGCATTTTAGATCATGATCTAGACCATGTCCTACAAGGATCCTAGCTTTGCCACCTCTAGAACGGATCTGCCATATTGGTTCACCATTGCATAAGTAGTCTTGAATCTTCCGCTGGACTTGCCTAAGTGGCGTTGCATCCCTCAAAAATTCTGGTCGTATACCTGTAGTTTCATACCTGAAAGCATTTATAAAATTCATTAGTTATAGTTGGAATACATGATTGACACACAAAAAACTATAGATAGCTAGCTGAAATCCTTACCTGTAATTTGTTACCGGAAGGTGTGGCTTGACATATGTGTGAAAGATAATCTTTTCATGCTCATCAATGAGGCAAACCCTTGCACAAAGATCCAACGAGCCATCACTGCCACCACCAACCATTTTGCAAGCAAGTGAAACCACTTTTCCTCTGCTATTATCAATCCTCAACTCATCTTGAATGCCCAGGTTAGCCATGCGGCAAAGAATACCCTAGTTTGAATAAAATAATAGATTAGATAGGATGCTATGCATACAGGATAATATGAATTAAGGATTCTTGGAAAAGTTTGATTTTCATTACATTGTTTCCTCGTGAAAGTTGGCATTTCTCTCTATGGAGCTGAAGAGCATTGCGGCTGCTTAGGATAGTCAAACATATGTCACATCCTCGTTCCTTGAATATCCTCTCACATTCTGCTTTTGGTAGAGGTCCTGCTTAAACAAATCACCATATTTAAATCTTGTGTCATACATACCATAAATTAGGTTTAAGAGATTGAAGAATATAATACCTATGAGATGCTCCCTCAGAGATTCGAATGAACGGCAATGCTTCTGGCAAATCCTGCAAATAGGTTCGTGCTTGGAATGATATGATATCCTCATATGTTCAACCAGATTCTCCATTTTGTTGAACTGTCTATAGCATGCAGCACACTTATTCCTGATCAGCATCAAATAATTAGCATAAAACTTGTCATCACTAGTATTTATTTCTACATAGGGAAGGAGTTTTTTTTAATGCCTAATTGAATGGGATGGTCGTTGCATGAACAAAAAAATGTTCTTCATATTCTCTGAAGACTCGGTACCTGCTATCCATGATCGAGATGATGGCGAGGTTGCGGTTCTTCTGGAGTAGAGGTTAGCTTGGGAACTCAAGCACATGTGAAGGTTGCAAATGTAAAGCTATTTATATTTGATGGTGGGTTTCTTTGCCGTCGAAGTTTGAAGATTCCACACGTCCACCAGCTAACATGAACGTTAGTGTCATTTTCTCTAGAATTCCCCTGCGAGAACTAAACATTCGTGGCAATCCAAATGCTTTTGGGCCCACATTTTTAGCTGCTAGAATATTTCTTACTGCCATATCAGAGCATCTTCTCATTCTCTCTCATATTTGGTGGTAATTTTTTTAATTGAATACTGCACTCTGCGTGTAACTTCTTATCTTTGCTGATCATATGAAGTTGGTACATTTATATGAATGATGTGGTAAGTAGTAAGAGAAATTAAATTAATAATCATCATTTGTTACTTTATTCGTCTATCGTGGTGGAAAAAAGATCAGTAATTGTTCCATGACTATTCTTGTTGATTATGTTTCAACTCACTGTAAGTCATAATTTGTTCGAGTCGATATTATTCTTGGCATCATCTTGAAGTTTACAGCAGTTGTTACATGATAATTATGTAGGCGCATGTGATGATACTTTTGAGGCATTGTAATCTTGTGATCTGAAACTGTGCAGTGTTCTTGATTCATATTGCACGTACTCGCTATGGGCAATACAAACCAGCCTTATGTTTATGAGTGTGTATATATTGACTTTAGCAATAATAATAATAATAATATAGTGCAGGTTTGAGAAGCTTATCGCTTGGCAGACTGAATTTATCTCGTTTTCTTTCGGCAAAAGCAGTTGAAGTCAGAGGAAAGGTACTCAACCAGCTGAACCTTTCATCTCTATTTACGTATATTAACTTTTTTACTGTGTTATCTGGCCTTGAGCTATCTAGGAAAGAAAAAGAAAAAAATCAATATTAGGAGTTTGACCAGGGATCTATCTTTTGACTGAAGTAGGGCCAACTTATTCAGATACCATTAGGGAAAGGCATAATCGGTACAGGG
This sequence comes from Lavandula angustifolia, assembly GCA_028984105.1. Lineage (NCBI taxonomy): Eukaryota > Viridiplantae > Streptophyta > Magnoliopsida > Lamiales > Lamiaceae > Lavandula > Lavandula angustifolia. Next base: position 15,822,820 of record CM054824.1, read on the forward strand.
TAATCTTCTTGGTTTGTCCCCTAGATGTGACCAATGATAATAGATGTGATGTATGTTTCTGTATTGTGCGTATTGTGTATAAAACATGTTTATAGTAAATTTAGGTTCACTATATGATATACTAATTTCACATCCATTTTGTTTTGTTTACTAAGTAATTATACGACACCCCTTGATTAATCTTGTTGCCGGCATCCTTTTTAGTACATCATCAAACCATTTATCTGATGCTAGATATCCCTTGAAATTGGAGAAGCCCATGAAATCTAAGTTTAGAACCTATCTTTGTTGGTGGACGTTGAATAGTTTATTAGTTTTTTGATTTGGTATATATTATTTGGACACGTGTCTGCACAAGGAAACCTAGTCTTGCTTCTTCAGAAAACCTCTTAGTGAATATGGCTAATGACGGGTGAATATGCGAAGAGCAAATGAGAGATGGGGTTTTAGTGTGATTATTCCATTACGCATCTTCTCCTCCCTCTTTTCTGCTCAGCCTTTAAAAAGTTAAACGCATACGATTCTTCAGCCAAAATGCATGGTCAAAAAGTAGAAGGTATTTGCAATTGCACGTGTGAGCGGACAAAAATTGTAGGGACCGCGCCTATCTCTCCTCCATGGAATTTATTTGTTTTTTTCTTTTGCCACCATTCCTGGATATTCAGTAATCAGTATATGCTGGGTGGTTTGATTTTCTTTTTTGAGTTATTAAAAAATTAATTAAAATCACCCGAATGTAGATCACCGAGGTTTTCAATTGCACGGTTTGGGTTGGGCTTGGTTAGGTTTATGTGAGGTTTAGTTTCTGCTCCTTGCTAAATGATGTTTTTGGTTATTCATACATAACTAAGTTTAATTTGACCAAGTTCAAATTTGTTTTCACAATTATCTCTTTTCCTAATTTTATTTATTTATTAATTTACTGAATGACCAGAACATCGGTTTTTTTTTCCTTTTGAATTTTAAAATCTAGCCGAATGAGGATAGGGAACGAATTCAGCCTTAAATCAGCCTCTATTTCTGATGACAAAAATCCTAAATTTTTCTCACACAAGAGCGAGGAATATCAACTAAAATTATATGTTGTTCGTTGTAGTTCAGAGTTTATATAATTAGGCAAATATGAGATAGTCCAGTGAAGTATTGGTCCGTGGAACGGATTTTTCTTTCCGTCCAATTATTTTCCATACAGATGGAGATAGCAAAAGTTGTAGAGAAAGTAACTGAACAATGACCAGTAATTGGTCATGGACTGTGACATAATGAGGAAATTATTGTGGTCAAAGTTTGACCATATTTTCCTTTTGTACTATATTATATGAATATATATACTTGAATAATTAAACGCATGACGGCATTAGCCGTGTTGAGTAAAGTCGAACTGAATAAAAAGTTGCCCCTTTCTAAACGGAGAAGATGCTCTTCCGAAAACGATGAGAGAAATAAACCATCACAACTGAGGACCATACTTTCTTTCTTATTTTCGTCTATGAAAAACTGAAAATTGGAAGGAAAAAAAATTCGTTAAGGCACAATAAAGTCTCGTAACGTACAAACTTTTTTTTTTAAAAAAATTACGCTTAAAACATTTACATAACATTAGTATTTTGGTAAAAATGTCATGCTAAGAGGCAACTCAATTACCGTTACTCATTTTAATATCTGTTATGTATTGTTTAATCTTTTTAACCAAATGAAATAATTACAAATGTTTAGATTTTCAGTTTTTTTTATTTTGATGACGAGGGTAATCCGCCGCCTCTATCGAAATGCGTACTGGATAAATTTCGTTCTTGTGCTCTAACCTGCAAACAACGCAGGCTCACACATAACGGTCTTGGTTGGTTCTTAATAATTCTTTTGGTATTTATAGGTTTTTTTTAGTCATTATACGCTATTTTCTAGTGTTAGTATTTGTTAAAACCCAATAATATTAATATATTATCAATCACCTACTAGGAAACCTCAAGAACATGATGTTTAAATTCTTTCTTAATTATTTAATTTTATTTCGTTTGCTTTTCAGCTCACAGACACACACCGTCACAGCCAAAGACAAATTACGAATAGTGCTCAATTCTTGTAAGATGTATCACCAACCAAGTAACCAACTATATTTTATGAGATTAAACCATGCTGATTCGAGAACCATAAAGTACTCCCATAATATTTTTGGGAGTAACAGAACTTTTAAAAAGAAAAGATATGGGGAAATAAAATCCCAACAAACTCCACGTATAGAAAACGCGCTGAAAGTGTAGATGACCTCTTGTTATTCAATTAACCATTAAGTAGAAAGACATATATTCTATCAGAAGGTGATTTTAGCTATTATTTTATGTTAGGGATTGCTTATGACCTATGGGGATACGTAGCTATTAAATCTATTAATTAAATCAAAGAGAAAAATGATATGTCTAATTGGTGAAATGGGTGTACATCTTTTACTAGCAAGTTGATGTCCTTTTGTATTATCGATAGTTATTAATGGTGCAATCAGAATTATCTTGATGAAAAGTACTAGCGGGATTCAAACCCGGGAATACTTTCAAGTTCCATCATATTGCACCTTAAGTGGGTGTTTGGAGTAGCTGAAACTTATTGATAAGTGCTGAAAGTTGTTGGAAGCTGCTGAAAGTGGCTGAAAGCAGCTGAAAGTTGTTGATTTTGATAATTTGTAAGTGTTTGCAAAAAATATTGAAAGTCAAAAATTAATATTTGAAAATTTTAATAAAATCGTATCTTATAAAATGAAATCTTATTTATTTCTCACTTATTAAACGAATTTAGAATTTTTATATAAATAAAATTTAGAATTTATTTCCACATAAAATAGTATTTTAATAATAAATATTATTAAAATAAAAATTAGTTAAAAATTAAGTATAATTAATATTATTAATTAAAATTAAGAATAGAAAAGATTATAAATTATATTAATAAGATAAATATTTACTTATTCTTTATTAAATGACAAATAAAAAGTATACATATAAATAAGTAATATCGATTATTAATTAAAAAAATAGTTATAAAATTATAATAGAATATATTTATTAAAAAAATTAAAAATTATAAAAGCTATAAGCTATCAGTTTTAGCTGGCCAATACCAGCTTACGAAAATTCTCTATCTTGGACCCAAACAGCTTTCAGCATCTCTATAAGCTGAATTTCCCAAACACCAAGTTCATTTCCCGATGCAGCTTTCAGCTATAAGCTGATTCACATAAGCTATCCCAAACACCCCCTAAGGAGGCCAACTCATAAGTTTTCTGTTTCATTTTTCCTCCAAAAATAGAAAAAACACTTAGTTATCCCCAAAATATTCTTTCGAGAAAATCATCATTGATCGCGTTACTGCTTCTTTAATTACGGACCATTTAGTTACACCTATCTAATCTAACCTGGATATGTATATGATATTAAAAAAAGGTAGCAAATCATTCAGAGCTGGATATATTTTCTCGCCTAATTTATTTATCATAACGAACAAAATTAAAAATATTTATTTAAGAAAAAAACTAAAAGGAAATTCTATAATTAATTAATTATGGGTGGTACATTATCCACATCTTTAATTCAGCCACCAATGACCAAATAGCTGATTAATCAACCTTTTGGTGGTGCGACCAACTTTTTTGTCCCTAATCACCAATCTTGGCTTAAATTTAGAAGAGACTTGGATTTGTGGGGCTACTAGACTGGTATATAAGTTGTAAATTCGTTTTAAATATGTTGATGCTGCTATACACGTTAGGAAGATTTTGTCATGTAATGCCTCTTCCGTATTTTTTCTATTCTTTTCATCTTAAACTTCAATATATCTTATAGTAAGTACTCCTTTTTAACCAATTTTCTGGTCCTTTAGGATGGCCTTCTAGTTGATATGATTGTCTTATGTCTAATTCTTACGAATCTCATCAAGATATCAATACTTCTAGGTTAAATTTGTCACATATGTATGGTTAGGCAATTGTAATAAAAAATCATTAAATTTTAGACACGGGTCATTGTCCCTACTAGTTAGGCTACTTTAAGAGAACTTATACCACTTAATAAATCTCTCGTCTTTCATGGCTTAAAAATGTTACATCTAATAAAATGTATTTATGCATACGTGGTACAATTACCCACCATTCAATTAATACATGTTTTTATTAGTTTATGTAACCAAGGAACCCAACCACCGGGCAAGAGATTGCACCTCAGAATATACTGTTGTTATGATAATCTTTATAGTTTTACTCCGTGTTTGGTAACAATTATTAAGTTCAATTTGAATAGTTGTTGTGACACTAGTTTTGTTCCCGTGTGGGCTTGCAGGAAGAAAAGTGAGAGTTTGTCTATTGAGTTAACTTAATCAGATATTTTATTCTTATGACGAGATTGACACTTAACATAGAGTACTATTTAGTTTCTAAATTAAAGAAATTAAGTGTCTAAAAACAGTTGGTGTTTAATTTGATAAGTTATTTTATATCGTCATTTTCAAGACTTAGGAAATCCGGTTCAAGCACTCAAAATTGCTCAAGAAGTAAGAGCACTTATTGTTTTTTTTGGATGACAAGGATAATCCGCATCCGTTACTGAAGTGCGCACTGAATAAGTTCCGCTCCTGTGCATAATTATTTTCGTACTTATGTAAGAGACTCAATCATAGATAAATTAGGATATGTATATAGACATAAATCATGAATATCACTCATCCAATATCTATTTCACTCATAAAACATAATCTTAAATTATCTTCAAATAATTTAATAAAATATTATATCCTTTCATGAATCTCAACAGGTTTTGGCAGTCCGGAATAAATAAATATTATTTTTGCACTCTTAATTCAAACATGATTTCTATCTCAACAATAAATAATATAATCATAACATTATATAAATAAACACATTCAAAATTCAAAATAAGCTTTAATTTTTATTTTAATTTTTAAGGCGCGACTTACAGAACTAAAACATTTGATAACATACATGAAATGAAATGCATTACATAATTAAATTTCGGGGTGTTACAATCTACCCCACTTAAAGAATTTTCGTCTTCGAAAATTGCTTAGTTTTAAAAATATGAATGTCTGTACTTTCATGAAAAAACATGCTTTTTAAGAATCGTGCAATTTATGAATTTTAAATAAAAACTTACATGACTTGGAAACTTTTCTTACCTCCTCGGCGCGATGTGGTGGTAGTGATGATGGTCAATTTCTGCGTAACTTAGAACAAGTCTACAGGAAAGTAGACCTGCGCACTGAGTAAACTCCGCTCATGTACTCTAGCTTGCAAACAACACAAGATAGTTCAACCACCCTAAGTTAACCGTAACTTATAACAAGTCTACATGAAAGTAGACATACGCATTGGATAAATCTCGCTCATGTGCTCTAGCCTGCAAACAACACAAGAGGGTTCAACCATCTTAGGCTTGTAAACAACACAAGAGAGTTCAACCACCTTAAGCTAACCGTAACTTATAACAAGTCTACAAGAAAGTAGACATGCGCACTGGGTAAACTCCGCTCATGTGCTCTAGCCTGCAAACAACACAAGAGGGTTCAACCACTCTAGCTACCATAGGTGACATGCTAACACATAACGGTCTTGGTGAGTTTTAAACTCATGACCTTCTGGCCACAGGCTACGCACCTTAACCGTTATATCATATAAAGGGGACTTATTGTTTTTTTCTAGAGAATAGCATACTAGCTAAATTCTATATGTATGATTGTCTATATGTGATTCACAATAATAGATTTCGTTTAAATGTCATTAATTGATCTCATATTGATCTTGAACCTAAATATGAGTTGTAAATGAATATCCACCTTGAACATGTACAAGTTTGCGTTTTAGATTTGAGTTATTTGATTAACATGATGAAAAAAATAAAGTGAGTGCCTATCCTACTATTTCTTTATGATAAAAAACACGCGGCCGTTTATTATTGGTAATAGTATGCCATTCTGATATTGTATAGAGACTAGTCCAATCTGCCTAGCAAACTTGTTAGGATACCGTTTGCTCTCTTATAGTTAAAGATAGTATCAAAACGAAGCGAGTTGTATACACCACTTTCATATATATCTTTTGTGTATCATACAAGGGTATTGACATGTGATATTTTTTATTAAATTAAGTGGATCATATTTAATATATGTCAATACCTTTATGATGTGGTATATATAAATATATACGAAAGTGGTACACACAAATTTCTTAGGTATCAAAATATTTGTATATTTGATTTACTTAATAATGAATCCATGGGTATAAAGGAAATAAATAAATATACAAAAAAAAAAAAAGAAGGTGGAAGAATGTGGATATGACAGTAGCATCGAATTAGCTAAAGCCTAAACCTAGGGCCTATGTCATAGCATCATGTTTTTATCTTTACGATGAATTATACGCTTTGCTTGGGATGTAAATTAGCAAAGTTGCTTACACCTTCAAAATGTTTATGGAGTTGCTTTTTGTATAAATAAATCAGTACTCGCTTTTGAGTTTTTACAAGCAAACACTATATCTAATTTGTTGATTTTGGGCAAAGGTTGTGTGATTGTCGTCAACGATCTAATTCTATATTTTATATATAATAGTTGATCTCTTATGAAACCACTTCATGCAAAGTTAATCAAATTTATAAAATTAAATATATTGATACATTAATTTAATTCATACTCAATTTTTAGTCGAAAAAACATCCGAATTTTTAGATAAGATATTTATAATCTGTCCAATAAGGTTTCTTTTCCATCATCATTAAAGAATCGACTAATGGTCCAGTCAGAATTGGAAAAACTCTTTAAATATTTTAAATGTAACGAGTAAATAACTGATTGCAAGTGAATTGTTTTTGATTTTTTTTTTAAGAAAGAGAAATAATAACTGGTCCCAACTCCTAAGCAATTACAGCTTCTATTCAAATGTGTGGAACCCCTAATCCGAATCTTCTGGCCCAAAATTGATGTCTCATTCGGTGACCCATCAATCACGTCATGCCATGCGTACATTGGTGGATCATGTTAGCAATAAAAAAATATTTTAGTTTTAAAAAGGTAGGTCACCAATGCACGCGTGGTGGGACGTAATTGGTGACCCACCGAATGAGCCACTATTTTTGGGCCAGATGATCTTCAGGCGTGGAACCCCCATCCTCATCGATCATTATCTGGAATTCTGGAACATTTTCCAAAGTCCTACTTGCTTCGCAGGAAACAATTAAGCAATATGCATATCTATTGAGCTACGTCTAATTTTTTTTTTTTTTTTTAACGTTTTCAGTGGAATACTTATTACGTATCGGTCCCAGACTATTCATCTTCACCGGTACATCACCTTCACCACCGCTACGTCTAATCTTGTTTACATATACAATTATGGTGCCTTAATACAAACTAAATGTTACAATAATCTGCGTAAATGACTAAGCTGAACAAGCAAATCAATGAGCGCCACGTGGACACGAAGAACTGGTAACGTGAGAACTTTTTTCACACTGAGAAGCAAACACTGACGAAACTGGAAAACCGCTTCAGAATTTTGGCCTACGCCGAATCATCTCTTGGCCCTATACTGTAGTTGATGTTCCCAATGTGTGATACACATTATAATTATATGTGTATTTACAGATTAATTTTTTATTGCAATTTATAAATTCCTCTTTTATGTGCTATGATAAGTTTATTAACTTTATTAAGAATTATGTATGTACTATAATTTATTAAAAAATTTATATATCTCATAATTTGTTTTACTTTTGTCACAATCATAATGATTTTTCAACTATCACATGTCATTCATTTAAAATGTGTGATACACATTATAATTGGAACTCATAATCTTTCCGGTAATTGATCATATATAAATGTATCTTTAACAACCAATAATTTTTTTTTTTTTTTTTTTTTTTTTTTATTTGAGGAACCCGCTGCCCGCTACCTTCGGTGCGGCTGCAGGTAAACCTCAACTCCGGTGCGATAGCACCGCAAACCACACAGGAGGTTCAACCACCCTAAGGTGACAGGCTCACACAAAGTTGCTTCCAGTGGGATTCGAACCCAGGACCTATCGGTCCCGGACTAGACACCTTCACCAACTTTGTCATCCCAAGGGGACAATAATTGTTTATTTTGAACACAGGAGATTGGAACAGAACGGTTCTGAATAGAACGGATAACTATTATTACAACAAATAAGAATCTAAAATAGAACGGTTCTGAATGATTTAGAAAAAGAAAAAAAAAATGTATTTATAAATCTGTGGTTTGAGAACGTTTTTAATCATTATACCACAACATAAAGTTATGCAACTATTTATGATTGAACAGTTTAAAAAGTTTGCTCTAAAAGCGCGTCCTCATTTTACCAATTTTAGTTGCACTGCAATGATAATTTTTTTTTGTTGACGAGGAACCCGCAGCCGCTACCTTTGGTGCGCACAGGGTAAACCTTGCTCCTGTGCAATAGCCTGCAAACCACACAGAAGAGTTAAACCACCCTTAATGTGACAGGGTGACAGGCTCACACATAGCGTGTCCAGTAAAAATTGAACCCATGACCTATCGGTCCCGGGCCACCCACCTTCACCGCTATGTCATCTAAGGGGACAGCACTGCAATGATAATTGATTCAGTGCATATTTAGTAAAACTTCTAAAATTATAAATCATAAATTATATACCCTAAAATAAATCTATGATTAAAAGGTTAATTTGGAATAGGATGATAATAAACAAGAACAACTATAAGATAGCACGATCATGTTGGTCCCCTTTCAAAAGGACAAATTGCAAAACTAATCTCATAATTAATCTATATTACGAAATTAGTTTTTGTAAGTCTTCCTTATGGCCCTTAAAACTACTCTCATCAAATTTAAATAACAAATTTTAGTCCACTGGCTATTATAAAGATTATTTCGTATCACTTGTTTTTGTTTTAGCCCCGTTTGAAAAAGTAATCTAAATAAGTATTTATAAATCCCATTTGGAAAAACTTATCAACAACTTATTTCAGTTTATTCTAAACAATAAACGGTTATTGTTGGTCCCGAGAGTGAGTTCAGGTGTAGAGGGGGGGGGGGGGTTAATACACCTGAATCCAATTTTCTCAACTTTGAACACGAACAGTCCTATTCAGGATAATGTCGTACTGAAATAATTCAGCAGACCAAATAACTGTTCTGAATTGTGTTAGGCTAAAAGTCTGACTCTACTGAGATCTGCTAACTGACTGAGTCAGAATTCAGTGTCAACAGTAGAAATTCAGTGTGCGGAAATGTGTAGGCCCTAATCAGTTGAATGAAAAAACGTTTTATGCAAGTCTCAGTTCAGTATGCTGAGACAGTTGAATGATTTTAAGAAGATTTTCAGTATGAATAGTAAAATCAATGCAACAGTAAGAAAACGTAAGTAAGCGACACAGAGAGTTTTAAAGTGGTTCGAATATCAATCGATCCTACGTCCTCTGTCCCGAAAGTTCAGGAGGCTATTTATTATACTGAGTTAGTCTCAGTCAGCTTGTGCACAGAACAAAGCTGTGGCTTGGGGATTATACTGAGCAAGTCCCAGTTTACAAATGTATCAAACTAAAGTGTTTGACAACCTGTGGCTTGGGGATTATACTGAGCAAGTCCTTTTACAATAAGGATTGGGTTCAAATATGAACTCCTTCGTCTAAGCTATTTATGGTTTCGATTGAGCTTAGGGTTAGAGGGATAGGGAACGAGAGTGTAGCTTTTAGAGCGACGAACAGCTGAGTGTAGATATAAGTTCGTGTCACGTCGCTTGGATACTAGATGCTTGGTTATCGGTTCAGCTTGGTTCCCTTACGAGCTAAAAGGTAGTCTTTCGTCGGAGATAGATCTTTAGATTCTTGCGGAAGACTTAGGCTTTTTGGTTAGGCTCGTTTTAATGCTCTGTGTGTTCTTATGATTTCGGTGCACGCTTATCAATTCTTGAATGATCCCTCTATTTATAGAGAAGAGATTGGGAAAGATCCATTGGAGACGATCTTCTTCTTTCTCTCTCTTTTGGTAGCAAACGGCTCTTTTGAAATAGGTAACAGTGTACTTTCCCACCTTTTTAGGAAAAAGGGTTGACTGCAGCTTTAGCAGGTGAAAAGACACGTGTGTCCTTGTCATTCGTCGAGGTGGATAGAGTGATTGAGACAGCACAGACTTCAAGGCAAACTGAAGCTGACTTCTCTCTCCCTCGTATATGACAATGCTGATTGTCTTTCAAAAGTATTTGACAGTTCTGACTGTCTGCCGATGCCGAGTCTGATCCCGTATTCAGTAGGTAGATAGCTGGGGAAAGTCTACTGAAGATCAGGCTCCGAGTTCGATGAATCGCTCTGCTGAGTCCAGTTCATCGACTCTTTCGCATATCTTGCTCTCGCTGAGTCCAGTATCACTGAGTCTTCTACTTCTGGTGTTAAGGCAGATAATCTACTGAGCGCCTTGATCAGAGCAAAGTGTCTACTGAGTCTGAAACCTCAAAGACAAATAACGATTACAACGGAATGGTTCACCAATCAGATAGGGTTTTGGGATCTTCAAATCTTCTCAACAATCAGAGTACTAGGCTGCTGAGCATGGTTCGAGATAGAAGATAGAATCATTTCCCACTAAGTGAGACTATGCCGAGGACGTAATCATCACCCAACAATTTCCCCCTATTTGATGATGCCAAAACCTATCATCTATGTTAACACTAAACAAACAGAAACAGAGCCCCTTACAATATTACAGGTAAGATCAGTGGAGTTGTTCCAACAGTTCTAGACTACTGAGAAAACAGGGCAAAACACAATTTCCCCCATTACATAGAAACTAGACTAGCAGAATCTAACAAAGTAATAAACCGACAAGAAAGTAAATAGAAGTGAGTGTGTGAGTCGGTAATCACTTCGATGATTCCGAGTGTTAAAGCATAATACAAACACGGCCGGATAGACAACAAGTGGTTGTCGAGCCAAAATCGATTTGTATATATGAGTGATTCACCAAGTCTAATTACAAATCTTGCTAAGCTAGGAAGAACAGAACTAAGCCAGGAGCCCTTAAACTGCTTGATCCTGTCCATGAATCCTTGAAATTGCGTCTCTGGCAGTGGCACTCCATACATCCGGTATATGTTCTTCCTCAGCTTCAAGAATTCAGCAAAGTCTGCTGGCTCATCTTCGTCCAGTTCTCTTTTTGATGCAGCATACTTCACTTCAGCTTCTATTAACCCAAAGTGGATTGAGTCATCATTTCTTCTAGGTGGAGGTATGATTCTGGGCTTCGGAACACTGACTTCTATACCTTCAGATACAACTTTATGCAAATATATGTATAGATCAGGTTCAATTATCATCATCCATTCTGTGTAGGCATCAGTTTTAGTCATGTTGGGTCAGAACCTCAAGAAATAATTGCGCTTGATGAACTCTATCTTTGAAGATTCCCATCTCTGAGTAAATTGAGCAGGTATCCAATTGTCTGTCTTTGGCCATCTGTGCGATTTCAGATCAGCTGGCTTCCCGAACCTTCGTATCGATAAGGAATATCGGCTTTTGAAGGTACTCTCGGCCGGCCTCTTCCTCGGTCCTTTTCCTCGGTGCTTCAAGGTCCGCCTCCCGGATTCTCGTCTCGGCGGCTCGAACTTGTCTAGCCTCTTCGCCTCGTATAAGTATCTCGTTCATTTGGTCGAATATGGCCTCAATCTCATCATCTTGGGCTTCAGGTGGCTTTCGAGGAATGTCTTCAGATTCAGCAGGGGTACTTGATTTTTCTTTTGACGTACCCTGCTTCTCAGTGCTTTGCTGCTTTTACTCCTTCTCTTTCTCCCTATCTTCTTCATCCTCGATAATCAGTTTCCTTTGAGGTATCCTAGCAGGCTTTCTTCCTCCTCGAGCTGGAGATTTTGTCTTTCCTTTGACAGGCTTAGACTTTGGTTTATTAGCAGCTTCTGTTTCAACAATCTCCCTTGCCAGCTTCTCATCAGCTGCAATTTGAGCCTCCTCCTCAGCTGAAATGTATCTCTTCGTTTTCTTGGCTGGAGGGGTCGGGAGAGTCAGCACTTTCTTGCCTTTTCCCTGAACAGGTGGAGGGAGAGGAGCCTCTTCCTCTTCTGACTCTTCCTGCTCAGCATACTCTGCAACCTCCTTGATAATATCAGTCGGAGTCTGGGTTGCATGAGTAGCCTGGGTTCCTGAGCCACTTGGGCCAGTCTCGGTGTGTGCTCGCAGCCCAAGACACCCCTGGGCCTTACCTCTGCATGCAGTGCGAGTCTGAGTCCTGCTTATCTCAGTCATGGACTTGGTCTTTTTCTCAGATCTCAGTGAAGTTGTCCCCTTAAGTAATTTGGCATCAGTTTTGATAGGGGTCGGCTTCTCAGTACTCTTCTCTTTTCCTTCCCCCTTTTTGGCATCATCAATTACAGCCGGGGTAGGGACGAGTACCTTCTTGTCTAGGCATTTGTAGATAGCGGACAGTTCGTCCAGTCTGTCATGGATCTTTGTCAGCGCCAAGTGCAGCTCATTCCTCTCATTAGTCAGTTCCTCCGAGTATTGCTTATGGGAGAGGTCGGTTCTTTGCCTTGAATTCATCGTCGCCTTCTCGAAATCTTATCCTCCACGACCAGTTGAATGTTGTCAAGTCGGATTTCCGTGGCCTGAGCTTGTTCAGTGAAGGACTCAGTATGAGTGGACATTGAAGCCTTGAATGCTTTGAGAAGTTGGGCTTGTCCTTCCTGAATGATTCTGAGCTGATCATCAAACTACTTCTGCTGCTTAGCCAAAGCTTCGGATACAATTGTAGAGACATCAGGGGCGGCTGATTTTGATACTGATGTTTTCAGCCCCTGTAGCTCAGTGGTTGTGGCTAGCGTAGTCTGTTTCCACACCTTGTGGACGGCCTTCGCAAGAGCTCAATTCTGGATTCCCTGAGCGGTGAGAGCTTTTGCTACGGATCGAGATCTCCTGGTAGTTGGGTTGGGCGCTGCTTCGTAAGTCGACTCCAGCAAGAGCTTAGCGGGCTCTGCTGAGGACGAAGCACCAGCCGTGGACTCCGCAGGTCAAGGATACGGAGTGGAGGTTGAGCTTGTTCAGTAGCATGTGTATCCTTGTCCTGGGGATTTCCCTCATCAGGCTTTCCAGGGCCTGAATCACTGGGTGGATCTTGACCATCGTGGTCTGATCCATCTGAGGGTGCTGAGCCGGTTGCTAGCTGTCTGTCATGTATCATTGCCAGCATAGCAGCCCTCAGGTTCTCCATGGTGCTGAGGTCAGCAGGCTCAGAGTAGCCTATTTGCTCCCTCAACTTCAATTCTTCTTCATGAAGGCTGGCGGCGGGAGTAGTGGAGTACTAGACGTTGTAGATGGGGCCACTCCTCGAAATCGCAAGCAACATGTGGAGCCTTGCTGATTTTGCAATGAGCAACAAATCGAGTAGTCGGCAAGCTCCGGAATCCGTTGAAGAATCTCTCGGGATGCTCCGGATACGATCACCTGAAGCTTCCATCCCAATCGTCTCTTCTTCGGATGTTGTCTCGGACTCCAAGTCCCATGGGAGACGTCCGAGTATCGGCAGGAGGGCACACCGCTGAGTGGTGGAACCGAGAGGGGGCTGTCAAGACGCCGAATCTCTTCGCTATGTGCTTCGTAGCATCCCCTTGTTCCACTTCTACGGGTTCCTCGGTGGAGACGGCCTTCTCCACCGATTGAGTCTTCTCGAGATGATTCGACTCGTCTATCGGCCATTGAGGCCGAATAGGTTCTTGAGTAGCTCGAGCAAGCAGGAACTTCGAGGAGAGACCTCGGGTTCGGTAGGCACGTCCGGAATGGCTTTCCTCAATTTCTTAGCTGGTGCCTTTGGAGTTTTTGCTTGGAGGTGTTCTCTTCTTCGAGGGTGTAGCTTGCCTGAGTCTTAGTCTGGCGAGTTACGGTGAGGGACTGACCCGATCTGGCGAAGAGCGCCGATCTTGTTGTGGAATCCGACCTTCTTCACATTAAAATACTCCTTGTCATTGTAGGTTATTGGTTCGGATCCGCAGACATCCTCTATCATTATGGACGACTTCAGTCCATAAAGAAGCTTGCCCTTTACACTCGGCGTGTAACGAGGCCTTGTCGAATTTGGTCGCTCGAGCCATGAATTCACGGATAAAGAACTCCGTCCAATTGATCTCGAGCTCTATCATATATGGCCATCATGAGCCGGATCTTGAGCCTCGATACTTGATCGAATGAGCACGCTTGGTTGGTCGGTGGCTGCGTCACAATATAAGCCAAAGCTCATGCGAGGCGAGCATGTTGTTTTTAGGAAAAGTAGCTCTGAAGGTTGTGGGCTTTCCACAGAATATTGTCAAGTAGTCATCTACAAGATCATCATTGTACCCACAAGATCGGCTCCTTCGGGAAGCGCGATCAAAACTTCTCTTTAGCGCCTCCTTGATTGATATTTGCTTCAGTATCGGATAAGCATCCTTGATCTTGTGAACGGCGAATCTTCCGATTATGTCCCCGCCTACTGAGTCAGAGTTAAGATAAACTTCGGCCACCTGCCTCGAGAGGAAGTATGTCGGCTTCCTTGAAAGAAAACTTTCAAGCCCTGACTCTCTAAGAGCTGAGAAGATCTCGTCCATATAATCGAGATCACATGCGTCGAACTCCATGGTTGGCTCAAACCAAACACGGTCCTTGTCCAGGATTTCTTGCATGTTAACTGGAGTAGACACCGAAACATATTCACTTGCTATTGTACCTGTTACACGAGCATTTATCAGTATCTATTTAAATAAAACAGTTTGTATAGCGATTCTGAAAAAGAAAATTAATTCATGTAGCAGTTGCAATAAGCATACCGAAAGAGAGATTGAGATTCTGAAAGGATATGCAAGAGGGGATTGCAAGAAATGATCTCAGAATTTTCGGATGCAGAGGATTTTAAGTGCGGTAATGGCGGTTTCTAAAGATACGATGAAATATAAGTCTATCGTGAAGATGAACCGTTTCTGATCTAAGGCTGAGTTTAAACTTGTTTTATGAGATGGACGGTCAAGATTAAAAGATATATATTAAGTAATGATCACATATGCCGCCTAAGTCAAAGCCAGTTGTAAATATGCCTAAGTAGTAACTGTGAAAAGACAAGCATTTATTGCGTGCAGAGTTCAGCAAACTTATGTATGGAATGTCGTGCAATAAATATAAGCCGTTAATAATAAATGACAAACTTAGGATATTTAATAGCATGCTGAATCTTCATCATAAATGCATTACTGTTTTATTCGTTACTACTGAGTAGAGATACGCAAACCTGTCAGCTGAACATAGTAGTCAGCTGATACCTCGTGTAGATGGTTTTCTCGTCTCTACGTCTCGAATTTACTCGAGTATTGAGAGTGATCATTCCCCCTTCTTGAATGATCCTCTCCTGAACCTTCTTACTGACTGGGGGTCGGTAGGATCCAACAGACCTAGCTCTACTGAGAGTTCTCTGAATCTGGATTCAGCTAGAGGCTTGGTCACTATATCAGCTCTTTGTTTGTCAGTATGGATTTTCTCCATTCTGATATCCTTCTTTTCAACATGGTCACGAATGAAGTGATGTCTGATGTCCACGTGCTTGCATCTTGTGTGAAGTACAGGGTTCTGAGTAATTGCAATGGCACTGGTACTTTGCCAGAAGATTGGCACTTCATTTTGAGTGACGTCATAGTCTCGTAGGTCTGCTGTCTCGGCCCAAAGGATTTGGGCGCAAGCAACTTCCCGGCAGCCATGTATTCGGCTTCGGTAGTTGATGTAGCTACGCGAGTCTTGTTTCTTTGAAAACCATGAGATCAGCTTACTGCCAAGGAACTGACATGTTCCTGAAGTTGATTTCCGGTCGATTCTACATCCTGCATAGTCAGCATCAGAGTAACCAGTTAGTTCAATATTATCATCAGCTGGATACCATAAACCCATGTTAGGTGTTCCTCTGAGATAGCGGAGAATCTTCTTTGCTGAGTCCATATGGCTCTGCTTCGGATTCGCCTGAAATCGAGTACAGACACCTACAGCATAAGTTATGTCAGGACGTGTTGCTGTTAAGTATAATAATGAACTAATTACAACACGATATTCAGTTTGGTCTACTGATACTCCCTCTTTATCAAGATCAATCTTCATATTAGTGTTCATCGGGATCTTGATAGGTTTCCCGGATGTGCAACCGAATCTTTTAATGAGGTCTCGAGTGTATTTGCCTTGATTAATGAACGTCCCCTTTTCAGATTGCTTGACTTGAAAACCAAGGAAGTAGTTCATTTCTCCCATCATTGACATCTCGAACTTATCCTTCATCATCTTTTCAAATTGCTGACACATAATGACATTCTTTGATCCAAAGATGATGTCATCCACGTAGATTTGCACCAGTAATAGGTCTTCTTCCAGTCGAATGCTGAATAGAGTGCGATCTACTGTGCCTTTCTGAAAACCTTTCTGAAGAAGAAACTCAGATAGGGTATCATATCAAGCCCTGGGTGCTTGTTTTAACCCATACAGAGCCTTCTTGAGTCTATAAACTTGATGTCCCTGCTGAAAGCCGGGCGGTTGTTCCACATAGACTTCTTCTTTCAGTACGCCGTTCAGGAACGCAGACTTCACGTCTATTTGATATACTTTGAATTTTTGATGTGTTGCGTAGGCTAGGAATAGTCTGATTGCCTCCAATCTTGCAACTGGAGCGAAAGTTTCGTCGAAATCTATTCCCTCAGCTTGACAGTAGCCTTTAGCCACGAGTCTTACTTTGTTCCTTACTACAACGTTGTTTTCATCTCGCTTGTTCTTAAAGACCCATTTTGTTCTAATTGCACGTTGATGCAGGGATCTATCAACAAGTTCCCAAACATCGTTTCGTTTGAACTGATTTAGCTCCTCCTGCATGGCTATGATCCAATCAGCATCTTTCAATGCATCCTCAATCGTCTGAGGCTCTTCAGTGGACAAGAAGCAGGAGTATAATGTGCTTTCTCCTTGACAAAATCTGGATCTTGTCTTGACATGTGCTGAAGGATCTCCAATGATTAGATCAGCAGAGTGAGCATCTAGCCATGTTCTACGATGTTTTAGCTCTTCATCTGGAATTTGATCAACACAGATAGTAGGTGAGTTAGGCATTTCAGTTGTACTATTCTGAGATTGAAGAATTTCAGTAATAAGAGTGTGATCTACTGAGTCACCAGGTTCAGGGGCATTCAACTTAGGAACATTACTAGATGTTCCCCCTGAGTTGTTACTCTCAGTAGTGGTCTCGGTTACCTCTTGGGTTTCTTCATCGACCTGAGTTACCTGGGATTGATTTTGTTCGAGAGAATCAATCTGCTCGCCTACTTGCTCTGCCGGTTCGTATTCGATAGACTTGTCTTCGGTTTCTTCGTCGAATCATCATCCCAAAATAGCCGGATCTTTTCAGGTTTGTCTTTTAAGTTTAGATCATGTAGCTGCTTACTGATGTCCTCAAATTCAGAGTTAGAGTTATTGCTCCTGTCCTCAGTAGCAAACTCATTAAAAACAACATGAGGGCTTTCCTCCACGCAAAGAGTCCGATAGTTGAATACTCGAAAGCTTTGCTTGACCCGAGAGTATCCTAAGAAAACTCCCCGATCCGACTTGCTATCAAAAGTCTTGACCGATCTTTCCCATTATTGTGGATAAAGCATGAACAACCAAAGATATGGAAATAAGATAAAGAAGGCTTCCTGCAGTTCCATAGTTCATATGGTGTCCTCTTATCTTTGCTTTGTCGGTAGAGATCGATTCCCGAGTGTAACATGCGGTGTTGGTAGCTTACGCCTGAATTTGGTTGGGAGTCCCGAATCTGCGAGTAGAGTTCTAGCCGCTTCTTTGAGAGTCCTTGTTCTTTCGTTCAGCAACTCCATTTTGCTGAGGTGTGCGGGCAGGCCGATGTCTCATGCTCTATTCCTTCTGCTTTGCAGAACTCCTCTACCATGGAATTAAGGAACTCAGTTCCTCTGTCTGAACGTATTTTTCTAATTTCGGTGTTCTTCTCGACACTGAGCCTTTTCAGAAGCGTTGGTAACTCTGTTTTGACGTCAGACTTGTTGGCAATGAATATGACCCATGTGTAGCGTGAGTAGTCATCTATGACCACTAAAGCATATTTCTTGCCTCTGATCGTCACTGGGGAGACTGGACCGAATAAATCCATATGTAGCAGCTGAAGGATTCCATCAGTGGAAGGAGATGGAACGGGTGGATTTTGTTTCTTTGTTTGCTTTCCCTTCAGGCATGCTTCACACTAAGTGTCTCAGCTGAATACTTCATTCGGCAGTCCCCTTGCTAGAGTGTTTCTTGCTAGCTTGTTGAGCATCTTAAAATTGAGATGGCTGAGTCTTCTATGCCATAGCCACCCCGTCCGGTTGTCATTTTTCGCCAATAAGCAAGCTTCAGGTTCAGCTGAGTTCCAATCAACCACATATATGTTCTTTCTGCGCGAACCCGATAAACCTTGTTTTCCCCGTGGATTTATCAATAACATCACGAAAACCGAGTCAAATATCACTCTATTCGAGTTATCACAAAATTGACTAACATAGAGAAGATTATCTTTGAAGTCCTTCAACATATGATACTCTTGGAACTTTGCGATCCCAATGCTTGAGTGTTCCATATCCTCTAGTATAGCCTTTGGCATTGTCTCCAAACTCGATTCTCGGGTCCTTCTTCGGAGATATAATTCTTGAGTAGACTCCTTTGGTATGTCATGTGTCTTGAGCATCCGCTGTCCACATACCATGGGTCTTTACGCACCTGCAAAATAGAATTATATTCAGGTACCCTTTATTTTTGATTTTGGGTCCTTAGATGTTAGTTTTAGTAACCCAAATCTGTCTAACAACCCTGGTGGTTTCAGACAGTTTCTTTCTACTTGAGTCAATATACTTGACCACTGGACTTGTCAGAGCTGACTTTTTAGGCTGTTCAGGTTCAGGAGTCCGGATCTTCTGAGTTGGTGGACTGCTGACCTTTGCCTTTTGTGCGTTTTTCTTCTTTTTCTGACTTTTGGAGCCTCTTCTGACTATAGGATCATAGTAATATGACCCATACTGAGCTGGATGTGTCAACTGAGGTGGTCCATACCGATCAGCCCACTTAACTTTGCTAGTTCCCCCTTGGCCGAACCGGGGTGTTTGAGTACCGATCTTCCGGTCGAATACCGATGCGTAGGATGAGGTGCTTTCATCTTTTGTTTGTTCTTTGCTTTGGGGTCCAGATCATTTGCATTGATTGTTTCTCCTCGAACAAACCTATCAGTTAGACGCACTTCCGAGTGTACGGGGGCGAGATGAGGAAGCTTCTCGGTTGAAGCCAAGTCCTTCCTTACGGTGCTTGGGCTTGTTGCTTGCTAGCATGGCCTCCGGCTTCTTTTCGGGGCCCATGTAACGCTCGGTCATCGAGGCTTTTCCGAGACATCATCACTTTTCTTCGAGTGTATCATGTTCGTGTCCGAAGTCCCGATAGTTCTTGCTTGATGAGACTCGGTTTAGTATCTTTTTGAGTCAAGCCATTGGTCAGAACTGAAATCCGATCTTCTTGATGCTGAGACTTGGCCATCAGAGAGTTTATCTCCTCCCTGAGTCTCAACACAAGTCCTTCGGCTTCAGTAGCAACCTGACTCTCCTGAGAAAGTCTCTGATTCTCCACTTTCAGGGTATCCAACTCCTGAAGAGTCTTACTGAGCTGCAGACTCATTTGAATTTGTTCATCTAATAATTCTTCATATGCAGTCGTGATGTCCAAATTCCCATCTGCACCTGAAACAGTGTCGTGTGTGCAGTGTGAAGAGGAATTAAGTGGTTCATGAGAGTTTACCTCATCCTCTTCTCCTACCATTAGGCATTTTTCAGTTGTTTCTTCAGCTTCAAGCTCTAAGGCCATGAAAGCTGCTTCATTGTCAGATGAGTCCATAAAGGAGTCGACTTCTTCTGAGTCGTCTGAGATTTCGCCGGCTATGTAGGATTGTCTTTTCTGGGCGAATTTCTCTCTCCTTGCCTTACGTGCTGCGCGTTCAGCACTACTGAGCTCAGGAAATCATATTGATAGTGTCCTGGCTTTTTGCAGTTGTAGCAAGTGTTGACTCTTTCTTCTTTGCTTTCACTATCCTTTGATGGCGCTGAGTCATCCTTCTTTCTGTATTCTGAAGATTGTGAGTCAGGAGTGCGTTTTGGTGTATAATCTGACTTACCTTTTATGTCTCGGTATGCTTTAGTCAGTTTTCTGCGCCTCTCCTTCTCCTTCTGATACTTCACAACGAGCAACGCGTACTTTTGAGCGAGACTTCCTTCTTGTAGATCATTGAGTGAAGGTTCAGTCTTACTCGTTGTCTTGCTCGTCGCTGGAGATGCTGCGCTGACTGATGCTTTGAAGGCATGGTCAATTTTATTGTCAGCTTCAGCTCTTTGCTTTCGTTGAGGTTCGACTCAAACCTTTGAAGTTCCCAAAAGATATGGTCGGGAGAGACAACATCTAAATCGAAATGTCGCAATAAAGTGGCAAAAGGTGTCCAGTGTCCGTCCGGCAGTGCCCTCAGTATCTTGAGATTCATTTCTCGGTTGTTGAATGTCTTTCCCAACCCATTGATGGAATTCATCAGATTCGTAAATCTGACGTTCAGATCTTCTATTTTGTCACCAGACATGAGAGACAAACTTTCCAGCTTTTGGAGTTCCAGTTCCAGTTTGTTAGCTTTTATCTTCTGAGTTCCATGACTCAGTAGCGCTAGAGCGTCCCAGAGTTCCTTTGCCGTTTTGCATTCCTGAACCCTGCCAAGATAAGAATCACTAAGAGTGGTCAGTATGGCATTTCTGGCGACTCGGTCTAAGTTGTGAAGCTTCTTCTCTTCAGGAGTGAAGAGACTTTTGTCTTTAGGGATCTTCTTCCCAGTCACCCATTCTCCCTCCTCAGCTGGGGCCTGAGTCACGACACTATCGATCATGGGAACAATAGGTCCATCTTCAAGCACTTCAGTCATACTATCATGGAGGGATGTCAGATGTGCTTCCATTCTGACTCGCCATACTCCATAATTCTCTACCGAGAACATGGGTACCATTCTTATACCTGACATATCAGCCATATAAAAATAATGATATGAATGTAGAGTGATATGCAGTGAAGAAACGTTTTCTCCGGATCCGTTCAAGTAGACCAGTTTCAAGATAACAAGAGTCTTAAAGAACTCCTGCTCTGATACCAATTGTTGGTCCTGAGAGTGAGTTCAGGTGTAGAGGGGGGGGGGGTGAATACACCTGAATCCAATTTTCTCAACTTTGAACACGAACATTCCTATTCAGGATAATGTCGTACTAAAATAATTCAGCAGACCAAATAACTGTTCTGAATCGTGTTAGGCTAAAAGTCTGACTCTACTGAGATCTGCTAACTGACTGAGTCAGAATTCAGTGTCAACAGTAGAAATTCAGTGTGCGGAAATGTGTAGGCCCTAATCAATTGAATGAAAAAACGTTTTATGCAAGTCTCAGTTCAGCAAGTGGTCAGTTCAATATGCTGAGACAGTTGAATGATTTTAAGAAGATTTTCAGTATGAATAGTAAAATCAATGCAACAATAAGAAAACGTAAGTAAGCGACACAGAGAGTTTTAAAGTGGTTCGGATATCAATCGATCCTACGTCCTCTGTCCAGAAAGTTCAGGAGGCTATTTATTATACTGAGTTAGTCTCAATCAGCTTGTGCACAGGACAAAGCTGTGGCTTGGGGATTATACTGAGCAAGTCCCAGTTTACAAATGTATCAAACTAAAGTGTTTGACAAACTTCTCCAACAGTGAAGGAGTCCTTTTACAATAAGGATTGGGTTCAAATATGAACTCCTTCGTCTAAGCTATATATGGTTTCGGTTGAGCTTAGGGTTAGAGGGATAGGGAACGAGAGTGTAGCTTCTAGAGCGACGAACAGCTGAGTGTAGATATAAGTTCGTGTCACGTCGCTTGGATACTAGATGCTTGGTTGTCGGTTCAGCTTGGTTCCCTTACGAGCTAAAAGGTAGTCTTTCGCCGGAGATAGATCTTTAGATTCTTGCGGAAGATTTAGGCTTTTTGGTTAGGCTCGTTTTAATGCTCTGTGTGTTCTTATGATTTTGGTGCACGTTTATCAATTCTTGAATGATCCTTCTATTTATAGAGAAGAGATTGGGAAAGATCCGTTGGAGACGATCTTCTTCTTTCTCTCTCTTTTGGTAGCAAACGACTCTTTTGAAATAGGTAACAATGTACTTTCCCACCTTTTTAGGAAAAGGGTTGACTGCAGCTTTAGCAGGTGAAAAGACACGTGAGTCCTTATCATTCGTCGAGGTGGATAGAGTGATTGAGACAACACAGACTTCAAGGCAAACTGAAGCTGACTTCTCTCTTCCTCGTATATGACAATGCTGATTGTCTTTCAAAAGTATTTGACAGTTCTGACTGTCTGCCGATGCCGAGTCTGATCCCGTATTCGGTAGGTAGATAGGCCGGGAAAGTCTATCGAAGATCGGCTCGAGTTCGATGAACTACTCTGCGAGTCCAGGTCCATCGACTCTTTCGATATCTTGCTCTCGCCGAGTCCAAGATCATCGAGTCTTCTACTTCTGGTGTTAAGGCAGATAATCTACTGAGCGCCTTGATCAGAACAGAGTGTCTACTGAGTCTGAAACCTCAGAGACAAATAACGATTACAACGGAATGGTTCACCAATCAGATAGGGTTTTGGGATCTTCAAATCTTCTCAACAATCAGAGCACTAGGCTGCTGAGCATGGTTCAGTATAGAAGATAGAATCATTTCCCACTAAGTGAGACTATGCTGAGGACAGAATCATCACCCAACAGTTATGCACTCGTTTGCAAGATCTTATGAAAATAATTTATTCTAAAAAAATAAATTGTTTTTAACTTATTTTCATAAGTTGGTAGGAATAGCTTAGAAAAATAAATTAAAAACAGCTTATGAAAATAGATTCTAATATCAAATCCTCTTAAACTATATTTTATTTTTTTCTAATTAAATATTTTTATATAAATATATTCAAACGCGTGTTTATTTCCATACTAAAGACTAGGGGTGTAAGTGGTTCCGATTCGAACCGCGAAACCGACGGAACCGAACCGAACCAAACCGAAAAATGCGGTTCGGTTCGGTTTTGTGGTTCGGTTTGGTTTATATTTCTCGAAACCGTTTATAATCGGTTCGGTTCACGGTTCCAAAAGTATAGAAACCGCTCAAACCGAACCGAACCAATGGAACCGAATGAAATATAAAGATTTTTTGTTAATACTACCTACTACTTACTTACTAGGTAGTATACTAATATGTGATTACGAGGGTATAGTAGGTAATTGATACAAATGTAATATGTAATTAAAAAAATTAAAAAAGAGATGCTAATACTACTATTACACTAGGGCAGTAGGGCACGCCGCACAACTGAATCCTGACTTACACTACTCTCCTGTCTTCTCAATTCTCATTTCCATCTTCTTTCTCATTTATCAATTCATTCTTAATACTATCTTCACTTTTTCTACCAAAACGTAAAAGTTGAACAGCAAGTCCGCCATCCGTAGGAATTTTTTCTTGGAGTTCTTAGTTCATCCGTTTACGTGGAGTTATGAAATTGTTTCATTTTGCTACTGCCTATGTGGATTGTGGAGTCATGAATTTGTTTCCCCTAGTTGGAGATTTAACTATTGTAGTTATGTTAAGTATATTTATATTTTGTTAATATTTTGGAGCCCTAGTTGAAGATTAACTTTTGTAGTTATGTTTAGTATATTTATATTTTGTTAAAATTTTGGAGTTGTCGTGCTTGAATTTCATTCACGTTAAGCATGTATGAAATATTGTGTTTCAAAAAAATATATTTAGGATTTAAAAAAGGTAGAACCGATGAACCGAACCGAACCGAACCGAACCGAACCATTTCTAAATGGTTCGGTTCGGTTCCAAAAGTAAAGTACACTTTAGACCGAACCGAACCGAACCACTTTCATATGTTCGGTTCGGTTCCTAAATTGTACTCCCTCCGTCCCAAAATTCTTGTCCGCTATTCCATTTTGGGTTGTCCCAAAATTCTTGTCCACTTTCCTTTTTTAATAAATTATTACACACAACTTTTTTGTGGGACCACAACTTTATACTAATCTACACACAACTAACAACTCTCCTTAAAAACCGTGCAAAAAACAAATTGAACAAGAATTTTGGGATGGAGGGAGTACTAAAAACCAAACCGAACCGAACCGTTACACCCATATTAAAGAAAAAGACAAGTCACACAAAAGTAACATAATAAAAAAAATCAAGGATAATACAAAAGGCAAAAACCGAACAAAAATTCGGCGGTTGCAAACGGTGGCGCTGGCGGAAGATGATAAGTCCCCTTCATCCTCGAACATTTCAACTTCTATGCTCCCCCACCTATACATACACATTCATACATATATATATACACACATACATTACGCGCAGGTATAATGTAGAATAAATTTCAGTTCTTGGAATTATCTATCTACCTACATTTGACAAGATTTCCAATCATTTGAATCTCAATCATCAGTAGAAATCTTTTATATATTGTAGTATTCTTGATTATCCGATCTGCCCCTCCCTTCGTCTTCAATCCAACCACCATTCCGTTTCTCTTCATCTTCTCTGCCAATTTGATCTATATATATATATATATATAACATATACATACATTTCATTCCGAGGGCAGAGATACAAACAACCGCACATTACCCGTAAGCAGTCAATCCCTGTCTACCAAAGTACGATCACGTTAGTTTTTTTGTTTTGTTATGTGATTTTTCGAATGATTATGATGCATTCTTGTGTGCAGAAATGTGATTCTTTTTTGTGTGCTTCGTCGTTCTGTTTATTCTGCAATTCATAATTTAGGGAAACAATTTAATTTTAGATATTTGAGCCTTTCAAAGGAATTAACTCGCACTAAGAGATTGATATACTAATGCTAGGTTATGGCTAGTGAGGTTTGATAATGTTAGTGCTGCGCAAACTAAGAAAAAAAATGAAGAAAAAGAGGAATCATCTGGTCTACATTGCATTTAAGATGAGAAATTTTGCTGTTATATTCCGTATTTAATGCATTTTTGTTGATTGGGATTTGGGAATTGGGATGGCTTTTTGGGTAATTATTACTCCCCTGAATTGCTGTAATTTGGTAATGGAATGTTATGGACTAACAACAATCTCTCAATCACGTGTAGGAAAAGCAAAAAAAAAAGGCAAATTTTTGCTTTGATTCTTAACTTGTGTTTGTGATGCCTGAGTATACTATGGAGGGATTTCCCAAGGAACAAGACCAACATCATTACATTCCTCGAAAGGAGAGTTTCATGGAGAGGTCTCCCAAGAGCCCCTTGAGCACACACAGTCCACAGCTGAGCCACGAGAGAGACTCTCTCGATCTAGCCATTGATGGAGTGGTGGAGAATTCAATAGAGGACCTTTACAACAATGTGTGTGAGATGCAGAGCTCGGATCACTCAGCATCAAGGCATAGTTTCTTGTCTTATGGTTAGGAATTGCGCATTCACTCTGAGCTGCGTTTCCTTGCTGGAGGGGAAGATGATGCCGCAGAGATGAAGAGGGAGGTTGTGAATAATGGAGGAGATGATGGGAAGATGATAGTTTATGTGGTGATGAAAGATATAAGATCAACCCTGCTGGTTTTAACTGAAACTCATGTAGCCTGCCTTCTGAGGCCTTAAAAGGCTAATTTAAGAAGCAAGATGATAAACGGGAGGACTCCGAATGCGAAGCAGTCTAATGTGAAGGGTACAAAGAAGTTGGGAACAGCTTCCTCTTTGAAGATTAAGAAGAGCCCTCCTCTCGAGGAAAATGGTGATGCTAAATTCCTTAGTCCTTATCTGCTGAAGCAAGCTAGGGATATCATAGCAACTGGTGGTAATTCTGAAAAGGCTCTTGATTTGGCTCTTAGGGCTATGGCACCTTTTTAGGCTTCTATTGATGAGGCGATTAATCTGGACTACGTAATGTGATTGCACGTTGTGTCTGCATTGTACTGCAGGTATAGAGATGCCATCCCACTTCTAGAGAAGTCTATTGATCTTTCTGTTATGGATTTAGGCCACAACCATGCTCTTGCTAAGTTTGCCGGATGCATGCAGTTAGGTGATACTTATGCAATGTTGGGCCAGATTAACAACTCGATTCTGCTATACACTGCGGGTTTGGAGATCCAACGACAAGTTTTGGGAGAGAATGATCCTAGATTTGGTGAGACTTGCAGGTACCTAGCTGAAGCCCATGTTCAAGCTATTCAGTTTGATGAGGCTGAGAAGCTTTGTCGTATGGCTCTCGATATCCATAAGGTGAACGGATCAACAGCTACGCCCGAAGAAGCAGCAGATAGGAGGCTACTTGGGCTGATTTGCGACTATGAAACTGCACTTGAGCATTATGTTATTGCAAGTATGGCTATGGCATAGATTGCAGCATTGGTGATGCATAGTTATCTCTACTTTGTTATGATGAGGCCATCTGCGCTTTTCAGAAGGCGCTCACTACGTTCAAGTCCAGCAAAGGTGAGAACCATCCATCAGTAGCTTCAGTCTTCGTTCGTTTGGCTGATTTGTACAACAAGATTGGGGAATTCAGTGAATCCAAATCCTACTGCCAGAATGCTCTCAAGATCTACGTTAAGCCAACACCCGGGAGCCAACCAGAAGAGATCGCGAGTGGTTTAGTGGATATATCGGCCATCTATGAGACTATGAATGAGGCTGAACAAGCACTGCAGCTGCTGCAGAAGGTTATAAAAGTGTATGGCAAGTCGCGCCCCGCCAGCGGAGTGTTATTGCAAGGATTGAAGCTCAAATGGGAGTGTTGTATTATATTTTGGGACGTTATGTTGAGTCATATAACTCTCTGAAGAATTCCACTACAAAGTTTCGGTTAAGTGGAGAAAAGAAGTCTGCCCTTTTTGGTATTGCTCTTAATCAAATGGGGCTTGCTTGTGTGCAGCTCTTTTCTATCAATGAGGCTGCTGATCTGTTTGAAGAAGCTAGGGATATTCTAGAGTCCGAATGTGGGCCGTTCCACGCTGGTACGCTAGGAGTTTACAGCAATCTTGCAGGAACATATGATGCAATGGGCAGGTATATACTCTTCAAATGAATCATAACCAACTCATAGGTAAAGGGTTTGTGCTAAATTTGTCACGTGAGATCAGCATTTGAATTTGAACTGAAACATATGCAGGACTGTTGATGCAATTCAAATCTTGGAA
This sequence comes from Lavandula angustifolia, assembly GCA_028984105.1. Classification (NCBI taxonomy): domain Eukaryota; kingdom Viridiplantae; phylum Streptophyta; class Magnoliopsida; order Lamiales; family Lamiaceae; genus Lavandula; species Lavandula angustifolia. The sequence goes on from CM054824.1 coordinate 15,850,151, forward strand.
TACATTGTTGAGTTGAGAGAGGAAAGGCTTGGAACGGCAAATCCTGACGTGGAAGACGAGAAGGATAGGCTGGCTGGCTATACTACTAAAGGAAGCTGGGAAGGTGAGGAGCAGAAATTCAAGATCATTGGAGACCTTGCTTGTCAAGAATGATCATGGAAGCACACCTTGTGGCGTCGAGGTTTCTTGAAAACACGCTTTATGCAGGTTTTCTTTTTTGCATTAGAGGGGTTTTTTTAGTTCTTGTGCTGCATTACTTCTGCTTACAAGATTGTTGTGTGAAGAGCAAATTTTAGTGTTTTTTATAAAAGTGGAGATAGTAGACATAGAGGGGGATTTTTAGATGATTTCATGTCCATTGTATTTCTTTGTCACTTTCCAATTGTGTAATAACTTGTGTTTTAATGAAGTAAAGATGGAGTTTCATTTTCGTCCTGATGGTGCAACCACTATGATAATACACATTCAACTGCATTCTCTCTAGAAATTGCTGAGTGTAAATGTGAAATTGGACTTGTATTAGATAATGTTTTCTTAAAGGACTCCATTGGTGGATATGCACTCCCAGAATGTTGTTGTCTGATTGTCATGCTTTGGCAAGGTGGGGCTGCCTTCCTATTTGACACCCTTACATATAAATGTGACAATTCGAATGAGAAAGAAATCTAATTTGTTAGGGAAGAATCTCTACGGATGGTTATTAATTACAAGAATTGTGTGGCTTGAATATTGGTAGCATTTACATGACAAAGGGGTCATTGGTAATGGGCCACACAAGCCCTTCTGTTTACCTAAGGAGCTACCCATGGGATTATGGGCCACCAAAAGAAAAAAGAAAAATGGTCTAACATTAGCCAACAAAATTGCTTAGTAGTCCTAATTTTGGTACACTTACAAAGAATTGTAGAGAGAGAGATTGAGAGAGAGAATAAAATACTTTTCTATTTTCACCAACGGACAATAAGCAAATAAAAAGAATTGAAGACTGTATCTTGTTTCTACAATAATTTCAAGCAAACTAGCAATAGACCCTTCTGTAGTCTTTCAACAGATATGCAGCACACCTGAAGTAAAAATAGATAAATTCAGTTTTTGTTACCTGTGAAGTTGCCTTGAGCTCCATGAACTGCTGACTGGTGAAGAAGGAAAGATGATCGTTGGCAGCCTCAAGCTTTCCTCCACATGGGGATAGTCAACCATATAGTGAAGGCCGCGGCTTTCATGGCGCGCTAGAGCGCTGCTCAAGACGAGCTTTGCACAACAGAATAGGTTTCTCATCTCACAAGCCTCCAGCCCCACCATTGTGGGTTCCCAACCATGCTGGAATAAGTAAGTTTCCCATTCCAATTCCAACTCCCCTATCCTCTTCTCAGCAGCCTGCAGCCTAGTCGTTGATCTGACGATCCCAACATACGTCCACATGATCGACTGCAGCTCCCTCCTCACTACCCTTGTCTTGCTAGATATATTGTTCAAGACTATGGTCCCAAGTGACTTGGGCATTGTTGGGCGTGCCCAAGAATGTGAAGCCACATGGTCAACACGTGGGCTGGTCACGTGGTCAATTGAAGGTTGAACCGCCCTTCTTGCAAATACAAGAGCCTCCAGCAGTGAATTGCTGGCAAGCCGGTTTGCTCCATGCAAGCCGGTGCATGCAACCTCACCAGCCACGTAGAGGCCTTTAACATTCGTCTCCCCTTGGAGGCCAGCGCGAACTCCGCCACACATGTAGTGAGCTGCTGGAACTACGGGGATTGGTTGTTTGGTTATGTCTAAGCCGTGCTTAAGACACTCAGCCGCTATGTTGGGGAAATGAGAGAGGATTTTTGCTTTGGACTTGTGACTTATGTCGAGGAGCACATACTTCTCATTGCGCTTCTTGAGCTGATCGTCTATGCTTCTTGCTACAACATCCCGTGGAGCAAGCTCTGCCCTTTCATCATATGTGGGCATGAATCTCTCCATGCCCAAGTTGTAGAGGATGCCTCCATCTCCCCTCACAGCTTCGGTTATAAGAAAGGCGTTTTGTCGGGCCTCTTTTGGCTTAACTGGAAGACCTTCGTCAGCCAGAGCAGTGGGGTGGAACTGGACAAACCTGGTAGCAGATAATGCATCAATGAAAGTAGTCAACCAAAGTTTTGCCAAATGTACAGCGAATCCAGCTAGTAAAGTAAAGAGAAATTTTATGTTCAGGGAATATACGAAGTAATACTGCACGTGGAAGATTAAAGTCTTCCATGAACAGAAACTACATATCTTCACTTTATAATCATAAAACCATAACTTCACAAGACCAAGAAAAGATACTGCTTCATGATGCTGTTACAAATTCAAGTAAAACCATGTGATTTAATATGCCTAGATAATCATAAGCGATTCAGATAATGCATTGAAAAAGAAAAGCACCCAAGAATGTGATTAGAGCTAGAATAGCTTACTCCATATTAGAAATTACAGCATCAGCTCTGTGAGCCATAGCAATTCCATCTCCGGTTGCAACCTACACGATAGATTAGAACAATTTAAATAAAATCGGATAAACCACAATTGTGTAAAAAGAATCTGGTTCTGTAACAGATAAAAATCCACAAAAAAGATGCATATAGAAGTTTTGCTTTTTATTCCTCAAAGACAATTCATAGATAATATAGCAGCTTACGAAATGAGATTATCTCTAGAGAATAGATTGACCCTGGCTGAAGTTGTCCTACTCTGAGTTTTCATCTAGACAATATTTGCTCCATGAAATTTTTAAAGAAGATGAAGTTTTACCTCGGGATTGGTAGTATTTGGATAGATATGCCCAGCCCCTCCTGAGGCAAGTAGAACCACCTTTGAGATGAATCTTACCACCTAATGAAAACAAGATAGAAATCACAAAATGGCATACAGCCCTACAAAAGCATGTCCTTACACGAACAATATGAACCAGATTCCCTTTTACTAACCTCTTGTGTCTCTGTATTCAAAGCATCAACACCATGACAAACAGTATCAGAACAATTCTGCAATCCAATAGGTATAAATATGTTAGAAACCAATACTGGAACCTTGAATAACGCTTAATATGATATTCCACACCCCTTTGTACACCAAAATTATTGGAAGTGACATGACTACGAATGCCAAATTAGAGATTTATGCATGGTTACAGACAAGCATATAGATCAAATTACCTGGGAAGTCAGCAAATCTATTGCAAAATGATGCTCAAACACAAAAATATTAGGATCTTTCCTAACTGCTGCCAACAGAGCCCTCTCTATCTCTCGGCCAGTCATATCAGCAGCATGTACAATCCTACGATGAGAATGACCTCCTTCTCTTGCCAGGTGCAAATTTCCATCTTCCCCGTGATCAAATGAAGCACCCATTGCAATCAATTCTTTGATTCTCTCAGGTCCTTCAGTACATACTACCTGTATATATGGTAGATCTTGTGAAAAACAGCAGCCTAAATCTAAAAAGAATCTTAAAATGATCTCATCTCAGTCTACTGATATACTTTTCTCTGTGTTACATTATAAATATTAATATCCTAAGAAACAAGCCAAGTTGGTCGGCACAGTGCAAGGAGAATGCTTTTAAGATAAGTGCACTAAGAATGTTTTCACCATTTCTAAAGCCAATAAAGTAGAAAAGAACGGATCAGGAAACAGCATGATATAATAACATACTCGAACAGTCTCCTCATCACAGAGATAAGCCCCTGCAACAATTGTATCCTGCATGTGACTCTCCACTGAATCTGATGGGCATAGCACAGCACTCACACCACCCTGTGCATAGTTGGTGTTGCTCTCATGTGGTTCAGCTTTGGTTATTACCGCAACAGTTCCGTATTTTGAAACTTCAAGAGCATAACGAAGGCCAGCAACTCCACTTCCGATCACAGCAAAATCAAAATACTTATTATAGCCCTCTCTCAGGTAGGATCTGATAACTACTCTGCTCTGCCTAAAATCTTCCTTGGTATGAGGATGAAAATAATTGATTTTGTTCATCTGCAGGCCTTTAGAGACCCCATGACCCCTGCGGCATATCCATCAATTATTATCAGATGCGGATTCAAGTTAAAGGACCAAATTCAAGTGGCTTCTAGTTTCTATAATCAAAAGTAATAGAAAAATTCACAAAGATTGTCTTTCCATAAGCCACATTAAAGTAACATCCAGCAATTATACAAGCTAACTATAGACATAAATTTGTTAAATTGTTGACTTGGCTGAACAAAACAACAGAAATGGAATGAATATTATTACATCTATCTGGCATAGAATACATCCCTGTTTATCAGTCCCTAACGAACCTCAAATGATGTAATTTTATGGACGGAAAGCACATTTTCCTAACACAAACATCAAATAAAAATTGTCCATACATAATGAATTGGAATAAAAGGAGAAACCTTTTCTTGATAAAATCTCTCCCAACATAAGGGATTAAGGGTGTTATTGATAAAATCAAGTTTGAAAAGTGAAGAAGGGATAAAACAAATGTAAAATCTCCAGATATTATCAAAATCGATGGCATAAATTGCAAGGTTATTTGTTAGGACATACCAAGAAAGCTCCTTCTGCATGCACGGTGGCACGGAAATATTGCGCACAGAATAAGCCCGATTACAACAATTGACCCTGCTAAATACCTCTTGAAAATGCAGCTGGCCGCTCCCTGAAACTACGCTTGTTGCCATTCAAGTGTTCTACAAAATAAGAGATTCCAGTTCATACAATCCGCCACAAACTACTGTAGAATTGCTGTGACGAATTTTGTATAAATGATACAATGAAACTGATTACGAGTCCAAATCAGGATAATGCTCCGTTGATAAATTGGTCTGTCATAAACTCGTACGATTTGCCTAAAAACTTGTATTTTTATTTTTTATTTTTTGAAGTTTCTCGTTTGAATTTCACAACCTTGAGTGACTAAAAAAGGAAAGCACACAAGGTAAATACCCCCAATCCAGGAGAACTATAAATAAAAATCACCACATATATTTATACATACATAGGGTGAGTGTAATGTATTGGTTTACATAAGAAAATTAAAAGGCATACCATTCAACATTCATAGAAAGCAGCTATAGAAAACTAAAATTTGTAAAGACAGGAACGTATCGCTGAATCAACCACAGACATATCGAAGCAAATATTTTCCATTTAGAAATTGATATCTAACCAGTAACATGCAGAATTCAGAACAAAATCTCCAAAAACAAATCCAGAAAAATGGTGCATACCTGATCTGCTCAGCCTGAAGTCGATACGAACCAACACGAACAGAGGAAATACACGAGAATGAGTTTGAGATGTGCGCTTGAGTTCCGCAGCTAATCAGATAGGAATTTGGAGCGAGAAAGCTCGAATTCTGAGCAATTTCTGTATCTCGAGATCTCTTAGATGGTCTACGTATACATATGTAGAAAAGAGAAATGGAAATCGGAACAGGGAAAATTGGAAATGAGAGGGAAATGGAGGTTTCGACAGTTCCGAGGCTCCACAACTTGAAGAATTCAAGATTGAAGAAGCATCGTTGAACTTCGCGCCATTAACCCCTACGCTTCTTAATCCTTTCAGCGCCGCGCTCTCTCTTCTCTCTCTATTTCTCTTATTTCTCTCTCTGTTTTTGGTGATGCCTACTATTTATTGTTTTATTCTTTTCCTTTTTTGTGAAATAAAATTTTAGTTGGGAATCTTGCATTTCATACCATTAACGATTTTAATGAATCTTGTGTCGATGGTATTATATATATTAATTTATTGTCTATTTACAACTTGCCCTCGTCTAAATTTACCATAAATAATCTGAGCACGATTTAATAAATTACGCTCGATTTATTGTATATCCAATTTACGAAATTATGATCACACATATATATAATTATTATATACAAATGGAAAAAATCTAATTTTCTGAATATGAATTTAAAATTGGAGATGAAAATTTTGCCACGAATAACAAGTCGAGTATCATGGAAAGGAATGTGAAAGTGACATTAAAAAAGAGTAGAAGACTGTGAACAGCTCGAAAAAGCTTCTAGTTTATATTGTCGAAAATTGCCACAAATTTAAATTTAATTTGTGTTGTCGAATATAAAATCGAGATTATTTATATAGCACTTTATGTCATAGAGGACCAAATGTTGCTATGTTGGCACTAAAGTAAATAAATTATGCAAATAAGCCATTAACCATTTAGGTCGGGAAAAGTTTATCTATTTTACAACCTATGTCTCGTTATTAAAATAGATTTACAATTGCTACGTATTAATTATTTAAAAATTAAAGAGTATGAGCATAGAAATGTTTTGTAAGTGGGTCTAAAGAGAAAATAAAAAGAGAAATTTGATTCTTCTTGGATTTTGCAAACAAAATAAATATAAGAAATTAGATGGAGATGCATTTTTACTTATCGAAATTATTGATACATTTATGTTATGCACAAATAGCTTCTCTATCTCATTCATTTTATCTAATTTTTTTAATTGGATTGTAAAATTTTTACTTCATACTTTAATAATTAAAACATTAAGACCCACATTTTTATTAACCAAACTCACATTTTCTTTGTGGTTAATAAAGGCTCTAAAAAGAAGTGAGTCGTGAGATGGATGAATTATATTCAATAAATATAAAAATAAGTGAATATTGCACAGGTGGGCCCTCCATATAAAAGGGTCAGGCACTGGACCAATTAGACACGACCGCTGGTAAAAGGCCCACTAAGCGTTATGGTTACCTCGATCGCGGAAAATCACTACTCCTATAAATTGATATTCATATATTCATTTGTCAATTTATATGATTACGAATGCATAAAGAAAAAGGGAAGAGAAAAAGATAATATGGGAAAGTTTATGCGTATAATAAAATTAATTAATTAATAAAGATATAATATTTTTAAAATATGAAAAACACTGGTTTTGATTGCACACCCACTAAGACTACAAATATCGCCCCCAAAAACCCATCTGGTGGGTTGTGATGGAAAAAAAAATAAAAAATTAATGAATGAAGTGAGAGAAAGGCCGACCAAGGTGTGTTTGGGGCAAAATCCGACCACCAGGTTGAGAGTGAATTGGCCAATGGGATGTTGCCACTTGGCATCATCCCATTGGCTCTTAATATTATTTTTTTATAAATATAAAATAAATATTTTTTAATAATATATATTATAAAAATAAATAAAAATTATACTAAAATTCATGATTTTTTATTCTCTATAAATAGAACTCAATATTGCTATACTTTTCACATCTTAAAAAACCTTCATTTTATCTCATTTCATTATTTACTACAAATCTCAATCTCTCTTTTAATTATCATGGATCCATATAATAACAACTTCTCTCATTCCCTAAATTTTTCTTATTCTCAAGATTACTATCCCAGTTACGAAAATTTCCAAAATCCCGATGAATTTGCATCCCCGATGTTTCAATTCAATTCGCAATTTTCACAAAATTCCTATGTTCTCTATATTTTAGTTTGTCCGATTTCGAGCTTTATAATTTTTTCTATAATTTCAGTTAATTTTCTCTATAATAATTATTAATATATAATAATATTAATAATAAATAATTAGAATATATAAAAAATATAGTTGGTGGGGTATGGTTGGGTGGTTATGGATAAATGATAAAAAGTAGGGATTGTTGGGTTGAAAGTAAAATGAAATATAAAGAGAAGAGAGAAATTAATTAAATATTAGAATGATTGGGTTGGTTGGGTATTTAGGTGGTCAGGGATATTCGTAGTCTAAGACCCCGGGTCAATGCCAGTGGAGAATTGGGATTTGGGAACCCACCCCTCAATTTGCCTTTTGGCGAAAAAGGTCGGAACTTTTTTTATTATTCCCAAACTGGGATTTGCTTTTGTTACGAGATTCTCATCATCCTAGATACATAATCATCATTTAATTAATTTATAACTATTTACTGGGGAAACATTATTGCCATAGTGCCAAAAATAGCTAAAAAGGAAATAAAAATTAGTGGCAGAAAATAAGGATTATGTATATTCTTATTATTTTTTATTATTTTAGGAGAGTACATTTTCATGACTGAATAAGAACAAATTGGAGATTCCTGTGGGCCCAGGTTAAAATAAATTCAGTTATGGCGGCCCATGAAGAACCAAAGCCACCCGATGCAAACGTTTAAAAGGAGTCAAACGAATTTATTGCAATTGGATGAATTTCCCAAATATTCATTAAATTCTCCACCAAGTCCCTTTTACTTCTTGGTAGCTTCCTACACGCATCACTCATCATCATATTTTCTTCTTTTCTTTTCCACCACGAAAAATAAAAAGAGAAAATGTATTGGAATATATAATTCAAATATATTATAGTGGCTATAAAATAATATGCTTATTTATAATGAATTTATTATTTTTTTTAATGGATTTGCAGGAAATCAAAAGTACTGGAGCGAGATGATCCCAAGCCCAAATCCATATTCACATGTGGGGCCATGTAGCTCGGCCCGATTTATAGTTTAGCCCATTCAAGTAGCTGCACCAATTGCATGCGAATATGAGGGTCAGATCCTAAATTGTATGCCACGTGTCTAGCAGTTGAAACTGCCTGGTTCAACGAGGGTTAAGACGAGATACTCTCGATTTGTTGAACAAATCCCGGCCTTTTCCCACCATAAATTTATTAAATAATCATTTTGATTAAAATATAATAATAATAATAATAATAATAATAATAATAATAATAATAATAATAATCATATTTGATTAATAAATAAAAAATAAAAAACAATCATTTTGATGAATTCCCTTTATTATAAAAAAAAACATTATTCATGTCGCATGATGAGTACTAAAATAAGGGGCAAGTGCAAGAATAATCATTCTTCAACAAAAAATATAAAATAGTTAAAAGTTCATTATAAATGCAATAATAGTCAAATACTCACTTAGACTCCTAAAAATTATATCTAGATTTTTCTTTAGTGGAGGTTTATCACAAAGTGGCAGCACAAAAGAAACGATATTAAATTTAGCCACAGTATTTTTGTCACATGCATGGAAGCTACGTGGCTCTTGCATCGATTTCTGTGTACAATGTATGTGAATTTGAAACTTGGCAAGGGTTTTTGGTAGAATTGTACTCACTAAAGACAAGAAACTCCATACAAGTGCAGCTTGACTTCCACCACCATTGAGGTAGGAATCTTTGCATATGCATATCTTAGAGATATAGTCACATGGAACACAGTTTTTTTTTTCTAGTGACTTCTTTGCTTCAAATTTAGCAAATTTAGAGAGAGAGATGACATTGTAGTTTTGTTACCTTTCTTCATGAGAACATGAAAAAAACTACACGATGGTTACGAAAATAGAGAAAATAGTGGTTGGAGACTTGGATTTTCGAAAATAAAAGATGGTTTGAGAAAGAGATTGTTGAAGAAATATACAAGGTATGCAAAAGATTAATTTTCCTACCATAATTTTTCTCTCGATCACTTGTAAATAGAGTTGAATGCAATTTACCTAAATAGAGTTTGTGTCTATTTTTACTCCTCCCATGTGTCCATCAGTTACAAAACTAGCTTGATTATTTATTGACCTACATTATTTTTTATAAATCGAAAATGCACATATTATTGCAGACCTTAATTTTATCATCATTTATTTACTCATTTAGAAACAAAAGACAACATCTCTCTTGGCCAAAATGAGAGTCAAGTCTAAATAGTAATTTAATGAATTGCATAAGATTAGATAATTGAGTCTCAGTTGATTTGTAAATATTGCATAATAATTTTTTTTTTAATTTAGTAATATGTCAACAATCATAATTGTTTCGTCCCACTTTAGTAGTTGAACGTGTGCTTAGATGTGGATTTGATATCATTAATTTCTCATTTTTAATGTGAATTATCACCAAGTTCTTTTTTATTAATTAATGGAGTAACTGAATTGCTCATAAAGACAGTCGCGACTTACAGTGAATCAAAGTTTAAAGAACAATGACATCAATAAAGCAGCTGAATGAAGGAGCATACAAAAAAATATTAGTCCCCATGATGGGTACGTTAGCAGTGTTCGCGTCGTTACTACAGTTTTCTATCATCAAATTGGGCTGAGTCTCTTAAAGTAAGACTATTATGAGCTCGACGTTTGCCGATATATTTTTTAATTGACATGATACGATCCATCATGGAAACATGATACGACCATCGCAAGCAATTAACTAATGCACACGACCATCCATTGATGGAGGTTGCAATAAAAAGTTGTCCGGGCAGATTGAATTAGCACACAAATATATATTGTGATGTTGATTGCACCATTGAAATTTACAGTGAACACCGATAAAGGGGAGTTCAAGGTGAACTTGGAATGTCACACGTGCTCGTGTCTAGAATTCATGGTGGAGCTGATGCCTTGCTCACATGCTGCAGCAGCGATTAGGTTTGTAACCAGGGGCGGACCGACTCTATGGGCTGGGGTGGGCTCCAGCTCTTGTAAAAAAAAAATCTCTTTTTTACTAGTAGTAATTTTAGAATTTTTTTAAGAATATAGATTAAAAATATTATTTCAGCCTAAGGTATTTCTTCCGACCCATGCATAGCCCAATGTATTTTATTGGGCTGGATCCGCCCTTGTTTGTAACTAGAATCTTTAATTCATTTATTATACATCTACTACATAACTAATCTACCACGAAATTACTCAACAGGGAAATCGAAGACCAAGTATTAAAATATGTATCGACAGTTTACACCGCAAACAACCACAGGGAAATATACGCGGACACGTTTAATTCAATACCTCTGCTGGATCTTTAGACAATTCCCGAAAACATTGCTGAACAACTGGGACTATTACCCTTAGCAGCAAGGCGTCAAGCTGGTCGCTCGAACAAGGCGTTATTGATCTGAAATGGAGACAATTAATAGCCAAGATAAAAAAGGTACAAAAAAGTGTAGTGTTTGTCGTCATGTATCGGCAGAGGAACCCAAGAGTGAACACCTCGTATTTCACCGTATTCCTTGTGAACTGTCTGGAGTATTAAGTTATATTCACGAAGTATGAAACTGCATTGTTATTAATATTTAGGACCAAGTGCAACGTCTAAAATATTTACTTCAAAGTTTGCTTAATTACATAGCTTCATATAATTTGTAATGTATTACTACACAAAATATTAGGAGTGAATTTCCAAACTACTTTCATAAGAAAATATATATATTTCCCAAATTAATCTTCTTAAAAAAATAATTGCGAAAATAATCCTCTTCATGCTGCCTATGCAACCATATAGAAATCATTTTATTTATTTTTTATTTTATTTCATTCACCATATTATTTATTATTACCAATATAATACCGTCTGTCTTACTTATTTTCATATGAAATACTTGATTTGCTTTTTTAATTTTATTTCATTTTATGCAATATTATTTTATCACATATAATTGAACCATTGTTGTTAATAATTTTCATATGATAACTTTTTTGTATTAAATATGTTTTGGAATTTAATACAAATCCTCACACACTAAATATACGTTAAAACTATTAAATCTAAAACTTTTATCAAAAGAAATTATAAAGTACTACTGAAATATTTCTTTATCAAGAGAAAATAAATATTACTGCATTGAATTATTTTTTATACTATAAATAACATATTATCAAAATATTCTTTATATTATTTTCAATGATTATTACGTGGAAATTCTTAATCGCATAAATAATTTATAATTTTTTGTATCCTTTTTTAATTAATAAAAAGGAGAAAAGGAGAACATTATGCTAAATAAAATAAAGAACAATTAAAAATAATTTCTATCTAATTCCTTATGTAGCATAAAGAGGATTAATTTGGGAATTATTTTTTAAAGAAGACTATATTGGGATATACTCCCTCCGTCCCGTTTATCTTGACGCATTTCTTTTCGGCACGGGAATTAAGAAAATTGATGATAAAGTATGAGAGAGAGATAAAGTAGGAGAGAGAAATGAAAAAGTAGGAGAGAGAAATGAGAGAGAATGAAAAAGTAGGAGAGAGAAATGAAAAAGTAGGAGGGTAAATTATTTCCTTTTTTGGAAACGTGTCAAGATGGGTGGGACGTCCCGAAAAGGAATACGCGTTAAGATGTGTGGGACGGAGGGAGTACTTTTTTATAGAAAATTATTAGTGGAAATACCCCCTGTTAGCCAAATAGAAGAAAAAAAAAACAATTTTAGCCATCCTACTAAAAAAACACAAATATGGTCATTTTGTCTTATTAGGCGCATGCACCGGGCGAGGGGCGATTTGGGGCCGAGGGGAATTGTTGGGGCCGATGGAGGGCCGATCGGCCCTCTTGCTAAATTATCCATCGGCCCTATTGTCAGTATTTTCGGCCTCGATTATAACGTTCCTTCAATTATTTTCGGCCCCAATTATAACGGCCGATTTTTGAGGGCCGAAAAGAATTTATCCCCATCGGCCCCGAAAATTATTGAAGGCAAGTATTTCATGCCTGTTTTTCCCCTTCGGCCTTTATCAGAAAAAATCGGTTAGGAGGGCCGACGCGTTTTGTTTCCCAACCAGTACCCACCGTCGATCCATCGCCGCCGCAGATCCACCGTCGCCGAGGGCCGAGGGCCGAACAACAAACGCCGAGCAACGCCCGCCGATTTGCCATGGACGCCGATCAGGTTCCATTTTTCATCCCCTGTTTAATTTTTTTTCATGAATTGATATCGAAAATTGTCGATTTGGGTGTCGAATTGTTTGCTATTGTGGAAATACCTGTGAAATTTGGTTTTGATATGTCCAATTATGAGCTTTTTTTGGCGAATTTTTGGGTAGAAATTTGAGTCCAATTACTGTCGAAATTATGTGAAATTTGTCGAAATGATATCGTTTTTTAGGTTGAATTGTGTGGAAATTGAGTATTGTGAATCGAATTGATTTGTAGTTCGTTTAATTTGGCTTTTGTATTGGATTCGTTCGATTCGGTAAGGGCATTTTGCAGCCAAGGCCGATCAAAGGCCGAAGGGGGCCCGATGGATGTTAAGATCCATCGGCCCTCCTTCGGCCCTTCTTCGGCCCTGTTTCAGCCCTTCTTCGGCCCTGCCTTCGGCCCTTAACTCGGCTTTTTTTGACTGACAGCCCGCTTACATCCGACTCCCGATTAGAGAGAAGACATTAAAAGTGACTACATACTGGAGAGATTCATTACCGGAACTGATTAAGACTGCACTTTCGAAGCGGGGGGTAATAACTTAGTCCGGCGGTTTAGAGAGGGACAGTTTGGGCACCTATTGAGCTGGAGGAAAGGAAAAAGCTCGGTAATAGCATTGCACCAGTTGATGTGCTACGAGGTGCAAGCACCTGCCGGGGAGGCTCGTTTTCACATATCCGGGCGAGAGCTTCGATTTTCTCAGTTGGAATATGCATTGGTTACGGGATTATTTTTCGGTCCCTACGAATTTGATACGAATGCACCTCGCGAGCCGGAAGAGTCGACAAGTGTACATGAGCCTCACGGTGGAAATCCAATAACCGGGAGGCGAGCTATTGAAAATGTGGAAAAATGATAAGCTCCCTGAGCTCTCCGAAGATGAGCATTTGAAGGTGGCCAATGTCCTGGCACTAATGTGTTTTTTCTTCGCTCATGCCGAGACGAAGAAGGTGGACACCTGGATGTGGGTCCTGGCAGATGATTTAGACGCGTGGAACGCGTTTCCATGGGGATCCTACACCTACAATGCCCTTCTCCACTACATGAGCTTCGTACCGAAGCAAATGGAGGCGTTGAAATCTAAATATAATATTTATGGGCCAGTTTGGGCCCTTCAGGTACGAATAAAATATTTAATTATTTTTCGACAATTTTATAGTAGTCACGATGTTTAATGGTGTTCTTGTATTTTAGATTTGGGCATATGAGGCGATACCAGAATTGGGCGAGCTATGTGTCCGCCTAGTCAACAACGGAGGTATGCCTCGTTGTATTAAGTGGGTTTACACTACGCCACCAGATACGGAGTGGATTAGTTTCTTCGCCACACCGGTAAATAAAATTTTATTAATAAATTTTAAATAAATTATTTATATTTTACAAGTAGAAGTGTGTATTATTATTACATTTTTTTAACAGATGCAGACACCTCCCCTTGAGACTTTAACGCCTACTCCGGATGAGCAGCTTACTGAATATTGGAGAAGGGTGAATGGAGATGATCCGATTGGTGTGACGTTTTCGAGACCCGTCCCCGTACCCCGTAGGCGAGTGGATGAAGCTGCCAGTGTAGAAACTCCGGCGCCCCCTGCACAAAAGAAAAAATCAAAGAAGAAACGCGCATCGGTTGAGGGAGAGTCATCCAGTCAGCGTCCGGATCAAGATTCGTCTATTCCTACTTACGACCGAGCTTTGCAGGCATTAGAAGAACGCTTCGAAAAGCGCGAGCAAGAGCTGTTAGCGAAAGTGGATGAACGGTGGAAGGTGCGAGAGAAAACTTTTTTCGGTAAAGTTGGAAAACTAATCGAAAAAGTGTTCGGCGCCGGCAACAGCAAGGGTAAGAGCAACGAATCCACATCCTTTAGTTTGGAGGATTGGGAAGGCGATGATGTTGAGGGCACCCCGGTGGAGGAAACATCCGCACCTCAAGGGAGGATTGTCACTGTACATCAGTGGCCGAGCTGGAATGAAAGAGAAGATCCGCCACAAGAAGATGAGGATTGCACGGTGCTTGGCGATGCAAATCCCTGGGATGCTTCGGCTCGAATGGTTCATCGGGGATTTGATCAAGGCCGACACAGCATGTACGAGGAGAGAGAAGTTTGGGTCCCTCGGCGTTGGGAGCCACTTCCTCGAGTTGAGCCACCGCCTGCACGGGTATTTGACGATTGTTAAATACTTTTTAATTTTTCCATTTGTTTATTTTTTTTATTTGTTTATGTGTGTTTGTCATATATGCAGCAACAACAGTTTATCGGTTCCGACTTCTTTCATACGGAGGATGTACGATAAATGTATGAAAGTCATGCTCCGGAACAGAGAATTGAAGAACGCCAAGATCCGGTACGAAATTTATGACAAAGATTTATTTTTTAATTAGTTTATTAATAAATCATATTTGCATTTTACAGCCCTTAGTGACTCTACGAGATAATCCTTCTGGAGCTCCATACATGGTAGATGCCGGTGACCTTCTGAGGAGAAATTTTGAGGGGTTCATGGCCACTGGTGTTTCTGCAAAGATTACTGTGTCGCAACATGAGCTCTCGCATGATTTTTTCAACAGCATCCTCAACGTTAAGTCGGACATGGGCCAGGCGGAGGTTGATTTGTACATGTCCTACCTTCGTCAACGGCTTGAGGTGTACAAGGATCGGGACGTGTTGGCTACTCCGGATTCACATCATACGGTCATAGCAGGGTCGTCAATTTTTGTAAGTTTTTTTATTTCCTTTTATTTTTCCTTATTTTTTCGTTATTTTTCCTTTTTATTTTCGTGAAAATGTGTTTTTTTCGGTATTAGACGGCGCTCACGGACGCATGGAATACATAAATCTATGAGCCCAATAGCAATTTCCATGAGCGCTTCGAGATGAGCTATGAAGATTGAATTCCTAATCCGGGTTTGCTCGAGGCCGTGTTTGGAGTGGATGAAGGAATTGGCGGTTCACGGATGCCGTGGTTCAATGCAAAATTTGTAAGTGCTAATATTTTATAATTTTTTAGCATGTACTCATTTTTATCTTCAAATAGGTAATTTTTCCGGTGTTGGTCGCCTCGCATTGGGTAACTGTCCGCCTGAACATCGAGTCCTGGACTATGGAGCTTTATGACTCACTGAACAAAAAGGCCGATGCACATATTTTTGAAGTGAGGAAACAAAATCTAAAGCCGCTCCGAAAGCTCATTGGACGACTGCTAGATGTAAGTGCTCTAAAATACTTAATTTTCAATAAACTATATGTAAGTTATCTGAAATACTTACTTTCTTTTAATAGGCTTCTAGTTATTGGATGACTAATAAGTTCAACTTGAAGCATCCGGGTTAGCGGAGTCCCAAGTTATTTCTGATGCCGCAGACAGAACAGTTCAAGCAACCAGATTCGAACAGCTGTGGCCCATTTACATGTATGGCAATCGAAAGATTGATCAGTGGATACCCTACACCCAAGTGGGGTAATCAGAAGACCAACATCCGAAGATATCGGGAGTGGATGGCGTGGAAATGCTACGAACAATGCTACTACGAAACAACGGCCGATGATTAAATGTATTTTGTATTATTTGTATTTTCATTGTATGCTTGTTATTAAAATTCCGAAAAATACATATTCCGAACAATTAATATTCCGCACAATTAATATTCCGAACAATTAAAATTCCGATTATTAATATTCCGAGAGCGAGTGCCGAGAGAGATAATAGAGAGCGATGGCCGAGAGAGATGGCCGAGAGCGAGGGCCGAGGGGCCGAGGCCTGGCGAGGCCGATAGCGAGGGCCGAGGCCTGGCAGAGGCGAGGGCCGAGGCGAGGCCAGGCCGAGGGCCGAGGCGAGGCCGGGGCAAATGGCCGAATGGCCGATAGCGAGGCCGAGGGCCAATGGCCGATAGCGAGGCCTAGGCAGAGGCCGAGGGCCGAATGGCCAAGGGCTGAATGGCCGAATAGACGATAGCGAGGCCGAGGGCCGATGGCCGATAGCGAGGCCGAGGGCCGAATGGCCGATAGCGAGGCCGAATGGCCGAATGACCGAGAGCCGAGGGCCGATGGCCGATAGCGAGGCCGAAGGCCGAATGGCCGATAAGTAAACACATTACGATATCATTTATTTAAAAAGTCTAGAAAATAGGAAACGCTTCACTCGTTATTTCTCGTTCCAACATTGGGGCATCTTCTCCTTGTGTGACCTTCCTGTCCACAATTACCACATTTTTTTCGACTGCGAGTTCCAGTTCCGGATGGTCGACGGGTATTTCTGGGCCGTCCTGCTTGACGCATAATGATTGGTGGAAGAACAACAATGTCGTCTATCTCTGGTGGGACACCCCACTCATTCCGAGGAGGTAACGGATTAACTACACCAGCATATATTGCCTTCCACGTTGCCGTCGTATAATAATCATTAATATGATTATACAAATTCTCCCGGCGATGATACAAAACGGCAACAACATGACTACACGACAATAGGTCGATTTGCCAGACACCACATTCACACATTTCATCTTGAAGATTTACCCTCCACTGTCGGTCACCTTCGTCGACCTTATATTTATTAGAAGTCACCTGGGTAACCGTAAACCTCCGTGCCAACTCAACTTCACTCCGCATCCTCAACTCACAAGCCTCAGACAACGGATTGTTTCTGCAAATTGTTTTCACTCGTCGTTGATCGAACCATGACTCTATCATATGACGGATTGCCTCGAGCATAGCAATAATTGGAAGTCGTCTAGCCTCCAACAATCGAGAATTTATTGATTCTGCAACATTCGATGTCAGTAGACTATAACGACGGCCTTTACTGAAAAGTCTCGACCACTTATCCTATCCGATTTCCATCAACTTTTCGTAAATTCCCGATTTCCCCCGACGGATGGCATTCATTGCATCATGGAACTCTGTCGACCGATAAGCATAAGCTACTCAATAGAACGACCGGATTACCCACTCACCGTGTCTCGCAAGCTTATTCGAAAGATGGTAGTAACAAAGTCCGTGTTGTGCCTCTGGGAAAACCACACTTACCGCATTCGCTATGCTTTTATGTTGGTCTGAAACAATGACTAAACTATCATCCATTGGTAATGCGGCTCTCAGTCGCATCATAAATCACGTCCATGAAACATCATTTTCAATGGGACCTACACCAAAAGCGAGTGGGAATATTTGCTCGTTCGCATCAAAAGTAGCTGCGACGAATAATATTCCCTTGTTTCTCCCTTTCAAATGGGTATCGTCCACCACAATAACCTTCCGGAGGCAGGTTAACCAAGGGGCTCGTAATACACCAAGCGCCATAAATAAATGTCGGAAACGACCATCCTCACCAACATCAAGATCCGTATATGTTCCTGGATTAGTTATTTCCAACAAATGCGAGATATTTAGGCGGTTCTTTGAACGAATCGGCATGGCCACCGTAAATCATCGAAATAGGCTGCGTTGCGCGCTCGGAGGGCCACCCCGTACGTTGCTTGTATTCCAAATTTATCCAACGAGATCGGCTCGAATATCGGCCGGTTTCATTAACTTGCTTTGACGGTGCATTTTACGGGCTATATAAGCGGCTACTGACCTTCGACCTCACATTTCGTTCACCTAGCCCGGATAAATCAGTTATACAATTGTGGTCCCCTACCCATTTACTAACCTCCCAACACGTCTGACCTCTACAGTATGCCCGTAGCTCGAATGGATAATCAACACTTCTTCTGCACAAATATTCCAAGCGGGAACTACTCGAACGTTGCACCCTGAAATCCGCACCTTTTTTCCAAATGGAATAGAGCGACAACGAAAGATAAAGTTCGTCTTTCGAGCCGAACATCAATCCCGCCCCGCAAACTTCCGTCTACAATAGTATTCGAATTCCGCGCCGCTAATGAATCGGCAACATCAAGTGGAACAATAGGAAGTAGCCAGTTGCTTGCTGCTTCTATGTTGTCGTATACAGCCTCCTCATTTGTTCGAGAACGATTGACTGGAACTAGCAAAGACATAAGTTGACTTACGCCACCCTCCCTCCGAATCCATGCAAAGCAAAATCTTGTAACGAACAATTAATCAAGGCGTAAGGTATATCTTCATCCTCTTCATCATCGAGATGATGAGTCCAAATCCTCCTCATCATCCGAATCCGACTCCACAAGAACATTCCTTTCGGGAGCCCGTCCGGCATCATTACTTCTACTACTTTGCCCAAGAAACCAATTAGGACCCCCGAAATTACAATTATCTTCGGGAAATTGATTCGGTTCGGGACACCAAATTCGGGATTTTGCATTTCGGGATACACAACAAACACAACCGGCTCTACGTCGATAGAGCACGATCGCATAAGATCGATATCATGACCCGAATGGCCTTCATCATCCTGCCGGTTCGTCGGGAAGGCTGCAGATAGTAAATGAAGTAGTTGAACGAAAGGGAATAAGCACTCGAGCCACCGATCAATACTTTGTCGAAGATATTCGAGCGAAATATTGTTTGAAGGAATGTAAACCATGAACTCATTCCCACCGACATAATTCGACTCTGCATCGAATTGACCGTTCAATTTCACTATAATTGATCGATAATCGGCCATTTCTATCAAGTTGTTGTGAAGAATTTAGATGAGTGGAAGTGAAATGGGATTGGGCATTTCGTTGATTCAACCGAATCAGACATTCTACGTCTTATAAGAAATTCTCCCGTCAATTTTCACGTGATAATGGGATTGGACAGTCATTTCACCATCGGCCCCCCATCGGCCCCCCATCGGCCCTCCATCGGCCCCCATTCGGCCCTCATTAAATTGCATGTGACTGTCATATCCGACTAGTCATTTCAACAGATAAAGCTGAATTCAAACTGTATCTCCCACATGCGTCGATCGGCCCTCTATCGGCCACCCTTCGGCCCTCTGTAGGATTGCAGGAAAAGCCATGCATGTGTCGTGTCGAATGTTGTGTCGAATCCCGTCTCGAAGAAAGGGATACAGGGCCGATTGAGGGTCGATGGAGGGCCGACGGATATCCAAATTCGGCCCTCCTTCGGCCATCACAAAAATAGCTCGGCTTATGGGATGTTCGGGCTTCGGCCATTCAACCGTCGGCCGATGTCGGTGAGGGCCGATGGACACTAACAGTCGGCCCTTATTCGGCCCTCTAAGCCGATAATTTATTTCATCATATCGGCCGATGTCGGTAAGGGCTCGGCTGATGGGGAGAGTTCGGCATTTTTCTACAGGGCCGATTGAGGGCCGATGGGCGGAGTCTATCGGCCCTCCATCGGCCCTGCACCGTATAAGGACAAAATGACTATATTTGTGTTTTGTTTTAGCGGGCGGCTATATATGTGTTTTGGGTACTACTGTGCGGCTACTGCTGCAAATGCCCCAAATTATTATGGCAATTGACTCAAATATTAAACTCTTTGTTTAGAAAAATAAATAAATATGAGTTTTGATATAATTTTTAGTATTTTTTATAAAAAGTAATTAATAAAATCAATAACTAGATTAATCTTTACTATCATATTAAATACTAGTTGATATCTTTGTCGCATGGCAATTTACTTGTTAATGGTTGGAAAATGGACAATAGTTAGGGGTTGTCAAGTAGCGGCCTATAGGCCCTTATGTTTGTCAACAGAAAATCATGATGTTCGGGGTTTTTTTTTTTTTTTGCAATACCTTAAGTTTGCTTTTTCTGCTTTAGGTCGGTCAGGCTATGTTAAATGATTTTTGCAAAGATTTGGGCTGTGCAGAGGGAATTTAATATCAAAAGTGATGCAATATAGGAATATAATATACTTCATGGCTTTTTTAACATTTATTACTATACCATGGCTGTTCTTTCAATTAGAACATTAATTTTGACTACTTTTTGACAATGCACTCTTAAAATAAAATTAGCTTTGTCTAATTAATTTGAAAGTAAAATCAATTGGGAATAGGACACTAACATGTTTTAATTACAAACATACATTACACATAACCTTTTTACTATTATTTATTATTTTCATTTATCATCATTTATATGATGGTAATGTTATTTATAGACACTAAAATATTTTAAAAAATCTGGTGCAGAAACCGCAACAAAATATTCGCAGCCACTGGGTTTAGCCTTTGGGTGTAGGGCCTGGTTTCCGAATTATGTCTAAAAATAGATGTTTCACTCTCAACTTTGGGCTGAAGTAATCACGAAGAACGAAATATGATGCATCAAAAAGCTATGTATAAAAATGAACTACAACCACTGTATTTTCCAATATATATCAGAGCCTGCAGTGCAACGATATTGTATCATCCCACCAACCAAAAGAAAAGAGAACAAATATATACCCCTTAGAGTGATAACTACGAACATATCACGGAACATATCAGGTATAATTGTTCCAAGCATTCATTGGTAAACTTTTGTGTACAGTACAAGTTAAGAGTTTCAAACATCAAATGTCTTTCTATATGATATTATTCCATCCATCCAATACATGAAGTAAGAAGCAAGCTATCTTGCTAATGACAATGAATTCGTGGAACTATAAGAGTAACATATACCTAAAATAATTATGCAGCAAATAACTTTTTTACTTGGCATCAATCAAGTGTATGAAAGTTTCAGCTCATTATCTTCGAAAGAACATCTCCAACAATGTGTTGGCCTTTGTGCCATCATTTTTTTCTTTTTCTTCCCATAAAAGATGTTTTTTACGATACGAGCTTTGTTCCGTCTCGGAATAAAATGATGTTTTAAGGTGCTACCTGGAGAATATGAGTAGGTCCGAGAAATCATTTTGGGGCCAGCCTTATGGGACAAACATTAAAAGCAATGCACCGAGCTGCTTTCGCCAACATGAAGCGCTCGTTTTCAGTCAATGTCCTCTCTATTACCTTCACGATATTTGCATCCTAATACATAGGAGAGTTCCAAAACCATCAGCATTTAATGAAAGAAATACCAAATAATAGCTCCGTCACTCGTGTCATGTTACTTCCATATAGAATCTAGTTAGGTATGAAGCAATAATCAGCAAGTCAAAACTTCACGGTCTGATAATAGATCAAATGGACTAGCTAGACTGTTGATAATCAATGATGGTCTAGAGTTGCAGTTCAAAATGTATGCTATTTCGTTGTGGTTTTGAATCAGTAGTACCTTCTTTTGCGGTTGCATGGTAGGTTTCACGCTGGCAGTGTCGCCAACTACAATCACATTGTTCATATTCCCACTCTCATCTCTTTCCGTAGGTGAAGCGTTTGAGTGCCTCCAGTCCCCATTAGTGATGTATTTGTAGTAGTACCTGTGACAAGTAAACACATTTTCAGGTTACTGAAGTTAGCTCCAATCTCTTTAATTAGATCCGTGTGTGACGGCCAATGACAGAGATACCAAAACAAAAGCACAGTGGAAGCACAAAGCACTGTAGACCCTCAAAAGTAAAAATTTCCAAGAGACAGGTTCCAGAGCAATGCATGGTAGAAAAACATAGAGCTAGCAAGTATTTTCAATGTTTTGGAGCTGGAATAAAGCTCAGTTTTTTATTAAAGACAAAGGAAATATTGCTTCCTATTAATTCAACGATGCTTGCAGCAAACATGATGGACCTTTATTAGAGTTCAATAAGGAAGATTTATGACTTTACGAAGAATATGGCTAGCAGAATGCAACTACAAATATTCAGAAGCTCACTAACTAGGTTGGAGAGTATCAGTTAGGATTCTCAGAAACAGATCAGCTAAACTTACTTCCCTTGAGGAAGTCTAATTTCGATTTCGTATCTTGGGCCACCTTTATGGACCGCCTTAATTGGCTCTTTCCAGTTCCCCGTAAAATCTCCAACTAGGTATACTTCTTCTCCCTGAGAAATTTAAAAGGTAATTTTAGGATAATGAGAATGAGATTCATACTCAGTCAAGGTTCCACTCACAAATATGATTTATTAGTTAATTCCTCCACCAAATAATCTACTCACCTCATGTCCGTTCCAGACGAAAGTCACCGCATGTGTTGGAGGTCCATCATGCGTTCCCTTTTCAACCATGGCAATGAGATCCCATGTTGCCCAGGCAACTGCAGGCCTGCAATTATCCTTCTTCATTCAATGCATATTACAGAGTTAAGGGGTATGTATAGACTATAGATAGATAAAATCACCTATCAACCCCGAAATTGAGAGAGAGAGAGAGAGAGAGAGAGAGAGAGAGAGATGTAATATTGAGCACATTAGGCAAAGCATACAATAAAAAGTTTGATTATCATAAAGTAAATACCTATCAGGCCTGCATAAATGTAACCCCGTAACAAAATTATAAGCTGCATGAAGTGAAGTATCTGTCATCCAGTGAAGGTAAGCAATCACACACACAGGTGATCGATCAAATCCAGTTGTGCAACTGACATAAACACGGTGGTTTTTCTTAAGTAAACGCAGCAGAAGACCCACAGAGAACGGCAGTTTCTTTCTGATGTCAAAAGAATCAGCATCCCTGAAATTGGTAAGGAATATATAAAATAAGGTAGGAAAAGAATCGAACCAAGTACATGATAACTCGTCTCTCCGGTAAGCTACCATAACTCAAAAGTAAAGAGAACTGGATAGTCTCTTCCATTATTAACCATTGGGTTAGTCGCTACTCATGAATAAGGTGATATTTTGAAATTGACATTCAAACAGAAAGCAGAGAAAGAAACTATTCTCAGAGAGCTAGACTGACATTACCTTATTGGGTAGTTAATCATTAGGATATTAGAATTTTGGCAAGACTCATTAACTGCATTCAAATCAATTCCCCAGTTTGAAGCTTCAGCCGTGCTTTGAAAATTCAGCACAGCAGTAACTCCCTGGAGCAGGCATTGCAGACTATTTTAGTGTATCAACTGAATAAGGAGGGGATATAGCACTCATAATATGCAAGTCTTATCAGAATTGAAGAATAGAAAAGTTGCAAATTAAGCAGTAACAATTAAGATAAAGGTATGAACTCTTACTTCAGTGGTATACAATGTCTCTACATCCTCTTTGGTTTGAATGCATGACCCAACATAAATTTGTTCTGTGATCTGTAAGAATAAAGTAAACGCATCAGCATGATGGAGTTCAATGTTTCTCCCCCAGTCCATGGATAACGAATTGTCACATCCTACACAATGACTTAGAGGTTGAGATTGCAATCTGAAGAGCTTAAGTTCAAGTTCAGAAGATCCTAGAACTAATTAAACATATGACATCACGTTTACTTATTTCTAATCACGAACAAAGTCAGCCTAAAAGTGAGTTATGCTCAAGTAATTAGCATGTGCTTGTGGCGGGAAACAATATTTTTCAAATTCTAAAGAATCACAATAAAAAACTAAAATAATATATGAGTGATACATGGATACAAAGACGAACTACAGGAGGAAACTACCAGTCCTAATCCACTACAGATTCATATGGCAATACAGTTTGGTATAGGAAGACAATGAAAAGTTCTCATAAGTAACTTAAACTAGAAAGTACCAACATGTGGCTTGCTGAATGCTCGCAGTACAGTATTTAACACAAAAAGAATTCAAAGTCAACATCCATCGACTACTGAACTTGCACAAGATATATTGCTTCAATCTTTAGTAAAGGGTCCTCTTTAATGAACATGAGAAGCTAACAGCAGAAAAATCTAAAATCATGACACAATATGATGCCAACTAGAGTATGATGTGTGAATAATGAATTAGCTTGAAAATGCTGACCTTACTGTAGCGCATACCCAGAGAGTGATTATAACAGAGCTCCCCCTCCGAACGATCCAATGCCTTCACATACTCTTCCAGTGGGAAGCTTCCATGCCCCCATTCAGCATTTTCGGAACCTTCCTCCGTGAAAATGACTACTAGAGGACTAAATGGTAGAGCAGGGGCGTTCCTAGCTACTTGACCATTCTTGTTTTGATCATTTAAATACTTCCAGCCTTGGGGAGTTAAAAGCTTTGGGGAAAATACTGCAAATCCAGAGCTCCCACTGCTCTCACTTGAATCCTGCAAACTTGATGCCCGTATAGTTTTGTTCCAAGTCGAAATCGGAACACGGCCTCGATTAAATAGAATATCAATATCATCCATAAGATAGAGTTGATGGATTGGGAAAGGGGCGTATGGCCTCTCAAGGACAAGGCTACAAGCACCGGATTGCTCCTTTGTAAGACTCCTGCATATAGTTGTACCAAATCAAGAGATTTAGAATGACTTGTTACATTAAAGTTAAAAATCCCCAAAGCAATAAACACCATCATGATAATATCATGTAGTGAGAAGTTGACATTCATACTCTGTGTCGCCGAAGTTCTTGATCTCAACAAGCTTCCCATCAGATGGTCTACTAACCTTCTTCAGAGTATCGCCCACCATAATTATTCTCGATTTCTCAGCATTACCCTGCAGCAAAAACTAATCAAATTAATAAACATCATAATCCTCTAACGGTCGAGAAATTCACCACCACAAAATACTCAACATATTTCAAACAAAAACTCAAAATCAACTCAATGGAACGAAAAAACATTACCCCTTTCTGGAGCGCATGCACGAACACTTTTCCGTCAACCGAGAGGGCGAAGCGGATGCCGAGCGGTTTCTCCAGCGTCACCATGTACTCATTCAGATTCATCTTCATCTCGGAGCATGGCACGGAAAAAACCCTAGCAGTCCTCCGAGAAACCAATCGCCGCCTCCTCGATCTCGCTTCAGCATCGCGCGAATCCAAACATCCTCCCCAAAACGAGGAGCGAATTACGACACTGCTCCTCCCCGGCTTCCTCCGCGCCGAAGAGAATCCGCCCGTGGCGGTGAATTCCGACTGATCGAGGCCTCTGCAATTCGAGAACTGCAGAGAACACATTTGGACTCCCGGTGGATTCCGATTGAGGAAAAATCGAGCAATTTGCAGCAAATCAAATCAACTGCGAGAATATACAGTGCGTGCGTAAACGCAGAAAAGTAGATACGCGCATTCGTATGCGATTAGGCGCGAGGAACGGTTTGAAGATGATGAAATTGGATTGGAAGAGGTGAGTTGTGAGTGATGGGAAAACGAGGGGGAGGCGCCACCAAGCAGGGAAATTCCACGTGACATCCAAACAGATGTTTATCTTCTAAGGGTGTAAGTGGTTCCATTTCGAACTGCGAAATCGATCGGATCGAATTGAACCAAATCGAAAAATATGGTTCGGTTCTGCTTCACGATTTAGTTTAGTTAATTTTTTTAGGAATCGTTTACATTCAGTTCGGTTTGCGATTTTAAGAATTTTTGAACACTCCTAACCAAATCAAACCAATATCCTATTTTTAATTTTTTTTTATTTAATATTTATCTTTTTTTATGAGAATATTGTTGGATATAAGTATTAGATCTAAGTTAAAATCAATTCTAATCCATACAAAGGAAGAGAAAGGAATAACAACTCTATACTTATGAGTTTAGAATGAGTGACATCCTATAAACTATTATTTTTGCATTATTCAGGATTTAAAAAATAAATAAATAAAATAAAAAAGTGAATCGATGAACCAAATCGAATCAAACTATTTTTAAATGGTTCAGTTCGATTCGATTCCGATATTTAAAAACATATTGAATCAAAATAAACCGAACCATTCTATATATTTGATTCGATTCTTAAAATACATAAAAATCGAACTGAATCAAACTCTTACACCCCTAATCTTCCCAACCCACATGGATTTTGTTCCCCTTTTTTTGGCTTTATTACCATGTCATCGTCCAGAATCTTTCTATACACGGTTCTAATTCCGGGTGGATCCGATTCGACTGATTGAGAAACGAATTTTTCCTCTGTGGTAATCATGATATCATAACGTAATGTTATCATTGCAATTAAATCAAAGAATTTTGGACAGCCTTCTTTTAACGCGGAGCCCAACTGGCAACATTAACCCGCCACGTCAGCATAAAATATGCACAAATTTAGTCTAATAATTATTTCATTCCAAAATATGAATAAACCGTCGGTAAAAGTGAAACCGAATCTAAAATGACATGGCTGTCCCATATTTATTGGGGACATCTGAGCGAGGATTTTAGAATTGAAATTCATAAAGGTTTGTATGTATCATTTTTGTATACTCTTGTGTATATTATATCACAAATTTATTGATATAATACTCCAAAATTTTCAATATAAAATGCACCGCATATTTATTCATGCATGTAATCAAGTGTTTTAGTCTTGTAAGTCGCGCCTTAAAAATTTAAATGAAAATTAAAACATCTATCTTATTTGTTATTAAATCATTTTTATTATGCAAATTTATTTAGAACTTTGAATGTATTTATTTATATCATATTATGATTATATTGTTTATTTTTGAGATATAAATAATGATATAATTATGAGACAAAAATAATATTTATTTATTTTGAATTTCTTAAACCTATTAGGATTCATGAAAGGATATAATATTTTATATTTGTGTGAAATAATTAGGAGATAATTTTATATTAAGTTTTATGATTAAAATAGATATTTTATGTATGATATTCATATTTTAGTATAAATTTTAATTGTGTCTATATCATAATCCAACTATAATTGAATCTCTTAAATAGTAAGTAATAGAATAAATTCTATATAAAAGATAAAAGGACGAAAATAATTATGGATAAAATATATTTGATACCTTTTATGATTATGGATCTTTAGATAATTTATTCTAAGCCTATAAATCCCCCTTAGTCGCTCATAATATAGCATCCCATAAAATTTTCAAAAATCTGTCAGCATATCTGCGAACTGTTCCAAGAATTATTTACACATCTTCCCGTCGTCATATTGTCGTGAAAATTTAGGATCATCTTATATACTCTATTATTTTTATAGAATTTTTCAAGCATGATAGGTATTTGTTAAAAATTGTTATTCATAAACTGCCAGTTTTTGACAGCATGTTCATGAGCTTGATAGGAAAATTATTTTTCAAGATTTCTTTATGTTGTTTTCGACTATGATGTATTTTAATGGGATATAATATATGTTAGATCATTCATGTTAAAAATATAGAATTTTTAGGTTACGTTTACTATTGATTTGTTAATTTATTTCCTTCATGTGCCAAATCTTTTGTCAATGTACATATATATTGAAAAACAAAAATTTGCATGTTACTACTAAACGAATTCTTGATCATGATAAGTTCTATTGTGATGGAATAGGTAATATTTTGTTCATGTTAGAGATCTATACTTTTTAGGACAAAACTTTCATGATTTCATTAATTTTTTTCATGAATTGCCTAATTACTCAATGCATGAATGAATTTTCAATAGAAATAATATTGTGTTTAATATACTTAAGATTATTACTATGAGAAATCGTTAAAATGCATGTTAATAAGTAGATTATGTATAATGTGCATTGTTTGATTATTAGGATCTATTTGTATTTATGAATTATTGAAATTGTTGGTGCATGCATGACATTCCATATAGAGTTATTAAGATATATTTCCATATATAGGATCGGCGCGCAAGACTTAAACATTGATATCCATTTTTTTTTCATTCACTCAAAAGGTTAAGGTGGGGTTTTTCTTTTATCCTTTTCTCATGCGTTATTCAGTACAGGCAGAGCTTTCGGGCAATTCACGCAGTAAAACCTTCAGGTTAGCCTTTGGGCAATTAATGCAGTAAAACCTTCGGGTTAGCCTTCGGGCAATTCACGCAGTAAAACCTTCGGGTTAGCCCTCGAGCATTCACGCAGTAAAACCTTCGGGTTAAGCCACCGGGCTTGCATGTCTAATTTCTCATGTTAAATTCTTTATAGTTTATAGTTTGAATAATGTTTGACCCCACTGAGTAGTCGTACTCATCCCTTTATATTTTCACTTTTTCATATCATGGTCCGACAGATGCTCGAAGTGGCGGATGGTGATGGTCATACACTTATATGAGAAAGAAATAATGAAACTTCTTACTGCATTAATTTAATTTTTATCATAAAATAATATCACTCATGCTTCATTTTATTTCCCGAAAACTAGTAGTTGTTTATACTCTCATTTTAAGATTTCCGCTGTCTATGGAATTGCATTGGAACTTTTTGATTTTTATATATTTAAAACATCATTTCGAAAAATAAATTTGAAGATAGCGTTACAATTGACATGTGGTAAATGTGGCCCACCTACTTTAATGAATAATGCCACATATCATTACCCTTATGGCGTGGTACATACAAGGGTATACGAATGTAGTACATACAAGCCGCTCCGATCAGAAATGGTTATAATTTTTGTATAAAATTAAGTCTATAATATTTAAATGTTGAGTTTATTAAGGGCCGGTATCAATTAGCATATGGTAATCTTTCAACCAAATATTATAAAAATAATTTATACTATATTTAAAAAATAATACTACATTAATAAAAATATTTTTGAAACCAACATAGGTTTGAGATATCATATCCACTTATCTACTTAGTATGAAAAATCTAATCTTAAGTGGATTTCATACTCCCTCTGTCCCAACGAGCTGTGCTCGTTTTCTTTTTTAGTTTGTCTCACTCATCTGTTCCTGTTTCCAAAAAAGACAAATTTTTACACACAATTACTCACTCTCTTTTTATGGAACCCACCACTTCACTCACATCTAACAACTCTCCTTAATCTACGTGCAAAAAAGAAATGAGCACATCTCAATGGGACGGAGGGAGTACCATATTAGTGTATCAAATTCACCAACCAAAAATATTAGTATTTGGATATGATAGAACTTTGGCAGAGTACTACAAACCAAACACCCCTAAATTTTCGATAAGCTTTCTTTAAAACAAAATTTTAATTTAATTCCGAGATAAGATAAATGATTGAGAACTAAAATTCAATTTAAATTGCAAATCAAACTCATAGTTAAAGGCATGTCAAGTTGGGCAGCAAGCTGCAATCAAATAATGAAAGAAGAAACTTTCTCGAAAAACCCAGGCGGATTACATATCTTAATGAGAGAGTTAATCTCGAGATTCACCATCACTAGAAAATACGAAGAAAATTAGTTAAGATCGTCAAGATTTATTTATGTTAAGCTTAATTGTTAATTACTCTAAATTTGTCCAATTTATAATTTAAATAAAATGTAAAATATATTAGGATGATGCCATAATTTCAATTTGTAACATAATAGACACTATAGTAAATAATATTTACCATATAGATGATGGTCATATACAAACTCTAGAGGTCCAAAAACCTATCAAATAGAGCTATCAACCCTTATAATAATATATCTCTCATTTCTACTCTTTCTATTATTATCTTCTTCTCACAAGGAAGAAATTCACCGTATACCGACGGAATTTTCCGTCGGTAAACCGTAATAATCCGCCGGTAAAAAAATTACCGACGGAATATTTCCGCCGGGAGAATGTCACCGGATATTCTGTCGGGGCGTGATCACCGACGTTTTACCGACGGAATATATCCATCGGTAAACTTTACCGACGGAAAAGTCCATCGATAATTTTCGAACTTTACCGAAGGCATTCCGTTGGTAATTTTTTTTTTAATAATTTTTTTTGTACCCAGTTCTCGACAACCTGCATTTTTTTAACCAACCAACACAACACATACATATAACTATTCAAATCAAGTCAAAAAGCAAACCGAAACGGAAATATAAATATATAAATTAGAAAATCCAAATATTCAATATATATACATAACACATATATAAGTCAATCATAAAGAGGTGGCAGGAGGGGACTAATTGCTGTCGTCCGGAGGGTCTCGTCGGCTAGAGGAACCCATCATCTCCATAAGCTGGTCCATCTTCGCATTCATGAATGCGACCTGCTCCTGGAGGCTCCTCCTAGCTGCCGACTCCTCCTCCAGTCGGCGCATGATCTCGACATTGCTCTGGGATGGCCCAAGTGAAAAAGTAGAAGAGCGGCTGGCGGCGTTGATGTAGCCGCTCCCTTCCTCGCCGAAACCGTACAGCCGCTGCTTCTTGTCCCGAACCCCTTCCAACCGCAGATAAATCGCGTTTTTATCCGCGTTCGGGCCTTTTTCAGCAACAATCCGCTCCACCTCCGCCTATTACAATATAAAAATAGAAATTAGTCAAACTCAGAATTCTAGAATAATAATCTATATATTGTAATTGTGTGCTTACATGAAGTCTCGTCGCCTTCATGTTGGAGAAGTCTCTACCTTTGTAATGGAGACTCTGGAAAGTGTCAAAGGCGGTGGACTCTAAGGAGCATCCCCTTTGAGAAGCATATTCATCACATGCATAAATAAAATTATGTCAAAAACAAAGACATAAGAAGCTAAAAAACTTATAAAATGAGACTTACCGTAGACTGGGAGTACTGTAGGGCTGACCGGGATCCTCCTTTGTGCTTGCTCATCCCGGCGCCCGGCTCTGGCTCTGACCTGCGGCACTGGGAAGTAGTCTCCGACTTTTGGAGTACCTCTAGCCGCATCCAGTACTTGTAGAGGGCCGCCCACCTCTCTGTGTTGATGTAGTTCGGTTTTTGAGGGCGACCCTTCTTCATTTCGAAATGTCAATCACTGAACCTCTTAGACGCCCTCTTCTGCCACATGTGGTGGACTGTCTGGTCCCAGTCAGCAGGCTAGCGGAAGTGCTTCTGTAATTTACATGTTTATACATGTTAGATATATACAAGTAAATGCTAAATTATAAGATTGTAAACTTGAAAGAAAAACTAACCTTAAATTCCTCAAAATATTGCTCCTTAATTTCAGGAGGAGTCAGCTTCCAAGTGAACCCAGTCGGGTTATTAATCTTCTTAAAACACTCAACGATTGTCGAGGTCAATCCAGATGACTCAAGCAATCGCCTATTATTGACAAATGGTTAATCCAAGTTATACTTGATATATTTAAAAGTAATAAAACCAATTATTACATACCCCTCAGGTGAAATCTCGAAACAACGGCGGTTATCCACCTAGTAAGAGTCGGTAGAACCCTGATGGGGCCCAACCGACTCAGGAGGACTGCCCCCATAGCCAGACGACGATGGGGGTGCTCCACGTCCAGCAGGAGCTGATATAGTCCTGCCGCCGCGACCTCTGGGAGGCGCCATGTACTTGAAAGCAATAGCATCAAAAGAATTGAGTTACAAACCGTTAAAGATAAGACGATATATATCAAAAAAACCCTAACTGTTTACTTTCAAAGTCCATTTCCCATCAATTCAAACGTGCTTTATATTAATTATGTATACATTACTCTTACTTTTCTTGAAACTGGACCAATGTATAAAACCCTTTTTCTCATCAAAGCTTATCTGATATTTAGTGGCTAACAAGGCTTTAGCCCTAATTCTCATAAAACTGGAGAATTTTAGGCCCCTACTACAACCCACTTGCTCTCCAAAATCCAAATAAACACATTAAAGCATACGTACTTCTTATGATATTTCTAGCCATCAACCTTACATATTCTCAATTCCTTTATTCCCTCATTTTTACCACTCAATCACTACTTACCATTCATTTTTATCCTTTTCACCAATGACATAGATTAATTACTAGTACAAACAAAAAAATCAAATTTATTTTGAGTTTCGTTTTATAAGTAGAAAGTTATTCGGTGGATTCCAAAATTATATACTTAGTGTCTATTTTGAATATTGAGATGGACTAGTGTGCATCATGTTGCACATGTAACATGATCCAATTGCCCAATTTTGACCCATATTTGACTCGTTGTGTGTTGACCTTTTTTTTCGTATTTTTTTTTTTTTTTTTTTTTTTTTCATTTTTCGTTTTTTTTTCATCTTTTTTGTTTTTTCCTTATTTTCGTCTTTTTGTTTTTTCGCCTTTTTCGTTTTTTCGTCTTTTTTCATTTTTTCCGTCTTTTTCGCATTTTTTCGTTTTTTTTTACTTTTTCGTTTTTTTTTCGCCTTTTTCGTTTTTCGTCTTTTTCATTTTTTCACTTTTTCGCCTTTTTTCGTTTTCTTTTCGTCTTTTTCATTTTTTTTTCGCCTTTTTCATCTTTTTCGTTTTTTGTCTTTTTTTGCCTTTTTTCGTCTTTTTCGTTTTTTCATTTTTTTCGTCTTTTCGTAAATACAAAGAATGACACGATACTTTTTTCATTTTTTCTTTTTGAAATACAAAATTTTTTTTTGTTTTTTTCCCCTTTATTATAAGGATGAGAGTGTCACTCTTTGTATACAAAAGTGTCGTTTGTTCTAAACAATGACACTTTTGTTCGTTTGTTCTAAACAATGACACTTTCATTCGGGACAATTGACACTTTTGTTTATTACGATTGACACTTTAGGTAATATTTCTGGTTATTATGCTTCATATTGATTAGTAGATGAAAGTGACACGTTCCTTAATTCTGAGTGCCAATTTACTTCAGTGTGATTGACACTTTAAGATAAATGACACTTTCGTTCGTTGTAATTGACACTTTTTTCATAAACAAATGACATTTTTTTCGAAACAAACCGCATTTTTTTTAAAAATAATTGATATTCAATAAATGATATAAATGACATTTTATTCAAATACAAATGACACTTTTGTTTGTTACGATTGATACTTTGGATAAGTAACAAATGACACATTTATTCATTACAAATGACACGCCTTCCTTAACAAAAAAATTGGAAAAAATAAAAAAAAAAAACTATTTGTTACGATTGACACTTTTGTTTGTTACGATTGACACTTTCATAAGCAAAAAGTGATACGTCCGTCCTTAAAATAAAGGGAAAAAAAATGAAAAAAATTTTGTTTGTTGCGATTGATACTTTTGTTTGTTACGATTGACACTTTCGTATGCAAAGAGTGACACGTCCGTCCTTAAAATAAAGGAAAAAAAACGTTAAAAAAAATGTAAAAAAAAAATTAATGATGGCATGCTGACATCAGCGGGTCAAACACGGGTCAATGGGGGTCAACGGGTCAAATACAGGTCAAATCGGGTCAAAATTGAGTAATTGGATCATGTTGCATGTGTAACATGATGCATACAAGTTTTTGCCTTGAATATTTATTATATTCCAAATATGCACCACCTAAATTGCATATCTCCCCTCTAACCACAATTTTTGTTCAAATTCTAAATTATGAATATGCTCGTGCATACTTTCCTTATGTTATTTAATTCAAGATTTTATGCAACCTCCATAAATTTTGGAAGATGGTTAGTCCCATCAACATGCTTTCAAAAAATATTACCATAATGCAAATTAAAGAAGATAAGTAATTTTTGACAAGATATAAGTAACTACAAGACTCAATGACATACGAGTCCAAGGAAGGGAGATGTAAGTAACCACCAAAGTATGCATCTAATAAATTAAAAGAAGGGAGATATATACCAACAGATTTGGGATATGAAAGAAAAATATGGGAGATATATAACAACAGATATATACCAACAGATATGGGAGATGAAACTTACGGGAGTTCTGGTTCAGCGGCGGGGGAGGCGACGACGGCGCGGCAACGGAGCGACTGCGGCGGCGCGGCAAGGGGCGACGGCGGCGGCGCGGCAAGGCGAAGGGGGGAAAATTGTGTTCTGGTTCAGCGGGCTTGCGCCCGTGAATTAGTTTAGGTCCCACCGACGGATTTCCGTCGATAAATTCTTTACTTATTACCGACGGAATATTCCGTCGGTAAATATTTGTTCAAAATTTATTTAAAGTATCGATTTAAATAAATTAAAATAT
Organism: Lavandula angustifolia; assembly: GCA_028984105.1. NCBI lineage: Eukaryota > Viridiplantae > Streptophyta > Magnoliopsida > Lamiales > Lamiaceae > Lavandula > Lavandula angustifolia. The sequence continues at coordinate 15,884,540 of CM054824.1, forward strand.
ATATTTACCGACGGAATTTTCCGTCGGTAAATTTAGATTTTAAATTTAAAAACAAATATAAATAATAATTTAACTTTACCGACAGAATTTTCCGTCAGCAGTAAAATAAAAAAAAAAGAATTTTGGAAATTCAATATTTACCGACGGATTTTTCCGTCGGTAAAATGGCGACGGATTATTTCCGTCGGTAAGTTGAGCGTCTCAGATTCCGTCAGTATTCCGTCGGCAAGTCGACCCGTATTTTTATTCCGTCGGTAAATTGCATAATTTTTGTAGTGTCTCTTTTAGTTTATAACATATGCCCAAGTTTTTGGTATTCCGAAAATTGACAATTATTAACACCACAAAGGATAATTAGCATGTTATTAGCGATGGTTATTGTCGTTATATTTTTGTTTATTGTATTATCAAATTTTCAGTTGCTTAAACAAATTTGGTGTGCTTATATTTTGCCATAAACTGTAAAATTTTATCCTTATCTCAGTGTTTCTCGATTCTACTTAAATCACAAATTCGATGAAACTTGATATTTGGGAATTAACCTTTTAACCATCACTAACTTGTCGATTTTGCTGTAAGACATCATACGTCCTACGAAATCTTTTATTCCATTTTTTGTGTTTCGTTTCATATATCATTAGTGAAATAGTAATATGAAAAATCTAAATAGAATATATAAATATATATAATACACACATATTATTATTTCATTAGTGAGATATATATCGAAATACAAAAAAATGTGATAGAGAATCTCATTTTTATCTGTGGGCCACTTTTGTTAAGTTCAATAAGTCAATACTTCTTTCAAAGCATCTTAATGGTCTTAATGGTGGATTTCAATAATTTAATTGTAATAATATATGTACATAGTATTTATATTATACAAGCTTAAATAATGTGTCTTATTCACTTACGAGTTACATCTACCTCAACCGGCTCAAAAATGAATATAATTAAATCAATCCGTGTTGCCATATGTAAGATGTATCCCATAAATGGTGAAGCATCGCTATCAATGAAGTAAATTATTTTATCAACAACCGGCTAACCATGAATTTATGTTATAATTCTTTTGTAAATGACTTATTGCCAGATTGATTTATTTTATTATAATGAAATGACAATAAGTCTGTAAAAATTATCTGACTTAATCAGATGGCTTTTGTCTGATTCATTTTTCAATTGTGTTCTGTAGTAAATTAATATTTGGATTTGTAGAGTATAAATATTAATTTCTACCAGAATTCGAACCGTCTACATTGATTTTACTTTATTAATCTACAGTTAATATCATTGAATAATTAGCGTTTTCACAAGCCATAAACACCCCCACCTACATAAATTTTAATGTCCCCAAAAATCGTTGGGCTCCTTTAATACCTTGATTTATATTTCCAAGCTAATAATTTTTTATATAGATTCACGTCAGTTTCCCTCATACTTCGTTTAAATGATTTTATTATTTACTAAATACTAATCTCTTGGTTCCAAAATTCTTATCCCCTATATCGTCTCAAACTAAAATTCTCATTAAAAATTGTTGCGCCTCCATCAAAATGGACAAAACTTTTGGAAAGGAAGAATTACTAGCTACATTAAATTTTTCCAAGGTTATAATATTTCGGTGAAAAACTACACAAACTTAATGATAAAATATAATTAAAATCAAATTTTATTATATTGGTTAGAATATATATTAGTTGAAACTAATAAAAATTGAAACTAGTTGAATTAAAAATCAGAATATTCATATACAATTGATATAAATTATATTTCATACATGTTATTTGTAATTTAAAAAAAAAAAAAAAAAATATCCCGAGCTTCTAAAGGTGTGGGAAACCTTTACCCAGAAGGTTGACGTTAACGAAGAACCCTACGAGGTCTTGTCGGTAAGGTAAAAACGATTTCTTTCTATGAACTTCGTTAATCGCTCTGTTCCGTACATACAGCGCTTCGTGCGCCGAACGCGCCACCACCGACGGGCTGGAGCCGGAGCCGGAGCCGACTTTTTCCTTTAACTTCCTCGGAATTTCTGTCGGTGATTTCTCTTCCCTGTTTCGCGGCGTTAGAAAGACCAAACTCTCCTTCCCGTCGCTATTGCTCCGCCGCAACAGATCGCGAAACTTCCACCGCTTCGACGCAGATCCGGTGGACTTACTCTTCTTACACCGGTTCGGAGACGGCTGATCAGCCACTTTCGGCCGCCAAACGCAGTACGAACCTGCCGGAATATTCTCCAATTCGTCGGCTTCCGAAGACGAGCACGACGGTGGATTATCGCCGTCGCGGTCTGCAAGGAAGAGTTTAGACAGCGGAACTTGATTACTCGATTCGAACCTTTCGTCTCGGCCGTCGTTACTCTGCAGGAGATCGCGGTTGAATATTGGAAAAATCGGACCGATGCGGCCATCATAGACGAAATACTCGGCGGAGAACTCAGTATCCTCGCGCACCAAGGAGAATTCAAAATCTCCGCCGTCTTCGTTTTCGTCTCTGCTCTTCTCCGCCGCGATTTGCACGGCTATCTCGGCTAATCTATCAGATGAATAGCTGCTAAAGCTAGGAGAAGTATAAGCATCTTCTCTTCCGTTTTCCATTGCAAAAGTGTGAAATCACTGCGTGAAATGTGTATATATGAGAGAGAAAGGAACAATTAAGAGAGAGAACAATGAGGTAGATGAGGGGCTGCAATATGCTCTAGCGGTTTCTTAAATATACGCGGGGGTTGGCGTTCAAAAGGAATCTCGAAATAATTAATGGAAATTGAGAAAAATCCCTCTTACCAAACTATTTCTAGAACATAATAAGTCGTATTAATTACCCAGGTGAACACGTCTAACTGCAGATTTTTATCAATATATAAAAAATAAAGAATTAATTCTGATAATAATTTACCCAAAAATACAATGAAGTTTTACTATTTAGGATTAGAAATATAGATTGATCTATTAATTTATGAAAAAGTTGGTGTGTACCATCTTTGTATATCATTTTATGTAACACATTATAAAGATATTGATATGTAGTAAATGTAACCCACTTTTTAATTACGTATTAAATGAGATTAATTACGTATGAAAAGTGTTGTTATTAATTTAATTAGGATTAAAAATATAAATGAATGTTACATCTGAATTTATTCAATAACTAATAGTATTTATTACTCCTCACAAATACTTATTTTAAGCACTTATATGTATTAATCTTCTCACACCTTATAAATGTTTATTCTAGGCACTATTTGTTTATTGAGTTTTTAGCATTTAAAAAATATGTTTATATCTATTGAAATGATTTTGATGTTTAAAACATCATATATTACGAAATTACCTATATATTTTTCTTATTAATGATACCATTCCCTTCTTCTAAAAACAATCATTTTTAACTTTAAATGAAAAGTAAATAAAAGTACTTAGGATAAGCATTTGTAAACCCTCCGAAAGACCATTACATTTCACTTTTTGAATTGAGAAAAATAATTCTAACTTTCTAGATGAATATATTATAATTATAGAAATATGCTTAAATAGTTGATCTGGGATTTCTTGATTGGGTAACAAGACATTGACCTTTTAGCTTATTATTAAGATTTAAGAGTCATTGACGAGTTGAAGCGGCGAGTTTACATCTGCACGTGGGCTTCTAGAATAGTGATTAATGAAACTAGTTGATTAGGTTTAGGCCACGCCTAAGGATCCTCTATCCCAATTTTTGGTGTCCCATTGAGTGACTCACCAATCACGCGGCGCCACGCGTGCATTGGTGGACCATCAAATTATCATAAATCGATAATTCAGCCATTTTCGATCGTATTTTCGAGCCTCGATATTTATCCGATTTAAGAATTGAGATATATGATGTCGATCTACGTTTCGAGTAGATAATTATAGTGTGCTTAATTTCTCGATTCCGATTTTTGGTGAGTGAGAAATAGTGGCTCGAAGTTTGGGGGGACAAAACTAATTTGTTACCTAAAGTGGAGAAACTTACCTTATTCGGGTTTTGAAGAGTTATTACATTAATCAATGTCCCACATCGATTAATGAATAACGTTTTTGTGTGGTATTTAAGTCTCTACCACATTGTAGGAGATAACTAAGTGACATGTGGTGGGCTTGGGCCACACATGCTCATGCGCGCGAGCCTTTTCGCCGACCGCCTCACACGCGGCGCGGCGCGCCGCGCCGCACCGCGCCCGTGCCTGGCTCCGGCTCCGATTCCGGTTCCTTGGACTTGGACTTGGACTTGGATCTTGGGTCTTGGATCTTGGATCTTGGTCCTTTGGGTGGTCCGTCGGACTTGTTCGTTGGGCTAGGCCCAGTCGTTGGTGTAGTGAACCGGCTACACATGATTGCTCTCTGTGGTGCTGTGCACCTGCCACACCCAAGTGTATCTTTTGGAAGTCCCTGGAATGAGACTGTTCAGGAGTCTCCATCACTCCACCACTCCACTTACCATACCCACGTCCACCTGCATTAATGACTCCAACACCCTTTCACCTGGGGGAAGCTGCATTTCATTCCAAAATCACACCAACACATCATCTTACCTCATCTTAGCTGCATTCTTAGCTTATCTTAGCTCAAGTCTTCAGCAGCTTCTGTCCTAGCCGGAAAGTCCAGTTCGCCGGAGCTCGAAGATCTTGCGGTGCTGCAATCCTCGAGACGTCGTCGTTTCATCTTTGGGGACGAAACGCCACAACCGAGAGCACTACCGGGGTGTTTTTCATCTTGCGGAGAGAGGCCTTCCTCGACTCGACAGTTCTGTTGTTTATTTCCTTTTGTTATTTAACAGTTTACTTGTAATAGCAGTTTGTAATTCCAACAATCGCAAGACGAAAAACCCTACCTACTCAAGCTGCTTGAAAACATGTCTTCGTCATCTGCTGCCATCTCCGACGCTGCCGCCGCCGCCGCCGCTGCCGCCACCAACCCCGCCGTTTCTGACGTCATTGGCTCCTCCGCCAACGTAGTTCCACCGGTGTCTGTCCCTACACCTACTCCAGTCTTTGCTAATCCAACCCTCGCTGCCCCGCCGCCACCGATGCTAGGATAGCACTTCACCATGCTAATGCCTCTAACACGGCATTCAAGTTCAATGCAATGTCCTCTGCCTTGCAGAGCAATGTCCCTTTTCGGAGTGTGAACCACCATGGAGTGGTGGGGGGTTCGAACTCGACCCTGACGGCACCTTTGCACTCGTCTAGAGTGTTGTCCGCTGCCGAGAAGCCGGCCAAGTTTGGTGGAGCCGACTTCAAAAGGTGGCAACAGAAGATGTTGTTCTATTTGACAACATTGGGGTTCACCACTGTGCTGATGGAGAATGCACCTGCCCCTCCAAATGACAACGAAGAGAACTTGGAAGTCCGCATAGCCTATGATAATTGGCAAACTTCTGACTACTTTTGTAAAAACTTCTTGCTTAGTGGACTAGATGATAGTATGTACAGTGTATATGCAAATGTAAAGACCTCCAAGGCAATTTGGGAGGCACTTGAAAGAAAATACTGTACTGACGATGCAGGTACCAAGAAGTTTGTAGTCGCCAAGTTCTTGGACTACAAAATGGTGGACTCTCGACCGGTCATGGAGCAAGTGCAAGAGTTCCAACTCATTGTCCATGACATCCACGCCGAAGGTATGCTTTTGCCAGATGCTTTTATCGTGGCAACTGTAATTGAGAAGCTTCCCCCGAGCTGGAAGGACTTCAAGAGCTACTTGAAGCACAAGCGAAAGGAAATAACGCTTGAGGACCTTGTGGTCAAGCTCCGCATCGAGACCGACATGAGGACTCGAGATGGGAAGGGCAAAACACCTGTGGAGCCAAGAGTCAACCTTGCTGAGAAAGGTGGAAACTCCAACAATGCTAAGAGAGGGCGTCCGAATAGCAACCCCAAGGGGAAGGGCAAGATGCAAGCCCGCAAGTTTGAAGGGGACTGCTACAACTGTGGCAAATCCGGCCACATGTCCAAGGACTGCCGAAAGCCGAAGAAGAAGAGGGCTCGTCAAGCCAATATGTTGGAGATTGACCTCACTGAAGCCGACCTTGCGGCCGTGGTCACTGAAGAAGCAAATGTCGTGGAGAATGAGGGGAAGTGGTATATTGATACCGCTGCCACGACACATGTTTGTGGTGACCGGAGCCGCTTCACCAAGTACAAGAGTTGCCAAGGGAGGAAGCTCAATATGGGGAATCAAGCCTCATCTGAGGTAGTTGGCTATGGTACTGTGGTGCTAAGGTTGAGCTCCGGCAAGAACCTTACTCTTGGAGAGGTGCTGCATGTCCCCGATATCCGGAAGAATTTGGTGTCCGGCTCTGTACTAGTTAAGAGAGGTTTTAAACTAGTGTTTGAGTTTGACAAGTTTATTTTGTCAAAGTTTGGAATGTTTTTAGGAAAAGGTTACCTCTCTGAGGGCCTTTTCAAACTGTCTGTAATGGCATTACGCCAGGAGCCTGTTGAGGCCAAGGATAATGAAAACAAAGCTACTTCCTCTTACTTGATTGAGTGTTCCGATTTATGGCATTCTAGATTAGAACATGTTAATCTAAATGCGATAAAAAGATTAGTTAATCTCGATCTACTTAAAGTAAATGAGTTTAACAAAACCAAATGTGAAGTTTGTGTTGAAGCAAAATTGGCTAAGCAGCCATTTCATTCTGTAGAACGGAACACAAAACCTCTAGAACTCATTCACACTGACGTATGTGACTTGAAGTTTGTACAAACTAGAGGTGGGAAAAAGTATTTTATTACTTTTATTGATGACTGCACTAAGTATTGTACTCTTTATCTTTTAAGGAGTAAAGATGAGGTGATTGAAGCTTTTACTAACTTCAAAGCAGAAGCCGAAAACCAACTTAATTGTAAAATCAAAATGGTACGAAGTGATAGAGGTGGAGAGTATGTAGCTCCTTTTGAAGAGTTATGTAAGACAAGTGGTATTATTCATCAAACCATTGCCCCCTATTCGCCTCAATCAAATGGTGTAGCCGAAAGGAAGAACCGAACTTTAAAAGAAATGATGAATGCTTTGTTAATAAGTTCTGGACTGCCCCAGAACATGTGGGGGGAAGCCGTTTTGACGGCTAACTACTTATTAAACAAAATACCTCTAAAAGGTAGAGATGTTACTCCTTACGAGTTGTGGAAAGGAAGGAAATCTTCCTATAAATACCTCAAAGTGTGGGGGTGTTTGGCTAAGGTAGAAGTGTCTTTGCCTAAGCAAGTAACAATCGGACCTAAGACCGTCGATTGTATCTTTATAGGATATGTACTGAATAGTAGTGCATAACGATTTGTCATTTATAAGTCGGCGGTGCCCGATATGAATGTTGGAACTACTATTGAGTCAAGGAATGCTATATTCTTTGAACATATCTATCCTTGTAAAAAGGATGATAAAATTGAGTCAAGCTCTAGTGGTGAAGCAAGAGAAGTTGCTAGTAGTTCTAGAAATGTGGGGGTAGAACCCGATACACGTAAGAGGCAAGCTGCCGATCTTGAAACTTTAGAACCAAGACGTAGCACTAGAGCAAGAGTTGCTAAGGACTTTGGTCCTGATGATGTTGTCTTTCTTTTGGATGAAGAATCGCAGTCTATAAAAGAAGCTCTTTCTAGACCCGATGGCCTACTTTGGCAAGAAGCTGTCCAAAGTGAAATTGATTCCATTATGCAGAATCACACTTGGGTCTTAGTAGACTTACCCAAAGGTTGCAAGCCCTTAGGATGTAAATGGATCCTAAAAAGAAAGTATAAGGCAGATGGATCAATTGATAAATATAAAGCTCGTTTAGTGGTTAAAGGCTTTAAGCAAATTGAAGGATATGACTTCTTCGATACTTATTCGCCTGTAACGAGGATTATGTTTATCCGTGTGCTTCTCGCAATTGCTGTTTTGCACAATCTTGAGATTCACTAAATGGACGTGAAAACTGTCTTTCTAAATGGAGATTTAGAAGAGGAAATTTATATGGAACAACCTGAAGGGTTTGTTGTACCTGGTCAAGAGCGAAAGGTATGTAAGTTGGTGAAATCCCTATATGGGTTGAAACAAGCACCATTACAATGACACTTGAAATTCGACGAGGCTATGTTGTCGAATGGCTTTAAGATTAATGAATGTGACAAGTGTGTTTACATAAAGAATACAAAGAATGGTTTTGTAATTATTTGCCTTTATGTAGACGACATGTTAATTATGGGACAAAACCTTCAAGTCATAAATGACACCAAGCGTATGCTTAAGAGAACTTTCGATATGAAAAATATGGGAGTTGCTGATGTTATTCTTGGAGTGAAGATTCAAAGAACTCCCAAAGGGATTGTTTTGTCTCAATCTCATTATATTGAGAAAGTGCTTAAGAGGTTTAATGCCTTTGATAGTGCGCCGGCAAAGACTCCTCTAGAAGTTAATGTTCGCTTGAGCAAGAATAGGGGTGATCCTGTTGCTCAAGAGGATTATGCTAGAGTCATTGGTTGTCTTATGTACATCATGAATTGTACGAGGCCTGATCTAGCTTGTCCGGTGAACAAATTGAGTCGCTATACTAGTAATCCTAGTAGAGAGCATTGGAAATCTTTTGTAAGAGTTCTGAGGTATTTGAAATACACTCTTAACTTTGGGTTGCACTACTCGAGACATCCCTCAGTACTTGAAGGGTACTGTGATGCGAATTGGATATCCGACACTAAAGACTCGTTGTCTACTAGTGGTTATGTTTTCACTATAGGGGGAGGTGCTGTGTCGTGGTCGTGGAGATCCACGAAACAGACGTGCATAGCCCGATTCACCATGGAATCTGAATTTATTGCTTTAGATAAGGCCGGTGAGGAGGCCGAATGGCTACGTAATTTTCTTGAAGATATTCCATGTTGGACGAAACCCGTGCCACCTGTGATGATTCACTGTGATAGCCAAGCGGTTATTGGTAGGGCAAAGAGTGGGTTGTATAATGGTAAGTCGAGACATATTCGTCGTCGACATAATACCGTAAGACATTTGATCACGAGTGGGGTTATCTCTGTAGACTATGTCAAGTCTATAGATAACCTAGCGGATCCGCTTACTAAGAGTTTGAATCGAGATCAAAGCTCGTAGAGGAAATGAGAGTTAAATCCACAAACTAAAGACGATTATAGTAGATACTCAACCTTGTAGATTGGAGATCCCATGAACTTGGTTCAATGGGAAAACTAAGTTATACGAGTCTGTTGATACCACACTCAAATAGTCTATTCCCTGAAAGAGCTTGAGAGTGTTGGTGACCTGTCAAGTGGTGAGGTTAAGTCTTTGATTTTTAATGATTCTTGGATGCCTTGAGAAGGTGGAGTATGACAGGATACTCGAGTAAGAATCACCTATGTAAGTGAGAAGTGAGGGCCGCTTCTATGTAACACTTATGAATCCAAAGAGGTTGTCCATGGCCAGTAACGGACACAAACGTGAGAACGGACGAGGTTGAGACTTTATAGTGTTGGTGTTATTATCTAAGTATACACTATGGAGGAATAGTTCAAGGCCACGTGTCCACTAGTCCACCAGTATGCTCGATAGCACTGACTAAGGAAGGTTCAAGGTCACAAGCCACCTACCCTGATGCTTTATTGTCTCTTGAGGACAGAGCTGTGTGTCTGCATGCATGCATTTGGCTATTTCCACTCATGTGGGGGATTGTTGGAAAATCGAAAAATGTTTATATATATTTATATATATATATATAAATTAGTTAGTTATGGAAAGTTAATTAGCATTAATTGCTAATTTGACTTGGGCAAAATTCAGCCCTTTTCGATCGTATTTTCGAGCCTCGATATTTATCCGATTTAAGAATTGAGATATATGATGTCGATCTACGTTTCGAGTAGATAATTATAGTGTGCTTAATTTCTCGATTTCGATATTCGGTGGGTGAGAATAGTGGCTCGAAGTTTGGGGGGACAAAACTAATTTGTTATCTAAAGTGGAGAAACTTACCTTATTCGGGTTTTGGAGAGTTATTGCATTAATCAATGTCCCACATCGATTAATGAATAACGTTTTGTGTGGTATTTAAGTCTCTACCACATTGTAGGAGATAACTAAGTGACATATGGTGGGCTTGGGCCACACATGCTCATGCGCGCGAGCCTTTTCGCCGATCGCCTCACACGCGGCGCGGCGCGCGCGCCGCACCGCGCCCGCGCCCGTGCCTGGCCCCGGTCCGTGTCCGTGTCCATGTCCGTGGACTTGGATCTTGGCAATTGGTCTTTTGGGTGGTCCGTCGGGCTTGTTCGTTGGGCTAGACAGTTGGGCTAGGCGGGCTGGCCCAGTCGTTGGTGTAGTGAACAGGCTACACATGATTGCTCTCTGTGGTGATGTGCACTTGCCACACCCAAGTGTATCTTTTGGAAGTCTCTGGAATGAGACTGTTCAGGAGTCTCCATCACTCCACCACTCCACTTACCATACCCACGTCCACCTACATTAATAGCTCCAACACCCTTTCACCTGGGGGAAGCTGCCTATAAATAGGAAGCTGCATTTCATTCCAAAATCACACCAACACATCATCGTAGCTAATCTTAGCTGCATTCTTAGCTTATCTTAGCTCAAGTCTTCAGCAGCTTCTGTCCTAGCCGGAAAGTCCAGTTCGTCGGAGCTCGAAGATCTTGCGGTGCTGTAATCCTCGAGACGTCGTCGTTTCATCTTTGGGGATGAAACGCCACAACCGAGAGCACTACCGGGTCGTTTTTCGTCTTGCGGAGAGAGGCCTTCCTCGACTCGACAGTTCTGTTGTTCATTTCCTTTTGTTATTTAACAGTTTACTTGTAATCGCAATTTGTAATTCCAACAATGTTCCCACCTTATTGGTGGGACATGTATTGGGACACCTAATGGGGTAGAGGATCCCCACTCTAAGCCACCGGGTCGACTCAACTTGGATAAATGATAATTCTCCTTTCAAGGAGCTGCGTTTTACCTACTTAATCAATCCCGTTTTATGTTAAGTTAGCCCTCAATTTTTATTAATATAATAATAATAATAATAATAATAATAATAATAATGCGCTCGTTTTACTTACTACCGGATATTGCGGGTTTTCTTGATTTTTTGTCTTGCTTAACGTCGTCTTAACGGACTTTGCGGGGTGAAAGTTTGGTTCATGTCGATATTATAATATCGTCTATAATTATAGCTCGTATGTTAATTAACATAATGAATAAACCAAGCCTCTAGGACCTCTTATTTATTGCTACGATAAAATTTAGAATTTAGAATTATTAATGTATGAAATGTAATTTCAGAAGGACGATATAATATATACCTCTTTAAATATACATGATTTTATGTATTGAAAGCAATTTATTATTTTAAATATGAAATTATATAATATTTCAAAAATCATAAAATTTTAGGGGTGTCCATAATATTCCCAAGTCACGTTCACCTATGACCTATTGATTTGAGATCGACTGTGGGTAACATATCCAGCCGCCTTCGAAAATGAAATTTGGCCAAATTTCATTTTCGAAGGCGGCACAAAATTTGTCAAGTGCTTTAATTTTTTGAAAAAATAGCACACTATCTAGAAAGATAATTAATAAATTAAATACACATAAATTGAGACAACAACAACGTGTATGTAGTGTAGTCTCCTTGGAAAGGAGTAATTTACTTTTAGAACGTATCGACTTACTTGTTATATTTCGCTTTTGAGATTTAAATTTTCCGAAAAATTAATTTATATATATATATATATATATATATATATTCTAATTCTCCACTACCTTTAAATTTTTTTTTTGCCCGGATACGACAAAATCATATTTTGACTAAATACTATCAATAGATATGAAGTAGTCAGCGAGCAATCAGGAAGGGTGGAGCTTGGGGAACAAGAAAATCATAAAACTGATTTAACTCTATTTTTAATCAGTTTTCTAGAAGAACAATTCATAACTTGTTTGACATGCAACGCAGAAAATCAAATAAAAAATACAAACAAATATTCGTTTGACATGCAACGATGCAAATCAAGTAACGAAGTGGAGAAATAATTGTTTATTTAGTTATGTCGTTATATTTGACAAAATTGTGAGAAACAAAATTCAGCCCATCACCAGGACTTAAGGGGGACAGTCGGGCGGGGATTTGGAGCCTTGGAAACGGTGTGCAAAATGGTGACAATATTTTATTTCACCTATAAATTAATTGAAAAAAAAAGAGTTAATCACGTGTTATAAATGCTCCCACTGTTCCACAATTAATGTCCCTTATCCTTTCGAATTAGGGAAGATGGTTTGTTGTAACTTGTAAGTAAAGGTGGTGAGTCTCTTAAAAAAGAGTGATTTATGTTGAGTAATTTGCTATTTTTAAAAATAAAATATTATTTATGAGACGTTTCAAAAAGAAAAGAAGGTTATTATTTGTAAGACGGAGAGAATATATATAAGTAAAACGGCACTAGATTGGCTAGTGGGCCTCTTTTTAAAAAAGAAATTAAGTTATGTGCTACAGTATTATTTTCATGGTCATATTTAAAACTGAGTACAAATGTACGTACAATAGTAAGATGGCACTACACTGGCTAGTGGGCCTTTCCTCAAAATTTTTAAGTTACGGGCTATTTTTGGCATTTAATAATTTAATATAAAATAATACTTCATCAGTCTAATTGAAGATGTTCATTATTTCATTTCGAGAAATTTCATTGAAGTTGTTCAGTTTTTCTTAATATTAGCAAATTATTACACACAATTTATTTAAGGAATTTATAATTTTATATTCCCTCCGTCTCATTATTAATGTCCCACTTGCCTTTTTTGATTGTTCCACTATTTATGTCACATACCAAATAAGGAAATAAATGAGTGGACCACAGTCAATCTAAGCAAGTGGATCCCACCTCTTTATACTTTTACACCACAACTTTACAACTTTACCTCCACTATCTTAATTACCGTGTCCAGTCTCAATGGGACATAAATAATGGGACGGAGGGAGTACAATTCTATGTACAACAAACAACTCTCCTTAAAAACCATATTGAAAGTGGACAATTTCGATGGGACGGAGGGAGTACGCGACACATATCCCGATTACAAAAACCAATATGAAATTGAAAAAAAAATTATGGATGTCCAAGATGAAAATAAAAGGGAGTTTTCGTAATGTAAAAGGTGTTTTCCTTGCATAAGTCTATACAATTCACTACAGCTAAAAGATTGTTTGGATTTTTCTAGCTGGTAAAAGATTTTTTTTCCTTAACTTTGAATAAAATCAATATACAATTCACTACAGCTGAAAGATTATTGTTTTTAATTATGGAAATTCGAGCTGGTAAAAAAGGTATTTTCCTTAGATAACGTTGAATAAAGCCAATTTACAATTCACTACAGCTAAAAGATTGTTCTTTTAATTACAAAAATTATAGTTGGTAAAAATGATTTTTTCCCCTTATATAACTTGAATAAAATCAATACACGATTCACTACAGCTAAAAGATTATTGTTTAATTATGGAAATTCTAGCTTGTAAAAGTGGTTTTTTCCTTGTATAACTTTGAATAAAGAAAACGTACAAGTACAATTCACTACAGCTAAAAAATTAATCTTTTAATTATGGAAATTCTAGCGGGTAAAAGTGAGTTTTTTCCTTGTATAACTTTGAATAAAGTGAATATACAATTCCCTACAGCTAAAAAGATTATAATAGAATACATCCACTGTGATATAATTATGGAAAACTTAGATAGGCTAAACGGTATTTCCTTATATTACTTTGTATAATCAATTTATTCACCACCACTAAAATATTGTAGTTAAATATATACGTACTGATTCTTTTTCTTTTGGAAATTGATGTTAAAATCAATGATTTCTTTACTAAAAAAATTTTCGAACTCCTAATATTTCAAATATATGTGCGTTGTACGTATCTTTTGTTCATACATGCTTTATCTTTGAATTTGTAAGATGTGGAGAGACCTCGTATACAAACAAATCGTTCTTATTAGTTGAAACTCTGCATGGGCGCTTCACCCTTATGAACCCCAAAAAAATCATCCACAAATTCTCTCTACACTATTTACACAGCAACGTGTCTTTCTCCCTCAACTTCCCCGTCCTCTCCGAGGTTTCCCTCTGCCACAACTGTATATGATCGTGAGGCATAGGAAAGAACCGCGTCTGAACAGCCCTATACAAGTAGTAAGGCAACAAGCACGCCACAACCACGAGCAGCGTCCCCAGCCAGAAGAACGGGCTGGGCCCGCAGGCCTCCACGAAGACCCGGTAGGCCATGCCCGAGTACTCAGGCGGGAGGGCGCCGTACATGAGCAGGAAAGCGTACCAGGAGGCGATGCTGCCCCAGATGACCACGTGCTGCATCCACGTGAAGTAGTTGATCGAGAGGGCCATCTGGCAGTTGACCGCCCACACCACGCACGTGTACATGTAGACCCCGAGCACCTCGAAGTCGAGCACGCGGCCGTCCCCGCGGAAGGCTTGGTGCTCCATCGACGTGGTGGTGAAGAAGAAGACGATAATGGAGCATATGATTCCGTTTAGGATCCAGCCGAGGACGCGCGTCCAGCTGAAGAGGATGTCTTGTATTCCTTCTTTATACAACCAAGGATTCTGCAAGGTATCAAAAGGGAAATGAAAATGAGAGGAGATTTAACGTGGTTCGACAATGCCTACGTCCGCGCAATGAGACGGAGAGCGAAATTCATTGTGTATCGACAAAACTTATACATAAAACCCTTTTGGATAGTGTCTCGTGATATTATTAAATATCTCCATAATTCGAGCCACTATTCCCAACATAAGCCTATTTTTCGGACGAAGGAAGCATCTAGCATGGAACGACGAAATAAAGGGTGGTTTTTACCTTGAGACAAAGCCGGGCCGAGACGTCCTGATCGAAAACACCGAGAGCGATCACAGGAAGGGAAGTAAAGAATACGTTGTAGCACGACATAGACCAATCATCGTAAGCAGGCTGGCCGGAGAAGGAAGCAAAAGCCTCGAACCAGAAGAGCGTGAACCCAAAAGCAATGTTCTTGTAAAAGAAATAGCATACCTGCATATGTAGCAGGGGAAGACCATCAGATCATCTGTTATATATCGTCAACTCCCGAACAATAGAAGGAGTAAAAATTCTCTAACAAAAGGGAAATATAGAATCAATTTGTATACCGTCATCGATATTCGTCGGTAGCACCAATGGCCGTGAACCAACAAAAGGCGTTCCAGAAACCGGAACTGCGCTATGGTGAAGTCACTGGACATTGCAGCCTAAGTAAAAGCCAAACCAATGCTGATAGTCAAGAAACACGTAATAAAGACAATATAGGAAATGGATATACAAAGAGGAAAATATATCAAGAAAATGAAAACAGATAAGAAGCAAGCACAAGATATTGTGATTGAATGGAATGCTGAGATTACCTGCATTCCTTCCAAGCCGCTGATCCCAACACCGACATCTGCTTCTTGAAGCATGCCAACATCGTTTGCCCCGTCCCCAATTGCTAGAGTAGTCCGGCCCGTACCCTTTTTAACCAATCTTGTAACCTGAGCATCTTCGACATAGCCATTGAAATTACTTGATTCTAGTAAACTTTAAATTCACAAGACTAAAGCAAATGTACTATATTTGAGAAGCATGGAGATACATACGAGAGCTTTCTGTTTAGGCGTGGACCGACAACATATAACGGAGGCACAATTAACCGCAAGATTCAAAAATGGACCCTCCAGATTCTTGCTCAGAATGAAATTCAGTGACTTGCCATCAATTATTAAAGCAAAGGAAACAGAGCGTCCTTCAGATGAGCTCAGTAGTAAATTCCCTCGTCTGATTTGATTTGCAATGCTTGCACTCGAAGCCTAACACACCCAGCCAGTTTAAAAAGGCATATTTTAATAACGGATATGGATATTTAAGACTATTAATTACCTCTGCAACAGCCTCTTTGTCCCCTTTCTTTTCTAGCTCGCTTATTTCCGGAGAATCCAAAGTAATCACAATTTGTGTCATGTTTTCTCGCAGTAAGCTGCATGCGTATCTACAAAAAATGTGGTTGTATAATATTGCATGGCAAGCATTAAAATGGTCAAAGCATCAATGGCTTATTCTTAATCTTACCCGATGTTTATGGCTGTCTCCCTTTTGTCACCGGTTATTACCCAAACTTTGATTCCAGCGTTTTCGAGTTTTTCAATGCACTCAGGAACCTGAAGAGCACGTACAAGTAACAAGATTGAGAAACACTATGAATTAGAAGCAAAGACAATAATATTGAAGAAAAAGTGAGAGGAAAAAACAAAGCTGGAGAGTGACCCCTTTTTGCAGTTTGTCCTCGACAGCTGTAGCACCGATGAGAATTAAGTCCCTTTCTAACTTATCAGCGGCCGCTTCAACCAATGCATCTCTTTCAGTAGTTATGGTTGTCTTAGCATTCACAAACTCTTCTTCCCACAAACTGTATTCTGCTTCGCTGAGCTCTCGGTATGCAACTGCTAAAGTTCGTAACCCTGCTTCAGCGTATCTCTTGATATGATCCATTGTGACAGCTACAAAATCTTGCGAGTCTTTTGAAAGCCTTGCAAGAATTACACTGCATGAAGGTGCAAAATGTAAAAGCAAAGAAAGAAAGTAGATTCGTGCCGTACGAGTTGCAAAGAAAGAGGCTTCTAGTAGAGGAAAGAACCTGTCAGAGCCTTTGGACAGAAGCAGCAATTGGTTTTCAACATTTCTTACGATCACGGACATTCTTTGCCGACTACTACTGAACTCCAATACATGGAGAAGTGTATATGGTCTGGAAAACATAACATCAAATATAGTAAATTTTCAGAGTTTAAAGGTCAGTTATATTAAAACAGAGGAAAACGCATGCAAATAGCCCTAATACTACACTAAGCTTGTCAATAATAACGCGTTATATGGTCTTAATAATTAGACTTGAGGCAACAAACATTTGACATTTCACATTAAATTCACGTCTCAAATATGCCATTAATTCATATAGCATTCAAGCTCACCTTTATCACTATATCAGAGAACAGCAAATTCCAAAGTTTTATCAAAGCATAACAAAAGAATTC
Source organism: Lavandula angustifolia (assembly GCA_028984105.1). Classification (NCBI taxonomy): domain Eukaryota; kingdom Viridiplantae; phylum Streptophyta; class Magnoliopsida; order Lamiales; family Lamiaceae; genus Lavandula; species Lavandula angustifolia. Next base: position 15,901,642 of record CM054824.1, read on the forward strand.
TCAAAGACAAGACTTGAAGATTAAGAGATTGCACCTGTTTACAGTTTGGTTGCTCTCATGATCTAATTCGTGCAGAGTGATGCGAGTTTGTGTTCTTTCAACTAGTTTGAAGCCAAGCTCCCTTGCAGCAATGACAAAGGCAGCTTCATCCGGCGACTCAGCTTCATAGATAATCTCCTTTGTTTCCTCATTGACCTCAGGAATGGCTGTATGGCAGAGGGCCAACACTCGAAAGAACTTTTGGATCATATCCGCACGAGGCTCACTAACCCATTGACCATTCATAATCCGATCATCGTGAAAGTTGAAACCTTTAACTGATCTCTCCGAAGTCATGCCATCCTCACTCTGTGCACTAGATGAAGTAATTTCAGAGTCATCAAGTGAATCCCCTTTTCTTTTGGCAAGCACTCTCTCTACATCCGTCAAACCACGGCCATAAGCTACTCCAGCTATCGAGCATTTTACGAATTCCATGAGGTTGCATGTAAGAGTACCGGTTTTGTCCGAAAGAACAGTATCCACCAGACCGAGCTCCTCATTTAAATTTGACGTCTTTGCACTAGCTGGTCGATCCGTTTCCTCATAATACATATCCATATCTTGGTTAATGAATATAACTTGCAAAACTTTAACTATCTCGATCGATACATACAGGGATATCGGTATCAAATATCCGTACAACATGATTGCAGTCAAGAAGTGTAAAAATGCAGCCAGAGCCGATCTATTCGGGTCGAAAAACACAGATGTCTGGTCCGGTCGGAGATACCACCTCCTTAACTTCCCATCGTCGTCTTTGTCCTTCTCAGTACTGATCCAAAAGAAGAACGACCCGATAAAAGACACCAACAGCAACAAACTGAAAAGGATGTATACTATTTTATCCATCTTTCTTTCAATCTTACTCCTTTTAGAAGGAGGCTCCATTGCATTCTGCATTACTTTAGTATCATGACCAGTGAAAACAACCAACCCATAAACATACTCACTATTTCGTAATTTAGAATCCCTTATAAGAAGCTGCTGCAGAGAAACGGGATATTGCTCATCGTCATAGAAAAGAGTACCGACGAAAGAATAAAGATCCTCATTTGCATCCTCACACTTGATAACTGCTTTGAACTTTTCGAAGCAGTTATCCTCATGCAGGGAGGATGTAACTTCTAAGGCATGCTTCACCTTTAGATTAGTCTCCCCATCTAAGTTTGTAGTCTCAACGTAACAAATTCCATCGTCATAACTCGATGAAAGAAGCAGCAGATCTGCTGGGAAATATTCATCCTTGCGAACTTTTACAAGATCCCCAACTCTTAACTTCTGCCATCTTGTGGTTTGAAATTTGAGGTTTCTATCATAAACTTCAGTCTTCCGATTATTGGCCTCTATATCCTGAAAATCATTTATTTGGTCATCATTCATTACTCCATTCAATCTGCATCGATAAAAGGAGGAAAGATGCAGGAGTAAATATGATCACCAAAGAAACAAAGCATCACAAAGAAAGCTCGTAAAACTTCTATTTGCAATACAATGCACAAGTTTCAGGATACATCAATTAACAGCATAAAAGCATAATAAAGTACGACTTTGGCCAAGCATAAAAGCATAATTAGAACTCTCAATCATAGGCTCATCAATGTAAAAATCTGGAAAACAACCGTGCAGCCCCTCCTTATCTTAATCAGCCCTATTTGTTACATATCATCCAGACCATTCAAAAAATCATGCATGTGAAGAAAAGAATGTGTTAGACACGAAGAGCATGGATTCATCGCATTAGGCTGCTAAAAGTTTTCGCCTCATTTAACCAGAGTCCAGTTCAAGAAATTCTGCATTGTACGCTAATGCAAACAACGAAACTCAACCAATTGCTTTTCCTGATTCGAGGCCACATTTCACAATAGGGAAATAATTTGTCTACTATACAACTATAGCATTCTAGACAAGTTAAAATAAGTAAAGCTCAACATACAAGCAAGATTTCTCATCCAAAATGAACACTTAAAACAACAGTAGATCGACATACAAAATGCCCAAGTACAGAACAAGTCAAAACTCAAAAGCAAACACAGAAATTAGAATACAAAACCTGCTTCCTACGCCTCAAATCTTCTATAGCCTCCTTAACCATAGTCGCCCCTATCACGAAGAGCAAAGGCAGAAGGACACTATATGCAGAATACGGAGCCAGAGGAGTATAAGATACACAAGCCACCACAAGAAAATATATATTGGCCACCCTCCTAAACTGCTCGAACAAGGATTTCGGAATGAAATTAACAACGTTGTACTTTGTAGTCGAGACATAATTACTACGGTACCTAAGTGCAAGCTGCTCCGGATTATCAGGGTCATTGCAATAAACCACCCTCGAGTAACCCTTCAGCCCAATTTGACTATGCTCATCTCTAAAACCTGGTCTCAAACAAGAAAATGAATACAACCTACTAAACCGAATTTCCTTCCTCCTGGGACTACTAGCCATTTCTCCTCTGCTAAACCTTATGCAACTTCACCCCCATTCAGAAACTGCTCTAATCAACTAAAACTAGCTAGCCCTTCAAGTCAATCAGTCAGCACCAACAAGTCAACAACAAAAGAGCAATAAATGGCATATATCATATATGAAATCCTCCACATTAATTAACAGGTGTGATCAAGAGATAGTATGTCGAAAAATGAGCTGTAACAACAATTTCAAGAAAGAATCCAACATGAATCACAAGAAGAGACAAAGGGGTTAACCCAAATGGGATGAATAATTAATTAGCATACTACTAAACTGAGCTGTCAAGAGAACATCGCAGAACCCTAAAACCTCAAGTTTCCCCCCATAAAAATTTATTCTTTACTTTGCGAACAAGTTCCTGAGGTTTCTTGCTTCGACCGATATGATCGCCCTACGACTCTGTGTGTATATGATGAGTGAGAATTGAGAAACACTCGCGTTTGTCTCTTTCTTGGCGTTGTAGAGAGAGAAAAAGGTGGGAGTTAGGAGTATTAGGTTTAACTACTTCGAGAATTTCTTGTGACACAATCTTTTTACCGATTTGAATCAACAAAGAACCAAAATGGGACTGGGGGATGAATGAGAAAAAAACAGTGGAAAATTTGTTCGGTTTAATTGAAGTTATCGGCTGGCATGAGTGAACTGTTCCTGTCTGATCGTATATCTGTTCCCTACTACTACATCGTATTAAATCTTAATTTATGTTATTAACTGGTCTGTTTATGACTGGAAACTTATATGAATATGAACTCAAAATTAATCTTGGAAGCGAATGGATTTATTGCATGTGACAATGAGCTTGAATTGCTCGTGTAGTTCTGAGTTGATGCCAAAATGACAGCTTATTTTTTAATATAGTATAATTTATTTTCTAATAGATAAACTATTTATTGAAATTATGAATGTATTGATATGTCCTTATGAAAAAAAAATAATGAATGTATTTATATGTATATCCAGCGTGTTTAAGTTCCATCTGCACAATGTTTCAAATCACATCACAAAAGTAAGAACTCAAATTTGTAAGGATATGAATTTGGACAATGTCTAGTAGGTTCATTGTACCGAATAAAAATTATTTGCATGCCTAATTATACACGGCAAAACTCAAATTCCTAATATAATGAAATAATTCTTAAATTAAATAATTAGTAAAACTTGTAGTTGGGTTGATCCTTCCGATCCAAATTTTAACATTGTAAGAATTGATCGGTCAAAATTTCATAATTTGAGGACTATATTACAAAACATGACTACATATTTTTCTTATATGACAGCTACGATTTTCTTATCGCAAAATGAGAAAGCATGGGCGGACATATGTTGGTAGTTGCAGCTACTGTCGCTAAAGTCGCAATGGATCATGCCACATGGCAAAATCTGGACCGTTGAACACGGCAAGTCAAAGTTACGCAAAGCCGACATAAGTTGAAGATATGGTATGTGGACTTATACGACGCCGTTAGGTGAAAAACTACCCCAACCTAAACCGGAAACCAAAGTGCGCCTTGCGTGTCGGTTGGGGCCGAGAGCTACAATGCGCCATTGGATTTTTGTGATTTTCTTTTTTCTTTTTGTCCTTTTCTTTTTTCATTAAATTTTAATTTAAAATATTATAATCGAGTATAAACGTGTGAATTTTTCATGGATTAGTGACTGTAAAATCATTTAGATAATGAACATATGAAAGAAAAAAGGAAAAGAAGAATATCCAAAAGGGTCAGTCAACGGATTTGGGCCATCTGACGAAGTATTTCCTTTATTTCTATGTGAGGCCACGTGCGGATCGGGCCCAGCCCGTTACTGTCACGGGCCCGCTGCATAAAATAGGAATGTACAACTGCATAAAAATAATTGCTCTTTGTTTTCTTTACCGAGCGTGTGGAAACTTGCGATTCGAGGTGATATGAATATGCCTTAACGTGTTGCAAATATTCAGCCCGAATGTTTCATGTCGTTGTCTAAATTAATGAAACTATCAATTTGTATAATATTTAATACAACATTTTATTATATAAAATCTCAGACTCACACGTAACCATAAGACGAATACTTTCTCAGCTGACTATATCTATCTCATAGTTATTCCATCTAAATTATCCAGAAATAAAAATAAATAAGTAAATGTCACCTTAATGGAAATCCTTAGACAGTAGTAACAGGGACAAGCTGGGCCGGTGCCAATGTGGTTAAGTATTGGGCTGTAGCCCAACAATGTCTATTAATTTCGTTGATAGTCATTTGACTAAATTAAATTTGGCAGACTTATTAATTTCATAAATTAGATGAAGCGAGACAATTTCCAAAATAAACTTCTCAAAAAACTTATATCCCAAATTAATCTTATTTAAAAACTATTTCCCAACCTAATCCTCCTTATAAAATTATATTCCAACCTAATTCTCCATATGCACATAAACATCTATGTAGATATTATGCATTTTAATTTTTAATTTATATTGTCTTTTATGGTTTTAAATAAGAAAATTATCGACAACTAATGACAATTTTTTTATTAATGAAGAATACTTAAATTTATCAACTGATTTCATATAAACATATATTTTTTTTATATACGTGTACTTTCATTTTTCATTTGTTCTTCCTCATGCAACAACATATATTTAATCGACGTATTAATTTGGTTAGCTTCAGGGGCGTAATCAAGATTTATAGATGAGGGGGGCGAGATTTATTAGGGGTTTGGGGGCGGAGCCCCCGAATTTTTTTTTTTGAAAAAAGATAATATAACAATGAGTATAAGGAAGTCAAAAGTACTTATAACATATACAAATGACAAAATAATGAGCCTAAAATGATATACAAAAACCATAAAAACGACAAAAATAGCGAGTCTAAAATTGTGATCTACGCTTTCTCATGTTATTGAACTCATCAATAATTGAGTCAATATCAAAATTCTCAGCAATTTCATTCTCAATGCTCATTATCATAGAACCAAATAGAAAATCATCTTCCATTTTATTCCTTAGCCTTGTCTTTACGAGCTTCATTTTAGAAAATCATCGGACGCCGGACGCCGGACGCGGAGGATGCTGGATGCGGTCTACGCCTTTAACTCTCGGCTCTCAATTCTCGTTGTGTAGCTGTCAGCGTCCCAATTTAATTTAATTGCTTGTTGGGCTAATTGATGTTGTTTGGACTAATTGATGTTGTTGGGCTAATTGATATTGTTGGACCACTTAATTTAGTTTATGTTGTTGGACAACTAATATATTTTTAAATTCGCTTCCATATATTAATTTTTTGTAAAATACGGAGGGTGTGAAAATATTTTTTTCGTAAAATTTACACATAAATTTTGACTTCGACGCGAAAAATGGGGGGTGCGGTCGCACCCACCCGCACCCCCTGGTACCGCCCCTGGTTAGCTTGCTTTTGGAGGTTCCACATGAATGTATTAATTAAAACTTCTACATTCAATTAAAAATTTCTTGATTTTATTTTTTATTCAAGGAAAAAAAAATTCTGACATGGAGTAATTTTTTAATGCATCATTTTAATTGTCTTGCATAAATAAAAAGATTTAAAAAAATCAACACAATTTATCGCGATATGGAGTTAAAATGTAAAATTTTATTAAAAAAAACAGTAATTTTTGTAGTAATAATTTAATTAGCACATTAATTTTGAACATCCAAGCAAGCAAGCCAAATTAAATCGTCAATTACCAGTCTCTAAAATTAAAGTTGTTAGAAATATGTATTTTGTATATAAGGATGAATATATAACAATGGTAAATACATAACATAATTTTTTTGTTAATAGTAACAGATTTTTGAAATTATTAATTGTAAATTTAAATTATTAATTTTATTTTGATTACGGTAATGAAAAAAATATATTATTAGTTGCATTTCCCTATTTAAAAACGTACAACGTAATATAAATTAAAAATAAATAAAATGTTTGATATCCACATAGATGCTCATGTGGCATAGGGAAAATTAGTTTGGCATTTAGTTTTATAAGGAGAATTAGTTTGGGAAATAATTTTTTTGGAAGTCTATTTAGAAATTGACTCTAGTCAAGAGACTTGATGAGAGATCACTAAAAAATCGACCCAACTTCTATCCAATTGTTTTAAAACACGTAATTTAGAAATTACGCCTATATTATTTAGAATTTAGGCGATTGATCAGTGAATTGATTACAGAGTTGATTTGTAATGAGCAATAATATTTAACCTTAATGAACTCCATAGTCAAATACTCAAATGTCAACTACGTAACAATTACTAGTATTTCATAATCAATAAATTAATCAATAAACAATGCATAATGTACAATAAACTCGTGGTGCCAGTTGATCAATAACTGCCACGTCTCATGTGATTCAATGTCAATCATCACTCCACTATATATTTCCTTGATTCCATCAATGTTCATCATACTTATACTGAGTTGAATTTATTAATTTCTATATATAAATATAATATAATATCTTATCCAACACTAATATTTAAAAAGTAGTCGTTATGTATATTATATTATTATTATATAAGACGATGATGAAATAAAAGATGCTAAGATATAGACACTAATGATCCTTTATTTTACTTTTAGTATGGTGATTTGTGTATTTATATCATTTTTGTATATGTGGTAAAATTTATTGAATTAAAAAAATACATATGTCATTATCTTATTGGTGTATGTATATTGGGATGTATGTGAAAAGGTGGGAGATATATTAGGAAATTGAAGAGATAAATAAGGATTATAAAGAGAGAAATAAATAAGGAAACTAGAGAGAGATATTATAAACAAGGAAATCAGAGCGAGAAATAAAAGGAAATTAGAGAGGTATAAAAGGAAAAAAAAAAATATATATATATATATATATATATATATATATATATATATATATAAGGAAATTAGAGAGGTATAAAACGAAAATTAGGGAAAAATCTGGCAAAATTCGGGAGTTAACGTAAAATTACCAGTAGACCCCGTTCCCTGTCGTCGAGGTCCCATCCCGGTTCGCCTCGTGCAGTTGTAAACTCTCCTACCGCAAGAGAATTTCCTTTTATAAATTGAGCAACTAAAAGTATAAAATAACCCATTCAAACTGTTACGCTTGTCATACAACAGTGGAACAGCGATGCAATTTCTTCCAATTGTCAGAGATGCAAGAGTTTACCGCTAATTATTCAATTGCCAGATTCACATCGTCTGTGGCAGTCCAGACTTATCAAATACGAAAAGCTCATCATCGCAGCCTTAGACGGAGTCTGTCTTCTGACGTTGATCGGCAGTTTTCTAAGTTACGTTAATGATTCCGGCCAATCTACGGCACGAAACCCTAGGTACGTAACTATGTAAGACTAGGAGCAGAGCTGATCAGTTTTCTACTTTTCTTAATCGGTTTTATAGCTATTTATGCTTTCGGATTGTTATTTTCAATCTGTTCCCGTTCATTCTGATGCTTGGCGTAGTTTTGGCTTCAATATCTAGGTTTTGTTGTGTTGTCGTTACCATTGTCCCAGATTCTGCATCTTGAGATCATGTTGGTTGAATTTTAGCCGGAAAGGAATTGTGGTTGAGTGGCGCTCGTTAATTTGGTGTCAAACTCTAGTAATTGTTTCTTTTTGTCATTATTCAGTTGATAATATGTGCGCATGTATGAATTGATGCATGCAACTTTGTCTTCAGTTCTAGTCAAGCATGAATCGAGAAATAAATAGCGCTACTAATTTCTGGAAGCCTTTTCCTGCTATTAACTGAACATGTGGATCAGTTATCACAGTTTTGCAAGTGTTCTTTCATGCATCAGGGCATATTTATGACGAACTGACCCATGCCATCTACTTACTGTTATCTTATCTCACAATGTATGTTTGTTTTAACAGTTATTTATGTAATATTTTGTAATCTTTGCAGATATCTTGTTTGCTGAACAGACATCGCGTTAAACTGAACTTCTGGAATCTCTAATTTGAGAATCGCGGTGCAAGTTTCTGATTATATTTCATCTCATTTATAGTTCATAAATTCTCACTCTGGAAGTGTTGAACAGCACCTCAAGTTAGTTTAGGAGTAAAGGGAGACTTGTCATGAGAGTGGTCGGACTAAACTTGCTGATTTATCTTCCTGTTTTCCTGAACTCATGGTCTGAAAATTCATTTACGAGAGTTTAGTGTTCCCTGCAGCACAAACTCCTGGGTTATCACACGAGGAACTATGTACATTGTTTGAATATCCACGATAACACCTGTTCACCAGAGAACTTGCATACTGTTAGTGGACGTTTACTACAACATCACGGTCTGATAGTTTTAACAATATAATATAAGGAATATCATGAAGCAGGCATCAGAGAAGAAATTTCCCCTTAGTGCTAATGATTACAAGTTGTGTGAGGAAGTTGGAGAAGGTGTCAGTGCTTCTGTTTATAGAGCTCTTTGTTTACCACTTAATGAGAGTGTTGCAATCAAAGTTCTTGATCTCGAGAAGTGCAATAATGACTTGGTATGTTGTTTATTTAACTTTAATAAGCCATTTATTTTGTTTTAATTTTTTTCAATCCGACTTTAGTATGCTAATTGAGTGGGTTCCCTTTTTTTTTTATAAAGTTTAGTAACTAGTATCGGTAGTAATCTGACTTTTCTGCTCTTCTATTGAGCCACTTGACATTTGTGAATTCACGCATATAACATTTCCTGATATTGCATCTTCTTGTAGTCCTAATCTGAATTTCGTTGTTTGTCCTTTGCTGCCACATCCATGCACTAAACGAGTATCCTATTAGGTTCTGAGTTTGCATATAGATATTTTCTGTATCAGCAGAAATTAATGAAGTAACTAGAAAGCTTGAAATCATGTCTATAATTAACTTAGGGAAACTCAATTATCACGGATTATCTTTGCAATGTAGTCAGATTTCTGAATCTAAGTTTCTGAATTAGCAGATATTGGGGGGCATGATCTGTTCAAGAGAAAATTAACAAAAATAAAATAAAATATATGTTTCAGCTGAGTGAATTTGTGAAGCAAGAAATAAGAAAAATGAGATAATATTGGAATTTTGTGTTTGCTCCAGTTCTAGACATGGGTTAGGTGTCAATATGTACGGAGGAAACTTGCTATTATCTTGATTGTTAAATCTTGTGGGCTTGCACATTTGCAATTTGCTGCACCAATTTTCCCTCTTTAATTTTCTCCTGTTGGGTTATAAATTGATAGGATGGCATCCGAAGAGAGGTACAGACAATGATTTTGACTGATCATCCAAATGTATTGCAAGCCCACTGCTCCTTCACTGTGGGCCATAGCCTATGGGTTGTGATGCCATACATGGGAGGGGGATCTTGTCTTCATATTATGAAATCAGCTTATCCAGAAGGTTTTGAGGAGCCTGTTATTGCAACAGTACTATATGAGGTTCTTAAAGCTCTGGTATATCTTCATGCACATGGACATATCCACAGAGATGTGAAGGTATGTCATATGCATCTCACCTTGTCTTCTTTCTTAGTGCTGTTAGATTTTTCCTGTATACTATTTTATATCATCCATTTTGAGATGAAACCCTGTCCTGTTACCATTTTATAATTTCCTGTAATTTGGTACTCTTTACAGCCCTCACAATCTTTCAGTTTCCTTCTCTGATATTTGAAACTGGGTATCTTCTTTATTCAGACCATTAAGGAGCCATGTCCGTTATGGTATATGGTTCATGTGCTTTTCCTCCAGTCATTTGTTTCTTCTTTTCGTACCTTAGTTTCATACATCACCAGTTCTTTTTGTTTATTTTTTATTTACTTGTTCTATATTGCAGGCTGGCAACATATTGATGGATACTAATGGTGCTGTCAGATTAGCTGATTTTGGTGTTGCTGCTTGCATGTTTGATACTGGTGATCGCCAGCGTTCAAGAAATACTTTTGTTGGAACACCTTGCTGGTAAATTTCCTGCATGAGATAGTTATTTTTTTAGGTGTGTACCATTTCCAATATGGTCAGTGCTTTGACATACTTCGTTTTCTTTGATTAGGATGGCTCCTGAAGTTATGCAGCAGTTGCATGGATATGACTTTAAGTGAGCATCTGCTGAAGGATTCTTATATTACCTATTTCATAAATATAGTTACATTTCTAAATTCTTGATGCAAACTTTTTGGCTATTACAGAGCAGATATCTGGTCATTAGGAATAACAGCACTTGAGCTTGCTCATGGTCATGCACCATTCTCCAAGTACCCACCAATGAAGGTTGGGAATCACTTATTTTCTTATAGCTTGTTTTTGCTCTTAATGTTCATGAAATTAGAATCTTCTTCTGTTATACAAAAATACAGGTTCTACTGATGACCTTACAAAATGCACCACCAGGATTGGACTACGAAAGAGATAAACGATTTTCAAAGGTTTCTTGTTTTAGGAAAATCTTTATGTCAAATCTCACACATTGCTGCTGAAGTGCACAATTTTGCAGTCTTTCAAAGAGATGGTTGCTGCTTGCTTGGTAAAGGATCCTAAAAAACGCCCGAGTTCTGAAAAGCTTTTGAAGCACCCTTTCTTCAAACAGGCACGGTCGGCTGATTATGTGTCTCGTTCCATCCTCGACGGCCTGTCTCCTCTTGCTGAATGTTTTAGGATGCTTAAGGTCTCTTCTTGCTTACCTCATTGTGTGCTTATTTTCTTTTCCTTATATGACATAAATTACATTTTGCTTCATTTCTTTAATTAGTACTTCCGTAAGAATTGTTTGCATTTTTCAGGCTAAAGAAGCAGATCTTCTTATACAGAATAAATCGCTGTACGGGGACAAAGAGCATTTATCACAGGTAAGATCTGCTTGTACCAAATAAATCATTTAAACTAAAATAGACAACTGCGTGGACAGACAGATCATAGAAAATATAGTACTTTGAAAACCTTGATTTACTTTATTAATTATATGGAGTATCATTTTATTTAAAATTATAAGCAAATAAAAGTTACTCAAGAAGTCCCTCTACGATTCCCACCAACTGTAAACTGAGAAATACAACCTTAGAAGTTAGAATGATCAAATTTGATGTTCTTAAATTTCTGAAATTCCTTGTTGGATTTCTATGTTGAAAATTTGAAAATTTACATGTGAAATGTAAGGAAATTAGTGATGGTGCATATGCCAATGATTATTTCTGATGCAAAGACATAATTGGTTAAGACTGGGAAGAATCAGAACACGTGATAAATCTATTGGGTCTCCCTATACTGCATGTAATTTCTACCTTTCATATAAATTGAAGAGAAGCAATCTAGATTTCTGAACAACATCATAAACTTTCTTCCAGAAACTATTGGAATTGTCTTTTGAAATCTCGCATATATCATGAGGTGTTTTATGTGCAGCAAGAGTATATTCGAGGAGTCAGTGCATGGAATTTTAATCTGGAGGATCTGAGGAACCAAGCTGCCCTTGTATGACATCAACTAATCAATTGGTCAATGGTTCAATCTTAACATGAGATAACTAAGGTCATTTTGCTTGATTGCAGATTCAAGCTGACCCTACTTTAAGTTCAGAAGATTCAAATATGAGCTGGAAACACATCGATGGTCAGAACGGTGTTAGTTCGTCTGGGGAAAGGATATACTCTGACCAGCCTAATAATTCTGATGCTGCATCTCTAGTGGAAGTATGAGATGTCAAATGGTTTATCAATATGCTCTAAATGTTGTTCTGTTGCTGTATTCTCCATTTAGTTATCATTTTTTTCTGATTGTAATTGTATAATTAGTTTCTTTGTTCTCAATTCCTCATAGGATGAGCTCAATGACATCGATGATTTGGAGAAATCATTTGCTGCATTTCCTATCAAACCTCTGCAGGCTCTCAAGTAAGCCCTCAATATCTCTTAGATATGTTAACTTATGCTTTTGTTTCCCAGCTAACTTCATGCTTTACCGTTTCTCTGTCTCTCTCTTGCTAGCTGCTAACGTGCCCATTTTCTGATATAGTTAGTCTGTTTGACAAAAAAGCAGCAGAAGCTAAGTGATAATAATCAGCCTAATTTTTATAGACCCTATTATTCTCTTCTAAATAGTGTCTTATGCCCTTCTCCATAAAAAAAGCATAGAAAATAAATATTGCTAGTGCCTTGCCTTTCTTTTGTCCATATTACTCATCTTGAAGTTGAACTCATCTTTCGTGTTGAAATTAATTCCTCGAGCCAGTCTATGAAATAAGGAACAATTTATGCAGCCAGACATTATTAACACTTGAATAATTGAAATTCATACGAATCAGATCATATCGTCTGTCATTAGCTGCTGCTTCACTTTTTTTCCACTTCCGTATAGTAGGTCCTAGGAATGTACTGCTCGTGATCCAATAGGCAGTAAAAATTGTTTGAACTAATTGTATTACGGATGTAGTTTATTGACGCCGGAGGGGAAGTCGGATGTGCTGGGTGTTGTAGCTGGTCATGCTTGATGGGCTTGGCTTTATTTATTTTGCTCCTAAGTTTATTTACTTTAGTATTGTTGAATAATGGGCTTGCATGTTTTGGCCTTGGTATTTATAGGAGTAGTTGGCTAGGGTTTGGGATGCTTTTGCTTTTGGGAACATTGGTTGGGACGAGAACGACTTGCTCTCGTATTTCTTGTTTTCATATTGAATTAATCGCCTTCGGTTGCTTATTGTGATTTTGTTCCTTTTACTCTAACAAATTGGTCCGACCTGCCGGATCCGGTTTATGTGTGTTACTCGTAATCAATCTCGTTTACAAATGGAAGCTCGGGTGGAAGCGTTAGAGAAAGGAACGGATTCGATCCGCGCGGATACGACTACGATCCGTGCTAAGTTAGCAGGAGTGGCGTCCCTTGATGGGTAAGATCACCACGATGGAGGGGACTATGGGACGCATTGAACATAAATTAGGCAAAGCCCCCGAATGTGATTCCGACCTGGCCGTTATGACGCGTTCGTTGCCGCCTACCTCCTTAGTCATTGGTGGAATTCTTAGCGAAGGAGAGACGTACGATTCGAACAGTGGAGCCGGCTGTAAGGGTTGTCTACCGGTCGAACTCTATCGGGCATGAGTGGTACGTTTATGGCAAACAGAGGTCTTGGGCGTTACTCTGCCGCGTACGTCTACCCTGTGGTCATGCTCACCCAAGGCGATTCGAGGCGTGGGTCTGGGTGTGCTGGGGGATCCCGCGTGCTCGGGTTATCTTCGGCAACCGCGGGATGGACACCTCCCGGGTTTCCGCCTCATACGCTGGGACAAGGGCCTTTGTTCGGTGTTTCGACGGGGTGTAATCGCGGACCCATTGGGGCGGGCCAAGGAGGGTTTATTCCTCAAAACCTTGGATGGATGCAAGGCGGTGGTAGGTTTATGCCGCAGTGGTTTCCCGGGTATGGATTTTTCGATGCAGGAGTTCCGGCCTGGAGAGCTGGAGGAGGAGGCGGTTACGGACTATCCGCTGGAAGTATTGGCGGCGGCCCAAGGAAAGAGAATGAACAAGTTCCCTCCCGTATGAACCTCCCTACGTTCAGCGGTGAGAACCCAGAAGTGTGGATCACTCGAGCCGAGCAGTACCTTCCAGCTGCAAGGCATTCCCGAAGGGCGGAAAGTGGAGGTGGCATTAGCGGCTATGGAAGACGATGCTTTGTGTTGGTATCAATGGACATTACGAAAACACCCATATTTGACTTGGCCGCAGTTAAAAATGGAACTCCTCCGCATGTTCGGTCAGAACCCAATGGCGAATCCTCTTGAGACAGTGATCAAGACGAAATAGACGGGTATGGTCTCGGAGTATGTTAACCAATTTATTTCTCGGCTGGTACATGTGGGCGAAATGTCAGATAACCACTGCCTTGGGTTATTTTTCCAAGGGCTTAAGGAGGAAATCCGTTTGAAAATTCGCTCCCGAGATGCGGTGGATTTACCCACAACGATTCACTTGTCTCGAGAGATTGAGCAGGAGGTTAGTGGAGGCCGTGTTAAGGCGAGCTGGTCGAATAAGAGCAGTTCTACACTAACTGCTACATTGTAGTGGGGCAACATGGCCAGTTCGGGAGTTGGGGGAAGTATGGGACTCAAGCCGACGGCCATGGGCCGCTCTTGCGGTGCGTCGACCGGAAGTGTGAATCAATCCCGACTCCCGTTTAAACATATGTCGAATAAGGAATTTTTGGCGAAAAGAGCGGCCGATCTTTGTTTTCGGTGCGATGAAAAATATTTTCCTGGCTATCAGTGTGAAAAATCGTTTCAGCTTATGATAGGGAGCGAAGAGGATGAGGAGGAGGAGTGGTTCGATGCAGCCGTAGCCGAGGAACCGGAGTTGGAACACCAATCTATGGAATTGTCCCGACTTCCGCCTTGAGGACAAGGCTCTTTGGAAGGGGGGAGGAGTTGTTACGGATGTAGTTTATCGACGCCGGAGGGGAAGTCGGGTGTGCTGTGTGCTGTAGCTGGTCATGCTTGATGGGCTTGGCTTTATTTATTTTGCTTTACTTTAGTATTGTTGAATAATGGGCCTACATGTTTTGGCCTTGATATTTATAGGAGTAGTTGGCTAGGGTTTGGGATGCTTTTGCTTTTGGGAACATTGGTTGGGACGAGAACGACTTGCTCTCGTATTTCTTGTTTTCATATTGAATTAATCGCCTTTGGTTGCTTATTGTGATTTTGTTCCTTTTACTCTTAACAAATTGTTCTTTTCAACGACTCAACACGGACTTGAAATTTATTTTTATGCCCATAACACATGCTTTATATTGAGACATTCTGGTCTGTCATATGGTATAAACCTGTCTATGAGTCAATTTTACAATGAGGAGACTTATTGGAGTCTTCCATTGAACGCAGAAGCTGTTTTGATGTACGTGAGGATGATATGGACGTTGGTAGTCCACATTCAAGAGATTCCGTCCATTTAGAATCTGAACAACAAAGTCAGCAACAGCCATTGACAAGTGCTGTAGATCAAGAATCGGGACGAGATGAGGCCAGAGATGCTTTCCGAAGTGGCTCTTTCTCTAACTCTGTTGGTGCAGTGCTTAAAAAAACTCCCAGCATCTCTGTGCTGCAAGACAACCTCTCTGCTAAAAGATTCATTGTTAATGGAGACAGGTATATTCTACTCTGTGATTAGATCACCTAATTCTATTCAGATGGTAAAAATATGTTTCTGTTCATAGTTAGAAAAGATGGAAGATGAACCACTTTACTGGATTTTTCTGGAAAAAAAAAGTTATCAACTTTTATTTAAAGCTTCTCAACTTTTCCTTCAGTTGATGAGTTATTATGAACGTACTTATGTTGTCTATACAATATTTCATCATGAAACTTTTCCCAATATCCTTCTTTTCTCTTTGTAATTTTGTTCCAAAGTGCTGAGGATTGAGGTTGGGGGCTAGAGTAGCAGCAGGGATATTTTTTCGCTGTAGTGAAATTGCATTATTTTTCTGATCTATCTTCTCATGTTTCACAACTATCCTTCGATGGAGGCTTAAATTTAATTATATTATGCAAAGATAATCCAACAACCGCTGATGAAATCTGGAAGTTTCTATGTAACGGCCTATTAGTGACTTGTTTTACTATTACGTTTTTTGAATTCCTTGGCTGCTTGTTTGAATATTAGAGGAATGTATAAAAACTTATTAAATGTTTGGCATACTTAGTTGGCAATATTCGTAGTAGTATTCTATGTCATCTTTTAAGTTGTTTGACATCCTACACTATCAAGATTTCAGTGAACTGGCTTTTAAGATGATTTTAATTTATGTGAAGGGAATATACGGAACCAAGATACAAGGTGGAGCGAAATTGTAGTGGTCCGTTGCAGATTCGTCAAAAAAAAGATTTCAATTATTCTATACCTGGTAATGCATATAGAGTAGAAATACCACATTATTTCATCGCCTTAAACCAGCTGAACCTTCTAATATTATATATCAAATGCTCATACTATAAATACTTTGAACATCAATCTAGGAGAGGAGGCAGCAGAAGGAGCATTTGTTGCGCGCAGAGGACGTTTTAAAGTTACTTCGGCCGATGTGAATGTTAAGGTATCAATTAAGCAACCCTGTAGGGTTTTACTTTACTCGTGAAAATGAAACCAGTACTCCATCTAGCAAACTTCACTTTTTACAGTTTAGTTTTAGATCAGACGTTATATTTTTCATTTCTTTATCTGCTCCACCGGAAGTTTGATCATTAGATGATCTTGAAATGCTAATATTATGATCCTATAGATGTTTCCATTCCTCTCGTATCCAAACCTTGTGGCTGGATATATAATATTGTCATAAAGATCTTTAAATCCTCATTAATTATCTTCTTTACATGGTTGGGGCAAGGATAGCAACTGATTGATTTGAGTCTTATTTTAGTTACGTTATACAACACATATAAACACAAGAAATACAGTATGTGATTAACCAGGGTTAGATTTTGTGACGGAGTAATTGAACACCAAGTCAAATTATGTGATTAACCAGGGTGCAAACCTTGATTAACCTTGCTCTGTTTTTCAGTCAGTAGCTTTGTAACATTTGCATTCTTTGTGACAACCAGGATACCATAAACCACTCTAATGCTACCTCCGGTAGTTCCACGGTCCCAACAAACACAAGTATCTCACCTGGTTCATTCCTCACATCACTGCAGTGCATATTGCAGCTGAATACGATGGAAAGGGTAAGCTCCGCTAAACTCATTCAGATAATCCATTATCTGTTGTTGATATATCCCTACTCATCTTATCAGGAAGAAGTACTTAAAATGGTTGAGTTTGCTGAACAAACGTCGGGTAATGGATATTTATGATGATTAATGATCCCTAGGATGCTCTTTTAACCTTCTGTCCCAGGCTCTCAGCGTATTGACATTTTGCTCTATGCAGGACATGTGAGTGAGTCGACAGAGGCGGGAATAACCGACCTTTCGCAGGTGGAGCTGCTTGCATTGAAAATTCATTAACCATTCTGAATAAACAGTAGTAATGAGTATTTATCTTTCTGCAGCTAATCCCTAGTTCGGTGAAGGAGCGCGAGTTGCAAGCACGAGTTATTCAAATGCAACAAAGGTATGCATCAACAACCTTATGTGTAATATGAGAATCTTTTAGGTTTGATGCCACGTCATGTAAAATCCCTTTTCAAAATGTCAGCATTGGAAGTATGGTCGAAGAACTACAGATACTCAAAGCCAGGAACACTAAGGTTTGTGTTAATTCAATTTATTCTGAACCCAAACCTCTCTGGTAATCATGTTTATAACACTCCCTCCTTCCCATCCCCATTATAAGCGTCCTCATTTCCTAATTGAGTTTTCCCATTAAAAGTGTGTTGATATAAATGAATTAGTCTAAAGTTAAACAATATAAACTATAAAACACAATTTTCTTGATCTCCGCTGAAACAGAAAAATAAATGGGACGGAGAGCGTAATTAATAAGAACGAGATGAGATCCAAGGGTCCAAAATTAGTCTCTCAACTCCGGAATAGTGGAGGCATAAACCTTATTGAAAAAGCCTATAGTTATTATTCCCGAGTTTGAGATACTACCTACAGACAAGGAGATCTTAACTCATCATATGATAACATGTAGTGATGATGAGAGCTTTGACTCTTAGTTAATCCACATGTGAATATGTTTCCTCATTATTTGCAGATGGAACGGAAACTATTCATGCCGCTCAAGAAAGATGACACGGTACGAGAATAATGGGAATAAGAAAATGCAAAAGAAGGTGAGGGAGCCCATGATTATCGTATTGTCCTCTCTGGGTAAATTTCTTTTGTATATAGATTTCATTAATTTTTGGTGTGCATGCTCGAGATATTGTCAATTGTGTTCTTTGTGAGTTGGTCTGGTTTCTCGTGACATAAGTTTCAAGTCAGTCGGAATTGCCGGAGTGATTATATTACTATAAAATTTAGTACTTCACAGTAAAAACGTGATAGTTTGAATGCTAACTCACCTATAATCAAAATCTCGTTGCATTTGAAAAGGAATATGAACTAATAAAACTTTAGGATAAAGATGAGATTACGACATTCCAATAGTCTTTAGTGAACAATATGGTTACATGTCGATGATTCAAACGAAAAAAAGAAAAGACATTCCAATAGTCTTTAGTGAACAATATGGTTAGATTACTTCACATGATCAAATGATTCAAATTCAGCCTTTCTCCAACGCGTTTTACTTGAAATGTTATTTTATTTGAATTTAAAAAATTAATTAATAAAAAATCGATTTCCATTGAAATTTACGCGGCCATAAAATCATTACGAGATTAACTGAGTCTGACCACTAGAGAAAATAGTAAATATATTAAAGAACAGCAATAAATATATAAACAAAAAGTAATAGCAGTACAGTAAAAATTCCGTAATTTAATACTCAATAAATTAATAACTTCTTTAAGATAATATTTTTCTCCGATCCTAACTCGGGCTAGTGTAA
Organism: Lavandula angustifolia; assembly: GCA_028984105.1. Taxonomy (NCBI): domain Eukaryota; kingdom Viridiplantae; phylum Streptophyta; class Magnoliopsida; order Lamiales; family Lamiaceae; genus Lavandula; species Lavandula angustifolia. The sequence goes on from CM054824.1 coordinate 15,920,596, forward strand.
AAAATTATCAAATTCGATAAGATAATAAGATACCAGACCATTTATAGTATATACTTTAATGTAAATATATGGTCCCATCGAAATTATAAATTAATAATAATTTAAATTACCAGACCACTAAGACAATTTTATAAAATACATGATTCTAGTGTTACTATTTTTTTTAAAAAAATTTAAATCTAATTATTTCCTCATCATCTATATATAGTACTCCCTCCGTTTCTTTATTGATGTCCAGTTGAATATGGGCACGAAGATTAAGGTAGTGGGTGTAAAGTGAAAAGGTGGTGGGTCCAAGTATATTTAGAGATTATTTTATTATATTTTGTTAAGTTAATTAGTAGCTAATACAAAGTTGACTTCTCATATTTTTTACTGTGTCACTGTTCATAAAACCAAATAATTTGTACGTAAAAATTGATTAACGCCAAATGACAGTAAATTGCGTTACTGTTCATAAAACCAAATAATTTGTTCGTAAAAATTGATTAACGCCAAAGGACAGTAAATTGCGTCATTGTTCATAAAACCAAATAATTTATTCATAAAAATGCCACTTGTATGAGACTTCGATATAGCCATTACTTTATTCATAATTGTGAAAAATACATTTACCGCCAAAGGACAGTAAATGGAATAGTAAATGGAATAGTGACAATGTGAAAAGGAGTAAATTCAAATCTTGGAAGCTCCTATATAAGCACATGTGAAACTCTCAAATTTAAACTTCATTTCCAACATAATTCAAAACTCCCATTCTAAAGCAAAGTGAAAAACCAATGGCTAGGAGGAAAGATCTAACTACCCAAGAGAGGAATGCCATTTTTCAGTTCTTACTCATCGACTCGAAAAACAGGAGGCCTTTGAAGGGTAAGATGCTCGAGGCAAGCCGAAAATGGGAGTGCTGCCCTCGCACCATTAGTCGTCTTTGGGCTGCAGCACAAAAGCAACAAGAAAAGGGTGAAGCAATTTACTTAACAAGCACAAAACCAAACCGCATGCGAAGTAAAAGAGTCACTATCGACATCGAACTTATACAAAGCATAGACTTAGCCAAGAGATCAACAATAAGAAGACTTGCGAAAGGCATAAGCTGCAACCCAAGCACTGTGTGGAGATGGATAAAGGGTGGACTAATCAGAGCTCATTCAAGTGCGATAAAGCCTAATCTGACAGCCCCCAATCGATTGCTCAGGTTAAAGTTTTCTCTCAAAGCCCTAGAATTTGATAGGATTCTTAATACTCTACGGTTCAAAACCATGAATAACACGGTCCACATCGATGAGAAATGGTTTTATATAAGTAGGGCAGCACACAGATTCTATTTGACTCCAGGGGAAGCTGAACCACATAGGACATGCAATAATAAGAAGTTCATTACAAAGGTAATGTTCATGTGTGCAGTTTGCAGGCCGTTGTTTAATGAGGATGGTTCAGTTTTTTTTATGGAAAGATTGGAATCTTTCCATTTACACAACAAGTAGCGGCAATTAGAAAGTCAAAAAATAGGCAAGCAGGCACATTGGAGACAAAGTCAATTCAATCTATCACCAAAGAGGTTATTAAAGAGTGCTTGATCACAAAGGTATGAACTGTTAACTGTTAGCAGAAAATCTAGTCACAATTATTACAGCAGAGCAAGTCATAACACCTTTCTTATTCTTATTTATTCAGATCATTCCAGCAATTAAAGCAAAATGGCCAAGAACTGCAAGCAAACTCATATTTATTCAGCAAGACAATGCTAAGCCACACATCAAAGACGCAGATCCAGATTTCAGAGCAGTTGCTAGTTCAGATGGATTTGACATCAGAATAGTTCATCAACCAGCCAATTCACCAGATACAAATATAAATGATCTTGGATGGTTCAGAGCCATCCAATCAATACAAGTAGAATCATCTTGTTATAGTGTTGATCAACTGGTTTTAGCAGTTCTCAAGTCCTTTGAAGACTTGTCACCTATGACTCTGAACAAGGTTTTTCTAAGTCTACAAAGTTGTGTGGTTGAAATTATGAAGGTAAGAGGACACAACACCTATAAAATCCCACACATGAAGAAGGGCCAACTACTCAGCCAAGAAGCATTACCTACTAATTTGGAAGTTCCCTCTAGTTTGGTTATGGAATGCTTGAGCTACTTATTTGAGAATGGGTTGATACAAGATGAGTCAAACCTCAGAGCAAGGCTTGGATTCAACTAAGGAGTGTAAGTAAGAAGTGGTTATGTTTTGTAAGTAAGAAATGAAGTAACTCTTTTGTAAGAAGCATATATATAAAGGATATTTTTGCTACAAATGTGTCATGCATGTAAGCAGGTTTTAGGAAAGCTTAATGACACAAGTCAATATATATAAGACAGAAGTCAATTGCAGTCCAAAAGCTTGAGCTTCACCATAAGCAATATAAGGATTGATGCATATTACATTATGCTGTAAGAGCTTAAGCTTCTCTTACAAAGAGATTTAGCAAAGCTTAAGCTTTGTTTGAGTTGTAAGAGCTTATCTACATGCAGATTACATACTATATTAAGTATGTACAGACACAATAAGCTCAACCCTAACTTCGTTAATCAAGTTTCTTATCAAATTAGGGCTTCGAGCAAACATTAACCTTGTAGTTTCACAAGGCAGAACAAATATCATGCATAAGTGTTCAATAATCATAAATCTGCACTTTAATAATCATAGATCACCAAATTAATTATCCAACAATGAGCAATAGTTCATCATTTTAGCCACACACTGATTCCACATCCACAAAGTGCCGAACCCAAGCATAAACCGACGCAACAAAGGACAGTAAGATAAAATAGGGTTCAGAAATCACTAAATCAAAGTAGCGAGGCAACCATATCCGAAGCATCTCCTCACAGATCTCGGGCATCTGCGGTTTTTGTATTGGAGATGGCGGCACATTGATGCAATCAGAGTTCTCAAATACTCCGGCCTCACCCTCAATCTTCGCTTCTCTACGAACCCACGCTTGTAGAGCCTCGGTCAAAATCTTTTTTTTCTGCTGGTAATCGGCATCGAGACGGCGATGCCGTTCAGCCCAAGGTTCTTGCTCACACAAACTAGCGTCGCCGTCGCACGGCGACGAGGAACCCTCGATCTCTACGTCATCCACCTTCCCGTCGCTCAGATCAGTCGGAGTTAAAGAAGCTGCTTCGTTTTCTTGCACTAAAATCGAAGACATCACAGCATCGGGGCGACACAGGTAAGGTTTTCGAGGAGACATCACAACGTCGCGGCGGCGCAGGTAGGGTTTTCGAGTGAGGAAGATGGAGAGAATGGTGAGGATCGATATGAAACGGCGGAACAAACGAAGATATTCGAATAGGGTTACAATGAACAGTGAAGGGGGTGTTAAAAGACTAGTTTGCCCTCACACTTAATCCCCTTACTAATTTATTTTCATTTCGGGAAAGTGGACATGAATAACGAAACAGCCATTTCGGGTATACTGGACATCAATAAAGAAACGGAGGGAGTATATACTATCACCATTATACATTGAATATTTTTTAATAAAAATACAATGAACATAATTTTATTGTTCTTAAATAGTCAAACGATTCATTGTATTAAAACAATAAACTTAATTTATTGTTCCTAAATGTAGTAAAATGATTCATAGTATTTTTTACGGTTCATTTTTTTTAAAGATTAACTATACATTCTACTTCGTTTAGATCGAAAACTCTCTTTAAATTAATAAATATTAATATAAATAAATTAATATCTTTGCAAGATAATAAAATCTCTCCGTTCCAATTATATTATACATCACAATTCAAAAGAAAAAATATTGGAGCATGAAAAAAATGACAATTAAATATTCAACAAAATTACAACTAACTATAATTCGTTGACTCATCTACCGCCACGAGATTCACGACTTTCATCTCTCAGCCGTCCTACCGCACTTGCCCGTCAACGCCGAGCCATCCAGTCCTAGATCGGCTTAGCTGAGCCAGATAGTCTATGTTTCTATAGACAATAATCTAAATCACTTTATCGATTGAGACATCCCACTAAAAGTAGCGCATATCTAATTTGGCAAAAATATTATTATAATATCTTTAATTTTATTATTTATCTCTTCTACTTTATCATCTATTATAATTATAAAATTCATTTTCGTTATTATATTTTATTATCTACTCTCTCACTCTTTCACTTATCTTCTCTCTTCTATTTTTTCCTATATTAATTTATCATATTTTATCATTTACTTTCTTAATAATCGTGATGAAAAGTTTTGAACTGAAAAGTTTTGAATCGCTTATAGGGGAATGGAAGGAGTATACTAATAGGCTAATAGCTGTCACATCAATTGCACTCGATTATTGGATAAATTCCATTGGGTAAAAATACCACAAATCACGTTGAAAAAAGTAAATCACATTAATCTAATGGTATACTATATGATATGTTCGATTCAAAAAATATCAATGAAATTCAACTATAATTCATTCTACTTGAAATCGAATAAAACATGTAAATTAAGGTTGATATGACGAGATGTAATAAAAAAATTAGTAAATTTCTAAAATATTACGCCCAATAGAAGTAGAGTATCAGCCATTCAAGTACTAGTATTTAAAGAGTATTTCATTTTAATATTTGCAGTGAAATGCATAGAATAAGTTGTTATTATATTCAGGTGGGTGTATGCGTTGTGGGTGCTCCCATAAAAAAGACGAGGCAACTGCTACAAGCTGGAAACACGGTGAGGCGCTTTTTACATGACGATCGCCGCCCAGCTCGCTTTTCTCAGCACAGCCAGATATAAATATTTCTGATTTTGCAATAGCCAATCATCTGCAGGAGCTGAGATTCAATGGGGATTGTGAGGTTGGAGGAGACTCAGAAGGCGGAGCTCGAGGAATTCCGTCGGATGCTGCTGTCGTGCGCCGCCGTTAACCGCCGGAAGGATGGCGATCGGTTCGGAGACACAGAGAACACGCTGTCGGTGGGCGAAGGAGACGCTTTGGACCGGATTGTCTGTGTCACCAACGGCGTCTCCTATCTCGGCATCGCTATCGTCAACCAGCTCCTGGTCAACGGCTACTCTGTTCGAATCATCGTCGATAATGAAGGTCGGTTTTACTTGCTGTTTCTTTTCATCAATCTTTGATTTGTGGTTGGAAAGAGTAATTTGGTGAGGAAAACTCGGCCAGACTTTTTTTATGAAATGATTTATTATTCTCAATATTAAAATCACTCAAAAATCAAAATGAATTCATGGTTGAGATTTTTTCTCTCACGAACGTTTCTGGATAATCAATTTCAAGTTCCGTTTGAGTTTTCGAGTTTATTTCAGTTTGAACTCTGCTTCGATTTTTGTTGTTTTTTTTTTCATCACTTTTTTTGTCCAATTGTTCATAATTGCGAGTCTCTCTCTTGGAGATCTTCTTTGTCCTGCCTTCGTTTAGGCCAAGATTTTCAGAGAGAGGTGAAAAGTCAGTTGGTTAGAGAGTTTTGCGCTTTACAGCTCAATTTTACTTCCTAGTTTGAAGGGTTATTGCTTTGATATCTGGATTTTCAAATATATTTGGACTGGGTAGAACTTATCCTTGGTTTCATTAGATTGTGATTTCGGATTCCTTAGCATAAGCTTAGTTGTGGGAATCTTTTTAGCCAGCTAATTCTAGTAACCAAACCTGTGTCGGCTACTTGATATCATATATGCTAATCAAGACAATCCCACTTGCTTCATAACATGGTACAAATGAGCATTAATATTTTGCTCTGTTGTATCTGAATGTCAGATGAGATATTAATAGCATTTAGTTGGAAATGCAGAGGATGTTGAAAAGCTGAGGGAGATAGAAACTTCTGGAGAGATGAGATTGAACAACAGCGTAGTTGAAGTCGTTATGGCTAAGCTCACTGAGGTCGAAAGCCTAACCGAGGCGTTTGATGGTTGTCGTGGCGTCTTTCACACCGCTGCTTTTGTGGACCCGGCCGGGGTGTCCGGATACTCTGTAAGTATCTTAGTTTTCGTTTTCTTTCACTTATGTTTAAAGAAAAACCAAAAGTCCGTGATAGTTCTTGCCAAACTAAAGTAGGTTATGTGAATCTGAATTGAAGGCAATTGCCTTAATATTCACATGACTAGTTTTTGGGTGATATGTGGAGTTGGTTTGGTACACACTTGTTTCTCTTTGATGAAAGACAAGTAGATCTGATATGTAGCGTCATGCCTTAATAACAGCACATTTAAGAGGTAGGTTTTTACTTGACTTCTTTACTTTGAATCAGTCATTTATGTGGATTTGCAACTGAATTTGGGCTAGTCATTTTACTACCATCTTTGTAGTGTTTGAATCAAGACCATCAATGTGTAATAATGTATGGCCCACTTATGTTTTAGGTAAGCTTGTTGGTGAGGGGGCACTATCGACTTTTACACCTGTTGTATATGCTTTCTTCTATGGCTATCTAGCTGTTCCTTGAGCGCTCTGCTTTTATATGATTTTTCATAAACAAGACCTTAATGTTACTGTGAAATATTAGCATGGAATTAGTCGATAACCTTACCGATGATAGTTTAAATATGAAATCTGAACTTATACATCTCTGTTGCAACTTGGTTTGGCCATAATTTCCTAATTAAATTTATGTTCTGTAGAAAGCCATGGTGGATATAGAAGTGAACACTAGCAAGAACGTCATAAAGGCTTGTCAACGCGCACCTTCTGTTAGAAATTGCGTGCTCACGTCCTCTCTCCTCACTTGCATTTGGCGAGACACCTCCAGTGATGAAGTCCCACGCGTAATTGACGACAAATGCTGGAGTGATGAGGCTGTCTGTATAAAAAAAAAGGTTAAAAAAAAAAAGTTAAATTGGAGAGGCCGGGTAATGTGTATACAGTTTTCTTTACAATTCAGTACCCTAACACGTTTCTCCTCATAATCGCCACAGCTTTTGTATGCACTCGGAAAGCTAAGGGCAGAGAAGGCCGCGTGGGAGATTGCTAAAGGCAGTGGTTTGAAGTTGGCCACCATTTGTCCGGGACTCATCACCGGCTCAGATTTCTATCAGAGAAACCCAACATCTACCATTGCATACCTCAAAGGAGTTCAAGAAATGTATGTGTATGGCTTACTGGCAACACTCAACATCAACACGTTGGCGAAGGCGCATGTTCGGGTGTTGGAAGAGATGAAAAAGACAGCCTCCGGAAGGTACATTTGTTTCGATAAAGTAGTAGAGAGAGCGGACGAGGTTGAAAGGCTGGCGATCGAGACGGGTATAAGCGCAGCCTCAGTAATGGGAGGAGCCTCGAGCAGTAGCCGGCCTCAGTTCAAGCTGTCGAATGCAAAGCTAACTCGGCTGATGTTGAGACCACGTCGTTGTGAGAATGATCGTTGAAGATGGGATTGTTGGATCAAATTTTGTTCTATATGATTTGACGAGCAATGATGTTGAGTTTGAAGAGCACTCTCTCTCTCTGGTCTTGTTGTATAGTGTATTTTTAAGGGGCATTTTTAACAGTAGCCACACAGTGAATATACACACACATATATAGCCCATCACTAAAAAAAAACACAAATGTAGCCATTTTGTCCTTATACTACAAGCGCGAGGGGGCGATGGACGATGTAATCCATAGGCCCTCCAATAAAAAAAAAATAATAATAAAAATAAATTGAAAGGGCATCGGCCCTGTGAGAGCCGATGGCCCTCATATCACTTTAAATGGGATCGGCCCTCATATGTATACAAATTAGTATTTCTTTTTTTTTTCATTATTTCTTTTTTCTTCTTTGAAGGCATCGGCCCTCATATGTATACAAATTTTAAAAAAAAAAATTACTAAGAAGGAGGGCCCTCATATATATTCAAATTTTAAAAAAAAAAATTACTAAGAAAAAAATAATCAGTAAGGGTCTCTGTAGAAAAAAAAAAAAAAAAAAGGAGGGCCGATGGCCCTCAAAGAAGAAAGGAAAAAAAACAAAAAAAAAATGAAGGCCATCGGCCCTTAATGAAAAAAAACAATAAAAAAATACAAAGGGCCGATGGATCCATCGGCCCTCCATCGGCCCATCCATCGGCCCCGCCGGATAAAGACAAAATGGCTACTTTTGTGTTTTTTTAAGTTTTAGGCTAACTTTGTGTTTTTTTTTTCCATTTTGGCCCCCAGTGGGTATTACCACTATTTTTAATGTAGTCGGTTTATATTAGTGTTCCATATTGGGATTCCAAATGTGAATCGTTTGTCTAACGGTAAAAAATTGTTTTTACCCAGTTGGTTATGGTGGATTGAGATAACAAACTGGTATATTTTAAACAATAGTGAAAGTAGCATCAAATACGTCAATTAGACTATACAACGGGAGACTATATTACTTCGATTTTGACCTTTGCAAACAATTGGCAAATTTCAAAGTATTCGTAAAAGTATCTTTTGTTATAAACTAAATAAAACGAAAGAATAATAGACAGAACGAGAAATAGATGTATATTATTATGAGGAGGAAAGACCTATTTTATAGAGTTATAGATGGGCTCGTGGACTTTCAGGATTTACATAATCATTACTAAATATGATAAATATATATATAAAATATATTTATAACAGTCTCATTGATTGACCATCCCTAAAAGAAATTGTTGTCTCGTTAAAACCTTGCCAGAAAAATTCATTAGGATAAAAACTGGTCGAAGGAAAAAGAGTACAGCTGCTCCCCCTCAATATTGTCATTGTAGATCCTTGAGTCGGCGCATATCGATCTTGTGTACTATCTTCTTCAATGTTGACGTTGATAATGTCTTCTTAAAAAAATCCGCTAGATCATCACTTAAGGAATTTGTTGGATGTTGATGTCGCAACTCTTTTGGAAATCATGTGTTGCATTGGATGTCTCGCTAAAAACCTTCCCTAAGAAAACTCTTTGGGAAAAAACTTAGAAAGGAAAAAAAAGAGTAGAACCATTTGTCTTTTAGGGATCAGTCTAATCTTTATGATTATTTACAATTTATCACTCCCCCTCAAGATAACAATCTTCAAGTACACCAATATGTACAACGCAAGTTTAATTATCCTCATAGAGAATAGTATTGATATGTCAATATATCATTACTCTCATAAATAGACTAATATCGTGTTTGTCTCGAAGATAACAAAAGATGATCAATATCATTTCATATTCTCCAATTGCACATAAGTAAGGAACTTCTGGTCCTAAAACATCTTTGTTATCTTTAAAAGGTCGAAATGAGTCTCCATCAACTTCAAGTGATTGAAGCAACCATTAGGTAGCTATGTGGATGCGATACTATAAAATCTCTTTAAAGGCATTTTTCAAGTAGCTCGATTGTTGTAACCCCTTCAGGGAGATACTCAATCTGCAGGCGAGATAATGCTTAGTTTTGGCTAAGTATTTCAATTCAAACTTCGTCTTTTAGCATGAGGATATTTCCTCAAGTACTTTTGTATTTCATATGATGATAAACATATCATCTTCAGGAGGAATTTGGAATGATGTGTTCTAAATTTCTATCCCGCAGACTTTTTATCTTTAGTACCAATAAATCTCTCACACTTCTGGCGTCAGTGAGAATCAATTGATTTATTTTGTCTATGAGAAACTTCAATTCTTTCATGGTACATATACAACATGTTTATGAGATTTTAGTGACTCCTTTTGCACTGAGTAATTTGATGACCTTCAAGTTCATAGTGCGTGAATCTAAATAATTAATTCAATGACATATTTGCGGCATTCTATCATTTATATTTCATATCTCCCCCTAATGCCGACAATGATGTGAATTGGATTATAAATGAATAAAATAATCCATAAGTATTTCCTCTATGTAAGTCATTTTGACGGAATATACATATAACTATTATACTCTTCAAGAGTCTCATCAAATTCATGTCATCATATGAGTTTTCTTTATTCTTGTGTATCCTTCTTTCAATGAATACTTGATGTTCTTACTATATCACATATGACTATACTATTTCAGCCTGTACAACGATTTTTGAAAAAAACATCATTTGACTTACATGCTTTGAGCACGTTAAATCCTTTAGGGATATATATGTCACTATATAGTGAATCATACAGATAGATATTTACTACATCCAAAATGCGCATACAAGCCTTTGTGATATAAGCAGATTAATCAAACTCTAAAATTTTGCGTCAATTATGGGAGATTACATAATTAATTCTCAATCTTTGAGAGAAACCTTGTGTTACGAGTATTGTCATATATCTCACAATTCTCATTTCTGTTTTTAACAAAGACACATTTTTCGAATTTTGGAAACTACAGGTCCAAATATTTTCGGCTTTTCAGGGAATAGTAGTTCACCTTTTATGACTTCGTTCCTCTTTGACCAATTATTTCTATATTGACAATCTCTAGTAGATCGTCGTTGATGATCCTCTTTTATCATTTCAAGAGTCATGTTAAAGGCGAATATATCGTCATGCGTCCACGACGATATTTAATTTCTCCAATATTTTGAGATTTCATTATTTTCAAACACTTGTAGTTCTTTAGGAACTTTCATTTTGGTTGATAATCATTTTCGTCATTGTTTGGTTCATATCTTGTACCCCTTTTTCTTAGGCACAAAACCTATTTTAAAACCAATTGGTCGACCAAAATTTTGACGAAATTTAAATTCATTTGCTACCATTTGTACTTGTCCTTCAGCGACATTTAATCTGCGAGGGTATTTGGAGCAAATGTATAACTTTCTCATTTCTTTTATATATACATAAAGAATCAAGAAGTTGGCTTGCAATCTTTTGCAAGAGAATCTTTTGACTTCTTGTTCACATTGATTGCTTTGGGAATCCAAATGTGACTAGTTTATTTTTGTGTTTTTTGTTGGATGTAGATTTAAGATCGATTACTTCATGAATCCAAATGTGACATATGTTCCAACTAATGTTGAAAAATATTATTTCATCATAATAACAATATTAATGGGAGACTCGTTTTTATACGGACAAATACCATTTTGAGTATAGATATGATCAACTAATTATTTAATCTTAATTCCAAAGTCATAAAATATTAAATCATCGTCAGGAGGAACTTGGAGTTTTAAGAAACTCACTAGCATTACCAAGACATTATTCTTGAGGGAATTGATATCATTATTATTTGAGCTTGTAGTTCTAACAAGTACTATTTTTTTTTCTTCTAGAAATCAAACAATCATGGATATTATGAATTTTTAATTATGTTGTGGTTGATAGTTGCTCGCAGATGTCCAAACTTATCATGTCAAAGCATAAAGTTTTTTAAACTTCCGGTCCATGACATGGTTTGTCTCACTTATTTTCATAAATATGTGATACATTTAAGATGGTATTGTGAAGACTTTTTTTTATTAGTTTCTGGCTAAATACAAAATAATTTATACAAGAGTATGTATCACTACATTTTTATATTATTTCAATATGGTATCCATTGAAGCGAATATCCTTAAAACTTAGTAAGTTACTTCAAGACTTACTAGAGTAAATGAAAAACTCAATAGTTGATTTCGTATCATTTGATAGAATGATACAAGCTCTTCGGGAGCCTTTAATGATACTCGATGTGCTAAATTTTAAAATCTTGCAGTTTAATATGCATTTGCTCGTATTGAGCTTTAGGGAGGACAAATAGTTAATATCTTTACGCAATAATGCTAGGATGCTTCGTTTCATTCTATTATTATCTCCCTCATGCCTCTTATTGGCAGATGAACATCGATATCAAGAGTGCATTAATGTAATGTTTTTAATTCATGAATAACATATATCAACGAAAGTTCGTTTGCTCTTTAAGAACATTTAATATTATTTTAGAATATAAATGATGCTACTTCAGAAGCAAAAGTTAAATAGTATTTAAACATATTTTATTGAGGCAATTCCACAAACATTTGATAATAATGTTACAATCACAATATGTCATTCTTCAGGAATATAATTGTGTTACTTCCAGAGCAACAATTTAGTTTTATTCAAGATAAATGAAATCAATAAATTACAAATTTTGAGATGAATTTAATCTCACATCTATTCTTGAAAATAAATTAAGACATATAGAGGAAATTAAGACATACTTTAAATTTTCACATACATTTAAATATAAATTATTATTGAGGAACATGAAATATTCTTCAAGAATATTAATTGTGTTATTTCAAGAGCAACAATTGGAGTTATAAACATATAACATTAATATAAATAATTTGCAATGCCAACATCAAGAGGTTGAATTGTTCTTCAAGAACATGTATTATTCTTGATGAATACAAATTGTGCTACTTCAGAAGCAACAATTGTAATCTATATTAAAATACTTCAAATGGAAGGTCAAACTTTTCTAGAAACTCAATTGTTCTTCATGAACATTTAGTATCATTTGGGATCGTCAATTGTGTTACTTCGGGAGTAACAACAATAACAATTGACAAAAAGATTCGCTCATCAGTAAAACATATACTCCCTTCGTCCCATAGAAAGTGTCTCATTTCTATGAGGCACGGAGTTTTATGAGAGTTATTTTAGTTGATAAAGATGTGGGACCCATATAATTAATAAATTATTTAGAATTGATTTGTGAGGTAGAGAGGTGGGACCCATGTTGTTAATTAATTATTTTGAATTGATTTGAGTTGATAAATGTGTAAGGTCCATTTCCTTTTTAAGAAAGTAGACACTTTCTATGGGACACCTCGAAAAGGAAAGGAGACACTGTCTATGGGACGGGGGGAGTAATATTCTTTAGTAATATTAATTGTATGATACTTCGAGAGCAACACATTAAGATAATATATATGTACATATATAATATATATAAATATTAAGGAATATACAATATGCAGAGAAATAAACTTAGGTATATAGTGAATACATAAATAATATTAATATCTCTTCAAGAATATTTAATATTCTTCAAGAATATTAAATTGTGTTACTTCTGGAACAACAATTAAATCATTTTAATAAGAAAATTTGAATTGCTCGTTAAGAGAATGTGATATTCTTCAGGAATTTGCATTGTGTTACTTCAGGAACAACAATTGTGGTTTAACATTAAATAAACAAATAAACAAATAAATAAATAAATAAAAGCGTAAGTAGAAATATTGATTATAAATGCTCTTTAGGAACATATAATATATTTAAAAAATATTGATTGTGGTACTTCCGCATCAACAATATAAGAAAAAAAATGCTTCTGAATTGCTCTTCAAGAGCATATAATATTCTCCAGGAATATTAATTGTGTGTTACTTCGGGAACAACAATTTTAGTGTACTTAATGATAACAATAATCTAAAACTCAAATATGTTATTTAATAACTTGTTATGAACATAAGTGAAGACAATAACATTTATTGTATCCTTCGGCATTAACAATTAGTAAGACTATTCCCATTGACACCCTCGCCCCAACCAACGCCTAATACGACAAAAGAGAAATTAATTAAAAGAAATTATAAAATCAAACCCCCCCCCACACCGTGACTTGGGGTGGTCAGACGTCTCTAAAGGCATTTACTGTTTGCTTTTTCCCAACCAATCATCATGTGATAAATGGCAATTCATAATTGGATCTACATAATTTTATTGACAATAATTTTAATTTATTAAAATCATTAATTAATTATCCATTAAAATTAAAAAAATTATATCAAAATTTGTATTTTTTTTACTCTATAAATTAAGACCAATATTGAGTAGTTCTCACCAACAATACTAAACTCTCTTTTGTTCTAAATTTCCAACAACAAATCAAACCTTGTTTTTTCTTCTTACCTTATAGATCCAAATCACCCTGATTATTCGTGGTATATCAACTCCGGTCAATTTCCCAATTTCGAATACCAACCAAACTCTGAATATTATCCTAATTCTCAATTTTCTCCAAATTTGAAACTCCTCATTACAAAATATCTCTTGGGGTTTGTTTCCAGATGTTCATCGTCCAAACCAAAACCAGAGGGGTGCCAAAAATGTTTGATGTTCATCGTCCAAACCAAAACCAGAGGGGTAGGCGAAGAAGATGGCGAACCATTACAATTCTCAACTGAACGCATCACAAGTCTATCCAGTCGTATGGTTAACAGAGATCAACTACGCAATAGAGATTCTCATTATGCCCTTTGAAATGACTTGATCAAAATATACGGTTGAAATTTGGCACTACTCAGTAAAATATGTAATTTGCATATTTTCGTATCAGTATTTTACTATTTTAGGTATCTATCCGGCGCTTGATTTTATGTATTAAGTTTTTCATTCTTCTTGTAATATGCGAGTTTAGTAATTTCAATTTAAGTATTTTAATCTTCGTGTAATCTCTATTTTGTTATAAAATCAAAGCTACTTTTTAATTGTATGATAAATATTTTTAATTAACATCATCAATTTTAAATAATATAATTTTATAGTATTTTTTTAAATTTTAATAAAATACTATATTATATATAATACTTATTTAAAAAAAATAAAAATAAATTATAAATTAGGTTGGATTGGGTTATGAATGAGAATATAAATTAAATAAATTGTAGGTTGTGATGTAATTAGAGAGAGAAATGAGTATTTTATTTAGAAGGTTGGGTTAAAGTAGGTTACGGATATGGATAGTCTAAGCGCCATGTATGTATATACTAGTTATCTATGGATGAAAAGCATGCCACAGAAATCATCAAACAGACGTGCAAACTAAGGCTGTTATCGAATCGAGCTTTTATCGAATAGCTCGGGCTCGAGCTCGATAAGGCTCGGCTCGAATTCGATAATATCGAGCTCGAGCTCGAGCCTCATATTGATATTCGATAATTAATCGAGCCGAATTCGAATATTGCAATATTCGGTTCGAAAGCTCGCGAGCCCGACTCGATTAAATTACTTTAGATTTTGGGTACCGAATTCAAGCTTTCGGTACCGAATTCGAGCTTTCGATCTTGAATTAAAAAATTAAAAAAATATTATTTTCTTAATTTTATCGAGCTTTCGAATCGAGCTCGATACCGAAATCGAGCTTTCGAATCGAGCTCGAATACCATGATTTTTTATCGAGCCGAGCTCGAACCCGAATATAAAGCTCGTATCGAGCTCGAGCCCGAGCTCGAGCCTGAGCAAAAATGGGCTAATCGAGCCGAGCCTGTACAAAGCTCGGCTCGACGGTGCAAGACATGATCCAAGGATTATTTACTCAAAACATATATCATCAAAGAATCACTATTCCTTTTGAAAAAGTAGCATCAAAATTTTCCAAAAACAATTCTCAAACCATTAATTAGCAAAACGTAAATATCCACCACCTCAATCTTCAATTCTACATAATATTGTCAATTCAACTAACAAGCAGGCGGAATAATGATTTCGGCAAAATTTTGAGAAATCATGAATTAAAAGTATGACTGCATAATACCTTCAATCAGCCGACGTCGACACAAAGAAAAAAGGAACAAAGAATGCTCGTGCTGATAACGTGTTATAAAATTAAATAGAACGAGAGAATAATAGAAAAAACACTTTTCATGTATTACCTTTCATCCATAATACAACATTAGCTTCTATATAAAAAAAAATGCTTTTGTATAAAAGGAATTTGTCTTCAGTCAAGAAGTGTTGCTTCATAAGCATTTACTTTTCCTTTAAAAGTAATATTCCCTAACAACATAATTTTTCACCACAAATATTTTTTTGCCTAAAAAATGATAAGCACATCAAGAATCAAGATTACTCATGAAAACACAACTAAAACAAATAAGATACTATTATGCAACAAATCAAACAAGACGCAGGAGAATGAAATGCAAACCATCATAGCAAAAATAAGTACTATGATTCCAGTCAATGAATGACTACCAAAAGGGAGTTCATAGCCTAAAGATCTGCTTCAGTATAAGCAAAATGTCAAGTCAGTTGTTGTTATATCAGCAACAGGCAGAGGGAAGGAGGGCCACTGATTTCCTACGTTACCATATAAAATATCCCAACGATCCCATAATCATATAAAATCAAAAGAAGATGAGGAGTTTTGAGCCATCACTCTTACCTTCTCAACCGCCATCTCCACCTTCTCCACCAGATGCTTCATCTCATGCTGCAAGCAAGATTTGTCATCCGATGAAAAATTTGAACCATAGTAATCCAAAACTTCAGTCATTTTGTCCAGGTTTTGCCTTATAATTCAAGCATCTGATTTGAGATCATCCATTGGCCCTTCCTAAGAAGGGCGCTTACTAGATGGAGAACAAGGCAAGGGTAACATTCTCTCGTGGCTCATTCTTTTGCTTTTGCGATGTACTTTGTTGTCAACACCATGAAGATAGGTTGAGCTTCTGTGTCCAGAGATGAATGCCCATACCGAATCAAGCTCCCCCCTCTTCCTCAAGTAAAGATGATCCACAGCAGCAACTCCCAGCTTCAGTAAAAGTTCATCTACCTCAATATAAACAGCAGATGCAGAGGTAGTCATAGTCTCCTCATTCTCTAAGACCGGAGCAGATCCAGAATCGTCTTCAGAAGCATTGTCTAGCTCCATAGGTTTATCAGATTCTGAGTTTACAATCCTCCGTTTAATATTAGTATAAGGAGGAGACAAGTACTTTCTCTTCTTCCTCTCCCTTGATGCAGATACCATTTTGGGTTTCTCATCACAAGTGTTTTCATCAGAGGCAACTTCAGTCTCATTCACTTTTACCATCAAAGTATCATTAGCCCTTCTCTTACTACCCCCATGAGTCTTCTGACTTTTCAAAGATGAACCATTTGCAGACTTCCCATCATCTTTTTCCTTCTTCACATCATTTTTCTTCAGCCTTTTGAACTTCGAAATGTTTTTCTTATCCATAAGCTCAGCAACACTTTTCTTCTTCCTTCTCTGATAAACCTTATCATCAGCCATAGGGCCATGGCTTGGGGTTGGGACATCGTTCGTACACACTGCAGTCTCCTCAGCACTCTTGTCTTCCAAACCTTGGATAAAAAGTGGTTCACTATTTACAGGAAGTCGACGCCCACACTTTGCAAAATGATAAGAAGATATCCAGCTTCGCAAGACTGCAAGATCAATCAAACTCCCTACAGAAACACCTTTTGCAAAGTCTTTAACTTTTTCAACTATCCCAGCAGACTCATATTCTGGGATGGGAAGTCGATCAATATCCACCTCTGGCACAAGCACACCTTCCCTAACCCCAGCATTCGCTACCATAGGCCTTGCAAGATGATCCCTCTTCTCTAAGCATTTACATGTACTCTTTGACTCCACAACTCTGCCAATCTCATCAACCGCCATTTGCACTGCCTTCACAAAGCCCTTTGAAGAATTATCACTTGAAAACTTTGACTTCTCCTCAAGATTCGCAACAAAAGGTATCAGCTGCGATGATGATGGCAAGCACCAAGAACAAGAACCATCACCAAAAAAAGCTACAAGAAAACGACCCTCCTGCCTGTGTTTCAATGCGAAATCTGAAGCATCCCTCAGATCATAAACCTGCCCCGGCCACCAAGGATCCATGATCTTGATCCTCCCCCAAACTAAATCCCCTACTTGAAATCCATCATTTTGATTCTCCAACCTCTCACCATTCAAATCAATTCTCTCTCTTACTTTCCATCTCTTACCATCATCCCTCTCCACATTACCTGTGCAAGAAAAATCTCCATCACTAATCTTACCATTCGAAGAGCCATAAACAACTCCGCCGTCCATAGTGCCACCATACCCTTCACCTCCCAAATTCCCAATCTCCCGAGAGGAAATAGTTTCTTTATCAAAGACAGTAGCAGATGCAACTGAGTCAACATAATCTTTCTTCACATTTGGTAACCGAATCGGGTCAACTTTGAGTTTAGAACCAAATCCGCCCATTGGAATGTCAATGTCAGAATCCTCAGCAATAATTTGTGTCGTCGCCATAATATCAACCAGCCCAGCCATAATATATCGGAGAGATTTAGATTCCACAATTATCGCTTATTAACTACTGCCAAACAAATTAAATAAATAAATAAGGAAACCAAATAAATAACCATATCAGTTACGCATCATCTAAAAATCAACCGCAAATTCCTCCTAGGGTTTTTGCGCTAAAGCAATTCTAACAATCACATGGCAACTCAACAGCAACACTAACATATCTAAGAACGCATCACAAGCAACATTTGCAAATCTACTATGGAAGAAGAAACAATACCAAACGCAAAATGCTCCGTACACCTTCTCGCGAATCTCGCCCCAAGGTACCAATGTTGTTCTTATCTGAATCACATTTTCTCTCGTACAAGAATTAAAATAAAACGGCATGAGAGTACAAGAGTAATTACCAGAAGAATAAAATCAAATAGAGGCGTTCAACCACTAATGCACGCCGATTTTCTTCCAGAATCATAAGTTTGTGCAGTTCTTCCAGCAGAGACGCAGAGCACCGAACAAAAAGAAACAGATCTTCTCTCGCTCTACGGTGAGAGTTAGGGTTTTGAAAAGTGAATCATCATTTTGGAGCTAGAAAACCAAAAACGGAAGAAGTTTAGAGAGGGAAATAAATGTAAAAGCATTTTAGAGTTGCTTTTTTCAGGCGGGTGAAGTAGTTCGTACCTGTTATTCTGAGAAGAGTTAGAGCTCCCTAATCAAATCTCAGGAGTAGATAATTTAGTTTCACGCGCTATCCTTGCAACGAGATGTGTGAATCTGAGGGGTGACGTGGAATATAGATAGAGCGAGTGAGTGACCGACGGGATTTGTAGCGAGTGGTAAAGTAATGCTAGACGGTTGAAATCCCTTAGACCCACTGGTGACTGACAGCTGTCGATTCGTATTTCGGCGTATTGCGAAAGGACCGGTAGTGGGACGATTCAACGTGGCGGGGTTTCCATGTGGAAATTGAATTTATTAGTAGTTTCTTTTCTTGTGTTATTCAATTTTATCGATCAAAAATAGTTTAATGTTAGTTCCTCCGTCCCCTTATAAGCGGCTCAAAATTTTTCAACAAGATTATTAAGAAAATAAATGAAAAGGTATGAGAAAAATAGATGGAAAAGTATGAGAGAGAAGATAGTCAGAGGTGAGAGAGTAGATAATAAAGTACTCCCCCGTCCCACTAGAAACGACATGTTAGGATGTTGTGTTTAATACTTAATCCTTGTTGGCCCACTTATTTCAAATAGAATTATTTTATTCTTATTCCTTCATACTCTATCTACTACCTAGAATTAAATAATTCTATGGTTACTGCCGCCCAAATACACACAATGAAAATATTTCAAATGAAAATATCAACAAACCCATAATTCCATAATCTGCCGCCAAATCTAAAATTCAAATAAATTCTTTAAATACATATATGGAACAACTTCTCAGCAGACTATTAAACACAATTTAATCACAGAAGCAACTCCAGTTTTTTCAATCTTCACTAATGACACCCAAGAATCTCACCACCAAACAAAGAAACCAACTAGTCCAGTTTTTGCTCCAAAACTGCCAAAATGGAAAACTAGGTAGAGGGAAGCAGAAAGAAGCCAAGATCAAGTGGGATTGTTCTCGGAGCACGGTGAGCCGTATTTGGGCTGATGCAAAGAAACAACAAAATGTGGGTGAGGTAATTTTTCTTCAAAGTGCAAAGATAGGTAAGATTAGACCAAACAAAAGAGTAACGATAGATTTGGAATTGATACAAGGACGCGAGCTAAATAAAAGATCAACAATTAGATAATTAGCTAACGGAGTGAATTGTAGTAGCAGTACAGTTGGTAGGTGGGCGAAGAAGGGCTTGATCAAAGCCCACACTAGTGCAATAAGGCCAGACCTAACTGCTAATTGTCGGTTACTTAGGCTAAGGTTTTCTTTGGAATCACTAGAGTTTGATCGAATCTTAAATATCTTGAAGTTTAAGGATATGCACAACACTATACATATAGATGAAAAATGGTTCGATATAAGTAGGTCATCACACAGATTTTATCTTACTCCCGAAGAGGTAGAGCCACATAGAACTTGTAAGAACAAGAAATTCATCACAAAAGTGATGTTTATGTGTGTTGTGTGCCGTCCTTTATTCAATCCAGATGGATCGGTGTTGTTCGATGAGAAAATATGTATTTTTCCCTTCACGCAACAAATAGCACCAAAAAGGAAAAGCAAGAATCGAGCAGCAGGCACATTGGAAACCAAACCTATACCATCTATTACCAAAGATGTGATTAAAGCCTGCCTAATAGACCAGGTATGGATCAACAACGAAGTATGCTTCAAATGTAATAGAAACTGATATGGTTTTACAAGTACTGTACTGCATGCAGTTATAAAATTTAAGTATGCTACAATGCAGTTTTAAAGTTCTATCTAAAATGCAGTTCTATCTTAAAGTCTGCTACAACGCATTTCTATATTTAAGTATGCTACAATGCAGTTTTAAAGTTGATGCAGTTTCAGTTTTAGAGTTGATGCAGTTTCAGTTTAATATTTTTGAGCAAATACTACCAGCAATCAGAGAAAAGTGGCCAAGATATGCTAGCAAACATATCTTTATACAACAAGATAATGTTAAGCCCCACATCAAAGACAATGATGTCCAATTTAGAGAGGCAGCTAACAAGGACGGGTTTGATATTAGATTAATATCACAGCCACCTAATAGCCCTGACACTAATATTCTTGATCTAAGATTTTTTCGAGCAATTCAAAGTATCCAAGTTGAAACAGCTAGCTACAATGTGGACCAACTAATAAGTGCAGTTGTTCTATCATTTGAACGACTATCACCGGTAAGTCTAAACAAGGTGTTTCTGAGCTTGCAAAGATGCATGATTAATATTATGAAGGTTAAAGGCAACAACAACTACAAAATCCCTCACCTAAAGAAGGATAGTCTAATAAGTAGGGAAGCACTTCCAATGGATTTACAAGTTCCCAATAGCTTAGGGAGAGGTTGAGGCTGAATGTGGATGATTGGACAGTTGGAAGATGATAAAAGAATGTTCATTTTGTCAAGGCTTATGGAGCTAATATTTTGTAAATAGCAGCCTTGGGACAATGTCAAAGTTTTTGTTTACAGAAACCAAGAGCTGTGTAGTTGTAAAGTTCTATGTCTTATATTTTATGAATGAATGCATCTTTAATTCTAAGTTGTAGATGTTGTAATTTTTGTTTATGAATGAATGCATCAAAATTTGCAGCTATGAGACTACTAACAGATAGCATTACCAGAATAATATGCAGCAAAGTGTGCAGCTATGGACTATTACCAACTATTATCAACAAGGTAGCTATGCAGCAAAGTAGCTATGTAGAAGTATACAGTTATGGAGCAAAATATGCAACAAGACAATAAGTAGCTAACAGAACAATAAGTAGCAATACAAACATAGTAATCCAGAAACATTACCAACAAACAGCTACTATGAATTACCAACAAATTCATAGGACTATTACCAACAATAAGCAATAACAAATCTAGGATAGTTCTTCAGTCATAGTAATTGTCAAATTGCACTAGAGTTGTCATCATAATAATGTCAATAACCAATACAAAACCTAAGTGTGGGCATAATTCTTATTATTTCAAGCTTCATCACCCTCCTACCACAATAACAAGCAACTAAAAAGTAAAAGCATGCTGATTTTCAAACAACTACAGGAAAGATCTCACCAGATCATTGCAGGCTTCAGAGGCAATTCCAATTCTCGGTCCATATGCATAATTCTCAAGCGCGTCCTTGTATCTCCGTCTCTTCAAGTTATGCTCCTCCTTCGCACCTGGGAACCTTTTATTGAAAGATTCCGGGAACCGTACATTCACCTTCCTGAAGTAGCCGCGCTCCAAGAAGGAGGCGACGAGCTATTCTCCGCTCAGATCGACCCGTTCGTCAGCATCCCGGATTTCAGGATCTAGATCCTTAGGATCTGTACGAGACTTCATCATCAACTGAGAAAGGCTATCGTAGTTCCCCCCCCCCGACGGAGACATCTCGCCCATTTCAGATCCGGACAGATCTAGCTCTGTAGGATCATTTTCAAATGTCTCAGATCTGGAGAATGGAAGGAGAGAAATCGCAGAGGGGGGAGATGATGGCGCAACTTCACATGTCTCAGATTCGGACAATGGAAGGGGAGAAATCACGGAGGGGGCCGAGGACGAATCTCCGTCATAGGTCTCAGATCTGGATGTGTTATTCTTCATGGCGGAGGGTTGCGAATGGTGGACGGAGGTGCGGCGAAGTAGAGAGTTCGAGACGGAGAGGGAAGCGGCGCAAGAACAGAGAGAGAAATTGGAGAAATATGAGGGATTTAGGGTTACGTAGATCTGGAATAGAGTTAATAATTTAGATAGGTTAGATTAGTATTAAGTGTAGTTAGTAATAGTTAATTAGTGACTATCAGAAACTTAAGTTGGGATAAATACTTCTATTTTAGGAAACATGTCGTTTCTAGTGGGACGACCCGAAAAGGGAAACGTGTCGTTTTTAGTGGGACGGAGGGAGTATTAGAGAAAAATGAGTTTTATAATTAGAGTAGATGATAAAGTTGGAGAGATAAATGATAAAGTTAAAGAGATGATAGTTATATTTTTGCCAAATTAGGTCCGAGCCACTTTTAGTGGGTGTTTGGAACAGCTTATTGAAAATTGCTTTCAGCTAAGCTGGTGCGGAGGTGTTTGGGACGCCTAGCTTAAAGTTGAGATTCTCTAAAATTAAGTCAAAAATAGAGAAGCAACTGAAGCTAGGGCTGTTATCGAATCGAGCTTTTATCGAATAGCTCGGGCTCGAGCTCGATAAGGCTCGGCTTGAATTCGATAATATCGAGCTCGAGCTCGAGCTCGAGCTCGAGCCTCATATTGATATTCGATAATTAATCGAGCCGAATTCGAATATTGCAATATTCGGTTCGAAAGCTCGCGAGCCCGGCTCGATTAAATTACTTTAGATTTTGGGTACCGAATTCGAGCTTTCGGTACCGAATTCGAGCTTTCAGTACCGAATTCGAGCTTTCGATCTTGAATTAAAAAATTAAAAAAATATTATTTTCTTAATTTTATCGAGCTTTCGAATCGAGCTCGATACAGAAATCGAGCTTTCGAATCGAGCTCGAATACCATGATTTTTTATCGAGCCGAACTCGAACCCAAATATAATGCTCATATCGAGCTCGAGCCTGAGCAAAAATGGGCTAATCGAGCCGAGCCTGTACAAAGCTCGGCTCGACCCGGTTCGATAACAGCCCTAGCTGAAGCTGCTCCAGCCCAACTTTCAGCTTCAGCTTATTGCTTATGATTTTTTCGGACTAAATTACCTTTAAAATTTTTATTTAATTTCAAAAATTTCTCTACCCCTAATATTTATTAGAATTCTTTTTTTTTTCAACTAGTCGCGTCTCTTCCTCTCTTCTATCAATTATAGTATTATATAATATTTATATTAATTTAAAATTATATAATATTAGATTAAAATTATAAAGCAAAAAATAAATATTGAATAAGAATAATTTTTGAATTTTACTTATTTATTATAAAATAATAACACTAAGGGCAAAATAGACATTTCTTATAAAAGGTAACAATAAGCTACTTCTATCAATAGTATTCCAAACACTATTTTTATTATTTTTAGCACTTATTTTCAAATACTAACTGATTTTCAAATAAGCTGCTTTCAATTGCTTTAAGCATCTTTCAACACTTATCAATAAGCTTCAACTACTCCAAACACCCCCTTAATGGGACGTCCCAATCGGGAAAGTGAGTCACTAATAGCGGGACGTGTAATACCTCTGAAAAAAATATAAATAAATAATAATAGGGATTTAATTCCAATTGAATCCGCTCCGAAAATGAAATTTCGTCTAATTGAACTATTTCTCAATTTTGCGGACAAATTCAAAGTATTTAAGAGATATTTTATCCCGCGAGATTTTTGGATAATTACGGGATTATATATAATGCGTAAATATATATATATATATATATATATATATATATATATATATATATTTACGCATTATATATATAAGGGAGGGTTCTTTTGAGAACACCCCTTAATGAAGGAATTGAGAACAAATCTCCTCCTTCTATTTTGTAGATATGGATGGTTGAGATCAAAAGTTAAATTAATAGTTAAAAAATAAATTTTAAAAGTATTGAGTTTAAAAAGGGTAAATTGGTACAAAACCTTAAAAAATAGATACAAAAATGAAGAGACCTAATTCTTATGTCTTCATTATCCTCCTACACTCTCTACATTCTCTCTCTCTATTTCTCAATTTGCAGAAATCTCCCCCAATACACTACGCACATCGCCGCACCACTACAGTGCCGTCGTCCCTCCACCGTGCCGCCGCAGCAGCACCGTCGTCCACACCATCGTGCCTCCACTGTGCCGCCGCAGCACCGTCATCCTCCCACCGCGCCGCCGCAGCACCATCGTCCCTCCACCGCGCCGTTGCGCAAGACCGTCGTCCTCCCACCGCGCCGCCGCGGCACCATCGTCCCTCCACTGCGCCAGCTGCAGCACCGTCGTCCTCGCACCGCGCCGCCGCAGCACCATCGTCCTCCCACCGCGCCGCCGTTCATGAAATTCCGACAGATTTGAATAACAATTTTTTCTCCCTTTCTCTTCTCTCTCTCTCTCTCTCTCTACCCTAGACCTGTCAAAATTCGTCCTAAATCTGCAGAGTTCCGTACCAGATTTGAACAAATCCATCCCAGATCTGAATATATGCATCTCAAATCTGCAGATACTCTAACCAGATCAGCAAATTAACGAACGTGCACACAGAAAAAATGAAAGGTGCATAAAAATTCAACATGAAGTGCATACAGATAAAATGAAGAACAATTTTTTTCTCCCTCTCTCTTCTCTCTCTCTCTATACCCTAGATTTGTCTAAATTCGTCCTAAATCTGCAGAGCTCCGTCCCAAATTTGAACAAATTCGTCCCAAATCTGAATAACGAAAGTGCATACAGAAAAAAGAAAAAGTGCATACAAATTAAATGTAAAGTACATAAGATATTATTGAGAAAATTATTGAAGAAAGAAAAAGTAGATAGAAAAACAAGAGAGGAGAGAGAAGAGAAATAACGATAAAAACCAGAGGAGAGAGAGGAGGAATATTGAATTTCTAAATAAATTGGAAAGTTAGTTTTTGAAATAAAATTGAAGATTACATAATTACCTTAATGAAATTAATTAAGGGCTTTAAAATTAGAAACATCTCCTTTAATCTAAGCCATAAGGATGAGATGTGTTCCTAGTTCCTTCGTTAAGGGAGTGTTCCTAAAAGATCCATCTCCTATATATATATATATAATATATATACTTTTTACCTATAGGAATTTATTATTACATAATATTTGATCTTATATACTCTATATATATATACATACATACATATATACAAATCATATATACATATAGATATTTTCTCTCTCTCTTGCCCCCTCTCTCTCTCTCGTTAGTTACCCAAACCAAATCTTTTGATATCAAATCTTAAGATTTATGATGAATATTGAGAAGACTTGCGCGTAGGAGAAGGCAATGT
Source organism: Lavandula angustifolia (assembly GCA_028984105.1). Classification (NCBI taxonomy): domain Eukaryota; kingdom Viridiplantae; phylum Streptophyta; class Magnoliopsida; order Lamiales; family Lamiaceae; genus Lavandula; species Lavandula angustifolia. The sequence goes on from CM054824.1 coordinate 15,946,134, forward strand.
TCAACGTGACTCTTGTTATTGGTCGGCTATCCCTTCCGTCTCTCATACCCTATCACTTTCACTCATACGCAAGCTACTGGGGGAAATTGGATTTCCAAAGAAAAGAGAGAGCAACTGATGATGAGCCTAGCAGAGACTGTATTGGCTGAATTCAAATTGGGATGCATCTCCTCCACATTACACTACTTGATAGGGAAGAAGAAGAAGAAACGTTCTTGTGAAGTGGGAAGAAGAAGGAGTGTATATATCCTAGAGAGATCTTTTCAGAAATTGGAGCCATATCACCTTCTATTCTCTGCAAATTATCTCTCTTTGCCACTTTCCTCACACTCCAAGATTTTCTCCATCTCCCCAACCTTCGTTCAAAACATCGGAGACATCAAACGAGCCCCTTAATCGAATCTTGTGCGAAGAATCCGACGGAACGCTTCTCTTCCTTGCAGCGGAACTTCAAGTTGGTTTCTGTTCTAGTTTTGTAAGATCTTCCTCTCGTTAACGTTGTAATACGTTATACTTTGTGCATCTTCTTTTCTTTGCGCTGATAGCATCGCTTGGTGAATATATGTTTTACAAAATCTTTTGAATGAGGAAAACGTGTGTGAGTGAGTTGCTATTGAGAACCAATTCCGATTCTAATGCACCGTAGTAGATGCTAGGATCTTTGTCTTGGGAGTTATCACGTAACCTCTTTACTGGAATGATTTTGGTATGATCGAAATCTGTAATAAGATGTTAAACAATGAATGTTATCTGTTGCCTGCAAAGTGTTCGACGAATTGCCGAAACCAACCTTTTGTTTAATACTCGTTTTTTTCAGCCCACTTTCCGAACCCACCCCCTTAAAGAATCTGAACCCTATAAATAAACAGCAATGTATACATTATTCCCATAACGGTCCATAGCTAAATTCCATTCGGATCGAAAAGCGTGAGCCAAAGGAAATTTGCTCGCCAAGCCCCTCTCTATTCTACAAGAACAGAACAACAACTTTCGGCGGATCTTTCCGAATAACCTAACGAACTTTAAACCCCAAACCCAACACTACCGTGACCCTTGTTCTTCTGGCTTTCCATAGCCATCTTCCGCTCATCAATCGGAGTTCATACCGGGAAGTTACGCACTCCGGAAAACCACCTTTTGAAACTGCCGACTTTCTAAGCGGGCAGACCGGTGATTTTGCGACTCGGTTTCCGACCAGATAAGTGAGCAAAAATATCTAAGGCTTATACATTTAGAAAACTTGTACTTCAAGCTTTACAATGCCACTTCCCGTTTGTTAAACGGAGCTCGTACCAAAGAGATACGAAGCTCGAAAGTTGAGCTATTTGAACTGCGCACATGACGGAGCAGCAGTATTGATACGAAAATCTGTTTTTACTCCAGACGCTTAAACCTAACGAGAACTATATAATTGAATAGATCTTTCTTTAAGCTTCCCGAAAACACGTCTCGCATTTTTTTCGGAGCCCGGATCCAGGAGATACAAGCCGTCAAAGTCAAGCTGCCGAAACAGCACATTTACGCTGAACAGTGGACTTCGGCACGAAATCTGTTCGTTCTCACCAATTTTAAACCATCAAAAAATATATCGTTTGAAAGCTAAGTTCGTTGGCTTTCTAACGACACCCTCGGTTCGCGAAATGGAGTCCAAACGTGAAAGATACGAGTCCCCGAATCACCACTGGCAGAACTGCCGGTCCATGCAAGTTCGGACACGACTTTCCATATTTGAACGGTTCCCGATCGGGGACTAAATTCTATGGTTTGTACCTCTTCCAGAGTAGAACTGAGCGATGTGTTCGAAACCGTAAATTGACGGTCGGATCGTCCAGAATTGAGACGGGATGTTGATGCGAAAATTATTCGAAACAATTCTTTAACTTAGTTAATACCCTTAGGTACCCTTAAAGTTTGGAATAATGCCGACGCTATGAAAATTATCGAACGAACATGACTAATATCGAAGTATATGCAAGAGCATATTTGAGCTGAATTAAATTAGGGCAAATTTACGGTCAATAAAATCAAGCGATTCCAAAGTCGATTAGAACAATTGTAAAATCCCTTCTTGCCAAATTGTGTACATTAGAAGTCAAATTTTAAGACGATTAGATTGAGCTACGACTAAAGTTAGGGTCTCTCTTGTAGGACCCGAGGAAGGGCGATAACCCGAGAATCACAGCTACGATAAGACAGCACCACGAGGTGGGTTCTATTTTTCTCTAAATATTTTGAGTTATTAAGCTCTTAAATTATATGCAATGATGTTATCCATTGAAATATTTTTATGCGCGTTCGATTAAGTTTAATGCTCTTGTATTGATCGATCGAGATTCTTGTTTTGACCTAACACGGCAATTCAAGGATTGTGTACACCCCCGTTAGTCGTACAGTGGTTTGATCTCCACTGTGTGCTAACTCTACGGCTACAGAAAGGATTATCTGGAGAAAGGTCCGATATCCTATTTTTAAATGAGTACTCTGAGTAATGGCTCGAGACTCCAATAAAAACGCTCTGACGTGGATTCGTTCCGGAATCACAAGAGTAACTGTTGAACGCTGCAAGCGCGCAAATGAATGAAGAGATAAATATTTTGTATGCTTAGGAGTTCTTTTCGTTTTTAAAACCTCCTAAGTTATATGTTATGCTTTGGATAACCGCAAGTTTTAATAAAATATTTTATCAAATGCTAGTCCACTGGTTACTAGTACTCGGCCCAAAAATTTTCCAAAAATATTTTCAGGTTGAGCGGCCACTGCAGACGGACGGAGTCGAGGGCGAGGGTTGCTATCCGATACGCTAATTTCCACCGTGCTTAATTGATATTTTGCTTATTCGAGGATATGTAATTGTTTTGCTACTCCTTATTTTAAACTTGTTTTCATGAATATTGAACAAGATTTCTTCCCGGCGTTGAAATCCAATGAATTTAATTTCTTGAATTATTCTATATTATTCCCTAATTATAAATGCTCGTTTATTTATCCGCATTCACCACACCCTGTCACCCCCCCTCTTCCGAAAATCGGGCTGTGACAGGACAAAAATAGTGTTTTTTTTTGTGCAAAATACTTAAAATATATTTTAATGAAAAAAAAGTTCAAAAATAGTCTTACCTTTTAATCAAAGTGATTATTTAAGTAAGAATATTTTGTACATATTTAGATATTTTTGTTTCACTATAAACGTTATCTTTGTATCTAAAACGTATATCAAGTGTAATTTTGCATTAAAAAAATACAAAGGTATTTTTGTTAAATAACATATTTTTGCATTATCTCTTTCAATTACCATCTTTTTTTGTTTTAAACCTAATGAAGATGTTTCAATTACCATCCCTTTCAATTTTTGCATTAAAAAATACAAAGGTATATCAATCGAATTTTTTAGACATTTTTTTATATTGTTATTGAAAAAATAATCTAAGATTTTCAAAAAGTTAAAGTTCATAAATTTCTGAATTCAGAACGGAACATAATTGTATGTGAGATTAATTTTTGAAGAGAGATGCAGTATAAGAATGTGGAGATGAGTAGTGAATAAGACGGACCCACTTTATTTTATGATTAAGAGTACTATTTTAGGAAAGAGAACAATAATAGCGTGACAGTCCCACTAAGAAAATAAGACAGTAATAGTGAGAGAGAATATCCTAATCTTCTTTATTGAGTTTAAATATATTGGTATAGGATGAATACTAGTACATTATTGGGATTAAATGTCGTATATTTTCAAACCTACTTAACTTCCATCAAATAAACAATGTCAGAAAGAGCGACCTTTGAGAGGCCAGTGCGATTTTAACAACATTCAATTTATTTAGAAACAGAAATTGGATAATTCATCCATTCATATTCACCATTTTCTAATTTCGAGAGTGTGGAGTTCAAACAAGATTAGTACTCTAATTCAAATTGCAATTTTTTTTATATTATTAAAAAAATTTAGATAAACTATAGTATGATAATTGTATTACATATAAAGTGTGTGACATAATAGACTGCAAATTATCGAAATATAAAAACTTTTCGGTAATAATATCCATATATATACATGTAATTGTTCCTAGAAGACTTAATTGGTATGAATAATTGCATTCATACTTCATGATTTCTGTATAAACAAATGTTTTTAATATGTTCTAAATCAATCAAATGAAATTACCTGTCAAAAGTAGGATAATAAAATTACGAAGCAGTGGGAATTGAAGAAAAAAATCTGAATTCAGTTACAAATTCATAAATATGACTGGATCTAAATCTATTCAACTCGAAATGAAATCGACCAAAAATCCCAAAATTCATTTACCGCTCAAAATTAGTCGATTGATTTTCAAGGGTTTGGATCGCAGCCATACTAAACAATGGCGATCTTGGCGCCGGCCTCCTCCAGCTGCTTCTTCGCCTCCTCTGCCTCCTCCTTCGACACTGCCTCCTTGAATTTCTTCGGCAATGCTTCAATCAATTCCTTCGCCTCCTTCAATGCCAGGTTGGTCAGAGCTCTAACTACCTTAATCGTCGCGATTCTCGAATTGCTCGGCACATCCTCGATCACCACGTCGAATTCGGTCTTCTCCTCGACCACGGACGGAGCTTCTCCCGCCGGCGCCGCAGCTACGGCGGCGACGGGAGCGAAGGAGGCGGCGGAGACACCGAGCTTGTCTTGTAGGTACTCAACGAGCTTCTGAGCGTCGGCGAGTGTCAGGTTCGATATCTGGTCACCGAGCTCGACCACCTTCTCGGGAGCTTCGACGGCGGCGAGGGGGCGTACAACGGTGGCGCGGCGGCGGATGTGCGAGGGGGAGGAGTTGAAGGGGGATACGACTGTTGGTCCACGGAATGTGGATGGATTGAGTGCAGGATGAGTGGCTGAGGGTGTAGGATAAGATGGAGTGCGGACGGCTACGGAGGATAGCGCTAAAGCCATTGCTGCTTCAGAGAGAGAAAGATAGGAATACAGACAGATAAGGGTTGTAAGATGCATACCAAGGTAATGCTATATTTCTATATAAAAAAAAAGTAAATTAAAAAAAAAAAAACTATTTGAGCCACAAATATTTGATGGGCTTCAAGTCCATTGGTTGTTTAGGCCCATATGTAACAATGTTGTTTATTTATAATAATTCTTATTAAAAATAAACGTATGTGGTAAAAATTCATTTATGTTTAACTACACATTGTCAATTCCTAAGATAAAAATCCATTTGACACCTATTCAATGGCGGAGGCCGATGCGAAATAAAAGAACCCGATGATGGCGAAGTCCCTAAAAAACTGATAGTATATAGAGAATCAAAACATAATAATAGAAGTACAAAATTGGTGGTGACGGCCGTTCACCATCTATCTCTGCTATTATACTTAACTACCTATCGTTATATCATGTGTTGTGTTCTAACTTCATGTTGAATAATACTATTTTTTATCAAAGTAGTTTTTCTTGGAATGATTTTGTGCTTCATAAGTAAGATAAATTTAATAAATATTCCAAGGAACATAATTGTTGCTTAAAAGATAAAGAAAAGACAACGCGAAGTGTCTAAGGTGAATTGACTCGACTTTGCATCTAAATTATTCAATTTCTATCAATCTATAAATAATACTCCCTCCGTCCCAGCACAAGTGACACAAATGTTTTCGGCACGAGAATTTATGCGGTGGAAGATAAAATATGAGAGATAAATTTATAATAAAGTAAGAGAGAGAAAATGAGTGAGATTGTGAGAGAGTAATTGATAAAGTAGAAAAGAGAAATAATAAAATAAGAGAGATAAATGATTAAAGTAGGAAAGAGAAATGAAAAAGTATGAGAGAGAATTGATAAAGTAGGAGAAAATTTATGATTTTTTTAAAAATTATTTCCATTTTTGGAAGTGTGTCACTTGAGACGGGACGTCCGAAATGGAAAGTGTGTCACATGGAGCGGGACGGAGGGAGTATGAAAAAGACTAGACTTTTAGGTAGAGGTTCTGAAACGGACATTACGTTCAACAAAATAACTGAAAACTAGTTTAACACGAGAGCGATGGAAACATCATCATCCTGGCAAACTGAACCCACTCATGATTTTCTTCCACATCTGAAATTATTAGTCCTGAAATTAATTGTGTATCGAGTAAATTCGGTCAATATTCGGGAAGTTTTTACTCAAGCGTTTGTGTTCTACTCTAGCAGTTTCAAAATTGCCAGATCGATGCTGACAAGGCAAACTGGTAATAAAAGTGTTTCCCATGGGAGAGTTACTTATCCTTCACGTGTTGCCCTATTATAAATTCACACTACAAACATGTGGGCAAAAGAATCTAGAGCCTCAAACTTTATGAAGTCTTCTAGAGAAGATTTAGTTACGTTTGCGAATCTAAATTATTATAATTTTTTTCTATTGTATAAAGTTTAATTTTACGAAAATGTAAAACATAAACTTGATTTTAAGTTGGTACCACAATGTTTATTTCGTATAAATTCGGTAGTACGAAAGCCCACAACAAAATTTCTTTACTTGCTATAAATTATTATAAAACTTTAGTAATATGATACATAGATATGTTCGCTTACTCGTCAATGTGATAATAAATTGTCACGCGAGATATGTGCGCTCACTTGTCAATGTGATAATAAATTGTTACGCGAGTTTATGAGTTTATTACTTATATATTTATATTCATATTATAATTATACAAAGCGAGTTCCCAAAATTGAATTAAAAAATATTGTTATGTACTCCCTCCGTCCCATTATTAGTGGTCACCTTTCCTAATTCGGATGTCCCGCTATTAGTGGCGACGTCCCAAATTGGTAAAAAATTACCACTCTCTTTCCTACTTTATCATCTTATCTCTCCTACTTTATCATCTACTTTCATTATTATACTCATTTATCTCTCCTACTTTATCATCTTCTCTCTCCTACACTCTCATTATCACATTCATCTCTCTCTCCTACTTTATTATCTACTCATCTCTCATACTTTATTACATATTCCCTTAATTCCCGTGCCGAAAGGAAATGCGCCACTAATAATGGGACGGAGGGAGTATAAGTCAAAAACAGTATAAGATTTATTGTCGAATTTTTTCATGTCTAATTTATACAACTAATAGAATAACGATATCGACACATATTCAATTAATCCAATATATCTAAAATAATCTTTATGTGTACTGTTAACAAATCTCAACTAAGATATACAATTATTAATTAAATAAATACATCTGTTAGTATTCAATTAAGACAAAAACTAGTGGGCACCATGTTGCATATGCAACATGACTCAATTACTCAATTTTGATTCGCTTATATCAGCATGATATCATCATTATTATTATTATTATTTTGTTTTTAAATTTTTTTTTTAAACATTTTTTTTTTGTTTTTTTTTCTCCTTTATTGTAAGGACGGATGTGCCACTCTTTGTGAACAAAAGTGTCGTTTGTCTTAAACAAATTTTTTTTATTTTTTTCAATGTTTTTTATAAGAGAAGGCGTGTCATTTGTAATGAACAAAAATGTCATTTATATTTGAATAAAATATTATTTGTATCATTTACTGAATATTAATTATTTTTGAAAAAAATACGTTTTGTTTCGAAAAAAATGTCTTTTGTTTATGAAAAAAGTGTCAATTTTAAGAACGAAAGTGTCATTTTATCTCAAAGTGTCAATCACACTAAAGTAAAGTGTCACTCACAATTAAGGAACGTGTCACTTTAATCTAGTAATCAATATGAAACATAATAACCAGAAATGTTACCCAAATGTTGGAACAAGTTTTATTTCGTAATGTAGTATAATTTTCTACTGTCAATTGTCTCTGTTGTATGTGTCAATCATGACAAAAGAGCGTGTCAATGATGAGCAGAGTGTTTGTTTAAGCCATAATTCATAGTAGAGATCAAAGTGTCAATTGTCTCTGTTGTGCGTGTCAATCATGACAAAAAGAACGTGTCAATGATTAGCATAGTGTATGTTTAAGCCATAATTCACAATAGAGAACAAAGTGTCAATTGTATCTGATGTGCGTGTGAATCATGATAAAAAAACGTGTCAATGATGAGCAGAGTGTCTGTTTAAGCCACAATTCACAATAGAGTGTAGAGTGTAAATTGTCTCTATTGTGTGTGTCAAACATGACAAAATAACGCGTCAATGATGGACATAATGTTTATTTAAGTCATAACTCACAGTAAAGAATAGAATATCAATTGTCTCTGTTGGATGTGTCAATCATGACAAAAGAATGTGTCAATGATGAGAATAATGTCTATTTAAGTCATAATTTACAGTAGAGAGCAGAGTGTCAATTGTCTATATTATTCGTGTCAATCATAACAAAAGAACGTGTCAATGATGACCAAAGTTAATTTTCTTTATTGTGAGTGTCAATCATGATAAAAGAACGTGTCAATGATGAGCAGAGTGTCTGTTTAAGCCGTAATTCACAGTAGAAAGTAGAATGTCAATTATCTTTACTCAAAGTGTCTTGCAATAAATAAATGTGTCATTTATTTACAAAAAAATGTCAATTATTTTGAATAAAATGTCATTTTTTAAAATATGAGTTATTTTAAACAAATGACACAATTGTTCACAATAAATGACACTTTATGTTACAAGAAATGACACTTTAATAAATTAGTTAACCAATAAGCTCATAGCTAACGCAAGGATCTCAATACTCCAAACAAAATTAAATTTCCAGTAAATAAAATGACTCTCATATTTAGAAAATCTACTGATAAAACCTAAGATAACAATAATGCGAAGAGTTACACTACGAACAACTTGCTCCAATATTTTAATTCAAATTAGCGGCATTTACCTCAAACACCATCATTCCTCACACTAAACCTACTTCATGTGGCAATTAATTTTCCAATATCACATTGTATATAAATATGCTAAAAACAAGAACAAGAAGAATCAAATTACAATATCAGATTTCAAAAACTACCAACTTAGAAATCAATTAATAGGCAGAAACCATGAAAAATTCACCAAATACAAGTAAAAATCATTAAATTTATCCAAATCCTTCATAAATTTGGAGAGTGGAGGCGGATAGAGCGGTGGCGGATCTGGAGGATCGCACGGAGGTGGATCCGACCACCGGAGTGACGGAGGCGTAGACGTGAGAAGCGATAGCAACGGAGGTGGAGACGAAGAAGAACGAAGGCGACGATGACGGGGGTGGAGATAGAGAGGGCGGTGGAAGAGAGAGGGAAGTGGAGAAAGAGAGAGAGAGAGAACGATGGGAGAGAGGGGAGTGGAGAGAGGGGGAGGACGGTGGGAGAGAGAGGGAGGAGGACGGTGGGAGAGGGGAGTGGAGAGAGAGGGGGAGATATAGAGAGAGAAATGGGTTGGAGATAGGCGGCAGTGGGAGGGAAGACGAGTGTTTTAATTTAATTTTTAAAAAAAATATTAAATCGGGTCAAAATTGAGTTAAATTGTATCAAAATCAATAAATTGGAATCATGTTGCATGTGCAACTTGGTGCACCCTAGTCCATCTCTTCAATTAATTGACACAAATTAGATATAGAAAAAATGGATTTATGATCCTCCCACTGCAGAAATCAAAATAAATCATTAATCTTTGTTTCTAAAATGTAATTTACAACTAATTATGTATGATCATTAGCCGATATTTCATGGTAAACTAAAAAAATTGACGTGGTTTTACTTTTATCTTAACACGAGGGTAAAAAGAATGAATATTTATATTTCCGAAAAAGGGGCGAATAGTTAGGTAGCAGTCATACTTCAAAATGGAATGGCAATGAACACAAAGAGTCCTATATAGAAAGTTGATATTCAATTTTAACAAAAATAGCTACGCTACCTTTCCACGTGCCTATTTTTCCTGACTTCAGTTCGGCATTTGTTTTCCGCATGATTCACTTCACCCATAATGTAATTAATCCATTGATAAGCATTCCACTTTATACATGCATGCGCAGACAATATTTTCACAGTTACTCTACGCACGTTCAAGACTTGACATACATACATGATATATGATATATGACTACCATGTGGTCCCTCTCACACACCGATACACAAAGAACAGCAGAAACCGAGTTCCAGACGAAAACCATAGAGAGAGAATGTTATTAACTTGAGAAAATCCTAATTAGTTATGCAGGATAAGATCGACAAAAAAGGACAGCTTTCAAAGTCGATTAAGACAATATCTTTAAGTGGCAAGATCATATTCAAAAGTAAAATCTCAATCAAATCAAAAGCTAGTTTCAAAAGGCAACAAGGATGCGTACGTACATATTCAGATACTACCAATGAGCTTGTAAGAAGGGAATAAAGATAATTATTTAATCATCATATGGAAACGACTAATCACGTACGGAGAGTACTAATTTCCCTAATTAATAAACTTGTTTCTATTACCATTTATAGATATGAAGTAAAAGAAAAAGTGAACACCTCAACTCACCACATCACCAGCGTAGGTTAATGCACAACATATATAACATGTAAATGTAACATAACTTCGTATTTTATCTCACTAACATTATATTGCGACAATATTATATATATATATATATATATATATATATATATAGAAACTTTAAGACAATTACATATATAATACTAGGGAAATTAACTAATTTATATACCGAGCAGTAACGGATCATGCTATAACTGTACGGCGTCGGAGGGTTTTAGCTAGAGACGGGCAGTCATTCAGATTCAGTCCCCGTTGAGTAACTGTAGAGACCAGAGATCCTCCATACTCCAAAGGTTCTCGTTCGACTCGGTCGGATAATGGCCGTGGAAGGGTTCCATATTGCCATTGAAGGAAGGTGGAGAGTAGGACTCAATTGCATGATCCGCAGGGTAGGAACTGGAGACTTGGCTTGTGCTCGCTTGATCATTCTCTGCAGTTTGAGCTGTACAGTTCTCTGCTTGCTTGATATGCTTCTGGATTCGAGTCCTCCAATAATTCTTTATTTCATTGTCTGTTCTTCCCGGTAGATGCTTCGCAATTTTCGACCACCTATTGAAAAAAATAAATCAATTTAATTTAGTACGTAGCCAGAAATTAATCAAAACCAATATTAAATTATGTACCTTACACTAATGTTTAAGGAAATTAAAAATATTAATTGCCAAGTTACGATTATACCACTATACTTTGCTATAGATTGCAATTTTCGTTTTAAAACAAAATTTCATAAATATATATAGATATTTATATATAATTAATTTATGACACCATAGAGATCAATCACAAAAATATTTTGTGAACCATATATTATATGATGTAGACTTATTATATATGTCAAGGACTAAAGGTGATGTGACGGCTACCACTTTCATCCTTATTCCTAGATTAAATCACTCCACAATCTCCAAAAAAATAAAATATAAATATAAGAATGAAATGTATATTTTTTTAGTAACATTGGCTAAAGTTATATTAATAGACAATTTTCCAATTTTTACGTGAAAACAAAATATAACAAGCCATGTTCTACGGCTGAGATTCAATATTTGTTGGCATTCCCAATTTAATTGAAGGAAAGTTGGAAGGCAAATTTGAAGGGACTCGAGAAACTGCAAATAACAAAAAATAAAAAAATAATTAAAAAATTATATATGGTACAGTATATGGCAACCTCTCGCTATCACAGTTGATACTCTTAGGCATGGTTGAGATCCATTTCAAAACACAAAATCATCTAAGTCTCTCTCTCTCTCTCTCTCTCTCTCTCTCTCTCTCTCCTCTCTACAGAAGAAAGTGTGGCATTGGATTCACGTCTCTCAGGCAGGTAAAATCATCTCTAAATTCGGAAGTATTTTTAATCAGGAAAACTTACAAATTAATACAGCAAATAGTAAAAAAAAAAATCAAAAACTGTGGAAACTTTTTTTCTGAATGATCGTTGAAATTTCAAACAATTTTTTCTAACATTATATTATTCTGGTATTATTCTCTTTTACCCAATTTCATATAACAAAACTCAAATTTACTCAATCCTTATATTTACTACACAAAATACCCAATTTTACCTACAATATCCCTAACTTTATGAAAAAGTCAAAAAGTCGAGCGGGACTTGATAGGTAGAGCGGGATTTCCCGAGCGGGATTTGAGCGGGAATTGAGTTGGGCGTGAGCGGGATTTGAGTGCGTGAGCGAGATTTGAACTGGGCGTGAGCGGGATTTGAGTGCATGAGCGGGATTTGAGCTGAGCTTGAGCGGGATTTGAGCTGAGCTTGAGCGGGATTTGAGAGGGCGTGAGCGGGATTTGAGCGCGTGAGCGGGATTTGAGCGGGATGCGAGCGGGATTCCGTGTTCTATTTCAGATATCCGATTTCAATCATTAACGCAGTCTAACAAGTAGGGGGTTTAAAGTAAAATTGGGTATTTTGTATAGCAAATATAAGGATTGGGTAAATTTGAATTTTGTAATATCGATTTGGGTATTTAAGAAATCATCCCTTATATATTCCTATTGCATTTAATCGTCATAAGAAATTCTCAAATAGGGAAGAATTCATGGACATCCATGGGTCATGTCTTTAAAGGGTTGAATCTCTCTCTCTCTCTCTCTTCTTGATGCTTAGTTCCATACTTCCATGCTTTCACTTATGATGCAAAATTTGAATTAAATGTATTGAAAATATAAAAAAACTAATAATTTTCTGGGGAACCCTTTATTTGAAAAGGACAAACAAATAGGGCAGATGTCAATTTCAACATAATTAAGCAGCAAATAGGAGCTTCTTATTCAAGTTATTGGAGCTTTAGACATGGCCTTTATTGCTATGGTTTCTACTAAATATGGGAAATATATTCAATCGCCCAATCCCTTTGAATTTCACTTCACAATAAATGCCTTTAAAAAAAAAAAGAACAACGACTTTCAACATTGTTTTTTTAATTAAGACCGTAAAATTAACGGAATAAATAAGCAAGACGTTTCTTATTTATAAAAAATAGCAAAAATAACTAAATAAAAATAACAGAGCTTGAAAAAACAGATTTCTTTAAACCTCTATAATCAAGGTAAAATCTTGCATTATTTTCCATTTTAGGATCTTTAGTGCAACCAAGAAAAAGTTTAGTGGTTTTCACTGTTAATTTTGTGTCTACCGTGTGATTATGGGTTATGGCATTATCTTACTGGTTTATTTAATCTCCTAATGCATTTATATATATATGTAAATATATAATAGTTTTATTGCCATTAATTAAGTATTTAAGGAAATTTATGGACTGGAGTATATTTTGGTGGCCATAAACTTGAAGGTCGCTGGTTTCATACGGGCGAAAGGTCTCTCTCTCTCTCTCTCTCTAAAATATCTAGTTCTAGTTTCACTAATATGGACGAGCCAAAATGCAACACAAATGCACAATTATTGTAGCTCGCGGTTCTTGGAAGATAAAAAAACAACAAAATCTCATTTTATTTTCGGTAAATTCTATCCCCTCTTTTTTTAAAGTATATATTCTTTTATTTCGAAAATAGATAATTACCATATTTTAATAAAAAACCCTACCTAAAAAATAAATGGTATTTACCTATTTCCCCACTTAGCATGCAGGTCCATAATCAGAAGCTGCTCCTCCGCCGTGATATTTCCTCGTCGGACGTCCGGCCGGAGGTAATTTAGCCACCGGAGACGACAGCTTTTTCCGGTGCGCTTCAGCCCTAGAACCAAACACAAACAGAAATAACACGTTTTAGGGCTTCATATATATAATAATAATATAAATATATGTGTTTATTTATTACCAGCAGATCGAGCTAGAGAATTCCAAACGCCTTCTCCATGATTTGCAATGTAGTTCATGAGAATCAGATCCTCTTCCATGGTCCATGGCCCTTTCCTCACTTCAATATCTGTAGACTTGCATGGTTTCTTATCCATATTGGTAGAGAGAGAAAGAGGAGAGAGATAGAGAGAGAGTGATACGTTTGTAGATAAATGAATAAAATAATGGAGGCGATGCTCAATTTATAGAGTCTCCGTAAGAATGTGCTATTAATTGACATCATAATTGATGCCTTTTAACCTAACATTGTTTTCACATTATTATTTCTAATTTGGACATTACTCAATTGTAGATAGGGCTGTTTAACGGACAAGCACTCTCATTGGATAGTGTCGAACGCTCATATATATTCGATTTTATATTAATTATATTATCAGTTCACATTTGAGAATCATGTTCCAATATTAACATTTAATTAATCAAGTCGAGTTAAAAATGAGGTTCAATCAATAGATATAACAAAAATGAAATTAGGATATTTTATATTTCAACCAATCAAAATAAAAAAGCAAAAAAACATAATACTACGTACCCAATAAAATTGAATTATGACGACAATTATGAAATCGTGTTAACTAAAAGATTTTGCAGTTATCTTAGAGATGGACTAGTGTGCATCATGTTGCACATACAACATAATTCAATAACCTAATTTGGACTCATGTTTGACTTGTTGACCTGCTTTGACTCATGTGTTGACCTGTTTTTTTTTTCGTATTTGTTTTTTTTTTAGTATTTTTAAATTTTTTTTGTCTTTTTTTTGTCTTTTTTATTTTTTCCTTTTTTTTTTGTCTTTTTCGTTTTTTCGTCTTTTTTGTTTTTTTTCGCCTTTTTCGTTTTTTCGTTTGTTTTCATTTTTTCGTCTTTTTCGTTTTTTCCGTCTTTTTCGCCTTTTTTCGTTTTTTTTTTGTCTTTTTCTTTTTTTTTCGCCTTTTTCGTTTTTCGTCTTTTCCGTCTTTTTCGCTTTTATTCATTTTTTTTCTTTTTCATTTTTTTTCGCCTTTTTTGTCTTTTTCGCCTTTTTTCGTCTTTTTCGTTTTTTCATTTTTTTCGTCTTTTCGGAAATACAAAGAATGACACGACACTTTTTTTCGTTTTTTCGTTTTGAAATACAAAAAAAAAATTCGTTTTTTTCCCCTTTATTATAAGGACGATAGTGTCACTATTTGTATACAAAAGTGTCGTTTGTTCTAAACAATGACACTTTTGTTCGTTTGTTCTAAATAATGACACTTTCATTCGGGACAACTGACACTTTTGTTTATTACGATTGACACTTTGAGTAACGTTTCTGGTTATTATGCTTCATATTGATTAGTAGATGAAAGTGACACGTTCCTTAATTCTGAGTGCCAATTTACTTCAGTGTGATTGACACTTTAAGATAAATGACACTTTCGTTCGTTGTAATTGACACTTTTTTCATAAACAAATGACATTTTTTTTCGAAACAAATCGCATTTTTAAAAAAAATAATTGATATTCAATAAATGATATAAATGACACTTTATTCAAATACAAATGACACTTTTGTTTGTTACGATTGATACTTTGGATAAGTAACAAATGACACATTTATTCATTACAAATGATACGTCTTCCTTATCAAAAAAATTGAAAAAAATAAAAAAAATTATTTGTTACGATTGACACTTTTGTTTGTTACGATTGACACTTTCATATGCAAAGAGTGACACGTCCATCCTTAAAATAAAGGGAAAAAATGAAAGAATTTTTGTTTGTTGCGATTGATACTTTTGTTTGTTACAATTGACACTTTCGTATGCAAAGAGTGACACGTCCGTCCTTAAAATAAAGGGGAAAAAACGTTTAAAAAAATGTAAAAAAAAGTATGATGTCATGCTGCCGTCAACAGGTCAAACACAGGTCAAAGCGGGTCAAAATTGGGTAATTGAATCATGTTGCATGTGCAACATGATGCACACAAGTTTTTGCCGTTATCTTAAGTATCTATGGAGGATTCACTTTTCTTTCTTAAAGCACATAAAATCCTAGCGGTTTATTTTGGGACTCATACGTCTTTAAATATTAATATTAATATCAACATTTTATAAGCTCCCACATTTCTTAGTATTTTTTATAAAAAAGATTATAAGACCGTTGACCTTCCTGATAAAATTATGGGACCCGTAATATGAAAGGTTCCTGACTTCCAATTCCACATATATAAAAATATATAAAAATGAAGTTTATACATATCACTCTAGATTATGATTGTCGATATTATGATATGAATTTGTTAATGTTCATTTTCTACCAAGTGATTCCAAAATTGCGATTGATCTCTTTTTTTTATATACTCTGGGGTCTATTTAATTAGATTGTTCGTGTTCATTTCTATTTAGATCTTGTAGTTATCTTATTTTGTTTTATTGGACAAAAGTGATGTTAAAACTGTTAACAATTACATTAATACTATGAAGATGGCAAAAGGTTTGACTCCACGACAGAGAAGATCGATGTAACATATTCAACTCCAAAAGATGTGAATTAGACAAAGTAGTAGGCTGGCAGAGACCTTGGACTATATATACACACATATATTATGTATGTCTATATAGAGGGAGAAAGTGGTAGACAGTTAAATATTATCCTTGTGACGTGGATTAAGACAAATTAGTGGTAAATAGTGCTTACACAAAATAGATTATATATATAGAAAGAGGTAGCCAGTTAACAGATGCTAATAGTAGCTAATCGCTATTTGTCAGTGTGCTTTATGTAACATAAAATATGTTTTGTTTTGTTTTTTTTTGTCAAATATTAAGATATATTATTTCTTCAACTTTTTTTTTATTGGAATGATTTGTTTTAGTTCAAATATTAAAATATATATTATCGTTTTCCTTTGGATATTATTAGATCATGAACATGCTAAAGGTCGACAACTCCAAATTATACCGAATTTCAAATTTTCTATATTATTTTTTACACATTTATTATTTCACATCAAAATGACAGACACATTTTGCCCCCTAATTCATGTTGGAAATTGGTTTTGATCTATTGATAATTGTGGCCAAGTATTCTTAATTATAGATTTATACGTTTCGTTGATCGTCGTAGTATATTCGTATTCTCAAAACCAAATTTCGACGAGTGAGAAATATATTTGTTAAATTGGTCACTTGTGGGGGCATTTTCGTAATTAGATGCAAGTATTGTCAGACAGTCCGACCCATTGCTCGGCCCGTCTCTAGGCAAGTGAACTTGTGTTGTCGGGTTTGAATTTGGATCTAAGTTTGTTGGTTGGTTATTGGTAGCCCTGATTGAAGTTGTTAACATGCTAAGTCTGTTGGACTTGTTGTTAAGTGGACTTGATGGTGAGAAGTTCACCTGGTTGATCTGCAGTTAGCCTGTGTGGCTCTTAAACTGTCTGCGAGTTCTGAGTACATCAAGAGTCTTGATGGTCCAGAAGCATCCATGAAGACTTGAAAGATTTCAAGTAATGACTTTTAATGACCAAGTAGTCGAGAGATTATTTAATGTCTTGAGTCCCTTGACATGGTGGATGACATTTATTTATATAGAGACATCTGCAAGCATTTCATACACATGCATAACACGAAAAGTTTACAAGATATCACGAAAATCATAAATCACTTCATTTGCATATATAGTTTAGTTTTGTGTCTGCCAAGTTCGTATCTTGATTCAGCTTGCCAGAGCCTTCCCAGTTTGTGGTGCTACTACCGGGAAGGAGGAAGCTATTTTATCTTTATGGACAGATTGTCAATCCGTGAGCACTAGTCGGGGCAATACTGTCTTGCGAAAAGAGAAAACTCGACTCGGCTTTAATATGTTCAGTTAAGTCAAATCTATCCAGTTTGTCGTTTCATATTCAGAAGAATCATCAACCCAGACATTCTGCCTAGAAGATCCAAAAAATTGTTGATACGAAATTGGTTGTAATCTAGTATCTCAATTTCTATTATATTTTCAATTACTCGTTATTATTTATGCGCTTTTCAAGGCTATCGGTTATTTATAACCAACTATTCATAATCTAGATCAGCCCTCGGCCTTTGATTATAAGCTTAATGTATACTTATAAACATGTCGAAAACAAGTTGAAAATCTGAATTAGGCAATTGAATCGTAAACTTCAAACTACATATGAGCACTTTTCATGATATTTGTTTGTTCCAATTCCATTAATAGTTATCTAGCTACTTTTACTAAGTGTACAAAATTTGTGGATGAGAGGGAAAGAGATTAAGTTGTTGATTCAAATACGTTTGAGACTTGAGAAAGAAGTAGACAAGATTCGATGAAGAGCACGTAGAATTAGGTATTTGAGAAAATTAAATCACTTCTTATCCACAAAAAAAGTAGTCTATGAATTAAGGGGGAAGACAGGAAGGGACAAAATCAATTGCTTTGGATTAGGATCTCTTGTCTACACTTAAGCTATTAAGAAATTAATCAAGGGTTTGGAATGATTGATTCCTAACGTGCAATGGTCCCTCTTTAATTAATCTAGCTACCCACCTTCTACTTTAATCTCCCTTAACTATTAATTTCATCGTTTATCATTTATGTTGAAATATAAGGTAAAAATATCGTGCTATGATTTGATTGGTGGGGTTAGTAGTGCCCTATTTGCACTTGATACGTGTAAGATTGTGTCGACTAATAAAACTGTAAGATGTATTTTTAACATACGCTGTCGTATTATCGAAATCTAGTAACTAGCTAGTAGCTTGTACTCTAGTTTTTGCTAGAAATATTTTGTGGGAAGAGATCTATTTTAAGGAAAAAGAAAAGGTTTTTGGACATTGATTAATTAGGTTATTAATCTTGGTCGTACTAGGTGTTAATCGTGTACTTTTGTCCTTGTACGGCGTGTGATGAAAAGGAAGAAGAAAGGTCGATAGTTTAAGGTAATAATTATAGTAAATTGCAAGTAGTTTATTATCTCTAAATTAAGCATGTAATATGACATAATATGGGACACTTAGTGGTGGATGGTTATTGGTTAGTATCACTTTTTGTACTAGCTTATAATATTATTTGATTAGTACTGTAAGACTTCATAAACATTTATATAATTTCTAAAAAATCTCAATGTTTATTATTTTTAGATTTTCATGACTTTCAAAACTTTGTGATTATTAACTAGCAAACAAAAGATATTGACGTGATTGCACCTTTTAATGCACAAAAGCTTGTGTATACCACATTTGTATACCCTTGTGTGTACCACACCATAAGGGTATTGATATTTGATTTAATGAGAAATGTCGCATATCAATACCCTAGTGGTGTGGTACACACAAGGGTATACGAAAGTGGTACATATAATCCGCTCCGCTTTTAATGTGATAGTATAACCGTGGAGTTGAAGATTTTTTATTGAAAAAAAATTATGAATTTGAATCTCAATAACTAAGAAATGTTTAAATGTGAATATATTTTTATCATGTAAACTTGTGAATATACACTTTAAAAATGAATGCAGTAGTGTATTTTATTGATAATAATAATGCACTTTCAAATTATCAGACTTTTAAGAGTTTTTTTGAAATCTAACAAATATAAATGCAATACATAGTTTTGTTTTAAAAGTATACATTTATCTTGAAAGTGTCATATTCACGTTTTCATATGGTAAAAATTATTCTCAACAGAACCTACACTATTAACTATTTCCGATTACACCCACAAACATTAACCACCGATTCTTCATCATGAAAAAAAAAAACTCTCATTGTGCGTTAATAAACAATAATTAAAATAAAATAAAATCATGGTTTGTCTTGGACAATAGGACAAGCAAATTTAAAAAAGCAACAAAAGGTTCAAAGAATTGGAAGTGTGATTAAGAAGCACCAGTTGATAATCTTTCCAAGTGTTGGCCACATGTCATGTAACCAAGCAAAGACAAACCAAAAACTAAAAATCATCAACTTAATTAATTAAAACCAACTTTTTTCCATTTCTCCACAAAGTACATCTTTCCCATTAGAGGAAACCACTTTGATGAGCAATCCATTCACACAACTTCCCAAAACGAAGAAAAAATCAAAACATATTATGGACTTTTTAGCTTTTTTATCACCATAAGCCATGCTTTCACTTAATTTAGACTCTCTGTGTAGTGATTGTCAAAAAGGCATCTGCTTAACTCCAATCCTCGGCCACATCAATCCACATTTCGTGGCCAATAGGATCGGGTTTCGACAGCCGAGAATCCACAGCCACACAAATCTTTGGAGAAATTAATGATGGTTTTTGGAAGTTGTTGTTTAAGCTATCTAATTAATTTTCACTATTTTAGTAAGATCTTTCACGAGCCTCTGCCTTCTCAATCTGTACTTGTTAGCTTGTTTAGGGGCTTTTCAACGTGACCGACTACTGACGCCTGCTTTTCTGGATTAATGCATCTTCTCTTATTAATATAATAACTCATTTCTCTCTCTCCATAGTTATCATTATACGCCAATAAATTTACGGTTTTTCTTTTTAACTATGGTCTAGCGGTGAAAATAAATTACTCCCTCCGTCTCATTCCACTTGTCTGGTTTCTTTTGGGCACGGAGATTAAAAAAAGTGGGTGGTTGTGTGTAGATGAGTATCTGATTGTGTGTAAAGAGGTAGGCCCCACAAATAAAAAGTGGTAGGTTGTGTAATAATTATTTTCCTTTTTTGGAAACAAGACAAGTCGACTGGGACAAACCAAAAAGGAAAACAAGACAAGTCAAGCGGGACGGAAGGAATAGTTCGTTCATAAAAGTTATGAGTTGAGATAAAGAAATGAAAGGGGACTGGCTGAACTTAGTGTAACGTGTTTATGTTTGAATTTATCGTGTCGACATGAAACACGTCATCATGATCACATAAATTGGAAACACTAATTACACTTAATAATTAATTAGAATAGGGAACGCAAATATTTAAAGAAAAAGCCCAAACCAAGCCATATAAAACTCCTCCTTCCCACTAAGCCAGGCCCGGTTATCTATCAGCCCAACATAAGCCCAGCCGAACTCACCCATAAATCCATTAAAATCGCACGTAAATAAGTGATGTGGACCTCGAAGATGTAACTTGTGCTTGAAAAATCAATAAATAATTTTTCAAAAAATAAAATTTGGGCTTAGAAAATCAATTGACAATTCGTGATAAAAAATATTCAGTGTAAAATTAAAATTAAAGTTTTGTTATAAACTAAATAGAACGAGAGAACAATAGAGAGAGCGGAAAATAGATGTATATTATTATGAGGGTGTAGACATCTATTTATAGAATACAAGATAAGCTGCTAGGGTTTAGATATGGTCATCATATATATAGTAAATCTTATCTACAACACTCCCCATTGATGGACCATCCCTAAACAGAAATTGTTTCTCGTTAAAACCTTGCTAGAAAAACTCAATGGGATAAAAAAATGGTCGAAGGAAAAAGAGTACAACTGCTCCACCTCTATATAGTCATTTTTTATCCTTGAGTCGGCGCATATCGATCTTGTGTACCAATTTCTTGGATGTTAACGTTGGTAATGCCTTTGTAAAAGAATCCGCTAGATTGTCACTTGAGCGAATTTGCTAGATGTTGATGTCGTCACTCTTTTGGAGATCATGTGTTGCATAGTCTGTTTTTATGAATCAATCTCAATGACTCATTTACTCGTGTGTCGCATTGAATATCTCGTTAAAAACCTTAACTAAGAAAACCCTTTGGGAAAAAATTAGAAAGGAAAAAAGAGTACAACCATTTAACCTTCAGGGTCATTTGACCTTTAGGAGTCAATCTAATCTTCAGAATTATTTACAATTTGTTACTCCCCCTCAAGATAACAATATTCAAGGTTATCTTCAAGGTCTACACTAATATGTGCAACACAAGTTTAACTATCTTCATAAAGAATAACATGTTTGTCTCGAAGACAACAAAGGATGGTCAATACCATTTCAAATCCTCAAATTGCACATAAGTAAAGTAAGGAACTTCTGGTCCTAAACCATCTTTGTTATCTTCTATAGGTCTAAATGAGTCTCCATCCACTTCAAGTGATTGAATCAACCATTAGATAGACATGTGGATGCAATACAATGAAATCTCTTTAAAGACCTTTCGGGTAGGTCGACTAGTGTAACTCCATCAGGAAGAATATCGATCTACAGGTCGAGATAATTATTAGTTCAACCCAAGTCTTTTGATTCTAACTCCATCTTTAGGCATGGGTTGATTTCATCAAAGTACTTTTGTACATAATGATTCACATATCCTTTTCAGGAGGAATTTGGAGTGATGTGTTCTAATTTTGTATTCCGCGGACTTCTTATCTATTAGCACCAATAAATCTATTACGCTTCTGGCGCTAATGAGAATCAATTGATTTATATTTTCTACGAGGAACTTCAGTTTGTTCATGGTGCATATACAATAGGTATATGAGATTTTAGTCACTCCTTTTGCACTAAATAATTTGATGAACTTCTAGTTCATAGTGCGTGAATCTAAATAATTAATCCAACGAGATATTTGCGACATTCAATCATTTATATTTCATATCTCCCCCTAATGTCGACGATGATGTGAGTTAGATTATCAAATCAACATATCCATGAATAAAATAATCCATAATGATTTGCTCTATGTAAGTCATTTGTACGAAGTATACATACAAGTATTATGCTCTTCAGGAGTTTCAATCAAACTCAAGTCATCATTTTTATACCCTTCTATCAAGGAATACACATCGTTCTTATTATATCATATGCGACTATACTATTTCAGCCCTTACAATGACTTTTGCAGTCTAATTGAAAACATCTTTTTGACTTGCATGGTTTGAGCAAGTTAAATCCTTCAGAGATCTTCATATATATGTCACTATCTAGTGAATCATATTGATAGATATTTATTACATCCATAAGGCGCATAACAAACCTTTTGTGACATAAGTAGATTAATCACACTCTAAAATATAATGGCGTCTATTATGAGAGAGTTTTGATAATTGATTCCCGATCTTTGAGAGAGACTTGTGTTACGAGTATTGCCCTATATCTCGCAATTTTTATTTATCTTTCTAACAAAGACACATTTATATCATTCCGGGAAATTTTCCCGATTTTGGAACTACAGGTCCAAATGTTTCCGGCTTTCTAAGGAATTTTAGTTCACATTCTATGACTTCGTTCCTCTGTGGCCAATTATTTATATCTTGACAATATCTTATAGATCGTAATTGAGGATCCTCTTTTTTCATTTTAAGAGTCATATTAAAAGGCGAAAATACCGTCGTGCATCCACGACGATATTTGATATCTCCAATATTTTGAGATCTCAATATTTTCAGATGCTTGTCGTTCTTCAAAAACTTTTATTTGATTGATAATCATTCGCCATTGTTTGGTTCATATATGTTGGGTTATGAGTCAGTAGATGGTATTCAGCTGATTAGTGGTTAAAATAATATTGGGGGAAATCATAGTAGTACTATGAAATTGAAGATCCTAAAACCCAGCTG
This sequence comes from Lavandula angustifolia, assembly GCA_028984105.1. Classification (NCBI taxonomy): domain Eukaryota; kingdom Viridiplantae; phylum Streptophyta; class Magnoliopsida; order Lamiales; family Lamiaceae; genus Lavandula; species Lavandula angustifolia. The sequence goes on from CM054824.1 coordinate 15,969,431, forward strand.
ATATCAGTAGTATAGTGTCGATAGGATTAGCTGATGTATAGGCTAGACTTTTCGTAGTTGTTTATCTTTTGTCTAAGTCCTCGTACGGGGTAAAGCCGTTGGATCGATCTTCCGACAAGGTTACTTTCCGTAACCCCACGTCATCAGTGTAATCGCTTGCATTCTTCTGACTTCAGCTGTATCTGACCTCAGTAGGAGATACCCCACCAGCTGATAGTTATCAGTAGAAGAACATAATGCAAAGCTCAGTACCTTTGCAGTCATCAGCTGACCCACCAAAGCCCTATCAGCTCGTCAGCCGACTCAGCCGAAGAAGACAGAGACTGTCTTGAGTTTACTGTATCCGACAGAAAACGACCCAGTCGTATAAGTCTTTTCGAAGTTCAGCAGAAGATCATACGAGGATGTGGACTAGTCAACTCTAATCTCTGACACATTCTCACCTACTACAAACCTCGACCAATGAGAAGCCGACACGCTTTATCTGCTCGAAACAACTAAAGCCTGCTCCCATGTACAGTATTAACTGCTCTGCTGCAATAATTCGAAATTATGACCGTTTTCTTTGGAAGCTTGTGACACGTGGCATCGTCTTCTCCAACGGACATATGCCTGCTCACAACTATAAATAGAGAAGAAATCTGAGCTCCACGCACGGGATTCACAAGGGAAAACGCTCAAGCTCAAGAACACTCTAGCAAACTTAAAGATCATCCAGCGAAGAACTTGCCTTCATAGAAAATCATTAGTTCTTCACTCTAGAGTTATCTTTAGATCCCCTTCTTCTCTAGCTAAGCTCATTGCCAAATTTATAGCTTAGAAATTCGAAGGAGTTCACTTTCTGTGAATTGTTCTTATTGTAAGAACTCCTTCTTAGTTGGAGATCATCCTGATGAGTCGATTTCGTACCTAATTATTTCTGTCCGAAAAGTCTCTTAACTGCGGGCGAGACGCTTTTGTTGGCAGTTATGCAGGAAAATAGGCTGATTTGGCACGACACGTGGAAATGATGTGGCAACGAGTTTCCAGTTGTAATGGCGAGATTTTGAGCGGATTTGGCCAAGAAAAGAAAGAAGGAAAGAAGAAGAAAAGAAAGGAAAGAAGATAAGGAAGCAAAGGAGATAAATAAGGAAGGATGAGATATTACCATATCTCATAGATCCTTTCCTTATCCACAAAGGAACCCTAGTTGTGATCTAATTCCTAGGAGCATTATAAAAGGATGAGGGAGGCACGAAATTCAGCAACCTTTACAACCATCTTCTCGCGCCTCGACCTCCTCACAACCTCGAAACATCAATCCTTTTCCGATCCATTCATTTCCGAAGCCGCCGCCGCCGATCGAAGCCATTGCCACCGCCGCCGTTCCTATTCCACCGCCGAGGAGAAGAACCAACGACCATTCCATTTACTTCATGCAGTTCCTTTAGTTTACGTAGAAGAAAACATCAATTTCGTAATTCAGCTTTTTAAAGTTCGAACCTTTAGTTTAGTTCGTTTCTTGCTTCCGTTTGTTTTGAGAGATCGAAGACCAATCGGTACTCTTGATCCTATTTCAATTTTAGTTTTAATTCAGTTTGTGTTTCGTTTAAATTCAGTAAGTGCTTCGTTTTCAGTTTTAATTCATATCTTTATCTTATTTTCAGTTTTCGTGCATGTTAGGATTAGGGTTACGAATGATGTATGTTCTGTTTTGCAAAGTGTCTTACATGTGCAGTCAGGACAGTTTAATGAGTAGCTAAACTTTTAGTGGTCCGGTAGGATGTAAAACGCACACGTGAACAGTACATGAGGCTTAGGTTCTAATAATTAATTGAAGGGTTTCGGGTTAATTCTGGTTTATTTAATCTGACTAGTAATTTAGGATTGGCCACCCTAAGTTGCGTAGTTTGTAGCTAACTTAGTGTTGGGTGATGATTCAATCCTCAGCATGATCATACTTGTGGGAAATGACTCTTATCTTCCATACTGAATCATGCTCAGTAGCCTCGTGCTCTGAACTGTTGAGAAGATTTGAAGATCCCAAAACCCTATCTGATTAGTGAACCATTCCTTTGTATTTGTATTTGTCTCTGAGGTTTCAGACTCAGTAGACACTCTGCTCTGGTCAAGGCGCTCAGTAGCTTATTTGCCTCAGCACCAGTACAGAAGACTCAGTGATCTTGGACTCGAGCGGGCAAGATATCTGAAAGACTCGATGATATTGGACTCGGCAGGAGCAAGATATGCGAGAGAGTCGGTTGAACCGAACTCGGCGGGAGTAGTTCATCGAACTCGTAGCTGATCTTCGATAGACTTATCTCGGCGGTCTATCTACCGAATACAAGGTCGACTCAAGCAACGGCGGATAGTCTTCGGGATCGGTCGAATCTTTTAAAAGACAATCGGCATTGTCATGTACGAGGAAGAGAGAAGTCGGCTTCGATGCCGTCTTGAAGTTTGTGTTGTCTCAACCACTTCATTCACCTCAACGAATGACAAACATACACGTGTCTTCTCACCTGCTAAAGCTGCAGTCAACCTTTTACCTAAAAAGGTGGGAAAGTACACTGTTACCTACACCAAAAGAGCCGTTTGCTACCAAAAAGAGAGAGAGAGAAGAAGATCGTCTCCAACGGATCTATTTCAATCTCTGCTCTATAAATAGAGGGATCATTCAAGATTTGAGAGACGAGAGAATGCGCGCATAGAACACGAGAAAGCATTCAAACAAGCGAAATTAACGACTAAGTCCTCCGCAAGAATCAACCGAGTTATCTCCGGCGAAAGACTACATCCAGCTCAAAAGGAACCGACATAAGCTTCTAGTATCCAAGCGACTGACACGAACCTATAGCTAAACCCTCAGCTGTTCGTCGCTCTAGATAGCTACATTCTCGTTCCTTATCTCTCTAACCCTAAGCTCACTTGTTATATCTATAGCTTAGACGAAGGAGTTCACATTTGAACCCAATCCTTATTGTATAAGGACTCCTTCACTGTTGGAGAAGTTTGTCAAACACTTTAAGTTTGATAGTGTTGTAAACTGAGACTTGGATCAGTATAAAAACCAAGACGCGGCTTTGCCCAGTGTGCAAGCTGACTGAGACTAACTCAGGATAATAAATAGCCTCCTGATCATTCGGGACAGTGGACGTAGGATTTGAGCGATATCCGAACCACTTTAAAAATCCTGTGTCTCTTACTGCTTTCTTAACTGTTGCATTGATTTTACTATTCATACTGAACATCATATTTAAATCAATCAACTGTCTCAGCATACTGAACTTTTAAATCTACTGAACTGAGACTTAAAACGTTCTCTCACAAAAATTTATTTGGGCCTACACAATTCCGCACACTGAACTCTCCCTGAACGATACGGGTCGACCTAGTCGGTTAGCGGATCTCGAGATGAGTCAGTACTCTTTTAACCTTTAACTCGATTCGGTAACGGTTGTGCAGTCTGCTGAACAGCTTTGCACGGACACCATCCTGAATAGGACTGTTCAAGTTCGAAATTGAGAAATCGAGTCAGGTGTATTCACCCCCCCCCCTCTACACCTGACCGTACACTCGGGACCAACACTTAGTACTTCCATCGTTTCTCGTGGAATAAGGCTAGGTAAGTAGCAAATTTATTCATTAGAATAATTGGATTAAATCGGTAGGAGACTATTAGATGCCCAACATACGAGTAGGCTCCTATACTAGGCTCCCTTAGTTCGATAAAGATGTTTAGCTATTAAATCTATTGATTGCCCAACAACGTAGGTTGTAGCTAAATTAGGGAAGTAGCCGTTTCGATGCCCAACATGGCGGTTATCGACTAAGTAAGTGGGAGTGAGGATTACGCAGTTTAAGTTACGGTAATCTATAACTAGTTGATTCATGAGATTAATTCAGTTTATGCGCCTATGATTGGAAATACGTGTGTGTGAATATTCTGCTGGACCCATCTCTCAACTGTCTAGTTTAAACAGTTTATTTCAGTTTTCAGTTTTTTCGTTTTCTTTCAGTTCTTTTACAAGTTCTTAGTTTAGATAAAAACCCAAAACTTGCGTGGTTGCTAACCAAACCCAAGATAAGTAGAAAAATAATATGTCTAGTCTTCCGTTCCCTGTGTTCGATACCCTGTGAGCTATACTGATATAATTCTCTAGTTTTGCAGGATTATTTGGTGCAATACAACGATCACCAAATTTGCGCCGTTGCCGGGGAACGGTGTTATCTAGTTTTATTGCTTTTCTACTAATCTTATTTGTTCTTTTAAGCGTTGCATGAGCAGGTCTTCCAACCTTAACCTCTTATTTGATCCAGAGGTCGAGAAAACAGCAAAGAGGAATAGGAAGAGGACAAAGCTGCAAAAGCAACAGATTCTGTCCGAGGCAGGAAACGTCTTAACTGCCCGGTCAGGAGACAGAACAGACGCCGGTGATCAGATCAGCGACTCAGAACCAGAGACTGTTTGATTCGACAAAACAAGGTAGAATACTCCAGTAACTAGCTCAGAATCAGAGGAGGAAGAGATGGAAGAAGTGCACGATCCACAACCTTTGAGGATGAATGCCGGATCGCTTGACATGGGAGCGGACTTACCCTTGTCCAATCCAAATCACAACTACCGAACAAATTGATGTCAAGCTGAACATGGTCGCTGCCATGCCGAAGTTTTATGGGAGGACGAACGAGAACCCAAATTATTTTTTGGCGTCGTTCAACCAAGTCTGCTACCTGCACCGACAAGGCAATTTGGATGCATTCAAGCTCAAGGCTTTTCCATTCACATTGCAAGATGGAGCACAAGCGTGGTTCTCAAGTCTAAAGCCAAACACGATCACGACGTGGGCCCAAATGCGTACGGTTTTCTTGAAAAAGTATTTCCCGCAATCAAAGACAAATGCACTTAAGAAGCAGATTTCCGGGATCACTCAGGAAATCGACGAAACCTTCGGCACATATTGGGAGAGATTTGGACGACTTGTCGATAGTTGTCCTAACCATGGCTATTCAGACGTGGAGCTTTTGCAAATCTTCTATCAAGGTATGACTGACGAAGCAAAAGTCATGGTCGATATTGGCTTAAAAGGGAATTTCCATACAAGTCTCTATGAAGATGCAAGAAATATTATTGAAGGACTTGCGGAATCTACCTCACAATACAAGGGGCCGAGAACAACACGGAGAGCTATAAATTGGTCTCATTCCGATTACATGGATGAGATCGATACTAAAGTGGATGCAAAATTCAACCTATTGCAAGACAAGCTCGATTTAATACTTAAGCAGAACGCTCCTGCTTCGAGCCGATCAAATACCGATCACGCATGTGGAGCATACGGAGAGAAAGGGCATACGTCGCTGCAATGTCTGGGAGAAGATGTAAATGTAGCTGGAAATTGGAGCGGCCAGCAAGGGGTTCATCCGAACCTCCGTTGGAAGCAACCGGAGGAGCATTTCCAGCCGAGGAATATGCCTCAATCACAATTTTAGCAATCATACCAGCAGCAACAAGGCTATCAACAGTCGTACCAACCTCCTAATCAGAATGGCTATCAGCAGGCGTATAGACCCCCGCATCAAAAGCAGTTTCAACAGCAGAGTGCCCCTTTGCCCCGCCCGCCGAGCAAAGCAGAGCCCTTTAGAAAAGCTTTTGGCCGAAATGGTTTCTTCGCAGAAGGACACTACTGCATTTCAACAACAAATGCAGCGGGAGATAAATCAGACAAAGAAGGATCAGCAAGCTACGATGGAAAACTTGGCCAAGCAGATGAATAAGCTGAATTCTACGATGCAAGAGATGAAGAGCACTCAAGGACAGCTTCCAGCTCATACTCAGCCTAATCCGAATGCTATGGCTAATGTAAGTCAATTAAGTATGTGCGGTGAAAAGGAAACAGATGGAGAGAACGATTCCCGACTGCCCAAGCGAGTGGAATTTCCAGAAAGTCAAGTACAACAACTTATCCACCGCTATGACAATTTGTACCAGACACCTACTAATGGTACAAACTGTGCTAAACAGCAGTCTAAAGCATACAAACCTCCACACCATCGAATATATCAGCAGCAAAGTCCATCGCCTGGCCAGGCAGACCAGGGATCTTCTTCGTTTGAAGAATTGATACGCGGAATGATTGCTTCTCAAAAGGAATCAATTACATATCAGAGGTAGATGAAGAAGGAGATAATTTCAAATCAAAATGAGATCCAAGCCATGAAGGAAGAGATGCGACAATTGAAGATGGACCAACAAGTTACCTTGGAAACTCTGTCCGAGCAAGTGTCCAGACTAACCAGTTCACTCCAAGATCTGAAGGGAGGTCAAGGGTGTTTACCTTCACAAGCTCAGACACAGCCCAATCCGAGTGCCCAAAACTGCAACCAAATTACACTGCTTGGAGGAAAAGAATTGTCTGGCCCAACTGTACAGGCAAGACACCTAGAGAAGTCCGCAGCGATGAGGAAGGCTGCAGATCAGCCCATACCACCAGAAAGCTTAAAGAAGCAATATGCTGAAGATCCAGAACAAGAACGGGGCGAGGAGGACGTCCTAACAGGCCAGTCGGAGCCTGAAAATCTGATTCCTCCACCATTTCCCAAAGCTTTGAAAAGGAAAAAGACGCCGAACAAGGAGTACATGGACTACCCTAAATTGTTCGAAAAATTGGAGATCAACATTCCATTCCTTGAGGCCGTGAAAATTCCTAAGTTCAGAAAGTTAGTAAAGGACGTTATCACTAGAAAAGTCCCGAAGTCCGGGAAAGTCGTGATGGGCCACTCCATATCAGCAATTATTCAAAGGATGCTACCCGCTAAGTGTGCTGACCCAGGTATGTTTACACTACCTTATCTGATGGGTAGTGTTATGATTGAGCAAGCTATGTGCGATTTAGGAGCGTCCATTAATGTTAAGCCATTGTCCGTCTATAATCAATTAACTGGAGCTGAATTAGTGCCCACTAAGCTGATAATTCAATTAGCGAATAGGTCATGCATTGCCCCTGTATAGGTTTACTTGAAAATATCTTGGTCAGAATTAACAACTTTGTCTATCCAGCAGATTTCTATGTCATAGACACAAATGATAGGAAAGTTGAGGGTACTGCGGGTGTTTTATTGGGTAGATCGTTCTTAAAAACTGTGAAGGCCATAATCAATGTAGATGAGGGAAATTTATGATTATCACATTGCTGAAGCACTTAAGAGGTCATTTGATCATGAAAATGAAAATGCTTTATCTACTGACTCCATTGAAAGCTTTGTCCAAGAATATCTTGAGACGTATGTGATGCAGGATAAGATGGAGGTCACCTTGACTCAAGGGCTGACCGAATCAGATCTCGAGGATATGAGGGACGAGGAGATCAGAGGAAGCATCTTGGCCTTATACGCAACTCCAGAATTAGCAACTGTCAACAGTGTGTCTCAGCTGCCCAGTCAAGACGACTCTGTACGAGAATGGTTGAAAGCCGTGGAAGTAAAGCGCCGACCTGAAAGAGACAAGAAAAAGGCAGCAAGGGAGCAGACTACCATCGTCTTGCAAGGGGATAGACCATCAACCAAGTGTGAGGAAAAATTTCGGAAGAAGGCCTATGAAGATTTTGAGTGGTATAAAGACCATGGGAAGAGATTGAAGCGGGTGATCAAGCCAGTGGATGAGACTCCACTGTTCATGCCGTCACCCCATTGACTCTTGAAGAGGAGGTCTAGCCGAAGACTTTAAAGAGAGGCGCTTCCGGGAGGCAACCCGTATTTTTTTTCCGTTTTTCTTTGATTTGGTATTTTTAGTTTGATTTTCTGCTTGGTGTTGTTTCTTTTCTTTTTCAGATTTTTGGCTAAGTATGGAATTGGGATTTTCACCTACTGTACCAACTGCCTAATCGGGAGATCCAGTTTTATCCACCGGGACCTCGTGTCTCGAGTGCCTTTCCTTCTGCAGATCAGGATACGGTGCAAACTCTAAGGACTGATCTAGATTCCCTTGGCCGCAGAGTAGATCACCTTCGCCGCACAAGTTATGAGCAGACTGCCTCGTCTGCCCAGGCGAGGCGACCGGTGACTTTTCTTCCCCAATTTTATTTTTCATTTTTGTGTTTTTGTTTTATGTTCTTAGTCTGTTTTTGTGTGTTTTTCTTGTTCTTACACTTGATACGGATCAAGTGTAAGGAGGGGGGTGTTTCTTTTTATTTTTGTCTTTTGTCTTTAGTTTTAATTTGTTCTGACACTTGGTAGGGACCAAGTGTAAGGTGGGTGTTTTGTGTTTATTTTGTCATGCCTTCTGTTGAGTGATGATTCAATCCTCAGCATGATCATACTTGTGGGAAATGATTCTGTCTTCTATACTGAATCACGCTCAGTAGCCTCGTGCTCTGACTGTTGAGAAGATTTGAAGATCCCAAAATCCTATCTGATTGGTGAACCGTTCCTTTGTATTCGTATTTGTCTCTGAGGTTTCAGACTCAGTAGACACTCTGCTTTGGTCAAGGCGCTCAGTAGCTCATCAGCCTCAGCACCAGTATAGAAGACTCAGTGAATACTTGGACTCGAGCGGAGCAAGATATCGAGAGAGTCAGTTGAACTGAACTCAGCAGGAGTAGTTCACTGGACTCAGAGCTGATTTTCAGTAGACCCTTCTCAGCTGTCTATCTACTGAATACAAAATCGACTCAAGATCGGGCCGACGCCTTACCGAACTCCGAATCTTTTGATAAGCTATCAGTGTTGTCAAGTACGAGGAAGAGAGAAGTCAACTTCAGTTGCCTCGAAGTTTGTTCTGTCTCAACCACCCCATCCACCTCGACAAATGACAAGCATACACGTGTCGTCTCACCTACTAAAGCTACAGTCAACATATTTCCGTAAAAGGAGGGAAAGGACACTGTACCTACTACACAAAAGAGCCGTTTGCTACCACAAAAGAGGGAAAAAGAAGAAGATCGTCTCCAACGGATCTATTCTTCTCTCCACTCTATAAATAGAGGGATCATTCAAAATTTGAAACACACAGACACTAACGCGCGACGCCTAGAACACAAGAAAGCGCAAAAAAGAGCGAATTCCAAAGAACAAAGTCTTAGCAAGAACTTGAAGAACAATCTCCTGCGAAAGACTACATTCTAGCTCATAGGGAATCAAGCTATACCGACATATAAAGCCTCTAGTATCCAAATCGACGTTACACGAACTCAAAGCTTACCTTCAGCTGTTCGTCGATCTAGAAGCTACTCTCATATTCCCTATCCCTCTAACCCTAAGCTCAACCGTTCTTATCTATAGCTTAGACGAAGGAGTTCACATTTGAACCCAATCCTTATTGTATAAGGACTCCTTCATTGTTGGAGAAGTTTGTCAAACACTTAAAGTTTGATAGAATTGTAACCGGGACTTGCTCGAGATAATCCCCAAGCCACGGCTTTGTCCAAGTGTGTGTACAAGTGGACCGATACTAACTCAGTATAATAAATAGCCTCCTGATCTATCGGGACAGTGGACGTAGGATTGTTGATATCCGAACCACTTTAAAAATATCTCGTGTCGTTTACTTCTTGTTTCATTGGTTTTACTGTGCATACTGAACATCATATTTAAAATCGATTTAACTGTCTCAGTATTCTGAACTTCTTATCTACTGAACTGAGACTTGCATAAAACGTTTTCCTCATTAAAATTGATTTGGGCCTACACAATTCCGCACACTGAACTCTCACTGATCGATACTGAATTCTGACCTAGTCAGTTAGCAGATCTCAGCTGAGTCAGTACTCTTTTAGCCTTTAACACGATTCGAAACGGTTATGCAGTCCGGTTCGAACTATTTCGATGCGGCACCTTCCTGAATAGGACTGTTCGTGTTCGAAAGTTGAGAAATTTGGATTCAGGTGTATTCACCCCCCCCCTCTACACCTGAACTCACTCACAGGACCAACACCTTCTCTCTTTATTTTGTCTTTTCTCTCTTGCTCGAGGGCGAGCAAGGTTTAAGTGTAAGGAGGGGGGTATTTTGTGTCGAAGCATGCCAAAATTTTTTATTTTTGAAGTGTCATTTTCTATGATCAAGCTTGTCTTATTTGTGCTTTTATTTTCAATATGCTTGCTTGTGGACTTTGTGAAAAGTAGATCTAGGCACGTATATGCATGTAATTTGGGATGACGAAAAATAAACTTTGTTGGATCAAAATTTTATAACCACTCACTTAAATTAGATTTGAGCCTTAAAGTAGGACACTTCCTACTATTCTTTTGAGAGTGTTTATCCACAAAGTCGCAATATGTTTGAGTCACTTGTGATAAATGATAGGAGGCACTAGGGATTTTTAGCCACACGGCCGCGACAAAATATTTCCGACCCTACATTATCCCTTAGTGAACCAATTTGAGCCTTGACCGTTTCTTTGATTTGAGTTAGTAAAATTTAAGCCAATGCCTTTTTAAACTTTCTCTTGACCCATGTTATTGCATGTTTTACGAACTCTTTTGTGCATGAAAGTTAAAATCCGAAGTTTTACATATGTCTCCTACCTACCCAGTCTAGACATGCTGCAGAGAACATATTGGATAAAAAGTCTAAGTGTAAAAACTGCTCTATATAAGCAGAATTCAAATTGTTCTGTCTGTACAGTTGAGACAGTTTGTGCCCAGTTTGCAAAAAAAAAAAAAAGAAAAGAAAGAAAGTATATGCCACGAAAAAAAAAGGGAAAAGAAAAAAAATCGAATATGAAACGTGGCGTAAAAAGGAAGAGTATGGGTGCATAGTATTGATATTGTAGCATTGAAGTGAATTTTCTTAAGTGGTGGGAATTTGGTGTCTTGGACCGCACAGTGAGAGAGTTTTACATGCATAACATTGATTCTGAATTTTAATGGAGCTTAGTACCCCTAGGACCCTTACCAACATCAATTTGTCTAAGTCCTAAGCCCCATTACAACCGAATGAGAAAGACCTCCTTGATATTGCTATTGTGATGATCTCTTATCGTGATTGTGTGGATTGTTTTCCTTTGAGTGGCTTGAACCGGACCTAGATTAGTTGAGTGTTGAGTGAAACTTGAGGAGATCCACATTGTTTAGATTTTGACCAAGTTGATATATATGTGCTTAGTTTCAAAATTTGCATTGTCTACTTGTTGGATGAGATCATGATTGCATGATTCGACATTGCTTGGCTAGTTAATTGGTGTGGAGAATTTCGAATTGATTGGTATGGCTTCTGGTGTTCGTTTTGTGAGTCCGTTGTTATTTTCTTTCTTCCGTTCGTGTCGAGTCTTGTTTTTGTTCTTGGTCGAGTCTTGAGTCTTTTATTTTGTATCTAAGGTCTTGGGGAAGACCAAAAATAATTAGGTACTTATCTTTTGTTCTTCTTATACTCGAGGGCGAGTATAGTTCAAGTGTAAGGAGATTTGATGAGTCGATTTTGTACCTAATTATTTCTGTCCGAAAAGTCTCTTAACTGTGCAGGCGAGACGCTTTTGTTGGCAGTTATGCAGGAAAATAGGCTGATTTGGCACGACACGTGGAAATGACGTGGCAACGAAGTTTCCAGTGCGTAATGGCGAGATTTTGAGCGGATTTGGCCAAGAAAAGAAAGAAGGAAAGAAGAAGAAAAGAAAGGAAAGAAGATAAGGAAGCAAAGGAGATAAATAAGGAAGGATGAGATATTACCATATCTCATAGATCATTTCCTTATCCACAAAGGAACCCTAGTTGTGATCTAATTCCTAGGAGCACTATAAAAGGATGAGGGAGGCACGAAATTCAGCAACCTTTACAACCATCTTCTCACGCCTCGACCTCCTCACAACCTCGATACATCAATCCTTTTCCGATCCATTCATTTCCGAAGTCGCCGCCGCCGACCGAAGCCATTGCCACCGCCGCCGTTCCTATTCCATCGCCGAGGAGAAGAACCAACGACCATTCCATTTACTTCATGCAGTTCCTTTAGTTTACGTAGAAGAAAACATCAATTTCGTAATTCAGCTTTTTAAAGTTCGAACCTTTAGTTTAGTTCGTTTCTTGCTTCCGTTTGTTTTGAGAGATCGAAGACCAATCGGTACTCTTGATCCTATTTCAATTTTAGTTTTAATTCAGTTTGTGTTTCGTTTAAATTCAGTAAGTGCTTCGTTTTCAGTTTTAATTCGTATCTTTATCTTATTTTCAGTTTTCGTGCATGTTAGGATTAGGGTTACGAATGATGTATGTTCTGTTTTGCAAAGTGTCTTACCTGTGCAGTCAGGACAGTTTCATGAGTAGCTAAACTTTTAGTGGTCCGGCAGGATGTAAAACGCACACGTGAATAGTACATGAGGCTTAGGTTCTAATAATTAATTGAAGGGTTTCGGGTTAATTCTGGTTTATTTAATCTGACTAGTAATTTAGGATTGACCACCCTAAGTTGCGTAGTTTGTAGCTAACTTAGTACTTCCATCGTTTCTCGTGGAATAAGGCTAGGTAAGTAGCAAATTTATTCATTAGAATAATTAGATTAAACCGGTAGGAGACTATTAGATGCCCAACATACGAGTAGGCTCCTATACTAGGCTCCCTTAGTTCGATAAAGCTGTTTAGCTATTAAATTTATTGATTGCCCAACAACGTAGGTTGTAGCTAAATTAGGGAAGTAGCTGTTTCGATGCCCAACATGGCGGTTACCGACTAAGTAAGTGGGAGTGAGGATTACGCAGTTTAAGTTACGGTAATCTATAACTAGTTGATTCATGAGATTAATTTATTTCATGCGCCTATGATTGGAAATACATGTGTGTGAATATTCTGCTGGACCCATCTCTCAACTGTCTAGTTTAAACAGTTTATTTCAGTTTTCAGTTTTTTCGTTTTCTTTCAGTTTTTTTACAAGTTCTTAGTTTAGATAAAAACCCAAAACTTGCGTGGTTGTTAACCAAACCCAAGATAAGTAGAAAAATAATATGTCTAGTCTTCCGTTCCTTGTGTTCGATACCCTGTGAGCTATACTGATATAATTCTCGAGTTTTGCAGGATTATTTAGTGCAATACAGTGATCACCACATCCCCCCCCCCCCCTTTGGAACTTAGGTTTGAATTGTAAAGTCGCTAAGGACTATAACTTAGAAAGGTCTGTCCAGTGCAGAAATTCCTTGCTGAGACTTGCTCAGATTAATCAACAAGTTCTCCTGCCTTGTCAGGACCGTGGATGTAGGATCTTGAGTATCCAGACCACGTTAAATTGCTTGTGTTATTTACTGCTTTATTGCATTGCATACAAACTGGTTTAAAATCATATCTTTGCATAAAACGTATTTATAAAAGCGCACCAGCCAAAATACTTTAACTTGCGAAAACACGTTTTCAAACTGAGACGAATCTCCGGGCCCTACACACTTATCCGCACAACGTCTCCGACTGAGTTTCAACAACTGACTTAAGTCAGTAGAAGAGCTCGATGGCCGACACACTCGACCCGTGATCGAAGGTTAATATCCGGCACTCGTTCATCGGGCCGCAACCTGACGCCTCACCGTCCTTCACGTTCTGAGAAAAAGAAACTGTGATCAGGTGTATTCACCCCCCCCCCTCTACACCTGACTATCGTCTCCGGACCAACAATTGGTATCAGAGCCTACGGTGTTCTTCTGATCGCCGGTTCTGTACTACTGGTCTTCTCGAACAGATCCTGAAAACATTTTCTTTGCACAAGCATCTCTTCATTCATCCTTATACTCGTTCACATAATGTCTGACATGTCAGGTATTCGGATGGTACCGATGTTATCGATAGAAAACTATACGGTATGGCGCGTGAGAATGGAGGCACACCTCACATCGCTGCATGACAGCATGACGGACGTCCTTGAGACAGGACCCATCGTTCCCATGATCGACAGCGTACAATTTGCTACTGTGGGAGGTGTAGGAGTACAGACTGGTGCTAAGATCCCTAAAGAAAAATCAGCCTTCACGCCAGAAGAGAAAAAGCTGCACAACCTCGACCGAGTTGCGCGAAACGCACATCGACAACGCTCGGTGACTCTCATCTCGGGAGGGTGCAAGACTGCAAGACGGCAAAAGAACTTTGGGATGCCCTGGCTGTACTGAGCCAAGGAACCCCGCAGATCAAAGAGAACAAGCTCGAGTTAGAGCTTCAGAATTTCGATGCCTTTGCAATGGAGCCCAGTGAGACCATTGACGAGCTCAGCGTTAGATTTACAAATCAAGTCAATGTTATCAACGGGCTGGGGAAGATGTTCACCAACAAAGAGATGAACACCAAGATCTTGAGAGCGCTACCTCGACAGAAGTGGCTTCCTTTTGCTACTTATTTACGTCGCTCTGATCTTAATGCTCTAACTCCTGATGTCATATTTTCAGAACTGAAAACGGAGGAATTTGAGCATAGCCTACCCCAACGATGTTCCAACGCTCCAGCTTACACTCAGATTGACCATGCTTTCAAAGCAACAGTCAGCAAAACTGGAGCCAAAACCATTTCTTCCAGCAAGGCAGTAGCTGCAGTAGAAACAAAGTCATCTGAGATCTCTGCTACTGACCAACTTGCGTTGATGTCTCTCAAATATCAAAGAGAGAAGGAGAGAGTCAGAAAGCTGAAGAAATACCACAGAGATTCTCCCTCATGTAAGAAAGATTATCAGAAAAGGGAAGAACCTAATCCTTCTACTGAATGCAGGAACACTGAGCCTGCTGCTAGCCCATCCAAAGAATCAGCTGGAAAGAGCAGCAGAACATCTACGTGTTACAACTGCAAGAAGGAGGGACATTATCAGTACGACTGTCCCGAACTCTCAGCTGCTCAACGGAACGGCAGGCCAAACAAGAGAAATTTGCCCGTAGGAGGCAGGCCTATATAGCCGGAGAGATATCCGACAACTCAATTGAGGAGGATACATTTACGTATTCTTCTGAGGATGAAGCTGCATTCATCGCAATTGAGATCGGAGAGATGGTTCCTGAAGAATCGGCTGAATACTGTCTGATGGCCGGAGAAGAGGCTGAGGTAAACTCCAAACTTAACATAACCTCTTCTTCACACAGCACACACGACACGTGCTCGGTCACAGATGATCCTCTAGATGTGGTACAAGCCTACAACGATCTGCTAGAGGAACAGATTCAGCTGAGCAGAGAGTTCAGCAGAACGATTCAGGAACTGGAACAGGTAAAGGCTGAGAATCAGAGACTTTCTTCTGATTGTCAGGTCTCTACTGAGTCAGAGAATCTGGTAGCGAGACTCAAGGAAGAGATTGAATCTCTTATGACTAAGTCTCAGCTTCAAGAGACTCAGATCTCAGTTCTGACTAAGGACAATTCTGAGAAAGAGACTGAAATAGCCCAACTCAGTCAAAAGCTCACAGACGTGCAAAAAGATTAGACTGAACAATACCTAGGAGCTAAGGAGAAGCTGGAAAGCATGCTTAGAGCACAAAAGCCAACTGTCCTGAAAGAAGGTCTTGGCTATACTCACGAAGCTTCCACTTCGAAAAGCTCGAGATATCTTTGGTCGACAAGTTCGTCAGAGGAAAGGTGCAAGCTACTGACACCACACCTCAGGCGAAGAATAAACAGAAAATAGTTGCACCTCAGCCGAGCAGCAAGAAGCAACTAACCAATGGTTCCAGCCCCAGGACACCACGATCAAACTCAGGGGGAACCAAGAAGGTCAGGTGGGCGGAACAGTACAATGAACCACTGTATGAGCACCCGGCTCAATACGGTTCGTACTACTATGAGCCCAGGGTCAGGAGAAGCGCAAAGACTCAGAAGAAGAAAGCTCCTGAACCTAGAATCATCAGAAAGTCAGTATCTCCAGGTCCTGTGGAGAAGAAAACTGTCAAGGTTCAAAAGAAGAAGTCTCAGACTTCTAAGGTTCCTAGACAGATATGGGTTCCGAAATCACCCACTAACATGTAAGGACCCAACTGAACCAAAGGGTACCTAAAAATGCTTCTGTTTTGCAGGTGCATAAGGACCCTTGGATAGTGGACAGCGGCTGCTCGAGATACATGACATACCAGAAAAGCCTGCTGACCAACTACGTACAAGAAGATGGTCCCAGAATTGAGTTTGGTGACAACTCAAAAGGCTACACAAGGGGATATGGAACGCTGAACATGGGGACTGCTTCAGTTCCAAGAGTAACATATGTTGAAGGACTTCAACATAATCTCCTTTTTGTCAGTCAATTCTGCTACAATCTTAACAGAGTTATCTTTGACGCTGGTTTCTGTGATATTGTTGATAAATCTACAGGGAAAACAGTGTTATCAGGTTCGCAGAAGAAGAATATATATGTTGCTAACTGGAAAACCGCAGAACCTGAGGCTTGCTTACTAGCACAGACGAAATCAAGTGACAAGTCAGGATGGCTATGGCACAAGACACTCAGCCACCTGAACTTCAAGACTATGAACAAGCTAGCCAAGAACTACAAAGTAGGAGGACTGCCCAACGAATCGCTTATCAAAGATAGAAATTGTGAAGCATGCCTGAAGGGAAAGCAGACAAAGAAAAGCAATCCACCTATTCCTTCACCTTCCACTGATGGAATCCTTCGGCTGCTGCACATGGACTTATTCGGGCCAGTCTCTCCAGTGACTATAAGAGGCAAGAAGTATGCCCTCGTCATTATTGACGACTACTCGAGATATACTTGGGTCATCTTCATCGCCAACAAATCTGATGTTCAAACTGAGCTACCCAATCTGCTGAAGAAACTCAGTGTGGAAAAGTGTTGGGTGATGATTCTATCCTCAGCACACTAATACATAGTGGGAAATAATTCTGTCTTCCGTACTGACATGCACTTAGTAGGCTTATGCTCTGAGTTAATCTATGAAGATTTGAAAATCCCAAAACCCTATCTTGATCGGTGAACCATTTCTTTGTAATTGTTTTTGTCTCTGAGGGTTCAGACTCAACAGACACTCTGCTCTGGTTCAGGCGTTCAGTAGCTTATCAGCCTCAGCACTAGATGTAGAAGACTCAGTATGTATTGGACTCAGCAGGAGTAGTATAATGAGAAGAGACAGTGGAACTGAACTCAGCAGGAGTAGTTCACTGTGCTCAGAGCTGATCTTCAGTAGAGCAATCTCAGCTTATTCACTGTTGAATCAGAGATCAGACTCAGCAACGGCCAGACAGTCTTCTGAACTGTCAGATTTTTGAAAGACAATCAGCATAGTCAAATACGAGGAAGAAAGAAGTCAACTTCAGTATGCCTCGAGGTCTGTTCTGTCTCAACTGCTTTCTAAACCTTGACGAATGACAAGCAGACGCGTGCCTTATACCTACTAAAGCTGCAAGTCAACAATTTTCCGGAAAAGGAGGGAAAAGATACTGTCACTCTACTTCAAAAGAGCCGTTAGCTACCAAAAGAGAGAGAGTAAGGGATGATCGTCTCCAACGGATCTTTCGAAGAATCTTCTCTATAAATAGAGGGATCATTCGAAATTTGAAGCATACACGATAATAACAATCACGACAACGAGAACTCACAAAGCATTCAAACGAGCCAACCCAAAAAACCTAAGTCTTCCGCAAGAACTCGAAGAGCATTTCTCCGGCGAAAGACTACATTCTAAGCTCGTAGGGAACCAAGCTGAACCGATATACAAACCTCTAGTATCCAAACGACGTTACACGAACTCATAGCTAAACTCAGTTGTTCGTCGTTCTAGAAGCTACATTCTTGTTCCCTATCCCTCTAACCCTAAGCTCAACCGAATATATCCATAGCTTAGACGAAGGAGTTCATATTTGAACTTGTTCCTTATTGTAAAAGGACTCCTTCATAGTTGGAGAGTTTGTCAAACACTTTAGTTTGATAACCGTGTAAACTGAGACTTGCTCAGTATAAATTCCAAGACGCGGCTTTTTCCTGTGTACAAGCTGACTGAGACTAACTCAGTATAATAAATAGCCTCCTGATCTTTCGGGACAGTGGACGTAGGATTGTTTGATATCCGAACCACTTTAAAAATCTCTGTGTCTCTCGCTTGTGTCTATTTACTGTTGCATTGATTTTAACTGATCATACTGAAAACTATCCTTTAAAATCATTCAACTCGGTTTCAGCAAACTTGACTGATCTCATTATTCTACTGAAACTGGTTTAATATAAACGTCTTTCCAACTCAACTGATTTGGGCCTACACTTTCCGCACCACTGGACTCTATCTGCTGATACTGAATTCTGACGGTCAGTCAACTAGCAGATCTCAGTAGAGTCAAACAATTTGCCACACACGATTCAGAACAACTATCTGGTCTGCTGAACTCATTCAGTACGACACTATCCTGAACAGGACTGTTCGTGTTCTAAGTTGAGAAAATCGGTTTTAGGTGTATTTACCCCCCCCCCTCTACACCTGAACGTGCTCTCGGGGACCAATAATTGGTATCAGAGCAGGAGTTCTATAAGACTCTTGCTATCTTGAAACTGGTCTACTTGAACGAATCCGGGAAAACGTTTTCACTGCATATCATTCTTCATTCATATCATTATTCATCATGACTGATATGTCAGGTATTAGGATGGTACCCATGTTCTCAGTAGAGAACTATGGTGTATGGCGGGTCAGAATGGAGGCTCATATGACCTCCCTCCATGACAGCATGACCGAAGTACTTGAGGAAGGACCTATCGTTCCTATGATCGATAGTGTCGTAACTCAGGATCAAACAGCTGGAGGAGGAATGGTGACCGGGAAGAAGATTCCCAAAGACAGAAGTCTCTTCACCCCTGAGGAGAAGAAACTTCACAACTTAGACCGAGTCGCGAGGAATGCCATACTAACCACCTTAAGTGATTCTTATCTCGGCAGGGTTCAGGAATGCAAGACTGCAAAGGAACTTTGGGATGCTCTAGCACTACTGAGTCGGGGAACTCAGAAGATCAAAGCCAACAAACTTGCGCTGGAACTCCAAAAGCTAGAGAGTTTGTCTCTCATGCCCGGAGACACCATAGAAGATCTCAGCGTCAGATTCACGAATCTGATGAACTCCATCAACGGGCTGGGAAAGACATTCTCCAACTGAGAAATGAATCTCAAAATACTGAGGGCAGTGCCAGATGGTCATTGGACTCCTTTTGCTACATTATTACGACATTCTGACTTAGATATTGTTACTCCTGACCATATCTTTTCGAACGTCAGCGAGGAATTCAAGTTTGACGGACCTCAACGGAAGCGGCGAGTGAAGGCCGACACCAAAATAGACCATGCTTTCAAAGCATCGGCGGCCAGACAAAGTCCTCGCGTCGAGTAAGACTCGAACCTTCACTCAACGATATACAAGAAGGAAGTCTCGCTCGAAGTACGCACCGCTTGCTGTAAAGTATCGAAGGAAAAGGAGCGGCGCGAGAAAAGTGACTAAAGCCTATCGAGAATCAAAAGGTAAGTCTGAATACACGCCTAAATGTACTCCCGACTTGCATACTCGAATGCGAAAGAGGGATGACTCAAAGACCATCAAAAGATAGCGAAAGCAAAGAAGAAAGAGTCATCGCCGCTCTACAACTGTAAAAAGCCAGGACATTATCAGTATGACTGTCCTGAGCTCAGTAGTGTTGAACGAGCAGCACGCAAAGCAAGGAGAGAGAAATTCGCCAGGAAGAGACAAGCATACATTGTTGGTGAACTCTCAGACGACTCAGAAGAAGTCGACTCCTTCATGGATTCATCCGATGATGAAGCAGCTTTCATGGCCCTAGAGCTTGAAGCTGAAGAACCTGCTGAAAAATGTCTAATGGCAGGAGAAGAGGATGAGGTAAACTCTCATGAACTATTTAACTCTCCTTCACACTGCACACACGACACTTCTTCAGGAGCAGACGAGAATCTGGATGTCAGTACATCATATGAAGAACCTCTAGACGAACAGATTCAGATGAGTCTTCAGCTCAGTAAGACTCTTCAGGAGTTGGATACCCTGAAAATAGAGAATCATAGACTTTCTCAAAAAGGTCAGGTTATTACTGAGTCAGAAGGACTTGTGTTGAGACTCAGGGAGGAGATAGACTCTCTGATGGCCAAGTCTCAGCATCAAGAAGATCAGATCTCAGTTCTGACCAATGACTTAACTCAAAAAGATACTGAATTGAGTCTACTGAAGCAACAACTGTCAGAACTTCAGACCGAGCATGAAACACTGAAGAAAAGTGATGATGTTTGGAGAAATCTAATGACTGAGCGGTACATGGGCGCTGAGAAGAAGTTGGAGGCTATGCTAGCAAGCAACAAGCCCAAGCACTGCAAGCAAGGACTTGGTTTCAGCTATGGCACCTCGTCATATGCCCTAGTCCACTCAGAAGACCGGCTTGCTGATAGGTTTGTTCGAGGGGAGACAATCAATGCAGATATTCTAAATCCCCTAGCAAAGAACAAACAAAAGATGAAGGCCCCTCATCCTACATATCAGCACACTGACAAAAAGATCAGCACCAAAACACCCCAGCTCAGTCAAGGGGGAACCAGCAAATCTAAAAGGGCTGATATACTGACCAAGCATCTAGCTGAATCCAGATTCAGAGAACTTTCAGTAGAGCTAGGTCTGCTGGACCCTACTGACTCCAGTCAGTTAGAGGTTTCAGGAGAGGAGCATTCAGGAAGGGGGAATGTTCACTCTCGATCGAGTAAATTCGATACGTAGAGACTCAAGCAACCATCTACACGAGGTATCACCGACTACGATGTTCAGCTGACAGGTTTGCGTATCTCTACTCAGTAGTAACTAATAGAACTGTAATATGCATTTATTGTTCAGAGTCAGCATCGTATTTAATATCTCTAGGATTGTCATTTAATATTAACGGCTTACATTTAATGCACGACATTCTATACATAAGTATGCTGAACTCTGCCACGCATTTAATGCATGTCGTATCATAGTTACTACTTAGGCAAGTTACAACTGACTTTTGACTTAGGCGGCTTTGTGATCATTACCTATAATATACTATTTAATCTTGACCGTCCATCTTATAAAGCAAGTTCAAACTCGGCCATTGATCGATAACCGTTCATCTTCACTTAGATATATATTTTCGATCATACCTTAGAAACCGCCATTAGCATTCTTCAAATCTTTTTACTCCGAAAAATCTGAGATCTTTCTAGCAAACCCTACTTGCATATTTCTCAAACGCTCAGTTTTTCATTGATATAATGGCGAGTTCAAATGTAACTGTGGACGCTCCCGTAAACATGCAGGAAATCTTGGATAAAGACCGTGTCTGGTGTGAACCAGTCATGGAATTCGATGCTTGCGACCTGGATTTCATGGACGAGATCTTCTCTGCTCTCAGAGAATCCGGTCTGGAGGGCTTTCTATCAAGGAAGCCGGCGTTCTTCCTTCCGAGGCAAGTTGCTGAAGTCTACCTCAATTCAGACTCAGTAGCTGGTGATATCATTGGAAGATTTGTCGTACACACCATCGGCGAAGCTGCTTCACAATTGAAGCAGATATCGATCAAGGAAGCACTGAGGAGAAGCTTCGATCTACCTTCTGAGGGAGTCAGCACCGTTGGGTATAATGACGATCTGGTGGACGACTACCTCTCTATCTTCTGCGGGAAACCCACAGCGTTCAGAGCCGCTTTCCCAAAGAACATGATGCTGCCTCAGTACCGAGCTTTAGCGTACATTATGACACAGCTACTGACTAGCCAAGCGGGCTCTTTCGATCAAGTATCAAGGCCCAAGATTCAGCTGATGATGGCGATTTATGACAAAGCCAAGATTAACTGGACAGAGTTCTATCTCCGCGAATTCATGGTTCAAGCAGCCAAATTTGACAAGCGTCATTGGTGATCGCTGTATTGCACCAAATAATCCTGCAAAAATAGAGAATTATATCAGTATAGTTCACAGGGTATCGAACACATGGAACGGAGGACTAGACATATTATTTTTCTACTTATCTTGGTTTTGGTTAGCAACCACGCAAGTTTTGGGTTTTATTCTAAACTAAGAACTTGTAAAAACTGAATTAAATATAAAAACTGAGAACTGAGATAAAACTGTTTAAACTAGACAGATAAGAGATGGGTCCAGCAGAATATTCACACACACGTATTTCCAATCCTTGGCACATAAAATGAATTAATCTTAAGAATCAACTAGTTATAGACTACCGTAACTTAAACTGCGTAATCCTTACTCCCACTTACTTAGTCGGTAACCGCCATGTTGGGCATCGAAACGGCTACTTCCCTAATTTAGCTACAACCTACGTTGTTGGGCAACCAATAGATTTAATAGCTAAACAGCTTTATCGAACTAAGGGAGCCTAGTATAGGAGCCTACTCGTATGTTGGGCATCTAATAGTCTCCTACCGGTTTAATCCAACTACTCTTTCGAATAATTTCGCTACTTACCTAGCCTTGTTCCACGAGAAACGATGGAAGTACTAAGTTAGCTACAGACTGAATAACCTAGGGTGATCAAGCCTAAATTACTAGCCGATTAAATAATTCGTAATTAACCCGAAACCCTTTGATTAATTATAAGAACCTAAGCCTCATGTACTATTCACGTGTGTATTTACATCCCGCCGGACCACTAGAAATTTAGCTACTCATGGACTCGTCCCGATCGCACGATATAAAACACCCTCGCGAAACGTAACATGCACCATTTGTAACCCTAACCCTAGCATGCACGTAAACTAAATTAAAGTAAAATTAACGAACTAAAAACTCGGAAACGAATATTAACTAAATTTTAAACCAAACATAAACTGAATTAAAAACGAGAATTGCAACTAGATTTAAGTATCAAAACCTACGGTCTTTAAAGCGGAAATAACAAGAGCGAAGTAAATGATAAGAACGAAATTTAAGCTAATATTCGAACATAAGAAAACTGAAATATGAAATACGAAAGTGTTTGTTTCAATCTTAAACTACTGTAGCATGAAGTAATTGGAATGGTTCGGTCGGTGGTGCGGTGGCTTGGCCTCGGCGGCGTGATCGGCGATGGCTCGGTAGCTTTAGCGGCGATGGTGGTTTGTCGGATCGGAAAGGATGAGTCTTCGAGGGTGGAAAGGTATGCACGGCGTGTTTTTGATGGTGAAAGGCTCTGATTTTCGTGCTTCAATCCTCCTTTTATAATACCCTAGATCATATCTAGGGTTTCTTCTTGGATAAGGAAAGGATTTTGATAGATATGGAAATATCTAATCCTTCCTTATCTTCTTCTTTCCTTCCTCTCTCTTTCCTTTCTTGATCCTTTTCTTTCCTTCTTTCTTCCTTCGACCAAAACCGCTCAAAATATCCTCATTCCAGTGTAATTCGCGTCGCCACCTCATCTCCACTTGTCGTGCCAAATCAGATCCTTTTACGCATAACTCGCCAACAAATACGTCTCACTCCGCACGCTTAAGAGACCTTTCCGGACGTAAATAATTAGGTACGAAATTGACTCATCAAATCTCCTTACACTTGAGCTATACTCGCCCTCGAGTATAAGAAGAGAAAAAGATAAGTACCTAATTATTTTTGGTCTTCCCCAAGACCCAAGACTCAAAAGAAAAGACTCAAAACTCGAACAAGAACAAAAACAAGACTCGACACGAACGAAGAAAAAGAAAATAACAACGGACTCACAAAACAAAGACAAGAAGCCATACCAATCAATTCGAAATTCTCCACACCAATTCACTAGCCAAGCAATGTCAAACCATGCAATCATAATCTCATCCAACAAGTAGACAATGCAAATTTTGAAACTAAGCACACATATATCAACTTGGTCAAAATCTAAACAATGTGGATCTCCTCAAGTTTCACTCAACACTCAACTAATCTAGGTCCATTTCAAGCCACTCAAAGAAAAACAGTCCACGCAATCACGATAAGAGATCATCACAATAGCAATATCAAGGAGGTCTTTCTCATTCGGTTGTAATGGGGCTTAGGACTTAGACAAATTGATGTTGGTAAGGGTCCTAGGGGAACTAAGCTCCATTAAAATTCATATTCAATGCTATGCATGTAAAACTCTCTCACCATGCGGTCAAGTCAAGAAAAACTCCTACCACTTAGAAAATTTACTTTAATGCTGCAACATCAATACTATGTACCCATGCTCTTTCTTTTCGGCCACTTTTCAAATTCAGAATTTTTTTTTTCTTTTTTCGTGGCACATACTCTTTTTTAGCAAACTGGGCACAAACTGTCTCAATTGTACAGACAGGACACTTTGAATTCTGCTTATATTGAGCAGTCTTTATACTTAAGACTTTTTATCCAATCTGTTTTCTCGCAAAGCATGTCTAGGTCAAGGCGGTAGGAAACATATGTAATACACTTCAGATTTTACAATCATGCACAAGAGAGTTCGTAAAACATGCAATAACATGAAAGTTTAAAAAGGCCTTGGCTAAAATTTTACTAACTCAAATCAAGGAAACGGTCAAGGCTCAAATTGGTTCACTAAGGGATAATGTAAGGTCGGAAATATTTTGTCGCGACCGTGTGGCTAAAAATCCCTAGTGCCTCCTATCATTTATCACAAGTGATTCAAACATATTGTGACTTTATGGATAAACACTCTCAAAAGAATAGTAGGAAGTGTCCTACTTTAAGGCTCAAATCTAATTTAAGTGAGTGGTTGTAAATTGTGATCCAACAAGGTTTATTTTTCGTCATCCCAAGTTACATGCATATAAGTGCCTAAATCTACTCTTCACAAGGTCCACAAGCAAGCATATTGAAAATAAAAGCACAAATAAGACATGCTCGATCATAGAAAACGGCACTTCAAAAATCAAAAATTTTGGCATGCTTCGACACAAAATACCCCCCTCCTTACACTTAAACCTTGCTCGCCCTCGAGCAAGAGAGAAAAGACAAAACAAGAGAGAAGGCATGACAAAATAAACACACAAACACCCTCCTTACACTTGGTCCCTACCAAGTGTTAGAACAAATAAAAACTAAAGACAAAAGACAAAATAAACAAGAAAAAGAAACACCCCCCTCCTTACACTTGATCCATATCAAGTGTAAGAACATGAAAAACACACAAGAATAGACTCAAAAACATAAAACACAAACACATAAAACGAAAAATTAAAATGGGGAAGAAAAGTCACTGGTCGCCTCGCCTGGGCAGGCGAGGCAGTCTGCTCATAACTGTGCGGCGGAGGCGATCTACTCTGTGGCCAAGGGAATCCAGATCAGTCCTTATAGTGCCGCACCGTATCCCGATCTCGCGTAAGGAAAGACACTCGAGACACGAGGTCCCGGTGGATAAAACTGGATCTCCCGATTAGGTAGTTGTTACAGTAGGTGAAAATCCAAATTCCATACTTAGCCAAAATCTGAAAAAGAAAAGAAACAACACCAAGCATAAAATCAAACTAAAATACGAAATCAAAGAAAAACGGAAAAAATACGGGTTGCCTCCCGGAAGCGCCTCTCTTTAGAGTCTTCGGCTAGACCTCCTCTTGAAAAGTCAATGGGGTGACGACATGAACAGTGGAGTCTCATCCACTGCCTTGATCACCCGCTTCAATCTCTTCCCACGGTCTTTATACCACTTGAAATCTTCATAGGCCTTCTTCCAAAAAATTTCCTCACATTTGATTGATGGCCTATCCCCTTGCAAGACGATGGTAGTCCCGCTCCCTTGCTGCCCTTGTCTTGTCTCTTTCGGGTTGGGGCTTTACTTCCACGGTTTTCGGCCATTACGGTATAGAATCGTCCCGACCGGGCGGTGAGACAAACCTGGCCGACGTAGCCAATTCTGAGTTGCGTGTAAGGCCAAGATACTTTCTCTGATCTCCTCGTCCATCATATCTTCAACATCTTCTTCGGTCAGTCCTTGAGTCAAGGTGACCTCCATTTTATCCTGCATCACATACGTCTCAAGATATTCTTGGACAATAGCATCAATGGAGTCAGTAGAAAAAGCATTCTCATTCTCATGATCATAGGGTTCCTTAAGTGTTTCAGCTATGCGATGAACATAAGTTTCGTTATGGTATGCTACACTTATCGAACCCTCATCCACATTAATTATAGCATTTACAGTCTTTAAAAATGGTCTACCCAATAACACTCCCAGCTTCCTTCAACTTGCCTATCATTTGTGTCAATTACATAAAAATCAGCAGGATAGACAAAATTGTTGATTCTGACTAAAATGTTTTCGAGTAAACCTATCGGAGCAATGCATGACCTATCCGCTAATTGAATTATCACCTTAGTGGATACTAATTCAACTCCAATTAATTGATTATAGACGGACAATGGCATAACATTAATGGACGCTCCTAAATCACACATGGCTTGCTTAATCAAAACATCACCCATCAGACAAGGCAGTGTAAACATACCTGGGTCAGCACATTTAGCAGGTAGCATCCTTTGAATGATTGTCGATATGGAGTGGTCCATCACGATTTTCCCGGACTTCGGGACTTTTTCAGTGATAACGTCCTTTACGAACTTCCCAAACTTAGGAATTTTCACGGCCTCAACGAATGGAATGTTGATCTCCAATTTTTCGAACAATTTAGGGTAGTCTATGTACTCCTTGTTCGGTGTCTTTTTCCTTTTCAAAGCTTCGGGAATGGTGGAGGAATCAGATTTTCGCTCGATCGGCCGGTCGGGACGTCCTCCTCATCCTCGTTCAGTTCAAGACCTTGACATCATAGCTTCTTTAAGCCTTCCGGTGGTATGGATTGTTCCGCGGCCTTCCTCGTCTCTCGCCGACTTCTCTAGGTGTCTTGCTCATACGGTTGGGTCGACAATTCTTTTTCTCCATGCGAGTGTAATTTGGTTGCGGTTTTGGGCACTCGGATTGGGCCGTGTTTGAGCTTGTGAAGGTAAAAGCCGTTGAACTCCCTTCGATCTTTGAGTGAACCGCCGACCTTAGACACTTGCTCGGATATATTTTCCAAAATAACTTGTTGATCCATCTTCAATTGTTGCACTCTCTTTTCATGGCTTGGATCTCATTTTGATTTGAAATTATCTCCTTCTCCATCTGCCTCTGATATGTAATGGTTTCCTTTTGAGAAGTAATCATTTCGCGCATTAATTCTTCAAACGAAGAAGATCCCTGTTCTGTCTGGCCAGGCGATGGACCTAGCTGCTGATATATTTGATGGTGCGGAGGCTTGTATGATTGAGACGGTTGTTTGACATAGTTTGTACCATTAGTAGGTATTTGGTACAAATTGTCATAGCGGTGGATTAGTTGTTGTACTTGACTTTCTGGAAATTCCACTCGCTTGTGCAGTCGGACACCCTTCTCTCCATCAGTTCCCTTTGTAGCACACATACCTATCTGACTTACATTAGCCATGGCATTCGGATTAGGCTGAGTCTGAGCCGGAAGTTGCCCTTGGGAAGTTTTTATTTCCCGAATGGTAGAATTTAGCTTATTCATCTCGCTTAGCCAAATTATCCATTGTAGCTTGTTGATCCTTCTTTGTCCGATTGATCTCCCGCCGCATTTGTTGTTGAAATGCGGTGGTGTCCTTCTGCGAGGAAACCATCTCGGCCAAGAGTTTTTCTAAAGGACTCTGTTGTTCCGACTGGGCAGGCTGGACATTCTGCTGCTGAAATTGCCTTTGATGCGGGGGCCTATACGTCTGCTGATAATTATTCTGATTAGGAGGATTGTATGGCTGCTGATAGCCATGTTGCTGCTGATATGGTTGCTGAAATTGGGTTTGAGGCGGATTCCTCGGCTGAAAATGCTCATCCGGTTGCTTCCAACGGAGGTTCGGATGAACTCTTTGTTGCCCGCTCCAGTTTCCAGCGGCGTTAACTTCTTCTCCCGGACATTGCAGCGACGTATGCCCTTTCTCCCCGCATGCTCCACATGCATGATCGGCATTAGATCGGCTTGCGGCAGGAGCGCTCTGCTTGAGTATCAAATCGAGCTTATCTTGCAACAGGCTGAATTTTGCCTCCACCTTAGTATCGATCTCGTCCATATAGTCGGAATGAGACCAATTGACGACTCTTCTTGTTGTTCTCGGCCCCTTGTATTGCGAGGTGGACTCCGCAAGCCCTTCGATTATATTTCTTGCATCTTCGTAGAGGCTTGTGTGGAAATTTCCTCTCAGACCGATATCAACCATGGCCTTTGCTTCGTCTGTCATCCCTTGATAGAAAATCTGTAGAAGCTCCACATCCGAATAGCCATGGTTCGGACAACTATCGACAAGTCGTCCAAACCTCTCCCAATATGCGCCGAAGGTCTCGTCCATCTCTTGAGCGATCCCGGAAATCTGCTTCTTAAGTGCATTTGTCTTCGATTGCGGGAAATACTTCTTCAAGAAAATAGTACGCATCTGGGCCCATGTCGTGATTGTGTTTGGCTTTAGACTTGAGAACCATGCTTGTGCTCCATCTTGTAGTGTGAATGGAAAAGCCTTGAGCTTGAATGCATCCAGATTACCCTGCCTGTGCAGATTGCAGACTTGGTTGAACGAGGCCAAAAAGGAATTGGGATTCTCGTTCGTTCTTCCATAGAACTTCGGCATTGCAGCTACCATGTTCAGCTTGACATCAATTTGTTCAGTAGTTGTGATTTGGATTGGACCGGGAAGGTCCGCTCCCATGTCAAGCGATCCGGTATTCATCCTCAAGGGTTGTGGATTGTGCACTTCTTCCATCTCTTCCTCCTCTGATTCTGAGCTAGTAACTGGAGTATTGTGCAGTATTTTGTCGAACCTAACAGTTTCTGGTTCGGAGTCGCTGGTCTGATCACCGGCGTCGCTCGTCTTCTTCGCAGGCGGTTAAAACGTCTGCTGCCTCGGACAGAATCTGTTGCTTTTGCAGCTTTGTCCTCTTCCTATTCCTCTTTGCTGTTTTCTCGACCTCTGGATCAAATATGAGGTTAGGCTTGGAAGACCTGCTCATGCAACGCATAAAAGATCAAAAAGATTAGTAGAAAACAATAAAACTAGATAACACCGTTCCCCGGCAACGGCGCCAATTTGGTGATCGCTGTATTGCACCAAATAATCCTGCAAAAATAGAGAATTATATCAGTATAGTTCACAGGGTATCGAACACAGGGAACGGAGGACTAGACATATTATTTTTCTACTTATCTTGGTTTTAGTTAGCAACCACGCAAGTTTTGGGTTTTATTCTAAACTAAGAACTTGTAAAAACTGAATTAAATATAAAAACTGAGAACTGAGATAAAACTGTTTAAACTAGACAGTTAAGAGATGGGTCCAGCAGAATATTCACACACACGTATTTCCAATCCTTGGCACATAAAATGAATTAATCTTAAGAATCAACTAGTTATAGACTACCGTAACTTAAACTACGTAATCCTTACTCCCACTTACTTAGTCGGTAACCGCCATGTTGGGCATCGAAACGGCTACTTCCCTAATTTAGCTACAACCTACGTTGTTGGGCAACCAATAGATTTAATAGCTAAACAGCTTTATCGAACTAAGGGAGCCTAGTATAGGAGCCTACTCGTATGTTGGGCATCTAATAGTCTCCTACCGGTTTAATCCAACTACTCTTTCGAATAATTTCGCTACTTACCTAGCCTTGTTCCACGAGAAACGATGGAAGTACTAAGTTAGCTACGGATCGAATAACCTAGGGTGATCAAGCCTAAATTACTAGCCGATTAAATAATTCGTAATTAACCCGAAACCCTTTGATTAATTATAAGAACCTAAGCCTCATGTACTATTCACGTGTGTATTTACATCTCGCCGGACCACTAGAAATTTAGCTACTCATGGACCTCGTCCCGATCCGCACGTATAAAACACCCTGCGAAACAGAACATGCACCATTTGTAACCCTAACCCTAGCATGCACGTAAACTAAATTAAAGTAAAATTAACGAACTAAAAACTGGAAACGAATATTAACTAAATTTTAAACCAAACATAAACTGAATTAAAAACGAGAATTGCAACTAGATTTAAGTATCAAAACCTACGGTCTTTAAAGCGGAAATAACAAGAGCGAAGTAAATGATAAGAACGAAATTTAAGCTAATATTCGAACATAAGAAAACTGAAATATGAAATACGAAAGTGTTTGTTTCAATCTTAAACTACTGTAGCATGAAGTAATTGGAATGGTTCGGTCGGTGGTGCGGTGGCTTGGCTTCGGCGGCGTGATCGGCGATGGCTCGGTAGCTTTAGCGGCGATGGTGGTTTGTCGGATCGGAAAGGATGAGTCTTCGAGGGTGGAAAGGTATGCACGGCGTGTTTTTGATGGTGAAAGGCTCTGATTTTCGTGCTTCAATCCTCCTTTTATAATACCCTAGATCATATCTAGGGTTTCTTCTTGGATAAGGAAAGGATTTTGATAGATATGGAAATATCTAATCCTTCCTTATCTTCTTCTTTCCTTCCTCTCTCTTTCCTTTCTTGATCCTTTTCTTTCCTTCTTTCTTCCTTCGACCAAAACCGCTCAAAATATCCTCATTCCAGCTGTAATTCGCGTCGCCACCTCATCTCCACTTGTCGTGCCAAATCAGCTCCTTTTCTGCATAACTGCCAACAAATACGTCTCACCTGCACAGTTAAGAGACCTTTCTGGACAGAAATAATTAGGTACGAAATTGACTCATCAGTCATACAGACTGAGCGCAAAAGGCAAGCTTCTGTATGGACTGAAGTTGTCGGTGATGATTCAAGATTTCTGCGCTTCTGACCAAATCACATACAACGATAAGCAGTATTTTAATGTGAAGAAGGTTAGGTTCCATAACAATGTTGCTGCTCTTCAGCAGATAGGGTCAGGACCCCCAGCTCAGCAGACGACGCCGCAGAAGACCACGCCTACTAAAAAGCGGTCTCCTCAAGCTCGAACGCCTAAGGCACCGTCAAAGCGACTGAAGAAGACTCTTCCTGTCGTGCCTACTGAACCAGAGGTAGTACCGGAGGCTACTGCTGAATAGACTGCACAGCCGCAACATCTAATTGATGAGTCAGAGTCCTCAGAAAAGACTCAGTCAGTGGAGAAAGCCGTCTCCACTGAACAAGCCACAGAAGTGGACCAAGGGGTTCAGACTGAAGAAGCCCAGAGTGGAGAAATTGAAACGCTGAACAGTCCCCTTGACGTTCCACCACTCAGCAGTCAACCATCTGCTGAGAAGCAGACGTCACTGATAGAAGTAGAAGATTCGGAGACGGCATCTGAACAAGAATCGGTCGGGATGGAAGCCTTAGCGATCCAATCTCGAGCATCCCGAGAGATTCATGAGCATATTCCGGAGATAGCTGGCCATACTAACCTGGTTATCATTGCAAAGCAGTCCAGACTCCACATGCTACTAAGGTTCCACGAGTAGCACAATCTTCAGAGACTTATTCTCCATCACTCCTGCGAGCAACTTCACGAAGAAGAGCTCATATTAAGGCAGCAGATAGGCTACTCAGAGCCTGCTGACCTTGGGACTCTTGAAGATCTGAGGGCCGCAATGCTGGCCTTGCTGCATAATAAACAGCAGGCTTCCGGCTCGGCTCCCTCAGATGGGTCTGACCACGACAGTCAGGACCCACCCCATGATTCCGGCCCTGAGAAGCCTAATGAGGGAACTCACCAGGACAAGGATACTTCAACTCACACTGAACAACTTCTAAGTATCCTTGGGCCTGAGAAGTCGGTGGCTGGTACTTCAACCTCAGCAGAGCCTGCTCAGCTCTTGCTCGAGTCGCCTTTTGAAGTAGCGCCTAGCCCCAAAAGCCGACGCTCGAAGTCAATGGTAAAGGCTCTCAGAAGCCAAGGCACCCAGAACCGTGCCCTTGCCAAAGCCATCCACAAGGTGTGGAAAGAGACTGCCCAAGCCACTTGCGCCGAGATTAAGGGGCTAAGAACTTCCATGACAGAATCAGTCGCCCCTGATGTCTCCACTATCGTATCTGACGCACTGGCAAAGTAGAAAACTGACTTCGATACTCAGCTAAGACTAATCCAGGAAGGACATGCTAAATTACTTGAAAAATTTAAGGCCTCTCTGTCCTCCCACTCAGAATCAGTCACAACCATCTCCCAGGCCAACGAACTCAGGATCTCCTCTATCCAGCAGGCCTTGGAAGATAAGGTTGACGACAAGCTGAAAGAATTCAAGGCAGCAGCTAATCATTCCCATCAACACTACAAAGATGAAATGATCCATGAGAAGAATGAGCTGCACGAGGCGCTAACCAAGATACATACAAGACTTGATGAATTGTCAGCCTCGTACAAGAGCCTGAATACAAAGGTATCTGCTCCTACCCCGGTCATATTTGCTGATGCCAAAAAGGGGGAAAAGGAAAAGACAAGGGAGCAGGTAAAGGAAAAAGAGAAGGGAGTCAAGACGGCTAAGCTAACCCTCACTAAAGCATCTACTGAAACTGAAAAATCCACTAAGGGGGAAGCCATACTGAAGTCTCCCAAGAAGACACGGTTAGTAGCAGAAGCAAGCCAGACTCAGACAACAGCTTCTACTGAACCGACTGTGAGGCCCAGGGTCTCTCAGCTGGAATCTCAGCAGAGACTGGCCCAAGTGGCTCAGGAACCAGGATACAAGCTACTCATGCAACTCAAACCCCATTGGATATAATCAAGAAGGTTGCTGAGTATGCTGAACTAGAGGATTCAGAAGAGGAAGAGGCTCCTCTCCCACCTCCAGTAAAAGGCAAAGGTAAGAAAATCCTAAATCTCCCGACCCCTCCCTCCAAGAAGTCGAAGAGATACATTTCTACAGAGGAGGAGGCTCAGATAGCAGCAGATGAAAGGCTGGCTAGGGAGATAGCCGAAGCTGAAGTAGCCAATAAGCCTAAAACAAAGCCTGCCAAAGGCAAGACAAAGGCTCCAGCACGCGGTGGAAAGAGATCTGCTAGGTTGCCTCCTAGGAAGCTGAAGATAGGCGATGAAGAAGATAGAGAAAAGGAGAAGGAGCAACGAGCAGAAGGATGCCGGGAGCGTGGTACACCTAAAGATAAATCAAGTACCCCTGCTGACTCTGAAGATGAATCTTCTCACAAGCCTTCCTACACAAGAACGAAGGAACATGATGCTGAGATCGAAGCCATCTTTGCTCAGATGGATCGATATCTATATAGAGGAGAAGAGGCAAGACAGATTGAAGCTGCCAGACAGAGGATACATATGGCAGACTTAGAAGCACTCAGAGTCCGTACTAAACAAGAGGCCATGCTGAGAGTTCCTTCCAAATCTGATATTCCATACAGATACAGGAAGTTCAGGAAGCCAACAGATCTGAAGATACATAGATGGCCAAGGACTGATGAGTGGATGCCAGTTCGGTACACTCAGAGATGGGAGTCGCTGAAGATAGAATTCATCAAGAGGAATTACTTTTGGAGATTCTGGCCCGATAAGGCAAAGGCTGATGCTTACGTTGAATGGACGATGAGGGCTGATCCTAAGATGTATGCTTACATGCAAAAAGTTGTCAAAGAAAACATTGAAGTCCGAGTCCCGTGAACCTAGAATTCTGCCACCACCAAGAAGACTTGATGATTCTATTCATTATGGGATTATAGAGAAGGAAGTGAAGGATGCTTTGCCAGGAGCAAGATTTTTTGAAGAAGATGACCCGAACGAGACTTTGTTGAATTTCTGAAGCCGAGGAAGAATACTTATAGGATGTATGGACTTCCCCTTCCCGAGACTCAGTCGCAAGACTTCATGGACAGGATCAAGCAGTACAGACGTTCCTAGTTTTAGATTCTTTATCTTTCCTAGCTTAGAAAGATATGTATTGTACTGAATCATTATATATATATATATATATATATATCTTCTTTTGGCCTCGGCAATATCTTATTGTCTATATAAGTCGTGTTCTGTTTTTATGATTAACACTCAGAATCACTGAAGTGATTACTGACTCACTCACTCACTGATTGATTCTCTGTCAGTAGCCGCTTAGATTCTGATAGAATTGTTCTGTTAAGGGAAATTGTTGTCAGGGGGAAATGCTTAGTCTCTTTATTCTGACCCTCTGCCCTGCTCCCTTCAGTAGTCTAGAACTTGAAGAACAACTCCACTGATCCTACTTGTAATATTGTAAGGAGCTCTATTTCTGAGTAGTTTAGTGTTAGCATAGATGTTAGGTTTTGGCATCATCAAATAGGGGGAAATTGTTGGGTGATGATTCTATCCTCAGCACAGTAATACATAGTGGGAAATGATTATGTCTTCCGTACTGACATGCACTTAGTAGGCTTATGCTCTGAGTGAATCTATGAAGATTTGAAGATCCAAAAACCCTATCTTGATCGGTGAACCATTTCTTTGTAATTGTTTTTATCTCTGAGGGTTCAGACTCAGCAGACACTCTACTCTGGTTCAGGCGTTCAGTAGCTTATCAGCCTCAACACCAGATGTAGAAGACTCAGTATGTATTGGACTCAGCAGGAGCAGTATACTGAGAAGAGACAGTGGAACTGAACTCAGCAGGAGTAGTTCACTGTGCTTAGAGCTGATCTTCAGTAGAGCAATCTCAACTTATTCACTGCTGAATCAGAGATCAGACTCAGCAACGGCCAGACAGTCTTCTGAGCTGTCAGATCTTTTGAAAGACAATCAGCATAGTCAAATACGAGGAAGAAAGAAGTCAACTTCAGTATGCCTCGAGGTCTGTTCTGTCTCAACTGCTTTCTAAACCTTGACGAATGACAAGCAGACATGTGCCTTATACCTACTAAAGCTGCAAGTCAACAACTTTCCGGAAAAGGAGGGAAAAGATACTATAACTCTACTTCAAAAGAGCCGTTAGCTACCAAAAGAGAGAGAGTAAGGGATGATCGTCTCCAACGGATCTTTCCAAGAATCTTCTCTATAAATAGAGGGATCATTCGAAATTTGAAGCATACACGATAATAACAATCACGACAACAAGAACTCACAAAGCATTCAAACGAGCCAACCCAGAAAACCTAAGTCTTTCGCAAGAACTCGAAGAGCATTTCTCCGGCGAAAGACTACATTCTAAGCTCGTAGGGAACCAAGCTGAACCGATATACAAGCCTCTAGTATCCAAACGACGTTACACGAACTCATAGCTAAACTCAGTTGTTCGTCGTTCTAGAAGCTCCATTCTCGTTCCCTATTCCTCTAACCCTAAGCTCAACCGAATATATCCATAGCTTAGACGAATGAGTTCATATTTGAACTTGTTCCTTATTGTAAAAGGACTCCTTCATAGTTGGAGAGTTTGTCAAACACTCTAGTTTGATAACCGTGTAAACTGAGACTTGCTCAGTATAAATTCCAAGACGCGTCTTTGTCCTGTGTACAAGCTGACTGAGACTAACTCAGTATAATAAATAGCCTCCTGATCTTTCGGGACAGTGGACGTAGGATTGTTTGATATCCGAACCACTTTAAAAATCTTTGTGTCTCTCGCTTGTGTCTATTTACTGTTGCATTGATTTTAACTGATCATACTGAAAACTATCCTTTAAAATCATTCAACTCGGTTTTAGCAAACTTGACTGATCTCATTATTCTACTGAAACTGGTTTAATATAAACGTCTTTCCAACTCAACTGATTTGGGCCTACACTTTCCGCACCACTGGACTCTATCTGCTGATACTGAATTCTGACGGTCAGTCAACTAGCAGATCTCAGTAGAGTCAGACACTTTGCCACACACGATTCAGAACAGCTATCTGGTCTGCTGAACTCATTCAGTACGACACTATCCTAAACAGGACTGTTCGTGTTCTAAGTTGAGAAAATCGGTTTCAGCTCTCGGGGACCAACAAAAAGGACATCAAGATTCAAAGAATTCGCTCAGACAGAGGAACATAATTTCTCAACTCAGTAGTTAAGGAGTACTGCGATAAAGAGGGAATTCACCACGAGACATCAGCTGCTCGCACCCCTCAGCAGAACGGACTTGTTGAACGCAAAAACAGAACACTCAAAGAAGCAGCAAGGACGCTCCTAGCAGACTCTGGACTACCCTCAAAGTTTTGGGCTGATGCTACTGACACCGCCTGCTGGTGATCGTTGTATTGCACCAAATAATCCTGCAAAACTTGAGAATTATATCAGTATAGTTCACAGAATATCGAACACAGGGAACGGAGGACTAGACACATTAATTTTCTACTTATCTTAAGTTTGGTTAGCAACCACGTAATTTTGGGATTTTATCTAAACTAAGAACTTGTAAAAACTGAAAGAAATGTAAAAACTGAATGCATCTAGGTTGCCTTGCCTGTGCAGGTTGTAGACTTGGTTGAATGATGCCAAAAACGAATTTGGGTTCTCGCTCGTCCTCCCGTAAAACTTCGGCATGGCAGCGACCATGTTCAGCTTGACATCAATTTGTTCAGTAGTTGTGATTTGGATTGGACCAGGTAACTCCGCTCCCATGTCAAGCGATCCGGCATTCATCCTCAAAGGTTGTGGATAGTGCACTTCTTCCATCTCCTCCTCCTCTGATTCTGAGCTAGTTACTGTAGTATTCTGCCTTGTTTTGTCGAACCAAACAGTCTTTGGTTCTGAGTCGCTGGTCTGATCAACGACGTCTGTTCTGTCTCTTGACTGGGCAGGTAAGACGTTTCCTGCCTCGGACAGAATCTGTTGCTTTTGCAGCTTTGTCCTCTTCTTATTCCTCTTTGCTGTTTTCTCGATCTCAGGATCAAATATGAGGTCAGGGTTGGAAGACCTGCTCATGCAACGCTTAAAAGAACAAAAAGATTAGTAGAAAACAATAAAACTAGATAACACCGTTCCTCGGCAACGGCGCCAATTTGGTGATCGTTGTATTGCACCAAATAATCCTGCAAAACTTGAGAATTATATCAGTATAGTTCACAGGGTATCGAACACAGGGAACAGAGGACTAGACACATTAATTTTCTACTTATCTTAAGTTTGGTTAGCAACCACGCATTTTGGGATTTTATCTAAACTAAGAACTTGTAAAAACTGAAAGAAATGTAAAAACTGAAAACTGAATTTAAACTGTTTTAACTAGGCAGTTGAGAGATGGGTCCAGCAGAATATTCACACACACGTAATTACAATCATCGGCACATAAAATGAATTAATCTTAAGAATCAACTAGTTATAGATTACCGTAACTTAAACTGCGTAATCCTCACTCCCACTTACTTAGTCGGTAACCGCCATGTTGGGCATCGAAACGGCTACTTCCCTAATTTAGCTACAACCTACGTTGTTGGGCAATCAATAGATTTAATAGCTAAACAGCTTTATCGAA
Source organism: Lavandula angustifolia (assembly GCA_028984105.1). NCBI lineage: Eukaryota > Viridiplantae > Streptophyta > Magnoliopsida > Lamiales > Lamiaceae > Lavandula > Lavandula angustifolia. The sequence continues at coordinate 16,006,611 of CM054824.1, forward strand.
CTAAGGGAGCCTAGTATAGGAGACTACTCGTATGTTGGGCATCTAATAGTCTCCTACCGGTATAATCCAATTATTCTAATGAATAACTTTGCTACTTACCTAGCCTTATTCCACGAGAAACGATGGAAGTACTAAGTTAGCTACAAACTACGCAACTTAGGGTGGCCAATCCTAAATTACTAGTCAGATTAAATAAACCAGAATTAACCCGAAACCCTTCAATTAATTATTAGAACCTAAGCCTCATGTACTGTTCACGTGTGCGTTTTACATCCTGCCGGACCACTAAAAATTTCGCTACTCATGAAACTGTCCTGACTGCACAGGTAAGACACTTTGCAAAACAGAACATACATCATTCGTAACCCTAATCCTAACATGCACGAAAACTGAAAATAAGATAAAGATACGAATTAAAACTAAAAACGAAGCACTTACTGAATTTAAACGAAACACAAACTGAATTAAAACTAAAATTGAAATAGGATCAAGAGTATCGATTGGTCTTCGATCTCTCAAAACAAACGGAAGCAAGAAACGAACTAAACTAAAGGTTCGAACTTTAAAAAGCTGAATTACGAAATTGCTGTTTTCTTCTACGTAAACTAAAGGAACTGCATGAAGTAAATGGAATGGTCGTTGGTTCTTCTCCTCGGCGGCGGAATAGGAACGACGGCGGCGGCAATGGCTTCGGTCGGCGGCGGCGGCTTCGGAAATGGATGTGTGTCGTGGTTGTGGGGAATGGAGGGGCTGCCAAAGAGGTTCCAGGTTGTCTAATTTCATGCCTCCCTCACCCTTATATAATGATCCTAGATCACATCTAGGGTTCCTTGTTGGATAAGGAAAGGATCTATGAGATATGGTAATATCTCATCCTTCCTTATTTATCTCCTTTCCTTCCTTATCTTCTTTCCTTTCTTTTCTTCTTCTTTCCTTCATTCTTTTCTTGGCCAAATCCGCTCAAAATCTCGCCATTACAGCAGGAAACTCGTTGCCACATCATTTCCACGTGTCGTACCAAATCAGCTTATTTTCCTGCATAACTGCCAATAAAAGCGTCTCGCCTGCACAGTTAAGAGACTTTTCGGACAGAAATAATTAGGTACGAAATCGACTCATCAAATCTCCTTACACTTGAACTATACTCGCCCTCGAGTATAAGAAGAACAAAAGATAAGTACCTAATTATTTTTGGTCTTCCCCAAGACCTTAGACACAAAATAAAAGACTCAAGACTCGAACAAGAATAAAAACAAGACTCGACACGAACGGAAGAAAGAAAATAACAACAGACTCACAAAACGAACACAAGAAGCCATACCAATCAATTCGAAATTCTCCACACCAATTCTAGCCAAGCAATGCCAAATCATGCAATCATGATCTCATCCAACAAGTAGACAATGCAAATTTTGAAACTAAACACATATATATCAACTTGGTCAAAATCTAAACAATGTGGATCTCCTCAAGTTTCACTCAACACTCAACTAATCTAGGTCCGGTTCAAGCCACTCAAAGGATAACAATCCACGCAATCACGATAAGAGATCATCACAATAGCAATATCAAGGAGGTCTTTCTCATTCGGTTGTAATGGGGCATAGGACTTAGGTAATTGATGTTGGTAAGGATCCTAGAGGTACTAAGCTCTATTAAAATTCAGATTCAATGTTATGTATGTAAAACTCTCTCACATGTGCAGTCAAGTCAGTCAAACTCCCACCATTTTAGAAAATTCACTTCAATGCTACAACATCAATACTTATGCACCCATACTCTTTTCTTTTCTGCCACGTTTCATATTCAGATTTTTTTTTTCGTGGCATATACTTTCTTTCTTAGCAAACTGGGCACAAACTGTCTTAAGTCTACAGACAGGACGCTTTTGAATCCTGCTTATTTAGAGCAGTTTTTACACTTAGACTTTTTATCCAATCTATTTTTTTTTTCTGCAGCATGTCTAGACTTGGCAGGTAAGGGACATATGTAATACACTTCAGATTTTACTATCATGCACAAGAGAATTCATAAAACATGTCATAACATGGGTCAAGAGAAAGTTTAAAAAGGCATTGGCTAAAATTTTACTAACTCAAATCAACGAAACGGTCAAGGCTCAAATTGGTTCACTAAGGGTTAATGTAGGGTCGGAAATATTTTGTCGCAGCCGTGTGGCTAAAAATCCCTAGTGCCTCCTATCATTTATCACAAGTGACTCAAACATATTGTGACTATGCGGATAAACACTCTCAAAAGAATAGTAGGAAGTGTCCTACTTTAAGGCTCAAATCTAATTTAAGTGAGTGGTTATAAAATTTCGATCCAACAAAGTTTATTTTTCGTCATCCCAAATTACATGCATATACGTGCCTAAATCTACTTTTCACAAAGTCCACAAGCAAGCATATTGAAAATAAAAGCACGAATAAGAGAAGCTTGATCATAGAAAACGGCACTTCAAAAATCAAAAATTTTGGCATACTTCGACACAAAATACCCCCCTCCTTACACTTAAACCTTGCTCGCCCTCGAGCAAGAGAGAAAAGACAAAACAAAGAGAGAAGGCATGACAAAATAAACACAAAAACACCCTCCTTACACTTGGTCCCTACCAAGTGTGAGAACAAACAAAAACTAAGGATAAAAGACAAAAAGAAACACCCCCTCCTTACACTTGATCCCTATCAAGTGTAAGAACAAGAAAAACACACAAGAACAGACTCAAAAACATAAAACAAAAACACAACACAAAAAAATAAAAATAAATAAATAAATAAAATTGGGGAAGAAAAGTCACCGGCCGCCTCGCTCGGGCGAGGCGAGGCAGTCTGCTCATAACTTGTGCGGCGGAGGCGATCTACTCTGCGGCCAAGAGAATCCGATCGACGCCTTAGAGTTTGCACCGTATCCCGATCTGCAGAAGGAAAGGCACTCGAGACACGAGGTCCCGTGGATAAAACTGGATCTCCCGATTAGGCGGTTGGTACGGTAGGGTGAAAATCCCAATTCCATACTTAGCCAAAATCTAAAAAAGAAAAGAAACAACACCAAGCAGAAAATCAAACTAAAAATACCAAATCAAAGAAAAACGGAAAAAAATACGAGTTGCCTCCCGGAAGCGCCTCTCTTTAAAGTCTTCGGCTAGACCTCCTCTTCAAGAGTCAATGGGGTGACGGCATGAACAGTGGAGTCTCATCCACTGGCTTGATCACCCGCTTCAATCTCTTCTCACGGTCTTTATACCACTCGAAATCTGCATAGGCCTTCTTCCGAAATTTTTCCTCACGCTTGGTTGATGGTCTATCCCCTTGCAAGACGATGGTAGTCTGCTCCCTTGCTGCCCTTTTCTTGTCTCTTTCAGGTCGGCGCTTTACTTCCACGGCTTTCAACCATTCTCGTATAGAGTCGTCTTGACTGGGCAACTGAGACACACTGTTGACAGTTGCCAATTCTGGAGTTGCGTATAAGGCCGAGATGCTTCCTCTGATCTCCTCGTCCCTCATATCCTCGAGATCTGATTCGGTCAGCCCTTGAGTCAAGGTGACCTCCATCTTATCCTGCATCACATACGTCTCAAGATATTCTTGGACAAAGCTTTCAATGGAGTCAGTAGATAAAGCATTTTCATTTTCATGATCAAATGAGCTCTTAAGTGCTTCAGCAATGTGATAATCATAAATTTCATTATGGTATGCAACACTTATAGATCCCTCATCTACATTGATTATGGCCTTCACAGTTTTTAAGAACGGTCTACCCAATAAAACACCCGCAGTACCCTCAACTTTCCTATCATTTGTGTCTATGATATAGAAATCTGCTGGATAGACAAATTTGTTAATTCTGACCAAGATATTTTCAAGTAAACCTATAGGGGCAATGCATGACCTATCCGCTAATTGAATTATCAGCAAATCTGATCAAGGAGTATTCTTAGGATACTCTCGAGTCAGTAAAGCCTTCAGAGTCTTTAACTATCGGACCCTTTGCGTGGAGGAAGGCCCTCATGTTGTTTTTGATGAGTTTGTTACTGAGAACAGGAAAAATACAGAGACAAATACTGAAGATGTCAGCAGCAAGCTACAGGATCTCACACTAACTGATAAAGCTGAAAAGATCCAGCATTGTTGGGATGATGAGTCAGACGATGAAGATATTCAGACTCAGCCAACAAGCGATGTAGCTGACCTGGTTGATTCTACTGAACAGAATCAACAATAGGTAACAACGGTCGATGAGGAAGCCCTCGTGGTAACTGAGACCTCTACTGAGAATATAAACTCAAGGGGAACGATTAATGTTCCTGAGCTAAATGCCCGTTAACCTGGAAACTCAGTAGATCCTAACCTTCTTACTTGGCTCGCTACGATCCACAAAACAAGCATAACCGAAATGCCTAACACACCTACCGACCGTGCGTAAGTAGTATCGAAGAAAAGCCGACTCGACGTTCATGGCTTGACGCTCATACTTCGAGATCTCATCATTGGAGATCCATCAGGCAACTATAAGAACAAGATCTAAATTAAGTCAAGGAGAAAGCTCACTCTATTCTTGTTTCTTGTCTACAGAAGAACCTCAGTCAATAGAGGACGCACTCAATGATGTTGACTGGATCATTGCCATGCAAGAAGAGCTGAGCCAGTTCGTCAGAAATGAAGTTTGGGAGCTTGTTGACAGACCTAGACATCAGCACGTGATTGGCACTAAGTGGGTCTTCAAAAACAAGCGTGATGAAAACAACGTCATTGTCGAAATAAAGCTCGACTAGTTGCCAAGGGTTACTGTCAGCGGTAGGGAATCGACTTTGATGAAACATTCGCTCCAGTCGCAAGATTGGAAGCCATTCGTCTTTTCCTAGCTTACGCAACACATCAAGGATTCAAAGTATATCAGATGGATGTAAAGTCAACTTTTCTGAACGGCGCACTGAAGGAAGAAGTCTATGTGGAACAACCGCCCGGCTTTCGCCAGGGGACATCGTGTGTACGAGACTTAGGAAAGTTCTCGTATGGGTTAAAACAAGCACTCGGGGCTTGGTATGATACCCTATCGACTTTCTACTTCGAAAAGGTTTTCGAAGGGGACGATAGATCGCACCTTGTTCAACATAAAGTCAGGAGATGACATCCTACTGGTGCAAATCTACGTGGACGACATCATTTTCGGTTGCAGAAACGTGACAATATGTCACCAATTCGAGAAAATGATGAAAGAGAAATTCGAGATGTCCATGATGGGAGAGATGAATTATTTCCTTGGATTTCAAGTAAAGCAATCACCTGAAGGAATTTTCATCAATCAAGCCAAATACACTCGAGATCTTCTCAAGAGATTCGGCTGCGACTTAGCAAGCCGCTCAAGATCCCCATTAATACAAATTTCAAAATCGATCTAGACAAAGAGGGAGCTTCTGTTAACTCTACTGATTATAGAGCTATTATTGGTTCTTTATTATACTTAACAGCTAGCCGACCTGACATAACTTATGTTGTAGGTGTATGTGCAAGATTTCAAGCAGATCCTAAGCGAAGTCATCTAGACTCAAAGAAAGAAGATTCTCGCGATATCTAAGAGGAACACCTGACGCTGGGTTATGGTATCCTGCTGATGATAATCTTATACTGACAGGTTATTCTAATGCTGATTATGCAGGATGCAGGATAGATCGAAAGTCAACTTCTGGAACGTGTCAGTTCCTAGGCAGCAAGCTGATATCTTGGTTTTCAAAGAAACAACACTCAGTAGCAACGTCCACTACTGAAGCTGAGTACATGGCTGCTGGAAGTTGCTGTGCCCAGATCCTTTGGCTTCGACAACAACTGAGAGACTATGGTATAACTCAGAATGAAGTGCCCATCTACTGTGACTCCACAAGTGCTATTGCAATAACTCAGAATCCAGTTCTCCATACGAGATGCAAGCACGTGGATATTCGACACCACTTCATTAGAGACCATGTCGAGAAGAAGGATATCAGAATGGAGAAAATCCATACTGACAAGCAAAGGGCAGACATACTGACCAAACCACTAGCTGAGAACAGATTCAGAGAATTATCAGTTGAGCTAGGTCTACTGGATCCTACTGAATCGTGTCAGTAGAAGACAATCAATTGGTATCAGTAGAATCCAACTACTGATAACAACAATTGGTATCAAGTATAAGGAACCAGTATGTCAGGTCAGAAAACTCAGTACAGTGATTCAGTCGGGAGAATCAAACTGTACACAGTAAGGGGGAACGTGGTCATCAGCACGTCAACCATCCTCCTTAGTCTTAACGGTAACCAGCTGATCGTAAAAGTTCAGCTGAAGAGGTTTGCGTAGTATTACATACTTAAACTTTTTCAGAAGCATGCTCGCATTTATTATATCAGTCGATTGCACTCAGTAGTTAATGAGCATTTATTTTCCGCCATTAATTTTTTAAGGATAGGTCAGTAGGAAACCGTTCTTATTTAAAATGACCTAGTCTTTAATGCTGCCTGCAACGCATTTAATGCATGTCTTTTCACTTACTTTAACTGCGCATTATCCTACGTGGGTCTAGATTATAAGCGGCTTAGGTAATCATTCTTTTTATATCATTAAATCTCAGCCGTCTATTAGATTGAAAGATTAAACCCTAGCCGTTCGATCTAAACGGTTTATTTTGCATGATCTTATAAAATCTTTCATCTTCCTTCTTCGTCTCACTTTCTCGCCATTTCCGATCTTAGAGCTCACTCATCTGCAAATTTATTTTTTCCGAAAATCTAACTACTTGCATTTGATATCCCTCAAGCTCTAAATATTTCGGTAATATCTTTATCTCTGTTTTTAAGCTTATACTGACTTACTCTATTTTCAAGTGCTAACGAGTTTTGATGCAGATACTAATGGCGACAAAGTCTGCACACCCACCAATATCGATGAAATCATCATCTCTCGCATCCAGTTTGAGCCGACCATGGCGCTTCGCCAAGTTGATCTTCCGTACTTGGCGCCCGTATTCACTGCTATTGAGAGTTCTGGACTAGAACTGCTCGTCTCCAAGCAACCCCGAGCGTTTTTGCCCAGACAAGTGGCGAAAGTCTACTACAAGTGGAGAACCCTAGATTCAGGGGTTGAGGAATCTTCATTTGCCTTCATGAAGGAAGTAGTACCCAACTCGTGGGATGCTAGTGAGCACGTCATCAACATCGGGGATGCTCTGAACTAGCATTCGATCTTCCTGCCGAAGGAATCTCTCCTATAGGCTATAAGGAGAAGGAGATGAACTCATATGTTCAGAAGTTCTGTGGAAGGAAGGATATCACCTTCAAGACAGAGCTGCCGAAGAACCTTCTGCTACCACAATACAGAGGGCTCGCATATATCGTGTCTCATATCCTCACGAGCTCAGCGGGTTCCTACGATCAGCTGTCCAAGCCGCACATCCAGCTGATGATGGCCATTAATGATGGAGTCCAAGTTAATTGGACGGACTATTATGTAGCCGAGCTGAAGGCTCAGGCTCAGAAGTTCACAGCCTCGCCCACTGGACAGAGAAGCTTAATCAGTGTGGGGAAGCTGATGTATGGGACGAAGATGTCCATACTTATCGAGCAATCAGTCTCGAGGAGTTCAGCTTTTGCTGACTCCAGATACTTTGACAGCAAGCTTATTAAATTCAAGACGAAAGCCGCTGCTGAGAAGTCTATCGGGCGAGGGCCGCCTGAACCGAAGAGAGTAGCCTCTGATTTGCCCCCTCGCGCCGACCCATCCAAGAGGAAGAGGCTTACTAAGACTGGACCGTCTGAGGTCCCAGCAGTACAAGCTCAACAAACCTCTCTTCCACCCACTCAAGAAGAACAGCTCCTAGATTCTAACACCGGCATTGAGGGTGCCACGATAAAGGACAAAGTTCAGTGCATTAGTTCTGAGGAGACTCAGTCGGACATCAGGGTACCGACTGAGGAGACTTCCTCTGAGTGGACAGCCTTACACTCCACTCGTCTCCGAGCTACAGGAGAAGTACATGCTCAGATCCCTGAGATCTCTGAGCATCCTGACTTAGTGGAGATAGCAATAAGGGCTAGGACACAAATCTGCCGCCGAGGTTCCTCACCGGGACATTCTCGAGGATATTATCAGGACCCAATCAGCTTTGTCCTTGCTTACCGAGGAGCAGGAATTGCAGTCAGCCATCGGGTTCGGGGAACCGGCTGACCTTGCATCCTTTGAAGACTTGAGGGCAGCGATGCTTTATCTACTGAGCATGCGCTCCTCAGTTCCCGGTGACAGCCCTTCGCCTCCATCTCATCATGGCGATGATAAAGATGACAAGGATGATGAAGAGATGGAACAGGCACCACCCAAGCATGTAGAATTGGGAGGTTCTACTGAGGGTTCCACTCCCCGCGAAAAGGGCCAATCACCACCTCTTTCCAAATCAGGTGAAGCCCCTATTGCCTCGAAGCCGAGTCGAGCGCAACAACTCGCGATGTCTGAGCAGAGGCTCGGAACCAGCTCATACCAGATAAAACCAATAGGTTCCGTGACCTCCAAGTCGGTCAATAAAGCTATCAGGCGCCAAGGAGACAAGAATCGTCTCCTCGCCAAAGACGTGCATCTCAAATGGGCTCAATACACTAAGGCCCAGACTGAGAGCGTCGACCGACTGACCGAAGGGGTTAAGAAAGCCTCAGAAGCTCCTACTCCTCAGCTTAACATTCAGGAGATCGTTGAGGCAGCCCTTTCAGCTCATAAGGCAGACTTAGCCGCTCAGAGTCAGCAGCTCTTATTAGCTCAGCAGAAATCTTTCTCTGAGCAGCTGACTCAGACTTTCGCGACAGTCCAGGCCACCATGGACGAGAGAAACAAATCGGCCACCTCTAGCCTTCAATCAGCCATTACCCATTACGCAACAGGCTGAGGCACTGAAAGCCATTCAGAAAGAAATGACAGAGTCTCACGATCAGTCTCTGCTGAAACTCCGTCAGAGTCACTGCTCAACCAAGACATTCGTAGCCGATCGGGAGAAAAACTGGGAGCAGTATTGCGACCTGGTCAAGGATTTTGAGGCAACTGCTACCCAAATCAAAGAATCTGTATATAACTTGGAAAAAGACGTAAAAGCCATCCGCACTCACCTCTCCCAGGCCGATGATGCCAAAAAGGGGGAAGAAGATGTAAAAGAAGAAACTGAGGCAGAACCGGCTGTAGTAGATATTATTGAGGGAGATAATAAGGGGGAAGGAACCAGCTCTGCACCTCAAGGAGAAGGTTCAGCCGCTCAGGCTGAAACCAGTTCTGCTGTACTCCTCCTGGAGTATACCCCTCTCCGACCGACTGTGACTGAGGCAGTTCCTATCTCATATGCTCAGCACATCGAGGACATAGCTCGTTTCCTCGATCAGGAGGATGAAGAAGAGCCTCAGCAACTGCCACCGCAAAGGCCGGGGAAGGAGACTACAACTGAAATCACTCCATCTTCCCCGACGCCCAAATTCAAAACTAAAGTGGAGCAGGAAGCTTATGATGCCAGAATTGCTCAACAGCTGCAAGACCAGCTGGATCAGGAGCATCAGCTGGAAGAAGCTAAGAAAGCTAAAGAGCCTAAGAAAGTAACTGCCAAATCTGCAAAAGGCAAGGCTAAGAAAATTTTGGACGAACAGAAGGAGAAAGCTCAGAAGGAGCTAGCTACTGTAGTCCAGTCTTCGGCTCAGAGGGCTTATTTTCCCACTCTTACTCCCGAGCAAGAGGTCAAGACAGAGCTACCCGGGAGGCAACGCCGAAAGGACTTAGTCTCCCGGAGTGGAGATACTAGATCGGCGGCCCTCAGAGAGAAGAAAAGGTTAGCTGACCTGGCTAAAATGATTAGCTTATCCGAGAAGCCAGCAGTTGACTTGAGAAAGCAAGTACCCAGAGCTTCAAAGTACCACAGGAGAGCGCCCAGAGCACCTCATGTCAAGAAAGCGCCTACTCCTCACACAGATAAATGGGTACCAGCCGAGCTAAACGAGCTATGGGAGGAACTGAAAGAATCTTTTATCAAGGGATACTACGTATGGGGCTTCTATCCGTCGGGGATACCTGCTAATCAACTTTTTGAAGAATATCTTCATCATAACTTTCCCCAGCTAGCGGATCAGCTTGTGCCAATTATGGAGAGAGAGAAGATTCCCATCTGAGCTCCAGCATTCAGAAGAATCCCTCCACCCATGACAGCTCGCGGCGTGCTTTGTACTAAAGAGATAGAAGATGAGATCGAGGCTGCTGCTTATCATCATAATCTCGGTTTCGATCACTCGATGATCTCGAGGAAATCCGGACTCGCGGAAGAGAATATACAAGTTTTATTGTGCGGATCCTCCAATGACAGTCTGCGACTTCAAGAGCCGAACGCAGAATTTCAGACGTCAGACTTGACCTTCTTATCTCATTTGCTGTAATAATGATAGAAACCTTGTAATTCTCTGATCATATATATCAGTTTCTATTGCTTGCCAGACAATTACTCATTGTCTTACGGCTTTTGATTGTGTTTTCCACGATCGATCACCGAAGTGATCCGACACACACTCACACATAACCGTTTCTCGGATTTTGCCTATCTCTCTATTGAACTTATTGAAGTCAACTAATCACTTCATCTTGATCGAATCCTCGGATCAATTAGGGGAAATTACGGTCGGTAGTCTAGTATTCCTAGTTCTTATTTTATAGGGGTTTTGCCATCATCAATTAGGGGGAAATTGTTGGGTTATGAGTCGGTAGATGGTATTCAGTGATTAGTGGTTAAAATAATATTGGGGAAATCATAGTAGTACTATGGAATTGAAGATCCCAAAACCCAAATTGATATCGGTAGTATAGTGTCGATAGGATTAGGCGATGTATAAGCTAGACTTTTCGTAGTTGTTTATCTTTTGTCTAAGTCCTGCGGGGTAAACTGTTGGACTGATCTTCTGACGAAGTTACTTTCCAGAACCCCACGTCATCAGTGTAATCGCTTGCATTCTTCTGACTTCAGCTGTATCTGACCTCAGTAGGAGATACCCCACCACCGATAGTTATCGGCGGTAAGAACATAATGCAAAGCTTCGGTACCTTCGCGATCATCGGTGACCCACCAAAGCCCTATCGGCTCGTCAGCCGACTTCACCGAAGAAGACAGAGACGGCTTCTTGAGTCTCTTGTATCCGACGTGAAAATAACCCAGTCGTATAAGTCTTTTCGAAGTTCAGTAGAAGATCATACGAGGATGTGGACTAGTCAACTCTAATCTCTGACACATTCTCACCTACCACAAACCTCGACCAATGAGAAGCCGACACGCTTTATCTGCTCCAAACAACTAAAGTCTGCTCTCATGTACAGTATTAACGTCCCGCTGCAACAATTCGAAATTATGGCCGTTTTCTTTGGAAGCTTGTGACACGTGGCATCATCTTCTCCAACGGACATATGCCTGCTCACAACTATAAATAGAGAAGAAATCCGAGCTCCACGCACGGGATTCACAAGGGAAAACGCTCAAGCTCAAGAACACTCTAGCAAACTTAAAGATCATCCAGCGAAGAACTTGCCTTCATAGAAAATCATTAGTTCTTCACTCTAGAGTTATCTTTAGATCCCCTTCTTCTCTAGCTAAGCTCATTGCCAAATTTATAGCTTAGAAATTCGAAGGAGTTCACTTTCTGTGAATTGTTCTTATTGTAAGAACTCCTTCTTAGTTGGAGATCATCCCCCCCTTTCGAACTTAGGTTTGAATTGTAAAGTCGCTAAGGACTATAACTTAGAAGGGTCTATCCAGTGCACAGATTCCTTGCTGAGACTTGCTCAGATTAATCAACAAGTTCTCCTGCCTTGTCAGGACCGTGGACGTAGGATCTTGCGTATCCGAACCACGTTAAATTACTTGTGTTATTTACTGCTTTATTACATTGCATACAAACTGGTTTAAAATCATATCTTTGCATAAAACGTATTTATAAAAGCGCACCAGTCAAAATACTTTAACTTGCGAAAACACGTTTTCAAACTAAGACGAATCTCCGGGCCCTACACACTTATCCGCACAACGTCTCCGATCGGAAGTTTCAACAACCGACTTAAGTCGGTAGAAGAGCTCGATGGGCGACACACTCTGACCTATGATCGAAGGTTAATATCTGGCACTGTTCATCAGTCGCAACCTACAGCTCAGCTGTCCTTCACGTTCTGAGAAAAAGAAACTGTGATCAGGTGTATTCACCCGCCCCCTCTACACCTGACTATCGTCTCCGGACCAACAATATCCCGTACCCCTTTTTCTTAGGCACATAATTCTTAGTACCAATTGGTCGACCATATTTTTTATGAATTTTAAATGCATTTGCTGTCATTTATGCTTGTCCTTCAGGGACATGAATTCTTGTTGGGGGCATTTGCAGCAAATGTATAACATTGTCACTTCTTCTAAATACATACCAAATCATCAAAAGGTTGATTCACAATCTTTTGCAAATGAATCATTCGACTTCTTGTTCACATTGATTACTTCTAGAATCCAAATGTGACTAATTTGTTCTTGTGCTTTTTGTTGGACGTAGATTTCACATTAATTATTTCATGAATCCAAATGTGACATATGTTCCACCTAATGTTGGGAACGTTATTTCATCATAATAACAATTTTAATTTGAGATCATTTTTATACGGACAAATACCATTTTGAGTATGAATATGAGCAACTAATAATTCGATCTCAATTCCAAAACCATATAATATAAATCATCTTCAGGAGGAACTTGGAGTTTAATAAACACACTCGCTTTATCAAGACAAATATTCTCGAAGAATCTCTTACAGAAATCGAGCATTCATGGAAATTAAGAGATTCTTCATGATCTCTCTGCAGGGCCATATGAATTTTCAATTATGTTGCGCATCATAGTTGCTTGCAGATGTCCAAACTTATCATGTCTAAACATAAAACTCTTTTGAACTTCCGATTCATGATATGTTTTGTCTCACTTGTTTTCATAAATGTGTAACGCATTTAAAATGGTAATGTGATAACTTTTATTTTGTTAGCTTCTGGCTAAATACAAAAGAATCACTATCTTCTTATATAATTTCAATATGTTATTCATTGCATATCCTTAAAACTTAGTAAGTGTCTTCTAGAGTAAAAAACATACTTAATAGTTAATTAATTTAGTTTCATTTAATAGAATGATACAAACTCTTCAAGAGCTTTTAATGATATCGATGCACTAGATTTTAAAATCTTGCAATTTAAGATGTATCTACTGGTATCGAGCTTTAGGAGGACAACTAATTAATATCTTTACCCAATTCTACTGAAATGCTTTGTTTTATGAAATTTACGTAATTCTACAAAAAAGAAAGAAAGATATTAGTTCTCCAATAAAAAACATTAAAATTAACGCGGTTGTAATCTAAGTTGCACGGACACTCCGAAAAAAATCCGTCGTACTGTGTCGGACACGTGTCGGACACGAACACGCCCGGACACGCGCCCGACACGTGTCCGACACGGCAAAAACGTGTCCATAAATTTTAAAAAAAAACGGACACGTTTCCGGACACGGCGATTTGTGTGTCCGACACGGAACGGACACGGCGATTTGTGTGTCCAACACGGAACGGACACGTTTTTTTTTTTTTTTTTTTTTTTTTGATACTTGGAACCCGCAGCCGCTACCTTCGGTGCGCATTGGGTAAACCCCGCTCCTTGTGCAGTAGTCTGCAAACCACACAGGAGAGTTCAATCACCCTAGGCTAACCATAGGTGATAGGCTCTACAAAGTTGCTTCTAGTAGGATTTGAACTCAGGACCTATCGGTCCCGGGCTTACCCACCTTCACCAACTTTGCCATCCCAACACATTTTTTGATTTAGTTTTGTAGTGGACACGGTTGAATGAGCCATGTACTTAGAAATTAGTAAAAAATAAATAAATATAAAATTAAATAAGTAAAGGGACAGTGAGACACGTATATATAATTAATAATAAGTAAATAAATATATAATTAAATATTACTTACCTTACATTAGTAATAAGTAAATAAATATATAATTAAATAATTAAATATTACTTACCTTACTAATGTATTTAGATTATCTACTTATTTTAGTATTTTACATTTTTATGCTATGGTCATCTACTTATGAATTATGACTATGTCGTTTGAGTTGATCATTTGAACTATGAGTTTGATATTGAAAAACTTTACTTGATTATTTTTAAATTTATATATATATATATATATATATATTAATAATTTAATATTTTTTATATCAGCGCCCGTATCGTGTCCTAAATTTTTCAAAAATGCCGTTGTTGCATAAGTCCCGTGTCCGGTGTCGTCGCTGTCTCGTGTATGTGTCCGTGCAACCTAGGTTGTAATAAAGATCTTTTTGCCTTAGGTCTTCAGGTTGCTATATATAACCTTTTTCGTTCCCTCTCTTAATTTGCCTACGCTTCTGGTTTCTTGGAAGCGTAGATCTCCCCCTTTCTCTCTCTACACGCGAAGTTCGTTTTATCATCGGCGCAGGCGAGAGAAACCGCGCCTTGGAGCAGAAAAGATTTTCTGGTTCTGGTACGATTCTCTATCCGTGCCTTAATTCCTCAACCTAATTTTGATATGCCTTCTCCAATTTGTATTTATTTTCTAGATCTAGTTGCGGTTGCTGGAAATTGCATGTCAATTTCCATTGGGGTTACTCGGAACATGATTAGGGTTTCGGATAAGGATTTTGGGGAAAACTTTTATGTGAATTTATTATTTCTACCTTTTGCTGTTTTCCCCTCGTTGGGATTCATTTGCAACCCGTAATGTTTTATTGTGTGTGTCATGGTTTTTGTTCATGCATGATATCTCGGATGTGTTGTTTCTGCTAGTTTTTACTGACTGTATAAACTATGGTCTTCGCTGTTAATGGCTTCATCCGATTTTTGGAACCATAGTGTTTCTTTCGTTTTGTTTATTAGTAAAACCTCAATGAGGAATATGAAAATGGAGTTGCACTTTTGTCCAAGTCTGTTAGGATATTCATTAAGGAATGTTTTTACTTTCTTGAAGTAATGGATCATTCAGTATATGCCTAATATTTGAGACATTTCTTCTGGTATTTCACATAGTTCGCCAATATTTTTGATAGTACCTATGCAATTCATTTGGGTTAAAACTCTTGTGGTTTTGGATTAATCTCTTAAACTGATCTTGCTTAGCATTTCTGATTATCTGTGCTGACTTTCGAAGAGTTCTCTTGCTTTATTTGAATTTTGTTGCCAGATAGTCAACGCCAAGGCTCTGATATGGCAGCTGCTGCACCTGGTATCCGTTATGCGCCTGAGGATCCAACCCTTCCAAAACCATGGAAGGGATTGGTTGATGATACGACGGGATATGTTTATTTCTGGAATCCAGAGACCAATAAAACCCAGTATGAGAGACCTGTTACCCTTGGTGACTCAAGCGCTGCACCATCTAATAAATCCTTGAGCTCATCAGTTCAGATGTCCCCCCAAGAACGCTATAATCCAAATGATAATGATGATAAATATGCCAAAGCTAGAAATGGAACAACAAAGGCTTCTGGAGCGGTAGCTTATCAGGTCTCTAAAGTGTTTCTTTAAAAAAAATTCTGCAGGTTTTAAATAATGCAAATGCACTAATTCAAACTACCTGGAATAAAACTGTTTTACTGTTATTCCTTTTTCTGAATTTGTTGCAATCTTGGCTATGCCCATGATAAGCTAAGTCTATAATTGTACTAAGTTGTTGTATTACACTACTTTGTATTAGTCTTCAAGAGGCAGATCAGGTTTTTCACAGAGTGATGTAGAGGTGAAACCCAGTGTTGGATATGGATCTCACATTTCTAATGGTGCTGGAAGTATTATGTCCGCCGAAGCCTATCGTCGGCTTCATGAGATTTCTGTAACCGTAAGCATCTTTGTAACTCATACAGTGATTCTGTGTCTTATTTCATACAAAGTTCATAGAAGAATCGAGAGAAGTGGTAAAACATCGCTCAACATTTAAGGATCTTACTATGGTAAAGGTCTTATAGGGTTTGAAAGTAAAAACTCGATAGTTCTCACAAGAAAAAATAATAAGGCCGAACTTCCCATTACAGGAGATAAAATACAAGATTATGCAAAAAGCATTTCCAATCATTCAAATGCCGATGTTGCTCCATCTATGTCGATCTGTTATGTTGTTCTAGCATGGAAAACTCTATTATTAATTGGGTGAAATTTGATAAGTTCAAAAAACTTTTCAAGAATGGTAATTAAAGTAATTCTGTTATGATTTTGGTGTTGATTGAAGTGAGTACTGAGTTAAAATCCTTAATCCACAATTATTCTCCATCCATCATAGAGAATTCAAATGTTGTTCAAACATTTATGTCCCTGTTTTGGCATCTTTAGCGTTAATTGTTTGTTTGTTCTGTTCATATTCTCCTTCTCTTTCTATTATTTGCTATATAATTCCCTTGTGAATTCTAACTGGTTTTGTGCTTTTAATTTGTCTAGGGAGACAATGTCCCTGAACCCTTCACCTCATTTGAAGGCACAGGCATTTCTTCAGAGATTCTGAGGGAGGTACGGATTTAATTTATGTTGGTACTAATGGTATTATAGATCTTTGTTAGTTTGAATTTTGACTGAACTGAATTCTGCAATATTGAAGTACTATGGGAGGCTCAGTATGGAGATTAAGAACTTTTTTCTCTGTACTTTTATCTCAGGTGCGATATTTGCTCCAAGAGGAGCCAAATGTCGTACGCTGTGCCCCCCTTGGGGCTTGCATGTATTTGGAGTACCCTTATTGATGGACCAATTTATGTGGGGGGCTTTTCGAATCACCCAAGCTTGCCTGGGACTTCTATTGGTAGCAATTCAAGCTGCCCCTTGGTCCAAATAGAAGAAGAGGCGTCCTCCTATTATTGCTTGCGTCAGCAAGCAGTGCCTGACTCTTGGGGGGATGATGCTTCTTATTTCCTTGGCCGCTTGCTTAATTCGAAAAGAAACCAATCCAAAATTGAAGCACAGATTGCTTATGAAGCTGCGGGTGTTTGTTTCCTTGTACAGGTGCAAAATGCTGGTTTTTCTGCTCCTACTCCAATACAAGCACAGTCATGGCCCATTGCCATAAAAGGTCGTGATATTGTAGCCATTGCCAAGACAGGTTCGGGGAAGACACTGGGTTACCTGATTCCTGGATTTATTCACCTGAAACAAAGGCGCAATAACCCAAGATTAGGTCCAACAGTTTTGGTGTTGTCGCCAACAAGAGAGTTGGCTACTCAGATACAAGATGAAGCTGTTAAGTTTGGAAGATCATCTGGCATATCTTGCACGGTATGGTTTAGCAATGCCTTCTTTTAGCTGTCTGCAGATGATGTTTGTTTCAGTATGTAGTTGCTTATCATCCTTTTCTGATCAACCTTTTCAATACTGTGAGACACTACTAAGAAAGAGGCTAGAAAGAGACAAGAAGTTTGGACTCTCAAAGTGTTATGTTTGCGTAAATTTTATAGACATGTTTAATATAATTATATTTGAGAAACCTTTCCTGTCACCCTTTTTGCATGTCTGAGCTAAAATATGTTCAAAATGGCTGCCCTTCAACACTAAAAGATTATAATCCAGTGCTTTTCTTTTACATCTTTATTCGCTTTGTGCTGATTTTGGTTTTGGTCTGTTAAAGTGTTTGTATGGAGGTGCCCCAAAGGGTCCTCAGTTGAGAGACATAGACAGAGGTGTTGATGTGGTGGTGGCTACGCCTGGTCGATTGAATGACATTCTGGAGATGAGAAGGATTAGCCTTCATCAAGTCTCATATTTGGTTTTAGATGAGGCAGACAGGATGCTAGATATGGGTTTTGAACCTCAGATAAGAAAGATTGTAAAGGAGGTCCCTGTTCGTAGGCAGACCCTGATGTACACAGCCACATGGCCAAAGGAGGTGCGCAAAATTGCTGCAGACTTACTGGTTAACCCTGTTCAAGTTAATATTGGAAATGTTAACGAGCTTGTTGCAAACAAGGCAATTACTCAGGTATAGCCAAGAATCATCTCTTGGTTTTCAGTAAATTACTGTCTGATCAGAAGATGTGATTCATGCAGATACTTCTTTTTTATTGTCTTCATTAAGTGTTGCTTTATCTTTTCTCCACAGTATGTTGAAGTTTTGTCACCAATGGACAAGCGTAGGCGCCTGGAACAAATATTGAGATCTCAAGATCCAGGATCAAAGATAATAATTTTCTGCTCCACAAAGAAAATGTGTGACACCCTGGCTGGTAACTTAACCCGGCAATTTGGAGCAGTTGCCATTCATGGAGATAAATCTCAGGGTGAGAGGGATCATGTGTTGAGTCAATTCCGCACTGGAAGATGCCCAGTGCTTGTAGCCACTGATGTCGCTGCCCGTGGTCTTGATATTAAGGATATAAGGTCAGTGAGCAGAATTGAGTTTGTTATTCAGCGGGCATGATTAACCTCTTTGCATGGGATATACCTTCCGACTTTTATTAAATACTCTTTACAGGATGATATTCTTTGGTCCAGCTTTTGTCTTTCTATAAAGTTTTATTACTTTTTTATATATATTCAGCTATGACATGATTACTCAGACTTCAACCGTGATATGTTATTACAGTTGCAGCTTATTAGAAATCATAATTTTGAATTCAAGCTGTACTCTATAACATGTTTGCCATATTATAAAACTTTGTTCTTAAAATCATCTAGTGGCAGCAAACCAACATTTTCTACAAGTCTCTTCGCCCTGTCATAAAACCATTTATGCATCTAGGATGTTGCTAACCTTATTTTATGTAACCATGTCACAAGTTCTTTGTAATATTTGAAAATCTTGCTTTATGTCGTTTTTGGTTATCAGGAGTTGTCTCAATCAATTATCTTGTCTGTGTCAGGGTGGTTGTAAACTACGACTTCCCTACTGGAGTAGAGGACTATGTTCACCGAA
This sequence comes from Lavandula angustifolia, assembly GCA_028984105.1. Classification (NCBI taxonomy): domain Eukaryota; kingdom Viridiplantae; phylum Streptophyta; class Magnoliopsida; order Lamiales; family Lamiaceae; genus Lavandula; species Lavandula angustifolia. The sequence goes on from CM054824.1 coordinate 16,025,593, forward strand.
TTGGAAGAACTGGCAGGGCAGGCGCCACTGGTGTGGCGTATACTTTCTTTTGTGAGCAGGATGCGAAACATGCATCAGGTGTTGTGAAACTTCTGGAAGGTTCCAGTCAGGCCGTGCCTAATGAACTTCGTGAGATGAGTTCACGTGGTGGAATGGGAAGGGCAAGACGTCAGTGGGGCTCAGGCCCTGGGGGACGTGATGGAGGCCGTGGTGGGGGTTTCAGTTCTTTTCAAAGTGGACGAGATGGGGGAGAGGTGGTTGGGGCATGCCATCATCTCCAAATAGGGGCGGTGGCCGTGGATATGATAGGTACATGTTTCCTTCCCCCTTTAATATTTCAGTGATTTGATAATGTTCCCTTTTTCTGGTTTTTTTTTTTTTGTGAATCTTTGGTCTAATATTCTTCTTTTAATACCTCATAGACATGGCTCTGGATTCGCTAACGGATACGAGACAAATGGCATCGGAAGCTTCCCTCATAGGAGCATCCATGAGAATGTGGTGACTGGTTCAAAGAGTAGAGGCAGAAGTCGAAGCTGTAGCAGAAGCCCCAGAAAGAACTCCGGATGGAGTGATCACCGTGACAAGGCTCGAAGTCGTAGTCGTAGCATTGATAGGTTTCATGGTGCTGCTCCTGCTAGAAGAAGCTTCAAATGATTCTTAGCTTGGAATGCACCATCCAAGAGTGCACGATCGTTGTCGTTATTCACAGATAACGTTGGCTTTGCCGGTGGAGCAAACTCCAACCACCGTTGAGGAAGACATTATTCCTCGAGTATAAAGATTCGTCGAAACCTTTAAATGGAAGATAGATGTCTAAAGCATCCTTCCCTTTAAGGTTACTTGAGAAGGTACGTCGTCGTTTCTGTCTGTGCTTTGTTTTGATTCGTAGTGTTGTAGCTGGGAAGTGTGATGGAGGATTTATTTATATTTCCCCCCAATGTCTCGTAAAAGGAACATTTTAGGGTGGGCCAATTTTACTGTTATTTTGCAACTGATATACTTGCTAAACAACAGTTATATTATATAAATAGGAACCAGTTATTTCTGTTGTAATTTTTGTTTTTCTAGTCGCGGTTGGTAGATTATTTATGTTTTGATTTGTTATTTATGCGGTTCGATATATAGATACTTCCGATTTTAAAAAAAAAAAAAAAATCCCAGTTCGATTTTTCGAGCTGTATGAAGATCAAGATTGTCTTCATATTTTCAAGTGTGAATGTCTTAACCCTAATTGGTAACAATTTTTTTTACAAAAACCCGACCTGCCGGATTCGAACCAGCGACCTAAGGATTTCAGCACACACTACAGTCCTCCGCTCTACCAACTGCATACTGTGAAAATTATTTTATTAATAAACCTCAGGACCTCAGGAGGCTGTTTATAAATGTTGGTTGTAACGAAAAACTCATAATGAAAACATTAATTATACTATTATTATTATATGCTGAAACTATATAATACCCCTCAATTCCGCCAGACTTGTTTTATTTCTTTTCGGTACGAAGATTAAAATGAGTGGGTGACTGTGTAGAAAGATAGATTCCACAAAGAAAAATGGGAGTTTGTGTAGTAATTATTTTACTTTTTAGAAAACAAGACAAGTCAAGTGAGATAACCCAAAAAGAAAACTAAAACAAGTCAAACGAAACGGAGGAAGTATCAATTATAAAACATGATTACTTTTTAAAATTAAAATCAAAACGATACGAACAACTTCCAACTCTAGTCTAAATAGAGAGTTCCAGATTCGAAATATTATTGTCACTTTCAACAATTACGTCGAAAGTTACCACACCAATAATTTAATTTTGGCTTTTTCTATAGTTTTACGCTTAATAAATAGTAAATATTAAAAATAGGTCCATTAGTTTAAAGCCACGTGGACGTGGATATTAGAAAATACTAATTTTTTATATTGGTCTAATCAAAATTAACTGCTTATCAATCTCGATTCCTTCTGAAATTGTCATTTCTTATTGCGTTTGTGGAAAGAAGGATATAATTTTTCCATGTCCTGTTTGATTCGGTTCTGAATTTTGTTCGTTTGTTTGCCGTGATTCCGTGCTTCAATGCTGTAAGTTGCTCTTATTCTTGGTTAGTTAAATTTTAGTTTGCAGGTGATGTTGTTCATGCCTGCGACTGCCAGATGCTTGCGAATATGTAATTATGTATTGAAAGTTGTGTGTGTGTTTATGTTTGAATGCAGTAGATGCGTATTGTTGCATGAATGAGTGCGCGAGCGGAGATTTTAATTTGTGTTGGATTTTTCTGCATGGTGGGTGTATGTTTGGGATGGGACTTGCAGTTGCTCTGTTGAATTAGGCTTGGAATTCAACTTAGAAAGTGGCAAGTGGTTATTTGGAATGAATGCATATGTTGAGTTATTGGTTGGATTGGAAGGTGTTTGTATGTGCAATATGGGTCTTGACACCTATAGGAATTATCAAACCATAATATTCCATTTCAATATAAAAATATGAGATGTTCAGATTAATTTTGAAACTAAACAACTACCAGAGTCATATGATCTCAACTACATTCTTAATCTCACTAGGCATATCTGTATCTGACCAACTTTGAATTGGCAGGTATAGGATCGATGCATGTTGCCTTCTTCCTCATCGTTGTCAAAGTGAAACACTGGTTACTATCCAGATGGTTCCCTCATTCATATCGGTATAGCCCATGAGATCCGGAATAGACAAGATCATTCGTGTAATGTCGGAAGAGAAGAAAATCTAACAACTAATCAAGAATGCCCCTCCTCTCTCTCACTTATATGGCATATTGTTAATGTAAATGAAAACATATCAACATATTTTTGGTTTGGCAAAAATGTAGGTTGTGGGTATGGCTAAGGCTATGGTAAAATGCTGCAAGAAAGTGGAAGGGCTAGAGGTAGCAGTGGACATAGTGGGGATTGCTGGTGATGGAGCCAACACAGTTAACATCTCCACGGGCGGTGCAATTCTTGCTGCTGCTTCCGGTGCTAAGGTTGCAAAGGTGAAAAACATATGTTCCTCCTTTGTTAGGGAGTTAAGACATGTATGGGAGAAGTTGGAATAGGATTCATGATGTCTCCAAACTATCATCCCGCAATGAAGACATTTGCTCCTGTGAGGAGAAAGCTTGGGGTGAAAACCCTGTTTAACATCCCAGGCCCCATGTTAAATCCAGCTAGTGTTCCTTTCTCAGTGGTCGGAGTCTATAAGGAAGACATGGTAAGTTAGCTGCATTGTTCCAGATTGGTATCATGATAATTCATGTGTTACTAACTCATGGCCGAACTGGATAGGTTAGTAAGATGGTTTTCGCACTACAGAGATACGGGATGAAAAGAGCACTGGTGGTTCATTCTGCAGGCTTAGACGAAATGAGTCCACTAGGTAAGCTTTTCGCCTTACTCGGCTTTCTTCGTTTCTTTGGTTTTCACAATATGTGAAGCTTTCAGTCCTATCAGGGCCTGGGATGGTGCTTGATGTTACAGCAGAAAAGATAGAGAAATTCTCTTTCGACCCTTGTAAGAAGTTCATCTTTCTACTATCTGTACTTGATTAAACTCTAGAAGTTTGCGATGTTTAGCCTCGGAAACACCCTTGCAGTGAACTTCGGCATTCCTCGCTGCATCTTACAAGAACCGAAATATAATGCCGAGATACTGAGGCAAGTTCTAGCTGGTGAGGAAGGAGACATTGCAGATGCATTTGTAAGTTACATGGTTTCTTCGAGCGAACAAGAGTAGCAATACCTAAGTTCTACCCAAGTATTCCCAGTCCCATACAACAGCTTAGTTCATTCTTTAGGTTGCCTATGAACTTATTGATTCATTATGCACGAACCCCAGCTGCATATTATGTTAACAATAGTGCTGGACTGCTGGAGTATCACCTATCAGAAAAGAAAAGAAAAAAAAAACATGTTATCAAGAAGATGCTACCCTTACTTAATATGTTAAACATGGACCAAAACAGCTACTAAGTAGAGAATGTTGCAGGTCTTGAATGCAGCAGCAGCGTTGTTGGTCAGTGGTAATGTCCGTGATCTAGCAGAAGGGATAGCTCTAGCACGTGAAACACATAAACTAGGAAAAGCTCTAGACACTCTCAACTGTTGGATTAGTGTCTCAAATGTAAGTTTGTCCTTATAACTTGATCCTTTACCATAGATCTTTTCTTATATCCTCAATTCTAAGTCTAAGATAGCTGATTTGTTACAGAAGGTGGAAGGAGCTAGAATCATGGCAGCCTGAGTGTAAGGTCAGAGAATCTAGATTCTAGAGTCATAAAAGCAGAAAAAAGTAATTATCTTCCTGAGAGTTTCTGGAGTCTGGAGATGATCAGGGGAAAGACAAGTATAGCATGTAGGATATTTAGCTCACAGTCTTATTATTGCTTAATGTACTATTATTAGCAGCGTGAATCTGAATCACAGTGTGGATTACATAGAGTTATCCAGACACGTTTATCTCACTGAAAAGCATATCTAGACGAACAAATACCACATGATCATCTAGCTTCTAAGCATCACATTTCACAAGTAGTAAGGTCTATAATATCAGTAACATTTGCAAGTATTGAGCATCATAGAAGATAATTGGTACCCTAAATAGAAGCTTTGGCAGCATCTGAGGATTGAGTTTTGGCAACAGCTCCAACTTCAGTTAGCAGCGGGACGAGCTTTCCATCCCTATACAGTGCAGTTGTTGCTGCAAAACACATGAATATAGTACAGGAAACACAAATTCATGAGGTATGCAAACTACAGCATGAGAAAATTGAGAATGATACGATTAAAATCTTCATACCATCACATCCACCAATGTGCTTGCCCCCGATGAACATGTTGGGCACGGTTCGCTGCCCAGTCCATTCAGCCAGAGCGGATTGTAAGTCACCACCATCACCTTTAAAATCATATACATAGAGGTGCCAGAGTCTCAATAATGCAATCTTTTCTTTGAAAAACTTCAGACTGGGAATAAACACAAGATTGGATAGAATTGACAGAAACAACATAGCATTTTCCTCGAGACAAGTTTCTTCCTAAAGAAATTCACAGAGCCAGTCACTGTAACCCTTCAAAGAGCCAAGGTGAACTTGTTAAGCTAATTCAGTTATCAGCCTGATGAAACTATGAAAATCTACTCTTGTGCAATAGGAGTGGGTTTCATAAAAGAGGTTGACCTAAAACGAAATTCAGACGCACAATCTTATAGCTACGGGACTCAAATCTCCACCAACTGGGGGGTTTAACTAATTTTTCCAAACTACCAACTTGATCATGATCTGGTCAATTTGCTATAGTTATGAGTTATGACATAACCTTTTTGCTGAGGAAGAAAAGGGAGATCGGCATTCATCAAATTGGTAAATATTGAACTCGTCAACCACGTAAAAAAACATAATACGATTTGAGGATCTCAATCCCATAATTTTGAGACATCTCTTTTCCAATTTTATGAGCAATTATCTACGTGAATCTGGACTAACCTTCTGTATTCAACTCAACTGCCTTGAAGGAGGCGCCGAGCTGCGTCAGCAATTTCTTCACCGCGTCGCAGTATGAACAGTAGGTTTTGCTGTCGCAACAATCAACAGATACTCAATAGTCAATTCACAACGATAGTATAATAAATAGATATATACGCATATATACAGAGACCGACAACTGTGTTTTAATTCTCCAATACAACACAATAAACCTAAAATTAACATCAATCGGCCAACACAAAAAACCTCGCTCCAAAACCAAATACATATACATGAAGAGAGAGTGATGGGGAAAGAGAGAGGACCTGAAGATGACGACGGGGGTGGTCGAAACAATTTCCTTGGCTTTGTGAAGCGCCATTTCTTTTTTCTATCACGCGAGAGAGCTTGATTTTTTTTTTATATGGCTGTATGTGGAACAATGGAATTTGATGTGATATATATATAGGAGGAGTAAATCGTTGTTACAAATAATTAGAAGGTTAAAAAAAAAAAAAAAAGATTTTTCTTACTAACCAATTAATTGAATTTGAGGCAGCCAACCCAACGTCAAACAGTGTACTTTCGAAATTATAAATGAGAGAGAAAGAGTTATTGTTTACAAAATTATTGGATGAGAGAGAAGAGAGACCGATACATATTAAGGGGGTGTTTGGAAAAGCTTTTTTTAAGCTGCTTCAGCTTTAAGCTTGTGTCGTAGTGTTTGGAAGTCCCAGAACTAAGTTTGAGATTCTCTAAAATGGGGTCGATTTTAGAGAATGCGTTCTCGCTTCACCCCACTTCGAGCTTTTAGCTTATAGCTTACGTATTTTCTTGGACGAAATTACCCTTACTAATTTTATTTAATTCCAAAAATTAACCTTCCTAACCCTACTTTGTGAGAATATATTTTACTAATTTAGTATTTTGTAGTATTAGATTGAAATTGTAAGCAAAAAATAAATATTAAATAATAATTATTTGTGAATTTTATTATTTATTATAAATATTAATTAGTAACACTGAGGACAAAACAGACATTTCTATTAAAAAGTAACAATAAGCTACTTATCAATGAATATTTCCAAACACTTATTTTCCCCACTTTCAAGGACTTTCGTAACTTATTTCCAAACACTAATCTGATTTTCAAATAAAGTTCGCTTCAGATCTTTCAAAGACTTATCAATAAAGCTTGCAATTCTCAAACACCCACTAAGTAAGTTAAAAAAAGGAAAGTAAATCTTGCTCGGAAAGTGAAAACCTCTCTCTGTCAGATCTTTCACATCGATTCTCAATGACGTTAAACTTATAAAGATTCGACGCGATCCGAAGGAATCCTATTATTGCCTTAATTATGTAAAATAGGAATATTTTCCAGCCTAGCATGTAAGCGAAGTGCATGAATATCTAAAAGTCCTATACCATTTATTGCAAGGTAAATAATTCCTCCTATTTCAGTCTGAAATCATAGAAAATATATTAAATACTAGCATTTACAACATATGCAGAAAATAAATGAGTCGTGCTAGTATTTTATAACGGATGGGTCAAAATGCTAGGCAGTAGCCACCGGGTCACGAAGCTTCGACTCAAGATTTTGTGAGACAGCATCAATAAATTCTTCAGTGCTCAAGTAAAACTCTTTTGTAACCCTGCATATGAACCACATTGGTTAGTTATAGTTTGATCTTCAAAATGCTTATTAGAATCAACAAGTTAGCAATAACATCCAACATAATTGCTTCATTCGATTTTAACAGACACTTATTCAGGGTTTCAAAGTTTTAATGGCTGTACAGTTATTCAGGATTTATAAATCCACATAAGTTGGCTCGTGGGAAATTTTAATTTGTGCAAGCGATCAGGTTTCAAATCATAAATACCATAATTTGAAAGGAGAATGCATCACTTACTTTGGGCCGTGAATCAGAAGAGCAAGATCTTTAGTCATCTTTCCAGACTCTACAGTCTCAATGCATGCTGCTTCTAGCTTGTGCGAGAATGCCAACAGCTTATCATTTCCATCAAGCTTGGCTCTGATTGAGAAGTCAACATGAGTCATTAACCAGAATTTAAGCAAATCAAAAGTATCATCACAAAAAAAACAAAACTTACCTATGTTCCAATCCTCGAGTCCATGCAAATATAGAGGCAATGCTGTTGGTGCTTGTTTCCTGTCCCTTCTGATGCAGTCTAAAATGACGGGTTACAGTTCCATGAGCAGCCTCTGCTTCTAACGTTTTTCCGTCACCCGATAACTGCCAAGACAACCAAATGTCAGCAAAACCAAAAGGTACTATGGGATATACAAAATGATGCCAGAAAAACGAACCAAAACAGAAGTCATGAGTCCCAGAGAACCAAATCCTGAAAAGATGATGAATATCAGCCAATCTTCCAATAAAGAACTAGTAGGCATGAATAATTTATCTGAACACTAAGGACATCAAACCAGATACTTGATAGGATACTTTTGGAGTCCAGCGTACATGGGATTTGGGTTTCTTCTAAGAAGTAGATAAATTAGCAAAACTCGCAAACCTATGCATCGGTGGTGATGCGTACATTGATTTGAGTTTAACATGCACAGGCTGTGATATTGTTTGGGGGGCGGGGAGAGGTTCATTGGATATATATGATCACACTATCTGCTACTACTGGAACTGTTTCAGATAAAATCACCTTGAGCAAGTAAATCACTCTGTACATCTCCATCATAGTTTTTACAAGCCCAAACATATCCACCTTCGCTCTTCATTGCATAAGCCACCATGTCATCAATCAATCGATGCTCATACCTACAAGCAAACAGATTTCTATAAGCATTAAAGACAATTATGCCGTTGCCCTACGCAGTTACTATGTTTAAGGGTATAAACATAACCATAGTTTATGTTCTTCAAATTTTTCTTTCCAGCTTTCTTCATATACCTCCTGAAATATATCCTTGAACCTGAAAGTTGAAAGTCAAAAAGTTTGATGAGAATGCCGCAAGACATTTTTTCCATGTTACAAATATGACTAGACTTTGCATTGGTTTAGAGGAGATAAATGATTTCTTACCTGCCATCATACTTCTTTAGAATGGTATTCTTCGTACTCAAGTAGAGAGGCCATCTTTTCCCAAATGCCATTGCCATTGATGATTCCGCAAATGCACTAATAGACTGATGAATCATCACAATGGTTTAGGGAAAAGCGCAAATTAAGATTAAAACAAAAAAAAAGAGTATGCACTGGAAGAAAATATAGCAATTTTGTAGGAAGTAGGCAATCAGTAAACTGACAAAACCTCATCAACATTATACATGGCAAGGGCCACCCCTGGGCCGTCAAAATTGTGCACATCCAGTTCTATGGATTGATCCCCATTTTCTGGCTCTAAAACAAAACCAAGATAAAGCTTCATAAGAAATCATGTTCTGGAAATACAGTTAACAGCATAAATCATGACCAGCTCACCAAAAACCATTTTAAGTTTTCCAGGTCCTTTTATAATTGTGTCAGTAGCACGATATTGGTCGCCAAAGGCATGTCTACCAATACAAATGGGTTTCTTCCATCCTGCAAGATTGGATTGCAACAGCTGAGATATGTTTAAGCTGCTTTACTTTCATCAACAAAATACGAAGTAAAGTTACCAGGAACGATTCTGGGGATATTTTGGCACAAAATAGGCTCGCGGAAAACAGTTCCTAGAAAGAATGATTTGACGAAAAACCAGTGAGAAAAAAATAGTATCTAGCAGGCAAGAAACATGAGAAACAACAGCAAAACCAGAACAAGAATATTCTAATACCAAGAAAAACAGACCATTTAAAATGTTTCTGATGGTGCCATTGGGGCTTCTCCACATCGCTTTTAGGCTGTATTCCTTGACTCTACCCTCATCTGGAAAGGAGAATTAGCTATTTTCTTAAGTACAAAATATCAGAGTGGATCTTATGTCAGAAAGAAATAGGGACAGGAAACTAACCTGGAGTAATTGTAGCACATTTTATAGCAACATTGTACCTGGAGAGGATGCACATGAAGGAATAAGACACATTTGTCACATCACAGCATCAATATAGCAATCTATTACAAGTTCATCTACCTTGCTATGCAGAATATGGGGATCTCATAGTGTGACATAAGGGGTATAGTTTTAGCTTCTAGACTTGAATCATTTAAATCAAATGTATCCCTTAAGGTGACACCGTTTCCATATATATCCTTACTGAGTGAGCTGAAGCGAAACAATTTTCAGAAGGAACAAAATCCTCCCGTGAAAAGCATTATCACCGTTAATGCATAGACTATGATGCAAACATCTTATGGACAATGCATCCCCGAACCCAAGAAAGACCAATAAATCAGAATGCCCCAACTATTATCTAATAACTAAACTGTAATTATTAGACGGGAATCCTCTTGGGTGTTCTAGAACGTCTATACTAGTAGTCTTTTCTCTTATGGCAGTACATCTAGATCCCAAAAGTCCTTGTTATCTGACTATACAAGAAGCTCCAAATATAAATGTGTGGTCGAGTTTTCTGAACATAAAAAGTAATTTAAAAACTTACTCAAGTGCAGCTTCTGCACTCTCAACTGTAACTTTATCATCAGTAGCATCTCGATTCAATATCCCCAAGTCGAAGTACTTTATGTCCAATTCCAAATACGGAAATATCAACTGCACGCAAAACCAGTAAAATCAAGACATGGAGGAACAGAGCGGAGCCACTACACAAAAAATCGAATACGTTATTTAATGATTTCACTGTTCAAACCTTATCTTTAATCATTGTCCATATGACTCGCGTCATCTCGTCGCCTAAATTCGTGAAAAGATACAAATTTTAACAGAAACAGCAAAAAAAACCAAACTTGTCTTAGCCCTAAACTGAATCTCGATGATAAAAAAATATAAGAAATGACAATTTACCGTCCATCTCGACGATAGGATTCTGCACTCGAATTTTATCGGCGGCGACAGCCGCGGAGGCAGCGAAGCAGCGAACCGAAGCATTAGGGAAGCTAGATGAGAGACGACTGGATGCGATAAAGGATCGATTAACAAATACTGGATTGTCATGGATTGATAATCTAGAATTCCTGATAGAGAGAGACGGCGATGAAGCTAGAGTCGCGGCGGCGATAGACATGGCGGTCGGCCGGAGGCGGTGGAGGAATGGGAGCATTTAATTGACGGAGATCGGCTTTTAATTTTATAACGGGGGTTCTGCCGTTCTGGGTTTAGCAGTTTGGATTGCGGAGTTAACTAAAACCCTTGACGCCGTTTTGATTTGTTTAACTACCAAAAATATTTTTCTTCCAAAATCCGAATAGAAGGTGTTTTTTGAGTTTTTTTCTTTCTTTCTTGGTAGTATAAGAAATTCATTTCGTTTTTAAAGGCTTAATTTTGCAAGGCGATGCAGGTGATCCCGACCCTATTCCTAAAACCCTAACACTGTAATTACTCATTTCTGAAAGCTTCTTAAACCCTAAACCATTAACTTCTCTCCCTCCCTTTCTCTCTCTCTCTCTCTCTCTCTCCAGTACGCAATGGCGCCGGTGGCGAGTAAAGCAAACCCCCTACTCGCAACTATACCATGGCGGCGGATCAGGTTCCGAACCATATGCGGCAGCCGAATCTCCCACGCGCCTTCGTCGTCACCGGCACAATCATCTACCGCGGACTCGGAAGCTCCAATTGCCGGAAAGAAAATTCTCGAGACGTTCATAGAAGAATTCGAGATCGGAGCGCGGAAAGTGACGATTGAAACTGGTAAAATTGCGCGATTTGCAAACGGTTCCGTTGTTTTGTCTCAGGAAGAGACTAGAGTGCTATCCACAGTTACTTCAGCAAAGAGCGATGGCTCTCGCGAATTTTTGCCCCTCACTGTATGCACTTTTTAATAGTTTTGTTTTTTTGGTAGCATTTGGATGCGCTTATTCAAAATTCTGAAGGAAAGAATTAATTGAATTTCGTGTATTGCTTAGGTCGATTATCAGGAGAAACATTTTGCTCAGGGTATGATTCCCAACACATTTATGCGGAGGGAGGGTGCTCCGAAAGAGCGCGAGCTCTTATGCGGCCGACTAATTGATCGGCCAATTAGGCCACTTTTTCCACCTGGATTTTACCATGAAGTTCAGGTAGTATATACTACAGATATCTATTCAACTTCTTTATGTCAAACTTGGTATGCTGCTGTTTCTAAGCCTCTATTTTATTTTTTTATTTTTTTCCCGAAGGTTATGGCGAGTGTCCTCTCGTCCGACGGGAAGCATGATCCAGATGTAATGGCAGCTAACGCTGCATCTACTGCTCTGATGTTATCAGATATTCCTTGGGGTGGTCCTATTGGAGTGATTCGTCTAGGGAGGATTGGCGGTCAACTTATTGTCAATCCCAGCATGGATGAGGTGTTTTGAATTCCTTATAGTGTCTATGAAAGTTCCGTAGTCTCTATATGTGTTTTCGGGGTATCTGAAGTGTATGTTTTAAATATTACGTCTCTTAGGGATGATTTATTAGGATATTAAGGTGTTCTTTATTCTTTTTCATTTTTCTTTGCATTCCTCTTTCCAAATGTTTTTATACTAAAGAAACGTGTTTAAAATTTGAGCTGGCTGTTGAGACTTGGTTCATGCCTTCTTGGTTACAATTGGTTTATTTGAGGTTTTATAACATAAGCTACGGAAGGCAAATCAATGTTCTTGGAATTTAAGTTTGACATTCTCATAAATCTGATCCTGGAACTTTTTTTGTTTCAACCTTATTAAATCAAAATGTTCTTAGAATTATAAGCTATCTGCTCGTCTTGAGTCATCTTATATGGAATACAATGTTAGCTGTGAATATTGGTGCTGTGGCTAGAGGCTACAATCTGATCTGTTTCGTATGGATGTTTTGGCAGCTTTGTCTAAGCGATCTTAACTTGGTTTATGCATGCACGAGAGACAAAACACTAATGATAGATGTCCAAGCACGTGAGATATCTGAAAGAGACTTAGAAGCTGCTTTGAGACTGGCTCATCCTGAGGCGAGTCTTTACTTGTTCAGTTCTTCTATCGATTGATACCGTTACATGTTCTAGGATTCTTACTATTATTCTTTCAGGCAGTCAAATATATTGAGCCTCAATTAAGACTGGCGGCCAAGGCTGGTAAACAGAAAAAGGAATATAAATTATACATGGTATCCGACGAAACTTATGAGAAAATCAGGAGCTTGTCAGAAAGTCCCATTGAGGCCGTGTTTACGGACCCTACATATGGCAAGGTTCATTCTAAATGCTGAAAATATGACACTCTGCAGTGTCTTACAGCCATATAGCTCTTTATTTATGTCTCCAGATCCATTGTGTTGTATCCCTGCAGTTTGAAAGGGGTGAAGCCTTAGATAATATTGCACGGGATGTGAAGAAAACACTCGAGGAAGAAGGTGATGATGAAGGTCTCAAAGTTCTATCAAAAACAGTAGATAATGTGCGGAAAAAGGTATATACATTAACCTCAATCTTTAGCACTGGAGCCATGTTCCTATGTTAAGATTCAGAGATGTATCTTGCCACCTCTTCTTTAAGGAGTTAAGAGAAGAAACAAGGAATGCCCTTGAATGAACATTCATTGACATACTTTTCCAAGAGAACTATTCAACACTAATGAAGATATTTAATTGGTTGCTATAAACTTGAATGCTCGAAAAAAAAGAGGAGAATTATGCTGTTAATGATGGGAACTCTGCTCTATTTAGGTCTATTTACTTTGGATCCTAATTTTTCAATAGCCATATCATTCTCATTATTTCGGTATTGGCATTGTTCTGGTTCAGGTTGTTCGCAAAAGGATAATTGGTGAAGGAATTAGAGTTGATGGGAGACGCCAGGATGAAGTTAGACCTTTGTATTGTGAAGCTGGTAATTTGCCTGTGCTACATGGTTCATCCATCTTTTCTCGTGGAGATACTCAGGCAAGCAAAATAAACTTCCTGGAGCTAGAGATTTACAGAAGATTTTTTTTTATTGAAAACTGCAAACTTTATGACATCTGGTATTCTGGACACTTTCTCCTGGATGCTTATTTTCTGTTGGCTCATTTCATATGTTGGTTATAGGTTCTCTGCACTGTGACCCTTGGAGCACCTGGAGAAGCTCAAGTTTTGAATTCTGTGGTTGGTCCTTCATCCAAGAGATTTATGCTACACTATAGTTTTCCTCCATTTTGCACCAATGAAGTTGGTAAGCGAGTTGGCTTGAACAGGCGTGAAGTTGGACATGGTGAGCTATTGCAGTTTCTAGTTGCTATTGGAAATTAGAGGTTATAGTAATTGTAAATTTTGCTTCTTGATGAAACATTCACCTTAAGATCCTTCCACAACGACGTTAATCCAGAGTAGTCATTGTTAGTAATTCTGGGTCTCACTCTTATTATCCTAAGAAGAATATTATTTATCCAAAGGATAAGCTTATCAGAGCTGGTGAAAAGATGTATATTTTGACCCTGATATTTTGGATGTTAGTAGTTTCTGGTGATTTGATTATCTATATCTCTGTTTATGTTATTTGCCCATAACACTTCTCTCGTTGAAGAAGTTTTAAGATGCTTGCTGTTTTCCTATAAATGTTTTCTAGTTTGCAAATTCCTCTCTCAAATTCTTTACTCCAATTCTACTGGCTTACTCTTTCCCCCCGTGTTTGATTTGATAATTTGTGTTGCAGGTACCCTTGCGGAGAAAGCTCTACTTGCTGTATTACCTCCTGAAGACAATTGTCCATACACTGTTCGTATCAATTCAGAAGTCATGGCCTCAGATGGATCAACATCAATGGCGTCTCTTTGTGCAGGTTTCTTTGAGACTGAATATGAACTTTAGTTCCTATCTGATAAAGTTTCTCCAACTTTATTGCATCTATGAATCTATTCTTTTATATCTTGTGATTATTTCTTATATTTTTTCCCATGATAATAACTTTATACATTTTTTAGGTAGCATGGCCTTGATGGATGCTGGCATTCCATTGACGGAACATGTAGCAGGTTTGTCAGTGGGCCTTATCAGTGAAACTGATCCTGCAACTGGTGAAATCATGGACTACAGAATATTAACTGATATCCTGGTAATCTTACCACTCCTGAACTACATGGGTCATGGGTGTTACTTTTGCTGTGGAAAAAACCTTTAGATTTTTGCTTATTTTGTAATTTAAATTTGAATTGTTGCAGTACATTGTTGAGATGAATTTATTTGGCTAAAGTTGAAGTAAATTGATCACACTCTAGATCATAAAAGATTAGGAAACTCGTTTTTCGTATTCACATTGTGTTTGGAGTTCTTTAGGTCTTTCCCTTGGATGTATAATCCCATGGCATGAAATTTGTTCGTCATTTGCTCATAAGTTAGAGATTTATGTCAAGTAAAGGTCATATTGCTGTTGTGAGTGATTAGTCTTTTTAATGACAAAGGCATTTTATCCATTAAGGGCTATTGTGAGTACTGGAACCAAGAGTTGCATAATATTAGCAGACTTAGACATAGTATAGTGTAAGAAACTTTAGGAACGAGCTAAAGGAATACTATTTCTGAATAGAATCCACGTGCGCTAAAAACTGCCTCGGAACTCACTTAAGTGGATATCTGCGTAGCCTAACATATGAAATGAAAATTCAGTGTGTTGTGCATTACTCGAGATCCCTAAAAAACTGGTATTCAACCAATCATGACCCTTCACCATTGTGCTTTATGCCGCCTTGCATACTTGAATGATCTTTTAATTTGTAAATATCAGGTTGTTTATTTGTTTCTTTCTTTATTATATGATTAAAGGGTTTAGAGGATCATCTGGGGGATATGGACTTCAAAATTGCTGGAACCCGAAATGGAGTTACAGCAATTCAGTTGGATATTAAACCTGCAGGAATTCCTTTAGATATAATATGTGAGTCTTTAGAGCCTGCACGTAAAGGCCGGATGCAAATAATTGAACATATGGAGCAAGAGATAAGGGTACCTCGTACTCAGGATGGCAGAAATTCTCCACGGATATGTAAGTATCAATGTTTCATCACTTTTTTCTTATCAGATGAGCTAATTTGAAGTTTACTTAACAGACTCCCCATTTTTTTTTTTTTTTTTGTCATTAAATGAGGTTCTTTTCTTTTTTCCTTGTTAGAGAAAAAGCCAATTGTTAGGAGGGTGTTTTTCCATCCCTCCCCCTCCCTCCTTATAATAACCTAACCCATCTGTTCAATATCAGTGAACTTGAACTACAGCAATGACGCAATCCGTCGCTTGATTGGTCCTTTAGGTGCTTTAAAGAGAAAGATCGAAGAAGAAACAGGTTCAAATTGTTCTTCTAGTTCAGTGTCAGGACATTTATCAGCATGTATATGTGTTCCATATTTCCATGTATAAGGACTTTTAACAATGTCCATTATATTCAGAATCTTCATTGCCATTTTAGAATGAGCCAGAGCATCGCATGGCCTGCAATGCAGAATGCTTTCTGTGTTTGTACTTATTTGTCATTCTTCCTTGGATTGTTATGTAATTCTCTCTGTATTGATTCTTTCAGTGAACGATGTTAATATTTCATTCTGCACCTTTTTCTTGTCATTTCTACTCTAAATTCCTGCTTTAACCTTGGCCGCCTTTATGATACAGGAGGAAGAATTTCTGTGAATGACGGTTCTCTTACTGTGGTGGCTAAAAACCAATCAGTATTGGATAAAGTGATGGAAAAGGTAATCACTTTGCATTACTTGCATATTCTTGGTTCATATGCACTGCTGTTTCTCTCTTTTTGCATTACATATGAAGAAAAATCCTTCTTATATGGGCATCTGAATTCATTTAATCTCATCGGCATTTGATTCTTAGTCAAAACTTCTAATAGTTAAAAAATCTTGTATAATGTAGCAAAATTTGCAGTTATGAAATTCCCATTCTATTCACCTTGATGCCATCTAGGATCAGCAGCTTATTCTATACCTTAATCTCTTCACATGCATGCCGATTACTGTGACTTTTGGGGTATGATTTTATTAATTGAAGTGCCTGAAAATAGTGGTCTCAGCCTTATAATCTCTCTTTTTAAGGGTCGAAAGAGATCACCAATATCTTAAATAACCGTGTAGGTGGCATTCCATATCATCTTCAACATTAATGTTTATGTTTCTTCGGCTTCATATCAGCAAGATATTGCATTCATTTACGTAGTGGACCTCACTGATTAATATTTTAACATGTTAATTCAGATTGATTTCATAGTGGGTCGTGAGATTGAGAAAGGCGGTGTATATAAAGGCACTGTATGTTCAATCAAAGAATATGGTGCCTTCGTGGAGTTCAATGGAGGCCAACAGGGTCTTCTGCACATTTCCGAATTATCACATGAACCGGTCTGTGAACTTTGTTACCTTTTCTGCTACTCTTGTCTGTAGTTTCCTGGCTGTTTTTATTGTTCTTAGAATATTTATTTCTATCAGGTGCCCCGAGTTTCTGATGTGGTATCAGTTGGCCAAGTACTAAATTTGATGTGCATTGGTCTAGATGTGCGTGGTAATATTAATTTATCTCTCAAGGCCACTTTACCGAAACCAAAAGCAAAAGCAACTCATGTAGTAGGAGAATCTGTTGCTCCTGTGAAACAAACGCCTAAAGTCTCAAAGCCTGTTAATAATGCGCAAAAGGAGCAACAAAATAAGGACAATAAGCCTGCAGATGCTGGGGAAACCTCATCACCTATTTTAATTCGAAGTGCTTCTGAGTGTGATGAGGAGGATAAATCTTCTGGTCTAAAAGGCCCTTCTAAAGGTAGCAGTCAATTCCACTGGGGAGAATCTTGCACTTGTTGACATTAGCAACCTTAGTTTATGACACGTTTTAAAATGGTCATTTGCTTCTTAAGCTGTTTGATATTCTGAGCACATATGTATGTCTGCAGCTAAGACTCCTATAGATGCAAAGAATTTGAAACTTGGAATGGAACTAACCGCCAAAGTTCACCAAGTTCGTGCTCATGGACTGGTCCTCGATTTGGGAAATGATCTCCGTGGAATGTACCGGTTTGAGGTAAATTTCTATCTTATCTCCTATAATTAGTTATTTCTCTTATATTAAAAGGTATTCTTTTCAAAACCAGATAAATATGAAACGAAGTCTTCAGCTTGTGAATATCAGGGTTTAAATCGAATGCATATTAGATTTTAGACTCGCCTAAATGGCACGATAAATTTTTATGTAAACTTTGTATTGTTAACTTCACTTGACATACTTTCATCCACTCCTACTTTTCTATGCTGATTGCATTCTCCATTGAACTGTTCTGCCGTAATTTGTTATTTACTCCATCGAACTTCATCTCTCTACCTTGCAGACTGGTCCCAAAAGAAACTTTGAGGTTGGTGAGAAGTTGCAAGTGAAGTGCTCTAGTTTATCAAGCAAGGGGATTCCTGTGATGACTTTGGTGCAGTAGGGCTCACTCAAAACACGAGGTTTGGCAACTGACGTATATTTTGAGATAAATTACGACTCTTCCCGTAGTTGGTACGTTTATGTACCATGAGAACGCAGCATGCATTTCGTGAAATTGCGTGCAGGAAAGATGGTATCATAACGTGGCTACCGTGCTTTCTTTGGTGAAAGTAACAATTTTGAGCATTAGATAAGTCAACCGGTGTAACAGCAGTGTAAATTGAGGTTTGTTTGGCGTAGTAATAAGTTGTGGAAAATGTGGTGCATAATTGAGTGGTAGAAGAAGGTAAGGTTGAAGAATACAAGTGAGCTGTCTGTTCATTTTTAGTTTGTTAGTGGTTTTCTGGTAGTCTTGTTCTGCATCTGCATAGTATTTATGCTGAATTTGATTCTTGATATATTTGAACTTTGTAGTTGGATTAAGATGTTATCTTTTGGAGAAGAATTGTGATTACTTATTAATCATCATGAATATTGTGCTAAAAGAACCACCCTTTGGAGCAGACAAAAGCCAGACATTCTATAGATTGAAATCATTCAGGGTGAAGTGCAAATATACTCATTTGTAAATTAGAAAATGCAAGAAAGTTCACTTTCTACCAAAAATGTATTAATACTCATTTGTTCTTTTTTGCCCTAAAAAAGGTAGTCTAGATGATAGCCTGCACCATGCAGGCCTATGGTGTCCCCCCTCATCAGCCCAACAGTCCATTCAATCCATCTCGTCAGTTCATCTGTCTAGTCATTAGTTGATGCAGTAATTAATTGAAAAAAATAGTCAAAGCAGTTGAAAATGAGTTAAAATTGAGAGATGTAAAATTGAATGCAGCAACTTAAAATTACTTTTTTATGCTAGATTATTAAATTAATAGACTTGTTATCAGTTTATTAATACATACAAGTCCAGTCATCAGTTGATAGACTTGTTACGAATTTTTTTTTTTCAACTTTTGTCATGTAGTGAGTTTTATTTATAATTTTTATGCTAGATTATTTAATTCATGAAATAATATTTTAACTCAATTATATATAAAGAGGTACTCATACATATATTTATACATTTCTTCATCGATTTAGAGAGAGAGAGAGAGAGAGAGATTTAGAGAGAGAAAAAAATTATTGTACTTTAATATAGTTATTGATTGATTTATGCGTGGAAATTACTATTATGCAAAAGTATGTTTTGATTCAAAAAAATCTCAATTAGGCATTATTTGTGTAGTCTGTCTGTATTTATGTTTTAATAATTATGATCATCTTCCAGTATTATGAAAATTATTTATGATGTAGTGCGAAACTTTAAAATTAGTATTAGACAGAGAATAAGGAAATAGAGAAACGAGAGTAATAAAAAGAGAGAGGGAGATATACTTAAAACAGCTCGACCGTTAATTAAACAATGAAAATAATAAATGATTTATATTATTAGTTTTAGTTTTCACGTCATAATTAATTTATATTTTGACTAATTGCTATATATATGAAACACAAGTCATGTGGTTTGACCGTACTGAGCTTGTTTCCTCATACCATGTACTGTACCAAACGCCCATTAAATGCAGAAGTTAAGACAAACTACAATTTGTATATATATATCATCATTCATCAATCATCATCAAGAAAAATAAATATAAACAAAGGCCTAACAACGGAATTTCCAAGGCTTAATATAATGACCAATTTAAACACGCAAAAAACTAAGGAAAAAATGATAACCCGAGATGGTTCGTCACGGAATCTATAGTTATGATAAAATAGTTGGTTAATTCTAATAAAAAATTGCAAGAATATCAATGTAAATGTGCAATGTTATATACGGAAATAGTATATCATAGGTAAAAGATAAATATGCATTTTTACGTTGTTTTATGCAAGTTGCGAAATCTAGGTTTTACGTTGTTTTATGCAAGTTGAGAAAATTGAGAAAAAGATTAAGAAAATATTTGAAAGATTGCGAGAAAGATTTAGAAAATATTTTAGAGATTGAGAGAAAGATTCAAAAAATTGAGAGAAAGATTGAGATATATATAGATTTATAGTAGTCTCTCAATTTAAATTGATAAAATTGAGAGAAAATTGAGAGAAAAACTATCTTCGTCAGTTTAAATATTACTCTTTCAGTTTAAATTGACTGAAAGTTGTTTTAATAGTACTATCTCCAAATGGATTTATAGTACTCTATATTCGTTACCTTCTATATATGGAAAATGTGCAATGTTATATACGGAAATATTATATCATAGGTAAAAGATAAATATGCATTTATAGTTCTCCGTAAAATATCTATATATCTCCATATAAATAATATTTCAGATAATTTATGCATTATAATATTAAATATAAAATATGTATGGAGAACTATGTTTTTTTACGTTTCTACATTAACGTCTAAAGTATACTACGTCATAGATCTCAGAATTTACAAATTCCCGTAAACCGTTATACAAACCGTTATACAAATCTTTCACTAATTGTTTTACGTTGTTTTATGCAAGTTGCGAAATCTGGGTTTTACGTTGTTTTATGCAAGTTGAGAAAATTGAGAGAAAAATTAAGAAAATATTTGAAAGATTGCGAGAAAAATTGCGAGAAAAATTTAAGAAAATATTTGAAAGATTGCAAGAAGTTTATATTTTTAGTAGTATAATGCATATATTGTCGGATTATTATTTCTACGGAGATATATGCATATTTTACGGAGATATACGAGTGAATATGTATCCCTGCCCTATGATGTAATGTTTCCGCATATAACATTGTGAAATTTCACTACTTACAAGGTAACGGATATAGAAGGCAATGGATAGAGTACTATTAGAACAACTTTCACGGGAAATTAAACAGCAAGAGTACTATCAAAACTAGCTTAGATAGTTGTTCTCTCAATTTCTCTCAATTTTATCAATTTAAACTGAGTGGTTACTATAAATGTATATATTTCTCAAGTTTTCTCTCTATTTTTTGAATATTTCTCTCAATTGTATCTCTTACCTATGATATAGAAGGTAATAATGGAGAGAGTACTATTAGAACAACTTTCACGGGAAATTGAACACGTAGTATAGTTGAGTCGTTCATTTTGAATCGTAAAACAATCATAGTTCTCCATAAAAAGTTTATATTCTTAGTAGTATAATGCATATATTGTCGGATTATTATTTCTACGGAGATATATGCATATTTTACGGAGATATATGAGTGAATATGTATCCCTTGTTGGGATTTTGTATACTGGAAGCACTTTTATGCTTGTATACAATGTGTTTTTGTCCTTACCACTGTTTTATTCTCCTATCTGATAAATATGTATATTTGCACATGTTATCCTTTATCTTGTATAAAAGTTAGATTTGTGTGGTGTGTCGGGTATCACAGAAGACAACACAAATTGGTTGAACTGACAAGATATAAACAAGGTAACAAACCGAGACAACTTAAGGATGAAGTTGTCGGTTTAAGCTGCAGTTTAGATAAGAAGTGGCTTGTCTTAGCTGCTTGTCTTTACTGGTACACTTAAGGTGGTGTATTGAAGGATCACAGTGAGATGTGCTCTCCTAACTGACCTTAGTGGAGAACCAAGATCTCGGTGACTTAGCTGATCTTAAGCTTGGTAAGACTTCAGCTGAGTGCATTTGGCTATCTATCACTTTGACCTACTATGGTGAACGTCAAATGAGCGGCGGGATCTACGTATCTTGGGTGTTAGTAGTTATTTGTGGCTCAGGCTGGTTGTCTGTATCTTGCATCCGTATTCTAGTAAAATGGGTTGATAATATCCCCTGAGGAACTCGAAATGATTAGTACACTAAACCCGGCCGGTTGATTAAGTTCAGGTGTGTTAATAAGGTCGAGTGGTACTACTCAGGAATATAAGATGTTAATTAATTTAAGTCATCGGTGATCTTAATTAATTAATGGATATTTCTATCTTAAATACGGAGATTGATTAAGTCTAAAATACAAGCCCTTGCTCAAATTGGGATAAAGGGGTAAGTCAGCATGGATTCTCTAGTGGAATGAATGCGTGTTAATTAATTAATTTTGCTCCGGGGCCGAGCATGAATAATTAATTAATTGGAGGCCCCGCTTTATTTCTTGTATTGGATCCCCGATCCGGCCCAATTAGTTGCCTAGTAATTTATTGTCTCTCGAAATCATTATTAATGGATTAATGTTTTTTCACATTATTTAATAATGTTATTTATCCGGAATTAATTGGTGGGCCAATTAATTGATAAATATTAGTAGCTCGATAAATTAATTAATTATATTATGGGCTAATTATGTGGAAGTCCATTGGAATATAATTAAATTAATGGGTTACAAATATATTAATATTATATTGGCTTTTGAAGCCTATATATATTAGTATTCGTTGGCAACGTAATACAGAAAAATCATAACTCACGCACGCGAGTTTTGAGAGAGACATATTTTTATTTTCTTCAGTTCTCTGATCACCCAGAGGAAGAAAAAGGCCGGGACACAGATCAGAAGATCTGACACGGGAGCAACAATCAGAGCTACGACAACATACGAAGGAGGAGGTATCAATTTCTTCCTTTTATAATCCTTCAATTGGTATCAGAGCCAGGTTTAGGCTCTGATTGTTGTTGTTAGATGTATGATTAGGTTTTATTTCGTCGTTATCGGGCTATTTTCGTGTTTGGGGCGGCCTGCGAGCCACTGTTTTGACCCCGATGTAACGTTTTTCTCGTGAGAAAATCCACGAGTAGATTATAGGACCTATTTGTTATGTGATTGTACTGTTTGTTGTACTGTAATTGGTCCGGGAGGCACGAAAAACGAGACGATGAAAATTAGATTTTCGCAGCGAAAACCCTAGTTTTTCTAGGGTTCCGTCGCATCTTGAGACGGAGATTCCCGGCGCGTCCGACGTTGGATCGACAATCGGCTTGAACCTATGGAATACTCGTCTTACGAGCTTCGCATCGATAGGTTGTAAGGGATCATCCGACCCCGGATGCGACCAGAATCGACGTCTGAATTTCGCTGCTCACATTGAATTCGTTCCGGCGAATCGTTTGAAATTCGGGAAATTGAGGAACTAATCTCGGCCGAAATCCGTTACCCGGTGGTCGTGAGTGTTCCAATATCGTTTCCCCTCTTTCAATTGATCGAATCGCGGCTCGGAAAGGGAGAATTCGGGTGAGGCGGCGGCGGCGACGGAGGCGCGATTTTTCGCGCCAGTAATTCTCACGGCCGCGCCTCCAGGGCGGCGTTTATACACGAATTCGACGTCTTGGCGACGTCGGGGAGGTGTGTAGAGGGCGGAGGAGGCCGAAATCGGCCGGGGAAGGCGCGGCGGCGCGCGCTGCGGCGGCGGCGCGCGCCGCAACGCAGGCGTAGTTTTGCGCCGCTGCGCGCACGGCGGCCGGACACGGACGACGGTTCCTGGTTCGCCGTCGTCCGGCGCACCCCAGATACCGGCGGCCGGCACATGAACCGGCTCGCAGCGGTGGCGGCGGCGGCGGCGATTACGTGAAGAAGACGCCGACGTGGCGCGCCACGTCGGCCCTTGCGATTTGGCACACACGCGTGCGCCACGTGTGCGCCACGTGGCGCACCCCCGACGACGTGGCGGCACGGTTTTCGAATCGGTTTTCGACGCAGTTTCAGTTCGAAGATTTTTGAAGATTTCGAAGATCCGTATCATGATCGGGCAATGTAATATTTAGGGATTACGTGTTTTTAAGCCCGATAACGATTTTAAATTTCCTATTTGTGTATTTATTTTTACTTATGCTTTAGCATGCGATTAAGTGATTAATTGCGCTTAGAAAAGCATGTAAATAGGATTTATATCGTTTTTAAAAGCATTTTTTTTTTCGCGAGCACGTTTTATTATGTGCGTTTAGAAATTGCATATGCTTTAGGAATTATGTGGGATTGCATGATTCGTTACAAACCTTTTGAACAAAAAGACTAAGCAATTTTAAATTAGATGTTTAATTAGATTCCATTAATTTGGATATTAAACACTTAATATGACCTCCATTAATTGGACCCTACACAAAAGTGGAACAATTATATGAGTAAACGTCCACCTGAGTGGCTTGCTTGTATTTTTGAACCACGAGTTTTGTGAGATGGGTTTTCTAATATAATATTTAATTATTATTGAGTAGTGGGAGCGAAGCCGTAAACGTCCACCTGAGTGGCTTGCGTGCCTAGTAAACACGAGTACTCTAAAAGATAATAATTAAATAAGATGGCTAATTAAATCAAATTGAAAGCGGTATGGTTCGCGTAAGTATGCCAATTTCGAGAATTTGATGTTAATTCGGTCAAATTAATGGTAAAAGCTTAGATGTCACCGCAGGTACAACTTCCTGAGAAGTCCCTTCCCGCGTTTTAATAGTGACATGGTCAAGAGATATCGAATTATTAATTCCATTCGTCTTAAGAACCTAGGCGTGGATTGGAATTAAAGAGCTAGGTATATAGCTTGGTCTAAGGGTGCACGAGTAAACGTCCACCTGAGTGGCTTGCGAGTGTGATCTCTAGGGCTATTCGAGTATTTAACATCATTGGTTTTTCAAAAGGTTACAATGATTGTTAATTACGAATTATGTGCAAATATTAATTGCATACATGCTTTTAAATTATATTTTTCAGATATGTCTGTTCGAATATTTTATTTTTCAAGTTCTTTAACAGTCTCACCAACCAAACCCTAACGGGTTTACAATTTTAAATAATTTTACAAAGTGGAAGAGATATCTTACCTTCCCAATAAATGCTCTGCAAAGGTTCTATAAGAACTTCTGTTTTAGGACCGCTATGTCTAAGAACGAGTTTACTATGAGTATGTTACTCAAATCTTTGGTAGCGGTCAAAGAGGTTATAGAAAAGGGCAAGAGTGCTCAAGTCTTGAATATCCCTAGTAGTTCATGGAATCCTCCGAAAGGCGGAAACCGAAAAAGAGCGTAAAGGGTGGACATTTCAAGAAGAGCGATGGGAGTAAGAAGACGGTCCTTCCTACCGGCGACATGCAAATGTCAAAGGAGAAAGGAAGGTTCTTCAAGATTGGTAAGAAAGGACACCGGAAGAATTATAATCCGTGTGTCAAGGCAAAAGCAAAAGAGACGCGAGTCGCTCTTGTAACTGAAACTGTTCTGGTTTCCTCTTCTACCCACGAATGGGTAGTGGATTCGGGGGCAACTGATCATGTTTGTTACACCTTGCAAGGTTTCTTGCAGAAAAGGTAATTGAGCAATGACGAGGTGGTAGTCTCAATGGGCAATGGATCGAAAGTTCCTGCAATTGTCATTGGAGATTTACATCTATCTTTTGATAGTTCCGTTTTTAGTACTTAAAGATGTTTAATATGTGCCTGAGTTTAGGCGAAACATTATTTATGTTTCAAAACTCTGCACCATGGATGGTTATAAATCAAGTTTTGATAGTGAAGTTTCTATCATAAAAGACGATGATTTTATCTGTGGTGGACCATTAAACGGATCTTTATATACTATTACTTGTAAACCACGTAATTCTGTTAATATTGCTTCCTCATCATCAAATCCTAAGAAGAGGAAAGAGTCTTCTAAGGTAAACCAAACTTATCTGTGGCACTTAATACTAGGTCACATCAATCTTAACGAGGACTCGAGAGGTTGGTGGAATATGGATCAGTGGAGTCTCTCCAAGATTGAACCATTTCCAACTTGCGAAACCTGTTTGGAAGGAAAGATGATGACTAGGCCTTTCAAAGCAAAGGGTTATAGAGCCACAGAAGTATTAAGTTTGATACATTCTGACTTGTGTGGGTCTATGTCTACACAAGCTCGTGGAGGGTATGAGTACTTCGTCACATTTACTGACGATTACTCGAGGTATGGATATGTTTACCTTCTTCACCACGGTCGGATTGCTTTGAAACCTTTAAGGAATTCAAGGCGAAGTGGAGAGGAAGTTAGGTAAAGAAATCAAAACACTGCGATCTAATCGTGGTGGGAAATACCTATCCAACGAGTTCAAGGACTACTTGACGAGAATGTGGGATTACATCCCGGTACCGACAAAGACGGCACGCCTCGCGAGAATGGTGTGTCGGAGAGAAGGAACCGAAGTCTCTTAGAGATGGTTCGGTCGATGATGAGTTATGCAACTTTGCTAGTTTTCTTTTGGGGATATGCCACTAGAGACTGCAACATATTTGTTGAATCGTGTGTCTTCCAAGTCGGTACAAAAGATCCCTTTCGAGTTGTGGAGCGGGCACAAACCCGAGTATGCACCACTTAAGGATTTGGGGTTATCCCGCTTATGTGTTCGAATAGGCGAGCCGACAAATTAGAATCACGTTCGAAGTGATGTTGTTCATAGGGCATCCGAAGAAAACGAAGAGTGGATACTTTTATGATCCTAAAAGAACAGAAGATCGTTGTTAGCCCTAACGCTCGGTTCTTAGAAGAGGATTACACTAGTAACCATAAATCTCGAGTCGACATCATCCTTGAAGAATTACAAGGTGGTCGAGTTCCACTTGAACGGCCAGGTAGTGCAAGATAGTACTCCACGAGTAACTGCACAATCTGTTAACACAGCTCCTAACACTGTTCGACGTAGTGGGAGGGTGATATTTACACCTGATCGGTATGTTCACTGGGGAGACGTTTTATTATCTCCGGCGGATGAACAAGATACCGTGGATCCCTCGGACTTACAACGAAGCGAATGGGAGATGTAGATGCACCATGGACTCAAAATTTGAGTCCATAACTGATATGGATGTATACGAGATCACTGAACTACCTGAGGGCTGCAATGCTATTGGTAGTAAGTGAGTATACAAGAGAAAGAGAGAGCACCGAATGAAGAGATCATGGCGTTTAAGGCCGGGCTAGTGGCGAAGGGTTTTACCCGGAAAGAAGGTATCGATTATGAAGACACCTTCTCGCCCGTAGCAATGATCAAGTCCATTCCGATTCTCCTTGCCATATCAGCTCACATGAACCTAGATATCCGGCAAATGTATGTCAAAACCGCATTCCTAAACGGTCACCTTGAAAAAGGTAGGGACATCTACATGAAACGACCGAGATGGTTATGTGAAGGAGGGCGAAGAGCATCTAATTTGGAAGCTTAAGAAGTCTATTCATGAACTTAAGCAAGATTTCAGGTTATGGCACCGGCGTTTTCGACGAAGTAGTCAAATCCTATGGATTTGTATCCCGTCCCTAACGAGGTGTGTGTAACGTATTTGTGTTAACGGATCGGTGGTGTTTCTTGCATTTTACGTAGATGACATCCTTCGCATTAGCAATAATGTTGAAGTGTTATCGAGCGTAAAGACGTGGTTATCCGAGCAGTTTCAAATGAAGGACTTAGGTGAAGCTGCTTACATCCTTGGGATCAAGGTTATTCGAGATCGCCAGAAAAAGGAAGTTAAGCTTGTCACAAGTGTCCTACATTAACACTGTTATTGCTCATTTTAGCATGCAAAAGCCAAGAGAGGTTTAGTACCTTTCAGACATGGCATTTTTCTATCCAAGAATCAGTGCCCTGAAAACGCCTGAAGAGATAGAAAATATAAGGCAAGTACCATATGCTTCCGCTACCGGTAGCCTCATGTATGCGATGCTTTGTACAAGAGCAGATATCTCATATGCCGTAGGCATGGTCTCAAGATATCGGTCCTAACCCCCGGAAAGGAATACTTGGATCACGGTCAAGTATATTCTCAAGTACCTTAAACGGACTAGAGATTTTAGGCTTGTTTACCAGTCAGACAGTCTAGTGTCTTTGGGTTATACAGAATCGGATGTCCAGGCTGACCAGTCAGACGAGAAGAAGTCTACCTCGGGTTATGTGTTTACCTTGGGAGGTGGAGCCGTTTCATGGAGGAGTGCAAAGCAGAAATGCCTTGCGGACTCAACCATGGAAGCAGTATGTGGGCCGCCGTAAGCTTCGAAAGAGGCAGTTTGGCTCAAGAATTTCCTCCAAGATCTTTATATTGTTCAGAATTTGCCAAAGGCGATCACGATTCATTGTGATAATGCGGGTGCAGTGACAAATTCTAAGGAACCTAGATCTCACAAGGCGTCTAAACACATAGACAGGAAGTACCATATTATACGAGTATTCGTTAATCGAGGTGACCTGATGATTGACAAAATTGGAATTGAAGTCAACCTAGCTAATCCTTTCACGAAGAGCTTACCACTCCCGGCTTACGAGAAGCATGTTCGTGGCTTTGGGATGGTAGAGATGCCCCACTTAGGACTACAGAAACTTTTGTATAAGTGGGAGAAGATGTCGTGATAGATAGGATAGATAGCTATAGATAGGATAGATAGCTAAGATATAGGCAGGTACTAGTTTGTACCTAGATAGTCGAGATATAGACACATTGTATACTAAAAGTTTACTTTAGTATAAGTGGGAGAATTGTTGGGATTTTGTATACTTGGAAGCACTTTTATGCTTGTATACAATGTGTTTTTGTCCTTACCACTTTGTTTTATTCTCCTATCCGATAAATATGTATATTTGCACATGTTATCCTTTATCTTGTATAAAAGTTAGATTTGTGTGGTGTGTCGGGTATCACGAGAAGACAACACAAATTGGTTGAACCGACAAGATATAAACAGTTAACACGACTTGAGACAACTTAAGGATGAAGTTGTCGGTTTAAGCTGCCAGCTTTAGATAAGAAGTGGCTTGTCTTAGGCTGCTTGTCTTTACTTGGTACACTTAAGGTGGTGTATTGAAGGATCACGGTGAGATGTGTTCTCCTAACGACCTTAGTGGAGAACCAAGATCTCGGTGACTTAGGCGATCTTAAGCTTGGTAAGACTTCACTGAGTGCATTTGGCTATCCGTCACTTTGACCTACTATGGTGAACGTCAAATGAGCGGCGGGATCTACGTATCTTGGGTGTTAGTAGTTATTTGTGGCTCAGTCGGTTGTCTCGTATCTTGCATCCGTATCCTAGTAAAATGGGTTGATAATATCCCCCGAGGAACTCGAAAGGATTAGTACACTAAACCCGGCCGGTTGATTAAGTTCGGGTGTGTTAATAAGGTCGAGTGGTACTACTCGGAGAATATAAGATGTTAATTAATTTAAGGCCGTCGGTGAGCTTAATTAATTAACGGATATTTCTATCTTAAATACGGAGATTGATTAAGTCTAAAATACAAGCTCTTGCTCAAATCGGGATAAAGGGGTAAGTCGGCATGGATTCTCTAGTGGAATGAATCGTGTTAATTAATTAATTTTGCTCTGAAGCATGGATAATTAATTAATTGGAGGCCACTTTATTTCTTGTATTGGATCCCCGATCCGGCCCAATTAGTTGCCTAGTAATTTATTGTCTCTCGAAATCATTATTAATGGATTAATGTTTTTTCACATTATTTAATAATGTTATTTATTCGGAATTAATTGGCTGTGCCAATTAATTGATAAATATTAGTAGCCCAGTAAATTAATTAATTATATTATGAGCTAATTATGTGGAAGTCCATTGGAATATAATTAAATTAATGGGTTACAAATATATTAATATTATATTGGCTTTTGAAGCCTATATATTAGTATTCGTTCGCAACGTAATACGTGAAAAATCATAACTCACGCACGCGAGTTTTGAGAGAGACATATTTTTATTTTCTTCAGTTCTCTGACCACCCAGAGGAAGAAAAAGGCCGGGACACAGATCAGAAGATCTGACACGGGAGCAACAATCAGAGCTACGACAACATACGAAGGAGGAGGTATCGATTTCTTCCTTTTATAATCCTTCATCCCTGCCCTATGATGTAATGTTTCCGCATATAACATTGTGAAATTTCACTACTTACAAGGTAACGGATATAGAAGGCAATGGATAGAGTACTATTAGAACAACTTTCACGGGAAATTAAACAGCAAGAGTACTATCAAAACTAGCTTAGATAGTTGTTCTCTCAATTTCTCTCAATTTTATCAATTTAAACTGAGTGGTTACTATAAATATATATATTTCTCAAGTTTTCTCTCTATTTTTTGAATATTTTTCTCAATTGTATCTCTTACCTATGATATAGAAGTTAATAATGGAGAAAGTAATATTAGAACAACTTTCACGGGAAATTGAACATGTAGTATAGTTGAGTCGTTCATTTTGAATCGTAAAACAATCATAGTTCTCCATAAAAAGTTTATATTCTTAGTATTATAATACATATATTGTCGGATTATTATTTCTACGGAGATATATACATATTTTACGGAGATATATGAGTGAATATGTATCCCTGCCCTATGATGTAATGTTTTCGCATATAACATTGTGAAATTTCACTACTTACAAGGTAACGGATATAGAAGGCAATGGATAGAGTACTATTAGAACAACTTTCACGGGAAATTAAACAGCAAGAGTACTATCAAAACTAGCTTAGATAGTTGTTCTGTCAATTTCTCTCAATTTTATCAATTTAAACTGAGTGGTTACTATAAATGTATATATTTCTCAAGTTTTCTATCTATTTTTTGAATATTTCTCTCAATTGTATCTCTTACCTATGATATAGAAGGTAATAATGGAGAGAGTACTATTAGAACAACTTTCACGGGAAATTGAACACGTAGTATAGTTGAGTCGTTCATTTTGAATCGTAAAACAATCATAGTTCTCCACAAAAAGTTTATATTCTTAGTAGTATAATGCATATATTGTCGGATTATTATTTCTACGGAGATATATACATATTTTACGGAGATATATGAGTGAATATGTATCCCTGCCCTATGATGTAATGTTTCCGCATATAATATTGTGAAATTTCACTACTTACAAGGTAACGGATATAGAAGGCAATGGATAGAGTACTATTAGAACAACTTTCACGGGAAATTAAACAGCAAGAGTAATATCAAAACTAGCTTAAATAGTTGTTCTCTTAATTTCTCTCAATTTTATCAATTTAAACTGAGTGGTTACTATAAATGTATATATTTCTCAAGTTTTCTCTCTATTTTTTGAATATTTCTCTCAATTGTATCTCTTACCTATGATATAGAAGGTAATAATGGAGAGAGTACTATTAGAACAACTTTCACGGGAAATTGAACACGTAGTATAGTTGAGTCGTTCATTTTGAATCGTAAAACAATCATAGTTCTCCACAAAAAGTTTATATTCTTAGTAATATAATGCATATATTGTCGGATTATTATTTCTACGGAGATATATACATATTTTACGGAGATATATGAGTGAATATGTATCCCTGCCCTATGATGTAATGTTTCCGCATATAACATTGTGAAATTTCACTACTTACAAGGTAACGGATATAGAAGGCAATGTATAGAGTACTATTAGAACAACTTTCACGAAAAATTAAACAGCAAGAGTACTATCAAAACTAGCTTAGATAGTTGTTCTCTCAATTTTATCAATTTAAACTGAGTGGTTATTGTAAATGTATATATTTCTCAAGATTTCTCTCTATTTTTTGAATATTTCTCTCAATTGTATCTCTTACCTATGATATAGAAGGTAATAATGGAGAGAGTACTATTAGAACAACTTTCACGGGAAATTGAACACGTAGTATAGTTGAGTCGTTCATTTTGAATCGTAAAACAATCATAGTTCTCCATGAAAAGTTTATATTCTTAGTAGTATAATGCATATATTGTCGGATTATTATTTCTACGGAGATATATACATATTTTACGGAGATATATGAGTGAATATGTATCCATGCCCTATGATGTAATGTTTCCGCATATAACATTGTGAAATTTCACTACTTACAAGGTAACAGATATAGAAGGCAATGGATAGAGTACTATTAGAACAACTTTCACAAAAAATTAAACAGCAAGAGTACTATCAAAACTAGCTTAGATAGTTGTTCTCTCAATTTCTCTCAATTTTATCAATTTAAACTGAGTGGTTACTATAAATGTATATATTTCTCAAGTTTTCTCTCTATTTTTTGAATATTTCTCTCAATTGTATCTCTTACCTATGATATAGAAGGTAATAATGGAGAGAGTATTATTTGAACAACTTTCACGGGAAATTGAACACGTAGTATAGTTGAGTCGTTCATTTTGAATCGTAAAACAATCATAGTTCTCCATAAAAAGTTTATATTTTTAGTAGTATAATGCATATATTGTCGGATTATTATTTCTACGGAGATATATGCATATTTTACGGAGATATATGAGTGAATATGTATCCCTGCCCTATCATGTAATGTTTCCGCATATAACATTGTGAAATTTCACTACTTACAAGGTAACGGATATAGAAGGCAACGGATAGAGTACTATTAGAACAACTTTCACGGGATATATATATATATATATATATATATATATATATATATATATATATATTTTATAGTAGTCTATCATTTTAAATTGATAAAATTGAGAGAAAAACTATTTTCGTCAGTTTAAATAGTACTCTTTCAGTTTAAATTGACTGAAAGTTGTTTTAATAGTACTCTTTCTGTTTAAATTGACTGAAAGTTTTTTTAATAGTACTCTTTCAGTTTAAATTGACTGAAAGTTGTTTTAATAGTACTCTCTCCAAATTGATTTATAGTACTCTATTTTTGTTACCTTCTATATATATACAAATCTTCCATTAATTATTTTACGTTGTTTTTAAATTTATAAAATTGAGAGAAATTGAGAGAAAAACTATCTAAGCTAGTTTAAATAGTACTATTGCTGTTTAAATTGACTGAAAGTTGTTTTAATAGTACTCTCTCCATTACCTTCTATATCATAGGTAAGAGATACAATTGGGAGAAATATTCAAAAAATAGAGAGAAAGATTGAGATATATATAGATTTATAGTAATATCTCAATTTAAATTGATAAAATTGAGAGAAATTGAAAGAAAAACTATCTAAGCTAGTTTAAATAGTACTCTTCCAATTTAAATTGACTGAAAATTGTTTTAATAGTACTCTCTCCATTACCTTCTATACGAGACAAAATATACCTTAAGTATGTTTATTAGCAATTTGGACATGATGCATTATAAATTGAGTCTGGCGGTGAAATGCCCATCTGGGAAAAGAGAAACACATTTATACTCAATTCTTATATTTAAATACACTATATACCAAAGAAGACGAAAATATATTTATATATAAATTCCGTATTATATATATTAATATATACGTAAAATAAAATTCGTATTATATATATTCCGTATTACATTAATACATTACATATTCTTTCGTTTGAATCCTTATGAAATACATTAAAATATATTAAAATATTTAAAAATACATTAAAATATATAAAAATATATAAAATTATATTCCGTATTATATTAAATATGTAAAATATATATTCTGTATTTTATTAAACTACGTAAAATAAATTCAGTATTATATGTATTAATACATATATAAAATACATTAAAATATATTTCGTATTATATTAAAATATATTTAAAAGATATAAAATACATATAAAATACATTAAAATATATTCCGTATTATATTAAAATACGTAAAATATATATTTTGTATTATATTAAAATATGTAAAATAAATTCAGTATTATATCTATTAATACTTAATTAAAATATATTAAAATATGCAAAATATTTATATAAATGCTAAAATTGACATTTATTATATATTTATAATAAAATCCGTAGTTTTTTTAATATATATTTAATATATTTAAAATTGACTTTTATTATATATTTAATATATTTAAATCCGTAGTGATATATAAATTGACATTTCAAATCCTTAGTGATATATTTAAAATCCGTTGTGATATATTTAAAATTGACATTTAAAATCCTTAGTGACATTTATTATATTTGCAGTGGTGGGTGAAAGGAAAATAAATGTTGAGGGAAGTGGTGTTAGTGGTGTGAGTATTTATTCGCTTCAAATCCCTTATTTTAAGGGATCTATTTCGTTCCAAAAAATTAATATAGATATGCATTCTAAAATATATTATTAAATTTTAGAATAAGGAATATATAATGTATGATATATATCTAAAATAATATTTTATCCATAAAATCATAACCTATATTTATTTCTTTTTATTTAGGGATAAATATCCATAAAATCAAATTATGTGGGAGCTGAGAATTATGTGGAAAAAAAACCGAGCATTATGAAATTTACAATGTCATAAATGAAAAAAATCTAATCATTTTTATATTTAAGCATTATGAAATTTAAAACAATTTTATGCATTATGAAATTTAAAACAATTTTATGCATTATGAAATTTAAAACAATTTTTAAGCATTATGAAATTTAAAACAATTTTATGCATTATGAAATTTAAAACAATTTTATGCATTATGAAATTTAAAACAATTTTTAAGCATTATGAAATTTAAAACAATTTAAAAACCTAATCATTATGCAATAATGTCAGCCAGCTCATCTCAGCTTCATGTGGTCGGCCAGCTCGACCTCCTTCCAAGAATTTTTGTCAATCACATCGAACTTTCAACCAATTAATGTCAATAACGCATCTAATATGGGCAAAATTGATCCTGTGAGTATTTCTGCAATTTTGTTTTAGAAGTAACAGGTGTTGCAATTATGATTTAGAAGTGGGTATTCTTGACAAATTCCCAATCATTTATGTGGTTATCGTCTATTACAAGTTTCAATTAACATTCTACTTTCCATTTTATTTATTCTATTGTCAAATAAATGAATGTCTTCCACATGCATATCAATCATGAACCATTCCTTAAATTCTTATATTTTAGGTAAAATAAAGATGCGTTTTTTCAATACTGGACATCATTTCTTTTGTTTATTCTTAATTTCTATCGTACATATTCTTCGGGTGTAATCATGTTTTTATGGAAAATATATATAATGTCAGTTTTCATAGACAAATTGGATTCTAATGAAATTATTTACATGCGTATAGCCGTTTACTTTGAAATTATTTTCGGAATGTTCTGTCATCAGAGACTGGTATGAGTTGGCTTAATCGCCAACCAACCCACCGAAAGAAAAGTTTCCTTGTATATTTTGAAGTGCATTGCCAGAATCCAGCTAAGTTATAATTTATAAATTATTTATTATTGTTATATTTTGTTTTTTTTAATGATGAGGGTAATCCGTAGTTGTTATCGAAATATGAATTAAATAAATTTCATTTTTGTGCACTAGCCTACAAATTATACAAGAAAGATTAATCACTCTAGATTAATCATAGGTGATATGTTTATATATAGCAGTTTTTATGGATTTTAAATCCATGATCTTTCGATCACGGACTAATCACCTATAAATTATTTATAGGTGTATAGTGGCTTCCGAGTCTTGTATTTTAATAGCAATCGCCACTTTTATATAAGTGGATGATAGCTGATCGGATTCAATCATCTCCTTTAAATGTACAAGTGTAGAGCTTTTGGTTTTGGCGTGTAAGTCAAAAAATTCAATTCAACTATATATATATATATATATAGAAAGAGAAATATAGTTTATTGCTTTTTAACGGCTAATGAAGGTAGGTTCCAAGCTCAATATATCGTGGTATTATCTAACTTTGACCACAAACCACCTTCGGAAAAAAGAAAAAAAAATGGTACCAAAAAATGGAGATTGATTAGACGACTAAATCAGTAAATCTTTTCTTTTCAACCAAGTTGAAAATTATTTAAAGAAAATAACGGGCACTCAAATTGGGAGTATAAAACAATCTAAAATTGTTTGAATTCAATGCAGAAGAAGTTAGTAGACAACAATTAAAAAGGACAATATGGACATAAAAAATAAACTAACCATTTAATACTGATTCTATGTAATAGTTTGAAGATTATATAGACTATAATACATTCAATTATTTGTGTTCTTGAAAAATAATATTACTGATGCTGCACATTTAATAGTACGTAGTATTGGAATTATGATTGTTGAAACTATAAATTCTGCATAATTCATTCACAAAAGTTTGTAGAGGATTAAAATTATAGCATATGAATACACGATCAACAGTAAGGAAACAGAAAAACTCCAAAGTGAAAGTGAAAGGTTTAAGATATGAAAATGCAAAAACTACACCACAGTTTGATTAATGTTGTCGCGTGTAATTAAAGCCTTATAGTTGTGTCCAAATCATAATCAAATTAAATCCAATATGAGACTAAGTTTGAATTTTTATTTTGACACATCCATTCAAAGTCTAAAAAGTCGTTCTTTGTAAAAAGATTCAAACTCAGTAATATTTGAATACTATTTTACCCATAGATTAATTTTAGGTCATTGTAGCTTGCACGTGTAATATATTGTCACAATAACTTTACTAATTCAATGCGTTCGAACTTAGAATTTAGAAACACTATTTCTATTTTTTATTTTATTTTATTTTATTTTGTCCCTACAACTACTGTTCTCTGCTCTGCACTAACTCTTTTAACTCTTCATCAACAACACAATCATCAAGCCTACTTTCTCTCTCTCCTCTCTCTCTCTCTCTCTCAACACAAATTATCCCTAAAATCCGCTAGATTTCTTTACATGCACTTACCAGGGTTAACCTCTCGCGACTGGCCATGGATCACAGCGCTCATCTTCATCACCGTCCATTTCCTCCCGCTTTCTCTCTCCGACCCGAGAATTTCCGAGGCCGGCCTTTTCTGCGGCACGGAGCGGCCGCCGGTGAACGCCAGCGCGACCTACATCCCACTGTTCGTGACCGGGATGGAATCGCTGTCTCAGCGCGTCACCGCCGACGACTGGGGTAGTTACGCCGTGAATTCGACCAACATATCGATATACAGCTTGGCGCAGTGCCACGGAGATTTATCGCACGACGACTGCCTGCAGTGCTACGCCGCCAGCCGCACGCGCCTCCCGCGCTGCCTCCCCGCCATCGGCGGCCGGATTTTCCTCGACGGCTGCTTCCTCCGCTACGACAGGTACGCGTTCTTCAACGAGAGCGTCGATCCTGCTTTGGACACGGTGAATTGCAACGGCACGGCGGCGAATACGACTCAGCCGGAGGCGGAGTTCAGGAGGAATGTGGCGGAGCTGATCGATAACTTGACGGCCGACGCGGTGGCGGATGCGAGGTACGCGGCGGAGGGGAGTAAGGGCGTGTTTGGATTGTCGGAGTGTTGGAATACCGTGAGCAAAGAGGGATGTAGGGCTTGCTTGGCGAAGGCGAATAAAAATATTAGGAGTTGTTTGCCGAGAAGCGAAGGTAGGGCTTTGAATGCTGGTTGCTATCTGCGTTATTCAACTCAGAAATTCTTCTCCAATCAGTCCGCCGAGTCGAATCGGAACTCCGGTGAGTTCATTTTGCATCTAGTAAAGTCGGAAATTCAGATAATTGTCAACTTTTGTTTGCTAAATTGAATATCATATATTTTGAATTCTGCTCATGTTTGGCGGCTTCAAACATTCATCCATTGAGTTCAAACTGTTAGTTATTCTTTCCAGATGTTTCTAGAAAAGGTGTGATTCTTGCAATTGCTTTGTCCACGGTCGCCTTCTTCATGCTGTGCCTCTTTGGTGGTCATGCTGTTTATAGAAGATGGCAGAGACGAAAGCAAGGTATATTTTAGGCGAGCATAGCGATGTTACTGAGTTAAAGAAAGCTTCTAAAATCCTTCATTTTGGCCAAATGCAGAGCGTAATAACCTTGGCAAGATCTCATATTCATACAACAAGTCCAGTTTGAACTACAAATACGAAACACTCGAGAAGGCAACAAACTATTTCGATTCTTCGAGAAAACTAGGGCAAGGAGGAGCAGGGTCTGTGTACAGAGGAACCCTACCAGATGGGAAGACCGTGGCTGTGAAGAGGCTGTTCTTCAGCACAAGGCAGTGGGTGGATGAGTTCTTTAATGAAGTGAATCTCATCAGTGGAATCGAACACAAGAATCTTGTGAAGCTGCTCGGCTGCAGCATTGAAGGACCAGAAAGCCTTCTAGTTTACGAATTTGTGCCTAACAAGAGCCTTGAAGTTTGCCTCTTTGGTGCGTTTTATTTAGACTTGTAGTAGTTCTTCTCCTTTTGTCTGAATGATTATGTTCGGAATTTGGATTCATTAGTTACTCGTCTGGTTGCAGATAAGGATAGAGCGAAGATTCTGAACTGGAAGGAGCGATACAACATTGTGGTTGGGACTGCTGAAGGGCTTGCTTTCCTTCACGGTGGCTCCGAGTTCAGAATCATCCACAGAGACATCAAGAGCAGTAATATTCTTCTTGATGAGAATCTTAATGCTAAGATAGCTGATTTTGGTCTAGCTAGGGATTTTGCAGCTGATAAAACTCATCTCAGCACAGGCATTGCGGGCACATTGTAAGGAAGCTTTTCCCTTTACCCCGTTTCAAATAGACCCGATTCGTGTTGCTGAAGTCGTCATTTTAAGGGAGTGAGCGACTCAATTCTAATACGCGCATTCTCATGTGTGATTGATGATTTTGCAGAGGATACATGGCGCCCGAATACATAGTAAAAGGGCAGCTCACGGAGAAGGCCGATGTCTACAGCTATGGCGTGGTGGTTCTTGAAATCGTGTGCGGTAGAAAGAACAACGCCTTTGTGGAGGATTCCGGGTCTCTTCTACAAACAGTAAGGGGATTATACATTCATACTAGACCGTAGATAACCATAATCTTGCTTCATTTTCATAATGTGGATTCATTTGGTGTATTGTATTGATATTAGGTCTGGAAGCTCTTCAAGACTGATAGACTGGCAGAATCAGTTGATCCTTCTCTGAAAGGGGAATTCCCGCCAACAGAGGCCTCGAAGGTCTTGAAAATCGGGCTTCTGTGCGCGCAGGCATCCGTGGCTCAAAGGCCATCAATGGCGGATGTCGTCCGAATGCTCACTGAAGAAGACTGTGAGATCCCAGAGCCGAAACAACCGCCATTCTTGAACACGCACGCCCTCTCAGCCACCACTACTAGATCTTCCTACAGTGTGAACAGTTCTACTTCGAACGCGATCACTCGGCCGGAGACATCGTATCCCTCCACAGAGTCATTCAGCATTCAGAGTTCAGAGGGGCAGCAATCAAGAAGTCAATAGATTATTAAGTTAAAATAGACAAGTTTTTGTGTGAATAATTTTGGTTCAAAGAAAGAGTGTGTGTGAAATGATAGGCCAAAGGGCATTTGTCATATTTTGTAGAATTTGATAGGTGAAGAAAATATAGCTCAAAAGAGCAGCAGTTGAAGCGTCATTTTCTTGATAGATAGAATTGGATCCTTGCAATAGAATAGAGATTACTTGTCAAAATTTAATACTACTAACATTTCATACGTACGGGTTCCTCTCATCACCCATAAAGATACTACTATCTTTTATTTTCTTCTTTTTCTCTTTTGTGCAATAATTAAACCTATTTTATGGGTGACCAAAATAACAATATTAAAAATAAACTCCCTTTATCCCATAATTCTTGTGTCTTTTTTTTTAAAGCAAATTATTACAAACAGTTTAATTGAGGATCCCATCATTTTTATGCACAATCAACCACACTTATAAATTACCTTGGCCTAAAGAAATAGGACAAAAATAATGAGTAATTTTGATCCTAATTGTCATACATCCACCCATTAGAACAATTGTCATTTGTCAAACAGCTCATTCTATATTAATATTTCCAACTCTCAACTGTTTCAATAAGTTGTTCTATGATATCACTTCGCTCCAGCCTCCAATTAATGACACCGCTTCTCTTATCTAAATCTAAGCTTATATAGCAGCATAATATAACGTCGAGTCTGACCTATAAAGATTTGATCATAGAGAATTAGCTATAGTTTCACTTATTTTACAAAATTGGTCATCACAAATGTTAACAAATTATTGGCAAATCCTAAGATAATTGCTGGACATGTGAACATAAGCGGCGAAAACATGGATAATTAGACAATACACATTGCATGTCGGACAAGCAGCGTTTATTGAGGTAGGCAGATGGGGCCTCGGGTTGATATTATTGAGGTGAGAGACCGTATAGTGACTCGACGCACCAAATTCTCTATTTCATTTCGTGCTTTACCACCTTTGTAACAATAACACCACAACTTCGAGAAAGATTCTTCTTTCACTCACATTTGCAAAATCCTTATATACGTGTCCAAATTGTTGAATAGAGAGCATCTGCCAATTAAACTCCTTGGGTGCAAATATAAATTTCAGACTCAAATAACAAAAAGAATGGTCTCTGCACATGAAATAGACTTACCATATACCTGGGAGCCAAAAATAACAAAACAGGATAAATAATCTAAAACACATTGCAGATTAAGCAAAATTGCACTAGATTTGATTTCAAATCATAGATAGTCATTGCAGAACTAAAGCTCTCAGGAAACTGAATGAAAAAGAACACATGCCATGCTAAAACTTAAAAGTTCCTAACTGCAAGGAGTATACACGCATAGCGGTCGATTCCCAAAATTATTTTTACTAAGGAACTTAGTCTATTCACTTGCTAAGGAACTTACTCTATTCCTCTTCTCTAACGACAGTGATCTCGCCCTTCTCCAGAAGATCATAGAACTCCCTAGTCTTACGTTGCTCTTTCCAGTGGTGCATTTTCCAAAATCCTCCAGCTATGAAGCCGAGGCCCATCCCGATCACAATCTCCTTTATGATACTTGGGCCCTTGTAAACTATATGAGCCGCCATCCTCTTCAGTAAAACCAGAACCTAACACGGCAGAATGTTAGTGCAAAACAAGCTAACTCCAACATCATACTACATTAATATTCTCTTCTCGAGAAGAAACCCACAACCATTGTATGGAGCGTGTAGGTGCATCCTAGGTGATCCTTGCTCCTATACCATAGCTCAAAACCACGCGTCCGCCTAGAGTTCTATGTTTAATATGTTGTTAGTCAAAAATATATTCATGGGCAATTTGGAGCTAAAACTAAATGGATACATTAGCTAACTCAAGAATAAAGTCATACTAAGATCATTTTTGTTTTTTGGACGAGAAGGAACGCCCTACCATTGTCTAGTGCACTCCATGATCCCTTCTCCTGTAAAATATAGGACCCCAAAAAAATACCTTGGCCTACAGAACTACATTTATTATTTTTTCTATTATGCAACATGGTTTGATGAATTATGTCGACTCGTTTGCCAGAAATCGTTTCATGGACTATTTGAACCTAAGATTAATAATATAATACAAATTCGAACTACTGAAACATCCTAAATCAATTTTTTAAGTCGTCCTGGATCAAATTGAAGAAGATAAAGAGTTATCAAAATCGTACAATATATAGAAGATGCAGAACCCTAACATGTCGCTATAGAATGTGAAACAAAACAGGAAATGGGCTGTATTGATGATCTAAATTACATCCCTGATATCGAATCAATATTACAACACATAATTTTGATTAACCCTCGGTGGAAACAATATGAACTCAGCGAAATAGAACGGCAGAGAAGTTAGGTTTTCTTCACACAAATAAACAAGAAACAGACCTAATTCACTAAACCTAAATCCACAAAAAATTCAATCACGAACAATTAAATAGTACATGGAAAAAGACCAGAAGAAACCAGAGACGGGAAATCTCAAGATTATACTGAAACATGAAACATAGAACAAAAGAAAAAACTCACTTTGCTGTTCAAATTCTTTGAGGCGATGAGATCCCAAAATGTCGAAGGAACACCGAAGCTATGAATTCAGAAGAACGATAAATACTTCTAGTTTCTCGAGAAGGGCGATAGAGATAGTCTGCGGACGAGCGTATTCTTAGAGGTAAAATCCAATTTTGAGATTTCATAATAATTTAATACTGACTTTTTCAAACTATATTTTAGTAACTTAGTTACATTGATTTTACATTAATTTTGGGAGCTAGGTGAATTTTACCCTTATACCCTTATGATATCAGTTAGGTGTAATTATTTTCTATGTAGTTTAAAAAGGTGAAACATAGCTCCATGTAGTTTTCATTTTGTTTCATAATTCCCTTTTAATATATCCGATTTTCGATTTATAAATAGTGAAACACTCTCAAACATATAATACATATATTAAGAATAATAGCATAAATATTAAGTTCAAAAATATAAAACCACAAGGAAGGTCTATTTATGTATTTTATCCCGTATGAGTGGAAGGGGTAGATTGCACCTCTCTCGGTGCACCTGCATGAAATCACAAGATTAAATTTGCACTTATGTGAAACCACAATAAGGTAAATTGGTTATAAACAACAAAGAATTTTGGTACACCTTTTGAAATCAATAAGGGGAAATTTGCAATTGTCTAAAATACAAGGGTGCTAATTGTCATTAACCCTGCTTTTGGCTAAAAGAATTAGTAGTAATTTAGTACCTTCAGTCCCATAAAAATAATATTTATACAAACAAATATAATGTTTTTTCCGAGCAAAAATCCAAAATAATTGTTTTCAAAGACATAATTCCCATAATATTACTCTCATCAAATTAATTCTCAAAATATTACTCTTAAAAAATTAATTATCAATCTACTACATACATAAAGGAAATTTATGTTAAATTGCCCAATTTAACTTTTCTAAATAAACCTCCCATTTTTAACAAGAATAAAAATAACTAGAATATACTATTTTTTTAAATAAATGTATCAAGGTCTAATTAACAAAATAGATATTTTTCTAAATAAATCTTCCATTATACCTTATGTCACATAAAATAAAAATAAATTTGTTTAATGCCACAAAATAAATTAAATAAAAAATCAAATTATTTAATTAAATAAATTGTATTCTATTTAATGAAATATAAAATGAATGAAGATTATCTCTAAAAAATCCAAATAAAATATGTCACGAAATTTAATAAATATTTTATTTATTACAGATAAATCTATATTCAAGATTTCAATTCATAATTTTTTATTTTACAAAAAATAAATATATTTTATTTTAATTTTATTATGTGATTTTAGCATTTTCAATCAATAGAAATATAAGTTATTCAAATTATGATGTAGCTTTTTATGTAATGTAATAATTTAATTAAATAAAAAGTTAATTTCTCTTTTTAAATTTGTTCGCTCATATTTTCTTTATAAAATATACTCAATATTCTAGCTAATATTGTTATTCTTCAAAATGAAAGTTTCATTAAAAAATATAATTTTAAAAATTTAGAAGATTATTCATTTTACAAATGATAATAGATTGAGAATTAGT
This sequence comes from Lavandula angustifolia, assembly GCA_028984105.1. Lineage (NCBI taxonomy): Eukaryota > Viridiplantae > Streptophyta > Magnoliopsida > Lamiales > Lamiaceae > Lavandula > Lavandula angustifolia. Next base: position 16,068,703 of record CM054824.1, read on the forward strand.
TTTTGATGACTAACATTTTGGGAACAAGTTTGGTGAGGGTAGTATTTTTGAAATTATTTTTTTAAAAAGTATTAATTTGAAAATTTGCTCCTTTTTTCATGTAAAATAAAAAGTGACGTGTATTTTTACGATCCTTATAATTTCTTTTTCTTATCAAAATTTTACACCACCGCAATAAATTAAATAATTCATGAGATAATATTAACTTTTCCATAATTCAAGGAAGCAAACCCCACAAATTTCAATAATCCAACGCTTTTAAAGCTAGAAGTCCAAAAAAAAAAAAAAAAACTAATTGTATAGAGACTAAATTTGCATCCATTCTTTTGATACAGTCAATTCCTCCGGCAAACAGAAAAGCGACCCTTGTTAAATATCTAGCTCTCATGTCATGAGTAGAAATATCTCACTAGCCCCCAAAAGAACAACTACAATTCAGAAGATAAAGAAAAATGGGGGCAACCACTCTTTCGATTCATCAACAATTCTTGAAACTTACTCCTTTCAAAACCGATCAAGATTCCATATTCAAGAATCCTATCCGGCCGAGGTGGAACAGGAGGCAAAGATCGGCTTCAGCACGAAGTTGTCTGAAAAAACCAACAGAAAGCAAGAATCATTATGAACTGCTAGGAGTTTCAGTTGATGCGAGTGCTCAAGAAATCAAGCATGCCTACAGAAAACTGCAGAAGAAATATCACCCAGATATTGCAGGGGAAAAGGTTGCTCCTTTTTCTAATGTTGATTTTGATTCTGTATGCAATAGGAATTAACATGTGTTTCAGGGTCATGAGAGCACACTCATGTTGAACAAAGCCTATAAAGTTTTAGGGAGAGACGATAGCAGAAGAGACTACGATCGATCAATTGGCAGGAATCGTATAGGGAATGAGAAGAGTACCTTTGGTAGCATATGGAAAGAGCCTGTGAGACCTCAAGCTCTGTTTGTGGATGAGAATGCGTGTGTAGGTAAATGGCGATTAGCTCGCTTTTTGCTCTCTACTTGCAACACGAATAAATCACTTAGGAATTGGGAGGGTGGATGATCCAGGTCTAGTGGTTCCATGAGCCCCCCTATTGTTTCGGGTGATTTGTTCGTGTTGCAAGTAAGATTGTTACATACGTGCTTAAAAGGATCGGAGCAAATTGTTTCAGGTTGCTGGCAGTGCGTGCACAGTGCTGGCAACACTTTCGTCATGGATGAAGCTTGTGGAACTGCAAGGGTCAAAACTCAATATGGTGATGATGATACGAAGATTGAGGTACTTGAATTAAACTTCGATTTCATGAAAGAATTGAATAGCGAGAACGCAATCCATTCGTTCAGCAAAAGGAGGAAATCACTCCAAAACCAAATGTATAGCATCATAATTGGCATTTATAGATATATCTTATATTTTCCTTACAGATGTCGGTTGAGTCGTGTCCGGTCAACTGCATCCACTGGGTAGATTCATCGGAGCTACAAGTGCTTGAGTACCTAATCCAGCCTCAACCAAAGGCGGGATATGGTATATATGGACAAGGATGGGAAAGACCTGCAAATGTATTCATGGCTGCCAAATCCTTCAACAAAGAACTCATGCATCGAGAAGAAAGCCAGCAGAGACGAGGTAAAGTTTATTATTACATCATGCATAAAATCTTTATAAACATGCAGCAAAGGTTTCAATCCATGTCTGCAACAAGAATTTATCATGTTCTAATGTTAGAAGTAAGAAAAGTGTTACCTGGGATCTCAGGAAAATCAAGGGAGAATGAAGAAACTCCTGCGCAAGCTAAGGCCCGCGAAAATGCATACAAAGAACTGAAGATAGGAGGCTTTGCCCAAATGTGGAGCTGGGTTAAGAGAAGCTTTAGCCAATGAGCAAATTAGTTTAGATGAATGGAGTAATTATACAATCATCAATCAAGTAAGATTGCTGATCATAAAAAGGCATAATGGAAAAGTGTGTATCAATACTCGAGATGTATAAAATCAGTATGCATATAAGGTTGTTAAAAATCAATACAAACAACAGATGCTACATTTGTTGGAAAGAGAGATGTAGTTCAGCAAAGCAAACAGGGATTCACGCGAAGAGAAGAAAGTAAGACCCCAGTTCCTCAAATCTTTTAGCTGAAAATTCTCTAGTTTGCTAGAGACTCCCATAAAATAAAAAAATCTATCATGCTAATTATAAAGCTGGCATTTTCCCGTTCCAGCACATACTGAGCACTCCTCCACTTTCCCCTCGACATGGCTCAAGCAATAATTGACTCTGTCGTTCACCACATCCTGTGAACAGTAACTCTCAATTATTACTGTGTACTCTAAGCTAAACTTGCAAGAACATCTCACTCTCGTTTACAAACAAGTAACTGATCCACATCCAAGCAAAAAATATCAAGTTCAAAGTATAAATATATATACTGAACGCTGTTATAGCATGATGCTTTTTGTGAAGAAAAAAAAATTAAATTATCAGTGTATTCTATTCATGATACATGTGTATTTTCCAGATAAATAACAAGAGAAGAGCATTAGCTTGCATGCATGCACATATAGAGATGGATAAACAAAAAACTTGTACCACAAGTAGTTCGTGTATACCCAGAGGTGCAGCAACGACATATGAAACTCCTGGGTGTTCTTTTGCAGCTTCAGCTGTTAGAGAAGGAATATCCTATAAAATTGCAACAGAGAAAAGGAGCATATGTCACATTCAAAAATCTTTCAACTTCAGGCGTAGAAAATACAAAAAAACCAACTTTATTACATGTTTTCCCCGGTCATCATAACCAGTACCTGGTGCCAATGTCTTCCAGGAAACAAGAAAAATGGGCTGACTATGACACGCCTTGCCCCTTGTCGAACACATGAATCGTAAGCATCCTTGATAGATGGCTCAGCTAGTTCCTAGTTACAGAATAAGAAGAGAATCAGCAAATGATTCTAGACGCCTCTTGTCTTTGATATAAAACAAGCGACACACTATCAATTTACAATAAAAGATTAAGTGAAATCAAAAATCATATACGTGATTAATACCATATGAGCAGGCTCCACAATCGGATACTTTGTTTTATCCCTGAACATAGCCACAAACTCATCTGAACAAACAACATAAACAAAACAGTATCAGCTACCAACAAAACACTGTTCTAAACCATATAAAGTTAGCAACTGTAACATCAATGAACATAATCCGGTAAACTTGAACCACACATGCTATTATACAGTCCCGAATCTGATGGTTATGTTCTGTATAAAATATTTACTGAACCAGAAAGTGAAACAAAAAATAATCTTACTTAGTGAAAAAATTAAACTGAACATAGTAAATGATCCTCTCTAGTCTCTACATTCGTAAAATTGTTTTAAGATATTGAATTAAATATTTAAATATTAAATATTAATATTGGCTTAAACTTCTAGATGAGAAGCTCATCCAACATTACCCATATATCATACCGATTTAGCAATTGCAAATGAACCCTAAATAACCCACAATTCAAAATTCACATAACAGAAACAGAAACAGGGAATGAATAACACAAAATTCTCCAAAAAAAAAGATATCTTACTCAGCATAAGATTGGACTCCTTTCGACGCGAACCGTGGTCAACAATGATGACTCCATCACCTTCAACAACCCCATTCACCGGTTTCCTGAAGCCACCGCCATTTGCGGAGGAAGCCACATACAACCTTGAGGGTAAGTAATTGGTTTTCGAGGGGTTCCGGCGCAGTTTCAAATTAGGAACAGCCCAGCCTGGACTAGTCCCCAACTCTACCCTAGTTTTCGGGCTTAATTGATAAAAACGAAGAAAACCCAAAAATAAGTGTGAAAATCAATTCATACGTATACCTATATATATTGGGAAAGTGTATACTATCAGAATTAAATAAAATAAAATAATAATCAATCATGCACATAGAGAAGAATTACCCGCTGAAATTGAGTGAAGAAGATGATGCGGCCATTTTTTTTCTTGCTCCCCAGGCTCCAGCTATCTTTCCATCTCAGTAACATTAACATATTTTCCTTTTGTTTCTCTGTTTTTGGTGGTGGGCCCAGTCATTTAAAGTTGGATCGTTTAATAAACAATTCAATATTAGAATTTTGTTATTTCGTCATCCAAGTATTTTATAGCTTTCTTCCCTTTTTCATTCATGGGTCACGAATTAAATATGGTAAGTTTTCAAAAATCATAACATTCCTTCTTTGAAGACATATTCGATTTTTTTTTCCTTTTTAAAATTTTACAGCGGTTTTAAATAATGACATATAATCTCACCCGTATAAATAAGATTTAAACATACATAAATGCTAGACTAAATGAGTTGAAGCAACTGGGCCCATTCCACAAACATAGAAAGCCCAATGTCATATTAAAGTTAAGTGGTTGTACACCCGTAATTGTTTTTTTAACTCTATTTATTTTTTTAATCATATAATTAATTTGTTTAGTGTTTAAAAAATCTATATGTGGTAGTTTTTAAATAATTAAGCAATTAAACTAGCATCAATTGATATATATTTTGTGCTTAAAACACCTTACAAACATACCGAATATAGAGGGATGTTTGCAAAATATTTATTTTAAGCATTTTTCTATTTATTGATCGCATAATCAATTTTTTAGTATTTTGAATTGTGGTAGCTTTTTAAAAATTAAATTAAACAACTAAACTATTTAATTAAAAAAATGATTTTGGCGTATAAAGAACCATAATTTCCGAAATTACTAAATTATATCTACTTTTTATTATTGATACCAAAACATATTCTTACTTTTGCTTAAAAATAATTATTTCTGCATAAACATAAAAATGCTCATAATAAATATTTGCAACCAAGCACTATATATAATTTTTAGTAATGACATCAAAAACTACTTTTTTTTTAAAGGATCAACTTTAAATATAAGAAAATATATTTATAGTAAGAAGACGATTTAAAGGCGAAAATGAACTCATCCTACCGACTAGTTAAACTCGTACCTACAAGGGTGGTGGGTTCGTGAGTTAGAACCTAACTTGTGCAGTTGGATGCTCTTTAACTACTGCACGTGATAATGTATAATTATCCAATTAAATATTACTAATAAATACAACTAACCAAAGTATAACACTAAAAAACCTTGGCAAATGGCAATATTTATTTAGTTGAGTTTTGGGGTGCGTTCATGCATCAAAATCACAACACAAAGAAAGCGATCGTTGGTATAGGTCTTGTGATTAAATTATTATAGTAACGTATCATGAGTGTTATATATTGATATGGTAGCATTACCAAACCATGTGTTTGATGTAACTCCTTACCTCCTTCTTTCGTGCGATGTCATATGATTTTGTTTGAATGAAATTTGGAGTTCGATTTTTGGTTCAATTTGTGTTTTTAAATTATCTAAAATTAATTAATTTCATAGGGTTAACAAGTTCAAAATAATGTCAATTTGTTAAATGAGTAAATTTATCACGGTTTTATTGGTGAAAATAAATTGGATACATGACAATTGAATAAGTGACCAGCTCCTGATTTTATTAAAGTTATAGCAATTGTAATTTTTATTTTTGAAATATTAATTGCATGTCAAATGTGTTTGAATATTTTGTATTGTGGATAATACTAATTGTAAATCGAGTTACCTCACCTCATGATTAAATATAAATAGAAAAACAAACTAAATTATGAGATGTAGCATAGTTTAATATAATGGTTTAATTTAATGGAGAAATAACGACTTTGAATTTAAAAGGTCGAAAGGATTCGAATGTAATTGACTGACCCGCCGGTACCATGGTAAGGTAAGAAAAAGCATGGAAGGAAACTAAATTGCGAAGATGGAAAGAATATCTTAGGAAAGAGAAGATTAAGGAAGTGTAAGGAGTGGGAAAAACTCGGAAGTCACCACTCATACTTCCAATCATACTCCCTCTCTCTCTCTCTCGCTCGACGCTTAATCTCCACGACTAGGTCAGGTGATTTTGTATATGTTACCAAGAATTTCGGAATAAAAAATCGTGCTTTCAATTCTGTTGCCTTTTTATTTTGTCGGAGTTCGTGAAGTTGATCACTCTCTACCAATCCGTGACTGTTACGCGGAATTCTAGAATGTATGCGGAATCTTTAAGCCTTCATCTCTTTTCCGATCTACTTGTTTTGGGTAAGAGTAATTTAGTTTCGAGCCAGTTGTGTGCGAGTGTGAGTGGAGAAGATGCCACAAACGGCTGAATGCAGTGTGAAAGGTAGAGACTAGGGAGATTGATTTGTGTAGTGAATGCTGCCGAAGATTGAGAAATTTCGGAATTTGAAATGCTGAGCCCTAAAGTAGGAGCTCAGTTAGAGCGGATGAAGCGGAGGTCCAATTCGGGGAAATTTCATCACAGATGGAAGAGTCAATTCTTCGCGTTTCTTTTAACTCTAATATGTTTCGCAACGTTTCTGTTGATGGAATCGGAGTATAGGAAGATCAAGATTACATCATTAATATCTCCGCCCGCACAAAAGCCGAAAATCGCTTTCCTTTTTATTGCTCGCAATCGGATTCCTCTCGACACTGTTTGGGATGTATTTTTTCAGGTAATTATCTGTCTACTCTTGTTATTTTTCTGAACTGATCTTAATGTATCAATTTGTTGTTTTATATGCTATTTTGGTTACTATTTTGGAATATTTGTTTGCTTGAGTAGCACCTTGACATATATCAATTTCTTACTTTGCTGCTTTTGCAGTCAGATTAGGGAAAATTATTGGTTAATTCTGTATCACAAGTTTGACTGTTTATGAATCATAGGAGGAGAACTCCTTTTTCTTTATGTGATTGTATGAAAGACCTATGCAACTCTGCATCAATAACAAAATTCTTTGAAGTTTGGAAATACTTGAATAAAGTGTGACATTTTTTTTTTACACATTGGAAACATGTATTGATCTTTTCGCAATTATTAACAAGGCAAAAAATCTCAAATCTATACTTGGGTAATGTAATAAGATTTTCAGGAATAATTTATTGATACTACTTAAACATGTGCGTGTACTTTTTTCCCCTCTATAGAAGTGATACTTGTTGGCATTGATATTTTTAGGATCAAAACAGGAGAAAGAGTAATAACGTTTGTTCTTTTGTAGATTTTGAATTCTTCAAGTTATATTAAATACATGGTTGAAAATTTCGAAGGACTTCGAGTTCATCATTATGCTGCATGAAATGTAAATCATTAACTAAGGGGATCATGCTCCTGTATATTGCTTTACTGATGTCACTCTGTTTCTGGCCGGCTTGAGAAACTGGCAGTTTTGTGGGGAGAACTTTTGAGTGCAATCTTGTCTTAACTACTTGTAGCATTGATGGCTTTTGACTTATGAACGTTTACATTATAATGTGATTTAATAGGAAGTTATTTTTGTTGAGTCTTCTTTTCTTCAAACTAGTGATGGTAGTTATGAAGTCCCATGCCACACTTACTTATCGAGAGGCTTGTTTACCACTTATGGATGCATTGATCTGATAATCAAAATGATGACATAATTCTGTCACATGGTGATAATGTTGTGTTCTCCATGATTAATTCCTTCAAGGCCGTAACACACAGTAGTCATGGAGATCTTTCATATCTATAAAATGTCTTATTTTGCAGGGTGATGCAGATAATAGATTTTCCATTTATGCTCATTCAAGGCCTGGGTTCTTGTTGAACAAAGCGACAACAAGATCAATCTTGTTCTTAAATCGCCAAGTGAACGATAGCGTGCAGGTCTAATTTTATTTAATGCATGTTTTTTCTCACCAACAAAATGGAATCAACTTTCCAATGTACTCTTTGTTTTTTTTTGGTTATTTTGGTCTTGATCCTATTATCGATTTAAATGAAATCAAACATATATATAGCGGTCATGATCTTTAAACATTGCTTCTATCTATTTGTTGGTTGACTTTATATAAGACCCTCTGTCGACTATTCAAGTAATATTCTGCAAATGATACTTTATTAGGTAGATTGGGGAGAAGCAAGTATGATCCAGGCAGAGCGTATTTTGCTTCAAAATGCGCTGATGGATCCTTCTAATCAGCGGTTTCTTTTCCTCTCAGACAGGTAAAATCTCAGTTTTGTAGTTAGATATAAATACCCTTCAATCACTTTTATATCCCTTTTTCCCTTTGGAATTATTAAAAGTCTATGGTGTTGCATTTTCAAGGCATAATAAGATGACTTTTTTCTTCTTCTTGTTGCAGCTGCATACCACTCTATAATTTCAGCTACACATATGACTATATAATGTCAACCCCAACTAGCTTTGTGGACAGGTATTGTTGATGCGCCCACAGTATGATTAAAAACCTGAATCTCTGGTTTATCTTACTTTTTATAGAAATATATTTATTTGTATTCCTGCTCTTTCCTCTTGACTCTTTCGTTCTATATTTTTTGTTTCTAGAAAAAAATTTGACATGCTGGACCTCATTATATATCAATTGTGGTTGCAGTTTTGCTGATAAAAAAGAAAGTCGTTACAATCCAAAAATGCATCCTGCGATATCTGTTGACAACTGGAGGAAAGGATCCCAGGTGACACATGATTTTTTTCTTCCCGGAGCACACATTTTACTGACAGAAGGAAATATGAATAAAATCAGAAATATGGAAACTGCCTATTTTCTACCCTGTTATTAATGTCTTTAATTTTCTGCAGTGGGTGGTTCTGACCAGAAAGCATGCTGGGATTGTAGTTGAAGATGAAACTGTATTCTCCATGTTTCAGTTGCATTGCAAGGTTAGTACATTTAGCATTCCTTTCTGCACTAATTAAGAGTTGAGTTAAATATAACTTTTGGCGCTATAATGATTTTTGTTCCCACAAGCTGTTTATGTTGCTTCAAAGTTTGTCTACTTGGTTTAAATGTCTTGATATTGCGATATGGTGCTTGTGTGAATTATTCTTTCCAATTCCTAAGGGTATGGTCGGATCAAAAGTGCATAGATGATTAAGTGGGACTTATTGAGGATTTGATTTAACCTTTCTTTGATTAAAGTCTTTTCGAAGTCCTCAACTGAGGAAAAATATATTTTCGAATTTCGTAAAGTCTATAGGCTGTTTAGACACTGAGACACTTAATATCTCTTTTTAACATACTTTATGAACTACCTCTTGCTTCTTAATATGCACTGGATATTCATTCAGACATTAATCCCAATAGGAGGCTGACATGGGCATGTTTTCTCTAAAAGCATCTTTTTATTTTGAGTTTTCTGTTGACTTGTTCCTTTTCCATTTCTTTCAAACAGAAAAGGTCTTTACCTGAATTTTGGCGAGAGCGTACCTTTGTAAGTCTTCTCCCTTTTGTTTATTTCCTTTCATTCATCACTTGAAGCACATAATATTTGCAATTGTGATTAATTATTGAAGCTACGGGTTTGTTTTCATGATTGAAAGTTTCTTTTTATGATCTTAGTCGTTATTTTTTAAGGTAGACTCATTAGTGAAAAAAGTCCCAACTCTGTTGTCAATTATGTTATGCAGCCTACTGATGCATCGGAAGAACATAATTGTATACCAGACGAACATTATGTTCAGACCTTGCTTACTGTAAGTTGATCTGTTTCTTATCAACTTGAGCAAATCATTCAGTATTATATGTGAATGTTACCAACATCCATTGTTTATCTTTGTATATATAGCTAAAAGGCCTGGAAGGAGAAATCACTAGAAGGTCACTGACTCACAGTTCATGGGATCTCTCATCTTCACGAGATCCTAAGAGGCGTGGATGGCATCCGGTCACTTACAAGTTGGCTGATGCTACCCCGAATCTTATCCAGTCCATCAAGGTAATCTTGCTGCTGCTCTTGATACGTTTTTCATTGCCTCGAGTATCTGAAGCCTCCTTGAAGCATCTCCTTAATATATTTTAGTCTGTAGTTCTTCATAACTGATTTTCTTCATCTTAACCCCAATAACCATTGGAAGAAATTCAAAACTATATAGGGCTTTGGGGGATCCAACTTTGAAGTAGAAATAGGTTTGTGGGAGTAATCTTTGTGTTGCCCCAATCATTATTCCAATAGCAAAATTAGTAGCAATTCCAAAACTACGATCACTCATTCCCCAAAATCGCTCTATTGATGTATCAGAAACTCATAATTTTAGAATGTGAATGAAATCCATAGGAAATACATTAAATATTTATTAGTAGTAAATTGACCGTAACAAGGATTGAATACTCAACCACTTCCACAAAAGTGGGAATACCAACCAACTACTACATGTTGGTAATAGGAAATATCATAGGCTCACGTATGCAAGTTCTTCTGCAGGGCATAGATAACATCTATTACGAGACTGAGTACAGAAGAGAATGGTGCAGTAGCAAGGGGAAACCCTCGCAGTGCTTCCTCTTCTCCAGAAAATTTACACGCCCTGCTGCCATACGGCTTCTTAATATGGTGAGTTTATTGCTTAACAAGAAACATAGTAGTAAATGAAAATTAAGGCTTTTTGCAGTTAAATGTTTTCTTCTTGCGGCAGTCTGCGCTGGGATTTTCTAGAGAAGCTACAGCACAAGTCCGCTAGACGATCAATTTGCAATCGGAATTCCTACATGTGAATAATCTAGTAAGGCAAACTACAGTGTTACAAACATCTTCCATATTTGGTATTCCTCCGTATAAAGTTCACTGATAGTATCCAACAAAACTGTTTATGTTTCTTCCTCATTTCACAAACGGTATAGTTTTTGGAGATAAAAGTTGCTTTGTGGCCAGATTAGCTTTATTCCTCTCACCATCTTAGGGACCCAACCTTCTGGTTGAGACACGCTCTACTCCAAAATACACATTGTTTGCTATGTTATTCTTTTACATATATAATACTACATGTAATTTTAGGTGACATCAGATGACATGTTAATTCTAGTGGAGTGTAGAATGCTTAGTAGCATAAATTCCAACAAAGCAAAAGCTTGTGTTGATTTGTGGATGAGAATTGAAGAAATGTGGAATTTTTCTTTTTCAAAATTCTCGTGAAATTGACACATTACCCGTGAAGAATAATATATCTTCATTGGAGTAAACATGTGATCCTATATTACACAATAGATGTAAGATAAATTTTCTATATACTATACTAAAAAATCGATATAAAATGATATATATCATGAAAGCACGGTATACCGAAATGTATTCAAATTGTATTGGTATAGTATCTTTTATATTGTAAATCTCTATACGGCAATAAGGTATGTCAAGAAATATTTAGTACACTCTACCTATCCATCTATCTCTACGTCGTCCTATGATCACAAACCTGAAAGATGCCCGTCATAAATTCGAAGAAGTATATTAATGTGCGAGGTAAAAAAAATTAACGGACGAGGAGTCTTGAGCGAAGCCTAGCGGTAAAAGCGGATGAATAGCGGTGCATTCGATGCGTCTAAATCAAATTTCCAATACTTGACCAACTGGATAAAAATTAAATATACGCATGATACATCTAGATCATAAAGAAAAATTGATTCAATTTCCTACAAGTATGCTCCTAAAGACTGCCACGTGTAATTTCTGGATTTCTCGAGCACTAACGCATATTAAATGAATGGCAACGTCACAAGACTGAATCTAAGTTGGTGTTGTAAGATAACGTGATAGCATGTGCAATGTCCCATCATTTAATTCAGTTTCTCTGTCATAATTTCGATGGTTTTACTTTATTTTATTATATACTTCATCTAATTCTATGCTTGATTTAGTTTAGTAATTTATTGGCTGTATAATAGATCATAAATTTAATCAAAAGTTTTTCTAAAATTAACACTGCTAAATATTAATTCATTAAAAAGAATACTTGATTATATCGAAAATGGAGAATTTGGAAGAGCGAATTAGTCGTCACCGTCATCAACGGCAGTGACCGTTGAATTAACCACCTCTTAACGGTATTCGCCCACGTATTTGTATTTGTGTCGACTTTCTTCTTTTCATTACCCAACTACCTAACTGCTAATAAACGTCAATATTTCACCAGACAATTGTTAGAAAAATATTTCTCCTAATTAATGCGTGTGGATTTTCCTTAATTCAGTCGCCACGCTAATCTCACAATATTTTATTTTCTTATTTGTCTGAGGGCGGATTAGTATTTAGAATCAGAGACAAAATAAGGAAATAACAAAAATAAATTTTGAGATGGGCCCGCGCTGTCCTATGTATACCGGATAGATTATGATATCACACAATTATACTCCATTATATGTCACCTCCACATTTTAATTAAATAATCAAATCAAAATCAATTATGGTGGATTATGTATGCCACATGTCAACACCTTATAAAGTGTGACATATAAGGGAGTATATTGTGTGACACACAAATCTTTGTATATGTATACGTAATAGTTTGTGTAGTTATTTATTTGTGCAGTTTGTTGAATAATTTGACATAGTAATTAATATTTTAGAGAATGAGATTTTTGTCCATATTTGTCGTATTTAATTTGTGTCACCATTAGAATGGTATCCTAAATTATTTAATCAAAACGACTCATTCTCTATGGTTAATAAATCCAAAATAGAATATATTTTTGTTAAACGAATAAATATATCACTGTTCTATTGGTTAATATAAATTGAGCATGTTATCCGCTCTCATAAATAGTGTAATAATAATACCATTATTAATAAAATTCAACAGGATAAATAAGATACCTAAATAATGGGATGGAGGAAGTATTATCCATTACCCTAATTTCCTATTGATCTATGAATATCTTTATAACCCCATTCATCCGTACCCCCAACTACCAAAAAATTAAATCAAATCCCACATTCAAGGAACTTAATGAATATACTAATGAAAAAAAAAATCTGAAACACGTGCCCCGCTCGTGTGGCCATCCTATTGGCACAAGTGTAATACTATAAAACAGAAAAAAGGAAACATAGTATACTAAGGGTGAGGATCAATGGCGGAACTACGGAACTTCGATTAAATAGTGCATAGGATTCGTATTGCATATAGATAATTTTTGTGAAAAATATAATTAATTATTAGCTTGTAGTGTAGTTGGTTAATGACTTTATCTCTTTTAAGAGAGGTCTCATGTTCGAAACCCAATGCACTCATTCGATTTCTATTTTTAAGACTTTTATAATTTTCTTTAGTTTTATTACAAGTATAATTAATTCAATATACATGCATAACTCTCTCACATGTTATAAAAATTTCTCCCTCTTTTTTTTTCTACTAGTTATATAAGTATATTTCTCATAACAAATACAAGAAATAATATATATATTATATCTTTCATATCGTATTTGTGTTCGAACCATTTAAAACTATATTTAGCAACTCTCAATTTTTTCTCTGCCTTCGGCCACCGTTGTTCCTCTATTTCGACCCCCAACTTCATATCTCTAGTTCCGCCACTGGTGAGGATCTTCTACCCCAAGTGGTGGACCACTACATGTCCCACCAATAAGGTGAGGACATATGTCGTGTGGTGATAATTTGATGGTCCACCAATGCACGCGTGGCAGAGCGTGATTGGTGGCCCACGAAATAATGGGATAGAGGATCCTTTACCGTATACTAAATGTGATATCCCTAGTTTCAATAATCAAGTTTCAATATAGGAATTATAGCCGATTAATTTAGTTGCTGAAACACTCATAATAAATGGATTATTTTACCCATTTTGTAATTACACACAAGGATGTGGAAGATAAATAAAGACTGATATTTATCCACCTTCCACCTCATGCTAGATAGTAAATACAAAAGAAGTCAAAATGGAATTGAGTTACTCCATTTCGTGGGCTTCATATATGTATCATAGAGTGACCAAGCAAAGCTATACCTATGTTTAGCTATAGTGATTCAGCAGCTTCCATTATTCTATAAATAGTAGATGGACCTACTAAGCTGCCCACACAGTTTTGAACGAAAATTCAGCGGAGTAAAGTAGACCTTGAAAGAATTTAGAAGGAGAGTCAGCTGAAGGACCGAAGAAAGAACAGAAGTTATTCAGCGTAGAAAAGCAAGGTGGGTTATATTTTACTTACGAAATATATGCTTGAGTTATTAAGCTCTGATATTTATGCAAATTAAAGTTTATGAATGTTCATGAAAATTGCTTCGCTCACTATTGGAATTGTGCATCTACTTGAATGAAAATGGGCTCTGCCCATAAGTATTGAATACGATCGGATCCTGAGCTAGACGTAGCCAGGGTTAGTGTACACCAAACGTCACGAAGTTAGCCTTGAGAGAATCTATTTTTCGCAAGCCTAATGAAGGGAACGGGGTTATTCTCAGCTGAATTTGTTTCCCTGAGTTTAACGAGAAGTATAGAATGCACCAATAGCTGAGGAAGAAAAGTTTGGTCAAGTGAAAGTTTTGGTATACATAGACTGCTTTCGATTTTAAAACTGTCTATGTGATACCAGTAATGCATGAACATTTCATGGTTTTAAAAAGGATTTTCGGAGGTTTATTATCAGCTGCATTACCCACTGAGTACATTAGTGCTCAACCCAAATATTTTCAAAAATGATTTTGCAGGCTGAAGATGACATTGTGAAGTTGACGGTGCTGAGTTGGTTTGAAATTTTATTGTACAAATACTCGTCTATTTTAAGACATTTCCACTATGTACATTAATCTATACATTTCTTGTTTCTACTGGGGTAGTTAGATTATATAAATATAAGCCTTCCCTCGAGAATTGGGGCGTGACACTAAACGCATTGGTGGTTGAGGAATCAACGGTCAGAAAGAGATCTGAGTGGCGGCAGTTATAATTAGTTAATCCAATGTTTGAATCAGTCCCAACAAATCGCGATTTCTTGTCCCCATATAAGCATTACACGTCGCAGTTTTTGTAACGTCACGTGGCAGATCTTGCTTCCCCTAGTGAAGAAACTGTGTGTGTGGATCTCCGCCGTGGTCGGCGGTTGGTGGGGCCCAGTGGTGGAGCCACCCCAACCTCACCCGCGATGATGGCCGACGTCTTAGTCTCCGCGGGACCCGTGGCGATCTAAAAGCTCACACGCTTTCTATATAAAAATACGGAAAATTGATTAAAGCGTCGTTTATTATTTATTTATTTGAATTTAGTATTAATTTTAAGTATTCAACCTTTATAAATAATAATATGCCTATATAGAATATTCACATTACACTAAAAATTATTAATGGATGTCGATAATTCCTTTTTAAAATCAAAATTAAACGAAACACATTTGAATTATGGAGTAGAGGATTTATTCTCAATTATGTCGAATTCTTCATGGCGAAGGTAGCTGAAATATTATGATGAAATTGCATATACCATGTTAAAGATGGATCACTTTATTCCTATTTTTATTTGGATTTTGTGGAAGTGATAAGTGGGGTATGGGTAGGCAGATGCTCTCTTTTTTTTTGCACAACATGACGATCGTATCTACAAAAATTGAGTTTATGAAAGTGAATATTTACACATTAATTTTGATATTTTTTAAAAATGAAATGTATACTAAGAAACTATATCTTTATTAATCATCAAATACTTTTTAAAACATAATTTTAGATTATCAAAATTGTGGGTCAGTAGACATATTATTAAATGATCAAATCTTGAATTATATCCATACGTAATTATTTCTATTAGTGAAATATTCTTATTCATTTTTTCTCGCAGTCAAATTGGCTAAAAGCTGCAAGAATTTGCTTTGCAAGCAATGAAAAAGATAAATATGCTCGAGATAAAAAAAAATCAATAATTCAAGTGTACGTATACAAAAATAGATTAAATTGAAAATTTAGCGATATGATACTTAAGATCGTGGATATAAGTGTCACTTAGATAAAATAACTCGTGATGGCTTTAATATATGCATAGATATATAAAGAATTCATAATTTGTGTGGGAGTTTAAAACATTCATTTATGAGTCTTTTTTTCTCAATAAGAAGGGAGGGGAAACTAAATGAGATTGAAGAATATGATGAAGAAGAGGTGCAAATATGCAGCGGAAGAATATCTAGGAAAAGGTTAACTTTATTGTAAAAAAGCATTTTATATTATTTGCAATCTAAAGATCCTCTTATCATTTAGTAGACACAAATAAAAATAAAATAAAATATTATAGCTGTATGACCACATATATATTTTTTCCTTAGGATGCTATTAGGGTAGTCAATTCAGTAAAACCACACCAAATTAAATCGAAATTCCAATTAACCGATGTTTCGATTGTTTATTTTATAAAATCAAATACAAAATTAAAAAAATCGGTTCGATTTGATTATTAATCAAAAAATTCGATTTACAAATAATAAAAATCAAATACCAAATCAAAAATTTTTGGATCAATACTGTTCGATTGAAAGAAAAAAATTTGATTCGATTCGGCCGGTTAACCTACCAAATTGACAGCAAATATAAATAGATATGCGCTTATACTTAAGTAGTCTTTCTTATTTAAGCTAATTTTAATTGGAGAATCTTTTGATCTACTAATTTAAAGCTATGTGCTCATTCTATACATGGAATTTCTAAAAAAAATATCTTAGATGCAAGACTTAATAAAAAATATTTTCTGAATAAGCCATGGTAAACAACCACTAAACAAAAGATTTGCAATTATCCTTTCATCAAAAAGAATCTTTTTCCAACTTACAGAAATGCACAATATACTTAAGAAAAATGTAAATATAAGACCAAAAAATGGAATTGATTATAATTGTTAAATTTAATAATTAAAATACGTATTTGAAGGTGTATAATAAAGTCCAAACCCCATATATTTGTCGTGTCATTACTGCAAGAGATCATCAAGAAATTTTCTCGAGAAAATGACACTTTTTAAATTTGGATAATGTTAATTAATTACACAACCCCCACACACTGCTGACTCTCCTCTCTGTCTCTTTCTCTCTCTCTAAAAAGTTCCAATTTTTTACGGCAAAATCCTACTGCCCATTTCACCTTCTTTGAACCTTCTCCACTTTATTACTCCCTATAAATCCCACAATTTCTTGCACCTTAACTCATTCAACCAAAACAAATATCACTCTATTTTTTTCATTCTAATTTCTAACATCGAAACTAAGTGTATTTTATCATCACAAAGTTTCCCTTTATTCCAGATTCTGCAAGCTCTTTTTTTGCTGCTTGTGCATCTATATAAGCCTTCGTTGCTTCTTTCCTTCTTCATCAAACTCTCATCACTTCGCTTATATTTCCTCATCTTCTCTCTCTCTAAACCTCATCAAAGATGGCTCCGAGTTTGAGCAAGGGCGGTTCCAACGCTGCCGTCGTCGTCGACGGCTACACCAACTCTATGATAACACTTGATGAATCCAACTTCACCGTGAACGATCACGTTTTTCTTTCTGAAGTCCCACTCAACATCACGGCGGCTCCTTCGCCGTATGCGGTGGGGGCCAAGGCAGCGGCGGAGCCCTCCGCCGCCTCCCCCGGATGCTTCTTGGGGTTCGATGCGGCGGAGGCGAGCAGCCACCACGTCATCCCCGTCGGTAAGCTGAAGAACATCAAATTCATGTCTCTTTTCCGGTTCAAGGTGTGGTGGACTACCCACTGGATCGGGTCGAACGGGTCGGATCTCGAGCGCGAGACCCAAATCGTCATCCTCGACAAGTCCGGGAGTGGCGATAGCAAACGGCCCTACGTTCTGCTACTTCCACTCATCGACGGCCAGTTCCGGGCCTCGCTCCAGCCCGGTGTGGACGACTACATCGACCTCTGCGTGGAGAGCGGGTCGACCAAGGTGACCGAGTCATCATTCCGGGCCTCGCTCTACATGCACGCCGGAGATGACCCTTTTACCCTCGTGAAGGACGCCATCAGAGTGGCGCGCAACCACCTCGGCACCTTCCGGCTGCTGGAGGAGAAGACGCCGCCGGGGATCATCGACAAATTCGGGTGGTGCACGTGGGACGCCTTCTACCTGGACGTACAGCCCGAGGGAGTCATGGAGGGGGTCAAGAAGCTCGTCGACGCCGGCTGCCCGCCGGGGCTGGTGCTGATCGACGACGGGTGGCAGTCTATCTGCCACGACGATGACTCCCTCGATACCGAGGGCATGAACCGGACCTCGGCCGGCGAGCAGATGCCCTGCAGGTTGATCAAGTTTGAGGAGAACTACAAGTTTAGGGACTACAAGAGCCCGAACCAATCCGGCCCGGGCCCGAAGACGGGGATGGGGGCCTTTATTCGGGATATGAAAGACAAGTACACTAGCGTGGACTATGTCTATGTTTGGCACGCTCTGTGTGGGTACTGGGGCGGGCTCAGGCCCGGTGTCCCGGGCCTTCCCGAAGTTCAGGTGATTGAGCCCAAACTTACTCCCGGACTTAAGACTACTATGGAAGATCTTGCTGTTGACAAGATTGTCAACAACGGTATTGGGCTGGTCCCACCTAAGATGGCTGAACAGTTGTATGAAGGATTGCACTCCCATCTAGAATCTGTTGGGATTGATGGAGTCAAAGTCGACGTCATCCACGTAAATTTTATTTCAATTAATTTCTTTACTTTACTATTTCTTTTTATGACTAGAAAAATTCTAAATTGTAATCGTAAATGTGCAGCTGTTGGAGATGTTGTGCGAGGACTATGGTGGCAGAGTGGATTTAGCGAAAGACTATTACAAGGCTCTATCAAACTCAGTTAAGAACCACTTCAAAGGAAACGGTGTGATTGCTAGCATGGAGCACTGCAATGACTTCATGTTCCTTGGGACCGAGGCGATTTCACTAGGCCGTGTTGGTATGTCTTATATTTCAATCTCGTATTTTATATTATACTTATTTATATATAGTATCATATACCTTAGAGTGGGGTAATATTATTTAGGTGATGATTTTTGGTGTGCGGACGAGTCGGGTGAGCGGGGCGACCCGAATGACAACTTCTGGCTGCAAGGGTGTCACATGGTGCACTGCGCCTACAACAGCTTGTGGATGGGCAACTTCATCCACCCCGACTGGGATATGTTCCAGTCCATGCACCCCTGCGCCGAGTTCCACGCGGCGTCACGTGCCATCTCCGGCGGACCTATCTATGTTAGTGACTCCGTCGGGAAGCACAACTTCGAGCTGCTCAAGCGCCTCGTGATGCCCGACGGCTCCCTCCTCCGCTGCGACTACTACGCTTTGCCTACTCTCGACTGCCTCTTTGAGAATCCTCTTCACAATGGCAAGACTATGTTGAAAATCTGGAATCTCAACAAGGTTAGATCTATATATCTGATCTATCAATCCAGATTCAATTACTAGGGTTCAATGAATTTTAATCGAACTGTACTGAATTCGTATTAATCAACAGTTTACCGGAGTGGTCGGAGCGTTCAATTGCCAAGGCGGAGGGTGGGACCGCAAGGAGCGGACCAACAAAGGTTTCGGCGACTGCTCGCGCGTCGTCTCCTCCACCATCAGCCCCAGCGACGTCGAGTGGAAGCAAGGCAAAAATCCGGTCGCCATCGACGGCGTCCAGACCTTCGCGCTGTACCTCTACAAAGAGAACAAGCTCGTCCTCACCAAACCGTCCGGCACGATCGACATCGAGCTCAATCCGTTTGAGTTCGAGCTGGTCACCGTCTCCCCTGTCCGATCCATCGCCGGCACCGCCGTCCAGTTCGCGCCGATTGGGCTTGTGAACATGCTCAACACCGGCGGAGCGATCCAGTCGGTGGCGCACGACTTCCGCGCGAAATCGGTGCGCATTGGAGTGAGAGGAAGCGGAGAGATGAGGCTGTTCGCGTCGGAGAGGCCGGCCGCGGTCAAATTGAACGGCGCCACCGTGAGATTCGGTTACGAGGATTACATGGTTGCAGTTGAGGTGCCATGGACGAAGCCGTCTGGAGCTTCTATGATCGAGTACTTGTTTTGATTACGCTGCTGATTTCGAAAATATGGGTTGCCCTAATTTGAGATGAATTTGGGGCTTTTTATTTGCTTTCCTTTTTTTCTTTTGGTTTCTGATTATTATGACTTCCCACCAATGTATTTCGTTTCAAGCAAGGAGATGTATTTCCGCGTAACGGAATATGAAATAAGTTTTCTGTATATCTTTTGACTCTCTACGGCTTTTTTTCTTGACGTGTTTAGCTTAATTTATTCCGAGTTCCGATAATTATGTCTCACATTTTTAGTGATTTCCAACAATTACGTGCTGAAAATTGATTTTTTGCTTCTATATGTAAATAATTAATTCGTTTTCTTTTGATTGTGTTCAAAAACTTTTGTTTGTAAAAGATAACTTAGGGCACATAGCATAACGCATGGTCTAATGTTATGTGTGAGTCTGTCACCCTGTCACGTTAAGGGTGGTTTAATTCTTCTGTGTGGTTTGCAGGCTATTGCACAGGAGCGAGGTTTACCCTGTGCGCACCAAAGGTAGCTGCTGCGGGTTCCTCGTTAACAAAAAAAAAAAGGAATAAAGTTTTATAGAATGGTATTGTTCAAACGTAAAATAAAGAAGTAGAGTTTTCATGTTAAGAAGTAAAAGTATAATTATCACACATTTTGAAGTATAGGACCTCAATCTGCATCATACCATGATGTATTATATTGTCTGCTCGACAATTTGGAATAAAAAAATATTTTTAAAGTTTTTCACCTATGGTCGTAATGATACAATTTAATTTTTTTATATGATTTGTAAATAATTGTACAAAATCCCAATTTTCACAGGGTGCGTGTTAAATAATGATTTTCTTTTGTCAGTTAAAAGAATACTCAATCTGTCCTATTATAAGGTTTTTTTTTTTAATTGGGTTGTACTATTAAAAGTCATATTTTTTATAAAAATAAAAACAAAAAAATGCGAACATTAATGAATTCGACAAAAATCAAATAGTATACAATATATAAATTATCATTTTCTTCATCTAGTGTCCCTTATTCGTTGGATGGAGGGAGTAATAAATAAATAAAACTTGCACCTATTTACAAGATTTTTATATTCTTACCATAATTAAATTATGTAGTTGCTCCAATTCTTTCCAGTATTAGCTGGTGCCGCCCTATCAGAAGCGATATTTGTAAATTCCTATTCTAAGACTATATTAGCCCAGATATCTCGAACAACTTAGCCAACAAGTAACGCAGACGACTACCGTACTCGTCTTCTTCTGCGCATCTTTATCATCTGATAAATTCTTGGAAAACTATCCAAAATCAAGCATCCCAGGATTCCAATTCTCTCTACAAAAACATTGTGTTCGATTGAGTCTCAGATGAATAATAGTCCGGCGTCGCGGTACATGGACAAGCAGGTCATGGATCTCTCCAATTCTCAGAGCAATATCGCCGGCAGCAATGGCGACGGAAGCGCTGATTTCATCGATTTCATGAATCGCCCTGCGGAGAAGGAGAAGGACAACATCGCTCCGAGTTACAATTTCATGCCGATTCGACCCGCTGCGGCGTCATCTTCGCCGAAGGCGGCACGGTCGAACTTTGACTCGGACAACGACGATCCTCCGCCCAGGACGTGGAATTCTTTGGATTCCAAGATCAATTCCTCACCTATCAGAGTATTTCGTTAAACTTCGATTATTTTTTTATGTCGGATATATTTTTCGTTTCGTGCGATTATTTCTGAATGTAGATTGGAGTTTCTCCTACTCTAATCCCTAATTTAGCTTATTGTAATTTGTATTTTTGGGTTTTTATGACAGACGGTGATGGGTTTAGAAAGAAATTAGAGGGGAATTTGGTTTCGTATGATTTGTTTTTTTGAGGTTTTTACACATTCTAGATATTCTGCAAATTTATTTTCTCGATTTTTGCTGCTGCACTCTTGCCTTGTTGTGAGGGTATTCTTATTCTTAATTTATGCATTGAGTATGTGGTAAAATAGCGTAGCAACAGATTATTTTGTTGTGTTCAGAGCAATATAATCATCTACCACTCTTTTGGATAGTGGATGTTAAATGTGCTTGGATATTTTTATAGTTCATACATCCATAACATATTTACGAGAATCCTCGTGCATTTTAAATCTTTCAGAATTATAATTATGGGGATGTTGATGAGCCTGCAAAACTCGTCTTGGGGAAGAATCTGAAAACTAGCAATGGACCTTCAGATGGGACTTTGGTCTCTGATATCGAGAGGATGATGATGAAGCATATGGACACACTGATGCATGCCGTTGATAACATGAGTTCACGACTGTCACAGTTGGAAACTAGAACTCGGAACCTTGAGCACTCGATTGATGATCTGAAGATATCTGCTGGCAACAATAATGGTGCCATTGATGGAAAAATGAGACTATTGGAGAATATTCTTACGGAGGTACCATTCACACATTTTACCTGCCTATATAAACCAATACAGTATTGAAGAGTCCTATTAATTTAGATTATGAATGAGTTGGAAGGATTAAATTAGCGAGATATTTTCATCATCTGGCTTTCTTCATTGTTTTCCTATCCTTCTGTTGTAGATAGGTTTGATGAACCAGGAGAATGATTCATTTCACAATCGGAATTCAGGGTGTTTGGATCTGATTTTCTGTAGGACAGCAAACCTACTAAAGGGTGTTTTGGATCTGATTTCCTTTAGGATGTAAATCATATAAAAGGCTTATTAGTTTATGCTTTGTCCTACCTCTTCAGTTATAGGCTTATAGCATGGTTAAATCAGTCAGTTAACCTCTTATAATGTTTCTTGTTTTCAGATTCCTGTCTGTAGGTGCAATCTGGTCAATCTCGTGTAATGTTTCTTGTTTATATTTATGTCTGTAGGTGCAATCTGGTGTTAAGTTAGTAAGAGATAAACAAGAAATAGTTGAAGCTCAAATGCAAATTGCTAAACTGCAGACACCAAAGGCCGAACATGTTGAAAGCAAGGTTAATGCTCAACCTGATACGATACTGCCAGGAATGCCTACTAACCATCAGTTCTCTAGTGTTCCTCAGACTCAAGCATCTCCAGCACTTCCTCCACCTAATACTCCTCCGCCGCCTCCACAGCAGAACATACAATCCCAACTCCAGCATCCCAACCAGTTCCCTCAAAGCCAAATTCAGAAAGATTCTTACTTCCCCCCACCGAGCCAAAATCCAGAAAACCAAAATCAACAGTGCCAATTACCTCCAATGCAGCCTCAACAAGAGCAGCTTGCTTTGCCACCTCCGCCACGGCCCCAGTATCAGCCACCACCTCAGCCACAGCACCAGTATCAGCCACCACCTCAGCCACAATACTCTCAACCACCTCCGCCTTCTCAACCACACTCCTCGTTCTCAAATATTAACCCCTCTATGCCTCAGCCACCAATAGGTCATCATCCTGAGGAAACATTAAAAATGTCCACTCAAAATTACTCAGTAGGCACTCACCCACCTCCCTCTGTTCCACCAACTGGAGTTCCTCCTCCCGCTCAACAATACTACGGACCTACTCCTAACACATACGACCCTCCACCTGCCAGCAGACCGGGCTCTGGATACTCAAACATGTACGGTCCACCTCCATCAGGTCACGGCGAACCATATCCTTACAGCAGTTCTCAATCACAGTATGATACTAGCTCCCATTTAAAACCACAGCAACTATCTTCTCCCGGCATCGGTCAGCGTGGCGGTAGTGGTTATCAACAGCTACCTACTGCTAGAATATTGCCTCAAGCATTGCCAACTGCCTCTGCAGTGGGTGGCAGTGGAGGGTCCGGGTCCGGTTCTGGGAACAGGGTTCCTATTGATGATGTGGTTGACAGAGTAACAAACATGGGATTCTCTAGAGACCAAGTGAGGGCAACGGTCCGAAAGTTGACTGAAAACGGACAAGCTGTTGATTTTAATATCGTTCTGGACAAGTTGATGAATGATGGTGAAGTCCAAGCTCCGCGAGGCTGGTTTGGCCGGTAATTGGATTTTTCGCTTCTAGCTCTGTAAAGTTCAAGTCTCTCATCATCTTCAATTCAACTCTTCAATAATTTCTCGAGTTTCCTTTATTTTGTTATTGGCTTTTACATGTGTTTTTTTTTTGTTTATAGTGGCATTGTGAATATCTGATTTTCGTTTTAATTATTTTGCAATTGCTTTCTTGCCGGTTTATGTGTTAAACGGTTTATTTGATGCTAGATGTAGGAGGACCTCTTCTTCCTAAACCAATTTTTTCCGAGATGAATTTGATGGGACATTTTAGTTATATTTTGTGTGAGAGGACAGCTGCTTCTCTCGGATTAATTTTTTTCAGAGATTAATTTGATGTGATTTTTTAGGTTTTTTTTACGATTCATTCAAAATACTGGTTATACTATTTTTTAAATATGGCAATTTCAATTTATATATCCTAATTCAGAAGAAAATATTCCGAGTAATAAAAGTAAGGTTTATAACTGCAGTACATTTGGGAAGTTGGATGTGATTACGAACTTTCAATTGTCCTTAGTTGAAAACCTTCTCAGATATTTGGGGTTCAATTTGCAATATCACTCAAACTAAAATACCAAACTGGAAATACTTCCCACGTTTTCTTTTAAATACACATATAAAACAAGATACAAGTACGACTTAAAACTCTCGTATTTCTTGAAAATATGTGGGCCTCAATTTAATTTTAACATTCTCGTAATCCAGTCCCTCGTTTGTAAAACCTCCCATTTCAGCTTTTTATTTATCCGTCCTCCATTTTTAGAGAGAGAAAAACACTAGGAAACAGTCATCTGAAGGAAGATATTTGCGTCTGCTATTAATTGAATCACCAACCTACGGGATTGTATGCGTAGGCGATGTGTGTTTTATGAAATAGCAGAAACAAGAATCAAAACCCTAGGGCGAAGGTGAATCCCAGGTTTGATTGAGCTGCCTTTTTAGCAATTAGCACTTTCAGTTTTTTTACGATTTGCTTCGTGTTGGTTAATTGGTAATTGGTGAGCTCTGTACGTGCTGCAAATTTTAGCTTTTTTGATTGTGTGGTTGATTTAAGGCCAATTGATGAAGAAATAGTTTCTGGCTTCGCCCCTGTTATTTTGATTTTGTTCTTCACGTGATTTTAATTGGTAGGGTTGAAAATGTGGAATGTTTGTGCACTTTGAGAGCAGTTCTTCGTTCTGGGCTACCATTGACGTTCAAGTCTTCCATGCCTCTTGATTGTTATTTGAGTTTATATAAATAAAACAAGGAACTGATACAAATATGTGTTTCCAAAAATCTGTTTTTGTCCAAATGCGGACGATTCTATTTGACGTCCCAACTTTGGTTCTGTTAAGCGAATGCCTTGGTTTCAGAGTATCGGTTGGAAGCATAAAGTTTGAAGTTAAAAATGTGAATGCCCAGTCTCACCGAGTGTATATAGTTTTTGGTAGATATGTACATGTCAGCCAGTTTTGTGGTTCTTGGGCTTTCAGATAAAAAGAGACAACCTAAATATCTAGGATTTTTCAGGAAGATATTTTGATTCTGGAATTAACTGGTCATCCATATATGGGCCGCCTAGAAAGAAATGCTGTATTGAAAGCTGTTTCCAATTTCTTGTGAGACATGTTAGTATCTCCATGAAATTCCTTGTGGGCTATACGTGAATGTTTAGTAACTTATTGATTCCTATCCTATTAAACATCTTAAATTTGAGTTAGTTTTCTTCTCACAGTAGTATAAATATACTTGTGTCTGCCTGTTACTATAGATAGTCTTAGGTCACATTTTGAAGATATTAATTCTTAACATATGGTTTTTACAATAAGAGATGACGACCTAGAACTTCTCCTAGGGATTGTGGAAATATATATTTTAATAAGGAGGGTTCTCTTAGATTTAGAGAAGCATTATCAGCTGTAAGTTTCACGTCTCCTAAAACAGGTATTAGGAACCATATTATTATCTTAAGCTAATAGATTCATGTTAAGATTCATTAAATATTTTAAAATTTGGTGGAATAGTCATGTAAATGAAGCTGGTGAAGTATGCAAAACATGATTGGAACACTATCGAAGTCGTACTAGAGTGATGGATGAGAGGTACTTCAAGAAGTGCATTTTTTGGAAAGAAAAATATGTTGAAATTTTAGGTATACAAAACAAAATATGCATGTTTGACTTCATAGAGGAAACTATCTTTAATTTAATAACACTGGAGATTTTCTGTCACCTCTTGTTTTAACCTTATAGCCTATAATCCTTAAATTTCTTCCTCTTGTTTCAACTTTCAAGTTTAAAATATTTCAGAAAACATAATGACTCTGGTTAATGCTTTTGAGATATATGGTTAGTGCACCAGTTTATCTCACAGAAAATGCAGATGCATGGTTGATTAGCTCTTGGTCTTCCGGTCGAAAAACAACGGCGATGCAGGCGTGTAGGTGCACTATTGCGTGGTGGAGATTGTAACTTTCCATAAATTTCCCATTTGTCACTGAGTCTGCCTCAATGTCTTTATGTCAAATTTATGTTAATGCTGTTTTATTTGAGAATGTCAACAATCTGCTGATTCAGTGCTTCCTTTTATATATACCTCATATTTACCCCTCCCCATTTCCTATTTTGTTTTATTACTCATAGTTGGCTATACTCCACATGATTTTGTCATGTGGTGCTCCCATCTTACTCTTGCATCTGCCTAATGTGACTTGTAAAAGGAAATACTTTAAGTGTGGATTATGAATGAATACATTTTACGTCATGTTATGAAGTGAAATACAACAAGCAAAATATTTAAAATGCGCTGATTGAGTTATTGTTGTTTCATAGTGGTTTATGCTTTGTTCTTTTGTGCCGGATGACCTGGCCTACAAACTTTTGTTTCCTTTGTTGGCTCTCACCTTATATTGTTGCTCCGTTTCCAGTCTTGGAGCTGTCGCAGACTCATTTTGCCAATTGATAAACTACGCTTCACGGATATGCTTCAAGGATAAGATTGTTGGAATAACACAAGAAACCTGATATTTTTGCTCCATAGAAGCATCCCATGGAGCTGAAAGTTTCTCCTGAAAAACCGGGGTTTTCGTCTTCTGATGTGGCCAGTGATACCGAGAAAGAAATCAGTGAAGGTGAGGATGAAGACGATGATCGTAACCACAAGCATCGTAAGCGGGATGCTCGTTCTGAATCTCAGGAGGGGGATTCTCTTGATAACCGCTTAACAAGACCATATAGAAAGAGAAATCAGCCTTTTGAAAATGGCCAGTCTTATAGAGAAGGTGACCCTCAATTAGGTGAAACCTGGAGAAATTGCAATGCTGCTTCAGATAGAGACTTCCCGTCAAGGTTCGACCGGAGACGTTTGAACCAATCCACATTTTCCAAACATCCTTTGGAATTGAACCAAAGGAATAGGGGAAACCAATTTCTACCTGGTGACCCTGTTAGGGGTAGGGGACGGGAACCTATTTCTTGGGGAATTCGTGATTCCAGGTTTGGATTGGTTGATGTTCCATCTCAAATAGTTCAACCTGGGCTTATTCCTTCTTCTATGTTTGCTGGGAGGGGCTTACCAAATGTTTCCAGTTCACATAGTACATCGTGGAATGCATTTGGGCTGGTTCCAGGCTTACCTACTGGTGGGCTTGACTCACTTCATCCCCTCGGCTTGCAAGGACCGCTAAGACCAACTATCAGTCCACCAATAAACATTGGGCTTCCACGACAACGGTGTAGAGACTTTGAGGAGCGTGGTTTTTGCTTAAGAGGAGACATGTGCCCGATGGAACACGGTGTTAATCGTATTGTTGTTGAAGATGTTCAGGTGTGCAAAGTATATAAATAATTAGTCCTTAGTTATATTGATATGGGTGTTACGGGACTCTCTTGGTGGTATTTTAGAACTGGAAGTGTTCTTAAAAATTAGTCATTTCCTATATGTAACTTCTTAAAAATTAGCTGGTTGTGCATGCAAATGCAATGGAGATATTTCCTTTTAGGATGGAACACATTTAGTGGAATGTGTGTGATTACGTCTGTCATGAGTAGCTCTATAGAGCATGTAACCTAGACTTATGTTTCATATATCTCCACATTAGCTCTTTATTTGCTTTCTTCCCAAAATTTAAGATTTCGTGCCCTGTCCACCATCCAAAGGTAGTTTAATGCATCAAGAAAGGTCAGTTGAGGATAGTGTAGTTTGAACTTATCTTTTAGCCACCAAGCTTGCAAGTTAGTCTCTTGATGTGAAGCTTATGTTGTTGATAACCGTTGGTAGGATATGAAGATGTATAAAATTCACTAGGAATTTTCAGTTACACAGATTTGGAAAGACTTCATAATACTTTAGTAGCCTCATTATATCGCTACGTTCATAGATATGATGTATGTCACTTTAGCTAACGAATAATCAAGCCTTCGTTCTATTGATTAAATGTTGTGCACATGTAAAGACCACATGATTAGTTACCTTTCCTAATTGCAGAGCCTTTCACAATTCAATCTCCCTGTTGCGCTTCCTGGCTCACAGCTTGTGGGAGTATCTTCTGCACAAGGAGCTTTACCTGTTAACAGCAAAAACATTCATGCAAAATCTAGCAAGCCTGTAATGACTGAAGATGGTTTTGGCCTAAATGGTGGTGTTGCAGGAGTTTCCATGGCAGGGGCATCAACATCTGATGTATATGATCCAGATCAACCTCTATGGACAAATGATAACCCTGAGACATCGAATGCTCTAATAGCACTAAAACAGTCAAATGCTGATGAAACTGAATCTTTTATGGATGTGGACCATCCTGATCGGCAGAATGTTGATTCAGCTGAAGGTTTTAATGATGATCGTTCTCTCAGAAATGCCACTTCTGCTGGATCTCAAAGTTCATCTGCGTGGGGAAGAATGGGTAGTTCAAAACGTGGTTTAGGAGTAAAGGGAAACACTGATCCTGCTGGACCATCCTCCAGTTATCTTGAAGGGGATAACAGAACTGAGAAACCGCTAAACATTGATCCTTCCCATGTCCCCTATCAAAGAAAATGGATGAATGGGGATGGAAATGGTTCATTTGTTAAGGAATTGTCCATGAAGAAACAGAGTCGCGATATTCGAAATCCAGCTCAAAAGGCACTCCATACTTTATTTGTCAATTACATTCCCCTGAAAGATAATAAGAAGGAAGCTCTTCTATCACATTTTCAGAAATTTGGTGAGGTTATTGACATTTATATTCCTGTAAAAACTGAACGGGCTTTCGTTCAATTTTCTAAACGGGAAGAAGCAGAAGCAGCGCTAGAGGCACCTGATGCTGTAATGGGTAATCGATTCATCAAGCTTTGGTGGGCAAATCGAGATAATATTCCTGTTGTTGGCATGTGTGGCAGTAGTACTGTGCCAGTTACAACTTGTAGAACTTCACTTCCTGCTGTTCCTAATCAATTTATTCTCGACAAAGGAAAAGAAAATCCTCATCCTGCAACTGACAAAGATCGTAGTAATTCCCATGCTTCTGTTGCTTATCCACTTGTTCATGATCATCCCAAGACCATGTTTACAAATGGCTCCAAAGCCCCTCCAGTACAACAAAAGAAACTCGAGAGTTTAGAGCTTTTGAAGGAAGAACTTCGTAAGAAGCAGGAGATGCTGGACCAGAAACGAAACGAGTTCCGCCGCCAGTTAGATAAACTCCAAAAACAGGTAATTCTTTCATTTCATCATTTGAAGTGCGACTGGCAGAAGTGTCTGCTTACTTATCATGGGGAGAAATTCTAGATGTTTCATTCGCTGGAGCCTGCACGCACACGCACACGCACACACTCTATATGCAGTATAGTCATTTCCCCTTCCAATATTGTTGACTCAAAGATCCTGTAGAAGACAGATCTGCCCTATTTCTTTTAATTGCTATGTCTTTTTCCCTTGCCACTTTTTCATTATCAAACCATCATTTTCTGCTATAAATTACTAACATAAGCACAAAACATCATTTTTCTCATCTTGGTCAAAGATTTCCTCTACTGCTTGTTGAGTTGTTTAGACGATTCCCACCCTCAACTTTTTATCTTTAGCAGGCTGTTGGCAGCAAGGATATAACAGCATCAGATTCAACTTCAAAAACAATTAAAAGTGAAACACCTCCTAATTTGGCAACAGATGAAACTTCCAAGTCATCACCAAGAGATAGCATGAGTACTGAAATCATTGGTTCTGCTCAGCGTGCTGTGGCACATGCTTCCAGTTCAAATGCAACCATGTCTGTGGATGAACCTGTAAGACAACCTCTTCGTCCACCAGCGCCTCTAGGGGCACCATTTGTAGCAAACAGATTTAAGCTGGACAATCGGCCCACAACATTCAGAGTTGTTCCGCCATTGCCATCTGGCCTTGGAGATGTGAGTTATACTTCCTTAGTATTTTTCTTACACTTGCCTCTATTTCTCTGTTTTTCTAGTGAGATGTACTCGTTAATTGGCTATTTAGGCATGCACCTATTGGTCCATATATCTTGTTTGCATTATGTAGAATGACTATTTCTTATTGAAGAAATGCAGAATGTGGTGTTGTAGCACACAAGATTAACTCTGTATGTTATATTAGTCATAGAAACTCATTACTTTCTCTTCACTTTGCTTGAATGCCTTCTTTTTGGATAAGTATCTGTCATGCCTTTAAGCCATCTTGAGAATTTCTTGGTTTACTGGGTTCTTGTTTAAATTATGATATCTTTATTAGGTTGCTGCTCTGGAGGAGCACTTCTCATCATATGGTGATCTTGCTTCCGTGGTACTGGAAGGGTCGGAGCCTGAAGAGACTAATGATACTTCAGTATCATCTGATGTTTCAGCTCGTGTTTCCTTCACAACCCGACGGTCTGCTGAGAGGGCGTTCGTGAATGGTAAATCCTGGCAGGGTCACAGGTTGCAATTTATGTGGGTTTCGTCCATCAACACTGGCAAAGAAGTGAGCAGCTCTGGGAATCTACCCTCTGCTTCCAACATGCCATCATACGTTAACACTCAGCGTAATAAAGATCAAGAAGCATTCACTGATAATCAAGAAGCTGCTGATGAACCTGGGAACCAGAAAATAGAAAGTGTTGCAGATTCAGCCGAACTGGAAAAGGACTCCAAATCCACGTCGACCTCAGATTCGAGCGAAGGAGAGCTTCTAGTTGTACAGTGAGAGGTAAACATGATGAAAAATTGTTTTAGTTGATATGGCTTAACTGAAATTGCAGCTACTCATTTTTGGGGTTTGTTGAGAACGTCTAATTTCCAAGTGGTGTAGCCAGCCAGCCCATCAGTAAGTGCGAATTGTAATGCTTTGTGTTCTTTATAGATATTTTTTTAGCAACGAGGTTTACAATTAAAAAAATCATTACACCTGATGTTTCTTAGAACAGTCGGGCCTTTCGCTTTGGGGCCTCGTTTTCTTTTACTCTGTTCTATAAATTTTGCACCTTGCTTTTAAAATACCCTTTTGGTTAGTTAATTTTTTTGAATGTGGCTTATTATGTACGGATGAGATTGTGGCTATATAACAATAACTGTTTGGGTAGCTGATAAGAAGGGTCTACAATTTCATTGCAATCAAACTATCTGCAACCAATCCCACAAATAAGTGATGATAGAATCATAATTTTAGGTGAATAAAAAGACAAAAAAGTGAATATTTGATCTACAAATTAAGCCCTCGGGTAAAATGGAATAATAATACAGACTTAAAATCCAGTGTATGATCAGAATGAGTTCAATTCCATTGGTTACAGAATTGGGAAGAGGATTTACATATCTCTTCCCTCTCTAAAATACAAATTCGTGCCATTCCTGCATCATAAAAAAATGCCCAATTGACATATACACGTATACTCATCCCTGTACAGCAGAAATCACTACTCATAAAAGTGCACCCTCTAATGCTCGACTTGCAAGTAGATGTTTTCTTCATCAAGAAACTGGAAAATAATCTCGGATAGTCTTCCTTTTCAATGAGGAAGGAGGGTTTAGAACAGATGAAGGGCTTCTGGTTTCAGCTTCTGGAGTTCTTTCTAAATCTTGTTTCACTTCAAAACATAATGAAAGCCTTTTCTTCTGGGACTCAGGGGTGCTGATTTCTGGCATTGTGATGGGAGTGCGAGAGTTTGCATCACACATTGAGTTAGAAAGAGTGCTTTCTTCATTGCCTTTTGAGTTTGATGGTTCTTCTGAGAATAGTTTTCGCCTCGACATTGTAGGAATTGCCCTTACTCTCTTCCGCATTGATGAAGGAGAGCGCATATTTGAATAGCAACTGTTTTGGATGTTCCAAAGGCGAACCTAAAAGAGGTTGGGAGTAATGATATAAAATGCAAACAAAAGCAATCTAAGAAAGTAGAGAAGTGATCTGATTGATGTGTTCTGTTAGATAATTTCTACTATGCGTCTATGAGGCTTACAGTGAAATCATCTGAGCAAGTTGCCACTTTCCCCATCTCTGATGGACACCTGCACATAAATCATAGAATTTTGGTTAAGATTTGCATAATGCCACGCAAATAATTTGAAAATTAATGTTTTCTTGGAGATCCATACCAATTTACTGCTGTGACTTCTCCATCGTGGCTTTTCAAAATGATAGGATCCATTTGAGGTTTGTCCACCTGCATTACAAGATTCATCATAAGTTACTGGATTAAGAAACTTAGAAACACAAGGAAATAAGACAAGAGTGAACCTGCCATATGTAGGCATTCCCATCACTAGATCCACTGAGTAAGTGAGCTGCATCAGGGCTGATATCAGACTGTAATTAAGGAAATTATTAGATTTTGAGCAACCAAGGGTGATAAATCTTTACATTTGATCAACTGAACATAACAGACATTTATACCTTGACAAAAAATGACTCAGTTCTGCCACCAGAGAAAACTTTTGTTGGTCCCTTATCAAGCTGAAGCACATTATATAGGTAAATCCTGAAAAATAGATAAATAATTGAGCTTTGTGTTTGAAGTTTGCATCAGTTTCCTCCAGTGAAATTTATCTTTCTTGCTCTGAAAATATAGTACATTAATTCTACAAAAAAATCAGCAATAGTAAAATGTTCACCTGTGATCCATGCATGAGGCAGTAATAAATATGCCATTCATATCTTGAGACAGGCTAGATATGCCATGTAATCTCTTTTCCTACAAAATAACAATTTGATCCCATAAGTCTATTAGACGTTCTAGTGATATTCCTCTTTAGAGTGACTCATACAATTTTGGTTTACTTGACACAAATGACCAAAGGAAATTAGTTACTTACATCAGCTGATGATTCCGAGCTAGGACATGCATGAGTAACTGGAGCTTTGAGATGCCGTGTGTCCCAGAACTTAATAATGCTGAGTTTTGAAGGAAATTTTGATAAAAAATATATAATAGTTAGACACAGTCTCAGAATGATCTATAACCTGATGAGCTATATATATAGTTATGTATTACACATAGAATTGCAAAATTTGTCAAACACCTGTCAACTGCTCCAGCAGTTGCAATAGAAACTTCATCTTTGAGAAAAAGCACTGATGTGATGCTCCTGGATTCAGCCTATAAATATTTCAGATCAGTTTCAGAAGATTTACTGAAAATATGAAAAGTAAATAAGTAAAACACAAACCTTTCCATGTCTGCAACGTCTTCGGCCTGAAGAAGTATGGGCCTCGTGTACTATGGATGAAGGCCTAAAAACACAATCAAAGGGTTAAGAGTTAATTAATCATAATGATAGCAGACAGAGGTTGGCTTGTATAAAGAATTTTGCTGTCAAAACCAAATTATGTATGCAGCTGATGGAATAATGCAAAAACTTACTGTACACACTTGTGGGAGCTTTTGGAGCATCTTGTATCCCATACAGCAAATGAGCCATCCCTTGAACCAGATGCAACTAGTTCTGAGGACGAAAAAATTGAGTGAGCTTGTCGCGAACTGTGGGAGTCAGGATAAAAGAGAGGGATCTTTCCAAAATAGTTCTTTTATAAACACTAAATAATGACAGTAGGCCGCATAAACTTACCCTGATTACAGGGGTGGCAGCTGATGGACTTGATACTTCCAGTGTGTCCCATCAATGTTCTTATGCACTTGCGCTCCTGTGTATCCCAAATCTTAATCTGCCAAAGTTGATTTATCAAACTGCCGTAGTCTCAAACACCTATAAGACCCCCAGATAAATTTTTAGGTAACATGTCATATAGGGTAACTTACACTTTGATCTCCTGAAGCAGTGAGCATATTTGAGTCATCCTGCAGAAAATTCAATCAGACAGTTGTCATAAGGATTTTTGCTTCATATTAATATATGCAGTAATCACCCTTATACAAGTTATTGAATTTTTCAGTATACTCCTCACTCAAATATCAGCAATTCCTGAATCAGGGAAACTTGATACCCTGAATCCAACTAACAGAACTGAGTTATAATTATTTATAGTTGAGTTCAAAAGTCGAGATGTTAAATAAGTTAATTGGAGCTTATACAGCCTCAGAAAGACTATTCTAGTAATTGGAGCTAATACAGCCTCAGAAAGCCCAGCAACTTAAATTGGACTAAAACAAGTGATGTATGCAATAATGCTCATCAATATTTTTCAGCATGCTTAAAATTGAAAGGGATTGAATACTAAAATTCTAGTACAAACTAATACTACGATATCACAAGATACATTATCTGGGCATATCTCTACGCACTTGACTTAGAAAAAGACAGAAATGTCGGGAACAAACCCTAAGCTGCATACATCAATTAAGTGTACTATACCTTGATCCAACACAAGTCGAATATGGCATTTTCGTGAGCTATCCACTCAGTCACCTTAGCCTTTTCTGCAAAAAATTACTGAGAAATTAGGAAAATTTAATCAAACAAAGATACAGAAATCTTCAAACAGAAGACATCTGAATGTGAAAACCCAGGTTAGTACCTGGGTTTTCTTGGTATGAAGTCGAATCCAAGAATTTCTTCCTGGTATCAAACAATGTAACATAACCCGCCTCATCCGCAGTGGCAAGAATATGGGCATTTTTGCTGGTCTGCGTAGCACACAAAGCGAGCATTTAACCGGAGCGTGACCTCGTACGCTTAAAAGAAGAAATACGTAAACTGACCTTGCAGAAAGACAGAGCCATTGGAGGCGATTGTTCGCCTATGTGCTCGACCGCTACCGCTCCAATTGGATCAAAACCTCGCGAATCGTTGCAAGTATAAGGCCGTTTTCTTACTGGTAACACTAAAACACGATTAAAATGATATACGCACCAACAAAACCCTAGAAATATGAACTTTACAATATAAAAAACAGTAAACAAAAGTTGCATTTTACCTCGGAAACCATTGACTTCCCTTAATTTTAAGTCTTGGAAAAATGATCGAGATCTGGAACTCTCCATTTCTGCTACTCGTCAATCTCCTCTCTCTCTCTCTCTCTCTCTCTAACTCAAACCGAGTGGAGTGGAGATGTGCGTCGAAGTTTTGAGGAGGGTTTAGTATGGCGGGAGGGTGAGGGGACTGAGGAAGCGGGAAAACTTGAATTTTTTGCGGCCAGTAATTGATTGGCGGTAGCCAGTAAAAGTATATTGCTACTTGTAAATATCACAGCTGGGCATTTTCGTCAATTCAGCGAGATTGTTGAGTATGTTTCTGATTTTCTTTTTTTTCCTGCGAAATTTCAGTGGGGGCCCTTGTAAAAATCTTTAACGGATCTTTATTGTAATATGAATTTAAATTTTCTATACTCTTCAACTAAATTGACTCAATTCGATGTTTAGTTTGAGATGGACATGGCACTAACTATCACACTTTTTTTTTTTTTTTTTTTTTTTGATACGTGGAACCCGCAGCGTTACGCCGGTTTGGGGGGGGGCTTGGTCGCTCTTTGCCGGCAAACCACACAGGAGAGTTCCCACCTGAGCTAACCTAAGAGGTGACAAAGCCATGAGATTCAACCGTGGGATTACGGGGCTGCAACCACCTTCACCAACTTTACCATCCCAAGGGGACAACTATCACACTTTTTCTTTGATACGACACGGATCATTCAGATGCGTCACACCAAGCATATACGATTTATTCTTCACTATATTTCGGTTAATTTATCTTAAATTCACCGTCCAAAAAATAAATTATTAATTTTTTTAACTATTCGGGATCTTCACGTGTCTATAGATCACAAAGTGTAGTTTTAGTATTGTAATGATGTACTTATTGTCTTTGATTATGATTGACTGGTTAAATTATCATAACTTCAGATAATAGTTATTCATTTCGTATTTTTTATTTATCACATTTTGATAATTTTGACATGTTTCATTTCGGGGTAATTTCTTAAATACCCAAATTGATATTACAAAACTCAAATTTACCCAATTCTTATATTTGCTATACAAAATACCCAATTTTACATTAAAACCCCTACTTTTCAGACTTGTCAGTCTGCGTAAATGATTGAAATCGGATATTTGAAGCAGAATACGGAATCCCGCTCAAAATCCCGCTCGCGTCCCGCTCAAAATCCCGCTCACTGCACTCAAATCCCGCTCACTGCGCTCAAATCCCGCTCATGCACAGCTCAAATCCCGCTCACTGCGCTCAAATCCCGCTCACTGCGCTCAAATCCCGCTCATGCACAGCTCAAATCCCGCTCACTGCGCTCAAATCCCGCTCACTGCGCTCAAATCCCGCTCATGCACAGCTCAAATCCCGCTCACTGCGCTCAAATCCCGCTCATGCACAGCTCGAATCCCGCTCATGCACTCAAATCCCGCTCATGCTCAGCTCAAATCCCGCTCACGTCCTGCTCCATCTCGCTCGGAAAATCCCGCTCAAGAAATCCCGCTCGACTTATCGAATCCCGCTCGACTTTTTGACTTTTTCATAAAGTTAGGGGTAGTGTAGGTAAAATTGGGTATTTTGTGTGGTAAATATAAGGATTGGGTAAATTTGAGTTTTATTATATGAAATTGGGTAAAAGAGAATAATATCAGTTTCCATTTTTGTAGCGTGTTTTTGCGTTTTGATTGGTCATTATATTGTACCTTGTTTTATCTTAGTTCCATCGTTTGGTTATACTTACAAAAAAAAAAAATGTCACTTGTCTTTAAATATTGTCTAATTTTTTAATGATATATTTACAAATTAATAACCCGTTTAACTTCTCACCCATAATTAGCTATATAAAATTGTGGAAAAAGTAACACACTAAAACACAACCAACATTGTTTTCTTTTAATCCAATAAATTATAATTACTAGAAAAAAAACAATTATAAAAAATAGTCGTTGCGTACAATTGTTCCATTTAAAAAAGATTCCATATAGTATATACCTTTCCATATATAATTTTTTATATACAGTAAGTATGATGATTGAGTAAAGATTCCATATATAAATCTTTTACACTTTTTTCTTTTAATTCAAGAAACTGTAATTACGAAAACAATCATTCTTAAAAGTAGCCGTTACAGTTGTTCCATATTAAAAGTGTGATGGTAAACTAAAAGACCCTGTG
Organism: Lavandula angustifolia; assembly: GCA_028984105.1. Classification (NCBI taxonomy): domain Eukaryota; kingdom Viridiplantae; phylum Streptophyta; class Magnoliopsida; order Lamiales; family Lamiaceae; genus Lavandula; species Lavandula angustifolia. The sequence continues at coordinate 16,106,089 of CM054824.1, forward strand.
TATAAATCTTGAATCAATAAAGGCTATAAAAAGAAAGGGCCGATATCAGATTTGCGAGTTGCCAGTAATGGCCATTGAATTTCTTTCTTAATTTTGTGATACCATCTTCCTCTTCATCTGTTTTTGACAGCATGCAGTTGTTGAGCATGGATTTGCTGGTCAGTTTGGAAAGAGCTGCAAAACTTATATCTGGTATTTTCTCCTCACATTTCATTTCATCATTGTGATACTTCCATGATGGACGATTCATGTTGCTTGTCTAATGATATCTTCATTAACATCTAAATCTTCTCACATGGGTCGTCGTTTCAGATGTTGAATTTGAGCTCTTTCCTCTTCCGAATAGAGTTTCATGCCTCCAGAAACATTTGAAGAAGTTGCTCTGGACATAATTATGACTTATCTCTAAAATAAGTAACAGTCTTAATAATAATATTATTGATACTTATCATGCTAAGATTATCAAGAAAACATAAAACATTAAACTTGAAAAGATCAAAAATCATTGAGCATGCGTTCGATGTCGGTCCAGTCCATATCTTGCACGATTGATGGGATTGCTCCAGTGATAGTGACGGGTCTCTCATACTTGCATTTTGTTAGCCAGTTCTCTTGGCTTCCCAGTAGTTGATTAAAATAGTTTTTAGCGGGATAATCGGGGAACATCATCAATGACGTTGTACATAGAAGCATTGTTGTAAATTATTGGTGAAATCCAAGTGGACTGATAAATAATTATGCGGCCCGAGTTATCAACCCATTAAGTTTTGCTCGTCCTAGTCGGGCCTTCAACTATAATAGATTTAGGTCTCATTGGCCTTGCAGGAGGATCAACAAGTAGTTGTTCTCTAGCCCATTCTTTCATTTCCGGCGTTGGTCGCATTAAAGTATGGTGCGTATTCAGGTAGAGGTGCTTGGAAAATCTTGTCAAAATTAGACATTATATTATGGAATTGATGTGAATACGTCGTATTTACCCCTTTGATCAAGTCTAAGGCATCATCTTTCTTCCCACTCGCGATGGACTTTAGAGTATAAATCACCTAGACTTCCTTTTTTTTAACGTCCATCTTGCTTGGATTATCCCCAGTCTTGGAAATCGCTTTCCTTTCCGATATACGCTTTGACATCGGTTGTAGATATAGCTCCTTGAATATTTGGGTGGAACGTGTGCGATTCGTCGACGGAGCGAAGATCGAAAATCCGCATATTATATATTTGCACCTTTCCTTCTAGTTGGATCAAGGCATGCAAGTGCGATTCCCCATTCTCATGTATCTCTCTTGATACGCGGATGAATTTTTTATTGGATGGAAGATCAAGCCTTCTTACCTGCGTCAGGGCTTCTTCGGGTTTTAGATTGCAATGTGGTATGTGAGAAATTTATTTTTTGAAGACAAACCAAAGGATTGTTGCCTATACATTTTGGAGAGTTAGTTTGGAGGAAAGGAAAGTTGATGGAAAGAGTGATAAGAGTGGTGGGGTATGTGTAGTGCTTTGGAGAATAGTTCTCGTGAAAACTCTCTATCCCATACATACAACACTAATACCTTTAGAGTCCTTTAGAGGGGTATTTAATGCATTATATATGTTCTCATATATATCTTCTGATATAAGGGGTACTATGGAGCCTCCACATTCCCACATTGCAATCTAAAACTCGAAGAAGCCATGGCGCAACTAAGAAGACTTGATTCTGTCCAATAAAAAATTCATATGCGTATCAAGAGAGATACATGAGAACAGGGAACCGCACTTGCATGCCTTAATCCAACTAGAATGAAAGGTGCATATATACAATATATCGTGATGGTTTTCGATCTTCGCTTCTCTGACGAACACACGTTCCACCCAAATTGTTGGTCCCGAGAGTACGTTCAGGTGTAGAGGGGGGAGGGGTGAATACACATGAAAACCGATTTCTCAACTTAAAACGCGAACAGTCCTTTTCAGGAGAGTGCCGTACTGAACAAGTTCAGCAGACCAGATAAGTTGTTCTGAATCGCGTGGCATAGTGACTGACTCTACTGAGGCCTGATAGCTGAATGTAGTCAGAATTCAGTGCCGTTCAGATTAGAGTTCAGTAGTGCGGAAATGTGTAGGCCCAAATTCAGTTGAGTTAGGAAAATGTTTTTATCAAAACAGTTTCAGTAGATTAGTGCAATCGATTAAGTTTTCTGAAACTCAGTTGAATGACTTAAAAGATATTTTCAGTATGCACAGTAAATCAATGCAACAGTAAAATAAAGAACACAGAACACAGCGATTTTTAAAGTGGTTCGGATCCAACAATCCTACGTCCACTGTCCCGAAAGATCAGGAGGCTATGTATTATACTGAGATAGTCTCAGTCGGTTTGTACACTGGACAAACACTGGTCTTGAGATTTATACTAAGCAAGTCTCAGTTTACAAGGTATCAAACTGAGTGTTTGAAAAACTCTCCAACAGTGAAGGAGTCATTTACAATAAGGATCAGTTCAGAAGTGAACCCCTTCCTCTAAGCTATAGATTTATGCGGTTGAGCTTAGGTTAGAGGGATAGGGAACAAGAAATGTGGCTTCTAGAGCGACGAATGACTAAGTATAAGCTTTGAGTTCGTGTTCAGTCGCTTTGATACTAGATGATGTATGATTCTAATTCAGCTTGGTTCCCTATGAGCAGAAATGTAGTCTTTCGCCGGAGATTGTTTCTTCAAATTACTTGCGGAAGACTTAGGTCGTTGATGATTTTGCTCTCTGAATGCTCTGTGTGTTTTTGTTTTCTAGGTGAGCTTCAATTTGATTTTATCCCTCTATTTATAGAGCAGAGATTAGGATAGATCCGTTGGAGACGACGATCCTTTGTCTCTCTCTTTTGGGTAGCTAACGGCTCTTTCGAAGTATGGTAGCAGTGTCCTTTCCCTCCATTTTTTGGAAAGTTGTTGACTTGCAGCTTTAACAGATATAGGACAGGTGGTTGCTTGTCATTGGTCGAGGTTCAGAAAAGTGGTTGAGACAAAACAGACTTCAAGGAGATCTGAAGCTGACTTCTCTCTTCCTCGTATTGACTCTGCTGATTTGACTTTTAGAGTATCTGACAATTAGAAGACTGTCTGGCCGTTGCTGAGTCTGATCTCTTATTCAGTAGCATGCTCCTGCTGAGTCGGCTCTATTGAAAATCAGTTCTGAGTTCAGTGAACTACTCCTGCTGAGTTCAGTTCCACTAACTCCTTTCAGTATACTGCTCCTGACTGAGTCCAGTACTACTGAGTCTTCTACTTCTGGTTCTGAGGCAGATAATCAACTGAGAGCCTGAACCAGATGCAGAGTGTCTGCTGAGTCTGAATCCTCAGAGACAGAACAAAACAAGTTACAACTGAATGGTTCATCAATCAAGATAGGGTTTTGGGATCTTCAAATCTTCAGTAAGTTTTCAGAGCATAAGGCTATTGAGTTAATTTTCAACTGAGAAGACTGAATCATCTCCCAATATTTTGCGCTTTTGCTGAGGACTGAATCATCACCCAACACAAATATTCAAGGAACAAAATCTGCAACCGATGTCAAAGCGTATATCGAAAAGAAAGGTGATTCCTAAGACTGGGGAAATACAAAAAAAAGGAAGTCTTGGTGATTTATACTCTAAAGTCATCACGAGTGGGAAGAAAGATGATGCATTGTACATGATCAAAGGGGTAAATCCACGTACTTCGTACTTACATCAATTCTATAATATAATGTCTAATTTTGACAAGATTTTTCAAGCTTTCTACTCGAATAGGCACCGTACTTTAATGCGACTAACTTCATACTACCCCTGAAACAGAAGAATGGGCGAGAGAGCAACTATCTATTATAGTTGAAGGCCCAAGTATAATAGTTGAAGGGGCTAGATCACTCGGGCCGCATAATTATTTATTGGGTCACTTGGATTTCAACCCAAGAGCCTACAACAATGATTCTAAGTACAACCATTGATGATGTCTCCCCCCCCGCCCCCCACCCCACCCACGCCGCTTATCTCGCTAAAAAACATTTCAAGCAACTACTATCACTGGAGCAATCCCATCAATCGTGCTCTGTGACCCAAGCGTCGACAACTACAAAGACTTCCTCGAGAAGCCAGATCACAGCTCTTTAAAAACTTGGTGCTTAGAGGAAATGTTGTATTTGTAACTATCTTTGCTCCGCATAGAATAAAAACACAAACAACACTAATCCTCGTTTGATTGTTGCTGCAATTTCCAGGGGCTGAACCAGGAATTATAGTATAGTAGGGGGGGGGGGAACTTACCGCCCCCTAAAAAAATCTTAGAAAAAAGTAGTGTGATAATGAGTATAAGAAAATCAAAGGTACTTGTAATTTATAAAAACGACAAAAATATAGAGTTTAAAATGAAATACAAAAACTATAAAAATGACAATTTTGTTTACTGACTTGTTGTGCATTGAAGTTGAACGAATAAGAATAACTAATTACCAAATATATCAAAAGTTATTTATTTTATATTGGGTTGGGTCAATATATTTTTCATTAGACAATTGTGTTATAATAATCAAATAGGCCAAGCCCAAATATAATATCACTTATTCTTAATTTTTTAGGCTCTATAAAATTAATTTAACTAATAAATTTTAAAATTCAGTCCAATAGGTTAAACTCTTATAATATGGGAGTGTGGAAATATTTTTTTCGTAAAATTTTAAACACGAATCTCCACCTCAAGAATTGGGGGGTTGCAGTCGCCCCTATCCGCCCCCCTGGTTCCGCCTCTGGCAATTTCCCACCACACAAAAAGTGCAATGGATCGACGATCCATTGCAACGCCGACATTTTCAAGTGGTCAGTCGTCAATCTAATTCAGTTCAAACTAACAGGTTAATGGATATATTGATAATACAAGTTCACTTAAACGACAAGTTACGGAAGATCCTATTGCTGCACAAAGCTTGGATGACGTTCAAGATATTGATTGGACCGACCTCGAAAACATGATCAAGAATTTTTTATCATTTCAAGTTTCATGTTTATATTTTTTCGTTAATGTTGGCGTGATAAGTATCAATAATGTTAGTAAGGTCGTTACTTATTTAGAGATAACTATCCAATTTTTTGTGTATCAAATTGGGAAATCGTATGATATCAAGTTCAATTTATATTAATTCCATATTAATATGCTCTTCTTACTCTAATTTTATCTAATACAATTGCTTGCAAGTTAAATAATACTCCCTATAGTTGTTGCTAGTTATTTCATTAGTATGCTTATAATGAAATACTACTTCAAAAGGTTAGTTGCCCGATCAGCTGCTACCAAAGCTTATGTAGTCTTTCAAAGATCGTTGAGGTATAACCTTCTTCCTCATTTGTTGCTTTAACATCACCACTTTTGATCTCTTTGACACCTCTAAATGTTAGAATTATTGATGAAAATTGTATCCTCGACAGAGCTCTGATTTCTGCTAGATTCTGGCACATTCTCAGTCTCTCTTTCTAGCTGATGGTGGATAATATTTATTTTTTTCATTACCACTTCCTGAATTGCTGTTTTGTTTCTGTCTGCATCTCCCTACACTCGATTGTCACTGTTTAATACGTCAAAGGATTCCTTACTCATCCTTGCTTATATCCCCAACACTCTCTCCTACTATACATTCTGGTGTGATCTTTGACATGTAAATCACCGGATGTTACATTTGATTTTGGAACAGCAGAATGAAACCCAGGTTTTGCTTCATGCACTTCACCACTGCCAAATGTAGCTTGTGAGGCTTTTACGTGGATTATCCTCTTCACAAAACTCACTTTCATTCATTCATTGTCTTGTGGGGTACCGTGGGCACCATCACTGACCGCACATTATAATATTCTTTTGGTTTGCGAGTGAAACTGTACTAAATAGTGAATCCGTGATTTTTTATGTGTTATGAGTGTTTTGCTCATCATACTTGTTCATGTTTCTATTTTCTATCTAATTCTTGGTAACACTTATGAGGTGTTAGGCTCTGTCAGAACTGTGAAATAGCATATACCTTAAAGTTTGTTGAAACAGAGTTGATCAACGAGTTAACACACATTGCATTCTAATTTGGATAAATAACATGTTTGTTCTAAAGCATTTTAGTTACATACCGTCACTTAGACAGTTATACCAAATAATTTTTCTCTTGTACATTATTTGGGATAAGTAAATTAAGGTCTCAGAGGACAAAGGAACCTATATAATAGCATGTCTGTATAAGTTGTTTCTTCCTATGATCAGAGATTCGATTTGCATATCAGGGGAGCACGTAAATCTTTTTCAAGAACTTAAATTTCGTATACCATCATAATATAGTAAATCTCATATGATGATTAAATTATCATGTGGCAACATATCATGGGTAGCTCTACTTCACACATGGAAATCGTCGAAAAATCGCCTCTTGTTTTCCTTCTTTGCCAAGTGAGTCAACCTAGATTATTAGAGATTCATGTATTCTGTCATGGAACAAAGATCAGAGAAGTGATATGACTTACTGTTTCACATACAGGTCAGGTACTGGAAAATATGGATATCTCAACACATCTGTATTCTTTACATCCTATTGTTATGCCGGCTATTTTTTCTAACAAAAGGGGTATAAAAACAGGTGTTTTAAACCTATGACCATATATGGTAGATGAATACAATAATGCCCTGATTGAAACCTTTTGCAAAAGTTGGCATTAGCTGACGAAATGCCACTTCACTTTTGCTATTTTTGAGTTGGACTGGAGATCAAAATTTGTTATTGTGAGTGATCAATTACATCACCAAAAAGAAGATGAAATTAAATCTTTCTTATAAAATATAATCAATTATTTTTATGCTCTCTTATACAGATGCTGGGAAAGATAACAAATGCCATGTCCTGATAGTATCACGACATAGCTTGTAGGTTTCCATTGCGGGACACTATTTCTTTTAATGTTTGTTAATACTGGGGTTTATACTTCATACTCCCTCCGTCCCATTTTTTGTGACTCATTTCGTTTCGTTACAAAAATTAATAAAGTGGTGGTATATTGTGTAGATTATTTGATTTTTAGTAGTTAAATTTGTCCCCACAATCTTTCTTTTTTTTAGAGAATGAATCACTCATATCGGGACGTCATAATTAAGAAAGTGAGTGGATAAAGGGAGTAGTTCAGTATTAACCCTTTTTTGAGGAAAGATTAATATTATAATAAATTATTTTTTATGCAATTTACACACAGTCAAACCAACTAATTTCAGATGAAGCCAAAAAAGCTTATAACCTAGGAGATATTGATTGTTTATACTTTTTTGTAACTAGATAGGAGCATGATGTAGTGTAAGGAATCTTACTTTTTAATGAAATCAATAGATCATAGCAATGTGTGGTCAGATAGGTAGCTCTGCCTCTGCCTATTTTTAAATATATTAGTATTATACAGCCACTAATAATAGGTGGACATGTAAATTTGATCTTCTGGGAGATATCATATTATGCATATGTTTAATTAAAGGTTACACTTTTTAAACTGCTACTTTTGTCCATCCATTTTGAAAATCTGGGTATTTGAATTGCAATTTTACTCAAACTTTTTTTTAAGTAAATAATTCTTTCGTCTTGCTGTTAACGTCATCTTTTTTTTTTGACACGGAGATTAATAAATTTTATTTACCTGTATATTTTAATGAATTTTAATTATATTTAGAAATGGACACAATTTTTTAAAAATGATTGGTGAAAATTAATTAAGGCATAATTGAAATAATTAATTTTTTATATTATAATAATCTAAAAGTTTCTAAGATGTTAAAAATTATAATTTTTAAATTCGGAATATAATATAATCTTGAATGAGAGTATATTTTATATGGAATGTGCAGTAAGTAGGGAAGGATGGTTCAAGAGTTAATTTTTTTTTCATAATTCGTGTTTGTGGGGCCGGACACACATGATAAAGAAGTTGGTATTGTTGGGTTCGACGAATTGAGAAGAATAGCCTCCCTGTCACGTTGTTGTACATTCCTGATTTTTGGATTGGATGACGTAGGCATTCACCGCCGCTCATCGGCCCCACCACTTGCTCCACCGTACACGGTGGCTGAGTTAATCCTGCAGCTCCTCTCAGCAGCCATAAACACACGCATATATATATATATATATATATATATATATATATATATAAGAAATGAATATTATGAGATCCAAATCTTAAAAGAGATACGAGAATCGATCTCGTCCCTCCATTTCGCAAATCTAAGGCTCTCATTTTATCGCCAAAAGTATTTAAATTTAAATCAAAAAAGAAAAAAATAGTCTCATTAAGGGCAAATTTGTAAACTTCTCTTTTCTTTTTCCCTAACCCTCCATTTTCGGCTGTTTGTGTGTATTAGAATTCTCACTCTTCATTTTCGTTCTTCATAACTCACGAGTGCCTCAAGTTTTTCTTCAAATCGAAGACTTGGAAGTCGATTATTTATGGTGGGTTTCGAAGTTCTATGTTTCTTGAGTAATTTAAGCTCGTTTTCCTTGTCTATTTATCCCGATTATTGTCGATTTTGAAGATTGATTTTTGCACATTTTTCGAATTTTTACAAATCCAATTAGAAGGTAAGAATTACTTATGATTTTCGAAAAATTGTAGTTCAATTTTTGTGGAATGCTTTGTTGGGTTCAAATTCTTGAAGCTCGATGTCATTTCATATTTTTTTCGTAGAGATTTTTCGATTTATAGGGTAGTAGTCGTTTTTTCAAGTGATTAGGATTTCATTATGAATATTTATGAGATGTATGTATCGATTAAGTATTGTTTTTATGTTGTAGATGAACTATTATAATTTTTGCATACGTAAGTACAATGTTCATGCATATGTATTTGTTAGTTTATGCTGATACTGTGTAATATTCATGCATGCAGTTTGAAAGTTTTTATGGCTCACATATCCCTCAAGATGTCGAGGTTCTGCCACCAGATCAAGTAAAAACCATGGGATCGGTCAGTAGACTACAGTCTAGGAAGGAGGCGGTATTGCGTGCTAAGTTGAAGCCTCAGAGGATGTGTCGGAAATGCAACCAGATGGGACATCATGATTCAAGAAACTTCCCTAACGTTAAGGATGTAGAAGATTCATGTTAAGTTTTTATGCAGACTTAGTAGAGACCTATGCACTGAACCATTTGCATTATTTGGACTAATTTGTATTAACTGAATCGCTTTACTTCATGTTATGTTATTTTCATTCATACCACCGTTATTTTTATGCTTATGTTTTATGATTTTCATGCATATATATTATACCTCTCAAGTTCAACCTTTATGATACTGATTATGTTCAAGGTTTTATATATCATGCATACCGAATTGATGTTTCATGCATTTGTTTTATGACTTCATGCTTATCTATATATGTTAAGGTTTTATATTTCAAGCATATCGTATTGTATTTTCATGCTTATGTTATGTATTGTTTGTGCATATACGTTTTTTCCCTACAAGATTGTTTATATATCTACATACTCCCCAATTGTTTTTGGCATATGATCGAATTATGAATGCATAACTTAGAATACTTTAACATACCAAAACATGTTTTTCACTACATTGCTTCCACTACCTAATCCTTAAAAAACATAAAGACCATCCGAAGTACTAAGTTTATTACTAAGTTTATCCTACGAAATTATCCAAACGAAAGAGTCGCACAACCCAACATTCTAACTATCAAGCAATTCTTTGACACATTCTTTAGAATCAAGTTCATTCTCATCGGCATGACCAACATCCTCTTGTTCCACTGTCTCTTTCATTTTGTTATCATCGAAATTGACTATGCTCAAGCAATACCGCATCCTCAAAAGCTTAATTTGCTTCACACCTTTCCTCAAAAATCCCGTGTCCTAGTTGATTATGTCACCCTTGAACGTCTCCATATGTCTCATCAAATACACTCCTGCAAGAAATAATTCATATTTATCATATTTTACCGTTACAAATTGATTTATGCTTATCTTTCTCAGAAATCATGCATACAAGTATATAATTTCATGCTAACCTTTCGATCAAGTTTTGCACACATTTTATGCATTTGACTCAATCTTTTTATGCTAACCTTTCGATCAAGTTATGCACACCACCAATATTAATTATGCACAAAAATCCAAAATAATATGTATCAATGAAAAACAAATTTATGCTTACTATTTCATATTTTATGCTAATATATAAAATGTTTTATGCTTACGCTTACAAAAAAAGGCAAACAAAAAAAAAGGGTATGCATACCAATATTAAAACTTTCATGCACACAGACACTCCATTTCATGCTAATAATACAAGAGATTCATGCATATCAATGAAATCGGGATATAAAAAATCAAGGGTTTTATATGAAATACAAACAACAAACCATTCCCATGAGCATCAATTTGACAATGAAAACAAGCTAACAAAAGGCTAAAACATTCCCATGAGCATCAATTTGACAAATCAAAATAATTATCTTGAATCGCTACAATCCTTAGCCCGAGAGTTTTCCCCAACTTCTACAATTTTCGGTTTTCAAAAGGAAATCGGTTACACCCACAATTTCTCTTCTAAAACACAAAATCATCCATGAGTAAACTTAATTAACAAATGAAGGACGAAACTACAAAAATTGAGGAACAAAATTCAAGAAATTGACCAAGAAACACTAAATCCACAAACAAATCATTTCCCAGCATAGATTAGACAAATGAAAACAATCTAACAAAAGGGTAAAACATTCCATGAGCATCAATTAGACAAATCAAAATAAAAATCGTGGGTTTCGGTTTCAAAAGGGTTTAGGGTTTATGTAATCGCTAATCGTGGGTTTCGGTTTCGCTAATCGTGGGTTTCGGTTTCGGTTTCGTTCACAACAACAATGTCTCCTCTAAAACACAAAATCACCCATGGGTAAACTAAATTAACAAACGAAAATATGAAACATACCTGATATTTCGTCGATTGAGGGGATTTCTAGTCGATTTTCAACCAAAACACGAAACTACTATTTACGAAGATTATGCTTCTCTCTGCAAAACTTTCTAGTTTGGGAGAAGTTTTGGAGAAGTTTCTGGAGAAGTTTTTGAGAAGTTTGGGAGAAGTTTTGGAGAAGTTTGGGAGAAGTTTGGGAGAAGTTTTGGAGAAGACGTGCGTCGTTTTCAAACAAAATGGAGAACCGAAAAAATGAAATTGTTTTGCCCGCCCACTTCCTATACCCCATTTCAAATTAAAATGTTTTTCTATGCCCAAAACACCCTTTTCACTAATTTTTTTTTTTTAAAGATAGAAGGGGTTGATCTTGGCCATTAGATTAGGACCGATCGACGCTTAGGATCGGTTCTCGTATCTCTTTTGAAGGGAGGATCTCCCTAAAACCATACCCTACACACACACACACACACACACACACACACACACACATATATATATATATATATATGCACTGTAATATTCAATAACTTGTACCTAAAAAAGACTTAATTGAATATATTACTATTAAATAAATTGTGTTTCCTCAAGTAATTGGACTTACTATAGTTTCCTTAGATTAGTTGAGAACTAGTAACTCGACGAAAATTGAGCTAAACACAATTATTTAGCTGTTATAAAATATATGAAATGAGGAAATAATAGAGAAGACGGAAAAAACAGATGTACTATTATGAGGGTGGAGACCTCTATTTATAGAGTACAAGATAGACTGATAGAGTTTAGATATGATCATCATATATATAGTAAATCTTATCTACAACACTCCCCTTGATGGACCATCCCTAAACAGAAATTGATGCCTCGTTAAAACCTTGCCAGAAAAATCCAATGGGATAAAAACTGATCGAAAGAAAAAGAGTACAATTGTTCTCCCTCAAAATAATCATTGTAAATCCTTGAATCGGCGCATGCCGATCTTGTGTACCAACTTCTTGAATGTTGATGTCGATAGTGCCTTCGTGAATAAGTCTGCTAGATTATCACTCGAACGTATCTGTTGGATGTCGATATCGCCATTCTTTTGAAGTTCATGTGTGAAGAAAAACTTGGGAGAAATATGCTTTGTTCGATCGCCTTTGATGTAACCTCCTTTCAATTGCATGATACAAGCGGCATTGTCTTCATATAACGCCGTTGGATTGTCCTTTGAAGAAGCCAATCAGCACGACTCTTGGATATGACTTGTCATATTCCGTAACCACACACATTCTCGATTTGCTTTATGGATTGCAATTATTTCAGAATGATTTGAGGATGTTGCAGTCAAGGTTTGCTTAACGGACTTCCAAGATATAGCAGTTCCTCCACATGTAAAAACATAGCCAGTTTGTTACTTGGCTTTATGTGGATCGGATAAATAACCAGCATCTGCATACCCTACTAGAGAATAATTAGAACCTTTTGAGTAATATAATACAAGGTCAGTGGTACCCTTTAGATAACGTAGAATGTGCTTAAACACCATTCCAATGTCTTAAAGTGGGTGCAGAGTTATATCTTGCGAGAAGATTTACAGAAAAAGCTATATCCGGTCTTGTGCAATTAGCTAAATAAGTTAATGCTCCGATTGCACTAAGATATGGTACTGCATGACCAAGTATCATTTCACCATCTTCAATAGGTCGAAATGGATCTTTTATGCACATCAAGTGTTCTAACGATCATTGGTGATGATAATGGATGCGCTTTATACATATAAAACCGCTTTAAGACTTTTTCTGTATATGAGGATTGATGAACAAATAGTCCTTCAGGGACATGTTCAATCTGCAAACCAAGATAGAATTTTGTCTTTCCTAAGTCCTTCATCTCAAATTCATTTCTCAAATATTCAGCAGTTTTATTGAGCTATTCAGGAGTCCAAATTAAATTCAAATCATCTACATAAACTGCTATGATCGCAAATCCATTGTCTGTTTTCTTAATGAAAACACAAGGGCAAACATCATCATTTTTGTACCCTTCTTTCAAGAGATACTCGCTAAGTCTATTATACCACATACGACCAGACTGCTTCAAACCATACAACGACTTTTGCAGTTTAATTGAAAACATGCTTTTGGGTTTTGACTTATATGCTTCAGGCAATTTAAATCCTTCTGGATTTTCATGTATATGTTACTATCTAGTGAACCATATAGATATGCAGTTACTACATCCATTAGACGCATATCAAGTCTTTCTGACACAACTATACTCATCAAAAATCTAAATGTAATCGCGTCCATTACCGGAGAGTATGTTTCTTCATAATCAATTCCCGGTCTTTGAGAAAAACCTTGTGCTACTAGTCTGGCTTTGTATCTCGTAATTTCATGGTTTTCGTTTCTCTTTCGAACAAAGACCCATTTGTATCCTACAAGGATAACATTTTTCGGAGTTTGAGCTACAAGTACAAATGTTTTCCGGCTTTCAAGGGAATTTAGTTCACCTTGTATGGCTTCTTTCCACTTTGTCCAATTGTTGGTCCGGAGACGAGAGTCAGGTGTAGAGAGGGGGGGGGTGAATACACTTGAGTACTGTTTCTTCTTCTCAAACGCGAAGAACAACTGAGCTGTAGGTTGCTACTGATGAACAATGCTAAATAGTAACCTTTTGATCTCGGGTCAGAGTGTGCCAACTACTGAGTCTCTCCTACTGACTTTTGTCAGTACTTGATTCTCAGTCGAAGACGTGGTGCGGATAAGTGTGTAGGGCCCGGATATTTCGTCTTAGTTGAAAACGTGATTTTCACAAGTTAAATAGTTTTGGCTAGTGCACTTTTCGAATACGTTTTATGCAAGATGTGAGTTTGTAAGATATTTGTATGCAATGCAATAAAACAGTAAACGACACAAGCAATTTTTAACGTGGTTTGGATACGCAAGATCCTACGTCCACGGTCCTGCTGAACAGGAGGTCTTGTTGATTTATCTGAGCAAGCCTCAACAAGGTATCTGTGCACTGGACAGACCATTCTAAGTTATAGTCCTTAGCGACTTTACAAATCAAACCTAAGTTTGAAGGGGAGGGGATTTTCTCCAACTATGAAGGAGTTCTTACAATAAGAACAGTCACTAAATGTGAACTCCTTCGAGATTCTAAGCTATAGATATAAACGATTGAGCTTAGATAGAGAAGAGGGATCTAAAGAAAGAAACTATAGAGAGAAGAACTAAGAGATATTCTGTTAGGCAAGTTCTTCGATGGATCTTCTTTGAATGCGCTAGAGTGTTTCGAAAGCTTGAGCGTATTGTCCCTTTGATATCCCGTGCGTGGAGCTCGAAAGTGCTTCTCTATTTATAGTTGTGACCCAGGCATTTGCCTGTTGGAGAGGGTGATGCCACGTGCCACAAGCGTCCAAGGAAAACGGCCATATGTTCGAATTGTTGCAGCAGAGTTGTTGGTTACTGTGCATGAGAGCAGCTTTAGTAGGTCAGAGCAGGTAGAGCTTAGACGCCTTCTCATTGGTTGAGGTTTGTGGTAGGTGAGATCTGTCAGACATCGGTCTTCATCGGAGTTGACTCTCACTCATCCTCGTATGATCTTCTGCTGACTTTTGAAAGATATTAAAAGCTGGGTCGTTTCCTGTCGGATACAGTAGACTTGATATGGTCTTTGTCTTCTTCGTCTGAGTCGGCTGATAGTAAATATATTACTGAGTGTAGTCAGACGATGACTCTGAAGGTACTGAGCTTTTGAATAATGAGTTCTTCTACTGTTGTCGGTCAGCTGATGAGATGTCTTCTACTGAGTGATGGTCATCTGATGACTTAAGAACACAAGCTCTTACATTGATGACGTGGGGTTATGGAAAGTAAACTTCCTACTGAAGATTAGTCCAACATTTACCCCGTACAGGACTTAGACAAAAACAATAATGAAAAACAAAATTTGTCTATCCTATTACATCATCTAGTCCTATCGACACTATACAATGAATACAAGCTGGGTTTTGGGATCTTCAATTGCATAGCATGAAATACTATGATTTCCCCCAATACTGTTTTCCCAAATATTACTAAGTATCCTCTACTGACTCATAACCCAACAATTTTCCCCTAATTGATGATGCCAAAACCTCTATGAATTCTAAGAATATTAAGTCCCAAACTACTGACATAATAAAGACTTCAGTAAAAACTGAGCAAATAACTCAAGGTAGTCAGCAGCTGAAAGATAGACATATCAGAGAAATGGTTATGTGAGTGTGTGTCATATCACTTCAGTGATCAGTTGTGATAACAAAGTCGTAAGACAATGAGTGATTGTTTGGCCAGAAGAAAGAACTGATATATATATATATATATATATATATATATATATATATATATATATATGAGAATGGATTACACAGTCCTATCTTCTATACAAGAGATAAAGAACTATTGCTATCGCCTGAACTTCTTGGTTTTGCTTTTGAAATCAGCAGACTTGGCAGCAGGAGGCTCCAAACCGTAAGATTTGTAGATTCTGGCATGGAGTGTTTGGATTTCCTCAAGATCACTGGGCTGCTGATGATCAAGATCGTTATGTCTTGCAGCCGCGTCGACCTCATCTTCTATCTCCTTGGTGCAGAGTACACCACGAGAGGTCATGGGGGGAGACAGTTTCCTGTAGGCAGGAGCAACGAGAGGCAGCTTCTCCTTTGCTAGGATCAGTTGAACTTGGGCTCTGAGGTTGGCGTTGGATTGATGAAGGAATTCATCGAAGAGTTGATCAGCCGGAACCTTAGTCGGATAGCATTGCAAAACGTAGTATCCCTTAATGAACTCGATCTTCAGTTTCTCCCATTCCTCGTTCAGGTTCCAAGGTATCCATTTGTCTGCATGGCGGTGAGGAGTCTTCTTCTGATAAGTAGCTCTTGGTGCGCCTCGCCTGTAGTACTTGGAAGACCTGGGCACCTGTTTCCTCCAATCGAGAACTGGTTCATTGGTCATTTTGTCAGTCAGCTCTACGATCTTGGCCAAATCTTCCAGTCTCTTTTTCTCTCTGAGGGCCGCAGCTCTAGTGTCTCCTCTCCGGAGATTCAGTCCCTGCTGCATCGCCTCCCAGGTGCCTCTGTCCTCTGCCTCCTGCTCAGGAGTAAGTTTAGGAAGATCTTTCATTCTCTGAGCAAGGGGCTGAAGGTCAGTATCAGAAGCAACCTACTCGTCCTGAGCATTTTTCTTCTTCTGCTCTTCCAGGAGCTTTTTAGCTTGGCTCTTGGATGCTCTGACACTAGGTTGTTTCTTCTTTTTGACCTTCTGAGCCTCTTCTTCAAGCTGTCGCTCATGGTCGAGCTCGTCCTGGAGCTTCTGAGCGACTTGCTTGTCATATTCCTCCTGCTCCGCTTTTGTTTTGAATTTGGGCGTCGGGGAAGGCAGAGGAGTTGATTCAATTGCCTTTTCCTTCCCCGGCCTTTGCGGTGGTAGAGGTTTGTCCTCTTGGTCCACGTATTGTGCGACCTCCTCAATGTGCTGCTGAGCCGAGGATCCTTCACCTGATCCTCCGGCCGACTCATGCACCTGCATGTTTTGGACAGTAGGGATTTGGACTTCGGGAGGGGGTACTGAGCTGGTTCCAGCTTGTGCAACTGAACCTTCCCCCTTGGCAATAATCCTTGCCTCTGCTTCTTCACCCACCTGAGCCGTTTCCGCCTCTACCCTATCTTCCCCCTTTTTAGCATCATCAGCCAGGGACAGACGAGTGCGGATGGCAACCACTTCCTTTTCTAGATTGAAAAGGATGGTCTTTATGGAAGTGGTGGTGGTGTCAAAGTCTCTGACTTCATCACAGTAATGCTCCCAGTCAGTATCCTGATCAGCGCGGATCTGCTGAATCTGGGCTCCTGTCTCCTGTCTTTGCTTTAGGAGTGATGCGTCAAGAGAAGCAGTCATTTCTGCTTGGATGAGCTTGAGGGCCGCCGCCTGAATTTCAATGGCTTTCTAAACCCAGGAGGTGGCCATCTTGTTGCGCTCATCCATAGCTTTCTGGACTGTGGCGAGGCTCTGAGTCAGCTACTCAGAAAACATTTTCTGTTGAGCTTGAAGGAGCTGCTGACTCTGAGCAGCCAGGGTCGCCTTCTGAGCGGCGAGCGCGGTCTCGATTATCTCCTGAATATTAAGAGATGGAGTAGGAGCTTCCGAGACCTTCTTCACTTCACTGGCCAGTCTGTCAACCGTCTCCGTCTGAGACTTAGTATATTGTGCCCACTTCAGGTGGACATCCTTAGCGAGGAGACGATTTTTGTCTCCCTGCTTCTTTATGGTTCTGTTGACAGACTTGGAGGACATGGAACCAATAGGCTTTATCTGATAGGAGCTGGTTCTGAGCCTTTGCTCAGATGCTGCGAGTTGTTTCTCTCGACTGGGCTTCGAGGCAACCGGGGCATCACCTGATGTAGATGGGGGAGGTGGTGATTTGCCCTTCTCGCTGGGAGTTTTACCCTCATCAGATCCTCCCTGGTCTGCTTCCTTGGGTGGTGCCTGATCCTCATCATCATTATCATCATCGTTATCATCATGATGGGATGGCTACGATGGGCTGCTGGCATTCTGTTCGGAGGACCTCAGGCTGAGAAGATAAAGCATTGTTGATCTCAAGTCCTCGAACGAGGCTAAGTCAGCGGGTTCCCCAAACCCAATTACTGACTGTAGGCTATGCTCTTCCGCCAGTAAGGATAGTGTTGTCTACTGCATAATCAGATCTTTGAGGATATCCCAGCTTAGGAACCTCAGCAGCATTTGCGTCCTTGCCCTGATCGCTATGTCGACCAGATCCTTATGATCAGAAATTTCGAGGATCTGTGCAGAGACTTCTCCTGTGGCTCGGAGACGAGTCGAAGGCAATTTCGTCCATTCAGGAGAGATCTCCTCAGTCGGTTCATCAACCTACTCCGGCTGAGTCTCCTCTGAACTGATACGCTGTACTTTGTCTTTCAGGGTTGCACCCTCTATTCCGGTATCAGCGTCCAGTATGCTTTCCTCCTGAGGTGGTGGAGGAGAAGCAGGCTTTGCTGGAACCTTAGACATTCCAGCCTTTGCAAGCCTCTTTTTCTTCGGTGGGTCGGCACGTGGAGGCAGTTCAGTAGTAGACCTCTTCAGTGCAGCTGGTCCACGGCCGACCGACTTCTCAGCAGCGGCTCTGGTTTTGAACTTGATGAGCTTGCTGTCGAAGTATCTTGAATCAGCAAATGATGCATGATTCGATACTGAGTCCTCTATGAGTATGGACATCTTCGTCCCATACAAGAGTTTTCCCACACTAATCAGTCTTCACTCTCCAGATTGTGCGGCGACAAACTTTTGTGCCTGAGCCTTCAGCTCAGTCATGTAGAACTCCATCCAGTTAACCTGGACACCATCAACGATTGCCATCATCAGCTGAAGTCTCGGCCTAGACAGCTGATCGAATGAGCCGGTGGCGCTCGTCAGTATGTGAGTGACGATGTAGGCGAGCCCGCTGTACTATGGCAACAGTTGGTTCTTCGGCAGAGCGGATTTGAAGGAGATATCGTCTCTCCCGCAGAAACGATGAACGTAGGAGTTGAGCTCCTTCTCCTTATATCCGGTCGGAGATATCCCATATGCAGGAAGGTCGAATGAGGCCTTCAGCGCTGCCCGAATATTGATGTCGGAGTGGCCGGATTCCCACTTCTGAGGGGCCACCTCCCTCATGTAAGCGAATTGGGATACCTCTCCGTCGGTACCTTCCACCGTACGCCAGTTGTAATAGACTTCAGCCACTTGGCGGGGGAGATACGACTTAGGATGCTTCGTTACCAGAAGCTCAAGGCCAGATGCTTCCAGAGCCAAAAATATGGGCTCTAGATACGGAAGGTATGCCTGGTGAAGGACCATCGTCGGCTCGAACTGAACCTTCGACTTGATGATCTCTTCAACTTGGGGTGGGGTCATAATGATCGCCATGAATATCTGCAAAAAGTTCGTTAGCATATGAAAATAGAGTAAGTTAGTTTGAGTTTAAGCAGAAGATGAAGAAATTACCGTAAATGAAGAGCTTGAGTGAAAAACAGAAACAGTTTGTAGGACATAAAAACTGAATGCAGAGAAGCTCTAAGGGTGAAAATGGCGAAAAGATAGATTAGAGGAGAAGACGAGTGATTTTATAAGAAATGAAGATCAACCGGTTTTAATCGGACGGTTGGGATGAAAACTCGCTTTTAATTACGAATGTGATCTGATGTTATAAACGAAATGATTACTAAGGCCGCCTCTAACCTAGACCCACGTAAGATATGCGCAGTTAAAGTAAGGTGAGAAGACATGCATTAAATGCGTTGCTGGCAGCATTAAAGTCTAAGCTTTTTAAATGAAAACGGTTTCTACTGACTTAAACCTTAAAAACTTAATGGCGGGAAATAAATGCTCATTAATCTACTGAGTGCAAACGACTGACATAATAAATGCGAGCATGCTTCTGAGAATATTAAGTATTTAAACTACGCAAACCTCTTCAGCTGAACTTTTACGATCAGCTGGTTACCGTTAAGACTCAGGAGGACATTTGTTGTACTCATAACTTCGTTCCCCCTTACTGTGTACCGTCTGATTCACTCAACTGAATCAAGGTACTGAGTCTTCTGACCTGTCATACTGTTTCATTCTACTGACTTGACTCAGTAGGATCCAGTAGACCTACCTCAACTGATAGTTCTCTGAATATGTTCTCAGCTAGTGGTTTGGTCAGTATGTCTGCCCTTTGTTTGTCAGTATAGATCTTCTCCATTCTGATATCCTTCTTCTCGACATGGTCTCTGATGAAGTGGTGTCGGATGTCCACGTGCTTGCATCGCGTATGAAGAACTGGGTTCTGAGTTATAGCAATCGCACTGGTGGAGTCGCAGTAGATGAGCACTTCATCCTGAGAAATTCCGTAATCTCGCAATTGTTGTCGAAGCCAAAGGATCTGGGCACATCAACTTCCAGCAGCCATATACTCAGCTTCAGTAGTGGACGTCGCCACTGAATGTTGTTTCTTTGAAAACCATGATATCAGCTTGCTGCCTAGGAACTGACATGTTCCAGAAGTTGATTTTTGATCTATCCTGCATCCTGCATAATCAGCATCAGAATAACCTGTTAGTATAAGATTATCATCAGCAGGATACCATAACCCTGCATCAGGTGTTCCCTTTAGATATCGCAGAATCTTCTTTGCTGAGTCCAAATGACTTCGCTTGGGATTCGCTTAAAATCTTGCACATACACCTACAACATAAGTTATATCAGGTCTGCTTGTTGTTAAATATAATAAAGAACCAATAATAGCTCTATAATCAGTAGAGTTAACAGAAGCTCCCTCTTTGTCTAGATCGATTTTGAAATTTGTATTCATGGGGATCTTGACTGGCTTGCTTGAGTCGCAGCCGAATCTTTTCAGGAGGTCTCGAGTGTATTTTGCTTGATTGATGAATATTCCTTCAGGTGATTGCTTTACTTGAAATCCAAGGAAGTAGTTCATCTCTCCCATCATGGACATCTCGAACTTCTCCTTCATCATTTTCTCGAATTGTTGACATATAGTCACATTCCTGCAACCGAAAATGATGTCGTCCACGTAGATTTGCACCAGTAGGATGTCATCTTCTGACTTTATGTTGAACAGGGTGCGATCTATTGTCCCCTTCTGAAAACCTTTCTGAAGCAGAAAGTCTGATAGGGTATCGTACCAAGCCCTGGGTGCTTGTTTTAACCCATACAGAGCTTTCCGAAGTCTGTACACCTGATGTCCCTGCTGAAAGCTGGGCGGTTGTTCCACATAGACTTCTTCCTTCAGTACGCCGTTTAGAAATGCTGACTTTACATCCATTTGATAGACTTTAAATCTTTGATGCGTTGCATAGGCTAGGAACAGACGAATAGCTTCCAATCTGGCGACTGGATCGAAAGTTTCATCAAAGTCTATTCCTTCTGCTTGACAGTATCCCTTGGCAACAAGTCGAGCTTTGTTTCTGACAATAATGTTGTTTTCATCTCGCTTGTTCTTGAAGACCCACTTAGTGCCGATCACATACTGATGTCTAGGTCTGTCAACAAGCTCCCAAACTTCGTTTCGTACGAACTGGTCCAGCTCTTCTTGCATTGCAATGATCCAGTCAGCATCGTTAAGAGCATCCACTATCGTCTGAGGTTCTTCTGTGGACAAGAAACAAGACTAAAGTGAGCTTTCTCCTTGACTTAATCTGGATCTCGTCATAATTGTTGCTGATGGATCTCCTATGATAAGATCATAAGAGTGAGCATCAAGCCATGAACGTCTGAGTTTGACTTCTTCTTCTGAGATTACTTCTGATGTTGATTATGTTCAGTAGAATCAACCAGGTCAGCTACAGTGCCTGTGGGATAGGTCTGAATTTCCTCATCGTCTGACTCATCATCCCAACAATGCTGGATCTTTTCTGCTTTGTCGTTTAGTGCGAGATCCTGTAGCTTGCTGCTGACATCTTCAGTATTTGTCTTCTTAGATTTCCTGTCCTCAGTAACAAACTCATCAAAGACAACATGAGGGTTTTCCTCCACGTGAAGAGTCCGATAGTTAAAGACTCTGAAGGCTTTACTGACTCGAGAGTATCCTAAGAATACTCCTTGATTAGATTTGCTATTAAAGACCTTCAACTGATCTTTCCCATTATTATGAATAAAGTATGGACAACCAAAGATATGGAAATGAGAAATAGAAGGAATTCTCCCTTTCCATAGTTCGTAAGGTGTCTTCATGTGTTGCTGTGTAAGCAGTGAGCGATTCTGAGTGTAGCAGGCGGTGTCAGTAGCATCAGCCCAGGACTTTGAGGGTAGTCCAGAGTCTGCTAGGAGCGTTCTTGCTGCTTCTTTAAGTGTTATGTTCTTACGTTCAGCAAGTCCGTTCTGCTGAGGGGTGCGAGCTGCTGATGTCTCGTGCTTGATTCCCTCCTTTTCGTAGTACTCTTTTACTAATGAGTTGAGAACTTTTGTTACTCTGTCTGAGTGAATTCTCTGTATCTTGATGTCCCTTTCCACACTGAGCTTCTTCAGCAGCTTCGGTAACTCAGTCATGACATCAGATTTGTTGGCTATGAAGATGACCCACGTATATCTAGAGTAGTCATCAATAACGACGAGGGCATACTTCTTGCCTCTTATAGTCACTGGAGAAACTGGCCCGAATAAGTCCATGTGTAGCAGTTGAAGGATTCCATTAGTGGAAGGTGACGGAATTGGTGGATTACTATTCTTTGTCTGCTTTCCCTTCAAGCATGCTTCACAGTTCCTGTCTTTGATAAACGATTCATTGGGCAGTCCTCTGACTTTAGAGTTCTTGGCTAGCTTGTTCATAGTCTTGAAATTCAGGTGACTGAGTCTTTTGTGCCACAGCCATCCTGTCTTATCACTGGATTTCGTCTGAGCAAGTAAGCAAGCCTCAGGTTCTGCGGTTTTCCAATTTGCAACATAGATATTCTTCCTCCGCGAACCTGATAACACTGTTTTCCCTGTAGATTTGTCAACAATATCACAGAAACCAACGTCAAAGATAACTCCATTCAGATTATCACAGAATTGACTGACAAAAAGGAGATTATGTTGAAGTCCTTCAACATATGTTACTCTTAGAACTGAAGCAATCCCAATGTTCAGTGTTCCATATCCCCTTGTATAGCCTTTAGAGTTGTCACCAAACTCAATTCTGGGACCATCTTCTTGTACATAGTTGGTCAGCAGGCTCTTTTGATATGTCATGTGTCTCGAGCAGCCGCTGTCCACAATCCAAGGGTCCTTATGCACCTGCAAAACAGAAACAGTTTTAAGTACCCTTTGGTTCAGTTTGGGTCCTTAAGTGTTAGTGGGTGATTTCGAAACCCAGATCTGTCTCGGGACCTTAGAAGTCTGAGACTTCTTCTTCTGAACCTTGTCAGCCTTTTTCTCCACAGGACTTGGAGATACTGACTTTCTGGCAGTTTTGGGTTCAGGAGCTTTCTTCTTCTGAGGCTTTGTGCTCCTCCTGACCCTGGGCTTATAATAGTACGAACCATACTATACTGGATGCTCATATAGTGGTTCATTGTACTGCTCTGCCCACCTGACCTTCTTGGTTCCCCCTGAATTTGATTGTGGTGTCCTAGGGCTAGAACCTTTGGTCAGTTGCTTCTTGTTGTTCGGCTGAGGTGCAATCATCTTCTGTTTGTTCTTCGCCTGAGGTGTTGATTCAGTGACCTGAACTTTTCCTCTGACGAACCTTTCAGCCAGCATATCTGAGCATTTTGATGTTGAAGTGGAAGCTTCATGAGTGTAGCCAAGTCCTTCTTTCATGACCGTTGGCCTTTGAGCTCTGAGCATACTTTCCAAGTTCTCCTTAGCTCCTAGGTACTGTTCAGTCATCAGTCCTCGCCAGACCTCATCACTTCTCCAAAGTGATTCATAATCTTTTTCAACTTCTGCGAGCTTCTGACTGAGTCGGGCTATTTCAGTATCTTTCTCAGAATTGTCCTTGGTCAGAACTGATAGCTGAGTTTCTTGAAGTTGAGACATAGTCATAAGAGATTTAATATCTTCCTTGAGTCTCACAACCAGATTCTCAGAATCAGTAGAGACCTGACAATCAGAAGAAAGTCTCTGATTCTCAGCCTTTACCTGTTCTAGTTCCTGAATGGTTCTGCTGAACTCTCTGCTCAGCTGAATCTGCTCCTCTAGTAGATCATCCTATGCTTGTACCACGTCTAGAGGTTCATCTGTGACCGAGAACGTGTCGTGTGTGTTGTGTGAAGAAGAGGTTATGTTAAGTTTCGAGTTTACCTCTGCCTCTTCTCCAGCCATCAGACAATATTATGTTGTTGATTCAGGATCTGATTCTCCGATCTCAACAGTGACAAATGCAGCTTCGTCTTCAAAAGAATACATGAATGTATCTTCCTCGATTGAGTCATCGGATATCTCTCCGGCGATGTAGGCCTGCCTCCTTCGGGCAAATTTCTCTCGTCTGGCCTGCCGTTCTGCTCGTTGAGCAGCTGAGAGTTCGGACAGTCGTATTGATAATGTCCCTCCTTCTTGCAGTTGTAGCACATAGAGGTTCTGCCGCCTTTTCCAGCTGAGTCGTTGGATGGACTTGCAGCAGGTTCTGCGTTCCTGCAATCAGTAGAAGGTTTAGATTCTTCCCTTTTTCGATAATCCTTTTTACCTGAGGGAGAATCTCTGTGATATTTCTTCAGCTTCATGACTCTTTCTTTTTCTCTTTGATATTTGAGAGCCATGAGTGCAAGCTGGTCAGTAGCAGATGTCTCGGAGAACTTAGCATCAGTCGTAGCTACTGCTTTGCTAGAAGAAATAAGGTTGGCTCCAGTTTTGCTGACTGTTGCTTTGAAGGCATGATCTATCTGTATGTCAGCTGGAGCACTGGAACATCGTTGGGGTAGGCTGTGCTCAAATTCCTCCGTCTTTAATTCTGAAAATATAACATCAGGAGTTAGAGCATTAAGATTTGAGCGACGTAAATAAGTAGCAAAAGGAAGCCACTTCAGTCAAGGCAACGCTCTCAAGATCTTCGTGTTCATCTCTTTGTTGGTGAACGTCCTCCCCAGCCCGTTGATCACATTGATTTTGTTGGTAAATCTGACGCTTAGCTCGTCAATGGTCTCGTTGGGCTCCATGGCAAATGTATCGAACTTTTGTAGCTCTAGCTCGAGCTTATTTTCTTTGATCTGCGGGGTTCCTTGGCTCAGTACGGCCAGGGCATCCCAAAGTTCTTTTGCCGTCTTACAGTCTTATACCCTCCCGAGGTGTGAATCACTGAGTGTAGGCAGGATTGCATTCCGCATAACTCGGTCGAGGTTGTGCAGCTTTTTCTCTTCTGGCGTGAAGGCTGATTTGTCTTTTGCAACTTTAGCACCAGTCTGTGCTCCTACACCTCCCACAGCTGCAAACTGTACGCTGTCGATCATGGGAATGATGGGTCCTGTCTCTAGGACGTCCGTCAGGCTGTCATGCAGCGATATAAGGTGCGCCTCCATTCTCACGCGCCATACCGTATAGTTCTCTACCGAGAACATCGGTACCATCTGAATACCTGACATGTCAGACATTATGGGTGACAGTATAAGGATGTATGAAGAGATGCTTGTGCAGTGAAAAACGTTTTCAGGATCTGTTCGAGAAGACTAGTAGTTTTAGAACCGATGATCAGAAGAACACCGTCGCTCTGATACCAATTGTTGGTCCGGAGACGAGAGTCAGGTGTAGAGGGGGGGTGAATACACCTGAATGCTGTTTCTTTTTCTCAAACGCGAAGGACAGCTGAGCTGTAGGTTTCTACTGATGAATAGTACCAAATAGTAACCTTCTGATCGCGGGTCAGAGTGTGCCAACTACTGAGTCTCTCCTACTGACTTTTGTCAGTACTTGATTCTCAGTCGAAGACGTGGTGCGGATAAGTGTGTAGGGCCCGGAGATTTCATCTCAGTTGAAAACGTGATTTTCACAAGTTAAATAGTTTTGGCTAGTGCACTTTTCGAATATGTTTTATGCAAGATATGAGTTTGTAAGATATTTGTATGCAATGCAATAAAACAGTAAACGACACAAGCAATTTTTAACGTGGTTCGGATACGCAAGATCCTACGTCCACGGTCCTGCTGAACAGGAGGTCTTGTTGATTTATCTAAGCAAGCCTCAACAAGGTATCTGTGCACTGGACAGACCCTTCTAAGTTATAGTCCTTAGCGACTTTACAAATCAAACCTAAGTTTGAAGGGGAGGGGATTTTCTCCAACTATGAAGGAGTTCTTACAATAAGAACAGTCACTAAATGTGAACTCCTTCGAGATTCTAAGCTATAGATATAAACGATTGAGCTTAGATAGAGAAGAGGGATCTAAAGAAAGAAACTCTAGAGAGAAGAACTAAGAGATATTCTGTTAGGCAAGTTCTTCGCTGGATCTTCTTTGAATGCGCTAGAGTGTTTCGAAAGCTTGAGCGTATTGTCCCTTTGATATCCCGTGCGTGGAGCTCGAAAGTGCTTCTCTATTTATAGTTGTGACCCAGGCATTTGCCCGTTGGAGAGGGTGATGCCACGTGTCACAAGCGTCCAAGGAAAACGGTCATATGTTCGAATTGTTGCAGCAGAGTTGTTGGTTACTGTGCATGAGAGCAGCTTTAGTAGGTCAGAGCAGGTAGAGCTTAGACGGCTTCTCATTGGTTGAGGTTTGTGGTAGGTGAGATCTGTCAGACATCGGTCTTCATCGGAGTTGACTTTCACTCATCCTCGTATGATCTTCTGCTGACTTTCGAAAGATGTTAAAAGTTGGGTCGTTTCCTGTCGGATACAGTAGACCTGATATGGTCTTTGTCTTCTTCGTCTGAGTCGGCTGATAGTAAATATATTACTGAGTGTAGTCAGATGATGACTCTGAAGGTACTGAGCTTTTGAATAATGAGTTCTTCTACTGATGTCGGTCAGCTGATGAGATGTCTTCTAATGAGTGATGGTCATCTGATGACTTAAGAACACAAGCTCTTACATTGATGACGTGGGGTTCTGGAAAGTAAACTTCCTACTGAAGATCAGTCCAACATTTACCCCGTACAGGACTTAGACAAAAACAATAATGAAAAACAAAATCTGTCTATCCTATTACATCATCTAGTCATATCGACACTATACAATGGATACAAGCTGGGTTTTGGGATCTTCAATTCCATAGCATGAAATACTATGATTTCCCGCAATACTATTTTCCCAAATATTACTAAGTATCCTCTACTGACTCATAACCCAACACCAATCATGTCTAGTTTGACAGTCTTTAATAGACCGCGGTTCAGGATCCTCATTTAGAACTTCAAGAGCCATATTAAAGGCGAAGTTATCATCCACGACGATATTTTCTCTCTCCAATATCTTATTAGAAGATAAGTAATTTATTGAGATCTCATGATTTTCAGGAACTACGTTATTTTGATCAATAATTTTCGTCATTATTTGGTTCGTGTCTTGTGCCTTTCTCTTTCTAGACACAGAATCTTTGGAACCAATTGGTCGACCATGTTTTTGACGAACATTAGATTCATTTACTACCATTGTTGTTTGTCCTTTAGGGATACTAATTCCAGCAGGTGTATTGACAGCTGATGTGTAAGATAGTGTCACTTTTCTTGTATCTATGAAAGCATCAGGACTTTGATTTGCAATCTTTTGCAAATGAATTATTTTTTCAACTTCTTGTTCGCATTGATTACTTTTGGAATCAAAATGTGATAAGGTTTTTTCATTCCAAGAGATTTCCTTTTGCTTTTTTGGATGTAGGTTGGTTCCACCTAATGTTGGAAATGTCATTTCATCAAAATGACAATCTGGAAAACGTGCAGTAAATAAATCACCCGTTAAAGGTTCAAGATATCTTATAATCGAAGGCGAATCAAATCCAACATATATCCCAAATCTTAGTTGGGGACTCATTTTCGTACGTTGTAGGGGTGCAATTGGGACTTGGACAACACAACCAAAAATTTTTAAGTGAGAAACATCAGGTTATCTACCAAAAATAATTTGCATTGGGGAGTATTGTTGGTTGGCTATTAGCCGAATCCGAACTAATGATGCAACATGCAATATGGCATGTCCCCAAGCCGAAATTGGGAGTTTTGATTTCATAAGTAATGGTCTAGCAATAAGTTGAAGACGTTTAATAAACGCTTCTGTTAAACCATTTTATGTATGAACATGAGCAACCGAATGTTCAATCTCAATCCCAATAGCCATACAATAACTATTAAATGCTTGAGATTGAAACTCACTAGCATTATCAAGACGAATCCTCTTGATTGGATTGTCTGGGAATTGAGCTCTCAATTTTATTATTTGAGCAAGTAGTCTAGCAAAAGCTGCATTTCTACTAGAAAACAGACATACATGGGACCATCTAGAGGAAGCATCAATCAATACCATAAAGTATTGAAATGGTCCACATGGTGGATGTATAGGTCCACAAATATCTCCTTGTATTCTTTCCCAGAAATATGGAGATTCTATATTGACCTTCATGTAGGATTGACCAATCAAGCCATCAATGTTGTCGTTTGGGTCATCAAAGAAATCAGAGACATCTAAGTGACTTAGAGTAACACTCAAACCGTCATAGTCAAGGACATTGATCTCATTCTTTACTTTTTCCTTGATCGAATTCTGATACAGATCAACAAGGTACTTCGCCGTACGACATGCACGCGACCAATGCCTATTCATGCCACATCGATGACATTTATCCTCCGTTTTGGATGAATTGTGATCTTTGGATGTCTTAGACCTTTTGTTGCTCGAGTTTGCGTGGTCAAGACTACTATGTCGGCGACCACGCCCACGACCACGACCACGCCCACGTCCAGGTTGGTTTGAACGACCATGCCCATTTGTTGCATTGACTTCAGGCAATGCAGAGGAACCGGTGGGTTTTAACTCGTGGTTTTTCATGAGCAATTCATTGTTCTGCTCGGCAACCAATAGGCAAGATATAAGCTCAAAGTACTTTTTGAAACCGCACTCCCTATATTGTTGTTGTAGAAGCACATTTGAAGCATGAAATGTAGAGAATGTTTTCTCAAGCATCATTTCATCAGTGATTGTTTCTCCACATAGTTTCATTGTGGGGCTAATTCTGAACAGTTCATAATTGTATGTCTCACAGATCTGAAATCTTGCAGTCTAAGATGCGTCCAATTGTATCGAGCTTTAGGAAGGATAACCGTCCTTTGGTGATCAAACCTCTCTTTGAGGTTGCTCCACAATTCGTATGGATCTTTGACAGTGAGATACTCATTTTTTAGATCACCATGAAGATGGTGACGAAGGAAAATCAGTGTCTTTGCGCGATCCAACGGGGATGCGTTGTTTCCTTTTTCTATAGTCTCTCCCAGAGCCCTTGAGATCAGATGGATCTCGGCATCAACAATCCATGACATATAGTTTTTGCCAGATATATCAAGTGCAACGAACTCAAGTTTGGTGATATTTGTCATTTGCGCAACTCTTTTGTTAGGAGAGCTTTGTGCTTCTTCTGAAATAAGAGCTTCTCGTGCTGATAACGTGTTATAAACTATATGGAATGAGGGAATAATAGAGAAGACGGAAAAAATAGATGTATTATTATGAGGGTGGAGACCTCTATTTATAGAGTACAAGATAGGCTCTTAGGATTTAGATATGATCATCATGTATATAGTAAATCTTATCTACAACATTAACTATATTTATTTCATTTAAAAATACTTCAATTAAATCATTTAGTTTATTAATGATTAATATGAAATCGTGATTTGTCCATAAAATTGTCTAATATTGAATGCAATTAGAGGGCAGATTTCGTCACTGTAAAAATCATTTTTGACTTGTCAGAAGGTTTAAATGAGAGAGGCCGTAATTATTAAATAGAAAATGTCAAGCCCAGCCCATATCTATCCATAAACATTAAACGGCGACGTGGCTGTCTGCTGCCTTATCTCATTACAGCAAATTCAGCAAATCGAGCTCTGAACAGGGGCTGAACAGGGAAATACGAAAATCGGACAGGGCCAAAACCGGAAAGTAATTAAACACGCGCGGGAACGAGAGCCGTTGCTCTCCCAAACACCAAAATGGCGCCAAAATGTCAAATCTCAAATATTTCAGCTGCCCGGTATTTTCACGGGCAGCCTCCAAAAACGAATTTCTCAAAATTCCAATCATCACCCACCCAATTTCCCCACACAAACTGCAATTTCTGCACAAGTATACCCCCTTTTAACGTCTCTTATTAGGTTTTTAATTCACTCTCTCCCTCTCCCTCCCTCATATAAAATCACATATTTTGCCGCCTTCACTCCTCCCCTTCAAAATCCCTTTTTCTCTTTCCCTTTTCTCAAACCCCAAACACCAAAGAATTAGACTGTCCATACAACACAACTAAGAAAGAATTAGACCCTTTTCTCTTTCAGCTTATTCTCCTAGTCATTCTTGATTTCCACCAAAAAACAACCCCTTTCCCCCCGCCCCCCTCAATTCTTGCTGAAAAAGACTCGATTTTGAGCCCAAGAATTTATTCCCTCCTTGTTATTCCGACATGGGTTTCTCGAAGAAGCATCAAGTCGAGATGGGCAAAGATTCAGAACCCAAGAAATGGGTCATAGCCGGAATCGCAATTAGGGCTCCATTAAAACCGATTTCCACGAAAGCCCGAGACGACTGCAGCGAAGACGAAGGCTCCTGCTCGACGACCCCGACGGCGCGTGAGTCAAGAATACCGGAAAAGCTCCCCTGCCCTCCGGCGCCGAGGAAGCGCCGCCCGGCTTCCACTTGTCATTTCAATGGAGGACGAGAGTTCTTTAATCCACCGGAGCTGGAGTCCATATTTATGTGCCACGCTGGCAGAGCGAAGTGAAGTGGTGAAATAGCAATAGTAAGGTTTTTTAGTGGTGAAGGGTTTAAGCAAAACCCATGCTTTAATTATTACTTTTTTTTTTCTGTTTAATTTCTTGGTTTTCAGTTTTAATTTGTTAGCAATCTTAGAAAATTTCAGTAGTTTAGCAGTTTGTAGTGGCTTTGTGCTTTGATTATAGTAATAATGTAATGTATAAATACAGTATTTTTTTGGTCAATCAAGAAATTGGAGCAAATTCTTAATTGTTAAGTAGCTATATGTGATTGTTTTGCATTCATATATTTCAGCTCACTTGCTAAATTAGTTCTAAAACCCCAACCTCAATTTTCAATAATGCACGAAACAGAGCATGCATGTGCACGGTGCGTGCGTAAGAACGGGGACAAAAGACTAATCCAATTATCCAATAAAGAAAAGCAAGAAAGTTTAAATCTTTTTCATGGTAGAAAATGGTTCAGAAATTCTTGATTTTTGACCCAATCCACCAAATTCCTCCCTAATTCAGCCAAAATAAAGAAAAGAGAAAAATAAAAAATCCAAAAGATAATGGGTGGGCCCAGATGGGCTAAATGGACAGAGGCCAAGTGAAGGTCCTCGTAATGCTTGAATGGTTGTATTAAAAAGGACAAGCACTTGCATAATTGAGCGTGTTAATTCTGGAGAATCCTATGTGGGGTTTTTATGACTTCAAGGCCCTCTCTCTCTCTCTCTCTCTCTCTCTCTCTCTCTCTCTCTCTCTCATTTGTAGTGGCCCACATCATATTTCCCTATGAACTCCCTTTTATTTATTTTTTCATTTAATATCGCACAGTTCCTTACATCACATTGTATCTATTTAGAAACATACCCACCTTGCCATCGGCAGTTTTGAGTGTGGATAACAAAATTTATCTATTTATTTAATTTATCTCGAAGGGCTTTACCAATTTTTTTCCTAACTTATTTAGTGCTACTAAATAAAGGTTGTGGTAATATATCAATCTATGCTATTTGACTATTACAATTACAAAACTACCCATACATTTAAAAACTATCCATTATATACCCAAAATTTACTAAAATATCCCCATTTTTTCATTTTTCTCTCACTAAAATATCAGGCCATGATCGGACCAGACCGATCGGACATGCCCGATCATGGCTCGGTATGATCGGCCTTTGTGATAGGGCATGACTGATCATGCCTTGTGATAGGGCATGACCGATCATGCACAAAATTCAGTTGTGATCGGCCCTTGGTCGGGCGTGTCCGACCGGTCGGACCCTGATCGGGTCCTCTGTTCACGTGATCGGACCATCCCATAGTAGGAGTATTTTCGTCTTCTTGGGTATATAGTGTAGTTAAATATAAGAATTGAGTATAAATATTTTTATCTTTTTCCAAATGGGCATTTCACCGCCGGACTCCATAAAGGTTTATGTATAAGCAAAACCAATAGCCACAAGATCAAACCAGACGTGTGGAGTCTCCGATACATCTTTGATGAGAGAGAGAGAGAGGGAGAGAGGAGAGAGAGAGAGAGAGAGAGAGTTGTCGTCATTGCGTCAATCACACCCGCAATCTGCAAGCTAAGTCACAACTGTTCAGAAAAAAAAGATTTCAGTTAAGGCACGACATTGGGCTTTTACTTTGTACGCAACGATCAATTCAAGAACCCAACTTTCATTTTCACACATACAAATGTTTTGTGTGTGTGTGTGTGAAGGGACATCAAAATTCCAACTACGTGTATATTACATCATGATTTAAGTCAACGCGTTTTTAAGGATTAGACATGAATTAGCAACCTTAAATCATTGCCATAAACCATCAAGCAGCCCTACTTGTTGTTGGTAGTGGAGCGGTAGGAAATTACATTAATTAAACAAAAGTGGTTTTTTTCTTGGCTTCTTGTTTATTGTTTATTAATTCAAAAGGTGATCAGTGAAAGTGAAAGTTAAATTTAAGGCTAGCTCCTTAGTATAAACAAAGTTATTTTCTTGGGATCAACATCATTTTGTGCACTAAGTTAACTAAAGTTTAGGGCTTGTTACCTTTGTCACACTCCTCACTATTCATGCACACTTAAACAAATCTTTTACTTTTCAAATTTTTAAAAATCAACCAATATTACAATATTTCCATTTAATTAGAGTTCATACAAGCTTGTAAGAATCTTAAAAGAAGGGCAGAAGTAAAAAAAAATCAAAGGATGTTAATTAACGATAGTATTATCTATATGCACACATCTTCATAATTTGTATATCTCGAGTATAAAAAGAATAAGGATAGCAATTTTGCGGGTCGGGGCCGGGTATCATTGGACCCGGACCCGCCCCGAGCCTTAAAAAATGAACCCGAAACCGCCCCGTGGACCCGCACGGGTCCTGAATTTAGGACCCGCCCCGCCCCAGACCCGCAAATATTTTAAGTATTAATAAAGTTTGAATTATATTTCCACAATGATTCAAACTCAGGTCATCTAAAAATTTACAAACACTCTTGATCACTAAACCAACAACTTATTTGGTAAATTTAGATAAACATAAAATATATATATAATTTTAAAGTGTTATTTTATTAATTTTAATTTAAAACATAAATAAAAATGTAGTAACTTTAATCAAATATAATGATTGTAGTAAACATGACTTATTTCATGTGAAAAATAAAAATAAAACACAAAAACAAAATCATCTTTCAAATATATTTTGTAGCATTTATTCATCAGATTTCTTTAATTTTTTTAAATATACTTTCATATGTTATGATTCTTATTAAAGTATGAATTTCTTATGTATATGTTATGATTCTTATGAACTTATGAATGAAGTTTATGAATAATATGAGAGTAGTTTTTCATTTGTTATAAAAAAAACTCAATTGTAAATTTGTAATTTTTCATTAGTCATAAAGAATTTAAAATTGTTAATTTATAATTTTTCATTAGTTCATGAATACTTATTTTTAATATAGATAATGTTAATCTCATTTTCGAAATACATTTTCATGATTAGAAAATAGAAATTTGAATATAATATATTGAAATCTAGAAAGTTAATAATTATTGTATTTTTATTAGATGTATATTCACTTGTTATAAAAAGTTTTCAATTGTAATTGTTTCATTAATCATAATTGTATTTATACATATAATCCATTTCAATTAAAGAATAGAAAATTAGAAATAAAAAATAATTTTAAATTTAAATTTTGGAAATATGAATATTAATTTTATTTTCAAAATACATGTCCGTAATTACAATTTGAATATAGTATATTGAAATCTAGAAAACTAATATTTATATTTTATGAACTAAATTTTTGTTAGATGCATACATTTTTTTTTATTTTAGTATGTCATATTCTTATATATAATTATATATGTAAAATATTAACAAATGTGAACATTAGCTCAAAAGGCATAAGTGCATGAAAAAAAATTATTGATGCGGGTTTTAATTTCACAAATAACATTTTTACACTTCTAAATTCTAATTTGTTACGGGACGGGTCTATACGGATCTATATGGGGCGGGGCGGAGCGGGTCCGCGGCAGGAATCGGAACCGCCCGAACCCGATACGGGTCGGGTCGGGTCAGAAACCACCCCACACTCATACGGGGTGGGTATTACCCGTCTCATTGCGTGCGGGTCCAGGTTGGGTCCGACGGATCCGGGTCCTTTTGCCATCCCTAAAAAAGAATGTTATCTATGAAAAATATGAATTAGAAGTTCGAGTTTCAGTTTTTCTATACAAAACCCGATTCTAATTTTTATATGTTAGAAATTTGCCAGATTTTTGAAATAAAATACGACATTGATAATCAAGAACTATTGATAGTTAATTAATTTGTTTTTTCATTGGATTCCTTAGCAGATTGAGGAACAGTATCAATCTCATACTGTTGTTTCCTTGTAGGAAGCAACATCTGTAAATGTATATAAGAAAATTAAAAAAAAGTACCTACCTTTTTTTTTTTTACGAGGAACCCGCAGCCGCTACCTTTGGTGCGCACAGGGTAAACCTCGCTCCTGTGCAATAGCCTGCAAACCACACAGAAGAGTTAAACCACCCTTAATGTGACAGGGTGACAGACTCACACATAGCGTGTCCAGTGGGAATTGAACCCATGACCTATCGGTCTCGGGCCACCCACCTTCACCGCTATGCCATCCCAAGGGGACAAAAAAAAAAAAGTTACCTACCTTTGTTTTACTCAATAATTGTTATCGGTTTCTTATCCTTTTCTACCCTTGCTGCAATAAAGAGGGTTAATAAATTGATTGAACAACACTGCCATAAATATATAATATAATGTTTGACTGTATAATTTCGTTTTGGGCTCCAATTATTGATGATTCCATCCAAAAATAACCATATAAATTAATAATGATATCTTTCGTAGTTGTGAATTTTAATGTGGTGATGATAGAGATATAATTAAATAGAAACAAATAGTATAGATATTTGGCAACATCAATTCTCACTTAGGAATTGAGTAACGTCAATTTTATCTTTTATCTTCTACTTTGCTTTTCTTTTCTTTTTATTACCATCAATATTGAGACAACAGCTTAAGGATGAAAGTGGCTATGAATGTAAGTTTGAAGACAATTTAAGGGAAAAAATGGTGTACCCTTTCATTAATTAGTCATGTCTGGTTTTTTTTGAACACAAATTAAGAAAATGATATTACATGATATATATTTTTTAAGTTTTATATAATTATGACCGTAACTTTTCAACTTTTTTACAAAAAACACATTACTAACAATACACTTTTTCAGGGATATAAAACGGGACGGAAGGAGTATATACTTGTAGAACAAAACATCAAATTAAACGAAATAGAAAAATGATTACTATAATTAAGGGTCAGAAGCATTTACTGTTATTTCAAACCCAAGTACAATAAGAGATCATCATTCATGAAAATCAAATCTTATAATTGGTGTGGTATTCAATGAATGAATATAAATGCATGGATAATAATGTACAGTGAGCGATGAGATAGAAAGAGAAAATGATGAAACAATATTAAACATGCACACATGGGGTTGGGAAGAATCCTATGATGCGAGATAAAATATTCTAATTTTAGAAATATTATTCGCTATTATTACCAGCAAATATCAAATCTTCTCGTGCCTTTTCATGCGGGCTGACGGGTGGGGCCCGTTTCATTTTATCATCTTTTTTTTTTTTTCATCTTCGGTGCACGATGCGGGTCATGAACCGTTAGCCCTGCCCCCGCCTCGGAGTCCCTGCCCGTCCAAACTGCCCGGAAATGGTTTTGGCGGGAAATATGGCGGTGCTGTTTTCGAGTCCGCGCCAAATATTTGAACCCCCGCCAAACGCGGTGGTTCGGCTTCGACCGGTCCGATTGTGACCGTTTTTTAGACTCACGTGTTGCTGATATTAATATTAAGCTTGTACATTTAAAAGTTTAAATTACTTGTATAAAATTAATAATCGTTATTGTGTTCATAATTGTTATTTCGGTATTAAAGTATTTACTGGATATCAAATTTGATAACCTCTCACACATTACACATCAAACCAACTTCATAACTCATTCGAAAATAAACTTTTATATTTATAATTTTGTTTTTAACTTCATTAGTTCGTATAAGAAATACAAAGAATTAATATAAAATTCTAAACATCTCGTGGATACCGAACCAAACAACAGCCAAAAAAAAAAAACTTTTTTATTTATTTAAAAAACCAAAAGTATACAAAAAGTAATATATTATATAATACAATTAAATTTCGTCTCGCGAGAAGAAATGTAAAATAAAAAAAATGAAGCAGAGAGAGAAATGGGCCATGAAGTCGCTTACGAATCTTGAAATTTTAAAGAAAAAGAAAAGGTTTTGGGCCGGTCCCATTCATTGGGTTGTGAAAATTTCCAAAAGCCCATAAATAATTTTAATTTGGAAAGATCCCCGATATGTATTAAGATTTAAGATAAAGAATTACCATAAATCAACAATAATACCGAGATAGATAGATAGATATTCATAATCATAAAAATCAAATCTAATAATTAGGCTGATTTTCCGGTAGAGAGTTGCTAGCATCATCCTATTAAAAAGGATCTTACCGGCCTCCACTCCAAATTTAATTTCTCTAAACTGCAATGCGATTCTCTTGTTTCCCACTCCTCCTTTACCTCCTCTTCCTCCTACTCTTCGTCTACCAAGCGACGACCTTTTCCACCTCCCGCCGCCACGTCTGCGAAACCATCACACTCCTGGTGCCTAAAACCACCCACCCCGGCCTTGAGACCAGAACCACCGGTTCATTCAATTGGTACGTATTACTTTTATGCCCTTTTTCTCTTCCTCACTCTTTCTGTTAATTTGAATTTCTTGTTAATTTTTGCCGGTTTGATT
This sequence comes from Lavandula angustifolia, assembly GCA_028984105.1. Lineage (NCBI taxonomy): Eukaryota > Viridiplantae > Streptophyta > Magnoliopsida > Lamiales > Lamiaceae > Lavandula > Lavandula angustifolia. The sequence continues at coordinate 16,142,822 of CM054824.1, forward strand.
AAGGTCGTGGGATGGTCACATTACACAGTCTTTGCTGCCGAAATTCGAAAACGCAAGAAGCCGTTTATCAACCGGCGCACTCTTGAGGTCCTTTACCGCCGCCCCGTCCGACGAGGCGAATTTTATCTATTATCAGAAAGGTGTCACGGTGGCAGATGTCAAGGATGTCAAGCTTTATATAGACAAAATTGAAAGATTTCAAAAATCAGTCAATCGTAATCTGGACGAGTTTGACATTCATCGAGTTTCGGCAGTTAATAGCGGAGGTAAGTTTATTATGTTTACGTTATGCATGTTATTTATTTGTTTAGTTGGAGATTTTGGTAATTTTCGCTTATGGTGTAGGAAATATGTTCTCTTCGTTGGTGGGAGTACAGTTCATGGTGCCACGTGGCGACGGCCTTGTCCACGTCCCCATCACGGACTTTAATGACTCAAGCGACGTACAAATAAAGTTGGCCTCCATTGCAAACAAGTTGGACAAGAGTGGCTCTTTTGTACACTTTTACATAGCAAGAGCTACCGAGATTGACTATGACGTCATCTCCGCGAATGTTCTAGAACCTTCGTCAGATAAGATTTTTGTTGCGTCAATATCTCCTCCTTCGCGCGAACATATCCTCATCCGAGCGGTATTCTCCGATGTGGGAGGATTCACTATTCAAAGTCGCAATATTTCGATAAACGCTGAAGTTATCAGACATTCCAACACAACACTCATGATAACCCTAACCCGCGAACGCCCATGTCGAAGTCAACTGGGATCCGCTAGACCGGAAGCACCTGACTGCTAGGCATGTCCTCTATGGCCTTCCTGCTACGATGAAATACAACCGGACCGCTGACGTGGATTGCAGTGTTGAAGATCCGCTCGTCTTCTCGATTCTTCTAAGAGTCGAGGAGAAGGAGAAAGGAGTTACCGTCATACAGGAGTTGCTTCTTGGCATTTTTCTAGCTATAGTAGTTACTTTCATAATCTTGATCATACAGGGACCAATCGCCCTACCGGTAGACCCGCCGCGCCACGTCGACCGTGGCCGGTCCCCACCGTGGCGGTACTGATACAGGATTTAAGTTTAAGTTTATATATTCTCGTGTTAGAGAATATTGTTTATTAGCTTAAATTCTTCTATTTGTTAGATTAGATTGAATTAGAGGTTGTTGAATTTCGGACCGACTTGTGACCCATTCTCTATGCACCCTTGAATACCTCACCCATTCGACAAGATAATTAATTATGACAGAAAAAGTTAAAAAGGTTATCTCTCTTCCCAAACAAGTGCTCCCTCCAAAAACAAACCACAAATTTCCCGTAACTTTCTTCCTTCTCAAATTACTCAACTAAATCAGCCAAGTTTTTGTGATTTATGTCCATCTGGAAAAGCTAATATAATACACTCATTCATTTCAAAGTATTCTTGTGATTAACTATATCGATGATGACATATAAAAAAAATAATACTAACACAAAACATAAAAAAAACATATAGAAAACTGAAAGGTTAAAAGAATACTTGATGAGATCTTCAAACTTAGAATCTGGAAGTATGGTATTTCATCTGCAAAACTCTGTTGGATCGAATTTGTGTCTATATGGATATTGGGGTTTTTTTTAAACCCTAATTTTAAGAATTTGGCTGATTTAGCTCAGTAATTTGAGAAGGAAGAAAGTTACAGGAAATTTGTGGTTTTAGGAGGGATTGGAAAAAAGAGAATTTTGGGGATTTTGTTTTGAGGCATTTCTACTATTGGCCAAATAGTAGAAATGAAAAACAAATGTAGCCTATAACTAAAACAAAACACAAAAATTGTCATTTAGTCTTTATCCGGCGGAGGGCCGATGGAGGTCCGATGGAGTCTATCGACCCTCCATCGGCCCTGAAGAAAAAAATCTAAAACCCCCGTCGACCGAGCAAATTCATCGGCCGAGTCACTGAATTCTGCAGAGACAATTACCAGGGCCGAATCGGCCCTCAACATATTTTTAACAAAAAAAATGTTAAGGAGGACCATCGGCCCTCAACTAATTAAAAAAAAGAAAAAAAAAAGAAAAAAGTTCAGGAGGGCCATCGGCCCTTAACTGAGAAAAAAAATGTTAAGGAGGGCCATCGGTGTTAAGCAAGCAGGGCCATCGGCCCTCAATGGCCAACATTTGAAATAACTTCTTTTTTTTTTTAACATGTTGAGGGCCGATGGAGATCGGCCCTCTATCGGCCCTCCATCGGCCCCTGACATTCTACGCCCACAAGAGGACAAAATGGCTAGATATGTATTTTTGTTTAGTAAAAGACTAAATTTGTTTTTCGATTTATTCTTTTGGCTAACAATGAATATTAACACTTTTGTTTTTGGAGGGATGGACTTGTTTGGGAAGAGAGATCACCTTTTTAACTTTTTCTTTCATGATTAATTATCTTGCCACATGGCATGTCATGAATGGGTGGGGTATTGAAGGGTGTATAGAGAATGGTTCATTGAAGCCGCTTCGGTTATGATTGACTCAAATTTTAATTCAAAGGAAATTAAATTATACTCCCTCCGTCCCATTATTTATGTTCCATTGGGACTGTGCACGGTAATTAAGATAGTGGAGGTAAATGTGTAAAGTTGTGGTGTAAAAGTATAAAGGGGTGGGGTCCACTTGCATAGATTGATTGTGGTCCACTCATTTATTTTCTTATTTTGTATGGGACATAAATAATGGGACAACCAAAAAAGGCAAGTGGGACATTAATAATGGGACGGAAGGAGTATCTCATATTGGATAATTAATGAAGTTTATCATTATTTTTTTCTTATAAGTAGATTGATTCCCTCATTATTTTATACACACATTTACGAATTAGTTTTTTGGTCTAGAAACATATTTCGGAGATCGAATCTGTATTATCCTCTTTTATAGTGAATTTTCTTCCCTCCGCCCGTGGACGTAGGTCTATTGACCGAATCACGTAAATTCTTGTGTTCTTATTTTATTTATTTTCTCGTATTTCATGTACTCGTATTTAATAACAAGTGGTATCAGAGCCAAGGTTTGGCTCGTGTTGTGACAATGGCAATAACAAAGATTGTGCTCGAGAAATTTGAAGGCTTTTGAAGGAGGTGTTGGCTCGTGTTGTGATAATGGCAATAACAAAGATTGTGCTCGAGAATTTTGAAGGCTTTTGAAGGAGGTGGAGCATGTTTGAGGAGAAGGCACCATGACGTGAAGTTTCACGTTATCGGAGTACCGTTTGCCAAGGAAGATTAAATGAGGGATGATTTGAGTTCTGATGATTTAAATGATGGATGATCTTTATAGTTGTTCGAGGGACGCTGCGACTTTATTGGTATTCTGATTTGGATTAAGCCTATTGAGGCTTTTGCGGAGGCGGTGGAGCAAAATCGTTCTGTGTTCACGTTTGTAGTTTTGACCGATGTGAAGATTTTTTATATTGGATTGGATATTGAAATTTTCGCCACGGTGGAGATTGTTATGATATGGCTTAAATCTTAATCCTTAAAGGAAATTAAATCATATCACCGGATAATTAATGAAGTTTATCACTATTTTTTCCTTATAAATAGATAAGGAAAATTTTTCATAGTGGAATTTTTCACTAATTACGAGTAAATTTTTCCCTTATTATTTTATACACACATATTACGGAGACCCGAATTTGTATTATCCTCTTTTATATAAATTTTCTTCCCTATTTCTTGTGTTTTTGTTTTATTTATTTTTTCGTATTTTATTTACTCGTAATTTATAACAAATAAATTTTCTAGAGGGCCCGGTACTTCAACAATGCCCATCCAAACATAGTGAAATTTATTATAAATTGCATAATTATTTAATGGATGATGCACAATATGAAATAACATAATAGCTAGTAAAATTATCATATCCTAGCTTTTTTTATTTATCTCTCCTCCATTTTTGGAGAGAGAAAACTACGAAATATTCCATTCAACATAACACAAAGATGGACGCACACCATGTGTGTGAATAAACCTTGATTTAAATAAGTACGAAGTATATTTTAATTTTCTCAAAAATTTAGATCTTTCTTTATAACAGAGGAAAGGAAAATCACTAATTTAATATTTATTTTTTTAGCATTTTGTTGGTTATATTATATTTAAAATATTTGGAAATTTTATCAAATTAATTATCATTGGTGTTACTTAGCATCTGATTATTTACATCGATATTTAGCACACGTTGAATTAAAATCATGTCTCCATCACTAAACTCTCTGCTCATATACGTATGTTTTAATATATAAGGCATTTGTGCGCTCCATCATATTTTTGTAATATAAAATTGGAAAATAGCATTTTGAGTGCCACTTTTTCACCAATAAAGTACTACGCCTTAAAATAATTTGAACTTCCTAGGGGAGAATCTCGATTTTTTGTGATGTTCAGTCCATCTAAAATATTAAAACCTGATTCTTAAAAATATTAAAATCAATTTCAAAACCAGCCAATTATGACCAGAAAAAAATATATAAACAGATAAACCACTCCAATAAACTGAATAAAAAAATAACCTCAAAATAAACGAGTGGCAGGTAAATTAAAGCCAAATTGCCGTCCTAATCACCAACTGAAACACTAGTGGCAGGTAATAAAAAAGAGCTGCTGCAATTATTCAAGAGAGAGCGAGAAGCCGGCGGAAGAAAATGGACAAACTCTGCGACGAGATTCTCCAAGAAATCTTCCACCGTGTCCCGCCGTCCTCCGCCGCCTCCGTGGCCCTTGTCTCCCGGCGTTGGCGAAGCCACCTCCGCTCCTCAACCACCTCTCTCTCTCTCAACTTCCACCCCCCATACAAACCCACCACCATCACTTCTTTCTCCTCCTTTCTTACTCACCACCCCTTTCTCTCCTCCCTCTCCGTCGCCGCCGAAGGCGTCGTACACCCTATCCTCGTTTCCATCGCCTCCTCCTGCCCCAACCTCCGCCACCTCCACTTCTCGAGCCCACCAATTTCTGCTTTCTCTCTCTACACCCTCTCGAAATCTTGTGATCGTCTCTGTTCTATTGCTGTTACTGTTTCTAGGCCTCTGTCTTTCCATTGGCTTCGTAATCTCAAATCTTTGAACAGTCTGTCCCTTTTTATCCGGAACCCTTTAGCAGAAAGTGATGGTGAAATTGAAGAAGTGAAGGATGATGTTTTTGATGTTGAGTTGAGTTTGGAGAGTCTTAGTTTATGTGGGATTTCTCCGGGAGATAGTGAGATTGGATATATTTGGAGAAATTGCAAGTATGTTAAGAAACTGCAGCTAAATAGCTGCCAGAGTGTGGGAGATTTCTCATCCTTTTCGAGGTTTATAAGGTTAGCTAGTGATCTTCAAGAACTTGAGTTAAGATCATGTAGGAGTATAATTGATATTGTTATGATGAAATTGGCTGATAATTGTGTCTCTCTTAATTCTCTATTGATATATGATGGTGGAAGCAAAGAGGGTTTGCTTCAATTCTTCAATCATAGCAAGACAAATTTGAGAAATCTTGATTTGAGATTGCCCCTTGATCTTGACAACACCCATTTGATAGCTTTGTCCGAGAATTTACATTTTAGGGGTTTGATTAGTTTAAGGTTGCAAAGCTGCTGTCTTGTTACTGGTGAGGGGTTGAAGGCTGTAGGAAAAGCCTTGGGTCATGGACTAGAAGAGCTTTCATTGATAAACTGCAGTGTCATAGAGAGGGAGCTTGGCTTGCTGACAACATTAGGTCAGGAATTGAAGATGTTAAAGAAGTTGGACTTGTCTTACAATGATATGTTGCTTGATATGGAGCTTGTCTCAATGCTGGCCTCTTGTGGTGGCTTGGTTGAACTGAAATTGAGGGGTTGTAGTAGGTTGACTAATGCAGCCTTGGCTGCAATGGTTAGAAGCTGCAAGAAGTTGCAGCATGTTGATGTAACTTACTGCTGTGGTGTACAAGTTGAGGGAGTTGAGTTTTTTGTGCTCAACTCCCCTCCCCGCGCTTGAGATGTGTGGAGTTGGAGCAGTGGAAACTCTCCCAAGTTGCTAGGACATGGGCTTTGGATAAATTTGTGCAGGTTTTAAGCTGATGGGTAGAAGAATGTTGTTTCTTGCTCTTAGGTACTTTGATCACTTTCGTTGAGTCTATAATATTCATTGGCTCCCACAGAAACTTGTGGATTGTGTTATACTACTACTATATACTCTGTTTTGAATGAAACAAGGTGCATGTTTATGAATTTGATCATCTTTCTTTGTTGGTTTTTTTCATAGTTTATTTGCAGATCTTCAAGAATTTCTCCTTCATTTATCCATGAATATGAGTCCAAACACTAAAGCCGGTTTCATGCTTAATTAGACACTTTTTGGATTGTGTTTATTTGCCTGCATTATTATTGTTGCCTCGTTGAGTCTAGCCGAGCCAAATCTAATTTATATTTGCTAATCAATTCAGTCGATTCGTTATTTTGCACATGTTTTGTCTTACTCTCTTATCAAGATAAAATGATTCGACCAAATTGGGTTTTAGTTTTAAAATTCCATAAGCCCAATCATAACACTATCTAGACCTGCCAACGAGCCCCAAAGGCTTTTAACTGTTACCTTATGCCAGTGGCCATGCCCGAGATTCTCACTACAATTTTGGGGGAAAAGTAAGACTCTTGACGGTACAAAAATTGTTACTTCGTCTTATTTAAATTTATTCTTTAAACATTCATAATTCTAGAATATTTAGCACTAGATTTTGCCAAGCTTAAAAATTTGTATAATTACATACTAAAATGTATTTTATCTAAGAAATTAACTCAACCATTCGTACCAACCATAGTCACATACATTTAATTTATTTGATATCCACTGCCATGTACACAAATTTACCATTTTGTTATACATTACTACCTAATAGGCAATATTCAAACTAGCTGTAAACTTAAATTTAGGCAAATACGATACTAATATCACATCAATGTATGACACAATCAATTATGCCAAGAATTTCAATTCAAATTGTTCCTATCATACTAGCCAACTCCCAACCCTAATACTTCCAAGCTTATTACTTTCAAGTCTCGGCATTAAGAGCGAGATATCCTCATTACATATTTTAAAAACTAACATTTGAAATGACAAACGTTTTATTATTATAGGATTTAAAATTTCAACTGAAATATACTTAAAAAATTAGATAGTTAATTTATACAATTGTCCTATTTTGGGATGAGAGGAACAATACTCATTCCTCTAGCATCAACGAAACAAAATTTGAAATGTATGTAAATGACAACGGCTATGAAGATCTAATGAACAAGATGGGGGTTCTAACTTCTATTCATATGTATGTAGTCTAATTTTATTTATAGAATTAAAAGCTTGATTAATGAAAGAGCATTAAAGTGAAAAAGTAACGCATAAAAGTTTAGTAGAACCTTTTTTTTTTTTTCCCAAAAAGGACTTTCCAGTATAACTTTAAACCAGACGTCGTTGCTAAACTTGCTTCTACTTTTTAGTCTTTTTACACCTTTTTAAACCAGAGCAATTCAACTTTACCAAAATAACACACCCAATCATCCGACGCCGCGTCTCATCTTCTCTCTCCCCCCAAATCCTACGCCAAAAACCCTAACAAATATCCCCCGTCTCCCAAATTTCCAACGCATAATTAGCAATGTCTTCCCCCCTCAAATTTCTCCTTTCAAAAATTTATCACCCACATTAATTAACTCGGAGATTTTCACCTGAGAAACCATGAAGATTTTTCTATACACTCCGTTTCTTCTTTCTCCACTCCTCTTCCTCGTTGTGCTTCACCAATCGGCGTCGTTTTCAGCCTCCGGCCCCCACATCGCGGATGTTAACATACTCCTGCCGCCCAGAATGACCCATCCCGTCGAGTACAGGCTTCAGGGCAGCGACGGTTGCTTCAAATGGTTAGTATGCTTAATCTGTTGAGTCATTTTCTCTCTTTTTTTCGTCATTATTGTGAAGTTGCTGAACTATAGTTATTATTTTTTTGGGTGATTTTAAGGTCGTGGGATCATCATGATATATTGTCGGTGTTGCCGGAGTTCAATGCGAGTAGCCGTTGTTCAACCAGTGCGCGGTTGAGGTCTATTGCTCCCTATGGCGGGCGGAAGGAAACGGCTGTTTATGCTACTGATATGAATAGTGGAATGGTGATTCGGTGTAAGGTTTATGTTGATACAATCTCGAGGGTTCAGATTTTCCATAACTCTGTTAAGCTTGATCTTGATGGGCTCGCTACTCTTCGGGTTCGGGCATTTGATAGTGAAGGTACTCTTCGGGTTCTGGCATTTGATGTTGCTTGTATGTCGATTGATTTCTGAAAGCTCGTATGTATATGATGTCTTCTAGTTGACTTTTGCTCGATTTTGAGTTTTTCGTATTACATTCCTGTAGTTTGTCTGTTTGCTTTTCTCAGATTTCGGTAAATTATTAGAATGATTATTTTGAGATCAAACTTTTGTGGTGCCTCAGAACATCATTTGTAGGGTTACATGTGTATTTGTGGTATGAAATGTATAATCTCGCTGATAAAGAAATGCAGAACAAATGATCTTAGTATGATAGTATCAACGTGGCAAGGCATGTCACTTGTTTGGATTTTACTGATGGAAAAAAGTTGTTCCTGTCAGGTAAGTTGTTTTGTGCACTTTTTAGTTTGTTGCCTGAAACTTTCTTGTTGTGTATGACTTCTCCACTGTTCTTAGATATCGTAAGCAACATAACTTTCTTGATTTTTATCATAGTAAGCAAGAATTCATGCTAAGCTACACTGTTCTGCATGAGTTTGTGCGTTTCCTACTTATATATATTGTTATCTTATTTCCCTAATTCTTCTCCCTGGCTGTTGTGCTGCAGAAAATGTCTTCTCCTCGTTGGTGGGCCTGCAATTCATGTGGCAGTTGATGCCTGAATCTGTGGGATTGCCTCATAGTCTTGTCCACGTTCCTATAAAAGAATCTCCATTGAGTGATTGCAGTGGATTTTGCGGTGACTTGGATATTCAAGTAAAACTTGAAGAAAGTGGTGTTTATTCAGATTTTTATGTAGTAAAAGGTACTGAAATTGGCCATGAGGTTGTTTCCGTGAAGTTGCTAGAACCATCAGTAGGCCACTTGGAGGATAAGATTGTTTTGACTGTGGCTGAAGCAATGTCTCTCAATCCCCCATCACCTGTACATGTCCTTATTGGAGCTGTTGTTCATTACACTCTTAAAGTCATCCGTAGCAATACTCCACATGTTGTAGCCTTACCATCTCCATTCCATCAGTGGTCTGTCTTGAACTCTTCAGTGGCTCAGGTGGATAGAGCAATGGGTACAGTTCATGCATTTAACTTGGGGGTTACAACAGTGGCTGTTGAAGACATCAGGGTTGCAGGACACATGCAATTTTCATCTCTTCATGTTGTTTTGCCTGATAATTTGTTGCTATTTATTTCACCTCTCTCTTCTTCTGGTGATCATATTGAAGGTAGAGAGCCTATTTCCTCTGTGTCCCGTTGGTATGTAGTGGCTGGCCGTTCATATCTCGTACTTTCTAAGGTCTTCTCTGCAGGACCTGGATCAATAGAAATTTTTATTACAGAAAGTGATGAAATACAGCTGTACAGTAACCAAGATGAATTCTGGAATATTCTCTCGCATTCAGAAGGTGCTACGAATTCTAGGATCTTAGATGCAAAATCATATGGACTAGGAAAGCTTACAGCAACTTTGGCTTACAACACTGGGTGCGATGTAAAGAAGGAAGTTCTCAAGGTTGTTCAAGAAGTCATGGTCTGCGAACAAGTTCAGTTCATTATGAAAGGAGGCAGTAGCATTTCTGACAAAGTAATCCTCCCATGGGTCCCTGGTGTGTATCAGGAGTTGGAGCTTACAGCAAGTGGAGGTTGCTCAATGTCCTCCAGTGACTATAAGTGGTTTTCTTCGGACATGTCTATTGCTTCGGTATCTGTCTCTGGGATTGTCCAAGCAAAAAAGCCCGGCAAAGCAACTATTAGAGCAGTGTCCATCTTTGATTCACTGAATTACGATGAGGTGGTCATCGAAGTTTCTGTGCCCCATTCAATGGTCTTGCTGCCTAACTTTCCAGTGGAAACACCTGTTGGCTCACATCTTCAAGCCTCTGTTGCATTGAAAGCATCAACTGGTGCATATTTCTATGCATGTGATGCCTTTAAGTCCTTCATTAGATGGAAAACTGAGAGTGATTCTTTCATAATTGTCAATACAACTACAGAATTATTTGTTACAAACAGAAAAGAAGTTGAACCACATTCCATTTCATATGGTCCTCCATGTTCGTGGACCAACATATATGCTGCAAGTTCTGGTCGGACCTTGGTGCATGCAACATTGACTAGGGATAATCTACCAGATCATACTGGTAGGGAGTCAATTGTCTTAAAAACATCCTCTTCTATTGCTGCGTTTTCACCTCTTATTGTTCACCAGGCAAGTGATGGGAACCCATTTGGTGGGTATTGGTTTGATTTTGTTCATGCTGAAGCCCAAAATCAGCTGAGCAGTTTAGATTATTTATATCTCGTCCCTGGCACTCACTTGGATGTAATGCTTCGTGGAGGACCAGAAAGATGGGGTAAGGATGTCGAGTTCATTGAAAGTGTTGAAGTACTGGCTGAGAATGGTGCTTCTATGAAAGATAGAATTCTCATCCGTCAAGTATCAACCAGCTATGGAAATCCATATAGAATAGGGTGTGAGAGCTTGGGAACCCTTAAACTTATCTTCAGACGCGGAAACTTAATGGGGGAAGACCATCATTTGCCCGTTGTATCTGAAGTGCAGTTGCTACTTGTGTGTAGCTTCCCATCTTCAATTGTAATCATAGCTGATGAAGCTTTGAATGCTCCTCTAGCTATAGAGTCTGCTGCTCAGGCTGAACGCTTGCCTGGTAGACTTCGTGCCTCTCCAATTAAAGTAGCCAATGGGCGCAGGATACGAGTATCAGCTGTTGGCCTCAGTGATTCTGGCAAAGCTTTTGCAAATTCATCTTCCCTCTTTTTAAGTTGGGAATTAGATGAATGTGAAGGATTGGCTCTCTTGGATGACATTAATATTTCAGTGTATTCCAGCTGGGAAAGGTTTTTGATCCTGCAAAACACATCCGGACTGTGTACTGTGCGCTCCACCACTGTCGGCTTCGACTCTCTGGGCCATATTGCTACCAAGTATGAAACTTCTACAAATACTCTTACAGATGCAATCCAGCTGCAACTGGTTTCTTCTCTTAGAGTCAGTCCAGAGTCCAGTTTGTTGTTTTTCAGTCCGGAGGCTAAGCTGAATATCTCTATATCTGGAGGGAGCTGCTTTTTGGACACATTGGTGAATGATACTCATATAGTCGAAGTAATACAACAAAACCCTGACTATGATTGCTCTCAACTGATGTTAGCTCCTAAAAGCCTGGGAACTGCAGTTGTAACAGTTCAGGATGTCGGGTTAGTTCCTCCACTTTCTGCATCTTCCACTGTCCAAGTCGCGGAGATGGACTGGATTAAGATTTTAACTGGAGAACATATTAGCATTGAGAAGGGAAGTTTGCAGTCCGTAAGTTTCTTGGTTGGGGTTGCTGATGGACGTACTTTTGACCCTTCTCAGTACATTTACATGAAAATTCATGTGCACACTGAAGATGATTTAGTTGATATTGTGGAGAATTATGATAGTCATGTACTTGGGCCAAGTTTCACATTGCAAGCCACACATCTTGGAGTGACAACAATATATCTTAGTACTATTCAGTATTCTGGACATGAAATTGTGAGCCAGCGAGTTAAGGTGGAAGTATATGATCCACCAAGACTGCATCCCAGTGATATATTTCTTGTCCCTGGTGCTTCATACGTGCTTACAGTCAGAGGAGGCCCTAAAATCGGTTCACACATTCAGTTTTCTAGTGCAGATGATCAAACAGCACAAATCCACAAAACCTCAGGCCGGCTGTCAGCAATTTCACTAGGGAACAGTACCCTTGTTGCCACAATTTTTGGCAGTGATGGTATCATGCTTTGTCGAGCACATGGTACAGTTAAAGTTGGAATTCCTTCATCAGCAGTTTTGAACGTCCAGAGTGAACAACTCGCCATTGAGCGTATGATGCCAATATATCCTTCTCTGTCTGAGGGGAATTTGTTTTCCTTTTATGAGCTTTGTAGCAACTTCAAGTGGACTGTGGAAGACAAAGATGTTATGGATTTTCAAGGGAATAGCAGTCAGAAATTGAATGAGCTAGACCTCAACTTTGTTCAAGTTCTTCGTGGAATCTCACCTGGCAAGACAAATGTTGCACTTTCGTTCTCTTGCAGTTACAAGAACTCGAAGCCAATGTTCTACACGGCCTCTGTATCATTGTGGGTGGTCCCTGATCTTCCACTTGCTCTTGGTTCTCCAATTACTTGGATCCTGCCTTCTTACTATACTTCTTCAAATCTTTTACCTTTATCTTCACATAGTAAAGGCGGCTCTTTGAGCGATAAAGGTATTGCTTATTCTCTGTTAGGACAGGACAGGAGGAAAACTGATGAGATACATGAAGATGATGATATATATATTGATGGAGGTAAAATTACAACTAAGGACTCCGGAAACGTTGCTTGCATTCTAGCAAAAGACAAGGCAACTGGAAGAAATGAAGTTGCATCTTGTGTGAGGGTTTCTGAGTTGGATCAGATCAGGATGGCAGACGAGTTTCCACTTCACACGCTTGCTCTAGGCGATGAACTCGCCCTTCCAGTCAGGTACCACGACATTCTTGGAAATCCTTTCCACGAGGCTCATAACATCACTCTGTTTGAAGTGGAAACTAACTATCCTGATGTTGTTTCGATTGGTGAATATGATGGTCGTGGGAGTATCCGTCTACGCGCAAAGAGTGAAGGTTTAGCTCTTGTTCAAGTGTCTTTCGTCAATAATGCTAGGAAATCAGTTTTTGCTGTGATTTCTGTTGGTCCTCAGTTGTATCCCCAGAATCCAGTCATTCATCGTGGGGCAAGTCTTGAATTCGACGTGAAAGGGTTGGGTGATTCAGCTGCAGGGAAGTGGTTCAGTGCTAATGAAAGTGTTGTCTCTGTAGAGAGGCTCTCTGGGAAAGCTGAAGCGATTGGAGAAGGTACAACTGTTGTTCGCTTCGAGAGTCCAAGTTCAGGTTTCAAGCTTCGTACAACAGTCACTGTACTGAAAGGAAGCATAGCATCTGTCGGCGCTCCAATGGAGGTACTTACAAATGTGCCATTTCCCGATAGAGGTTATGCTTTCTCTGTTAAATTTACCGATGAAGGGAAGAAGATGCCATTTTTGTTCGACTGCGCCGTTACTCCGCCTCAAATCGGGTTTGCTAAGCCGTGGAAGGATCCGGTCACCGGAAACACACACTGCCTCTTCTTCCCACATTCTCCTCAACATTTAGCCTCCAACACAGAAGATTCACATCAGGTTCTTGTGTCTGTTCGAGCTTCGTTAACAGAAGATCATCACATTTCAGGTTCCGCTTCTGCCCTCTTCATCGGAGGATTCACTCTAGACTCACTACATCTGAACTTGACTCGACACTCAAACAAGACTGTCATAACCCTAACCGGAAACACCAACGTCGAGCTCAGCTGGCTCAACCGGAACCACCTCACGGTTACCCCGATCCATGGAGGCAACCCCGGTGCGGCAAAGTACGAGGTTACCGCTCATGGGGCTTACAAAATCCAAGATCGGCTCATCTTCTCACTCCCAGCAACCGGTCAGAGAGTTGAGGTGAGTGTTAGCTATGATCCTGATGAGAGAGAAGCAGAATTCAGATCAGCAAACATGGCTTTCTGGGCTGGTATATTTGGTCTCTTCTTTGTACTGATATTCACAGTGACCTTCGTCATATGTTATCTAGACAGACCAGATAGATCACCGCCGGCGGTTGTCTCCGGAAGTTCGAGCGTGGCGGCGCCGGTTACTCCGGAGCGCAAAAGTCCGGCCGTTGTGAACGAGCAGTCGCCTCGTACGCCGCAGCCGTTCATTGACTATGTGAGGAGGACTATTGATGAAACTCCTTATTATAGGCAAGACTATAGAAGGAGGGCTAGTCCGCAGAATACATTCTAGATTTTTGTATTGTGTTCTATCTTGTAAGAACCAAATTTCTGAGCTTGGCCCTTTGTAGACGTTTATGTAGCATTAGTGTATTTTCAAGTTCTTGGTAGGATACTTAATTAATTAGTATATATTATTTCGAATTAATTAATATTGTATCTTTAATTTAAAAAGAAATTTGATTTTTTCCGTAATGAATTGTAAAATCGGATGCCAATGTATGGTCATGAAGGATCATCTATTCCATTTTTGGTATCCTAATACATGACTAATGAATGTATAGAAAAATAATTTATTTTTTATACATTAGATAGTCGTATCCATAAATCTCATAATAATTCCCTAAATATCTAAATTAATTCGTTTTTGTTGAAAAGATCCAATTGCATTATAGGAATTAGAAAGAAAAAAAACTTCTTTTATATGCTTATATTTATTATTATCACTTATTTTATTTTGATAATTTCTCCGATTCCATAGATTATACTACCTATTTGCACAAATATCTCAATAATTCTCACCCGCCCAATAAACATATCTTGGATTGGTACGGAAATGAGATCTCACTGATGACTAGAATCACTGGTGCTTCCTAGTATCAATGTCAATTCTTGAAAAAAAAAATCATTTTACTTACTAATGTATCTTGCAAAAAAAAAAAAATGTCAATTTGCATGGGAAATAGGTGACCACAGAAATTGATTTGGAATTTAGAGAGAAGAATCAGTTATTTGACACGTTTGTTACTTTTAACCAAATACAAGAGAAAAATATCATCAGAGATAAAATAAAATCATATTCAGAAAAATCGAAGCAGCGAAGAACAATGGCGACTGTTTACAGCTTCCCTACAATGCGGAAGGTACAATCGGTTATGCGGAATGGATTCGAATTCTGCGATTTTCTTTTGTGATTTGTAAAATTATTTTGGGGTGTTTCGTTGTTGAATTGTTAATTCGTACTTGCAGCAGATGCAGATGCCGCGAGTTTTCTGCAGGAAGAGAGAGAAGGAGAAAGAGAGAGGAGGTCAGAACAATAATTACCCGTACAAAGTTGTAGAAATTAGTCCCCCGCCCAAGAACCTCGGCATTCGCTGCTTTCCCTTGGTAAGCTATTTATTGGGATTCAAAGTTCAAACATTGGAACGAATCCTGGAATTTTTGAGTTTAATGTTTGAAATCCTTTCTCTACGTTTAATTCGAAGCAGTTTTTCTATTAATTTTAGTGATGGTATATAATTTCTCTTTTCTTCATGCTTATGAGTTATGATATTACTTACATTAAGCATATCGGGTATTCAATTAGATTTTGCAGTTTATCTTGAAGGTTGAATTTGCGAGTTTTGAATAATTAGAACTGAAAGTGAAAAGGGGAAATATCTATTGAGAAATACATATGAAGCAAGAGTGTGATCATAACTCTTATTTGTGTGGTTTCTGAGCTAAAATTTGAGAGCAGAATTTTAGGGCTTTAGGTTTGTAATATGAATTCTGATGAATTTACCAGCTCCCGTAGTTAAGATTGGGTTGTGTATGTAATATGCATACTCAGAATAGTGAATGCTTCGCCTAGCAACCCGACACTTACCTACATCCAAAGTATGAAAAGGAAACAGGACTCTTGCAATATTGTTTTGGCCTTTTACTCCATATGATGGGGGTATGTAACATCTTGTTGTTGCATTAAAACATATATATGTAGTCTAATTTGGCTAACACTGGACTGACTGATATATCCGCCCGTTGTAATGGCAGACTGTGCAGTGTGGTGAGACTGTGACCATAGAAGGCCAAACATATACCGTATCATCTGTAACTCACCGTTATCAGCTCAGGAAAGGGAAATACGAACCTAGTGAGAAAAGGCTTGATGTGCTGTCCACAGGAAGATACATATTGAACTTGTATTTGGAGAATTTGCTCCAACAATCTTGAGATATATTTACCTCCTCTCACCTACTTCGACTGACTGGAACACCAGGTTTTCCCCTTAATGTTTACACGAAGCTCTTTGTTTCCATTCTCGCTTGTATATTGATCTATTCGATGCATTGGAGTAGTTCTTCAGCCTTGTTAGTTCGCTCGTTTTAACCATGAGTCCGGGCTGCAGTGCTTAGCAGTTTTTTATGTAGTAGGCATAGCTCAAATCTTAGCTGGCTCATAATCCGAAACCATATGCATGCTACATTCTGAATTCAACTTGTTTGCAGGCTTAAATATATGTACAAGTATGAACTAGTTATGGTTTTTGACAGCCCCTTGAAGAAAATTTTATGTAATCATGGGGCTAATTGGAGAATTTAGAGGACATTATTATTGGACTAAGAATATTCTTGCCAAAAAGTTAAATAAAGCAAAAGAAAAGCATAACAATGATACCTGTCTGCACTCTGCTTATAATTGGTCTTAAACATGTTATGTTGATGGGTGACATTAGTGGCCCCCTTGGAAACTTAATTGTCTCTTCATTCTTCCACATGGAGGATTCATTTTTATTATAACCTACACTTATTTCATTAATCCCTATTTAGATAAGTGTGTGAATGGATGATACATATGCTGCTTCATCTAGGAATTATGTGTTTATAGAATCATGTACGTTATATTTCATTAGGTATAGGATCGACCTTTTACGTCCTTCCTTCCCATTTCCCCCCTAATGCTCAGAATTGTGAATCTTGCTAAGTGATGGGTGGTTTGGGGACAAGAAATTATGAAGAAACACAAAATAATTTGGTGAGGAGAAAACATGGGTCATGGTTCAATTTTAAGTTGTTTTGTTTTGTCTGAACATTTCTTCCAGTTGGTTCCTTGCTGGCATTTGGATTTAATACCATAATATTTGAGAACTGAAGCCAGTATGTGCAACAAAGATAGTTGTCTTGTGACAAAGGTGGATATGTATATGTCGAATTTGTTAGTTTAAATTTGCATTCTCTTAATTTATCTATTGAGCATCTCGGCAACAAAAACGACGAGGCACTAATTGGATCGTTGACCTCTGTATTAAAACTTATCTAGTTGTACTGTTGTATGTTTATGTTTATGGCTTTTATTTAATTACTCTAATTAATGGGCATAATTAAGGATTATTAGGGCTTAGGGATTACGATTATTGTGCTTGAATTATCTATAGTAATTGTCAGGCGTTCCACATGCCGCGGCCCTCGATCACGTGCATGCATGTGCCACTGCCACCTCCTTAGTTTCGCTATACGTAAATTAATGTGCATTTACTTAAACCACACAAATTATCTACAATAATTATAATAATTCTGTATTCTATCAAGGAATTAATCTCCTTAAACTATAAATTAATATTTGTGGCGCTCTTTGGATAAGAAGTACCCGAACTTTTATTGATTAAAAATCATTATGATTAAACCTATTTAATAATATTACTTTTTTCGAATGGAAGGTAAATTTTACCCTTCATGTGGCATATGCAATATCCCCTAATTGTTATCTTATCATTTAGAAAATTAATAAAGTATTGAACTCAGAAACTTTTTATGCCTCAATAAGATATGAGTTTCCCCTGCTTTTTAAAAAAATTACATTTTACCCTATCTTTTGTAATTTATGTATTCGTCCCTACAAGGATGCGAATATATAGTATTTCCTCCATCCTATTGATTGTCACATTTCTTTATGATATGTACATTAAAGAGAGTTATTAGTTGTAGATAAGTGAATGAGTTCCACAAAATAATTGTAAATAAGCGAAAATGAAAGAGAGGTAAGATGAATGGAGGGAGTATTTACTTATATTTGGGAGAAACGGAAGATTTTTGGGGATTGTAAACAAATGCACAATTGAAAAAGTAAACATAAAACAGAGGAAATTAGAAATTTCAAAACCTACGAAGAATCTTTCTCACTCTACACTCGCCATTAATATTTTTTTTATAGAAAAAGTGTCAAAAGAAAATTAACATTTTTTCCCACACAGTGTGCGTGAAAGCATTGTGTGTGAGAGTCAGAGAGAAAGCATTAATTAATTCCTTTCATGAAAAACAAGCACATAGTATTTTGTACTATTCACAGACAACGAGAAGAGAGCGTTACAAAAACAAGAAAATGCGAGAGATGAGAGAGAGAGAGAGAGAGAGAGAGAGAGAGGAGGGAGTGAATAGAGTAAAGACGGCTTTTCTCAATTTCATATAAGCAAAATTGCAATGCGAAGAAATCCCTACTTTCGGCTCTCTCACCTTTTCCTTATTTCCTTATTTTTAAATCCTTGCTTGTGTACTGAGTTTAAGTTTTCTTTCTTCCTTCCCTTCCCATTTTCCATCCATTAAACGACACAAAAATATTAGTTTTCGTTGGTTTTTATCGTTATTGACATAATCTTGAAATTGTTTCTTTATGATTTATCTTTTTGTGGGGAGTAATGTATCAATCAAAGACTGTTTCTTGTTCCGATCGGATCTGAAAAGGACTGGCGCAACAATGTTGAGGACGAAATTATAATAATAAATCTGTTCTTGAAGACAAAGTTCATTTACTTTCTGGGAGTATATCTGGAGGGCGATGAAAGATTGTTCAGCCATTTGCATTTTCTCATAAGGTAAATTCGAGAACTCTCTTTTTTCTTCCTCTTTTACTGTTTTCTTTTCTTGCCATTTAATTTTGTATTGTTCATGTATATAATGTGGGCCAAAAAAATAATCTTGAACGTTGGTGGGATTGTGGAATTGAGTCTGTTAATGATCAGGATGAAGTCTATCTTTTTGTCTGGGGATTCTTGTTTCTCCTTTTTCTGGTAATTGGGATTAGTATTTAGAGGCATATTGTTATTCTTGGAGGGGATTTGCCTTGGTTTCTTGTATTTCAAGAACATTTTAGTGCTATAAATGAAAAAAGATAAGGTTATTATGATCTGGATCCATTTATTATGATTTAGGTTTCTTTCACAAGAGTTGCTTGCAGTGCAGAAGAGATATTGTTCAAATATGAAGTCAATTGAGTCCTTTTTGATTGACTGATATTTCCTCATTAATATGAATCTTCTTGCACAAAGTTTCTTGAGTTATTGTACTGAGACTGCCTTAGTTTGATTTGGTGGTGATGTTTTGCAGTGTCGATGCCACACGACACTATGGAATCCCTAGTTCAAGGAGTTGATTCCTTGGAGATGAGTTGCAGTTCAGTTGGTAAGGCAGAATACAAATCAACTTCTGCACCTCCATCGACTCGCCTGCCCCACCATCCTTCTAGGCCACACCATAGATATGGTGGAAGCTCATCCGGATCACACTCGGTTCCTAAGGAGAACTCCGTTTCCAAGGATCGTATTATGAAGACCATCTACGCTCCCTCTGGCTCTCTGGTTGTCTCAAAACGCTCACACAAAACCGCTCATCTATTAATGAGCAAAGATGGGGATAACACTGGGTTGGTTGATGGAAAAGAGAGAGTTCATAGCACTAGTGTTGGAGATAGTGGAAAGGAGGAAGATAGATCCGAAAGCAATGATGAAATCGAGCAACCGGTTGATGAGGCCAAAATTTCTAGTCCCAATGGTGTTGTTGAGCAAGTGAAGTTTGATTCATTGCAAGCTAAAGAAACTGTTCAAGAAGTACAGCCTAAGTTAGGAACCGGGTTTTGTATGAGCCCTCAAGGTAGTTTATACTCCGGTACGCAGTATGCAGAAGCTAAAGAAAGCTTCACCAACACAGAAGTGAGTGAATCTGCAAGCAGTGTGGGGAAGTCTGGTGAAGTCAGTAACTCGTTCGGTTTTGTGGAGAGTAGGAAGACTAGTAGCATATACAGAGGAAGCACTGGCAGTGATGTTAGTGATGAGAGCAGCTCAAGTAGTTTCAGCAGTGCTATGTACAAACCTCATAAAGCAAATGATACAAGCTGGGAAGCGATCCAAGCGGTCAGATCAAGAAACAGCGGGTCGTTGGAGCTGAAGAATTTCAGGATTTTCAAGAGGTTGGGATGTGGGGATATAGGCAGTGTTCATCTTGCAGAGCTGATAGGCACAAAAACATTGTTTGCCATGAAAGTGATGGACAAAGTAGCTCTAGCAAGTAGGAAAAAGATCCTCAGAGCTCAGACTGAGAGAGAGATTCTTCAATGTCTGGACCATCCCTTTCTTCCTAGCTTATACACCCACTTTGAGACAGAGAAGTTCTCTTTCTTGGTTATGGAGTTTTGCCCTGGTGGAGACTTGCATGCTCTCCGCCAGAAGCAACCCGGGAAGTTCTTCCCGGAACACGCTGCAAGGTAGATTTCCTTGAATCCCAGTTTCTGTATCTACTGTTTTCTTGAACTGAATCTGTAGCCAGTAGCAAGAAATATACTTCAATTGAGTCATTCTTGATCCCAGATTCGTTTGAACTATATATATAATATATACTTATAGATTTTAAAAAAAGGCTACTACAAGGCTGCAATTTGTGTTCTTTTGCAAAAAGTTTTGTTCTTGCTACTTCAAAACCACATTTCCTGTAATTGGTTACATACTCAAATTACATATTCTTGATTTTCCACCATTCTTTTCTTGAAATTCATGTCTATTTTTTCTTGAACTTAGGAAGAAGTACTCTTTGATTGAGTTATTCATGATCCTAGATTCATTAAAATCCCCTTTTGAACTAATGGTGGATATCATAATACATTCAAGGCTGCAAATTTTGGGTTCTTGTCCAAAAAGTCCAGTTCTTGATTTTCAACCTTTCGTTTCTTGAAACTCCTTCAATGCAGTCTTCATCTCTACATCTCTGATGCTAAGGTTTCAGGTTCTACTTGGCCGAAGTCCTCCTTGCTCTCGAATACCTCCACATGCTCGGCATCATCTACCGCGATCTGAAACCCGAAAATGTTCTAGTCCGAGAAGACGGACACATAATGCTCTCGGACTTCGACCTCTCCTTAAGGTGCGCCGTCAGTCCCACCTTAGTCAAGTCCTCCAACACCATAACCGAATCCAAGAACTCAACCTACTGCGTCCAACCCGCCTGCATCGAGCCATCCTGCATAATCCAACCCACATGCTTCACACCGCGCTTCCTCAGCAAGTCGAAGAAAGACAAGAAGAAAACCAAGCCAAAAACAGAGATATTCAACCAAGTAACCCCTCTTCCGGAACTAATGGCCGAGCCAACGAGCGCTCGTTCAATGTCGTTCGTCGGCACGCACGAGTATCTAGCGCCGGAGATCATCAAAGGCGAGGGCCACGGCAGCGCGGTGGATTGGTGGACGCTTGGGATATTCCTCTACGAGCTCTTGTTCGGTCGAACGCCGTTTAAAGGAGCGGGCAATCGAGCTACTTTGTTCAACGTCGTCGGGCAGCCGCTTAGATTCCCGGATTCTCCCACGGTCAGCTTTGCCGCTAGGGATTTGATCAGGGGCTTGCTGGTGAAGGAGCCGCAGCACCGCCTTGCATACCGCCGCGGCGCGACGGAGATCAAGCAGCATCCGTTTTTTCAGAGCGTGAATTGGGCGCTTATCCGCTGTGCTAGCCCGCCGGAGGTGCCGCCGCCGTTCGTGGCGAACGATGCGGCTGCGGCGCCTTCGCCGCCGTCTCCGGCTGGGAAGGTGCAAGGCGTTGATGTGAAGCCGGCCGGTAATTACTACGAGATCGATTTTTTCTAGTTGGTTTATTTTTGTCTTCTTGAATTGGATTTTATTTCTAGAGGATATTGTTTCATAATATTTACTAATTTGTTGCACAAGACCCGGTGCAAATTTCCCTCGAAAAAAGAGAGTTCCAATAGCAATTACAATTTTTTCACAAAAAAAAAAAAAATGTTTTCAGGATATCACAAGTCAAACCATCTTCTGAGCTCTCTCTTCGGAATCGATCATTAAGTTAATTAAATAGAGTTTGAGTTTGAGTTTAATTTTTTCTCTAATAGCTTAATACTAGGATCCAAGTTAATTATGTTCACAATAATTGCATATATTTAATAATTAAAAATAAAGAGCAAAAAGAATGAAATCCAAGCAAATGATATGACTTTTGTTCATATAAAATATCTCGAATCTATTTACATAATTAACGACAGTAAAATTGTATAAATAAATTTGTTTTTTTTTCACTCTCTAAAATTTGATTACGTTTTGGAAATTGATAGGAACAGGTAGCGTCGCGATCTGAATGGCCCAAGTGTTAAGATCTTCCAAAATCAACGGCAGAAAGTAGGCCCATTTGCGGTTTAAATCAAGACAAAAATCCCCAATATTTATTACAATCTCGTCATTTTCGATTCGATTATTGCATGATCGTTTGTCATTGCAACGGTTCCGTAGAGAGATGATGGACTAAAAATTGGAGGCCGTTCTTCATACTCGAAACCGATTTTTTTTTTATTCAACTCATATTCTATTTATGCCGAATGTATGATTCGGATTCACTCGCTTTCCTTTTTCTTTTTAATATATTCGCTCGATCATCCATCTGTTCTGTGATTGTATTATTTTATTTGATTTGATTTTCAGGTGTGGTTTATGGCTTCGGATTTCACTTTCCCTCTTTTGGGCAACTGATCCCTAATTTTTGTAGTCTAGGATTGATTTGATTGATTTCTTTTCGATTTAATTTGTGGCGCAGCTGGAATGGATGAAAATAAAGTTCACCCGATTGCCAGTAACTCCGGAGAGAAAACGGGGGTAACTGCGATGACGGCTAATGTGATTAAGGATGGCGATGGATCGCCTAGGGTTATATTAATGGACCCCACTGGGACTACGGCTGAGGTTTGCATATCTCGATTTGGTCTATCAATTTGCTTTATCTCATGTTATAAAGATTCATCGTTTCTAATTCCTGTTTTGCGACGAGGGATTTAGAAATACAACTGTATGTTAATTAATAGTTCGATTGGGATTTCCTCCTATCTATGCATCTCTGTCTGCGATTTCTCTCCTTTTTTCTTTTGCCTTTTTTTTTTTGGGGGGGGGGGGGTTGGATACATTAAATTAAGTTTAGTTTACTCACAGTAAACGTTTTTTTGATTAAGTTAAATGCAGTCTTGAAATTTTATATGTTGCACAGGTGCTTTTGCACGGCGGGCAGATCATATCCTGGAAGAATGAAAGAAGAGAAGAGAATCTTTTTGTAACCAATAAGGTAAAGTTTGCGGGTTATATAATGTCTAAGTAACGCGATAATGTGATGATAGTAAGAATTGGATGCAGTTTTTGGATGGATGAATGGTTGTGTATCAGTATATTTTTAGGTGTATGAATGTGGTTAGGAGTTTTGATGATATATGTTTTAGTTTTTTGGAGTATTATTTTCAACTATTTGTATCTATTTAGTATGGCAGTTGATACAGTTATTAGCATTGTTGTAAAGATGCATTCTTTGTTTTTGAGATTCATCAGGCTCTTTGGAAGGTAGGTAAAGTCATCAGAGGTGGAATGTCCATTTGCTTCCCGCAGGTGAACACTAACTTTGCTTCAAACATCTACAGCCTCTATGTATCTTTGTGGTTGAATTCTTATTTGTTCCATGCCCATCTTAGTCTTCCAAGTTTGGGTCCCCGGAGCAACCTGGATTTGTGAGGAATAGACTGTGGTCGGTAGATAGCTCTCCTTCTCCGTTGCCCCCGGCCAATCCTCAATCAACTGTGGATCTTGTGCTAAAATCCACAGATGACGATCTGAAGAATTGGCCACATAGGTAACTAGAAAATGGAGTGAAAAGCACCCCAATGACTGTAGTAATTTGTGATATTCTTATGTTTATTTTTTGTTCTGATTCTATATTCAGATTTGAGTTACGTGTACGGATCTCTCTGAGTGCTGGCAAGCTCACCTTGATCCCTCGTGTGCGGAATGCTGATAGCAAGGCGTTCTCCTTCCAATTTGCTTTATGCAGTTATCTATCTGTCTCTGATATCAGGTTCTTAGCTTCACTTACATTTAGTCTTCCCGTTCCCATGGTCTATATGTCATTGGCGACATGCTTTATTTTTGTTAAATCCAGATCTATTCAGTCTATTTTGCATTTACATAATAGTTCGATCAGCATGGATTAGAAACTCTTCTTATCTCCCCAGTCATATCTAAATGTGCTACATATAGCGTCACCTTCACAAATCAGTTGCAATTTGCATGATGCTGTTTGATATGTAGTGAAGTGCGTGTTGAGGGCTTGGAGACTCTGGACTACTTTGATAATTTGTTACAAAAGGAAAGGTACACAGAGCAGGCTGATGCAATTACTTTTGACGGTGAGGTAATGTTTCTCTTTCCATTTTCTCCAATTTGTTTATTGTTTTATGTTTTCTGATATCCCTACTACAACCACAGATTTGTAAGCTGATTAGCCATCGATATTCGTATCTCGATATAAATTAATCTAGTTGGTTATGCAAAAAGAAACTTCTGGGAATCAATACTAGTGTTAATGCAAACTGATATTCAAAATTTGTTCAAGCAGTTTTTAGAATCTGTTTTATGTGGTGATAGGTTGAGCGAGTCTACTTAAGTACCCCACCGAAGATAGCAGTAATAGACCATGAGAAGAAGAGAACATTTGTACTTCGCAAAGATGGCATGCCTGATGCAGGTTATTCCTTTTGTTTGTTAATCTTCCCCCAATATTGTTAACTTCATCTTTGCAACTGCTGTAAAATGACTTTACCATTTTCTGCAGTATTATGGAATCCTTGGGACAAGAGAGCAAAGGCTATGCCGGATTTTGGTGATGAGGATTACAAGGTAATGTTATGCCTTGATTCCGCTTCTATTGAAACCCCAATATCCTTGAAACCCGGTGAAGAGTGGAGAGGCCGTCAAGAGATCACAGCCGTCTCTTCCAGTTATTGCAGCGGACAGTTAGATCCTCGAAAAGTTCTTCAAGGCTACAAGTATTGATGCATTTACAAAGTATGCATGCTCCTCTCTCTCTCTCGCTCACAATTATATCTGGCTGAACATCTCAGTGGCATAAGCAATGTGTGTCTTGGTACATGAGCTGCTGCTGCTTCTGTTTGTGGAAGTAGTAATCCAGCTTCATGTTGTTTGATGCTCTCCATCATCTTTCTTTTGTTACATGGGGTTCAACATTGTTACCTTGATTTTAGGAGTTAAATGTCATTCTGGGTTCATGCTTCTTTCTAGTAATATTATTTGGATGTAATGGATGCATTTACATAGATGAAGAGGTTCCATTTGCATTGTTCTAGAAAGTTCTTACTAGCTTTGTGTTTTCTGATACTGCTTCTATAATCCTGGGATTGATAGCTAAACCAAGCTTTGGGCTCAAGTATTATGTAAGTTCTCAGGCCCAATAAGATTGAGTTAATCAGAAAAAGGGGTTCGAACCGAGATACAAGGAGTTGTTAAATAAGGATTATTCACTCGGGGGTTTTGGAATGTGAATTTGTGATTATAAAATTCTATTTCTGATATAATTAATCCGAACACCCTATATGAAGAATTCGAGTTTGGGTTTTGAGAATTTCAATTGTTTAGAAATTTTGTTACCAAATTACTAACTCGAACATCTTATATGATTTTATAACCAATTCTTGATTCCCAAGTTTTGCTACCGAAGGCCTCCTTAAAGTTGAGGAATACAACCTAAAGCAAAATTAAGGTTAATTAGTTAAATAATATTTACGCTCGTTTTATCTCTCTAGCATTTTAAATAATTGAATTTATGGATAAGCTTAGTGAAGAGAACGCCTTTTAATCGACCTACCACGGAATACTTAATTAATGCATGCAATTTATTTCGTTAATGTTTTTTGGAGTTGGCCATTTAGTTCATAATTGATGTTTCAAATGCGGTGTCAATTACATGTTTCTAAAAATAAATAAATTTCCTTTTCCATATTAAATTTAATTGTATAAACATCATACAAAGTTGGTTGGAGTTTGTTGAAGCAATGTGACAGTCAAACCTAAATAATTCACCGACTACTCTCTCACATGATTCACCAGGGAATACTGTCTTCATTATTTTTTTATATTTCCTTTCTGATTTTCTTCTTGCCATATTTACAATTCTAATAATTATATACGGAAAATAATAATAATTTAAAATATAAAGCAGAAAAAAGTGTCTCTCTAGAAATAACTTAGTGATGGAGTATAATAATAATACTCCATTCATTTCATATTTCATTATTGCTGGCTTGTTTCTTTCTGATATGAAAATTATGAAAGTGAATGGATATATATTAAAATAGTGGGATTCATTCATTTTTTTGATTATAAACAAGATAATTATTGATAGTATAAAAAAAACTCACAATAATAATAAAATGGATGAAGTATATGATTACACTTTTCAATAGGCAGGGTAGATAACGTTGGTTACACAAAAGTGTACAGAAAAAAGTTTAAGCCCAACCCATTCAATTTTGTATTAATTTTCTACCACCGACGCATAAAAGCCCCCGCAGTTTGTGACGGCCACAAATTTAACACTTTATGGAGAGATTTCCTTTTGTCTCTCATCCATATTGTGTTCACATATACACCTTTCATAAAAACATATTTTGACACCTTATTTATTTAATATTAATTGCTTGGTCTTCGAATTTTCATTTCATTTGATTAAGTCTTTAAATTCTTTTTTAATTTTTTAAAGACATCTACGTCATATTTTGGGTATCAAAGTCAAGCTTGTTTATATCAATTTCTTCGATTTTTGCAATAACACGTTGACTTCGTGTTGAGGAGTATCATAATAATAACTGCCTTTATTTTAAGTCTTTCGAAGATCGGTCAAATATAAATCGCAACAGAAAAAAAAAAATGAAAGTCAATATTGCCGTTACCTTCATAATGAATATGTAATGGCATAAAATGACAAGAAAAAAATATAATTAAGTCTAAAAACAGTATTAATGTGTGCATCTCAATAACTACTTGAAATTTATTTTCTTGATAATGTTAATACAGAATATAGCTTACCTGAGTAGACCAAACTTAAAAGGTAAAATTAGAGATGAAGAGATACTGCATACTTCAAATGATGTAAAGTACGAACAAAAAGACAAAATAAAGAGGCCCCACTGTTTTCTGACACGAGCAGAATTCCTTCCGCCGCTCTCTCAGCAGATCAAATACTAACCAAAATAACTCGTATGGAAATAGTAGTACGCGGTGAGAAAAAAATTCAATAAATTCTGCAGCACTTTTCCTCAACATCCCCATAATTTTTGTCCACTATCTTCGTTTTCTAATAAAAAAGATGCAATTTTGAGATTAAAGAAACATCCATTCATCTCGGTGCATGTATTTGTGGATACGGGTCCGTGAGAAACGAAGTTGGGCAGTGAGGATTCATCACTTCCATCAATGAAATTCACTTTCTCAAGTGGGTTTTCGATGTGGGATTTACTTGGGTTGTCTGGTGAAGGGACAAAGTTCTGAAATTTGGGGCTGTTTCTAATAATTTGAAGAGAGAAAAAGAGTGAGAAATGGGATCTGGAAACGGGTTTTATACCGGAGCGGAGTTTGATTTGGAACCGAAATTGTTGGTGGATCCGAAGCTTCTCTTCGTAGGGCCTAAGATTGGAGAAGGAGCTCATGCCAAAGTGTACGAGGGGAAGTAAGTTGACTTTTTGCTCTTCTTTTCTGTCTGAATCTTGATCTCTTAAGTGATGTAGTTTATGATTCTGAAATTGTGAAGAACACAAAGTTTATCCCAGAAATTTCAAATTCTTGAATTCATAATTCTTGGCAGACATCAGCAAACGTTGTGTTTGTGGTGAAGTGTTTTCTTTTAATAGAACTATCAATCAACTTAAATTTTGTTTTGTTGGCATTTTTTAAGATACAAAAATCAGAATGTTGCTATCAAAATTATTCGGAGAGGGGAGACAGCAGAAGAGATTGCAAAGAGGGAGGGAAGATTTGCAAGAGAAGTTGCAATGCTTTCCAGAGTCCAACATAAAAATTTAGTTAAGGTTGTACATCTAATTACAAAGATGAATTATATATTACCACTATAATAATGAATTGTGGCTTCAAACTACTAAATTTGTGTGTGTGTGTTAGTGGGATCATTGTAATGAGACTGATGAAGGTTGATGTTTTGGAAAGAGGTTATCACTGTTGTCTTAGTGAATTCTTCCTTGTTTATAGTTCATTGGAGCTTGCAAGGAACCTATCATGGTTATAGTGACTGAGCTTCTCCTTGGTGGGACGTTGCGTAAGTTCTTGATTAATTTACGCCCTAGGTGCCTTGATATGCGAGTAGCTATTGGATTTGCGCTTGATATAGCCCGTGCAATGGAGTGTTTGCACGGACATGGAATCATTCATCGCGATCTCAAACCTGGTAATGGCTTGTAGGTCTTTGTCCTCAGTTTTTAGCCTTCTTTCCCACACAGAGAATTTGTAATAGCTTGTTTGCTATCTTTGAATCTTGTACAACTCTTGCTAATGAACTAATGAATAGTTGGCTTGCATCTCAAAGGTTTGTAATATAAGTGTATGCTTGATTATGCAAGACTAATAGGCATGTGATTTTCTTTGTTATGCAGAAAATCTGCTCTTGACAGAGGATCACAAAACAGTGAAACTTGCTGATTTTGGTCTGGCGAGAGAAGAGTCATTGACTGAGATGATGACTGCGGAAACTGGAACCTACCGATGGATGGCCCCGGAGGTAGTTTCTTTAACCTATCTCCTCATTCTTGATCAAAATGGTTGATTCAAAATGCTTCATTCTAATATTTGATGCTCATATTGTAGCTCTACAGCACAGTCACACTAAGGCATGGCGAAAAAAAGCATTACAACCACAAGGTTGATGCTTACAGCTTTGCTATTGTTCTATGGGAACTCATACACAACAAGTTACCCTTTGAAGGCATGTCAAATCTGCAGGCAGCCTACGCCGCTGCTTTCAAAGTACTCCCCTTAATTAACTCTCTATTCGGGTATTTCACAATTAGCGTGTGTAGCATTATTGAAACGTGTCTTTCCCTTTTTCAGAATGTAAGGCCAAGCGCAGAAGACCTGCCGGAGGAGCTGGCTTTGATAGTCACCTTATGTTGGAAGGAAGATCCCAACGCTCGGCCCAACTTCACTCAGATAATACAAATGCTCCTCCATTATCTCACCGCAATCTCTCCACCAAAACCGGCCATACCACAGCGCATGTTTGCTTCCAGCACGAACGCTGTCTTCTCACCCGAGTCTCCAGGGACGAGTTCCTTGATTGGTGACACCGGCAACAACCCTAATGCGGTAATTGAAGCCGAGCCGAGAGGGCTTTTCTTCTGCTGTAGCTAGTTCTTGGCTACTTTGTTGAAGGAGGTAAATGTTGCTTAAATTGGAGATCTAAGTAACATCTGCATAGTTGTTGGCTTCCATTTGGTGTGGAAGCAAGAAAATTGTAGATTATGGAGTATTGTAGTGAAAAGTTTAAGGTCTATCCAAAGACCTTTGCTCTATTGAGATGCTGGATATATATTAGTACAATCCTAGCAATGCAGCTCTCAAATAATGCATGTAAATTGTTGTTTTTTAGGAGGGCATATCTTCTATTTATTAGTATTATTATGCTTTGAATTCTTGGTTTTAATAAAGTTTAAATTTTGACAATTTTGTTCATTCGCTTTTGAATTTTTTGAAATTCTAATATCAAGATATTATGTACAAGTAAATTTAAAAAGTGAGAATCTTGGAAGATTGTATATTTAGACTAGGGGAAAAAAGTTTACTGAACAATGTGGGGGACAAGAAATTAATAACGCAAGAAAATGTAGTTAATTAAACTGCTAGAACCTGAAACCTTGTCACCACCCCCAAACCCCAATAAAAAAACCATGCACGCTCCAATTTGATCGCGGCCGCTCTCCAATTTCCAAGAATTTGCAGCGAAATGTACTCCATTTATACTAAACATCAATCTCTCAGAATCCTGGATCAAAGGTAAATTTCGTATGTCTTGTTTAATTAAATCTACAGTTTTAAGAAGATTCATGCATTTATCTGTATGACATATCAACTCGAAACGTGTGAATTAGCTGTCTGAGTCTGCCGAGTGGTGATTCTCCTTCTACGGCGAGAATGTGGGTTTTTTTTTTTTTTTAATGCGGATGAAGGGAAATTCAGAAGGAGAGTGGTGAATCTCCATACAAATACAATTTCTTGATCAATGTTGTAAGCTCTGTTTTCTGATTCCAAATCTTCGTCTTGGCTTCCTCCATGTCTTTTTACAGTACTTGTTTTGATCAGATTCTGTAGTCTGCATCTCATAGTTATTGGCATTACTCTGATCTTTTAAGAATTGGCAGTTTTGTGTTAATACAACTCTTGACAGCTAAATGTTTCACACTTTTACCATCATCATGTTCTGCGGAAGAAACCATCGCCAACCCAAGAAGTTTTACCAAAAGGAAATTTGCACGATTGTTGTTATATAGTTAGTATATTGCATTATTTAAAGCTTCAAGTTATTGTAAGCTGGTGTTTTTCATTATTTAAGGCGCAGAAACTTAACATAAAGAAGATTGAACAAGAGCTACGCAGGAGGGTGTGGTGTGAATCCTGATGATCCAAATGCTAAAGCTAGCATAGAGAGAGACGTTTTTCATTGCTGAGATAGAAGATGCGGCTGAGGAGGAAGAAGTTGACCGGATTAGGTAGAGAAGATTGAGATATAGGAATGAGAGAAGATACAAAGGAAATAAGACATCTGGTTGAATATTTGGTTGCTATCAAGATTCAATTTATGAATGTGGCATAAAATTTGCCCAAGTTTCACAAGACCCACAAGGGATGGCATCAAGAGACATACAAAATGTATCAATCTTCAAATCTATGAGTTCAACACTTCACTGTAAGATTATACTCATAAATAACTCTAGAAACAGAAAATGCAAATACAAATCAAAAAACACCCAAGAAAAAGAAGAACCCTGTTGTTACAACTTTATCTCCACACCCCACAAGCTGGGCCGATAAACACAAGCAGAGACAGCAAACGCGTCGTCCCCTAAGGCAAGCATCTTCTCTAAAGTTCAGCAGCTACCTACACGAGTCTCCCTTCGTCTCCCATGGCGCGTTGCAAAGCAAAAATAAGCACAACCATGTTCCCAATGATGCTCAGCCACTCTCCCTTATGCAGTTCCCGGGAAGAAGGTACCTATACTCCCCTGCATTCTCCAACAAGAATGAAGGCAGATGAACTGCAGAATGTGAATGAGGAATGGGACCCATCTTCCCAATAATATCCCTAAATGTGTACTCCTCAGGCAGCATATCATACAAATCAGCACCTTTGCATATCACTTCTTGAATCCTCTTCGGACTAAGGTAATGAGAGAATCTAATCCTATCCGTATGCGAATAAGCCTTCATCTTAAATATGAAATCGCTGATATAACGGAAGCAGAAGCTGCAATGCCATCCAGAGTCAGCTAAAAGGTAGTCAGTCCGCCGGTAGTGAGCATATCTAGTCTTCTCCTTATGGAACCGGTGGATTGAAGCCCTCCAGCTACGGAGATCATAAAGAAACTCGAACGAGTACAAGTAATTCCTCAGCTGGAGGTGAAGAACAGGAGGAATATCCTCACACCATCTTAAAAGATTAACAGTGTGCCTACTCGGAATCTCATCAACATCAGACATGATGAGAAGATCATCTTCTTCAATCCCCGCGATTCTCAACAGCTGATCAAGCGCCACCCTCTGATATGCCTCCTCAACGAAGGGATTCTCGCCTTTCCTAAACCTCCCACCTACCGTCCCATAAGTCAGCCTAGGCTCTATGAATTTGAACTTGTCCCGGTTCAAGGCGAAGTTGAGAGGCTTAGGCAGGCCGGTGAAGGTGGAATTGGACTCGAGAAGCACAAACTGTGTGATGTAAGGGTAAAGCTCCTTCCATCTGATTTTGAGCATGTCGACTTCGTTGCTGAAGAGGACTACATCATAGACGCGCCTAGGGAACTCACGGACTTGCCAGCCGTGGAGCTTGCAGAGGGTCTCCATTGAGACGTTTTCGTGATAGTAGTGGGTTAGGGTGATGAAGGGCTTTGGAGGGGCCTCCCATAGAGGGCGGAGAAAGTAAGTTATCTTTTGGCCGTGGAGGTAGATAACAAATACGCCTGAGGGGATGACGAGGAGCAAGAAGAGTAAGGCCCTGAAGTCTAGTCCAAGGAAAGACCAACGGACTCTAGGCATGTTTCAGAATGCTGCATTTCAGAAACACAACTAAATCACCATAACACAATGTCCCATGTTAATAAAACAAATCCTTAAAAAAAAAATCCTTAAGCCAAGAGAGATGACTATTACACAAACTTTGCTTGTTCATGAAGGTTTGAGCTAATTTGAAATTTCATCAAAACCACCAACGGCATTTTCAGCAGTTAAGACATCTCATGACCACGACAAAATACCAAAGAATTCTCGAATAATCTATGCCAATCTAAATTAAACAATAGATTTTGAACTATAGAGCTAACTCAAGTTAAGGTTAACCTTAAAGTTTCAGAAAAATACAGAGAGAACACATAAAGAAATTGCAGCATGTATATAGTTGCAAGAAACAAAATAAAGCACCACTGTTCTATCAAATAAAAAATACCAGCAAAGCCCCTTGTTGAGTAAATATGAGGAAAACAAAAAACAAGAATGCCACTAACCTGTGCCAAATTACAGGAAATAGCAGCGGAAGAATCTTCAGTTCCCTCGAAATAATTGAAAATCGGAGCGAGAGAAACAACCACAAACGCCTTCATTTATGCATCGCCGTTCTTGATAAATTGTAATAATCAGCAG
Organism: Lavandula angustifolia; assembly: GCA_028984105.1. NCBI lineage: Eukaryota > Viridiplantae > Streptophyta > Magnoliopsida > Lamiales > Lamiaceae > Lavandula > Lavandula angustifolia. Next base: position 16,175,627 of record CM054824.1, read on the forward strand.
ACACCATGAGCAGACAAACCTTTCTTCCCTCTCACCTCATTCAAATATTTCCCTCTCTACAAATCCCTCTTCCTCCTCCGTGATTGCATACACATAAAAAACCGTGATCATAAATAAGCGGAGGGAAAGAGGAAAATATTTATTATGATGGCGAACCCTCGTAGAAAAAAGGGTCTCCTCCAGAAAAGAGGACAGAAAATTTGGAGAGAAAAAACAGGGGAATGTTGATTTTGTTCTTGATGCTCCTAAAAACGGGCAATCTGTCATCGACAAAGGGTTGGTAGCATTTAAGACCAATTTTCTCTCTCATAAAAATACAGTTTTGCAGATTTTCTCAACACAAAGTGAGAGGTTGGGATAAAGGAGCAATTACTTAGGGAGAAATGGCGTATCGAGATAATTTTTAAGGGAGAAGAGAAATCGCATTATATGATAGAAAATTATAGCGATTGGAAAGAAGAAAGGAAAGGAAGTGGAAGGTGGAGACTGCATGCCAAATATTTTTACTCATAAATTGGATTAAAAAAATATTTTGTGAGGTTAAAATCTAAAACAGTTGGAACGGATAGAGTTGTAATTATGAGATTTATGAAAAAAATTCAGAAAATTGTTTGTATATATGTTTTGATTTATTATTCTGTTCTATTGGATTTCCAATTGGAAAGTAGTAATTAATTATAAGTTGGCATAGTCTTCCATGCAGAAATGGGGGAATTATCTTCAAATAAAACATATTTATGAATAAAAAAAAATAAAAAATCTATCCATTTGCACGATAGGTATAGCATTTGGAGTAGTCTGAGAAAGATAATTCGTTCTTGTTATTTGAATTTCACATTTTCGATATTTCTTTTACTCGATACATCGTGTTACTTGTTCTTCACGAATGTCTCATACAAGTATCTCTAGCCCATCTTCTTTGGATATGGAGGAATAAATGAATCTTCTTTTCCTCTTAACTTTTAATTGTGTTGTCTTTACAAGTAGTAATTTTTAATTGATTATATATGTAAGCTTGAAAAAAGTGGAAAAGGCTAAATATTTTGGTGAAAATGAGTCCAGAAAATGTGGATGGGAGTTGGGAATGGGGGCTCAAAATCTAAAAAATCCAAACCAAAAAGGACTAACACATATTATGAGCCCTAGATTGATGAGATTCAAATTAATGTTGTACCACTAGTAAAAATCAACAATTTTTTATTTTATTTTTATTGCATTATCACCTTATAATTGAAAAATTCAATTCGTAGGTAACATAAGTCTCGTTTGCTTAACAATAATGTACATATAAGCCTATAGCAAGTCCAAAAAGAATTAACCTACTACATCAATTGTTTGGTGGATAAACCTCGACCAATATTTTTTGTCACGACTATTAATTTATTAAATGGGGAATTTATTATAAAAAACCAGTATGTTTTCATTAAAATTCTCGAAATAAAATAAAAGTATTCGCATGGTATTTTCTATTCCTCTTGATTATTTTGTACTACAATTTACGTATGAAAATAATACTCCTATTTACGTATGAAGAGACAAACGAGGTTGGGGATCAAATTTACGCGCCGCCGTGAATGAGTATAATTTCCATTTCATATTTTTTGTGGACTATAATAATGGGAAAGTAATACCCCCTCTATCATCTTATAATCATCTTGTTTTATTTTCGACAATAAAATTAATAAAATAATATTCAATAGTGTATACTGTTTACTTTTGACTAGTTAATTTATATCTTATATTTTTTGCCATTTTAGAAGCAAGACACTTTTATAAGATATCTCAATCAAGAATACAAAACGCTTTTAATAAAGGGTGGGAATAATTATGAACATAATTTACTGACAAATAAATAAATCCAGAAGCGAAAATTTTAACAGTGATGCGGCCCAGTTAATAGCCCAGTGTATCTTCTAAATGGTTTTATTCTGAGGCCCATATCTGATTTATAAGGCGGGCCAATTTCGCCAAAAGCCCACAACCCGCGATAGAGATGGTTCATACTTACGCTACATCGCTCTACAAATAAATATTGATCGTATTTCTTTCGTCTTTTAAGGAGAGAAATTCACAATTGTTAACATTTAATTCGGTTTTTAAGTGCGACATGTTCGATATTAAAATATTATAAAATTCAAACTCGCGAGTCCATTGCTAAAATAACATTATCCAAAAAATAATCCCAAAATAGCATCTTTCAAAAATAATTTCCAAACTAACACTCTTTTTGCCTCTTATAATCTTATTTATCAAATGAATATCTACATGAAAAATAAATTTTATTTTTGAATTTAATTCTACTATTAGCATTTTGAGTACTAAAAAATATATATATATATATATATATATTTTAGTTCGAAAAAAGAAATATTTAATAACAAAGCAAATGAAAAATAGTTTTTTATTGTTTTTATTTGAAAAATACCGAAAAATTTCTTTTCAACCTAATTGCAATAATTATATATATATATATATATATATTTGTATTTACTAATTCTGTAATTAAAATTATAAAAATCATAAAAAAGAATTCAGTATTTTCATATAAAATATAATATTATTTTTGTTTGAAAATTATATTTAATTTTAAATCAAACAAAATATATTTTATTTTTATATATAGAAACATGACACAAGTACAAAATAAATAAAAAACTATTTTTTTTAATTTGGTAATGGGATTTTATTATAATAAATTGTACTGCTTTGTAATTAAATAAATATAATAAATAAAAAGTATTTTTATATAAATATTCATATAATAAAAAAGTGTATAGGTGACAAAAAAGAGTGTAAATTTTGTAATTATTTTTGAAAGAATATTATTTTGAAAATTATTTTTTTGGAGTGTTATTTTGATAATTGACTCCAAATTGAGAGACTATTATTGAATTTAAGCAATTAATTTTGGTATGCTTATTTTCATTGAAATGAAATCTTACGCATTTTAATAAGAACTCAATTTTAATCAAATTATAGTAAAATAATTTGGAGTATATTGATACTCAATTTGAAAACGTATAAAACACAGATCTAAATTCACATTGGATTGTTTGCTTAAATTTAGGATACTTAAACTTTTTTAAATGCTTAAATTAAGGAGAAGTTGGTAAAAGTGACTTATTAGAGAATTTAGGATATGTTTGCAATAAATAATTTAAAAGAAGAAAAAATTGAAAAAATAAGATTTACAAAATTTATATTGTAGTAGCTTATTTTGTGATTTATAAGTAAAATGTCAAATTATAATTTATTCGAAATTATAAATATGTCATTAAATGGGAGAAGTTGGTAAAACCAACTTAACCAATTTCAACTTATTTAACTTAAATATAAATTTTTTTTTTTTTGAATTTAAACGATTGAAAACATCCAAAAACAATTTTTTTTTAAATTAAACTATAAGTTCAATAATTTAAATTATAAATTCAATAATTTAAGCTATTTCAAATACCTTAATCCGATGGCTCTGCACTTAAACCTCCTCCACCACCTCCTCCGATGCAAACCGCTCTACGTCTCTGTAGCGCCGCCCTTGCGCCTCCTCTGCCTCAGCTCGAAATCAAAAAAGCTCCCGGCCTCAAGATTCCTATCCACCACCGCCACCCCATACCCGTTGCAATACGAAATGGTTATCTCCCGCCCCGCGAACGCCCCGCACCGCCAGCCCGGCCGACGGAGATCTCCCGCAGCGGCCACAAATTCCCAACCCGACGCGGAAATGGGCTTCGACGAATGGGTGGATAAAAAGCTTTCGAGCAAAGAAACCGATAACAGTAACACGAAAGTAGTGATGGATAAATCCAAGAGAAAGTACTACAACAAAAGGAGGAAAAGAATGTACGGAGAATCGGAATCGGATGAAGAAAACGGCCGCCGTGCGGACGAGAGCGATTTTATCGAATTAAAGCAAGAAGTGGTGGAGCTGCGCACTTTGCATAAGAGGGAGGAAGAATTGTATTTTCATGACACATTCGCTTATCCATGGGAGAAAAACAAGCACTACAAGATGGTTTATCAGTTGGAGAAGAAGTATTTTCCGGATCAGGGCTTCGACAAGGCGTTTATGGAGCCGGGGAAGACGCGTGCGGCGGAGCAGGGGAAGAATGAGTTGAGTGAAGGAGTGGAAGGGAAGGGTGAGGATAATAGAGGGATGGTGTTTTTTGAAGAGAGAGAGAAGGAAGAGAAGGATGTGAAGGTTGGAGATGTTACTGAGAAGAAAGTGGAGGATTTCTTTAAGTGTTTGAAGAAATTCCCCAATGAGAATGGTGGTGATGTGGCGGCGGCCGAGCCGTTTCTTTCAACTAGGAGCGTTGGGCTTCCGCCGAAGTGGGATGGTCCTAATGGGACTGTGGTTTTGGTAAACAAACCTAAAGGTGAAATCTTTTATGAGATTCTGAATGAATCTTCATTTTCTTTGTCTTGGAGGTCTGAGGTTATGTTGATGAATTACAATCATAATCATAATCTTGCTTATATGTGGATTGGTTGGTGCCAAGATGTCAAGCTGTTATGCCATTGAGTCGGCCAGAATTTGCCAATGATATATTGATTCATAGGCTAGATGTTATTGGGATGTTCAATATGAATCGAGATTTTTGCCATGATATGTTGATTGATATATAGATATCAGAATCAGTCACAATTCAAAAAATGGAAGAGGGTGAGATATTCTGGTTGGACATATACCTTAGGCCTTTAGTTACAGCGCAAAATGGAAGATGATTAAGCGTAGGAGCAATGAGAATGATCTCATCTAAAGTATGAATTTACAAGTTTAATTTTATTTCTCTTCTAGTTACTTAGCAGTTCTAAATTGGATTCTTCAGAGATAAAGTAGTTAGTCCTTTGGAACAGGTTGGACTTCATTTACAGTGTGTGGAAAGCTGCGACGCATAGTTAGTGTGAAAAAGGTTATTTATTTATTTATCATATAGGCTGGATGCCTTCGATGCATCTTCACTGAGTTTGCCTTGATAATTCTCAGGTAGGCCATGCTGGAACTCTAGATCCTATGGCTACCGGCTTGTTGATCGTATGTGTTGGTAAAGCTACCAAGGTGGTTGATAGGTAAGCTACGATGCCGTAGAACATGGTGAAATGCAGATGGTTACTTGTTATATTCTCTATGAAGAAGTATCACAAATCCTATTTCTTGCAGATACCAGGGAATGATAAAGGGATATAGTGGAATTCTCTTTCTGGCCATCTACATATATATGCACATGAAAACTTGAATAAGTGAGAGTTGTTGATTTTCTTTTTGCAGGTAATCCAAAGGGAGACATGGGAGCACATCAAGAACGAGGATATAAAGAAAGCTGCTGCAACCTTTTGCGGAGAGATTTGGCAAGTCCCACCAATGTTCTCTGCTATTAAGGTAATATTTCTGCACCTATAGTTTCATAGCTTGTTTTCCAATTTTATCTATAGATGCAATCCACTTGATTTGTAATATTTTGTTATTTGATATGGGCATTGATTGTTGGACTTCCACTTTCCATTGATATTTTGAAGTGGAGCGATCGGAGGATGGGAAGAGATTTTATGTTCGACGAGGGCGAGAGAAGATCGACGTAGCGGCATGGCGTGGCGTTGGATCTTGCATGGCGTGACGTCGGCGTGCTTGAATCAACAATATAGTTGTTTTATATTATTATTATTTTCGTAATGTTGGGCTTATTTAATTTGTGTCTTGTTTTATTTTGAGTCAATAAGTTTGTGGGTTTCCATCTTATAAAAAAGGATGAGAACCCTAATTTATTTTTATCTTTGGTTTTGGAACGGATTTTTGGGCAAGACGGATGTCTTGAATTGGGACGGATTCATCTTGAATTTGTTTGATCGTTTCCTAGTTCAATTATATTTTCCTTTCGTAATGGGTATTCATTCAATTATATTTATCATACTTGTGAGCATTATCGTGCATGGTGTTTGTCTAGGACTTGTTCCATATCCAACGTGCACCAAGGCGGCGAGATCCTTTCATCAAGGTATTTTCGTGAGCATCAATTCCAATTGCCTCAACTCCAATTTTGGTTTGCATTAATTTCATAAGCGTGTGGGATTATTAATTGCAATCACCAATTTTATTATAATTCTTGTGCGTGGTGAATATATCAATTTTGAGAACGAGAATTGCTAAGGTACAAGAGAGCCGACAATTTGTATCGTGAGTTTGATCTTTTTGTTTGCATCAATTGGTCCGACCTGCTGGATCTGACGATGTATGATTTCAAACGAGAGCCAGTCGAAATTTGCAATCAAATTTATGACGAAGTGTATAATGACCAATGAGCAATTCATGGGGTTGAGGAATGCCCGAGATCCAGATAGACCTAAAAATGATAGAGCAGCTATTATTTCGGATACGATTCAAATGATTAAGGATTTGATCTCTCAAGTTGAAAGATTAAACTCCGAATATGTTGCACTCAGTGAGGAGTCACGTGAGCTGACCAAGGAGAAGAATGATCTCGGAGAAGAAAAGGCATCTCTTAAAACCGATATTGAGAACCTTAATGGACAGAACTTGCAGAGAGTTAAGACCGTGTACCCATGGGCTGGAATGGACCACTCTGTTATGATGCATCCATCCTTGCAGCCGCTACCGATTCCATTGCGAATTTGGGAGGATATTTCAATGGATTTCATTACCAATCTTCCGTCACCAAAGGGATGCTCTTGTGTTTTGGTTGTGGTGGACAAGCTGTCAAAGTATGAACTTTTTATCCCACGCCGTACTCCGATTACGGCTCGTCGCGTGGCTACTCTATTTGAGTTGGCCTATGGACGGCCGCCGCCTAGAGGGATGAGGCATTTGTCAGAGGAATGCCGCATGGCCGCGGTCTCGGACGTAGTATTGTCTCGGGATGAATTTGAGAAGCAATTACGGGTGAATTTAGAACGGGCGCAGGCTCGAATGCGGAATCAAGCAAATAAAAGTCGTCGTGGAGTGAAACTTAGGGTGGAAGATCATTCGGTGGAGCCTACGTTGCCGAAATCGCTAGATTTTGAATTTGGTGACGTCTTTGATCCGGAGAAAGTATTGTGCGTGCGTGATAATGTGTCTTCTCATGGTCAGGTCCGAGAGGTGTTAGTTCATTGGAAAGATCGAGGAGAAGAAGAGTCTGCGTGGGTGGAATTAGAGGAGTTACGAAATCAGTTTCAGGATTCCCGCCTTGAGGACAAGGCTGTTTTTGAGGGGGTGGAAGTTGATGTGGAGCTATCGGAGGATGGGAAGAGATTTTATGTTCGACGAGGGCGAGAGAAGATCGACGTAGCGGCATGGCGTGGCGTTGGATCTTGCATGGCGTGACGTCGGCGTGCTTGAATCAACAATATAGTTGTTTTATATTATTATTATTTTCGTAATGTTGGACGTATTTAATTTGTGTCTTGTTTTATTTTGAGTCAATAAGTTTGTGGGTTTCCATCTTATAAAAAAGGATGAGAATCCTAGTTTATTTTTATCTTTGGTTTTGGAACGGATTTTTGGGCAAGACGGATGTCTTGAATTGGGACGGATTCATCTTGAATTCGTTTGATCGTTTCCTAGTTCAATTATATTTTCCTTTCGTAATGGGTATTCATTCAATTATATTTATCATACTTGTGAGCATTATCGTGCATGGTGTTTGTCTAGGACTTGTTCCATATCCAACGTGCACCAAGGCGGCGAGATCCTTTCATCAAGGTATTTTCGTGAGCATCAATTCCAATTGCCTCAACTCCAATTTTGGTTTGCATTAATTTCATAAGCGTGTGGGATTATTAATTGCAATCACCAATTTTATTATAATTCTTGTGCGTGGTGAATATATCAATTTTGAGAACGAGAATTGCTAAGGTACAAGAGAGCCGACAATTTGTATCGTGAGTTTGATCTTTTTGTTTGCATCATATTTCCATATGGTAGGTTGGAGGGGAGAGGATGTATGAGAAAGCTAGAAAAGGAGAAAGCATTGAACTATCCCCCAGACGTGTTTCAATCTTCCAGTTCGACGTTGAAAGAAGTTTAGATGACAGGTATAAGTGCCATAATCGTAGTTCTCAGCTTAATTTATCCTCAACCTTTGTACAATCACTAGGATTCAAGAGTGCGTGTTATCTCTGTTGTAATGAAATGGCTCTGTTATTGCAGGCAAAATGTGATTTTTCGGGTGACTTGCTCGAAAGGAACATACATTCGATCACTTTGTGCTGATTTTGGAAAGGCTCTGGGGAGGTAGGAAAGATGTTTGTTCCACATTCATATACAATAGTTACTTCTTAATTTTCTCATTTCTGGGATTGTTGCAGCTGTGCACATTTGACTGCCCTACGCAGAGATTCGATTGGTGAGTTCCCAAACTTCACCCTCACCCTCTCTCTCTCTCTCTCTCTCTCTCTCTCTCTCTCTCTCTCTCTCTCTCTCTCTCTCTCTCATATCGGATTCCTATTCAAAAATATGGCAGGTGAATATTCAGCAGATGATGCATGGGAATTTCAAGAGTTGGAAGAACAAATTGCAAAGGGATATATATAGTGTTAATAATTCCATTCCACATTATTATTACATTTCTTTCCTTGCCATTTTTTTATTATATACAAAATCATTATTGTAAGAATAGCTTCATGTTAATTTTTCCTTCATCTTTTGATTGATGCTAAATGATCCATATTGTAATAAACATTTATTTTATAGAGTTATGTAGATAGCCTTCTTTTTCGAAGTTTAATAATCTTATTTATTGGAAAATGAAATATAATAACAAGCCTAATATATACTAGTCCCTTCTAGGTAAGAGTACATTCCCTAATTCTATTTGAAGCACAAAAATGTAGTAGACGATTTATAGCTCATTTATATGAACATGTAGTTTTCACGGTTCTCACATTCTCCTACTACGAGAAAGGCGTAATTACGCCCGATCGGTTGCGCCAATCAGAAGGCTCAATTTGTGGAGTTGGGAGGATCCATACCCATGGCTTCATAATACGCCTTCTCAGCTGCAGTCATGCGGTCTTGAAACATAGTCCATTCGCTTCTGCACCTCTCCCTCACCTAACATAATCCAACAACAAAGTTTACAACCATCTTTTGCAATAAATCTTAGAGCTTTATTATTATGTATGAGTTGAAGGTAAATGGTTTCTACCCCTTCCCATGGCGCTCTCCCTTGCTCTGCTTGACCCTACAGAACGACATTCGTATTTCAGAGTCAGAGGTTTGTTCAAGATGTTGGTAAACCTAAGTTTGGATGAGATTTTAGCATATATACCTGATTTCCAAGTGAAGGGACAGTTTGATGCACTATCCATTGTGCATCAACAACTCCTATCTTCTCATGAGCAGGCTATTTTCAAGAGCGAGAGAGTTTAGGAGAGAGAGAGAAAGGAAATGTGTTTCAATTTATACAAGTGATGGCTAACCTCCACACATTGTCTAAGAGCAAAATCAAGACCCCATCCATGTACCAAGTCATTCTGGATCATATGCCACACACAACGCCATGCATCACGAGAGAAAACCGGTGCCATGATCTCCACAAATCTGTACAAACAAAAGCCTTTAAACGTTTGAACTACGTAAGACTAAAGGAGATGTTCTTACCCTGCACAGGGTGGCACGTGAGGGTCCGAGCACCAGCCGGGTCTTTCCGCCGTTTTCCTATAAGAAAAACAGACGCGATTAAAGATAAGAAAAACAGGCATTAGATAAGAGATGAAGCTTTGAGTTATGCTTACTTGTGGACTTCAGTGTCCTCTCGCTTTCTTGTCATCTGCCATGTCATACCACCGTCGGTGGATAGACCAGGTTGTGAGATTTCCAACCCGTGCTTCTTCACTAACTTTATATATCTATCATGGATGGAAGTAGCCTCAGCAAATAGTTTCATTTTTATGGTTTGCATAAAATGATGGCTGAAGTAACCTATTGATGATACTCACTCCTCCGGGTCGAAATTCTCGACTCCTAGGTCTTCATCCCAAATAAAGATGTAGTCGTAAGGTGCAACAATGTCCGGGTGCAAGAATCTCTTCACATACCACCTGATGAGACGAACACAAAATTGTTCGTATTTTTCACCGTGAATCATTATGACATTAGAAAGAGCAAACAAGAAATGGATTTAGAGTTACCATTTGGTTTGCTTCCGGGCACTCACATGGATAGCCTGTTTCGACCACTCGAATTCATCCCATTCGCTTGTCTTGCCATCATAGTGAAACAACATAACTTGGAAGTTCTCTGTCAACTGTACATTTTGGCAGATAATCACATAAAGTGCCCCAATTAGGAGAGGGAGAATGGAAGGGTTACCTTCTTTACTGCAGCATCAATGTTCTTTTTCTGGTCTTGACCGACGGTAAATGTCATGAGATATCTTGGCTTAACGATTAAGTCCTGCAACGGACAAGCTTTGCTTAACAGAAAATGACACGCGGGACAATCAGAAACAGAGATAAAGAAGAGAGTATATAACAAAATCTGTTCTAAATAACATCAACCTCCAACAAGATGAGCTCTGAGTCTACACATTCTCAAGGAATTGAAAAGTTAAAACATGATTACTACAAGAAGTTTAGGTAAAAAATGCACACCTCAGCAGGAAGGCCCCACAATCTGCGAAGGTACATATCAGACTCGGCTGTAAGAATACCGGGTGGTAGTCTCTCTGCACCCCGAGGATTGGATGGAACCCATATCTGCGTAGAATCACCCACAACCAAGAAAATGACGTTACTGGAATTATTTCCGGAACATCAATACTTTGGAATATTCTTAGGCAATCAAGATTGCTGGAGTAGAACAATACACTGAAATAGGTTTCTGAGTTATCTTGTATGCATTTTGGGCTTACTGAAGATGAGGTAAAGAAGAACTAAATTTGAAAACACTATAAGAGTTTGATTCAATTCAAGCTTGGATCAACTTGACTAGAACAACCTAAAAGTGTTGAAATAAAGAAAATTATATTAACATGAACCATTTTACTAGTTCATACCAACAAAACCCAAAAACAGAAGTATCACGCAAAAAAGACCCTCCTTAAAGAATCCATGAGGTGTGAAGTCCAAGCCAATGAAAGCTTGTGCCATTATTCTAAGATATTTCAGCAGAATACCTATTTCTCACCAAAAAGATATGATACTTACAAAATGCAGATATCACTTTTTCAACGTTGAGCATGTTAAATAGTTAGGAAGTTATGCAACGAGGCAAGCTCTGGTTTATTGAGAGTTTCCTAAAACCATGCCAAAACAATATTGCTTACCTTAGTATTATTAAACTTGCGTGAGATGATTCTCCGACCTTTAAGAGCCGACCATACATTTAGCAGTGCTTGAGTCGAAAGACCCGAATACTTATCCTCTATATATGTAAGATCAATAGAAGGAAATATGTTTGATGAAAAATTAACCTGCAACAGATCAAAACATACAGCACAATCATCTCTAAAAGTCCTTGGCAAATTTTAAACACGAAATCAAGAAATTGAGTAGGAGTATGAGATTAAGAAGAGTAAAGCCAAATATCCTGCCTTTGTCAATGAAAGTGTAGGAAAAGATACACCTAAAAAGAAGCCAAATATAACTCCTACAAAAGTGGTTATAATCAGCCTCATCGTTTCATTTGTTCTTCGCATATGCCAGCCACTGCAAAAGCAAGGAACAACATTACCATTGATTTACCGTCGGCGAAAAAGCAATCAGTTTATCTTGAAAAGAAGATCCTTGAGATGGAAAATTTACTTTGAAATCGCGGACCTTCGCACAGGGGTAGCCATTATATTCACAATCTTGCAGCAAAATGTCCAATCTACATATCAGAATCACTCAAGATTCCGTTCCTTCAAGAACCAAAATCCACATTCCCACAAACAAGATCAATCCAACACCCAAGAAACTAAAAAAGAAAGCAAATTTTCCTTCAAAAATCATCCACAGCCAAATGAATTTTACAGCAGGGCATCATCAAATATGAACCCCATAAAAAAAACAAAGAAAACAAGGAAATTGACAGGTGTATGACTCGTTCAAAGATGCTGGGCAAAAATCATTTAACAAAAATTTCCACCACAAAAATCGATCCTTGCAAGAAACATCACATGAAATAAATAAAAAATAATAATTAATCTTTAAGCGACAGAACGTAAAATCAAGATTCAATCATGCGTAGAATGCAAATGTTGTGCTTCTGGCTGTCACCTTTTTGAGGAATCTTGAATCTGATAGGGCCCGACCGAGTCCGAGGTTTCAATAACAAGTGGGGCTGGAATCAAATGGTGGTAAAATTGAGTCACGGAAAAAGGCAGAAATCTGAATGGAGAAAAAAAGCAGAACAATTACAGAATTAAAAAGGAGGAGATTCGAAAGAGAGATGATTTGTAATGAATGAATAAGATTGAAACAAAACCCACTGCAATTATTGCGAGTTACGAGTTTCGGTTTTGATTAATCAAAAAAACTTGTATGGTTTAGGCGTAAGACATTACCTGGTGGGTCCCATCAGTTTTCGTTCGAATGTTTGGAGAGAGAGAGCAGTTATATGATGTTCGAATATTTGGAGAGAGAGAGAATGAGAGACCTCAAATAAATAATCCTTTTCAATACCTAATGCTTAAAAATAAATGCCTTCTCATATAGTCAGAAGCGGTATATTCAGTTAGTGCGTAATTTAAAATAGTGGCGGAGCCAGGATTTTGGCTCCACAATGCTAAGTAGGTTGGATTCATGATTTAGAGTCGGGGGCGAAACCTTTACGGGGGTTCGGGGGCGGAGCCTCCGAATTTTTTTTAAAAAATATCGTACAACGAATACAAGGTTTAAAACCGAACATGTATTGTTAATTTTCCTTTCCTCGATTGCATGTTGATAAACAATTTATCAGCAGTACATGAAACAAAACTTTTTCGACAATTCCTCCCAAAACCTTCCAACTTCTTATTGCTCTGTCGAAAATAGCAGATTTTCTTTGTTAATGGCATTTGAAAATTGATTGCAGAAAAAACGTGTCTGTGTGACTTGTGAGTTGAGTTTTGCTTGTGAGGTGTAATTTTTAAATGTAGTGTAGTGGGCCAAAAACTTAAAGAGGATAGATGAAATCATAATTGTTATCTTGGTTGTATGTAGGGGTGGGCGCGGGACGGGTACCCGCGCTGCGGGTACCCATTTGCGGATACCCGCGCCTGCGGGTAATTGATTTTAATACACATTCTCATTCCCGCATAGAGCGGGTACCCGCGCGGATACGGTACGGGTACGGGTTTACCCGCAAATATTACCACCTATTTATAATATATTTAAATTCATAAATAAAAATTAAAAAATACTAATAAATGAAAATTTAAAAACATAAATTAAAATTAAAAAATACCAATATATTTAAACCACTAAATAGGACTATAGGAGTAGATAATCTGTTTTATAAACTATGTTCCAATGGTGTTTCACCATAAATTATAATTATAAAACCGACCATATGATTATCAATTATGAAACCACAAATTCTTATAATTAAAATTGCCGTGAAAAACTGTTTAGTCACACTCTAGTGCTAGCACAAAACATGCAAACGGGTACCCGCGCCGTCTCGTGCCCACCTCTACGCAAGAGGACCTCATGTAAAAAAAATTGTATATTAATGCGGGTACCCGTTCGAGAACGGGTATCTAAGAATAAAATCCGTTCCCGTTCCCGACCCGCTTGATTTTTGCGGGTTCCCACGTAACGGGTACCCGTACCCATTTTTTCCGACCCGAACAGGAAATACCCGAACGGAACGGGTACGGGCACGGAAACCCGAATTGTTTGCCCACCCCTAGTTGTATGGGCCCAAATCCAATACAAGAAGTTAAAGAAAAAAAATGGGAAAAAAATGGGGTTGCTCGGATTTGAACTCGGGCTCCTTCAAAAATTACCAAGCATCATTACCGCTGGGACACAATCTAGCTATTGAGATTGAATTTTTCTATCCTAGACCGGGTCTACAACTTAAGTTGTAGACCCGGTGGTTAAAAACCATGACACATCACATGTTTGTAAAAAAAATTAATAAAAAACACAACTTCTATCCTAGACCACAAGGTCTTGTAGACCCGATCTAGGATAGAAAAATTCATTGAGATTAGTACTAGAAAATTTCTATCAATATTTTTAGAGGTGCTATAGCACCCCCCAGCCTTAAGCTGGCTCCGCTATTGTTTAAAACTATGACACTGGTTGTTAGCACGATGGACGGTTTGAGGCTTTGAGGCTTTATTTGCGTTTTAGGTTATAGATAGGAAAGAAAAATGAGTTTTATATTTTCATAGTTTTACTAACATTTCACTTTTAGATAGGAAAGAAAAATAGAAAAAAACATAAAATAAAACATAAAAAATAGGGTATTAATTCGTTTTAAGGAGTTCATAAACTTTATAACCACAAACCAAACTAATTATAAACAATTAAAAAAATAAAATAATGTCCTTTTAGTTCAAATCGAAACGACTTACACCCCTTCCTAAATTCAAATAAATTTGCAGGCTATAGCACAGTGCGTGATTTACTTAATGCGCATTTCGATAGTGACTGCGGGCTATCTCGTCGTCAAAAAAAAAAATTAATACATAACTAAATAGTTATAGATATGTAGTCAATTTTGAATTTGTGACTTCGGTCATAAGACTACAAATATCGGTAGTCTAAACCCACCAGGTGGGTTTTGAAGAAAAAAAAAATGCATGAGGGAATAGAGAGAAATCGTGACCCGGGTTGGTTTTGAAGGAAAATGCCACCGGGTGGTTGGGAGTTAATTGGCCAATGGGATGTTGCCACTTGACATCATTCCATTGGCTCTTAATATTAATTTTTTGTAAATATAAAAATAAGTATTTTTTATAATATATATTATAAAAATAAATAAAAATTATACCAAAATTCATGATTTTTCATTCTCTATAAATAGAGCCCAATATTGCTATACTTTTCACATCTAAAAAAACTTTCATTTTCTCTCATTTCATTATCTACTACAAATCTCAATCTCTCTTTTAATTATCATGGATACATATAATAACAACTTTTTCCATTCCCCAAATTTTCCTTACTCTCAAGATTACTATCCCAGTTACGAAAATTTACATCTCTCCTTTATTTGGGATCGTAATGTTATGGGAAAAATAATGAGAGTTTGCATCATCATGCATAATATGATTGTGGAAGATGAAAGAAGCACTTACTTAAACTATCAAGATCCCACATAATTTATACAAGATCAAGTTAGTTGGAATGATCATCAGACTGGAGATGGAGCAGAAAATAATAATTTTCCTTACTCTACAGAAATGATAGCAAGCCTAGCTAGTCATATAACAACCAAGTCACAACTTGAGAATAGAGAAACACACATAGATCTTCGAGACAACTTGATCGAGCATATTTGGAGTAAATTCGGCGATGATAACTGAATTTTATTTACTTTGTTGTTTGTAATTTTAGTTTTTCGTTGTTTTAATTTCGTCTTTCAATTACTGTCCTATGTTCCCTATATTTTAGTTTGTACGATTTCGAACTTTATAATTTTTTCTACAATTTCAGTTAATTTTTATGCCTTTAAATTTAAATAATTATTATTAATATATAATAATATTATTATTATTAAATAATTAGAATATATAAAAAATATAATTGGTGGGACATGTTTGAGTGGTTAGGAATAAATGATAAAAAATAGAGAGATTGAGTTGAAAGTAAAATAAAATATAAAGAGGAGAGATAAATTAATTAAATATTAGAATGGTTGGGTATTTAGGTGGTGAATATTATGTTGGAACTCATCAACGTCAAACAACATGCCACCTGAGCAGAAGCCACGTGGCACACCATCTCAGACTTGCTAAACGTTTGACCCGGAGTCGGAATTAAAATCCGAAACTGAACACCCCTAAATAAATCTATTTTTTAATCTCCCAATCCACACTTCCATTAAAAAGGGAATTATTTTTCAAAAATTTCTCTAGCAGATGAATATGCACGGCTGAATTTCCAGATTCCTGCTACCTTAAATCCGTCGAAGCTGGTGAGTTAGCTCGGTCCGAGTTGGCTCGGAATGATGTCGTCACCGGACAGTGTCGCGATCCTAGAGAACGCGAAGGAGCTCGATCGGCTGAGGAAAGAGCAGGAGGAGGTGCTACTCGAGATCAACAAGATGCACAGGAAGCTGCAAACCAGTTAGTTTTCAAGTTTTTTATTAATTTTCCTGCATTAATTGATGTTTTGTTTTCTCGATGAGCCGTTAAATTGATCAGAATTATGTGTTCCCTTTTTCGGTTTGTCTTTAATTGGAAAAACTGTTAGGGAAATATGGTTGAATGTGTGACATAGTGATAGATTCAATTATGTTTGTTTGTGTATTATTGCGGTTACAGGCGTGGATTTTTGAATTTGAAGCTGCCGACACTTGTTGATTTTTATATTCGGTGAATTTTAACTTATTATATGTGGGTGAAAAATCCGGAATGCTGTAAATTTGAGGTTCGTATCAGAGTTTATTAGCTAAGTTCCGAGAGTTTCTGAATGCTTTGATTGAGTAGTTATTTACAAGCTGATTGACGATGAGCTCAGCCAAAGATCACACAACTTCTTTTATGTTTTTTTTGGTTTAACTGTTGAGATTATTGGAATTAGATCGAGTCGAGCTCCCTATTTTTCGAATTATTTCCCTAAAGTTTGAGCTTGAGATTGGTTTGTTTTGTCTATTGTTTCGGTTACGGGTGAGTATTATTTAGTTGGAAGCTGTTACCAGTTGTTAGAGTTTTTCGGTTTTGATGAGTTTTAACTTATTATATGTGGAGTTACAGAGAAGCTCAGTGTGTGTAAATCTTGAGCTTTTGTTAAGAGCATTTGAGATTTACTTTATTACTTTTGTTATCTATAATGAATTGTTATGTTAGCTCGACTGAGCTTCCTAATTTAGAAGATGAGCTTGGCCTGATATGGTAATGAGTTGAGTTCAAACGAGATTTTATCTGGATTGAGTAGGTTCAGTCGTTTCAAACTTCATTCTTTTCCCACTAAGCCAAGTTATGAAAATCTCAAGCTGATTACTGAATGACAACGTGTAAATAGTTGTCAAGTATTTCTGAATGATATGTGTAGTTCTTATTGTGGACTAAAATGTCTTTTCACGTGCGGTGGGAGTTAATCAACTGAAAGAGGAGTTATCATGTCAAAGCTTATGTAAGTATAAGAGGCAAATTATTAATTTTATTGCTGGTGGCTACATGTTTGCTGCATTATAGTACAGAAACCCTACTAACATTGATAGAAATCCTTTAATGTAATGATTGCTTCTAATATGGTTTGTTGCGAAGGTTTTACTGTAATAATGCAGAGGAAGAACAAGATTAGCTTTTACTTTATAATTTGGTAGAGGACAATGATGAATTATATCTAATTTCGGTTGCACATCATGATTGCTATACTTAATTATAACCTAAATCCCTTTTTATGCATGCAGATCCAGAGGTCGTTGAAAAGCCTAATGATAATTCTCTATCAAGGCTGAAGATGTTATATACTCAAGCCAAAGAGCTGTCAGAAAATGAAGCTAGGTATGTTTGAAGTTTATGTTGATATTCTTATCATCTAATTTGTAGTTTAAGTTTGCTACATTTCCTGCAATACTAATGAATTTAAGTCTATTTATTCCATAGCTATAAACTCAACGTCTGCCTTTCCTAATACACTCAAAGACAAAATACTCAAGATATCTGAGCTCATATCTTTTGTTCTGGCAGTATTTCCAGTCAATTGGTAGGACAATTGGATGCATTAATGCCTTCTGGGACTCAAGGACAACACCGGAGAAGAATAGGTTTGTACCTTTCCACAAACTAAGCAGGTTTTATCTAAGTGCAAAATCTAATGAATGCAAAAGATGTAACCGGTCAAGCTAAATCTTTGGCGTATGATTGAATCATTCCGTAATCTTCTCCGTCAATTTGATCAAATCTTCTATCATTTTCTAAAAGAAATAATCATATGGATGTAGGAAGTCTTCAGTTCTTCTTTAAGCTATTGCAGGAAATAGGATGAAATGTTTATGAATGATAGGTGCATTGTCATTGTGTTTTGGTTTTTCTTCAGTTTAATGTTTCAAAAATGGAACTAAGCTTAAACAATATGGCATCTATATTGGCAATCCATTTCATTTTTGTATTATTTTGTCCAATAACTCATCCCCTATCCATCAATATAACTTCAAAACCCCATGGACCACAGAAGGCAGTGAGCAGAAAAAGAAGAGGATAAAGGCTGATTCAGAAGTCCCAAGGCTATCTCCTTCCATAAGAAATCAGCTAGAGTCTTTGGCAAATTTGAAAGGTGAACAGGTAATTGAGAAGCTTACACTCTTGATACATTCCCTCATTTTATCGTCAATTTTCCTTCTGGTTTTTTGGAGAATTCTCTCCCTCTGTAGTCCTTATGATTTTAATTTGATAATTACTACGGCCTGGAGTTGCAATTGTCACTTCAATTTTAACGTCCACGTGATTTAGGTGGCAGCCAGGATCACTCAAGAGAGTTCTGGAAAGGATGAGTGGTTTGTGGTTAAAGTAATCCATTTTGACAAGGAAACTAGAGAGTAAGTACTACTCCGGCTTTGCAGATGATCGATATCAATCTAATTTTGGCTTTTTCAGAAACTATTTTGTATCTCATTATTGAATTTATGTAGATTTGAAGTGCTGGATGAGGACCCAGGCGAAGATGAAGAGAGCACTGTGCAGAGGTAATGGCCTTCTTAATTTTTTATTCTTAATCCCTTTGTTTCCTTTTGATTATACTCCACAATAATGTTGGTGGTTTCTGCATAACCTCTTTTACTATTTCAGTACTGTTCACGTTCCATTTAATTCTCTTTTTAGAAGTGGAGCCCAAAATTGCTCACTGAAGGCAATACATCTTTCTTTGAAGTATATGAGCTCGCTTTAGCATTTTTCTGAAAGTATAGATTCGTCAACATTGTTAAACTTGACCACTTGATAAATTTGACAACATAAAAAGCATAAATTAGTCTTTCTATATGATATTAGTGTTTTGCATACCTTTTATTATAGTTTAGTATATTAACACAAGGCATCGTAATATTTGAGATTGGGAAGAGTTAATGTTCTAGCTGTAATGATTTGGTGGTTGTAATTACATTCTACAGACTAATAATGCTTAATTGTCTTGTTGCTATGTGCACACATGCATGCAAATAACTGCGTATATCCCATCTGCATTATTTCTATATGCTATTTTGTCTTTGGGAAGAAACTTTTATTCTACTATTCACCCTTACTGCCCAAACCATTCATTTACTGTGTAACTCTACTGAATCATTCCCCATATTTTCCATTTTCCGGTTTCAGAAAATACAAGCTGCCTATGTCTCACATCATACCCTTCCCCAAACGGAGCGACCTATCTAGTGTCCCCGACTTTCCCACCGGAAAACACGTATTGGCAGTTTATCCAGAGACCACGGCACTATATAAAGCAACCGTAGTCCAGTCTCGTAAGGTATTTCTTGCTGCAGCCTATTGATCACATTTACATACAAAACAGAGTGAACTAACTATTGTTCTTCACATACAACACGCGATGCTCGTGATCTCAAATCATGTAGAGGAAGATTGATGAGTAAGTAGTAGTTGCACTTTCTTGTTTCCCCATTTTTCTCTTTAAATGACATGAAATTGAACCATAAAAGTATGTCTATTGGCCTTACAGTTATGTTTTGGAGTTCGACGATGACGAGGAGGAGGGATCGTTACCGCAACGAGTGGTGCCATTCCACAGGGTTGTGGCCCTTCCTGAAGGATATCGTCAGTGATTGTAATTTTATCAATGTACTAGTATTTGTTTGTCGTTGTAAAGTATGTATGTATGTAGCCTCGTAATCACATAAACTGGCTTTACCCACACTTTGATTAATTGTAACATTGAGTTCCAATTTTATTTCAGAGGTTTTTCAATAGTAATATAAGTATGCAGCAGATTTGCTTCCTGGACTCCTTGGGCAATGAGTTTTTCCATTTTTGTGCGAAAAGATTCTTTGTATAATCAAAGAGAAAAATTATTTAAAAATAAAAAATTACTATATCCCGCCAAAGACAAACCATATCAAACTTTTGCCCTCTTTTCTTCGTCTTCTCTCTGCTAAAAAAACTCTCTCTCTCTCTCCTCTGCAGCTCTGCCTCCTTTTTTCCTTTCTCTCGCATCCACTCCGTTCAAATACGGCCTGGTGCATGCAGCGGTGCGATCATGCCGATTAAGAGGCCCAGACTGGGGGAGCAATCGTTGTCAGTAATCAAATTCCCTTCAACACAGAGAGAGAGAGAGATCGAGAAAGAGAGAAGAGAGAGAGAGGAAAGAGACTCAGAGAGTCTCTCTACATATATATGTGTGTGTGTGTGTGTGTGTTTTCGAAGTAAAAAACTCAGTCTACCTCTTCTCCATCCGAAATGCATTTTCCTCCTCAGCCTCCAAATCTGCTGTGCTTCTCTTCACGCCGTCCAGGTCGAACGGTTTCACTAGCAAACATCTCTTTCAACAGAAAATGGGTAAGTATTTCGTTTTAATTTCTGTTTCAGTGCTTATGAGCTTTTTTTTTGGTCTCAAAATGTTTTCTTTTTTCCGGCAGCTGCGTGCAGGTTGAACATTCTAGTTAAGGCGATTTATTGCCGGAATGAGAAGCGGCATGTCGCCGTCCCTGCGAAACCGAACAAAGCTTGGATCCGACGGCTGAAGAAGAAGAAGAAAATGCGACGGGGAATTTGATTTCCATTTAGTTTATAGCTCGGTACAGATCCACTCTCCTCTCTCTCTCTCTCTCTCTGACAAAATTTATCCATCTCTTTTGTCAAACACAAGTACATCTTAGATGTTGAACTGATGCATACATTCCGATGATATTACATGCTTAGTGCTTAAAACACGCTTGAGAAATAGGCCTGTTTGGTTCAGAAAATGATCCGTTGAGTATGTGATTAGCAACCCACTGATTTGCCGCCTGAGAGAAGTGCATTCCATCCCAGCTTATACACGTCGCCGGCGAGCGGCAGGCGCCGCCGACTATCTCCCCGCCGTTGACCGTCACTCTTTGACCGCACCACACATGAGTCTTATTCTCATGTCGCCCACAACATATCTTAGAAGGGTTTTTGAATCCTGCCGAGAGAAAAGAATAACGTAAATCTCTAGTCTACTCGTGGGGCCCAATAAAGATTCGGGCCTTATGAATTTTGATTTTATTAAACTAACCGTAGAATTTGGCGTTTTTGATTAATTGCAATTTTGCCGAGTAGATATCAACATAGGTCAAGGCAGCATGGGGGAGTTCTCCTCCCAATGCATGAACTCTAGCTTTAAGCTGCCGGTTGAACTCAACCGCGACCGCGTTATAGGTTCGAATACAACCAACGTTATCTCGAGAATCGGGCTTCGTGTTCTCGAGATGGAAAGTGACTGCCGGCAAGCACCCAATAGGCCCCATGTTGTGGATCCAAAAGGCCCTTGCTCCTTTTTGGTACAAACCCTACAACATTTTCAAGCTACATTTTAGCAAATTAAGATCGATATATATATCCTGCTTCAAATGTTACGATAACAACTCACGATCAATGCTGTTGCCAAGTGATTAATAATGTCCGGAATCGCAGCTCGGATTTGAGGCATTTTCTGCCTTCTGAAGATGGAAACAATGTCGTTTTGGCCGATATCAAAAGTGTAGAGAGATTTGGAGAAATCTCTAGGCCTTGGGAGTCTACTCCTTTTGAGCGGATTTGTAGCTGAAAAATCGATAATATAAAATCATTTGAAACTAATTACCAATTGAAAAAATTCCTAGATTAATTACCTTGATCATATAGTTGGCTAGTTCTTGATATGAACTGATCAAATTGCAGTGTTTGGACATCAAGTGAAAATGGACTAATCCCATTCTCAAATATGCTCTCGTTCTGCCGACGAATCGTGGATCCTCCCGCCGCAAAATTCGCACCATGTCTGAAATCCGCGCCGATTGAATCGAGATAAGGACTCAAATATGGAAGCCTCAAGTGCTCGGCTAGAGAGAGAAGCTCAAATGTTTGAACAATCTATTTTCATAAAAGTAGTAACCTATGATTGTTTATCAGATCGTACCTATAAGGTCGATGATGAGACGGCCATCGGAATTTCGTCCAGAAGGCTTTTTGAAGTAACTAACTCCGTACGGTGGAGGAATAGGCCAAAACGCCGCTGATATTCCGCCGGTATCGGAGTTCGAATCGCCGAAGTTGTAAATAGACGGAAAATCGCACTTCGTCGACGGAGGAATGTGAATTCCTCCGATGCGTGAGGCTAGTGAGACTAGTAGAGTAGTCGCAAACACAGCTCTTGCAATCTCCATTGCCTTTTTTTTTGGTATAACTGTTTTGGAGTGGAAATTGTGAATTTAAGTAGAACATTCACGTTGATATGTTCATGCAAAAAATGTGTCTTTTCAAAATTTTCCATTTTTTATTTCCTTATTCTAGGGTTTGCGGGTGGCGTTTTTCTTGTTCTAGTCCAGTTTTTTCTCCTTTGAAGGACGGAAAATGCAGCAGTTTGTTTCGCAAAGATGTCTCATTAGAAATTTGAATGCACATTCAAACAAAATTTGATGGTAAAAGGAGGAGCAATGGTTCTCTATTCCAAAATCCTCCCTAATTCCAATTATTTATATTTCATTAGGATTGGATACGAAGATAAAGACAATTTGTATAAAGTTATAAAGGGTCATGTAAAAATATAAAATTGCAGGATCCACTTGTTTAGATTGATTATGATATACTAATTTATATTCATTTCAGACAATGAACACAAATAATGAGAAGACTCAAAATGATATCAGGAACATAAATGTTATTGTATACTACAGTTAAACCTCGATAAAGTAATATTCGATAAAGTAATAATCTCGCTAAAATAATAATTTCTTTCGATCCCGATATGAGTCAATGTATTAAAATAATATTCGATAAAGTAATAACCTCGTTAAATGAATATTTTTTCTCGGCCTCAATGTTATTACTTTATCGAGGTTTAACTGTAATTTATATTAATTTCAGACAATGAACATAAATAATGAGAAGACTCAAAATGATATCGGGAACATAAATAATGGAATGAATGAAGATAATATAATTTATAATTAGTGAAAGATCATTATTCCTCCTCTACTATCACCGAACCCATATTAACTATTAAGAATGCGTGAAATATTTTTTCGAAAAACTAAAATAAAAAAGAATATTTGCATGTAACTATGTGAACTTGACTTGTATATTCAAGTAAATAAAACCTCGTTAAATTTTGAATTGATGGATTGGAAGAAGGGCCCGGCCCATTTATATTATTCCCCTCCATTATTAGTCCAGTTTTCCTTTTTGGACTATTTCACTAGTCCACTTTCCTTTTTTAATTTAAAATAACACTTTTATATATTTTAGTGGACCCTACTACTTTATACTACTTTACACACAACAAACAATTTTTTTAATTTTCGTGCCAAAAAAAAAGTGGACTAATGGAGTGGAACGGAGAGATTATTTTCTAAGCCAAACCGGCCCCACAAGACGCTTTTAACCAGAAGTCGTGCGTCTTCAAGTATGCATAAGCTGAAAGTCGCGTTTCACAAACTTGTACAAAAATTGATTCCTACACCGCTACTCGCGCTGCTTTGCCCTAAACTTGAATTTTTGCAGTAATTTTCTTTGCAATGGGGAAGAAGAAAGAAGTAGCAAACCCTAAATCAGACGAGCCGAAAGAGGGCCATAATTTGCTAGGGGCGCCGACGTTCGAGCCGCTGGAAAACGGCCGCTTCAAATGCGTGGAGACCGGCCATGAGCTGCCTGCACACGCCAGAGACTCCTACGCCGAGTCGAAGCACTGCCGGCTCGGCCTCATCGACTCCGCGCTGGCTCGCAAAAAGCCACCGCTCAACATGTTCAAACAAGACCCCGCTTCTCGGTATTTTCTGTTGTTTTGAATTTAGGCCGATACGAATTCCTTGAGTTTTAAATTGATTGTTCTTTTCTAATTTTATGGTTGGAGAGATCTGTATGTTTCTCGTTGGAACTAGGGTTTATCTCAGGAATGTGAAAAGAGGGGAAATGGAGAACATAAGTTTATTTTGGGGTAAATAAGCGTCGAATTTAAATATTCGACTTTTTTAAGTGGAGAAAGTGTCTTGACTTTTGACTGAGGGGATTCTGTATTTGTTGTTGAATTGAGTGTTTTTTTGCATTTGATCGTTATTTTTTTCTTAGGTCCAAGTTAGAGTGCAAATTGACAGGACTTACGATTAATAAATCGGAGGAGCATGTGTGGAAGCATATAAACGGGAAGCGGTTTCTCAACATGCTAGGTTTGTGTAGTAGCTATCTCTTCTTGAAACAGTGTGGAAATCGGACTATTTTCAGAATTCGGCAAACATTTAAAAGAGTTGGATGTTAATAGTGATTGTGTGTATTGGTAACAGATAAATTTGAGTCTGAAAAAGACACTCCAAATGGCACGGTAGGAAAGCCGGATGAGGAAAAAGAAAAGAAGAAAGACAAGAAGAAAAAGAAGAATGAAGATGGAAGTACAAAGAAGGAGAAGAAAGAAAAGAAGAAGAAGAAGGTTAAGAAAGAGGAGAAAAGTGTCGATGAAATTGTAAATGAAGTGAGGGATCCTGCAGACAAGAGTAGTGATGCAGAGGTTGATGCTGAATTTTGGATGCCTCCTGAGGGAGAACGCTGGGATCATGATGATGGGGGCGATAGATGGGGCGATGGTTTGGATTCAGAACCAGAGACTGATGATGATGATGGTGAAGAAGGTATGTCTATTACGTCAATGACTTTTTCTCATTTTTTCTCATGTGAAATATCTTGGATTAAATTGAATAACTTTATAATCAAAGTCCCTTCTGACTTGAAAATGCATAAAAATTTGCTAATGGTAATGAAATATAATCTACTATAATCTGCACTGATGGATGGGAGGGAGAATTAGCCTTAGCTGTTAATGCTCATACTGCAATTCCAGAATTTTATTAACCATGTTGGGAAGACATGGTTTAATCTTAAAAAATTCCATTTGATTTGAACGGTTGATTCACTAGAATGTTATGTTTTTTAGATTTTGTTGATTCTTAGAAAACTACGAAAGTAAGGAGCCTTGGATTTCCTACTTGTAATTTCATAATTTCTTTTCGTCAGATGTTGTTGATGAAGAGGCTGATCATGAAGCTGTAGAACTATCCAATGGGTATGTTAACCTTTTTATATGTTTCTTGACCTTGAATTTTCTTTTCTCGGAGTTTCGTGCATATGATGACTTTTGTATCTGTTTAGCTTCAAAGGAAAGTGTTGATACTCTTGTCTGTTTCAGGACGAAGCGAATTTCCTTTGAAACTGGCACGAGTAGCTTTGCCCCCAAAACAAAGAAAAGGAAGACTAAAACTTGCTAGTGAAGTAGTTATGGAGTCCCAAACACAGTGCAGATCCGTTTGCCCCTGCTTTAGTTGCCAAGTCCGTGTGAGGGTATGTTGCTCTGCAG
The DNA here is from genome assembly GCA_028984105.1 of Lavandula angustifolia. Taxonomy (NCBI): domain Eukaryota; kingdom Viridiplantae; phylum Streptophyta; class Magnoliopsida; order Lamiales; family Lamiaceae; genus Lavandula; species Lavandula angustifolia. Next base: position 16,201,214 of record CM054824.1, read on the forward strand.
GACAAGGGGTCTCCTCATTGTACTTAACATTTTTGAAATTTACATAAATCTTGAGTTATTATATTTAATTTCTCACTTAAGTACCTTCAGATGTTCATGTGCAATATTTTTTGTTTTGATAGATTACTTTTCTTTATTAATTAAATAAACCTTTCAGCTGTGGTATTAGGACGTCTGAGTTGTTCAATCATCATCTTCTTCAAGCTCGTAGCGCCCGTTGTTCATATAATTATCTCATCTTAATCAAAACAAACAGAACAGCTCGTTTTTCAAGCACCGTCCAAAAATAACCACATTTTATATGGCGATGATGGTACACAAATTGAAATTAAAATTATTTTCTAGTGAGAATTCTGAAATGCAACGTCAAAATTTGTGATTGGTGAACTCCCAATATTTTCTATTTCTTTGATCTCTCTCTTCTCTCTCTCATAGTCTCATGGCGGATTGGGTTAGGGAAGCCGGTTTGGTGCCAGTTCCAAAATGCCGGTCACCGAACTCGCCCATGCCCGGAATCACGCGCATATCTTTGTTGAGGCACGTGTCTATCTCCGATGTCACTATTTTCAGTTCTTGCTCACAGCATGTATTCCTTCAGGAGACTGCATATTCCCATCATTGTAAATATAGCCAAACAATGAAAATTAAGAAATAAAACAAAAAGGAATAATCATATATAGTCAAACTCACAGAAATTAGGTTGAGGAAGATTATGTGGGACTCTGGAACACCCTTGCTTTAATGGCAGAATTCCCTAACCATATAATTTTCATTAGCTTAAGACAAGAATGATTTAATTTACAGTTGAAGATTGGTTTGATCGAGTAACTGGGTCCAGCAATAGCACATGCCGACTGGAGATATCTGGTGGTAACTTTTCATATATCAACTCCCTACAATTTTTCAAGTGGTGAGGATAATGCATAAGGTACGTAATGTTTTGTGGCTCTACAAACCGTTTCTCTCTCTCCATGGATCAGGATTTTCCCGATTTTGATGCCACATGCTCTCACCACTGACGCATTAAACTTAACAAGAATTAGATACAAATACAATGGCTTACATATATGAGGTTAAACAATCTATGTTGCAAACCAAATACTGAATATAGTAAGCTTGTCACATATTTACCTTCTAATGACTCAGACACCAGTCAATCTTTTGCAGAAAACGACTCCACTATACACCGAACCTGCAGGTAGAATCAAGTCACTAGATCTTATTTCATTTCATCATCATCAATCAGAAAGTTCATAAAGATGTACTCATGCTGGATACAAATTATGTATAAGTAGTAAAAGCATTGATAATTGAAAACTAATGAAGCTAACTACCTGTGGGAGTAAGGATCTGATGTTCAGTGAATGGCATGTTCAACATAAAAGTAAACCATGTTGCATTACAATGCATAGTAATGGTACCTTAAAAGAAAAACTGATGTTATTAAGTGAATGAGGCGATGTGCATTGAAGACAAAATCATGCTTAGTAGTTTTGGCATCCCTTACAAGCGTGTGCATTCCTCGTATCTAAACAAAAGATATAATTCAACTTCAACCATGTTTGATTTCTGCAGTATCAAAAGGCAGAAAGTGGAAATACCTGAAAAGTGGAGTATATAACAAAGACATTGGGATATATTTTGCAGAGATCATGTTGGCCAAGATTTGTACGAATATGCTGCACTATCAAGTCGATTGCAACTTCATTATCTGCTCCTCGAGGAATGATAACATCAGCATACTTCATTGATGGGAGTATGAACTCGTCAAAGCTTGGTTTTACAAACTTAGCATACTGCAAAGGCACATTGCCTTGTTCTTGTTAGCTAAAAAGGAACACTATCATCAACAACTTAATAGCAACAATAGTATAGTACGATACTAACTTGGTCGAGTACATTCTCTCTGTCTCTCCCTCTCTCGACAGTGTCCCGCTGTATCCTCCTTCCCAGACGAACATCAGAATCTGCACTAATAAAGGTTTATTGACTGCTATTAAACAATAGAAACTGTGGACCATATGATAACACTATTGGACCAACTTCAAGGAATTTAACTTTGAATCTTGATTGAATTACTAGCAATTCCACATACTGGCATATGGAGTATAAAAGATTCCCCTATAAACATGAAGATGGCGAAAGGTATGAAAAGCGCAGAGAATGGAACCTGTATCAACAAAGATCTTCATGTTCATACGGTCACGTACGCGAGAATCATGAAGAACAAGAATCCCCTCCAAGATTATGACGTCGCAGGGATTCACCTAAACAACAGAACCAAATCAAAATATGAGAGAGACACATTCTATGCACTACTATTAAGAATGGGATCAGCCGTGATGCTGATCGAATATGTTAATTATGATTGTTTTGCTTTGTTGACTATTTTATTAGTGTAGTGGTATCATTATTGTTTTGCCTTGTTAATTATATCGTCTAGTGTCCTGCGTGACCAGGGGCGGATCCAAGGGGGGGCGGGTGGGTGCGACCGCCCCCCGAATTTTTGTGCAATACTACGAGTTATCTTTTATATCTAGTAATTTTTATACTTGTTTCAATTAAATTTTCGAATTCGCCCCCCCGAAATTTTTAAATTTGTTATCCTAACTTTGAAAAATTTTAAAAAACGTATATTAAGTGTCACATATTTTAGCGGAGGTGTAGATTTTGAGTTTTGGATACCTAGTTTGGTAGAGTCAACTTATATAACTTGATGCAATTAATATACTATGTTTTTTGTTTAATGCAATTAATATACTATGTTTGTGTTTTCTTTTTTCATATACTTACTGATATAAAATTAAGAACATTTGAAATATAAATAAACTATCATTTAAATACTTATTAATTCCTGAGTTAGATATTGTTATTCTTCTTAATTTCCTCTAACTAAATTTATAATGATGTCAAAATAGGATTTTGTACTATATTTTTCGAATAAATATAAAAAAATATATGAGTTATTCATGAAAGAAGAATATAATCCTTAAATAAGCCATAAAGAATAAGTATAATTAGATTTAAGTAGAAAAATGTGCTAAAAAATTTTTCGGGGCCCCGCCCCGAACCCCGTACATGTTAAAAAACTCAAGCCCCGATAAATTTCGCCCCCCCTAACCAAAAATCCTAGATCCGCCCCTGTGCGTGACACTTTAGATTGTATTTAAGTCCCATTTGAGGGCATTGGGCGGAGCTGAAAATTGGTGTAGAAACTAATTTTGGTTATGGAGAGTTGCCCTACTCTCGAAAGGGGCTCGACCTTGTTCATCGATCTATCTTCTATTTTCTATCTTTGGTTATCTTCTAAGTTTTTATGGATATCGTTTCTGGGTAAATTCCGTTGCTACGGTAAGGTATCATATCAATTGGTATTAGAGCGGTTAGATCCGGAGAGACGAAGAAAAAAAAATTCAGATCTATCCGCCTCCGAAGAAGATTTGTCCGGATCTGTCTGGTATTCGTTCAGATCCAGATTTCGTGTTCGTTCCAGATCTCGCAGAGAGACGCCGATGCCGTCGGGGAACGATTCAGTCCAGATCTACGCCTCTTCCGCACGCGCACCACCGCCGCCGACGTCACCACCTTAGGCTGCCTGCTCGAAGGCCGCGAGTTTCGGCCGGAGAACAACTGCGCCGCCCACACCGCGCCGACCACACCGCGCAGCGCAGCGCCGCCGCTGGAGTCACGCCAGGTCCGCCATCGCCGCTAGAGTCAGCCGCCGTCACCTGCTTTTCCCATCAACAACCTGCCTCGGTCCCTCCCTCCTTCGGCCACGCAGCAATGGAAGAGAATGCTGAAGTGGGCAGCTGGAAGGGAGACAAATTTCTTTTGATTTTTTCCATGGGCCCCAAGTGTGCTTTTGTGTTTCCAAAGTGAGAATGGGAAAATTTCGGATTTTTGTGGCCCTCGAATTTGATTCACCTTGAGGACAAAGTGAAAGATTGGGCGGACGGTATTGTTAAGAATGGGATCAGCTGTGATGCTGATCGAATATGTTAATTATGATTGTTTTGCTTTGTTGACTATTTTATTAATGTAGTGGTATCATTATTGTTTTGCCTTGTTAATTATATCGTCTAGTGTCCTGCGTGACACTTTATGTTTGTATTTAAGTCCCGTTTGAGGGCATTGGGTGGAGCTGAAAATTGGTGTAGAAACTAATTTTGGCTCTGGAGAGTTGCCCTACTCTCGAAAGGGGCTCGACCTTGTTCGTCGATCTCCATAAAACCTCAGAAGATAACCAAAGATAGAAAATAGAAGATAGATCGACGAATAAGGTCGAGCCCCTTTCGAGAATAGGACAACTCTCCAGAGCCAAAATTAGTTTCTACACCAATTTTCAGCTCCTTCCCCATGCCCTCAAACGGGACTTAAATACCAATATAAAGTGCCACGCAGGACACTAGACAATATAATTAACAAAGCAAAACAATAATGATACCACTACACTAATAAAATAGTCAACAAAGCAAAACAATCATAATTAACATATTCAATCAGCATCCCGGCTGATCCCATTCTTAACAATACCGTCCGCCCAATCTTTCACCTTGTCCTCAAGGTGAATCAAATTCGAGGGCACTTTGGAAACACAAAACTCCACTTGGGGCCCATGGGAAAAAAAGAAAAAGAACTTGTCTCCTTCAATTGCTTCTAGCTGCCCACTTTGCTGCTTCCATTGTTGAGAAAAGGAGGGAGGGACCGTGGCAGGTGGTTGATGGGAAAAGCAGGTGACGCCGGCTGACTCTAGCGGGCGGCGGTGGACTTGGCGTGACTCCAGCGGCGGCGCTGCGATGCGCTGTGTGGACGGCGCGGTGAGTGGCACTGCACGGTGTGGGCGGCGCTGCACTGCGGTGTGGGTTGCGCTGCGGTTGTTCTCCGGGCGGAACTCGCGGCCTCGATCAGGTAGCCTACGGTGGTGACGGAGGCGGTGTCGATTGATGAGCAGACTTGACGACGACGGCGAGGCTGCTGTGCGATGGAGGAGCCGATCTGGACTGACTCGTTCATCGGCGGCGTCGGCGTCTCTCTGCGAGCTTTCACTGCGGTGTGGTAGTGGCTACATGGCAAGTGCAGTGGCGGCTGGCGGCTTCTTGGTGCAGGAAGGTTTTCCTTAATCGGAGGCGGACAGATCTGGACAGATCTGAATTGCCAACCTTTTTTTTTTTTTTCCTTCGTCTCTCCGGATCTAACCGCTCTGATACCAATTGATACGATACCTTACCGTAACATCGGAATTTACCCAAAAACGATATTCATAAAAACTCAGAAGATAACCAAAGATAGAAAATAGAAGATAGATCGAGGAACAAAGTCAAGCCCCTTTCGAGAGTAGGGCAACTCTCCAGAGCCAAAATTAGTTTCTACACCAATTTTCAGCTCCTTCCCCATGCCCTCAAACGGGACTTAAATACCAATATAAAGTGCCACGCAGGACACTAGACAATATAATTAACAAAGCAAAACAATAATGATACCACTACACTAATAAATAGTCAACAAAGCAAAACAATCATAATTAACATATTCGATCAGCATCCCGGCTGATCCCATTCTTAACAACTACTGATAACATCAACAAGGTTATGTTCATCCGCAAATCAGAAATGAAGATCTTTTTATAATTTCTTAACATTATAACACAAGTCAACACCTAAAAGAAAGTAATACATTTATATAGGTCGTTTACATTTTCTATTCTTACAGGAAGATTGTATCTAAAAAGCATTAGATAAGTACCATACGGCCTGGTTCAACGCTTTTGTGAGTCTTGAAATCATAATTGGGAATGCTTACTGCTCTTCCTTGTTTTAAATACACGAAAGCAGAAGATCTGTATCAAATGCATCTGCAGAGCAATGCACATGATCAGATGCAGAGATCATACTGCAGAATCATAAAAAAGAAGTTTAGAACTCCAGAATAGGCTTCACCTGGATGATCGAAATTGCATTCACTGACGCTCTTCAACTGCTTATCAGTCAGTGAGCGATAGAATGCATCCTACACATCACGTACACTCAAATTTCCCACAGTGCACAACGACATCATCAGAATAAACTATGCATATAGACCTCCTGATAATGCGATCAAAATTTTCAAATATGAATTAATTCATGTATAAATCATCATGAAAACATAAAATATGATTTACTTGATTGACGAGAACAACGCGCTGATCATGGAGCTAAGAAATAATCATATCACAAACTGTCGTTTCACCCGACGCAGTCCCGCCGGCAACACCTTCAATTCCAAAAAAAAATCTCCAATAAAAATAGTGTTCTCGGCTTCTCGCGCACCAAAATCAACGACAGAATAACGGAAAAATTAAATTTAAACAACACGTCGGAACAGAGAAGTTGAGCAGAACGCACATATTATAAACGGAACTTTGAGCGGACTCCGTTCGGAGGCGCCGCTCGATTGGGAAGTCGAGAGATTGCCGACGTCTTTCTTCAGCAGATCACATTTTCCAGGCTCCATGATGTGAAATTCGATCGGCGAAATATCTAGCAAGTATCCGACAACGGAAATGAGACGAATTCAAATCATTTGAGAAATTTCTTTAAGAATTAACCACGTGTGTTCATTCGCTGATATGTCATTAATCGACGGCGATCGCGATAGGATCAAGAATCGAGAAACTCTTCAAGTTTACATGCTTCCGCTTTGCTGAGGTTTAAAATAAGGGTTAGCGGGAAAATCGCAGTAATCACACGTGCCTCATTATTGGACTGATGGGCTGTAGTAACGGCCAAAAACAGATACACTCCCTCGGTCCCACTATAACGACGTTGACAAACCCAAATTTACAGCGATTTTACGCCTTAGTTTCGTTTATAATTATCAATATATTTTTATAGCATTTACATCAAATCACTTTTAGTTTTCATGGTGTTGATTTTTTTGCAGACAACCACCTCAACCGCGCGCACCGATTAAATCCGACTCTTATCCAACAACTGCAAAATCTTTTGCATAAGACAACCACCTCAACCGCTCTAACAGTCAATTGTGGCAAGACCTTGAAAATGATCAATTAGTGGCACAATAAGCCAACAAGATTATAAACATGATATATTATTGGTCAGTGAAAGAACAAACAAGATGGCAATAGATAGGCAATACAAAATTTCTAGCTCAACCCTTTCAGAGTTGGCTGTTTTTGCACCTTCGACAGACATGGGACTCGTTCTACCAGGCAGTTAATTAACAGAATTTAAAGGTAGAGTAACTAGGAAAAATTAAACCTTCTCAACTCTCCTCCAATAGCCGTTTTCTTGCAATGAGAACTCGTTCTTCGCCAGTGGAGAGAGCATCTCTGCTGGGTTCCACCTCCGACGACCATTTGTCCCACTGCAACAAAGCTAAGAACTTGTGTACATGATCGATCACTGAAGGCTTGTCCCTGATGATGACGAACCCTTCCGGCCTTAGCACTCGGTCCATTTCGATTAATAGATCCTCCGAGCTGCAACCTCTCTCCGTGATCTCTGAGAAGACTGACCAGGCATGAAGCAAGTCGTAGGTGCGCGGGTAAGTTGAGAAAGATTCACACCTGCATATGGCATCAACAACAACACAAGCACAGATGTTCAGACTTCAAGATTCAAGCAAGTAATAAAGATTAGAAACAGAGGAATTCAGCAGTATAAGTACCAGTCATGAACGGATCCAATCAAGCCACGGTCGTAAATTATCTTCAATTTGGCTGATGTGTTTACAGGAGCGGCGTTCATGACCCAAACATCCTTGTCTTTTAGAGCTGAAGCAAAACCTCCAAGGTTTGAGTTCATGTCCATGATATTTCTTATTGAGTTCCGTTGTGTTACAGTTTTCATTTGTTTCCAATACTCGGTTACTCTGTAATGCCACACTTCCTGTACCACGTAGTCATCACAAGTTGAGACTCAAATGAAGGAAACAATAGCTTATAAGAAACACAAGAGCAAATTGGGAGCAAGCCTTACTGTATCTTTCTTAAATTCATCAGCACTTATACCAATTTCCCCCAATCGTGGAGGCGGGGCTGTAAGCCTTTGTGGCCAAGGCTCTAGTCCACTTCCCTTTGTTTGATGCGTTACTGTTTCCAATTGCCACAGTAAGTAAAGGAATATGAAGGTATTTACGAGTTATCTCTCAGCTAATTAGATAGATAGCCAAAAAGAGTTGAACTTGAATCAGCATAACTTCATAAGACATTCTTGACAACATAATAGCACTGGACTATTCAACTTTTAGTTTCCCACTACTAAAACATGTGAAGTAATATTGCATAACATGTTTATTCTGTTAAGAGGAAAATAACCTGAGGATCATCAATACGTATCGATGTTTCAAGGTAAGAATTATACATACTTGCTGAATAGGGGGTGATGCATGCCTTCATAGGCACGTTCCACGCTGCATCAGGATCATCGTCCAAACTACACAAACGTGGGAGTGTTCCACGAGTTCTTTTTGTATAGCAAGTATTACTCAATGGTTTAACCCATATCACCGTCTGATCTCTCCTTACAACAACTCTCCAGCACATTCTTCTCAGAAGATCATGCATAGAATTCCAAATTCTTCTATTTTCCACATCGTGTGCATAAGCTTCTGGGGAAGAGTAGACAAAATAGCCTCCTGGTCTGAGCAACCTGTCCAATTCTAACAAAAGCATGCCATCCCTTTGGAGCCAATCTATCCTGCAACGGGAGCAATGAGCCAACTCAAATGACCGGCTAGGATAAGGCAGTCTTTTGGTCCCCAAAACACCTAAAGTTGCTGGAATGCCCCTCTCTAGCGCAAACTGTATTTGATTCTCGTGAACATCATTAGGTGCTAGGGACATGGCTATGATGTTCAGTGGGAGAAGAAACGCTCCAAAGCTCGCAACGCCACATCCCACATCAAGAACATTCCGAATATGGCCACCATGATCGAGCCTTTCATTAGGAAACTTCAACATCTGCAGAAAAACAAAAGGATAAGCTCCAGTACATTGAGCAACAATATGAAGGGGTCACACTATTGAATACTATTAAACTCACCCCTGCAATAGCCGCGATGTATTTATCAGCTCCATCGTGAAAATGAGTCCCTCCGCCCGGGAACTTGATCTTCTCCCCATCCACAACCATCCAATTCTGATCAGATTTTTCCTTAGCAAGATGTGTATGGGGAATGTTGGCCTTCCAAACATGATTCCTACTCATTGGCCATCTAATTGGGATCTGGAGTTCTAACAGAAAAATCCATTGGAATCAAAACTATCGAAGCTGAATTGCTACAAACAGAATTATATTTACCAAATCAAGCTGTAATACTAATTTCAAACTCCAATTACAGCAAATTATCATCTCCTAGTTCAAATCTGACGTCTTAATTCTTGAAAAAAAAAAACAGAATGTGTATAAATAAAGCAAAAACAAGCCCACCTTGTAGCCAGATGGCGGAGGAATACGGCAGTTGTAGCGGCGCTCCGGCGGCGGACAATGCCGTTCGTAGTGCTCCATTAAGCTCAAGTTAATCTTCAATCTCATCTGATTTATAAAATTCCTATCCAAACACGGAATCAGCTCCGAGTATCTCAAATCACAAACCTACAAAACAAAATTCTCGCTCAGAAACTCTAATAACGCTCGGATTTAACACCAAGACCGTAAAATGGCGTCGCACGAATCATAACACACGTTACCAAGACTTCACTCACCGGAATGCTCCTCGGGACTTCAGGATTGCGCTCTTCATCCTCGAGAAATTCATCAAAATCCTTCTTCATCACAAATCTCCCGGTAACGGGGTCAGCACCCGCACCATCGAATGGCTCGTCGGCACGTGGCAGACCACCGGAAAACACTGAGCCGTTATACAGGCAAATCAGTCCTAGAAATGTTAACAACCCGATTAAAACATACTTCAACAACCTCCTCGACCGAATAGCCTCGCCCCTCTCCTTCATTCTTATTTCTTTTTAAGAAAACAAAAGGCTAAAAAATATCCGGATTCTGCAGAAATTTTCAGAAGCTAAGACCCTAGTGGCGGATCCATTGCCGCCGCATGAAGCAAGATAAAACAGAAAGATTCGACTTAATTAGGGGGGGGTGAGAGATATGGCGGTGTCTCTATTTCCAACGAATGTCGCGGAGAATGAAATCTGGTTGGGGAAAGCGACAGGGGGCCTGTGGAAATGGAGTATTTATCGATATCTTGGGGACGACGGCGTTGAACGCCGCCGTTTTTGGTGCTCCAACACAAGCTCTCTCTCGCTGCCTTACTGTGAGTGTGTGTGTTATTTTGTGCGTTTTTCTCGGGATAGATTTATTGTGTGCGGACACCCTACCGTATGGTCTGGTACAGCCTATTATGTTGTAGTGCACCTTTTTCCCCCGTCTAGAAAACACTTAATCATCGCGGATTTGCCTATATAACATAAACCATTTTTCTCCAATCGTTGGGATCCCTTGGCCCATTCACCAACACGAATACATGATTCTCATCAACGCCTCACCATGTGTCGAAATTTAATTTATATAATATAATTGTTTTATAAAAAAATAGATTCTGTCTATTCCTTTTTTTAAAATAAATTTTATCATCGCTCTGTTTTATTTTTCCATTTATTATTAGAGTAAACTAGGATCGTTATTCGAGAGTGTATTTTGAATAAATTTCATTTATGTAATGCTATAGATTGTATTGGATTAACTCAGCAATTTGTTAAAGTTAATTGTTGGAGAGAAATTTATAGAAACATAAGGAAGCTCGTTTGATAAGAGATTAGTTTCCGATAGTAAAAAGGAATTTGAAGCTCAAAAAGAACAATAAATTCTTGCCAATTTTTATTTGGGGCATGATGTTGCCTGAAATGGAAAGTTTGTTCTAAGTGAACCCTTTACATAAATCTATTAATATGCACATAATAAATTACACAAATACAGACATAAATTTGAAGACACTTACATGGGACCTAACTTGAGTTGTTGTATGTGTTAAATGTCCTTCTTTATTAACAAAAGAAAAGGAAACATAATCAAAATATGTTTAAATCCGTTTGAAAGTCATAAATATTTATTAAATTTGTTTCATAGCAGATCCAAATTAATAATCTAATGTACATTTTGGACACACGAAGGTAAAAATGAAAAATGTAAGATAGAAACATGCAACTGAAATTTACTAAAAAGAAAATGATTTTCAAACATATAAATAATTAATAATTGACTATAAGTAGAAAATGGAGTCTTTTTTGAATGAATACTAGTAGTATTTTGGTTATCTGGTTGGGTTGGGTTTATCCAATTGACCCACAAGTGGAGTGAATGAGGGCCCCTCCAATATTTTTAAAGTCGTCCCTCTTTCTCCCACTCTTATTACAGCCCTACTGAAATTGGTGTATCTACTAGACTTTATTTTTTTGGAAAAAGGCTTAATAATTTAGTCATGCAGCTTGAAGAGAGACGGGCCATCCCACAAATTTTTATCTATGTCTAGAGCTGGAAAGTGGAAAGAGATAGATATCAAGCACTATTAAATACCCAAGTCGTCTAGTATCTATAATTTGTCTTCTATATTTGATGACCAACATTTAAAAAACATGAACGTATCGTGTCGGATACTTAAACACGACACGACACTTCAATTACTATTTTCAATAAATTTATATACACATAGCATCTCATTCTAATAAAAATACTCAAAATTAGTTTATATTTTTAAATAAATTAGCGCTTATGTTGTGTCCTAATTTAAAAAAAAAATATCATATCCCATGTCCCTGTTGAATCGTGTCGTGTATCCCACATCCGTACAACCTTATCTATCTTAATACAAATATCATGTGTTACCGATAATAAAATACTTTTTCTTTTAAGGGGATGTAAATAAATTCATACTTTTACTTGTTTAAAATTGCATCTCTTTATGAGTTATGTAGTATTGGCGGATTTCAAATTTGTTTGGGTTAAATTTAGATGTATGAAAGTAATGTTTACATCTAGAATAATTAGTTTTGATTTTTATGCAACTTGGTGTAAAATAAGTGGATAATCATTGTCTTTTTTACCTGCTCCGTTGACAGAAAATTTATTCTAGATCCAAGTTGGAATAATTCAATAGTAACATTGAATATGGGAAAAATCCAATTAACGATGGTTGGAAAATACTTTATAAATATGCATGTTACAGCTATCATACATATTTATTTTAGGAAATATAATGAGGTCTCCATGTGCACCGTATTAATAAAAATTAAGTTCCACATTACATTAAAAGCAATTATATTTACCTTTTGAAACAAATTTTAAAGTATCCATTTATTTGTGGAAAGTGAAATACTAATAATTTGCAGCATTAAAAACAGTACGTTGAGTGGGTGTTTGGAACAACTTATCGAAAGCTGTTTTCAACTTTAAGCTGATGTGGAGGTGTTTGGGACATCCAGCTCAAAGTTGAGATTATCTAAAATTGGGTCAAAAATAGAGAAGCAGCTAAAGCTGCTCCACAGTCCATCCCAGCTTTTAGCTTTAGCTTATTGCTTGTGATTTTTTCGGACTAAATTACCCTTAAACACTTTAGTTAATTCCAAAAATATCTATATCCCAAATATTTGTTAGAATTCTTTTTCTTCAACATACTAGCCGTATCTCTTCATCTCTCTATCAATTATAGTATTATATAATATTTATATTAATTTATTATTTAATAATATTATATTAAAATTATAAAACAAAAAATAAATATAGAATAAGAATGATTTTTGAATTTTATTTATTTATTATAAATTATAATTATTTAATAATACTAAGGGCAAAATAGATATTTATTCTAAAAAGTACTAACAATAAGCTACTTATATCAGCAGTATTTCAAACACTATTTTTTCCACCTTCAGCTGCTTTTAGCACTTATTTTCAAACACCAACTGATTTTCAAATAAGCAGCTTTCAGCATTTATCAATAAGCTTAGCTACTCCACACCCTGAATATGATACTTCTGTAATACTAAAAGTGATACTATTATTTATTTCAAGACATAATTGAATTATGTGATTAAATAAGATTCGAGAAACGTCCTAATATAAATGGATAAACTATGGATGTCGTTGAAAACATAGGTGCATGAGTTATAAGAAAATTCGTGGGAAAAACCATGGAGTAATTAATATAAAGATTACCATTTCAAGTTAATCTATCGAAATCAATTAAAAGCAAATTATATATTGAAAATTAGAGTTTTGATCAAAACCGACCCGATTTGAATAGACCCATTGGGTTGGATCATCCGATTTTTTTATGTGCCGGGCCGACCAGTATTCGAGTTGGCGCGACTCTGTTTCATGCAATGAACTTGGGACGTATCCTTCCAGTTCAAAGATGAATTGCGATAGATTAATCATGTAACTATAATAACATCATGTATGTTACATTTAAGGTAAAAATATTTGTAAGATTTGCATTTGTAATAAATGTTTTTTATGATGAGGAAATTCATAGTTACTATTTAATCGAGGTAGTGAATATAATCACGTGACACATTTGCATATAATATGTACATGTGCTTATTTTAATTGGTAGCCAATTCTGAATGTTATGATATAGAATAGATCATACATAAAGACTTCTTAGAAAGAGAAATCAAAAGTAATTTGCACATTTCATCTTTATCATTTGATGGTTTTGATTGAATATGATGGAATATCAATTATGCATAATTTTTATTTATTTTATGCATAAGTATAAAATTATAAAAATTACAAATTTATATATAGAAAAATATAGAATTATGTATATTCCTATGTCCTATATAACCATGTCTTTCTACGTACGGGGACCGGTGATGATCTCCAATAGGTGGAATATGTGTATTTGTAATTTAAGGAAATTAGTAATTAATTTAATTTTAACACACAAAATCATGATAAATATACACATATCATCACTTTATTAGTAGAATAGTATTGGGATACTAAAAGTGGAATAGAGAATATGCTACCGACCAGTAATGTGTTATGATATATAAATAGATTTTGTAGGTATCATTTATTAATATCTAGAATATGAAAAGTTTCAAATATGAATATGCTACACCTTCACACGGATCAATCTCAGCTAGAATAAATCGAATCTATCTCAAAAATCTATAATTACCGTTTATTTGATCTCATAGTAAAAAAATTTGGGACAGATCGGCTCTCATCATAGAGCTGATATCTGACGGTTGCCTCAGATATAATAATGAAGCGTAATATGTCCATGATTAATTAAACCTAATCATCATCATCATCATCATCATCATCATCATCATCGTCGACTCCTGAGATCACTCGAAGCAAGAGAGACGCAGTTTCCATATGCCTGCATATTTGAGAAAGTATGTAACAATTATTAACGAAATAGATAAAGTTGCAATCCTTTTGCTGTTATTCAAAAAGATTTTTGAAATCTGCAGCAAATTAGCAAAGGATTCGGATTCTGTTTGTCGCAGTTTCAGTTTCTATATATTTCCTGCTTTAATGCATTTTCTTTCCAGATAATTTATTCTAGCCACAAAAATTACTGGTACACACAAACCTTTTGTGAAAAAATCTTAAGCGGTGCAGTTGATTTCACGGTAATTTGCGTTTTAAATATTCAATAGAGTTTGATTTTGACCAAGAACTAGATGTTATGTTTGCTGAAATCCCAAGTTATCAATCAATTTACGAATCTCACTCGCTTAAGTTTCCTGTTTATGAGTTGTTTTCAGTGTTTTCTAGGGTTTTTCCGGTGTGCATTCAAATTTATGTTCAGATTACGTGTTCTTATTGTTCTCGTCATTGACAACAGTTTTGTTGATTATACCGACACGTTTTAATCATATTTATCATATTTTAGAGAGGGACAGAGACTTGGTCTTCAGAGGTCCGTGTGAAGTCGGCGGCCGTCGCCCGTCGTTATTGATTTTTTTTTCGGTTGGCGGCAATATATATCAACTTGTATTCACCAACTATTTGATTACTATAAAGTTTACGAATTCGCGCATACTATTCGCGTGAATTGTTTTTTGTTTTGAGTTCTGTGACAAGTGGATTGGGGATTTCGTTGAATATTCGGTGCAATTGATTCCTTATTATTCGTCTGGGGGTTGAAATTCTGCAGATTTGCTGAAAGCAGTTTGTGCTTGTGTGTTTAAGGATTATTTAGGATTAAGGTAGATTGTAGAAATGGGGAACAAGAGCTCTAGTCCTAGAGATGGTAGGAGTTGGAGGCAATCTTCAATGACTCAATCAAATTCTGAAGGGGGATGGCAGCATGATTATGGTCAATCACCTGTTTCTCAATATGCTCAAAATTATCCTGTGCAGCATCATAATCCAGCAGGATATCCACCACAGGATCGGGCATATGCTCCTCAAAATAGCGCGACCGCCACCAAGAAGAGGCTAGATAGGAGGTATTCGAGGATTGCGGACAATTATAATTCATTGGAGGAGGTATGTGTGTGTTATGTATAGGAAGACAAAAAGTATGTCCACTTTTATTTGAACTTTTGTCACGTGGTATTCTTTTAAAATTGATGTTGATCGAACTTCCTAAATAATGAAAATAAAACTTTTAATGATTGTTATCTGGTGTGAATGGACTTGGAGAAAAGTTAGGTCCCTGGATATTCATGCAATATAATATTGTGTGCACAAGGCAGAGGAAAAAAATAGTACTTTGATTAGGGAAACATTCTTCTAAATTGTGACAGACACTGATACCTTAAAATGTTTTTAGATCCTTAATTTGTTTGCTGAAATCTGAAAAATCACCATGGGAGCAGCCGCAAATTTTATGTGCATGAGTGTATATACACTGACCAGTTCGTGCAGATATTTCTGCATGTGGTTTGTAAACGTATTATTATTAACTATGATGAGACAATGGTAGACTTTGCAAAGCAGCCATCATTTATATTGGGGCTTGCTGATCCATGTTTTTTCTGTGTCCCATTATGTTTAGAAACCATGGCAGCTACAGAATCCTGGTTCTGAACAATGTATTCTACCTGCAACTAAGAAGTTAAAATTATTATGTTTGCAAATAACAGTGCTGGGAAATAGAAGAAAGTTCATAAAAATTGAATTGAAAAGGTTTAGAAACATGGAGAGATGGATACTGAGATCAAAAGTCTGATAGTAGGGAAAATTTGAACTGTTTGAACCTATTGCTCGAGTAGAATAACAGAGGACAGGGTCTTATGCTTTGAATTTGGACATCTTGAGACCTCTTTCTTGTATTGCATGTTTTTGCTGTGTCCTAGAGTTATTCTATTTTTTTAGCACATTCCAAAGTACCTGATTTTTGTTAATCTGGAGTGCTTAGTTCATTTTTTTTTTCTTACTTATACCTGTTGAGTATTATTCTCCTAGAACTGCATTAAGAATGAAAAAATATATTTTTTCAGGTCACTGAAGCTCTAGCACATGCTGGTCTTGAGTCTTCCAATCTTATTGTCGGAATTGATTTTACTAAAAGCAATGAGTGGACAGGTTTAGTTCATTTGTTACTTTTAATTTTGATATACTAACTAGGTACTAGATCTTACAGAGAAAATATCCTGAACTTGATTCTATCTTTAGGCAAGAGGTCATATAATGGTCGAAGCTTGCATCATATTGCAAGCGGTCTGAATCCCTATGAGCAAGCAATATCTATTATTGGGAAAACCTTGGTGGCTTTTGATGAAGATAACTTGATCCCTTGTTATGGATTTGGAGATGGTCAGTGCATAATAAACTAGTGGCTTGGTTTTAATACACACAATTGGCTTATGCTGAAATTATTTATTGGTTCTTTTATATTTAAACATTGGCAGCATCAACTCATGATCAGGATGTATTCAGTTTCCATCCTGATGGAAGATTCTGCAATGGATTTGAGGAAGTCTTGAGTTTATACAGAGAAATTGTTCCCAATTTGAAACTTGCTGGTTAGTCATCTTCCATCCTTATTTATGGATCCTAATATTTGAAAGATTAACTTGAGGCATTCAATTTTATATCTCTGCCACAGGTCCAACATCTTTTGCGCCAATAATTGAAAGAGCTATGACTATTGTTGAGGAAAGCGGAGGCCAGTATCATGTACTACTGATAATTGCTGATGGGCAGGTATAACTTGGAGGTGGTGTTTTCTTGTAATATTGGCTCTCTTGCAGTATATCTCAGCAACATTACCCCTATTTCACATTTTTAGGTTACCAGAAGTGTTGACACTCAAAATGGTCGGTTAAGTCCACAAGAGCGTCAAACTGTTGATGCAATTGTAAATGCTAGGTAAGTTTCTGTCAAAATAATCAAATTATATTTGTCAACCTAGCATGATCCTAGAATAATGTTTCTTCAATATGTTTTTCAGCAAGTTTCCTTTATCTATCATTTTGGTTGGAGTTGGAGATGGTCCCTGGGACATGATGAGGGAATTCGATGACAACATCCCGGCTCGTGACTTCGACAACTTCCAGGTCTGCTGCATGCTTGTAGTTTGTGATAAGCTGGTTCGTTTTATATTACAGTATGTCTCTTGAGTGACTAATTCTTTGTTTTCCACAGTTTGTCAATTTTACAGAAATTATGTCGAAAAATGCACAGCAGTCACGGAAAGAAACAGAATTCGCTCTTTCGGCATTGATGGAAGTTCCATCACAATACAAAGCAACAATGGAGCTGAATTTGTTGGGGTAATATTTCCTCATTTTGCTATTGCTTCATTTTGACTTTCCCCCTCTGCACGGAACCTATTGAATCATGTATGAGCGTCACATTAGTTCCATGTGAGAATTTTCTATTAATTATCATTATTGGGTTATTTAGCCGAAGGAATGGGAACGCCCCCCAGCGAGTTGCTCTTCCTCCTCCTATCTATGGTGCTGGTTTTTTTTCAGTCTCAAAGCCCTCAAAGGCAAAGAGTTTTCAGCAAAGTTCAAGTTCAAGTTCATACTATACGCCCAGTGTTCCTGTGGTGACAGATCCTCCAGCTCCAGCTCCAGCTCCAACCTCTGTTTATGAAAACCAGGTACTGATCTATCTTCTCATTGTGGGTTTATGCTTCTACTGAATCGCCCAGAAGACGACGAAGTGATCTTTTCGCTGTTTTTACAGATATGTCCCATTTGCCTTACTAACCCAAAGGACATGGCCTTTGGTTGTGGTCATCAGGTAAATCCATATACCAATGTAGTATATATGACACGGTTGTGTGCTCCCACAGACAATTCATAAGCATGTTTTATTTTCTTCCTTTTTTCTTTCCCAGACATGCCGTGATTGTGGCCAATCCCTTGAACTATGTCCAATCTGCCGCAGTAAAATCAAGACCAGAATAAAGCTCTATTAGATATTGACTTCAAAGCATCAAGATCTTCGGTTCATGTTCATGAAGAGTGGTTCTTGGTAGCAAGTTTTCGCTTTATTATGCATTATTTTTGTTGCCATATCTTAATTCTTTTGCCGGGTATTGGTCTGATGGAGCTGAACACAGCTTGGATAGGAGTTCAATTACCTTCATATTCTTTGCAATTTTGAGTTTTCTGTTGATACAGTTTTATTTGTACATAAATGTTGTTCATAGTTCTTGATCTAGAAGAGATGTTATTGTTTTGGGTAGTTCTCTCTGTTTCTCTCTCTCTCTAAATAAGATGCAACAGTGTGTAGTTGAAGAGATATTAGTGCTGCTTCTGTTTTTCTGTGAATTATGGTTGTCCAGTTCAAGTATTTAATGCCCAGTTGTGGCAGTCACATTATAGCGTCTCATTTGTGTGGGAGGAACCTGCCTTCTATTTAACCTTTCACCAGAAAGCAACAGTTTGCAGTAAATGCAAAGCAGGTCGGTCTATTACTTCTCCATACTTGCAGTAGATATTTTCATTTGATTTAATATTCAATCTCTATTAGGGTCGATTTAAATTAATAATATCCATACTCTCCTATTCCGGTTCACTATTACCTTTGTAAAAAGGAAAGACATGCATGTTCATTTGTTCATAGTAAAAAGATAAATGATACTCTCTCGGTTCCGTCCAACTTGTCTTGTTTTTTTTCCGGCACGGAGATTAAGATGAATGGATGTTTGTGTGTAGATGAGTGAGTGATTGTGTGTAAAGAAGTAGATCCCATAAAGAAAAAGTAGTAGATTGTGTAGTAATTAATTTTCTTTTATGGAAATAAGATAAGTCGGATGGAACGGCCCGGAAAGGAAAACAAGACAAGTCGAGCGGGACGGAGGGAGTAGTAATAAAGAAAATAAAGAATTTTGGTTGTCCAGTCGCAATCTGGAACTCATCAAAACCGATCAAATGTTCACAATTAATGCACCCAACAAACACAAACCTAATGACCACTTCATATATCACACGCTGGCAAACTCATTCTCTCCCTCTCTCTCACACACAACAGTTTGTTAGAAAACGATATCCCATCTTTCTCTCTCATACATCTCATCAATTTCTCTCGAAACTCTTCCAATTCCTAAATCTTCAACCACCATGGCCTCAAATGCCAAGCTCTCCTACCACAAACTGAGGCAGGACACGTGGTTCGACGACGACGAAGATTACAACCTCCGGGAGAAGGTGATCGGGAGGTTGAGAAGCCCGAGATTCAGAAGATTCCACATCAAGAGGAGATTGAGAGTGAAGATCCCAAGCTTGAAGAAATTCTTGAGAAGAAAAGCAAGTCTGTTGAGATTTGCATGGAGAAAAGTGTGCAAGAGACTGAAGGAAAGTCAGTCTCATTTTGCCGATCTTTTTGCTGGGAATTATGTGTTCGTGCAAGTCAATCCAACTCCAATCAAGTATGATAAATCGTTTATTAAGGGCTATGATGTTCATACCTTCAATAATTCATCTAGGTATCCCATTCCTAGAGTTGCGTGACAAACGAGATTCCTTTATTACAAATTAGTATGTACTACTATTTTTGTTTATTTTTGGTTTTTCGAATCAAATTGTATTTGACGCCGAAATATTATTTGTAATACGCAATTTCTTACTCCCTCCTTTCATTTCATCTTGTCTCATTTAAAAAATACCATTTAAAAAATAGCAAATTTTCTATGTACAACTAATCAATTTTTATTTGTGGAACTCATTTCTCCATTTACGATTAACAACTTTCCTTCACAACCGTGCAAAAAGAAATAAGATAAATTGAATAAGAAAAAAAAGTAAATGATTACCCAGTAGATACTTACTAGAAAAAATTCTTCTTAGCCTACATGGTAATTATATCGCCCGGATCTAGTCTCTAGATAGGTGTTCAACTTTTAGATTGCATTAAATTATTAATAATAATAAATACAATTAGTAGTATCGATAAAAATAGACCGTGATGTACGACTCCTATCTGTTAAAAATAGACCGTGATGTATGACTCTTATCTGTTGGGCGTATACAACCAAAATTTGTGATGGCATGAGTCTGTTCCAACTCCTCAAACCATTTTAATTATTTATAGGTGATATACAAAGTAGTTCCAACTAAAAAACATAAATAAAATTATTAATATTATATGTAATAATCTGGTTAAAAAAATATATCCATGCGAATGATGCGATGCACATAGAGATTTCCGATTATACGAGAATAAATATAAAAGTAGAAACCGGATTTAAAACGTGAAAATAGTAAGGCCTTAACCAATGAAAATCAGCCATTATTGGGCCCGAGTATTTAGATTTAGAATAGGCCTAAATGAGATTGAGCCCAATCGAATAGAGAATAAAAATGGCGAAAATAACAGTAATAGGAGGAGAGAGAGGAATTAGGGTTCTTCGCCATCTTCTCACTCTTCAATAATTTTGACGATTTGGCTCACAGACGGTAATAACTGAGTGGGGTTTTGATTTATTAGTAGAGATATTTGAGTAAGCAAGGCGAAGTCGAGTTTTTCACCAAGTCGTGTCTGGTAGAATGGCGGAGGAGGAAATGGTGGCGCCGGTAGAGAGTCCGCTAAATGGAGATGATGCGATATTGAACGAAGAAGATATGGAGCGAGAGAAAAAGAGAGAGAAAAGGAAGAAGCGGCTGTTGAAGGAAGCGGAGAAGGCAGAGAAACGCGGTGTTTGCTATTTAAGTCGTGTGCCTCCGCACATGAATCCTTTGAAGCTTCGCCAACTTCTATCGCACTATGGAGAAATAGATCGTGTTTATCTCACACCGGAAGGTCAGCAATTGCAGTTTTGTTGAAGATTTTCTAGTCGCGTTTCCGCTTGTAGCTTAGTATGTTCTAGTTATGTGATTGCTACCAACTGATTGTGGCTCTAGTTTGAAAATTGATTTTGTCTGCTCCAATAGCATTTTGTTTCTTGCAGATCCTACTGCACAAGTTCGGCGGAAAAAGGCGGGTGGATTTCGAGGGAAAGAGTTCTCAGAAGGGTAAGTGTTTTTAGTTATTGCCTCTGCCGTCGAATTATTTGATATGCTGAGCATGTTTTTGATAATGCAAACCAGAAATTGTTGGCTTTCCGTTTTTTTTTTTTTTTTTTTTTTTTTTTTGCTTTCTAGTCCTTTAGAGCGTTGTGGATCAGTTGAAAATAATGGCTCCACGTATCGTTTCTTGCAGGTGGGTTGAGTTTATTAACAAGAAAGTTGCTAAGAGAGTTGCCAATATGTTGAATGGAGAACAGATAGGTAAGTTAGCTGACCTTGTTTCTCTAATTCTCTAACTCAAGGAAGTTATAAGGTTTTGCCTACTTACTGCATGTCTTTGCATTTGGCAATTTGGTATTTTGTATTTGTGGA
The DNA here is from genome assembly GCA_028984105.1 of Lavandula angustifolia. Lineage (NCBI taxonomy): Eukaryota > Viridiplantae > Streptophyta > Magnoliopsida > Lamiales > Lamiaceae > Lavandula > Lavandula angustifolia. The sequence continues at coordinate 16,222,968 of CM054824.1, forward strand.
AAGGCAGAAGTCTGCATCAATTGAAAGCTTAGTGAAGTCCATCATGAATTTTGATAGATGTAGCATTAACTTTACAAAGGGAAATCACTTGGTGATATATTTCTTCCCCTGGTTAAGTTTATATTTCTAGTTTGAAAAACATTTAGAGACTTTAGTATAGTAGTTGTAGGAATTCATATACGTCTGCATGTGTTTTCTTTTCTAGCAGAAGAGTGCTCCTCTAGGTTTTAGACAACATAGGGCTCTAGCATGGATGCAATGTTTTAAAAAACCCAATTGAGGCCCGCCTCGAGGCACGCCTCGAATCGAAACGGCGAAAAAACGCCTTGAGGCGTACGCCTCAGTCCATGCGCTTCTTCTGAGCGCCTCGTTCCGGCGAGGCGAGCCTCGAGGCGCGCCTTTGAGGCATTTTTTCATTGAGGCGGTCCCTTTTTTTATTGAGCCAGAATTCGAATTCTTATGAAATTAATGTAATTGGTCTTAAACCTAAATCATTAATTAGATTTTCAACCAGCCCAACCCAAAATATTTAGATTAGAATCAAAATTAATGCTGCTTCCAGACACCCATTATTAGTGTTGCTTCCAGTAACAAAGAGGTTATATTAAATTAGACATTTTTTTATGTGATTAGTTGCCTAAAGTTTTATTAGATAGCTGGGTATAATTAATTATTTAGTTGAATAAAACGAAGAGGTTAGGTATGACCTAGTAATATTCATTTTATTCTTCTTCCAAAAAAGACATTTTGGTCACCAATTCCCATGTACTTCACTAAAAAGTTGAAATCTTAGTTGTGGAGAATATTGAATCCCATGTATTTTGAATTTGAGAATATTTTGGACTTATGTGTTATTATATATTTATTAAGGGAAAAAATTAAATTTACGTCTCAATTTTACGCCTCGTTCCGTTTCGAGGCTTACGCCTCGTGAAACCATGGAAAAATGCCTCGAAACCCGTTTACGCTTTTTAAAACCTTGCATGGATGCTTACTTATTTGTTCTGATTGAATCTTCCCTAACATGGTTTGCATCTCCTTTTTTTGTTTAGGTGGGAAGAAAAGATCGACATTCTACTATGACCTATGGAATATCAAATATTTGAGTAAATTTAAGTGGGATGATCTCAAAGACGAGATAGGTAAAGTGACTTGAAACCTTTTATTAACGTGATGTGCCATGCCGTAAAACCCTGCAAGAATGTAATGAAATGGTATGAATATCTGTTTTCCAGAGATAAAGAATGCTACTCGAGAGCAAAAGCTGGTTTTGGAACTCTCTGCTGCCAAAAGGGAGCGAGACTTCTATCTTTCCAGAGTTGATCAATCAAAAGCTCTTAGTAAGATTGGAGAAAGATTAATGAAGGTAGTTCCATCATGCAAGTCTTTGTTATATGGGCATACTATACAGTATATTAATAATTTTTTTCACTGTCTGAAATGGGTATTAGTTTCCGTTGTGGATAATTATAGTCTTAGCTTATTCCCGCATATCATCAACAGTTAATAACGTTCAAATGCAGAAGCGGAAGATTGAAATGGTGCCAAAAGTGGTCCGCCAGTTTCCTCAGAAGAAAGCAGTTGAGAGTGAAAGCGGAGAGAACAAGGGTCAATTATCTAGGGATGTCTTGGCAGGGGTGATCTTTCTCTCTCCCTCTCTCTGTCTACTATTAGATTGTGCGGTGTATAGTTGGTTGATATTCAAACAAATTTCAGGTTTTTGGTGGCTCGTCGTGATGAGTTCGATTAAGTGAGGCACCGTTATCTCCGGTGCAAATTTTTGGAGGTTTGAAGCACTTGATCTATTGCGGTGGGCACTGTTTGAAACTATAGACAACAAATTGTACACATTGTCGAAGAGTTTAACCTTGAACTTTTGTTACGGTTTTCTCAATGGTAGTTTCTGCATTGTTTTGTTTCTCCATCAATTCATGGTCCCTTCAAAGTTATATGGAGTAAAATGATATAATACCTTAATACTACAAAATTGCAACATTAGGAGGGGATTTTCATCAGTATTTGCTATGCCTGCCGCCTAAGATCAACAAATACCTTAATAATTTCGAGATGATATAATACAAAATTAAGATATTGATGGTCTAATCAATTCATTTACGTGGTCCAAGTTCAACTGTACAGTTCTAATGATAGTTTCCATGCTTTGTGTAGTACAGAAATTCAACTAGGCACAAAGTCGAATCCATGATTACTATGACATATCCACAATTACTATGACATATATCCACAGTTAGTTACAGCATCCACCTCTCTGGGCAACAGCTCCATCTCTTCCCCCTGCTGGACCCTGGGTACGTCCATACCCAACTTTGATCCCTGATGACTGCAATTTCGTCCAACCATTGCATAAGATAGTTTCCCATAAATCAAAATTACACCCAAGTATAATGGATCAACGTTATCCACTTATTCACATAAAGAAATATGCATGTCATCGATCTTGATGCTACAATGCTGATGTGCTAGTATGTGATGTGCCACAACATTAATCAGCGGCTTACCTCGTTGGATATATCAAAAACACCTTCCTGAATCTTCTCAAGTATCTTGTTGGCTGTGTTAGTGAAAGCCTGGACATAAGCAATGATAATAAGAAAATTGAAATCAAAATTTATCATAGCATTGAAGTTTACACGTTACAAAAGAAATCTTTTCTAGATTTTGTACTACCTCCTCAACATTTTGTGCAGTTCTGGCAGATGCCTCCAGGAACAGAAGTCCATTTTCTTTTGCAAACTGTTCTCCTTCCTCTTTGTTTACAGCTCTTCTGTGAGCAAGATCACTTTTATTTCCTACAAGTATGATTGTCATATTTGGATTTGCATGCTGCCGAGCATCTTCCAGCCAGCTAGCTAGATGATTAAAAGTTTCTCTCCTAGGTAGGAAAGACACTCAGTATTAAAGGAGAAAATACTCATCACATTAGAAACCGATTCCAAGAGATACAAATAATATACTATTGGACAATGAAACATTAAATCTAGGACTGACATAGAAAGTTCATCACAAATCAGTTTTTTCATTACTTTTACTAATGTGTAAAATGATAGCATCTCTCAAACCTAGGTATCACTTAAATTAAAGAAAATAACTTCTGTTTTTACTTTCATTGATAAGCAAAACAACATCTCAACCGAAAAATGTTAGGACATTGTGGTACTGACCCGACTCCCGAGCATCGATACCAACTATAGAACAGAGGGGGGGAAAAAAAGAAAAAGAAATGCACACTGCATGAATCCAGTATCTATAAGCAATAAGAAACATTGAACTGCAATGTATATCTGATTTAGATTAAAAAAACACTGAATGAGTAAAACCAAAAATCATGAACTCCATACCATGATCAAATAACACTTTGCTGCAAGCACGTGATTGGAAAATGAGATGTAATGATAGTTAAGGAAGGTACCTGCTACAAACATAATTAATTAACGACGGGAGGATGTCATTCCGCTACCTGGTGATGTCGTAAACCAGAAGTGCACCAGCAGCTCCTCTGTAATATGATCTAGTGATCGATCTGAAGGACTCCTGACCGGCCTGAAAAAAGAAAGAAATGTCAGGGGTATGCCAAACGTGATTTCCGCAGCCACACTCCATAAATAGGCCTGTATATTTCAATCCCTAATTATAATACAACGAAATAATCAAAGCTCATCTCATCAACCATCAAAAGTAAACCTCTCATAACCCCACTTAGCTTCGGACTACCCCAATATGAAAATCTTAGTTAGCACAGATTGATATTGCAATAAACTTATTCGTCTAGGATCAAGTTTATCAAATTGGGGCAAAAAAGAAGTTTGCAGCGCCTCAAACAAGTCGGAACTTGCTATAGCAGAATAAAACGAAATTCAACCGAAGAACTAAATGAAGAAATTAAGAATAAGGGAAAAGTATTACAGTATCCCAAATCTGAAGCTTAACCGGCCGGCCATCGATAGTAATCATCCGAGCACCGAATTCAACTCCGATTGTGAGATCATGAACAGGCTGAAACCTCTTGTCCGTGAATTGCAGAAGCAAACACGATTTCCCCACACCTAGAACAGGACACGCGATGATAAAAAAATCAAATTGAACTAGGGTTTAAAGGTTTGCGGAAAATTAGGGGAAAACAAAACTGCCGATCAATTCCAGTACCAGTGTCTCCGATGATTATGTACTTGAAAAGGTAGTCGTACGACATCTTGCTCTGAAACGACGACGTTCCCTTCCCGCGGCGTGGAGGTTGCAGGAGTAGTTTCTCTCCTTTGCGTCTCTGTGGAATACGTTAAAGAGAGAAGACGCTCCCGTGTACCGTGTTTGTCCGCGTTGAATATTGTTACTTATATGACTTAGATTTATCTTGTTTCTTAAAATAAAAAATAATTACTCTCTCCATCCCATTATTAAGTATAAGAGATTAGTCAGATAATAAAGTAGGAGAGAGAGATGAGTGTGATAATATGAGAGAGTATGAGAGAGAAGATGATAAAGTAGGAGAGAGAAATGAGTATAATAATGAAAGTAGATGATAAAGTAGAAGAGATAAGATGATAAAGTAGGAAAGAGAGTGATAACTTTTTACCAATTTGGAACGTCGCCACTAATAGCGGGATATCCGAATTAGGAAAGGTGGCCACTAATAATGGGACGGAGGGAGTATTATATAAATTTTTATTTTTTTTAAAAGATTTATTTTTTATACATAATCACTTATTCATCTACACATAACTATTATTCATCTTAATCTTCCTAACGAAAAAACAAAACAAGTAAGATGGAATGAACGAAATATTATAAAAATATGTATTTATAAAAAAATATAAATATCTTATAACGATCAAAATAGGTAGTGTTAATTCGTAAAAAACATGTACCGGTGGTCCGGTGCTAGATATGAACAATTTAAACATAGCACAAGAATTAACAAGGATGAACATTGACTATTTTATTTACTAGACTAGAATCTTTTGTATAAATATTGATAAGTGGAAATATACTCTATTAGCCAAAATCAAAAAATAAAAAACAAATTTGGCCTATAACTAAAATAAAACACAAAAGTAGTCATTTTGTCTTTATCCGGCGTGGCCGATGGGGGAGTCCATCGGCCCTGTTTAATTTTCAATTTTTTTTTTTAATACTTGGGGCCGATGGCCCTGTATAATTTTTATTTTATTTTATTTTTGTTTTTTAATGCTTGGGGTTTTTAATTGCTTGGGGGCCGATGGCTTTAATTGCATGGGGGCCGATGGCCCTGTTAATTTTTTTTTTATTTTTTTTAATTGCTTGGGGGCCGATGGCCCTGTAAATTTAATTTTTTTTTTTTTTTTTTGCTTGGGGCCGATGCCCTTTTAACCCTTTCTTTTCTTTTTTTGACTTCAGGGCCATCGGCCCTGTTTAATTTTTAATTTTTTTTTTTTTTTTTGAAGGTTGGAGGGCCTATGGATTCCATCGGCCCTCCATCGGCCCTGCGCCGTATAAGGACAAAATGGTTATATTTGTGTTTTTTTTAGTGATGGGCTATATTTGTATTTGTGCTGATACTGTTTGGCTACTGCTGGCTTTGCCTCTATTGATAATAACCACTAAGACTGGTCTACAAGAATTGAAACATTATTTAATTTCTAGTCTATATCTGGTCTTCCTTCTCTAAAACTGGCCTATTTATTTGCTCAATCTCCAGCTTCAAACCTCCCTTGAAATCTAAGAAAGGGCATGACATAGGACAATCTTCTTCCATGGTTTTCCACCTTGTAACAAATTTCAAGAACCAAACTTTAGAAAAATAATAATAACTGGAAATCACTAAAAAATTTAATTTAAATTAAAAATATACCTGAAATTAAGAACAAAATGGTGAATGAAAAATGCGGTCTCTAGTTTGCCAATTTCTGCTCCGGGACAGAGCCGTAATCCGCCACCAAAAGGCATCACTTTTTTGTTGGTTGTGGGGTCCTATATATTGCATATACTGAGAATGTTATATTAAATACTATATGAGTATTGAGAAAACAAATACGAGACTGAAACATACGGCCCATCTCCAAGGATTAAATTCCGATGGATTTTCATGGAGGTCGGAATCAAGATGTGTAGCTAACATAATAGGGAGGACTTGCCACCCTGCAGGAATTGTATAATCTGCAAATAAAATTCGCAAAATGTTATTAATGAAATAAAACAATTAATAACATATGATATACCTAATACCTTTGAACTTGACATCCTTGATAGCTTTTCTATGCACAAACTTCACTAGATTTCCACAACGCATTGATTCATTAATGACCTGGTATTAAATGTCCATTTAGAAACTATATACTACTACATAACATTATTTATTAAAAAACTAATTATTAATTAGTCTATGTAATTATACGCACATAAGAAGTGAACTCCATTTTCTTGTAGTCTTCCCAATTCAAAGGCTCTCCATCCTTCTTCCCATTTCTGATGGATTGGTGCTCTTCCTGAGTTACATTGTTAAAAAAAAATGAGATCCCGTATTTCAGTCTTGTGTTTCATTTCATGATAAAACGAACAAAATATCTTTGGTTTAATTACCTGAAGCTTTTGAATGACTGAGGGGGCATGGTCTAGAAAATAGACAACAAGGGACAAAAGCCCCGAGGTTGTTTCATAGCCAGCAAACAAAAGATCAATCACGATGTTCACTTTCTCATCATCATTCAAGATATCTTTTTCCAGTATTGCATCAAGAAAATCTTCTCTCACACGTGATCCACTTTTCATAATTTTCTCCCTCTTTTTTATGACATCTTTTAGTGTAGATGCAATCCTTTTCCTTGCCTGCAAGGAAATAGTAGCATCATGATTAATTTAAAGAAGAAATTGAATAATTTAATTTGATTCAAGTATATTAAGTTTATTTTTATTCATAAGTAGCGTGCATTGATGAAAGGAAATACGGGATTGAACGTATTAATTACCCGAACAGCCTTGGAAAAAGCATTCCCAGCACCAGGAATGTAGATAGGGAGAGAAACAAAGCCTTTCATGAAACTAAGGAAGTCTTCAAGTATACTTGCAGCTAAAGGATCCTCCGGCTCAATACTCAGTATATTTTTCAGCATAAGATAAAATGTTAACTGCACCAAAATTAATGTTATACTAATATATATATAATGATACTAGATTATTAGTAAGAAAATAGAATTAATTGAGACCTGTTTGGCTTCTTTGTAGAATCGAATTTGTTTCTTCGACCTCCAAGAATCAACAAACGAGAGCACGAGTTTATCAACGTAACAGAGAAAAACGGGGTTCGACTTAGAGGTGTTGACGAAGTTGAGCGCAACGCTTCTAAGCTTCTTGTGAAGAGATCCTGACGTCAGCATCATGGACAAATCTCCAAGAATATCAAGAACGGGCTTGGGATAGCTGCTGCGGAAAAGCGACTCTTCATTTTGAAGAATAAACGTGCTGAGTTCGATATCACAAGACACCACCGTTGGCACCCCAAAGAGATGCGACTTGAACACCTTCCCATACCTACACAAACTCATCAATCACGTACACAATGAGAGAGAGAGAGAGAGAGAGAGGATGTATATATATTATATGATATATTTATATATATACCTAGAGCAATGATCTTGCAAGAAGAAGCCCAAGGAGTTGGCTTTGTGAGGTTTGAGATAGGCAAGAGTTTCACCAAGGAAAGGGAAATAGCCCATGCTTCCATTAGGTAAGCCAGAAGGCTTTTCTTTGAAGATGGAGATTCCGAAAAGCGTACAAACAAAAGCAATGCCTAAAAAAAGTGGGAAAATAAGACCCAAAAATGCAAATGCAGCCATTTGATGCTGCACCAAACATGTAATGAAAAGGGCTTTTTATATAGTCTGCTTCTTTCTTTTCATATGGCATGAATGACTAATTGCAATTAATTTCTCTATAATTTTTTTTTTCAATTTTACATAAATGAAATCAGATATCAATCTGCACATGGATTTTATGTATTGCTGTAAATTACTAAAACACTGTACTCCTATTTCAGATATTCAGTTTATGTATGGATTTTAAGTACCATCACTAGTATATGGCAAGTACTATATATAATTACCTCCAGATATGCAAAATTAAAGAAATAAAGTTAAGAATCTGATGATTGTTATTGGGACTCATATATACTCCCTCCGTCCCATTATTTATGTCCCATTGGGACTGAGCACAGTAATTAAGATAGTGGAGGTAAAGGTGTAAAGTTGTGGTGTAAAATTATAAAGGGGTGGGGTCCACTTGCTTAGATTGATTGTGATCCACTCATATATTTCCTTATTTGGTATGTGACATAAATAATGGGACAACCAAAAAAGGCAAGTGGGACATTAATAATGGGACGGAGGGAGTATTAAATAAATATTAATGAGGGTTGCTTTGTGTGAAAATTGATTACCAAATTTTGTCTTATGTAAGCCGCATACATGAGTGAGTTTTATACTAAGGGCCGTTTGGTAAGAATTCGGGTATGTCAATGGTAACGGGTATGATAGTAGGATGATTGGGTATGAGTATGATGAGTAATTCCTTTAATGATGTTTGACATTTGCTAGTGAATGAGTATGATAACAAATATGATGTTTTGTTGTACTTAGCTTCAATGGGAATGAATAACGAGTCATGTTTTTTTATTTTGGAAAATTTAATACAGAAATATTTTAATAAAAAGTACATTATCTTTTATTTGATTATTTACAATAAAATAATATAATATTTTAAAACATAATTGTAAAAATACTTTCTACATATTTTTATGATTATTGAATATTTATTTTAATAAAAATTAAAAACATTTTTATAAATTATGTTCAAATGTTTTTATACAATAATGTATATTATTTGACAAAATAAGTTTTATTTAATATTATTATGTTATTATTATATATTTTTATGAGATTAGTGTATTTACTTTCTATTAAATTAAAAACATTTTGATAAATTATGTTTAAATATTTTTAAATAATAATGTTTATTATTTGATAAATTTTAAGTTTTATTTAATAATTATAAAGTTACGTTTTTATAAAGTTATTTATTTCAAACATAAGTGTATATATATTTTTATAAAAAATATTTTTATATTCATGCTAAAATATTTCTAACTAATGATACTTGTTATTTATAAAATTAAAAATATATATTTATATCATTATTCTTATTAAATAATAGTATAAAAATAAAATTCAATTTTAAAAAATAATACTCCATAAAATATAATTTTGATACCCACCAATCACTTGGGTATTAAAAAATCCATATCCACATGAGTTTGATATCCATAGTAGGGTACCGATACCCACGTATCAAACACGATATATGGGTATCAAATCCGGGTGATTCCCATAATAGGACAGGATACCCATGAACCAAACACCCCTAAATGTGCAAATTAGATAACCAGTGCCGGTTTTCTTAGCCAACACGAAAATATGGAGGAAAAATCTATTTATATATTTTTATTAAATAATAATACATGCAAGAGTAGGCATAATATAAATTATGCAGCACACAATGCAGGTGGCCACTAGGTTTATCATAAGCTATATTTTGTCACGCCCATGGTTTTAGGCTGGGGTGTAAGTGGTTTCGCTTCGAATCGCGAAACCGATCGAACCGAATCAAACCCAACCGAAAAATGCGGTTCGGTTTCGCGGTTTGGTTCGGTTTTTTTTATTAGAAACCGTTTACATTCGGTTCGATTCGCGATTTGAAGAATTTTTGAACGGTTCGAACCGAACCAATATCCTATTTTTTAATTTTTTATTTAATATTTGTCTTTCTTATATGATAATATTGTTGGATTTAGATATTACATTTAAGTCAAGATCAATTTTTAATCTATACAAATGAAAAGAAAGGAGTAACAACTCTATACTTATGAGTTCGGAATGAGTGACATCCTATAAACTATTATTCTTGCATTATTTAGGATTTAAAAAAAAATAAAAAAATAAAAAGGTGAACCGAGGAACCGAACCGAACCAAACCATTTATAAGCGGTTCGGTTCGGTTCCGATATTGAAAAATCCATTGAACCAAACCGAACCGAACCATTTCTATGTATTTAGTTCGGTTCCTAAAATACATAAAAACCGAACCAAACCGAACCGTTACACCCCTAGTTTTAGCACTCTAACTACTTAAAATCCAAAATAATTAACTAGTTACTTGAGAAAATACTAAGTTAATTTAGGACATTATGAAAATTACCAATGTAAAGCTGAAGAAATCATGGATTATGGTCATTTTCCATTTCTATTAACTTTCAATTAACTCGCTTATAACAATTATTAATAATACATATCTAAAAACTCAAAATAGAATCGGAACATATACATGAGTTTTTAAGCCTAATTATATAAATCTAACTTCGGTCTCTAAATCTACAAACTTCTCGTAACTAATGTAGTAATAAAAAGTATATCAAATTAATAAAATTAGGCAATTCCTACTTACGTCCTGTTAGCAATACGAATCGAGATCACAATATGACAATATCAAAGTGATTAGGCTCAGACAGCCAAAATTACAACCACCACACTACACAAACACTGCACCAACACAGCCCTATCAAACTAATAGCCAAGAACACTCACAAATCTCTCACACTAACAAGGCCTTAATCTCACGAAAGAGAGAAGACAAGTATAGAAGAGAGAGTAAAGAGATGAAGAAGCTGTGCACTAGATACAACCACAAAACATATATATATAGCTAGGGCAAGTAACGGGCTGAGCGACTAATCAGCAGTAACGGGCGTCCGTTACATAACAAATTAATTCTCGGGTTGGGCCAAGACACAAGTGGGCTCAAATCAGTTTGATGGGCTTGGGCACTCTGTGTCTGGGCCTATCAGATTACATACTCCACCTTAAGATCAGTGTGAATCTTTTCCAGCATGATAATGCCTTTTTCTACTATATCACGAATGAAATGATACCTGACATCAATGTGTTTAGTGCGATCATGGAATACAGGATTCTTACACAATTGTGTAGCAGACTGGCTATCAGAGAACAGAGTAGTAGTAGTTTTAGCAAAACCAAGTTCAGACAAAAGCCCTTGAAGTCATATAGCTTCTTTCAAAGCTTCAGCAGCTGCTACATACTCAGCCTCTGTGGTAGATAGGGCCACAATAGGTTGCAGTTGGGATTTCCAACTCACACAAGAACCACAAAGAGTAAAAACATAAGAAGTAGTAGACTTCCTGTTATCTCTGTCATTAGCATAGTTAGAATCCACATAACCTGCTAATTTTATACCACTAGGGTTCTTAGAAAACTTTAAACATACACTTCTAGTAGATTTCAAATACCTCATCAGCCATTTCAAAGCAACCCAATGAGGCATACCAGGATTAGCCATGTACCTGCTCAAGCAGCTAACTGCATAGGCTAGATCTGGTCTTGTACTGACCATAAGATACATTAGAGAGCCTATAGCATTAGCATAGGGGATTCTTTTCATGTCAGATATTTCAGGTTCAGATTTAGGGGACTGATCTTTGCTAAGTATAACATGAGAAGCAAGAGGCACATTGACAGATTTAGAATCAGACATAGCAAATTTACTCAAAACTTTATCCACATAGGAACTCTGATTAAGAACAAGATTACCCTGTTTCCTGTCTCTCTCAATATTCATACCAAGTATCCTTTTTGCATCCCCTAAGTCTTTCATTTCAAAATTGTCACTTAGGCATTTTTGAATATGTTTAATTAACTTCACACAAGGACTAGCAAGTAACATATCATCTACATATAGAAGCAAATAAACAGGAATAGAATCATGTTTTGAAAAATACAAGCAGTGATCAAAGGAACTTCTTGTAAAGTTCAGAGAGTGCATGCACTGGTCAAATTTTCTATTCCACTGTCTAGGAGCCTATTTCAAACCATACAAAGCTTTTTGTAATAAGCAGACATGATCAGGTTTAGAGGAATCAGTGAAGCCTTCAGGTTGCTTCATGTAGATTTTCTTATCAATATCACCATGTAAAAATGCAGTGGTCACATCCATTTGCTTTAATTCCCAATTAAAATGAGTAACTAAAGACAACATAATGCGTATAGTAGTTAATTTAACCACAGGAGCAAATATTTCAGAATAATCTACCCCCTCTTTTTGAGTAAACCCTTTTGCAACAAGTCTAGCTTTATACCTAACAGCCCTAGATTCATGTTTAATCTTAAACAACCATTTACAGTCCACAACAGAACAATTCTCAGGTTTTGGAACAAGTATCCAGGTTTTATTCATATGCAAAGACTTCATTTCAGAGTGCATAGCAGTTAACCATTTATCAGATGCAGGAGAGTTGAGAGCTGCTGAATAGGAATCTGGTTCATCATCCAAAGATTCACACAGTGTAAGAGCATACATAACATAATCATCAAATTTAAGAGGAGCATGTATATTTCTTCTAATTCTATCTCTGGAAAGCATATAATCAGTAGGTACATAATTATCTACAGAGTTATCATGTACTGCAGAATCAGACAGAGAAACAAATTCATCAGAAACAGATCCTGAGTTACTACTAGCCTCAACATCACAGACTGACTCAAAAGAATTACTGGACCCAGTAGTAGTACAGGGGTCAGACAACACTGTCTGAGGCTCCACCTCAGACTCAACAGTATTTTCAGAAGTAGAATCAAGAGAAGTAAGGCAAGGAAATTCATTTTCATTGAAGATAACATCTCTGCTAACTATGATTTTAAAACCAGGTTGAGATTTATCCCACAGTTTATAGCCTTTTATCCCTTCAGGATATCCAACAAACACACATTTCTTGGATCTAGGATCCAATTTATCCCCTTTATTGTGCACAAAAGCAGCACAACCAAAAACTCTGAGATTGGTCAGATCAAGAGGTTTTCCAAAGAAAATAAAGTCAGGACATTGTCCCTTAAGAGCACTAGAAGGTAATCTATTTATCAAATAAGTTGCAGTCAATGCAGCAAGACCCCAAAACTGTTTGGATAACCCTGAACTTTCAAGCATACACCTGACCTTGTCAAGTAAAGTTCTATTCATCCTTTCCACTACCCCATTTTGTTGAGGATTATAAGGAACAGTCTTATGCCTTCTAATGCCTGACTTTACACACAAATTATCAAAAGGAAAGTTACAAAATTCAAGACCATTGTCAGTTCTCAGAATTTTTATCCTTTTTCCTGTTTGGTTTTCAATTTTCACTTTCCACTCAGAAAACATTTGAAATACCTCTGATTTGTTTTTTAAAAGAAATAACCAGTTCTTTCTTGAAAAATCATCAACAATAGATAGGTAATACCTACATCCTGAAGGGGTAGGAGTACTAGATAGACCCCATACATCAGCATGAATGTATTCAAGAACATCAGAGGAAACTGTTTTCTCAGGTGATACAGAGACAGGAAAGGATATTTTATGATGTTTTCCAAGTACACAAGAATCACAGAAGGGTAAATCAGAGAGGTTATCTTTACCAAATACACCTGTTTTTCTCAGAATAGACAAATTCGGATTACTAGCATGTCCTAACCTCTTATGCCATAACACAGTTTTATCAGAAACTGAAGCATTAACATTTGGTAGAGAGTTAACAGGAATAGCAGTAAAAGGGTACAAGTTGTTTGTTCTCTTAGACTTAAACACAACTAAAGCCCCCCTTTTCACTTTCATCCAACCATTTCCCCAACTCCCTCCAAAACCATCATTTTCTAAAGCAAGAAATGACAAAGAAGTTACATGCAACTTCGGGAACATATCTAACTTCCTTCATGGTATATTCATAACCGTGATCGAAATTTTAAACGAGATATCACCTATGCCTAGCACAAAGACACTTGTGTTTATTTGCCACAATAACATAGCCAAAATCACCAGTTCTCAGTTTTGAAAAACATTGTTTGAAAGGGGAAACATGATAAGCACTTCCAGAATCCATAATCCACTCATTCAGTAATTCAGAGTTCACATTATTCAGAGAAGGAAAGTTAGGTTCAGAAACCATAAAATATTTTCCTAGAATATTAGACTCTGAAGTATCACCTAAAATGGCATTGGACACACTTTTCTTGTCATCATGATGCTTTCCCTTTCTAGGAGAGGGACATTCCTTCATATAATGTCCATATTCCCCACAATTGAAGCATTTCCTACCCTTAGATTTAGACTTAGATCTATACCTAGTGTTCTGCTTCTTACCCCCCCTCTCAGAGCTATAGTTAGAACTAGTTCTATCACTAGTTCTTCCTCTGACTTGATAGGATGGGCTTTGCTCAGCAAGTCTAAGATCCTTGTTAAATTTCAAGTCCATTTCTTTAGACTTAAGGGCACTAATAACTATTTCTAGTTCTATTTTGTCTCTACCATACTTAATGGCTGACTGAACATCATTGTAAGATTCAGGAATAGCATTTAACAGGGCAATAGGAGCATAATTATCTATACTAGTGTCTCCTGTCTGTTTAATCAATTGCAGGAGTTTATTGAATTCATCCAGATTTTCATCCATATCCTTAGACATGTCTAGTTTGAATTTAAAGAAACTCTGCAATAAGTACATTTTGGATGGAAGAGAGGTCTCAGTATATAATTCATTTAACCTATCCCACACTTCTTTTGCTGAATCAAGATGCTCCACTTTTCTTAACACAGAATCAGTCAAGTTTAATGTAATAGCAGATAAGGCAAGATCATTCATTTCAGTTTTCTTTGCTTCAGTCATATCAGTAGGATAAGATTGAGTAGTAGCAGCAGAAACACGTTTTTCCACAAGAATAGCAGTCATTCTCTTTTTCCACAAATTAAAATCTATTTTTCCATTAAATGTGGCAATGCCACTGGAAGAAACAAGAGCCATAATAAAAGGAAGGAACACTAGATATTAACCCCTTTGGGTCTATATCTAACAGTATTGATATGCCGAGGGATTTCTCAGCTCGCAATCGCAGGATCAAGTCCTGGGCGCAGGGGGTCACCCCGGCCATCGTAAAGAATGAAGTAAAGGCGTAGGAACCGATAATCGGTTCAAAAGAAACTCGATCACTTACGGATCGATACACGCTTAAAAAAAAAATAGGCCAATATCAGAAAACGCAATTTAACACGAATCACACAAAGACCAGAGTAGACACAGCAAGCAGAAAGATCACAGAGCAACAACCTAGCTGCACCAGTTGGCAGATCTATCAGCAACAAGTCCCAACCCTAGCTGCACCAGTTGGCAGGTCTAGAAAGCACTAATAAAAAAAAAATTTGACAAGAGTTCCAGCCGCTTTACCAGATCGGGGTTCGGAGGCTTGAACCCCGTGTATACCTGAAAAATCGACAGAGAGAGACGCCTTAAGATCTAGGGTTACAGTTTGTTAACAAAACTGCCCGTTCGCGATCTGAAGGCGTAGGTGGTCGAAGATAAATTGACAGTGATCAACTTGCTCTGATACCAATGTTAGCAATACGAATCGAGATCACAATATGACAATATCAAAGTGATTAGGCTCAAACAGCCAAAATTACAACCACCACACTACACAAACACTGCACCAACACAGCCCTATCAAACTAATAGCCAAGAACACTCACAAATCTCTCACACTAACAAGGCCTTAATCTCACGAAAGAGAGAAGACAAGTATAGAAGAGCGAGTAAAGAGATGAAGAAGCTGTGCACTAGATACAACCACAGAACAGATATATATAGCTAGGGCAAGTAACGGGCTGAGCGACTAATCAGCAGTAACTGGCGTCCGTTACATAACAAATTAATTCTCGGGCTGGGCCAAGACACAAGTGGGCTCAAATCAGTTTGACGGGCTTGGGCACTCTGTGTCTAGGCCTATCAGATTACACGTCCCAAAACCCTCTTTACAATTTCACACGATTTTAATTAACTAATAGTTAAATACTACCTAATTTGGAAATTACTTATATTTTGGGAAGATTTTTTTCATGCATTATAAAAAATACTTAGCACCAAGAACGTATCTTGTCTGTTTCAGATTCCACGTCGATAAAGATATTCACCTTTTCTACCAAATTTGGGGTATGTATTTATAAATATAATAATAAATATTCTAATCTCCCTCCGACCAGACCTGCTACTAGTTTTAATGATTATTTATCAAAAGAATTACTCGTTCCAATTATCTTATTCACTTTGTTTTTTCGTAGTTTTAAAGTGAATTGTTAATTGTCTATATAATTGAATAAAGTTGTGTGCCCCACAAAAAAGTCATATGTAATAATTTGTCATAATTGTAAAGTGAACAATTTATTTGGGACATCCCAAAATAGAAAAATGGACAAAATAATTGAAATATTAATACATTATTTATAGATGACAGTCGGAATGGAACCCAATGGACCCATCTCGTCCCGTCCCGCCCCGCAATGGGGCAGTAGAAGCATGAGCCGGGTCCAGGGCTGGCATAGGTCCAATTTTCCTATCCACCCGCCCCGCCCGGTTTCGGACCCACATATTAATATATAATTTAATTTAATTTAATTTTAATTGAAAATAAATTACCAATTAGTATATTTTTAATTTTATTTTTTATTAGTGATATTTCTTCTTGCCTCTAAGCCTCGTAGGACACAGCCGCACATCTGATAGAAGAGTTGAGAAAGAAGGTGCGCCGCCTCGAAATTCCAGCGCCTCGAAGAGTTGTTATTTTGGCATTACTAGGGATGGTGACCTCTTAAGACTGCAGTTATGCTGTTAATTTTTTTTCGTTTTGCTTAAATTATATTCGGACATATGATGAATTACTTATTTAAGTTCGGTTGTAAAATGTACTTTTAATCCGTGGATCTGGGCCGGGTAGAAATGTACAGGTTCGGGATTGGGTCCAAATTTTTGGACCGTACGGATATGGTCCTAGGATTGGGTCCCTGGGTCCATGTTGTGGAGCGGATCTGGGTCCTATATTACGCGGTCCCGATCCGTAAAACTGCCGTCACTAACATTATTTAGGTCAATGACGTAATTAGTGATCCTCTAACAGCATGTCTAGTGCTTAACAAATAACTATTCCAAGTATCCCTTCTGGCGCGGGCTTGATTTAGGATAAAACCCTAATTTCTTTTCTAACAAATTAAGGGTCGGATAATATTGAAAAATATGTAAGGCTTAATTTATTTTTTTCAAGAAACTAAAAAATAAAGTGAAATTTTTGGTGTCATAAGGTGATTCGTATGTGCTATCTCAATTCCGTTGTAATAACTTGCATTTAGGGGAAGATTGCAATTGTCATCTTGTAATGTGCAAAGAATTTGCCTATGTATACATATATAATTAAGATGGGATCTGCACATATCTTGGATACCTATTTAAAAATATAAACTATTAAGTAGTATATTAAAAAAAGAAAAATGTGATTAAGGTGGAGTAAACAAAAGCAGCAAGTCCCCTAAAGAGCAAACAATTGAGTCTAAAATCCATAATTTTGAAAGCTATAAGATACAAAAGTTTGAATATTTTTAAATTGACGATGGTGATGTTTTAAGTGAAAACCGACCGCCATTGTTGGCCTCAATTCAATGCTATTATTTTGGCTTTTCACCTCCAAAGGAATTGTGCTTAATTGGTTAAGTTAATCATAACTATTTGGTTAAATATATAGGTTTTATGTTTTTCTCCCACAAACATCATACTTTACTCGCGACAAATTTTATATAATGATTATGAATTGTCGGGAGTAGGGGCTGACCCGGATTTCTTGATATATTTTTTAAAAATTATTATTTTATTTTATTATCTTTAAATTTGAAAATTTGCTTGAGGAAGATTGTGGGATCGAACGAACTCTTCCTAGTTGAGATTAATTTGTTCTGATTTTTTTTGTAAATATATATAGACAGTTGAGGTGTAGAATTTGGCAAGCAAGAGAAGTAGGCAAGACAAAAGGAAAAGAAGAAAAAGGTGGAGAATAACTATTATATAAAGCGTGTGCACGGTTGCACGAGTATAGGCTTTGGGGACCCAAATTTAATCAATTACTACAACTTTGAATTTTTCCCTATTTACATAAATCCATCGAGCTGGATATCACTTCCATCTAATTTCCACAATCATCATTTTCCCCTTTCTTGGACCACAACACAATCCAATAATTTTTATATTTTACGACAAGATTTAAGAGTAGTTAAACCATCGGAGTTGCTGGCGATTAGACATGGCATAGCGGTTAAGGTGGGTGGCCCTGGACCGATAGGAGCGTGGAGTGCGCACCGAAGGTAGCGGCTGCGGGTTCCATGAATTAAAAAAAAAAAGAATAAAAGAGATGTGATGTTATACCCATTTCTAACAGTTTAGTTGAGCAAATGTGAAAGAAATAAGTATTTATACATTCATTTTAAAGAATTCATGGAAATACTTTCATAAACATATTTTGACTTATTTCACAATTAATTGTTCCCGTAATGGACCAATAAATTGTTTATTAGTAGTTATATACATTTTTAGGGTTTTCGGATGTTGATCATTGACGAATTATTATACGTTTTAAGTATTAAAAGAATAATTTAAGAAATAATATCACAGCGTATCTTAAAAAAATTCTTTCGAAACGGAACGGAATAAATTATTTAATGAATAAAATATAATATGAACCCTCGTGGGGGTTGGGTATGAGATAACACCAAAAGAGTACACTATTATAGTTATGATATTGTCCCCAAAAGCCTAATAATCAGTCTTTTTCAGTGATTAGTATGTTAGAAGCCAATTATTCCTATAATTAATGTAATAATTTTAGAATCACGACAGATTTGAATACCTAAATAGATTAGTTTCTTTCTTTTATACATGGAATGTATGTACACTTGTTTGTGACGGATGTGTGTTACCTAAACTTCAATTTTGTACTATGCAGGCTGCATGTGTGAGATTGATATTACTTGAAAATGGATTACTAAAATCCAGCCCAACTCGATATACTGCTTTTGGTGACAAATGTAGTAGCCCATAGTTCTCAATTAGAAAGCCCAATATGCATATATTTTTCAAAAATTAAATTAAAAAGTAAAAATCATAATAATATTTGTCTGGAGGTCTGCGCCTTCCGTTATCGATATTTTGTCTGGATTTTTATCAAACACCACCCAAGTCCGACCCCCTTTCTTGGGCTACCGTGGTTTCAAATTTCTTATCTTCAACATCTTCCAATCTCTCTCTAACACGGAAGCAAATGACTTCTCTTCACCTCGGATTGCTCGAATGTTGTTGTGCGGCAACCCTCCCAAGGACTCGTTTAACCGCCTCAATTTCTAAACCCTACTGGCCGTCGCTCTCCACGAGGCGAATTCAATCTTTAACTCCACTCAAATCCAAGAATTCGACTTTCAGAATCGTCCCATTCGTCGCTCAGACTTCGGATTGGGCCAAGCAAGAAGAGGGAGACGCGGAGAATGGGGTTGGTTACGCGAGCGATGAAGGGGTAAGCACAGAGGAAACTGCGGAGACTGACGGCGGCGAGGAGGAGGAGTCCTTCGTTCAGCCGCCGGAGGAGGCGAAACTCTTCGTCGGAAACTTGCCCTATGATATTGACAGTGAGAAATTGGCCCAGCTTTTTGACAAAGCTGGGGTGGTGGAAATTTCTGAGGTATTAACAATTTTTTTTTGCTTTTTCAATTGATTAGATGTTTTGCAGTATTGAAATATGTGTGTTATTTGTTTTAAGCTCTTATTTTTTTACATTTTTAGAGGATTTTGCATCAGTGGAATCTGTTTGTTAACTTCTTTGAGTTCTGTTAGTTTTTATTTTGTAGCTTGTTCTTTTTCTTTTGGGAGCAAATATGTGGCTTGTAATTAGTTTCAGTTTAGGGTTTTAGGGTAAGAATATGTTTATATGGTTATTGGTAAAATTTGGGCCTAATCCCCTGTTTGGAAGAGATGGAGGAGGGAAAAACAGAATTTCAGCTTGTTAGGACTAGTGTTTCTTCTTCCAAAATGAGGATTTAGGCTCACTCTTATTGTAATCGTGTGTCTTTCGTTGAAATTAATGATGTAATAGTTGATACCGGGTTGCTATGTATGGAGTTTGAATGTATATAATTTGGTGATATCGTTGTAGGTGATTTACAATAGGCAAACTGATCAAAGCCGAGGATTTGGTTTTGTGACGATGAGCACAGTTGAAGAAGCTGAGAAGGCTGTGGAGATGTTCAATCGCTATGTGAGTTTATTGTTATTTATTCACTTCTAGCTACTACTACTTACTAGTGATTATTGAGGTTGAGATGTGTTAATGCTATGAGACATTGAATCTTTGTCGTAGAATACTTGTTACCTCGGACGGCAACTCAAAAACTTTGGTAATTGCTTGTGATGAGATATGTGTGTTTACTGATTTTCAAGAGTCTTGTCGTGTTTTTTTTTCTACGGTTAGTAAGTAATGGCCATAAACACCATTTGTCTATGGTGAATGTGGGCACTACAAATTTTCTTACTTCTCTAAGGTTAGTAATTGCATTATATACTCATTTATTGTTATTCACTGCTAAGGCTTCACTGCTAAGGCTTGGTTGTATGCATAAGTATGTCAAACTAGATTTAACTTCTAAATTTCTTAATTTGTTTGTTATACTTGTCTTGCTTTGTCAAAATCTTGAAATGAACTTGTGGAATTGCGTCTATTAATTTGGCGATACACTCTGGTCAGGATATAAACGGAAGACTATTGACAGTAAACAAGGCTGCTCCTAGAGGTTCTCAGCCAGAAAGAGTTCCTCGAACGTTTGAGCCTTCCTTCAGAATGTATGTTGGTAACTTGCCATGGCAGGTGGACAGTGATCGCCTCGAGGAGCTCTTCAGCGAACATGGCAAAGTGGTCGATGCCAAAGTAGTCTACGACAGGGAGTCTGGAAGGTCGCGTGGTTTTGGCTTCGTGACAATGTCAAGTGAGTCCGAACTTAACGACGCCATTGCTGCTCTTGATGGCCAGGTAACTTAATCTTCCTGCATTCATGTTAATACTCATTGAAAATGTGCTTGAATTTGTTACGTAATTTTGTTTGGAATGCAGAATTTGGATGGGAGGGCAATTAGAGTTAACGTTGCAGAGGAGAAACCAAAACGTACCTTCTTCTAGTTTGAAGTCTAGTGTTTATTTATGAATGATTTTTTGTATTACTAACTTTGTGTCTTGTGAGAAATTTCCTCGAATTTTGTTTCAAAGTCTTACCAGATCATATCAGCACAAGGTTATTAAGATGTGAAACTTCTTGAGATAACTTTTGTGGAAGTTAAATAATTAGTACCCTTTGGGAATGTCTCATTTCTTTTCGATACGGTTATTAAGAAATTGGTATATTGCGATTTATTTTAGTTAATTTTTAAATGGTGTTGATATATTTTTTACCTTTTGTAGAAATGATAAATTTGTAAGTCAAATTGACATAAATGGTCCTCAATGTTTGCTAGTTTGGATGAATTGATCCCTAATCTTTTTTTTTAGTTTATTGGTCCTCAATTTACTAGTTTGGATAAATTGATTCTTTGGTCAAATTTTAAGTTAGTTCATAGGGGTATTTACGGAATAAAAGTTTCAGGGATCAATTCATCCAATTTTTAAATTAAATTTGGATTTTTTAAAATATATTTTTTAAAATTATATCTTTTTCGAAAAAAATTAATTTTTTTAAAATAACTTTCTTCGAAAAAAATAACTTTTTTTTAATAATTTTTTTCGAAATAAAATTTCTGTTTTGTTTTAATTTTTGGTAATGCAAAAAATTTATTAAAAACCTATATTAAAAATAAAAAAATTAACGAGTTTTAGGAACTAATTCATCCAATTTTTAAATTTATTTTTATTTTTTTTTAAATAATTTTTTGAATTAACTTTAAAAAAAAATTATATTTAATAAAATAATTTAAATAAAAAATTAACTAAATCTAGATTAACTAATAAATTTGCATCTCACGGCAGAAGAGGGGTGCGGGTCGACACAAAAGTTGGGGAATATGTTATGTTCTTTGAGGTCCAAGATGTCATCAGAGAGGAGCCTCCTACCTTCAAGTCGTCCAGGTGCTCCACTCCGAATCCGATGACATCTTCGACCTCTTTGTCGATCCGCTCCTCTCCTCTCCGCAGTCCCCAACCGCTTTGTCGACCCGCTCCTCTCTTCCGCACTGAAACACAAAATTATTAGTTAATCTAGATTTAGTTAATTTTTTATTTAAATTAAAAAACTTGAAAAAAGTTAATTCAAAAAATAATTTGAAAAAATAGTGTAAAATTAATTTAAAAATTGGATGAATTGATCTCTAAAATTATTATTAGTTATTTTTTTATTTTTAATTAAATTCTTTTGTTACCAAAAAAATTAATTGAAAAAAATTAAAAAATTAGTTGAAAAAAATTATTCTTTTTCGAATTTTAATTATTTTTAAAAAAATATTTTTTTCGAAAAAGATTATAATTTTAAAAATATTTTTTAAAAAAAGTTCAAATTTAATTTAAAAATTGAATAAATTGGTCCTTGAAACTTTTATTCCATATATACCCCTATGAACTAACTTAAAATTTAACAAAAAGACCAATTTATCTCAACTAGTAGTCATTGGGGACCAATAAACTAAAAAAAAATTATGAATCAATTCATCCAAACTAGTAAATATTGGGGACCATTTGTGCCAATTTGTCAATTTGTAATAGGATACGCAATGAGAAAAGTAAGACATTAGTACACAGCTTCTTGGCTATGCAGGAACGGTTATGAGAAAAATGGGTTCCATAACTAGACAAAATGTTTGAGCCCACAGTATAAATTTGGGCCTTAAATTTTATATATTCTACTATTCTATAATATAAAATAAAATACTATAAAAAATTAAGAAAGTATTTTTATTTAATGGAAGGAATTCTAGCCCTCCATTTTAAAAAATTTATGATTGTGATTATTTTAAAGATATTTTTATTTATTACATTATTATTAATAACATACCATTAAGGGTATTTGTGTCCATTTAAATTCCTTAATTTGTGGAACCGTTAATAATGTGAATATTAATCTTCATCATCTTCTATTTTTAGTAATTGATTCTCTTTCTAAAATAGCATATAATTTTCATTTCAAAGAAAATTTAGGTTCTAATTTGAGTTCAAATTTTTGAATTTAGAGATTGTTTGCGTATTTTTTCATTTCCTAAATAAACATTCCATCTCCTTTCTCGGTTGTTTCTATTTCCTGAATAAGTTAATATAATAATTGATGACAGTTTTAGAGTAAATATACATATATATTCATTTAATTATGCATAATATGATTCATTTATATGCATTCAATTAAAGTATCATGACCTAATTATTTTTTTATAGAAATAGTGAATTTAAACATAATTATGCATAATACTATTCATTTATAAGCATTAAATATTGTGAATTTTTTGTATCACATAATGTAATTATTATTGTTAAATATGCATATATTCTCAAATAAATATGCATAATAATATTCATCTATATGCATTCAATTTAAGTATCAGGATACAATTATATTATTTTAGAAATAGTGAGTTAACATTTCGGTCATCAAAGTCTAATATGCATGCATTTAAACATAATTATGCATAATACTATTCATTTATATGCATTAAATATAGTGAATTTTTTTATATCGCATAATGTAATTATTAGTGCTAAATATGTATATATTTTTAAATAAATATGTATAATACTATTTATTTATATGCATTCAATTAAAGTATCATGAAACAATTACATTATTGTAGAAATAGTGAATTAACATTTCGGTTTATCAAAGTCTAAATATGCATGAAATTAACCATAATTATGCATAATACTATTCATTTATGTACATTGAATATTTGTGAATTTTTTTGTATCACATGATGTAATTATTAGTGATAGATATGCATATATTTCAAATAACTATGCATAATACTATTTATATGCATTCAATTTAGTATGAGGGTACAATTACATTATTTAAGAAATAGGGAATTAACATTTTTTTGTAGAAAATTGCCGCTGCAAGTTTTAATGGTAGTCCGAGGGTTTCCATCTAAATAATGGAGCAATTACAAAAAAAGGGAGTGTAAAAACCAATAATATGCATATATTTTTTTGCCTAATATACCCTTTCCTTATTATATGATTTTTTAGATGAAAAAAATTACAAAAAATCTTATCCATTGATTAGATATTAATCTACGGATATAAATCTTTCCTTTTTCTTATTTTAAGAACCCCACACCCATAACATATATCCGCTTTCTCATTTTATGATGTTTAAAATATATTATCCACTTTCCAAACATAGCAAATTATTATACATTATTCCCATTTTATGATGTCTCAAATATATTTTCTACTTTCCCATTTTTGTGCTACTCACAATTTTATACAACTCTATACACAACCAACAATTTTTCTTAAAAACTGTAAAAAAGCAAAGTGGACAAAATAATTAGAACGGAGGGAGTATAAATTTTAAAAGGTCTGAAACTCGAATTTTATTACCTACATTTCGTACAAATATGGAAATGCTGAGACTAAACAACAATGAAAAAGCAAGATACTCCTAACCAGCTCTCATAAACAACAATGAATTAGAATTAATACATGACAAATAGATGTCGATGGATGAAAAAAATATCAGTAATTCTTTATTTCTTTTCTCAATCGAATTAATTGATCTCCACTTTACTTGACCATTAATTAATTAAGAGTAGACTTTAAAATCGCGTGACCAAATAAATAAAACCCACATGCAAAAGAAATTTAGAAAACTATGAGTGTAAGTAAAGATTATCCTAAAATAATCTTCAACACAATCAATTATTAAATCACTAAAATATTTACTTGCAATTTTCTAACGGTCGGGAATATACTGACTTTATTCAAAGTTATATAAGGTAAAGCCTTTTCCATAAGGAAGCCCTCTTTTGCCCGTTATGATTACCCTAATTAAAACAATCAATAATAACATCTCTTCAGATATATATATATATATTTAATTACAATATTCTTGTAATTCAAATAATCCAACTTTTTTGTCTCTCTCCAGTATAGATAATTTGATCTTGAATCAGGAAGTAGACATACATAAATTTTACTATGGTAATTTTTTTTACAATAATGTGTATAATCAATACGAAAATGCAACAGTCTCGATCTAATTATAATCAATTAGTCACCCACCAATCGAGGATTGTTGTTCAGTCCACATCTCTCGTCACTCTATTATTGAGAAGTAAGATTGCAATATAGATGATGATCGATTTGAATCGACAATATGCATTGGCTTGGAGTTTTCCGGCTGTTTTATTTGATTTGGCACTGATCGGCAATTTTAGTTTTACATGCATTTAGTCATAGCACACCTAAAAATCAAAGAAAACAATAATAATTAGCTAGGTCTGTGCATGTTTGTGTGGTCATGAATACATTCAAGTTGCACATGTGAATAGGCTATGATTATCAAGGTTTGATATCCTTCATTTGCAAAAAGACTTTAATCATACAACACTATTTTGTAGGGGCGGATCCAGGATTTATTGTTAGAGGGGGCGAAATTTACGGGGAATTCGGGGGGTTCAGGCCCCGAGAAATTTTTTTGAAGGTGTTTTTGGTCTAAATATACTTACTAATTAAGACTTATTTAGCGATATTATATTTTCTTTTACGAATAGCCGTTATATGTTGTTTGTAATTTATTCAAAAAATATAGTACAAAATCGTATTTTGACGCCGCCTAAATTTAGTTGGAGGATATTACGAAGAATAACAATTTCTAACTTATAAATTAATCAAGTATTTGAAATATAGAGTTTTTTATGCTTCAAATGTTGCTAATTTTACTTAAATGACAGTCAAGTATAAAAAAAGAAAAAAAAAACACAAACATAACATATAACTGCATAAAAGATATATGTTATATTATATATATAACTCTATCAAAATAGATATCCAAAACTTCAAATTTTAGATCCTCACTAAAATTAAAATTAGTGACACGTAACATATATTTTTTAATATTTGCCTTAATTAGTGATCACATTCACACTAATTCTTAATTTTTACTTTGGTGTAAGTTGACAAATTCAAAAATCTCGGGAGGTGAATCCAAAATTTTAAATGGGACAAATGTATAAATTACGAAAATTGAAAACAATTCATAGTATTACACGAAAGTTCGGGGGGCGGTCGCACCCACCCGCCCCCTTTTGTATCCGCCTCTGCTATTTTGGTGTGATTGTGTTAATTTTGGAAAAAAAGGGTTTTGGTTAAGTTGGTTGATTGTGAAATCCAGTTGTTATCGATCAAAATCGAGATGCGGGCATATTATCCAGTGATTAAAGTTCACAAGTTCGAATTCTACCCATCATCAATTCTATAGGTCGTATAAGCGGGATTTAATTTAATTTCTCTATCGTAAAAAGAAAATGTAGTAGGGACGGTTATACATGTGAAGGATTGCTTTTATTGATTTCAGAAATTATAGACAAAGATTTTGTTAGATGAACCTGTCTTTGCAACGGCCCACGGCAGAGAATTTTATTGGAGGTCAGCTCAAAAGGTTATGTGGATTATCCACTTCCACTTGATTGCTACATAACAACAACACTTTCCCATTTTACAAAATTTATTGGCTCTCATTTCAATTCTCCTTTTTCGAAATTAAGTTGTAAGTTAGACTTAACTGAATGATCCTTCTAGTTGACCATCATAAGAAATTCATGATTTCATTATTAATAACTAAATAAACACACACTCTCTCTCTCTTTCATCTTTTATGTTCTGAATTTGGAATCGAGAGGAGATAGAACACAAGTTACTGATTCAGTATAATAATTGGAGTAGTACTGTAGAAAAAGCCAAGCTGTTCATTCCTGCATGACTGGGGTCTGGAGATTAAAGCCAAAAAAAGCTGCACGAGCTCTCCCGCCACTGTCAATCTAACTATGAGAAGTATCCATCAAATCATCACCAACATGTTACTTCCATCACTAGTTGTTGATTAAACACGATTAAAACTGGTGGTAATATACAAACTTAGCCAAATAGGTTAAACACTATATTAGCATAGTAACTAGAGATTTTCTAAATTCGAGTACTAAAAATGCAAATATAGTCATAAAATATACTTTATGACATATATAATGATTGGACGAAAAAGTTGTCAGAGATCGATTCCTCAACATGTTTTTTTTTAAAAAAAAATTAATGAATAGGCCTCTCCATGTTGGCTAAGGCATCAATTTCATGACCGATGCATCAACCCTTAACAATTTTATTTTACATGTTGAGAGCCGATGGCCCTTCATTAATTTTTTTTAAATCGGCCCCTAATAACTTTTTCGATCAATCATTATATCTGCAATAAAGTGTACTTTCATAGCTATATATTTATGCTTTTAGATAGTGACAGACTAATATAGTATTTCACTTAAGCTATATGGTTAAGACTAAAAAAATGCCTTTGATCTAGAGAGATAAAATGCATCTAATTTAACTCTCTAAATTACATGTTGTATCCACTATATAATTTTCTCTCTCTGTGATCTAGAGAGAGAAAATGCCTATTTGGCAAGTGCATGAACCTCAAATTTGAAGCCACCGGAACGAGTTATCTAGTAATTAGAGATTACATGTTCGAGTGTTTATTATCTATTCTGTAAATTAATACTCGAATAATGATGGAGTTAAATTATTGAATGTAATGAAAATTAGATGTACAGATAAAGATAAGACATGCACACGAGCTTGACCACCAAATTATGTCGTGTAGCTTTGTATCTAATTTGGACACTTTACATCACTTTTAGACTCTTAGTTGCTGCGAGCAAAAAATAGACATCCCACGTAGAGGTGCCCAAATATATGTTGAATCCACTATATAAAGTTATAACCACTTCCTCCTAGTTTCTAGATAAGGCCCTCAACTATTCTTTTTTGCAAATTCCCCCAACCTATATACCCTTTTCATATACTCTTATACATGTATAGTACTAAAAATCTCAAATTATCACCCTGAAATATGTGGGGAAGTAACAGCGACAGCTAAAATTGAACTTTACCTTATATTTTTCTTACCGTTTGATGTGATTTGATATGAGTACATAAAAAATCTCATGTTTCAATAGCACCTAAATTACGTAAAAGCAAATTGGTCTAAATAATCTTCAAATGTTTCATTTTTTGCCAAATTAATTCTCAATTCGAATTTCTTGGCCAGATTAAAAACAAAATTGAGGTAATTTTTTTGACCATATTGGTCCACAATAAAAAATATTGGATCATCTAAAAAATGTATTCCGGAATTTCGTACCCTTATCATATTTTCATATATTTTTTAAAATTTTCATTGAGTACCAGAAAAATTGATGAAAGGATCAATTTTGTCAAATTCTGATCTTTTGGGGACCAATTTAACCAATAATTGAGGATCAAAGCTAAGAATCAAATATTTAGAGATTATTTAGCCAATTTATCGTGCGTAAACTACGTAATTTTGTTTGTAACGGAATTGTGATATCGGATTTTTGGGACATGGAATATGATGTAATTGTATGCATGCAGGAATTGGAGTGAAAAGTCTTGAGAGGAATTGATTTTGAGGCCCAAAATATGGAGTTGGTAAAACTCATCTTTCTCTCTGTCTATCCAAAATATTTGGTAATTATGTGGTAGTATATGAGTGGATTTGTGGTGATAATAAAAGGAGCCTACAAATTCAAATCTAGGATCCCAACGCATCTTGGCTAAATAATTTAGTTCTACCTTTGTGAACTGTGCCCATACCCCCTCACCCCCCCTACCCCACCACCCACCTCACATTCCACTAATTCCTTTGTGAAAGTGAAGCAACAGAAGAAGAGACTTAGCTGCCATCCCAGTGTGTCTTAATCATGATTTCTTGAGAGAGAAAGAAGGCGATCAGTCAGATGTCAATGGGAGTTTATATACGACGTTTCTTATTGCCTATATCTATGGTTTAGTCATCCCCTTCTTTCTTCGCACACTCTCTCCCTCTCAACTAGTGAATTACAAAATACACGTCGAAATTCTTCTCTCTCTCTCACTTCCCAGCCATGGTGAGTATGTGCATTCTCTCTCTACAGCACATTAATCGGTTATTTGTTCTAATTTGTGTTGATTGATTGTAGGGGGACGATGCGGAGGTTGGGCAGAGGAATCTGAGCCAATCGAGAGGGAAAGGGGGATTCAGAGCGACCTCTTTCATCTACGGTGAGAGGAAATTAAATTAAATTTGATCGATTTGTGGTTGGATTACGAGGATTTGATTTTCTGATTTTTTTTTTTTTTTTTGTTCTGATCGGTGAAATTAATCAAAGCTTTGGCGGCATTGGAGAATATGGGTGTGGTGGCGAACATGGTGAGCCTGGTGCTCTACTTCTCGTACAAGATGTATTTCGATCTGTCCACGTCAGCAAACACTCTGACGAACCTCATGGGGTCCACCTACCTCCTCACCATCGTCGGCGGCTTCATCTCCGACACCTACCTCAACCGCTTTCTCACCTGCCTCGCCTTCGGCACCCTCGAAGTCCTGGTAATCAATCATTCTCTCTCTACGGTTTTGCTTTTATGTTGAGAGAGAGAGAAGTAAAGTTGAACGCCAATGGGTAGTTTGATATTTATGTTTTTAATCGAGATTCTCTCTCTAGTTATTATATTAAGAGAGCTTTGCTCAAATACCCTTTTCTACTAAAAAAAATACAAATGTATCCATTTTTTAAAGTTGTATTTACAAAATATCCAACATTACCAAAACACCCTTAAATTTTTCGTCAGCATGCCATCAATTCAAGCAGTGCCGATTTTGAAAAAAAAAAAAAAAAAAAAAACGCAATGCCGATGGCAGTGCCGAGGACATGTCATAGGTTATCGGCACTGCTAATAATGTCTCAAATCTTTTTTCTGAACAAAGATTTGACTTCCATCGGCACTAGTGGGGCACCACCGGCACCCATAGGCTTTCATCGACACTTTAGATATTACATATATTTTTATCAAATAAGTGGAAAAGTGAGGGCAAATTGGTCAAATTGAATATTTGATAACTTAAATTATAGTGAATGGGTAAAATTATGTTTTTTTAATGGAAATGGGTAGAAACTTACATTTCCACTTATATTAATGTGAAAAAAATGATGTTTGGTATCACATTCACACACTTTTCAATACGTTCGCAATGGTGTGGTGGCGGTGATTCAATACTATAATTGAGGATTTCGTGTGCCGTTATCTGTGCCCTTTCTCTACCCCACTGGCCAGCATGTGCATGTGGCTGCAAAAAAGGAAGAGAGAGAAACAAAGAAAAAGAACATTAATTATTATTGCATTCCTATACCTCTCCCCTTTTTCTCTATCCTAGCTAACCTCATGTAGCCATTGTATGAACATCACCGCATCCGTACTCTCTCCCTCTCTCTCTCTTTGTCTTTGTCTCTTTAATTTTTTTATTTCAAAGATGAAATTATTTGTCAAGGACGACATAATTATCTGTTATCACATAAATGGAGTCGTGGAATGTTTTTTTCCTTTGACACGACGCGACAACTACGAGATGGAATATGATGCAATTATTGTGTTTTCTTTTCCTTTAGGCTCTATCGATGCTGACAATACAAGCCCACAGTGAGAGTCTCCTCCCGAAGCCTTGCGGCAAGTCCAGCTGCATCGAGGGCGGCGCCGCCGTCTACTTCTACGCCACCTTGTGCTTGCTGGCCCTCGGCGTCGGCGGGGTCAAGGGTGCCCTCCCCGCCCTCGGCGCCGACCAGTTCCACCCCAAGCAAGTCAAGTCACTTGCCAGCTACTTCAACTGGCTCTTACTCGCCTCCGTCACCGGCTCCTCCGTCGGCGTTACCGTCGTCGTATGGGTCTCCACCAACAAGAATAATCAGAACTGGTGGAAGGGGTTCCTCATCACCGCCGCCGCCGCATTTCTTGGCTACGTCTTTCTTCTTCTTGGGAAGCCCTTTTACCGTCTTCAAGTCCCCAGAGAAAGCCCTCTTTCTCAAATCACACAAGTAAGATTTTTAACCGTGCATGGTAACTTTTATTCATCTTTAGTTTTAATTCTTTGTGTTCCGTACCAGGTTATCGTCGTCGCCGTAAAAAACGGCCGGTTATCTCTCCCGGAGAGTCCTAACGAACTATACGAGATCAATGAAAAAGTTTCGGAAGCAAATGCACCGAAAATCGCACATACTCAACAATTCAAGTGCTTAGACAAAGCAGCAATTCTCCCAGAAAACACTGAGCCATCGCCATGGAAGGTCTGCACAGTTACACAAGTGGAGCAAGTAAAAATCTTGGCAAGAATGGTTCCCATCATAGCAAGCACGATCCTCTTGAACACGTGCATGGCACAGCTACAAACCTTCTCCGTACAGCAGGGATACAGAATGGATCCTCATCTGGGCTCCTTCCAAGTCCCAGCTGCGTCGATTCCGGTCATCCCATTGCTCTTCATGATCATCCTTATTCCCATCTACGACCGAATCTTCGTACCCTTTATCCGCAAGTTTACCAACCATCCATCGGGGATTACTCAGCTGCAGAGAGTGGGCGTTGGGCTCGTGCTATCGGCGGTGTCGATGGCGGTTGCGGCGGTGGTGGAAGTTAAGAGGCGGAATCAGTCTTTGAAGAATCCGATGCAGCCGATTAGTTTGTTCTGGCTGTCGTTTCAGTATGGGATATTTGGGATTGCTGATATGTTTACGCTTGTTGGGTTGCTCGAGTTTTTCTATAAGGAGGCGCCGGTGGGGATGAGGTCGCTCTCGACTTCTTTTACGTGGATTTCGCAGTCTTTTGGGTATTTTCTGAGTAGTGTGTTTGTTGATATGATCAACTCGGTGAGTCGGCGGGTGGCGCCGAGTCGGATGGGGTGGCTGCATGGTCAGGATTTGGACAGGAACAATTTGAACCTGTTTTATTGGTTTTTGGCGATCTTGAGTGGGCTTAACTTCTTCAACTACTTGTTCTGGGCGACGCGGTATACGTATAAGAGTGATGGTGAGAATGTGGTGAATCCGGAGCCGGAAGAGGAGATGAAGGGTGTGAACGGCGGCGCCGGCGGTGGTAGTGTGGTGGAGGAAAGCAAATGGTGATGGAGAATTTGTAAACGTGGGATGATTGAAGATATATTTTTATTGGTGTTGGCCCTTCAATTTGTATTTTGTTGTTTTATATTGTTTCATAATTTTGATATGTGTGGTTTTGATTGTTTTCAGGTAAATGATTTGTTGAAACTACAAACGTTACTTAGATGTGAGCATGATAATACTGTAAAAAAGTCTGTGAGTTAATGAAGATAAATTAAATGAGATTGATTTTACTTACGTGTATGTAATACCTCAAGTTCGAATTAATTATGATTAAAATAATTATCGTCAAATTTAAAATTTCGCGATCATCGACTTTTCAAGTGGATCAAACGACTCAACGTAGCATGACGTGTATATACATACTGAAAAAAAAAATATAGAGGCCTGATTTTGAATGAACCCTAAGTTCAAAAATTGATTCAATTGAGAGCCAATTCATAGACAGATCCGGCAATTGATAACTCCGTGAGAAAGCCGATGTCGAATCCGTCGTTTTCTGAGCATACAGAGTCGACGATTCCGTAATCGACATTCGGGGAGCCCCAACTGTGTTCTACAATTTGCCAATTTGCAAACGCGTGAATATAATGTTTTCCTTCAACTCTCAAACACGAGTTCGCCCGATCGACGGTTGACACATTTAAGGAATCTGGGGCTGGGCTGTTACCTCAATCGGGATTCCGGCTTTCAGAAAGTCTTTGCAAATGTTTATTATTATTCTTATTATTATTTTTATTAAAGTTAGAAAATTATTGCTTTTAAGTTTAAGCAGGATATTTTTGGAAAATTGTTTAGTTGTTTAGGTGTTGTTTGGACCAACTTTCATCAGCAGCTTATAGTTTTCAGCTACAGTTGGAGTGTATGGGACACCATTTGTAGGTTGGACCAATTTGCTTAAGTGGTCAGCAACTCTGTTTTCGGTCCCTTTCTTGTCTTTGACCTCCCAGTCAAATTCATGAAGTAGTAGTATCCACCGGATTAGCCTTGGCTTGGATTCTGTTTTTGACAACAGATACTTCAATGCAGAATGGTCCGCGTGGACAATGGTTTTGGATCCTAACAAATAAGATCTGAACTTTTCAAAAGCGTAAACAATCGCCAAAAGTTCTTTCTCGGTTGTTGTATAGTTGCACTGGGTAGGATTCAGGGTTTTTGAAGCATAGTATATGACATGATTTTTCCTGCCCAGTTTTTGTCCACCGACTGCATAATTGCTTGCATCGCACGTCAATTCGAATGGCAAGTCCCAGTCGGGGACTTGCATGATTGGGGTAGAGGTGAGCTTCTCTTTCAGCGTGTTGAAAGCTTTCTTGCAACTATCAGTGATTTCAAACGACACATTTAGTTGAAGAAGTTTGATTAGGGGCTGAGCTATTTTGGCGAAATCTTTGATGAATCTGTGGTAGAACCCTGCATGGCCAAGGAATGCACGGACCTCCTTGACATTGGTAGGATACGGTAGCAGAGAAATAAGGTCCACCTTCGCTTTATCAGCAGCTATCCCCTTTTCTAACACGACATGGCCCATCACGATGCCTTCTTTCACCATGAAATGACACTTCTCGTGGTTGAGCACAAGGTTCTTCTTAACACTTCGTGACTGGGCACGTAGGGATAAGTTTCTTCTTCTTATTTTCCATTAATTGAATTCCTTCGTTCTTGGATACCACATAGACTGGGCTGACCCACTTACTATCTGAAATTGGATAGATGATTCCCATTGATAGAAGCTTTAGAATCTCCTTGAGGACCACTTCCCTCATATTTGGGTTCAGCTTGCATTGTGGATCTCTGCTCAGCTTACTGTTGGGCTCCATCAAAATGTGGTGCATGCAGATGTCTGGACTGATCCCAGTGATGTCTGCCAAGGTCCACCCAATAGCAGTCTTGTGTTTCTTCAGAACTGCAATAAGCTAATATTCCTCCTTCTGGGTTAGGTTGTTGCTGATAATTATCGATAATGTCTCCTTCTCCCCCAAGTAGGCATACTTGAGGTGAGCATGGAGAGGTTTGAGCTCCAATTCAGGTGCCTTGACAATGGATGGCAGTGGCTTCTCCGGAATCTGGTCCTGGGGCAGTCCAGTCATGCTGTTGGTAGCTTCCAACTCTGGTTGAGAATATAAACCCATAACAGCTTCTTTGACTTCATTAACACTCATTCCTTGAGTGTCCAATTGTGCCATCCCTTGAGTAACAGCTACCTCCATTTTGTCTCTTACAAATTCTGTCTCCAAATGATGTTGGATCATAGGGGCATACACAACAACTGTATTCACATTTTTCGTGCCAGCAGGCTATTTCATGGCTGGTAGATGTTGTGTGTGTACTGCTCTCCATTCCATGATATGCTGATTGTGCCTTCGTGCACATTGATGATTGCTCAGATAGTATCCAGAAAGGGTCTTCCTAAAAGAACTTCAGCAGTTCCCTTGATTCTCTCATCATTGGTGTTGATGACAAAGAAATCACATGGGTAAATGAACTCATTCACCTTTACTAGGACATTCTCCAGCAATCCGACGGGGTAGATGCATGATCTATCTGCAAGTTGCATGACCACTCTAGTCTCCTTCAACTCTACTCCCACCAATGTATTGTAAACCGACAATGACATCACACTTATAGATGCCCCAAGTCACACATGGCATTCATAATTAACTTCTCACCAATCAAGCATGGGAGTGTGAATGCACCTGGGTCCTCACATTTCTCCGGAAGATTCTTCTGTATCATTACAGAAGTTGCCTTCTACATCACCACTTTCTCTCCATCCGACACTTTCCCAGCTATGAACTCCTTACAAACCTCACCAGCATGAAGCAGTGAAATGTTGATTTTCAGACCTTCAAACAATGTTTTGTAGTCCATAGTTTCTACCTTCGCCTTTGTTCTTCTTAACAAGGTAGAAGGAAATGGTGGTGGAGCAACTGGCTCAATCGGCCTTTGTGCCTCTTATTGAGGTTCAGCTTCACTTACAATGGATTCCTTCCTTTCCTTCCGGTTTGGTTCGGACAACTCCCTTCCATTCCTCAGTGCTACTGCACTAGCATTCTCTATCATCGGGTTGATCTGTACTTGGGCATGAATGGCCTATTGATCTCCCTTCACGTCCCTAAAGGAGGTGGCCAAATATTCTAATTGTTTGGATAGGGCGCTCATACCAGTCTTCTGCTCATGTTGAGAGTTTTGGAACTCATTGCATAGCTCTTCATTCGTCCTGTATGACTTTTGCAGAGCTTTCTGGTTATGGGAAGTACCCCCTTTGTAGTGTGGCATTTGTAGGGTTGAGTTTGGATTTGGTGGTAACTGGGTTTGAGATTGGACATGTGGTATTTGGGCTTCTTGTTGTTGAGGTTGTTGGTAGAGCTATGCTTGGAAAGAAGGAGATGGTGGTTGTGTTTGATAAGATGGTGATTGTGGTTGATTTTGATAAGAAGGTGAAGGTGGTTGTGTTTGATAGGTTGGAGGTGGTGGTTGATAATGTTGTGGTGGTGGTTGGTAGAACGGTTGAGTCGGAGGAGGTGCAGTTTAGTGATTCTGTTGATAATTTTATTGCTGATATTCTGGCCGTGATGGCGAATGATATCTTTGTTGTGTCTGCTTTGGTAGATCTTCAGGTTGTCTCCAGCGGAGGTTTGGGTGATCTCTGTTCTTCATGAAATGATATCCTCCTATTATATTTGCATCTTCGTACTCTACCGCTACCATGGTACATCTAATGGAAGAGTGGCCTAGCTCACCACAGGCACCACAAGTCACCTCCACAGGTTCAGTCGTGGCTGGTTTGTTCACTACTTGGTTCAACAACCTCTCAATCTTCTCCATGCTTGGGCAACCTTCCTCACATTCTTTGCATTCTCTCTATCATATTCATTTGTGGAGTCCACCAGTCTCTGGATATACTTTCTGGCCTCACTAACATTGAAGTGAGTGAATCCTCCTTCACTTCCAGAGTTCACCAAGTCTTTGTATTTCATGGTCAGTCCTTGGTAGAAGAATTGAAATAACTCTCCATCTCTGTACTTATAGTTTGGGCAGTCTTCCACCAATCTGCTGAAGCGCTCACAATACTCACTCAGGGATTCATCACCTTCTTGTTGGATGCCTGAGATCTCCTTTCTCAAGGCACTTGTCTTCGTTGTTGGAAAGTAGTATTCCAGAAAAGTGGTCTCCATGTGGCCAATCAACAATGGTGTATGTGCGCAAACTTGAGTACCAAGTGTTAGCACGATCGCTCACGTCATAAGGAAATGCCATTAGCTTCACTTCATCTTCATATTGCTCACCAGTTCTCTTTTGTAGCCTCCATATCTTCTCAAACTCGTTCAAAAATGAGAAAGGATTCTTATTCTTCTTTCCGTAGAATTTGGGCAGAGCATTTATCACTACTGCCTTGACCTCCAGTGGGTTCTCTCCATATACGGCAATCTGCATGGGATTCCTCATTTTCCCCGCAGTGTGCTCATTGACTTCAAGGACTTGCCTATCTTCCTCGTCCATATATGTGACTTGTTCAGATTCTGTTTTGGACTCTGAGTCAGATAAGTCATTTTCAGATTGTTCTTTCTCTTGGTCAGAGAAGAACTCTTAGTCTCCTTGGTTGTTGGCTTCAGTACTAGCTTCACTTGCTGCTCCTGTACAGGCAGTTTCTTCGCCTTACAACTCTAGTTGATTTTTTCGCCTGCGTTGTCGTGTCTCCTTTCAGTTTCTCCTGGCTGTCTTCTCTATTTCGGGATCGTACCAGAAGTTATGGTTGAGAAAGCCGCTCATAAACACCTGGAAGAGACACCATGGACAATAACAAACTGGTCAATAGAAAAGGTTACTTAAATCTTAAAACACCGCTCCCCGGTAACGGCACCAATTTGATCACGCGGGTATTTCTGTCGCACAAATACTCGACAAACAAATAAATTTATAAAACACCTGCCTAAAAACTATACAAGACAAGTACAGTGACAAGCAAAAGGTCGATCCTCAGGGAAATGGTGATTAAGCGACTATCTCTACTGACCTAAAGGGTTTGGCTAGTCGCCACCATAAACTTTGGGTGTTCTAAAACTAGGCAGAAAGGTAACATAAAATAATTGAAAGGCAAATAACAAGTTATAAAAGAAATCTAGCTAAGGTAATTCCACACCACCCCCTGCCCGATCATAGATTACTATGTGAATCAGTTTAGTTAAGGTTATCTGGCCAGGACGTTGTGTTGAGCACAGGGGCGTCCATTCCTTCTATTAAGCTGGGACTGCTATGTTGAGCATAGAAACAGTCCCCTACCCAGGTGACTAGCATACCTTGTTTAGCAATGACTAGGGAGGCACTAAGGAGCATTAAGAACAAAGGAACCAGATCAAGGCATCAACCGATGTTGAGCATTCAAAACAGATAACCCAGCTAGTCTACGTCTGCTGAGAAAGATGGTTACCTACCCAAAATTATCAAATCTAAGCAGTTTTCAACTGTCTCAAACAAAGTTCGACTAAAACCTTCACTAAACCAATTATCAAGCACGTTTTCACTTCTCACAGATTCTTAGGGATGGTGCCTTTTACCTCGGCCAGATCTGAGGAGTTAGCTACACATATTGACTAAGGACATGAAACTAAGCATGTAAAAGTAAAGCAGATCTGAGAACTAAAATCGGAATAGTAAACTTTCCTAAAATGGTAAGAAACTTAGCATGAATGTTTAACTAAAAATGGCAAAGAACAATATAGTATGAAATCGAAGGTACTGAGATATAAAAGCATGGTATATTCGCAGGAAAAAAAGTTGACATCATTCCAAAGGTGATAAAGACAGATTGCAGGGAATAAATAAAGTAACTCACATGTGAATAGTAAAGAAGCTTGTTGACAAACATGAAGAAATAAATACAACCATTTAAGACTAAAATTACATGATGAAATTAAAGCTAACTGATAACATATATAAAAGGAAGTCTTCTCCTCTGGAGAGCTTCGAGCTATGCTAAGCAGAAATATAAAAAAGTATTTTTAAGCTACATCAATGGCGGAAATTGTGAGTATTTTCAGAGAGAGAGACGAACTAAGCTAACTATGGAAGTGTAAGTATGAAGATGATTCTAGATTAGCTTCATTTCTCTCCCTTTTAGCTCTCCGAAAATATTTGTATTGGTAGGTGGGAGGACATTGTGCCAAGTATGGCCTGCTGGTCAAAGTCGGCCTAGGTTGTAGCTTCTAGCAGTCTACTTCCTGTCATGTTTGACAAGAAGTTGTGGGTCGGGTTTGTGGGTCTGCTTTAGCTTAATTCTTCCTATTTTCGGCCCAGTGGACACTGCAATGATTCTGGCCTCTTTTCATGCCCTTTTTCCTGTATTCTGGTCAATTCCAATAATTTCGGCCTAGAGTCTTCCAATACCAACTGCATCCTCTTTTCTCCCATTTTCTCCTATTCTAAGTCAAAAATCTGCATTTTCACAACACTAAATACACGAATTAAATGGATAAGTGATCTACAAATCTAGGCTCATTAGTCACAATTATAAAATGTCTGAGAACACATTATTCTTTGATGATTTTTATAATTTATTGACACTATGTGTACTCGTTGTTATACTATAAACCCAAAAAAAATAATCTCGGAGGGGCTCCACCCCCGAACCCCAGTAAATTTCACTCCTCCCGAGCAATAAATTCTGGCTCCGCCCCTGTTTTTATGTTTCACGATTTTTTTTTCAGCTTACATTCAATTAATGGAACTAAACGGAACATAAAATATTTTTCTCTATTATTATTATTATCCTTTTCTATTTTTCTTCTCTTAATTTATTCGTTAAAACAAAAAATGAACACTACCAAATCCAAAATCTCCAACTAAAAGCCAAGCCGGAACGGTTTGATATGTTGGTTAAAATATAGCTGATAACCTTGGAAAGACTTACAAAATAATAATAAGTACTCCCTCCGTCCCATTCCACTTGTCTTGTTTCTTTTGGGCACGGAGATTAAGAAGAGTGGGTGGTTGTGTGTAGATGAGTGTGTGATTGTGTGTAAAGAGGTAGGCCCCACAAAGAAAAAATGGTAGGTTGTGTAATGATTATGCTTCTTTTTTTGGAAACTAGACAAGTCGAGCGGGACAGCCCAAAAAGGAAAACTAGACAAGTCGAATGGGACGGAGGGAGTAATTGAAAATACAATAGAAATTGAGGTACTAGATTACAACCAACTTCGTATCCAATAGGGCAGACAGCTTTCTTGTCATATGGGCAGAACGTCCGGGTTGATGATTCTTGATGAGTCATTTTCGTACCTAATTATTTTTGTCCGAAAAGTCTCTTAACTGTGCAGGCGAGACGCTATTGTTGGCAGTTGTGCAGGAATTTAGGCTGATTTGGCACGTGACGTGAAAATGATGTGGCAACGCGTTTTCCAGCTGGAATGACGTGATTATGAACAATTTTGGCCGGAATTAGAGAAAGGGAAGGAAAGAGGATAAATAAGGAAGGATAAGATATTTTCCTTATCTCAAAGAATCCTTTCCTTATCCGAAAAGGAACCCTAGTTCATCTAGATCAAGGAGCAGCCATATAAAAGGGGAAGAGAGGCACAAAATTCAGCACCTCCTCACAACCCTCCTCATACACGATACACATCTCCTTTTCGTCCGACCATTCCCGACTTCATACCGTCGCCGCCGCCGTCCGATCATCGTTCCACCACCGCACCGCCTTCACCGAGGAGAAGAACACCAACTACCGTTCCATTTCTATTTCATGCAAGCCTTTAGTTTGAGTAGAAGAAACAAACACTTTCGTTTTTCAGTTTATTAATGTTCGAATGCTAGTTTAGTTCGTTGCTTACTTTTCGTTCGTTTGAGAGATCGAAGACTAATCAGTACTCTTGTTCTTATTTCCATTCTAGTTTTTAATTAAGTACGTGTTTCATTTTTAGTCTTAGTTCATATCTTTTATTTTATTTCAGTTTTCGTGCATACTAGAATTAGGGCTACGAATGATGAATGTTCTGTTTTGCAAAGTGTCTTATCTGTGCAGTCAGGACAGTTTCATGAGTAGCTAAACTTTTAGTGGTCCGGCAGGATGTAAAACGCACACGTGAACAATACATGAGGCTTAGGTTCTAATAATTAATTGAAGGGTTTCGAGTTAATTCTGATTTATTTAATCTGACTAGTAATTTAGGATTGGCCACCCTAAGTTGCGTAATTTGTAGCTAACTTAGTACTTCCATCGTTTCTCGTGGAACAAGGCTAGGTAAGTAGCAAAGTTATTAATTAGAATAATTGGATTAAACCGGTAGGAGACTATTAGATGCCCAACATACGAGTAGGCTCCTATACTAGACTCCCTTAGTTCGATAAAGTTGTTTAGCTATTAAATCTATTGATTGCCCAACAACGTATGTTGTAGCTAAATTAGGGAAGTAGACGTTTCGATGCTCAACATGACGGTTACCGACTAAGTAAGTGGGAGTGAGGATTACGCAGTTTAAGTTACGGTAATCTATAACTAGTTGATTCATGAGATTAATTAATTTTATGTGCCGATGATTGGAATTACGTGTGTGTGAATATTCTGCTGGACCTATCTCTCAACTGCCCGGTTAAAACAGTTTTATTTCAGTTTTCAGTTTTTACAATTTCTTTCAGTTTTACAATTTCTTAGCTTAGATAAAAAAACCCAAAACTTGCATGATTGCTAACCAAACTCAAGATAAGTAGAAAATTAATGTGTCTAGTCCTCCGTTCCCTGTGTTCGATACCCTGTGAACTATACTGATATAATTCTCAAGTTTTGCAGGATTATTTGGTGCAATACAGCGATCACCAATTCTCCTGGGTATGAAACGATAAACTGGACAGACTTGACTTGACTGATCGGATCACTTGCACAGATCAAACACAACAGACAGACGGAAAGAAACAGACTAAACATAATTGACTGGACTAACAGACTAAAGCTGAGTCGAGTTTCCTCTTTTCGCAAGACAATATTGCCCCAGCTAGTGCTCACGGATTGACAATCTGTCTCCAAAGATAAAACGATTTTACTCCTTCCCGGTAGCAGCATCGCAAACTAGAAAGGCTCCGGCGAACTGAACCAAGGCACGAACTGGGCAGACACAGAACCAGACTATAGATACAAATGAAGTGTTTTGTGATTTTCGTGATATCTTGTAAATTTGTTGTGTGTATTGTATGTTGTGTTTGAAATGCGTGTAGATGCATCTATATATAAAAGTAACTTCCACCAAGTAAAGGGACTCAAGGCATTAAAGTGTCTCTCCATTACTTGCTCATTAAGAGCCACTACTTAGACCTTTCAAGTCTTCATGGATGCTTCTAGGTCATCAAGACCATTGATGTGTCAACAACTCGCAGGCAGCTCAACACCCACACTGGCCAGTTGCAGATCAACCAGACTGAACTTCTTACCATCAAGCTCAATTCACTGCTAGCCCAGATAACATCAAGCTCAATAGACTTAGTCTATCAGCAGCTTCAGCCAGGCCTTAGATCCAAACCCATGCCCAATAACATGAGTCTACTTGCCCAGACACGGGCCAAGCAATGGGCCGGATTGACTGTCAGTACTAGCATCCAATTACGAAAATGCCCACACAAGTGACCAACTTAAAATTACAATTTTCACTCACCGAAATTTGATTTTTAGA
Organism: Lavandula angustifolia; assembly: GCA_028984105.1. Lineage (NCBI taxonomy): Eukaryota > Viridiplantae > Streptophyta > Magnoliopsida > Lamiales > Lamiaceae > Lavandula > Lavandula angustifolia. The sequence continues at coordinate 16,264,746 of CM054824.1, forward strand.
ATACGAACGTAGCCACAACAATTTAATCATGGCTAGACTAAAATATTAATTAGTCAAAATCAAATTTTCAACATGATATTGAGGTTTGCAAAATAAATAAATAAAAGGATTTCCGATTCGATTTTACTAAATGACTGTGTAAGAAAATATCAGCAGAATACACGATACCAAGTTAACCGATTATCCTTCCCCCTAAAGAAAGATAGTTTAATTTTACATGAAGAAATGATAACACCACCACTATTAAAATCAAAAACAAAAGCTTGAGGGGCCGTAATCCGAATGGCCTATGAATTTTTAGCAAGTCGGTTTTAGATGAGGACTGTCAATCTATTTCGTTATCACTACAAAATTGGACTAAAAAGAGTTTAGTTCCTCCATGCACGTAACGATGACCATGGAATTTGGGGGGCCCGGAACTCTTAAGTGTTGCAGCTTGCCGAATGTCACGTGGTTATCACGATCCTCTCACATGTCCCAACTCCCTATTACTCTCTCCTTATCCCATTAAATTCAGCTCACTTATTTTTATTAAAAAGAATTATTATTTATGAGTAAATGAACAGATTCCACAAAAAGAGAATTTTTAATTGTGAATAGTGATACAAGTTCGATTAAACCAAACCAAACAAAAAATTCGGTTAGCAGAAAATTCTATTGGGTTTTGGTTTTAACCAAAATTCTAAGGAGAAAAAGAAATAAAAGAAATTGAAAAAAAATATAGAGAGAAGTAAAGAATTAATATGTAAAATGTATTGTAATATTTTCAATTCAAAAATCAAAAGAATAGTTATTGTCAAAACAATACTCAAAGAAAACAACTTATCATTATTATTGAGATGAGGAAGTTCCATATCTCAAGATTCGATTGAAGAAGTTAAGAACTCAATTCAAATTCACTCGACGTTGATTACGTTAGAAGATGATTTGAATTTTGAATTAATTATATGTATAAAATAAAATACGGGTGATTGTAGTCCAGTTGGTCAAAGTTAAATATATTTTTTAAGAATATAAATATTAATGCTATACTAATTAAAACTAAAAAAATTAAAATATTTTCGGTTCGATTTGGTACGGTTATCCGATGACAAAATCAAAAACCAAACCAAAAATCGAAAAAATGAAATGAAACCAAATAACAAATCGAGAATTTTTGGTTATGCTTGGTTCGATTTAAAAAAAATTAGTTCGGTTCAGTTCAACCGATTAATCAGTCCGATGCACACCCTTAATTGTGAATGAATAAATTATCCTTTTATAATGCGATAATATGAATAAAACAATGCAAAAAAAATGACAATATGAATAAGACGAGGGAGTATTAACATAAATACTATTCATATTAAAAATAGAAATATAATGTATTCAAATTTTAAAATTACTCAATGGAACAGGTTGTCGCAAGTCACGTGAAAAGGAAAGGCCTCTTGCATCTCCAAGTACAAAGTTGTCGGCAGGAATTTGGCCTAATTTAAATAACTAAATAAATAATATTATGAAAATGGAATATCTACGTTATCTCCAAAGCAATAAGGAAGTAATATCTTTATTTAATTTAGTAGTACTCCCTCCGTCCCAAAATTCTTGTTCGCTATTCTATTTTGGGTTGTTTCAAAATTCTTATCCAATTTCCTTTTTTAGTAAATTATTACACACAATTTTTTTGTGGGACCCACAACTTTATACCAATCTACACACAACTAACAACTCTCCTTAAAAATCGTGCAAAAAACAAATTGGACAAAAATTTTGGGACGGAGGGAGTAATAAATAACCTGGAAATCAATTACACCGTAAATAACGTCGCCGCGGTAATTCAATGACCGTGAAAGTGGGAGTCACGTGATAAGAAATTGGTACAGTATTAAACACTTTTTGACTTATTTACTTGCATGGGGAGTAGCACCGTAAAGACTACTCTGCCACCGAACGACACGGTTCAAACCCACACAGATACGCACGCTCAAATATTACAATTAAAATATGTTACTAATATAGACACAATCTTTTTTGTGATCTTTATTTATTTTAAGGTAATGTTTTTAATTTTATGATCAATTGACACAATATTAACCGTACTTATTGTCACACCGTCGATATCGTCGTAATATTGAATCATTAACTTTTCATTATAACATATCCTAGTTTATTTGAGGTGCGGTGACATTAAGACGTGCTATATTACCGGTACTTGAGACATTCAATAACCCTCGATTTTAGTTCATACGGCTGGCTAGTGTGGGATCTATTTATCTTCTGATGAAACTGAAACAAATTTATATGTGAATTATCCAAATACAATTTCCTAAAACTAGAGATTCCTGCATTTTTCTCGCCTAAACATTATTTATATCTACGTAGCGTCTTTATCTAATTTAGCATTTTATTAGAAAACCAGCTGTTAATTGAGTGATTGGTAGTTGTCATTATTATTAATACTCCCTCCGTCCCGCTATTTGTGGCTCACTTTCCAGAAAGGAGTGTCCCGTTATTTGTGGCCACTTTCCTAATTTGGTAAAAAACTATTATTATATCTTCTAATTTATTACATTCTCTCTCCTACTTTATCATCATTTATCTCATACTTTCTTATTATCTTACTCATTTTCTCTCTCATACTTTATCATCTACTCCCTTTCTCATAGTTTATCATCTATTCTCTTAATTCCCGTGCCGAAATTAATTGAGCCACAAATAACGGGACGAAGGGAGTAGTTATATAATTATTACTACTATTTACTAGGAAAATTGAGCATTAAATTTGCACTTGATATTTAAAGTGGGTCCCATTAAAATTCTGTACGATTACTATGAAAATCCCCGGCAAAATCATGTCACCCGCTGTCCACTTCTTGAAATTAAGCACTGCTCTACAGCTGCTAGAATTCATTTTCTTCCTCAAGAACCCACAAAACAACAAATTAGCCCCACACCCACACTCACAATCACACCCACTTCCCTCAACCACAAGTAAAGCCTACTCAGATTTGTTTACATTTTACTCTCAGTAGAACAGTTTCCATATATAATCCATGAGAGCACATCTAGGAGTATAAATTTCTGGGCTCTCATATTTATTGTTCTTTCTTTCTCCAAGATTTGGAGGAGCCTTGAAAGTTAGGTTTTGTGATGGGGAAGATGGTTGATTTTGGGGTGGTGATTTGTGTGTTGTTTGTTTTGAGTAGATGGGGCGCTCAATGTTCCGAACTTGATGCATTTGTTAGTAGGAATAGCAGCTCAGATGTGTCGTTCTTGGAGTCTATGTCGCATTTGGAGTCTGTTTATGGTGTGGCTGCTGCAGCTGTTCCTCCCAATGCTCTCATGGTCGGTCTTACTCTTGTTCAGGGAGCCGCCGCTAAAAGGGCTGGTACACTCTCTCTCTCTCTCTCTCTCTCGTGAATGTTAGTTCAGTATAAATCTTCATCGTGTTCATCTGATTTATGTTGGATCTGTGACTCTATCCGTCTCTGTTCAATGCATGTTTCTGGGTATCTTTAATTCTGAGATTTGCTCTTGTAGTCTTGTTGAGATTTTTATTGCGAAACTGTATATTTTCTTTGATTAATCATTTATTTCATCTTTTCTTCTATGTTTAATGTGATCTATGCTGAATTATGTTTTCCTCTGTCTTTTGTTTTGCTCTTGCTTGTGTCGGTAATCTTACAAATTTTCTAGTAAAGCCGAATTCGGCGTTAGGAATAATTGTGCGGTTGCTTTTGGCAAGAATATTGGTTTTTAGTTGCTTTTCTCCATCAATTCTCCAGTTTTTAATGCATGATGATTTGGAAATTAGAATCAATTGAGTGAGACGCTTTTCTTGCATGCTACTTTTACATCTGTACAGTTTTTTAGGCACTAAATTATGCTCAACTAGCTTTACCTTTGTTTATTATAATTGCTTCCTATGGAAAAACTCATGTATCTAGAGAAATTACTTTTGTCATTTCTTGTAGAAGCTGTTAAGTGTCCATTCTTGAAATTCACTAGGATGCTACTTGATGCTTAATAGTTAATACTATGGAAAACTAAATCTACTTTATGGTCTAAGGCCAATGATTTTCTCCGTGTATGAACTTTGCAGTATGTTTGGATGGAACATTACCTGGCTATCACTTGCATCGTGGATTCGGGACTGGAGCAAATAGTTGGCTCATACAGCTAGAGGTTTGCGACACATTCTGATTAATATTCAACATGACTTTTGTTCAAAAATATATTATTCAGTTGCTTTTTTATGTAGTTTTCCTGCAGTTTTATAATAGATCATTTTTTGTTATTTTGGATCTTTAAGTCATACATAGCATGAAGCGTGAAATTCGTGCATCTCTAAAATATCTTGATCTTCAAGCATGTAAGATGCAATCTAAATTTTTATCTCTCTATATAGGGAGTCCTTTTGTCTGATCATTTATACATAAATCATTAAAGTCAACTTTCTTTATTTGGTTAGGCACCCAACATCTTGGCTTCCATTATTCATTCGCATTAAAATAATGACATCAAAGTTGTACCAACTAGGCTAGTATTCTTATATCAAATCAAGAAAAAAAATTCTCCGGACTGAAGCTCTTTCTCATAATAGTTACATATATGAATCGACAAGTAAGCATTATGCTTGTTGGTTTCTCAATCATGAAAGCTTATCACTTGTAATCATCGCAGGGTGGAGGATGGTGCAACAATCTTAGATCATGTATTTACCGTAAAACGACACATCGTGGATCATCAACATTATTTGAGAAGCAAATTGCATTTACAGGGATACTTAGTAACAAGCCTGAAGAAAATCCAGGTACTTCATCAAGAAATTAGTTCTTCTCCTATCAATCGACATTTGATCATTTTCTTCTTCCACTATAGATTATGGTTTATCATAACTTGATTTAAATTTTTTATGTGCAGACTTCTTTAACTGGAATAGAGTAAAGATTCGCTACTGTGATGGTGCTTCCTTTGCCGGAGACAGTGAACATAAGGTTTGCAGCATTCTCTGCCTTATAACTCAGCGTAAATTGCTTGCCTTTTTCCATCTTACTAAATTTATTGTACTTCAGGCTTCAGGTTTGCAGTTTAGAGGGCAACGTATATGGCAGGCTACAATCAAGGACCTTATGTCGAAGGGCATGCACAATGCGAATCAAGTATCTACTAAACCGTGTAACTTTATTATTATTATTTTATTTTATTTTTGGTAATATTTCTTTATATATGTGTTTCTTTTGCTTCAGGCTCTTCTTTCTGGGTGCTCTGCTGGTGGCTTGGCTTCTATCTTGCATTGCGATGAATTCGGAAGTTTATTTCCTGCAAGTACCAAAGTGAAGTGTTTGAGTGATGCCGGATTATTTATGGATGCGTAATTTCCATATCCTCTTTAAACTTGTATGCTCCACATGCTGTCAAAACCTCAAGTTTTATGTATATTCATTTTATTTCCGTGCAGTTCTGATGTATCCGGTGGACACACAATGCGAACTTTCTTTGGCGGTGTTGTTACCTTGCAGGTACTTCTTACCAATTGTTAGCACCATTTTTTTGTCGAATTCCTTCATCAATAAAAATTGATACCCTCTCTTGTTCACACGTATTAAGTGCTCCCTCCATCCCACATGAAACGTCTTATATTCTATTTTGGGTTGTCCCATATAAACGTCTTATTTCTTAAAAGGGAAATAAGTTTATCTCACAAAAAGTTATTCTTTTGTGGGGCCATTCACATCACTCTCTTCAACACAAAAGTCTACCGCATAAATTACCGTGCCGAAAAGAAATAGGATGTTTCATCCAGGGACGGAGGGAGTACAAAATTTCGACTTTCTGCATGCTACTTCATATCGTGTATGGGCCTATTGTAACAGGGTATTGGAGCTAACCTGCCAAAGACTTGTACTAACAAATTGGATCCAACTTCAGTAAGTCTTCTGTTCGACTTCCCACTATCGAGGCGTGCCACCTCCGATTATAATTTCGTTTTGTCTTTTTTTGTTGTTGTTTTGCAGTGCTTCTTCCCTCAGAATCTGATTGCTGGCATCAAAACCCCTCTGTTTATCCTTAATGCTGCTTATGATTCATGGCAGGTAAGAGTAAGACTAATATGTTTACATTATTGTTTTGGTTGTAATACAATTTAATTTGATTTCCAATAAATTCAGGTCCAAGAAAGCTTGGCTCCTCGAACTGCTGATCCTCAAGGCAACTGGCATGATTGTAAGATGAATAACGAACGCTGTTCGACATCTCAAATCGGAGTTCTACAGGGTAAATATGATGCAACCTAATGATTTATAAGCTGATGTATCTGTGGCGTTCATCAACTGAATTTTGAATTTTGAATTTTGAGGACAGATTTCAGGAATCACATGCTGAGTGCAGTTAAAGGCTTTTCATCCTCGAGACAGAATGGATTGTTCATAAATTCTTGCTTCGCTCACTGCCAGTCCGAGAGGCAGGATACGTGGTTTGCTGATGATTCTCCCATTATCAACAACAAGGTACGATTCAATTTGCATTTCACTCACAATTATATCGATCCGGTCCGGTTTCTGCTGCTGCTGCTGCTAATAGTAGATCTGGTAAACATTATGCAGCCGGTTGCCCTCGCGGTTGGAGATTGGTACTTCGATCGAGCGGCAGTGAAGGCAATCGATTGTGCATATCCGTGCGATAGAACCTGCCACAATCTGGTGTTCAAATGAACCAGGATAGGATTGTTTTGCTGCATAAGGTCAAATTGAAGTATAATAATATACATATATTTGATTGTCGATTCAGCTCCCATTGATGCTGTAGATCTTACAGTTTATCCAGGCAATAATACCTCAATTGCCATTTATGATCATCTTCATTGTATTTCAAATACCTAAACTCTTCAATTCAATCAATATTATTCTTCTTCTCTCTCTCATCCAAATTCAAATTCCACACCGAGATTTACTCAATTCAAATATATTATTGAAAACCCTAATAATTCATTTGCCCTAATTTTATTTTATAATCATATATTCCATCTTTTCCCAGTGCTTCCACATTTGTAAACAAGGTGATGATTGAGCATCGTTTCGTTCAACCACTCGCGGTTTGCACTTCTTGGGGCCCTCGTTCAAATTCCGAGTCTAATAATAGTTAAAAGATATGCACAGATCAGAAGTTGTTTATTAAAATCCATAGCGTCGTCCTCAGACCGCCGAAGCGCGACACGTACGAGAAGAGCCGAAATATTCAATTCGGAGGAATAGATTCTCAAAGTCTGCGATGAACTCCAAGAAGTATGGTGTTGTACTTTCTCTCTCTATCTCTAACCTTGCATGTTTGTGTATTTGGTATTCCAAGACACAGAGCTCTCTGCGTGTGGGAGATGTAGCCTTTAATCAAAAAAAGTACTCGTGCTGCATATGGATGAGCGACGGCTTCAAGAAATTCGTCACTGCTTACAGCTGCACAAGGAAAAAAATAATCGGAGATTGAGAATGGAGAAAGTCTGCGGCTTTTAGTTGATTTAAGAGGTGGGTTTTGCTTCTTGAATCTTGCAGGGGTTGTTAACCTATTTGAGCAAATAACATGTGGGTGTTCTTGCCTAATGATTGAATTTGAATAAAATATGGTGCAAATCTTGACTTTGATTGGTTTGTGAGTACTACTATTTGTAGTATAAATGATTTGCTTTAGACTGAATGATAGCGTTTTCTATCTTTTTCTTTCTACTTTAATTGATTATAGGCATAACTATATGAAGCTCTCTGTTCTCTTACTAAAAACAGGTGTCCCTTTTGGAATGTGAAGGTGAACCTTCATTTGAATGTAGATTTGTGTATTCCTATAATTTAATCATGATGGATTACATTTGTTTTGACAGTACATTTTGAGCAGTAATTACTTCATGATATTGGCTAATTGCTCATGTTTTTCAATAACTTTGACTGCAGTAATCATTCTCCAATCATGCCTCTGTATGAGTTTCTGAGATTGGCAATCGAAAAGCTTGAATCTAGCCAGCAGAAACAATGCTCAACTGATCTCTCTTTAGAGTAAGCTTACTTTGATTACGTTATTACAGTTTTGCTTTAGCAATCATTTTCTTACTTTTTGTATGATGCTGTAATATGCCGGTGGAATTTCATGCAGAACTGAGAATGACTTGGTTGGAGGGTTGACGATGAATGGTGAGAACACGACAAAGGAACAGACCTATAAGGTTACTAGAAGCCCTACCCTTTATGGTTTACCGCCCGGTATAACTACCCCCTATGGTGATTCCACCTTAGGAAATTCTTCAACTTCAAGAACTGAAAAGTGTGGTGGTGTTGAGTATATCTTCAATGAAATTTCACCACCATTGCAGTCAGGGCAGTTGGATTTAAGTCACAAGGATGCTATGGTCCCTTGGTTAAGTTATCCTGTAGATGATAGCCAGCAAGTTTACTCTTCTGGTGTCTTACCTCAAACCTTAAGTGTTTCTTCCAAGAAAATGATGGCTGGGAATAGTTTCATGTCGCGGCAAAATGGAAGTAGTTCTGGCCCGACAGTTAGTGATTTGGATAATGGCCAGGATGGTGTCAAGTTATCTTTTTTGAAAGCTAATCTGTTGTATCCGTGGCTGCAGCAGAAAGACCAGGCATCTGATCCTTCCTTACTATCTAGAGCTTTTAGCAATTGCCAAGATGCTGTATTTGGGAATAATGCTAATAGTAGAGATTTGGTAAGTGATTCTTCAAGTACGAAGATGGACAGACCTAATACAGCATTGCCAGGTAATATCTCTGATTTCTTGAACTGCTATGTTTCTCTTACCTGTAATGAAGCTAATTTCAAAATCTGTGTGGAATTTGTTCTCAGTTGTTTCTTGCAACAAGAGGATGGCTGTTGAGGAGATAGTTTCAGCTTCAAGATACTGTACTCCTGTCAAACCCATTCTTATTGACAAGTTAAATGCCGTGCAGAAGGACGTAGACTCATATGTTTCAGTTGTTCCAACTGCATTTAACTCTGGACTGTTATTGGCCAAGGAACCTAAAGAATTGTTTCTTGATGGAATGACCAAGAATATCAGTCTAGATACATTCTTGAAAACTGACAAATGTCTAATTCAAAATAACGGCGCCTATCCAGTTAGAGCTCTAGATGGGGAAAGAACTATTGAGTCAACTATCGTTTCTTCTCCTTTAAGCTCCGGAAATAGTGCTGATGACATGGTTTCTTATGAAGAGAAGAATAAAACAGAAAGAAAATTCTGTGACATTGAGGAGTCTGAATGCCAAAGTGATGTAAGTCGTAGTGCAAAGAACCTCCATACTCTCATCATCTGATAATTGGTTATCCATTTCTGATTGTTTTATGGACAGGAACTCCAAAAGGCATCTGTTGGTGTGAAGAAATCAAGTCCAGCTAAAGGAGGAGGTAGAGAAACAAAGAGAAGGCGAGCAGCAGAAGTACATAATCTTTCAGAAAGGGTGCGCACAAGAGTACTGTACATATGTTCCCATGCACTTGCTTTCGTTGTCTTTTTCCCTTTGATTTATTTTATGATTTGTAAACAGAGGCGAAGAGATAGGATCAATCAGAAAATGCTAGCCTTACAAGAGCTTATACCCAACTGCAATAAGGTAACAACACACATAATCAGACTCATGACTGTGTTATACCCAACTGCATCCGTGTTGATGTGCTAACGAGCTTTTGGACTCTACTCTGAATAGCCACCTAACATTTCTCCTTTTTATTTATTTGTTATGGTACTAACCACTCTAGTTTCTTTTGTTACTCTCAGGCGGATAAGGCTTCCGTGTTAGATGAAGCCATTGAATATCTAAAGACCCTCAAACATCAAGTGCATGTAATGTTAAATTTCTGAAAACTTCCTACTTATTGATCTTCTTTTCTTTCCAAAGATTTTTATTCAAATCTCTCCCTTTTTTGTGCTAGGTAAGCTGTCGGATTCTTTTTCTATTAGAAGATTATTAACTCCTGCCCACTTTGATGCTTCGTAATTGTAGATTATGTCGATGGGATCTGGGTATTGTGTCCCACCAATGATGTTTCAACCAGGATCTCAACATATGTATCATGCACCTATACCTCATTTCTCACTCATGGGAGTCAGAATGGGAATTAGCCCGAGTTATGGTAACACGAACGCAGGATCTCCTCATTGTCCTATTTTTCCTGCACCACCCATCCAAGGATCATACTTCCCTAATTCAGCTCTGGGCCTCATGAATATGCAAGGACCTATCCTTCCCATGCACAGACACCCGAGCCCCGTGCATGACAGAACAGTCCCTGGACCACACTTGGTTCCTCTGACTGGATGGCACCATACTCCAAGTCACTATCAAGTTCCAAAAAAGTTAAATTCTGAGGATGTGATTATGAACAAGAATTCACAGTGTGTGTTTAATGTGGAAGGTAGCAGCTCAAAGCATTGCCGCTCTAGTCAGGTTTGTGATGCTTTATTCTAGTATTATACTTTCAATAATTTTCCTTATTGGGATTCATTAAATAAAATTAGTGGCAATAATAGTAATTTGTTTTGTTGGATGCAGGTAGAGGCTAGAATTGATGGTCCAACTGGTGGTGTTAAGACTAGGGGAGCAGCTGAAAACAGAGGTGGTATGAAATAACCTTGGCATGCTCTTTTGTTTAAAGAGATTCACAATCTTCCCTTCTGGCATTGTATATTTAAGTCAAACATTTCTTTGTAATATTGACATTGAGAAAATAAAATGAAAATTGGTTGTAGTGGTGTTTGGGTTGAAACAGAGTATTATGCGCTCAGCAACGAGAATGTCGGCTGCCATCACATCCACATGCACATTGCGGTAATAAAGGAAGTTTGTTGTCTGGAATCCATGCCATAACGTGATTACAGTTAAGGGAATCACTAATAACATGAGCTTACGCTAAATGCTGCATGTTATCCGTCTCTTTTATAATTACACCTTTGTGTAGCGGATATTCATATTTCTCTTTAAAAATTAGTAATCTACGTCTGTACCAGTTATTTAAATTCGGGAAACACAACATTATTTATATTTTTTATACATGGAGGCGAAATAGTCAATTAGCTATCTTAGGATTGAAGTTAAATGAGTAGATAAGGAAGTGAACTGCGCATGCACGGAGGGCATGCCACGTGCGCCCCCATTAATGAGGAGTTAGCTGTCCTAGATAACGGCATCGGATTCAACTCTGAAGATAAATTAACCACTTTAAGGAAACTAGATTTTGTATTTAAATACTATTATTTCAGGTATATTATGATTTATCATAATCTTCAAAGATACTACATAATTCATAATATCTACAGTCTTATTAAGAAGAGAATTACATAAACTCGATCAAAAACTTCGGTCTTTAATTTATTAATGCAAGTGGGTTAATAAATTCTTATGTTTTCTAAGATTAATAGTATTATTAATACTAATTTGTATTGATATTTAAGTTTTAGATAAATATATTAAAAAGTAGTAAATCATTAGATCTAATATTTAAGTAAATTAATTTTCCGATTTAAAGTAATATGGAAAGTAGCATTTAGATGTCGACGAGTTCGGCCAAATGAGATACCGACGCGGCGTCCGCTCTCTCTCCTTACGTGTACACCTCCCTCTCTCTCCTATAAATCTAGCAGTAACTTCCTCCTCCCACTCTCACACTAAATCCCTTGTTTCTTTCCACTCAATATTTCCTCCTAATTCTTCTTCGAAATCAAAGATGGGAACAGCGACTTTCGTGGACATTATCGTCGCCATACTGCTGCCGCCGCTCGGTGTTTTCCTCAAGTTTGGCTGCGGGGTAATTTATTTTTTATTTTTTATTTTTTGGAGTTTTATTGAATTTCCTTTTTCTCTGAACATTACTTTTCTGGTGATTCAAAATTGGTACAGGCTGAGTTCTGGATTTGCTTGTTGTTGACGCTCTTCGGTTACATTCCTGGAATTATCTATGCTATATATATAATCACCAAGTAGGGATTCGTCCAAAATGGTAATTAATTATTCTCTTCTTATTTCTACGCTTTAGTTTGATTCATATATCTCTCTTTATGTTGATTAAAACTAAATTTCACTAAATATGGGCAAGAAATCGAGTGATGTACATATTTGGGGCAATTTTTGTTCTCCGTCCAACTTTTTCATCTTTTTTAAGATCAAATTTTATTGTAAATTAAACATCGTTTCAGACTTCAGTCGTTAGAAATTTCACTTTACATTTACTCTGTTTGTGATTCTCTCTCAGTTCCTTACCGCAAATTACTCCAGTGTTTGTTAAAGAATAACATCTATTAAATGTAGAAATACTCTTTTTTGTTTTTTCTGAAAGGTATGAATATAATAATGTAGTGATGCATCGGATGCATTTATAATGATCCTTCAAATCTACTCCCTCCGTCCCATTATTCTTGTCCAATTTGTTTTTTGCACGGTTTTTAAGGAGAGTTGTTAGTTATGTGTAGATTGATATAAAATTGTGAGTCCCATAAAAAAGTTGTGTGTAATAATTTACTAAAAAAAGGAAAGTGGACAAGAATTGTGGAACGTTCCGAAAAGGAATAAGGGACAAGAATTATGGGACGGAGGGAGTATATAATATCTCAGCTTTGGATTATTTCTTCCGCATTTATTAAATGTTACTCTATAGCTAAGGTAGGAATCCCGCCTACTTATAAATTATAATAATGACCAAAAAATATCTCCATTCGTTTTCATGCAAATTCTCAAACATTTTACACTTATTTGTGTTAATTGTCCTTTAGTTTACCCGATCATAACGACCCTTTTCTTTGATTTTGCAGGTGATCGTGTTTGAATTCGTGGCTACGTTTCGTTGTTAGTGCTTTCTTGTCGTTTGTTTTCCTTGGATTATGGTTGGATGTGAATTTATTGGGATTATATATATTATTATCGTGATTGTAATGTTGAAAAACCAATTGGTTTAAGTAAATTGTCAGGGATTCTCTCCTTGTATATGAAGGTTTTTTCCTGAAAATTGTAATGTTGTAAACCACTATCAGTTTTAGCAAGTCTTTCAACAAAAAGTCTTCTTGATGTTGAAGGAACTTTAACTTGAATGGATTACTATGAAAGAGAAATATTTATTGAATATAATATCGGAATTAGGTCGACACAGCATAAACAAACATACTTTCTATCATGATCATTCGGGAAAAAAATCATTTTTGACCCGTTATCTTAGTGTTTGATTTACTTTGATTCATTATTTTGGTTGAGTTCAATTTTAGTCCGTTAATTTGATAAATTATTCATTTTTAGTCTGTTTCACAAAATTTGCCAAATTTATCCAATTTTGGTCCGTTAGTTAAAATAAAAATAAAAAAATTATTTTTAATATCCAAATATATTTTTAATATCAATTTTTATCTTTTATATTATAAATGTCCAACGTTAACCTATTATGTTTAAAAAATCAAAAAATAAGGTTGATTATTTTTCTTAATATATATTTTTAAGATTTTCTTAATTATTCGGGTCTATCTTCGAGTAGAACTTCCTATTTTACTTATTTTATTTGTTGAATAATTTTAGAAAATCCTGCTCAGAGATAAACCTGAATAACTAAAAAAAATCTAAAATAATAGATATAAATAATCAACTCCATTTTAAAGTTTTTTTTTAAAAATATAATGAATTAAAACTGAACAGTTATAATATAAAAAAAATAAAAATTGATATTACAAATATATTTCAATATTAAAAATCTGATTTTTAATTTTTTTATTAATTCAACAGACCAAATTTGATCAATTTTGTAAAACGGATTTAAAATGAGCAATTTGTCAAATTAAGGACTAAAATAAATCAGATGTCAAAATAAATCAGATGTCAAAATAATAAGCCAAAAATGATTTTATCCCTAATTATTCGTGGTTGTTATGGTTTGAATGCGACGGCATTCCCTACTTGCCGTGATGATGATTTTGATGCAACGAACCCTAATATACAGCTGGTATATGCTTAATAACAAAGCTTACACGTGACCCACAAAAGTCGCCAACGCAATTAAACCTTTAACCAAGAAGAATATTTTTAAATTTGCAGAACCTAATCCAAGACTGACTATATCCAAGCATGCCACATTCAAACCACCTCCCTCCCCCTCTCTTTTTTTTTTTTCTTTTCTAAAGTGCCTATTACCTTTTTTTTTCTTTTCTAAAGTGCCTATTACCTTCAGTCACACTTACACACTTCATGGCATCCATAACCAAATGCATATGGACTTAGACTTGTCATTTCATCACTCTGCAGTACGAAGACGAAACGCAAAGTCAAACCGGTGTTAAGTTTCATCGTATGGGAGTTAGAATGGGTTAACGTTATTAGATCCTATACAAGGTGAATGTCTGAGTAAAGGACTGGCTAGTTAGAGAAGGATCATACGAGTCTATTCTACCTTTTCATGTTGAAAACTTTACACTTTCCTCGTTTCGATATAATTACCCAGCATTTGGTGATGAGCTCTGTACAATACTGAGGGTTCTCTGTCGCTTCATATCCTCAATGTTCAAGTTTCCTGAGCATCTGCCTGTTCTCCGTCTTTAGCATCCTTTCTGGGCATCTGCTTAGGTTGTTGGACAAATCAGAAACTACTAAAGCAGCAATTCTCCCAATAACACAAATCAGCTGCTAATTTCGATAAACTATAAAAAGAAGAGAGATACATACTATGTATGACTTCCATCCGTTCTTGGCATTTGAATCTGAGGAGCCTGCAGGGTGGACGTGCCAACGAAATATGTGGAGGAGAACAGCAGCGTCAAGAGCAGCATATTCTAGCTGCAATCACAATACGTTAAAATTCAAACAACTCATGAAGGCAGAATAAATGTTTACTACACAAAAGACATATCTCTGATATGCTTCTGTATTAGTTTAATCACTTTAGAATTATATCGATCTAATTTACTTATTTGTAAAGGTCATCTGTGCTTCGAGGAAGCTGCACAAGAACCTGAAGCTGCACTAGTTAGGTCAGTTTAACAAGCCTCATCATGGTCACTTTAGCTTAATGAAAGAGAAAAATCAAAAAAACATCAAGCAGCATCAACTTGCTTAAGTCTACATATTCTTCCCCTCTATTTTGATGATGGAGTTCATTCAAGCTCCTTTTATTAATTAACACTGTAAAGTGCAAGCGCAGCTAACATTGCCACACGACAGCTCTACCTCTCTCATACTTCCTTTCAAACTCATAATTAATCTGTTATGACAGTTAGGATTCTGTAAGTAATAAAGCTAGAACCATGTACATTGTAGTTTTATCTCTTGATTTGGTCAAGTTGTTTAAAAGTTAAAAAAACATCACTATCTTCATCTTTTTTACTTATTAGCTACATATGCCTTGGAAACTGTCTTCTGTTAACATTGGTACTATTACCAACTACAACATTACTCCACAAAACATGTAAAGATGACAAGTGAAATTCGAGCTATCATAAAGCAAAAGCACCTACCTGATAATGAGTTAAAGGTCGTTGCTCCCAATTGCTATTTCGTCTTGTTTTACTGAGACCAATGCCCAACATTTTCTGTTTGAGACCAACACCAGAATAGCACAAGAAATCAGGTCCTTTGACTATATGATGGCAGCTCAAAATATATGTATAAACATGCCTCTGGCTGGTTAAATTTACCTCAGCTAGACCAGAAAGACCACCTCTTGTTTCTTTGAAAACATTCTGGATATCAAGCAACATCTCAAAGTGTTTGAAACAACTCAAATCTTTATATGAACTTGTGAGCTGCCTAACATCACATTGGAAATTGTATCCTGCAGTATAATGTAGTAAATAATTTAGATTTTATCTCATTCCAGTAGTGAATCAAGAAAAACCTACAAAAACTTGGAAAGCCATAAAAACATTACATGTTGCCTTGTAATCAAAAGGAAAAAAAATTACCAACAGCAACATCTTAATACAAAGTAATAAACAAATAAAAAACCATTACTGAGAAAAAATAGGTGCATAATAATGCACTGAAACAGTACAATGGGATGAGCATATACGCCAAGATATTTCTAATCAATTGCAATTTAAATAAGAACAGCCACATCTATCGCATACTTTATACCTTTGTATTATATGAAATTGTTCATTCAGCAAAATTATAAATATGGGAAACTTATCAACACATGAAGAAGCTCCACTGCCCTTTTTATCTGAAACCTTTAACCACTACACTCCATCCCTCTTCGTTTGGTATATCAGAGAGAAGTCATACAAGAGGTAATCCATGACAAGACGTGAACGATATGATGTTTATTTACCAAGTTTTAAGCTGCTCGAAGAGTGCAATAAGCGACCAAGGCATTCATCCAGAACACTCGGTACGTCTTCATACAGCTTGATAAGGTCGAGTATATAAACCCTCTTCTCAGATGCAATTTGCATGATGGAGACCTGCATCATTTGATAAAAATTAGCAGATGCACAAAAGGTTCTAAGACGAAATACTATTCTTAAGATAAAAGAGTCAAATTATTTGCTACTAAAATAAAAATGAAATGAAACTAACTTTCGAACTGGCAAACACAATACAAAAGATTATAAGAGAAATAACCCCAGGGTTCCTCGAACATCAAAGGATTTATTGGAATGAAAAGAGATGCACCAGCAAAGAGATGACACAGGTAAACAGATTAATAATTATGTGAACAACTTAATTCAGGTTGGTGACATTAGCAGGGGTATACAAGCACTTGAGGATTGCAATTTACAGGCCAAGCAATACTTACTCATAACTTTAGGTGTTGCTTCTCATCTATGTGTTTGCAATCTAAGATCTAATATAAAAGCTGCCAGTGAGTGCTCAACAGCTCATGCACCCGCTTGTGTTTAGTTTCGTAGCAGATGGCAAGTAATTCACAAGTCAATCGCTGTGTCAGCATGTTGGTGTTTCTAGCTTTGTTGCTCAAGTTATAGCGTGTTTGAAATTAAAACTTGCCCAAGGTTTTCTGAGCTCTTAAAACTAACACAGCGTTTTCCAAGCCTTTCTTAGATGAACTACCAAAAGTTCCAATTAGATGGGAAAAAATCTACCAAGAAACAAATTATAGCTAGTTTAAATTTCAGAAAAGAAAGAAGGATGCTATACAGCAATTAAAAACACAGTGAGAATCCAAACTGTGTCTGTAAGGCAGTCTTTTAAACGAACAAAATGCAAATATATGCCCCGAAAATCAACTTGCACCACATGATGATGATGATGAGAAAATAAGCTCACCTTACTGGGTTTGCTGCCCTTTTCATAATTAGGTTTCCATTCACAGTCAAGACCAACAACTTTGCATTTCTTGAAGTAGCTTATTGCATCGTGCAAACTATTGACTCCATCCACCCACAAAACATCCTCAATACCCAATTCATGAAGATTTAAATAACGGCGATGCAGAATATCAGATTTGGGCTCTGTAAAAAATCGTATTTTGTTAATAGACAACAAAAGATAAAAGGTGCATGTGCCCGCATAAATATTTATTTTAAGAATCAGAATGGCACAATCAGATCAAGCCAGCAACAAAGAACACATAAACTTTTGAAAAGGCAATGCTTGTTTTCACTCTGAGAAACCAAGTCTTTTCTTCCTTCCCTGCAATGGCGGATCCAAGGGGGGCGGGTGGGTGCGAACACCCCCCCCCCCCCGGGAATTGTTGTGAATTACTTACGAGTTTTCTTTTATTTTGAGTAATTTATACGCTTGTCCCACTTCAATTTTTGAATTCGCTCCTGAAATTTTTAAATTTGTTATCCTCACTAAAGTAACAATAAAGAATTAGTATGAATGTGATTCTAACTTTGAAATATATTAAAAAAACATATATTAAGTGTCACTTATTTTAGTGGAAATGTAGAATTTGGAGTTTTGGACATCTATTTTGAAAGAGTTACACATATGATTTAACATATATAACTTTAAGCACTTTATATATTATGTTTGTGTTTTCTTCTTCCAAATACTTGATTGATCTAATATTAACATTTGAAGTATAAATAAATTATAATTTAAATACTTAATTATTTCTTAAGCTAGATATTGTTATCCTTCATGATAAGATATGAAGAGGAATATAATCCTTCAATAAGTCATAAAGAGTAAGAATAATTACACTTAAGTTAAAAAATGTGCTAAAAAAAATTCTCGCTGAACCCCAGCACAACCACCCTCAAACCCCGGTAAATTTTGCCCCCCCCCCCCCAAAACCAAAAATCCTGGATCCGCCCCTGCTTCCCTGAAACAAATCTAAGTTTTCCTCATTTATTAAATGAGACCCACTGCATAATCGCTGTAATACCACAATTTTTACAAGATTAAGAAGTATCATTATATTCAGAAAGACTGATGGGACTTCAAGAAGAAAACTCGAAGACAAGAAATCCACAGCTTAAAACATATCAAAGGAAAAAGATCAAGCATTATATACATTCTAAAATGAGTAACTCTAGGTCTCATCAGCACTGGATACAATTCTGTGTTTTTATGTAAAACTTTAAGTTCACCCCACAGGTGCTTCTTAATTGTACTTCCATGTACCCATAAGAGAGGAAATACAGAATATTCCCCAAAGATTGGAATACAATACAAAAAGTGTGCACCAATAAAACTCATACGCTAGTGCTCAAGGACTGTTCCAAATTCTCCCTCTATAGTCTATTCTCAGAAAACATCCAAAGAGACTAAAGGCAAGGTATTGGTTTACAGAAAAATCTTCAGAATGAATCACATTGATGGTATTCATTTGATCAAGCTTCTACGCAATGACTCAATTCTTCATCTAGCAATTAAAGATATTTTATCAATATCGCAAATTATAACTGCAATGAGTAAGGCAATCTGATACTAAAGGGCTATTAGTTCGTTTTTATTATTTCTAGTTTAGTTTAATTTAGGGTTTATTATATTGTAGTCCTATAAATATGACCTTCGTGTAAGAAATTATTATGGATGAAATGAAGTATGTTTTCTCTTGAAAGAGATATGGAGAGCTCCTTCCTCTTGAAGGAAACCCAATATGTAACATATCACAATATCACACGAAACGTAGAGAAGTAACTCACACTTGATCTGATGTCAAATAGTATCAAGGACAAGTACAAGGAAAGCTTTGAAAACTTACTGGTTTGAAACTGACCAGGCACCCCCAAATTCATCCTCCCAAACCTCACGAATGGATTCCTAAAAGTATGCCTATTCCTTCATTACCAAATAGACCAACTTGGAATTGGGACGACTTCAGGAATATCATAGAACTAACTGACTAGAACAGAATCAGGATATGAGGTGCCCATACTCGTACCACATTTGATAAGAAGATAGCGCAAAAGCAGGTATCAGATTTAGACGTACAGAAAGGTGGTAAAACGTGATTCAAGTAGGTGGAACACACATTAACAGATTCTCCTTCTGTTAGTCGTATGATTGACATTCTCATTAAGTTGGTATTAAAACATATATGGATCTTTCTAGAAGCATACCTTCAGAGTCAAAGAAACGTTTGATGGAATAGCGATCACAAAGCTCTTCTACCTTTTCACAATAGCCAGCTTCCATGGCTAAGTAGACCTAATATGCAAACTAAAACAAATCATCTTTTCATTTATTTTGCTCATTTTGTTTTACTTTAAAAAATAAAAATAAAAATAAAAGATAACTTAATCCAATTTATCCGAAGTTAAAAACCCCTTTAGAGGAAACAATATAGGCAACTTTATAATACAGACGTATTAACTCTCCTTATTCCAATGACTTCGAAAATGGCATATGCATGAACTTAATAACATTAACTAGAAGAGTTTAGACAAAGCTAGCATTAAAAGACCACAAAACAAAGTGATGTGTATCTACCACATAATGGAAAAAAGTAAACTCAGCAATATCCATAGAATAACTGGACACCTTACACCAAAGTCACGTACCAAATACTCAAGAAGTTTTCTATCACCTTTAGCTCTTATTTCTGCTATCTCCCAGACACCTTTTTCTGCTAGCTTCTTCAGTGAGCTGCAATCATGAAAAAAAAAAAAAAAAAAAAACTACTCTATCAAGTTTTTGAACCCCTCTAATCAAGGAAGACGATTGGTAAATAACCAGTAAAGGACACAGAAAAAATAAGAACAGCTTTCTTGCCTTTCTTTACTCTGATGATGGAGTTTCGGGAATTCCTGGCGCAAATTGTTTTTCTTTATGATATCATATGCAGGTTCTAGTAGTCTCTGGTCAACATATTCCTGGACAAGTAAACACAGCATTGGCTTTCCCAAATATGTTGCCCATTTATCAGCTGCTTTCATTTGTTGACACTCAATCATTTTCCGTAAATATGACTCTCCAGCATCGCAGATAGAGAAGTGTATTAACAGATCAACAGCAGTCATAAATGAATGGAGTTCCATCAGCTTGTTAACATATTGTTCAACCACTTCTTTTGCTGAACCATCTTTAGGATAGCTCTTCATTGATATATCACATATTGCGCAATCAATATCCATTAAATTGACTTTGAAAGCTTGAATAATCTTAACTAGAATCCCATTGCCATGTGCTACAGTACCATTAACAGTATGAAGAAATAACTTGGCAGCGTACACTTTTGCTCTCATTACATCTTCACCATTGCTTCCTCTTTTTGAGAAATGACAAAGCGCTGATATAACCAAATGGCTAAGGCCTTCACAGGATGATTCAAATATAGGCAATATGTAGAGGCATTGAGCAACCAAAGTAGCTGGTCCAATTTGGCGATTATTAAGAAAAACTAGACAAAGTTGTTGTTGTAATGCACGGAACTTTACAGTTGCTTTGCAAGTTCCTGTAAAATGAGTTAACGTTCATATATAGAAACTAATCCAATAAGTACATACTGGACATGTCAGCCCAAAAGTGATTCACTGTCCAAGCTTCACTAGTGAAATATCTTTGGGCCATTTCATATGCTTGATTCTGAAGCATATTCGTGGTCACTACTCGCTATGTTTACTAATAAAAAAATAGTAACGATGAATGTAATTAGTACAACTAATTCATCTTTTTTAGAAATATTAACAACGAAAATATCATAAATAACTTTATGGAAACTTAAGCTAGTAACTTTAGACTCTCAAGCTAGTAAGCTCTTTTCAGGAGCTGCATCTTGTTTTCACAATATCTTTAAGTACTTCATTGTATTTCTCGAATTAATGACCTTATGAAGTCGAAGATATTGGCAAGAATTGAACCTCAGAATTGGTCCAGTACTGGTTTAATCTAACTCTCATGATAAAGGTTGTTGGTGTTGCTAGCCTGAAAAACCTAATAATTCTATAAGTAAGAATAATAGTTCATAAAATGCAAAGTTTAAAAGTTGAATTTAGAACAATCATGGCCAACTAATCAAAAGCCAAATGCTCAAAAAACATGAAAAGGTACAAATTCTTTTGGATTTCCTTCTTGATCAATCACAACTTCAGCATTGTCATCATATCATATTATCATACAACTGCCATGCTCTTTACAGGTAGGAACAAGAATAATGATCCAAATACCAATTTGAGATTAAACAAAATGCTCTGATAAAGATAAGATGATCACTAAGTATAAAAACAAAACAAAGTGCTAACTACATTCATAAGCCACTCTAAAGCAAAGAGTTGCAATATTAACAATAATAGGATGCCAGACCTACCATAAGAATAACATTCTTTAAGGAGATACAAGAAGACCAACGGAGAAACATGAGACAGATCGTAATACCCATGCTTGGATATTGAGGTTCGCCTATGTATTGGATTTTCATCCATTGCCATGATTAAGAAACTCACCTACATGAAATAAAGCAGGTATGTTAAGTGAGTGGCATACACGAAATAGCCATCATATTACACCAAACAAAATATTCCCAAACAACTTTGCAACAGCAGTCACAGTACAAAAAAAATACTTCTCAAGATCCTCGCCAAGATACTCGTAACCAAACGGAGCAACCGATTATATGGACGAAAATATGAAATCGTGAACAGTGAGAGTAATTAATGCAAGGGCGATAGCCAAAACAAAACTCAATCAACACGGATTCACTAACAGAACGCGTATAATTTTTACGTACTAAATCATTCACTATTTTCGCTCGTATATGCATATAATTCGTTTTTTTTGGTTGTCTTTTAGCATAGAAACATCTTAAACGTCGGCAAGATTTCCTCCAAATACCAATAAATGTTCCGGCGAAAAAGAAAGGAGAATGGAGAAAAACGCACGAACCGAACGAGCCGCGCGCCAAGCTCACCGTACGGACGATCGTCTTTGAAGCCTCACCGCCTTGTATGCGCTGGGAATTTCTAATGGATATTTTTTACTTCTAGCGTAGATTTAATTTCAGTCCATGACAAATTAGACTTGGGCCGTAAGAAAACACTGGGCCGCTTAGGGATAAAATTAGATTTTTGAAGAAACATCAGAATTTCAGTTCAAAATATATTTTTTAAAAAAAGGAAAAAAAAAGAGTGAACGAATTTGGTATCAGTATTTTCAATTATTTTGAGTTTTGGGACTTTTATTTTAAAATTTGTAATTTTAGAGTCCAAACTGAACAATTATTTTTTATTTTGGTGCCTCCATTATTTAATATTTATATCCTAAGAATCTTGTTAGATGAGGATGGACAAAATGGGAAATTTATGTACAAATTCTTTCAAAATATTTTTCATTAGAATTTAATTTCAGCGAATAAAGATTTTAAACAATTATTTTCAACATAAAAGATCCTAAACAATTTTTCTCCGTGTGTTTTAAATGTTTTTATTGTTATAATTTCAAACGAAAAAATAAATTATTTCGAATCTTGGATGGATAAAGGAGAAAAGGGAATTGGTTTAGAATTTTAGAAAAATTCTTACCTAGACCGGGTCCTATGACCTTGTGGTTGAGAATGAAAGTTAACTTAAAGAATACATTTAAATATATTTTTATTATTTTCTTGTTTATAAATTATCTTATGTGGAAAAATCTAGACCACAAGGTCCACAATCTAGGTAAGAAAAACCCAGAATTTAACCGTGGAAATTTTTCTTTATTATAATATAATTAAATTATTACAATAAAATAGTTTTCAAAAGTTTGTACATAAATTAAGCATATTATCATTATTTAACAAAATTTGTAGGATTTAATGGTTAGATAGAGGAGGCGCCAAAATGGAAGGCAGTAGTTAAGGTTAGACACCAAATTTAGGAGTAATTTTTAAAGTAAGGGCACCAAACTCAAAATGTTTGAAAGTTTGAACACCAAATTTACTTTTTACTATAAAAAATGCGTAAAATGAAAATTACTTTTAGGTTTAAAGTTTACCAACATTATTAAATATTGATTGCAGATTTCGTAAATTTAAAAAAAAAATCATCGAGGTTTGACGCATATTTATTAATTTCAAGTGGTCCTCCGATGTTGCAATCATTTATAAATATAAATTTTCTGCGAAATATCTCAACTGAAATAAATAAAGTTTTGAAAAATATTCAGAATCGAAAGCATTTTGGTCAAATTAGATTGAATTTCCAGGAATATCTTAGCAAGACTGCATTAAATTTCCTAGAAATTCCATTTATAAATGTTTGATGGTTGATAATAAATTCGGGAACTTACTCAATGCATTCCTATTTATGTCTAGTAAAAGTTTATTTATTCTTCCAGTCTAGTTTTTTTAACATATAATAATTTATTAATAAAATATCACCAATTCAAAATTCTTCTGGATAATAATATGTGATTTGAATAGTAATGTCAACTCTCGTACGTGTAGGATCCGACTCCGGCTATGCACTAATTTAAATTCCCTAAAATATGGATTTTATAATAGTTAATGTATTTACGGCTGAATTTCACGGATTAAAATTTCATTAATATTGTTATATGTGAATCTATCACAGGTATTTAGCATATCGTATTTTGTAAATTATTGTATAAATAAAAAGGGAGAAATCTATATTCAACCATTCTAAATAACTTTCTAAAGTTTTTAACCGCACTTTTAAAAATGTTATGAAAATAACCACTTTTTGAACTTTTATAGGAAATATAAAAGTGTTGAAATGATTTGTTCAACTTTTGAGAAAAGAGGTGGCCCATAGTTGACTATCTTAATAATAATATTGATATTGATATAAGGAGAGAGGAAAATTAAAATATTTTACTTTTATAAGTAAGATATTTTTTAAAAAATATTGTAAAGTATTATTTCGTATGAATCAATAATTATTTTTAGTTTATTTAATTATTGTGAAATAAGGATTACATGAACAAGCAAATTTTCCGCCACAAGTAATTCACTACTTACCAACAATGCCTTTTTTTCCTTTCAAGTCGATAAATGTTAATTGAAGCTAAAAAGATTTCCTTAGAGTGAAGTCGTGTTTATTCTTGCATTAAAAATATTATTTGCAGTATAAGCGTATAAGGTATAACATATTTTAAGATATTTCTTTTCATTATTTTTCATGAATCCGAAATAGCTACTTTATTAGTAATCTAAGGCCAATCTAACCGTAGTAAATAATGTACAAATCATAATCATTCCTAAGTTTTAGAAGCGATAGTAGCATAAGATTAGAGCATATCTTAATAGTTCCTAAATTCTAGTAGCATAATACTTCAAAATTTCGAGAAATAAAAATATGAAATAGAAAAATATACCAGATACATATTTCGTACTCTATTTTATTTGCTGTAATAGAAGAAGAAGTTCAATTTCATTTGAGTGTGAAAATTGAGTGTGAAGATACAAAAGAAAAAGTTCAAATATATAGAAAAAATTGATATTGTTGGTGTTAACATTAATTGTGAATAGAATTAAAGTCTGAATCAAATTAATTGCAGCTTAATTAAAAAAATTAAATTACATTTAATGGACAAAACTACTCCATGCTTGATAGTTGACTAATTAACTTCTATAATAAATTATATAATTAACTTCAACTAAATTGTTTACATTCCTCTGATTAAAACCTTGTGTAAAACAATAAAAGAATTCAAAATCATCAAGATAGTTTCTCTTTCTTTTGAACGCTCCTTTAGTCAACTACTAGGATGAATTTTTATTTTTTATTTTTTTTAAAAAAGTTGAACATGTCAGTAAGTATTTACAACTTTCCTCAAAATTCTCAAAAGTGGTTATTTTCATTATATTTTTAAGAATGTGGTTAATTAAATTATTTTATTTGGTTATATTTAGGCATTTCCCCAAATAACAATTACCAAATGTGCACCTCAAATAGCGGTTGCTACATTTTCATTGTCGTATAAAACACTTATTAATTGCTAATACAATTTAATATTGCATATAGTTTGCATGCTATAATGAACAAGATTTATTTATTATAATGGTTGCGGATTTCCAACCAACAAAACTCTTACTAATAAAATCAAAAGGCTTTTCTTTTTACATTTTGTCACCTAATGGAATATTAGATACGCATTAGTCAAAGGACTTTGAATTTAAATTCTTAAACACCAACTTGTTCATAATTCATCTAAACTACCACAGTTGGGCCGTTGGCACTCAAATAAAATAGCTCACTAATTATTAGTAAAACACACAATCTAAAATATAATTATAAGTAAAATATAAGTAATTAAATCTACTAGCTGAGTTATTTTAGATCAACTAGCAAACATAGCCGAGCTCAAAATAATATTCAGCCCATTTCACCCTAACCAATTTGATTATTTAATTTTTAGTTTAATAAAAATAAAACATATAAAATTTAGGCAACTGGTAGTCCTCAAACTATAAAGTATTGACCGAATTAGTCCATAATTTTTTATTTTTAGTTTATAGATCCTCAAATTATTAAAATTTGATCGAATTGATTTGTTTGTTAACTTTCATGTGTTAACGTAAGTCAACTGAACCTGTATTGCTTTAGTTCTTTGACTATCAACGAAGAGACATTCTTTTTTAAGAAATAATAAAATATAATAATGGTATTTTCATTGACACCGTTCGGCTAAATTTATAAATTTTGAGGGCTAATACCATAAAAAATATATCTTTTGGAAAAAATTTAAATTAAAAATGAAGGGTTACTTTAGACCATTTGTTTCTATAAGGACTAAGTTCATCAATCGTAAATAATTTGAGAACCAATTATGCCAATTCACCAATCATAGATAATTTGAAAACCAATTCTATTAACTATAAAATGTTGCGGACTACAATCGCTAATTTAGACGAAATCTATAAATATATTCTTTAAAAGAGGTATATATATATATATATATATATATATATATATATATATATATATATATATAAACAAAATCCTTCAATCTTGATAATACAGGCATATTGATATTTAATATCTTATTTAATTCGAAACATGATTAAATAACTTCATTGTGGTCATTATAAAGTAAAAAATCCAAAATAATAATTTGTATTTTATTTTATTTGATTTGATTAAATTATTCATCAAACTTTGTAAATTTTACAAAATTCCCTCGTAAAAATTATTCCAAAAAAGGACCTTATGATATTTATTATTTTAGAAAATATAATTATTAATTTTCTTAAAACTCAAATCCCTGGTAATTATATTTATTATCATTTTAGAAAATGATATTATAAAGTAAATGTTTGTTGACTAGTCCTTGATCGATAGAAAAGTTAATAGAAGAATCAATTCGGCCAAATCTTAACATATAGGAGACTTAAAAACTAAATATAAAAAGATTAAAGGCTAATTCAAAAACTAAATACAAAAAGATTAAAGGCCAATTCGACCAAAGTTTCATAGTTTGTGGATTATTTAGCCAATTGATTTATTTTTAAATTTTTTTCATGTTTTAATTGAAAAAAATAATCTAAAGTTTTCAAAAAGTTAAAAATCATAAATTTCTTAATCATGAGCAAACAAATTTGTGTTTGAGATAAACTTTTAGAGACAGAGTATAAGAATGTGAGTAGTAAGTAATAACAGCCCCTTCATTTTAGGATGGAAAATTATTTTTTGCTATTTTATAAAACATGACATCAATAACAGGATGACCTAAAAAACAAATGTTACAATGGAACAAATGAAGTAATATAGTATGTGCTAGTATGAAGTGCCACACAAAACCTTATTGTCAAATTTAAGTTTTTATGCATCTCAAAAAGCCCATCTTTTACCTCTATATTGTCAACAACATTTTCGTTTTTTATTATTTATTAACATATATAAATCCAAATTAGCAAAATAACAACATATTCTATTTATAGAAAAAACACTTATACATATATAAATCTCAAAGGGCTCCCATAAATACACAAACTTTTTTCAATCTCCCTTTTTGTACATGAACGTTCAATTTAGCATATAAGTACACAAATTCTTGATTTGTTTCAAATTGTATATGAGTCAACAATCAAAGTTGACATTATATTTTTCAGTGTGATGTGGCTGCTGAAGTGTCGGTTGAGTCAACATCGACCGTATCCAATTTACTAATTAATACACACTCTTTACGGTTTCATTTTTTGCACATGAACTTTGAATTTAATTTTTTTTTTCACACAGTCGAAATTTACTATTTTATTATTATTTATTTCTAATAATATTTTTATAATGAAATCGAATTCAGTTGAACAATTTTTTTATTTAATTATTTTTTGCGTGTAATGTGAGAATAAATATGTAGAATGAAACGAAAGACCCTCACATTCATATATCAAATTTAAAATAAAAGATGTCCGAGAAAATAGTTGCAATAACGAACAAGAATGTGAAAATTCTTCAAACTCTTCTTAATAATAATATTTAAAAAAAATTGTGTGTATTCAAAAAAATATTGAGAAAATCTTACAAGAAATAAATCATAATTAAAAATAGTAAATTTCGACTTTGTGCAAAAAGAAAAAGATTAAATTCAAAGTTCAAGTGCAAAAATGAAAACTGTAAAGAGTTTGTGTATTTATTGAAAAATCGGATACGATCGGTGCTGACTCACCTAACATGTCAGCAGCCACGTCATGCCGGAAAATGTCATGCTAGCTTTGATTTTTTATCCGTGTTCAATTTGAAACAAATCAAAAGTTTGTGTATTTATACACTAAATTGAAAATTCATGTGCAGAATTAGAATTTGAAAATAATTAGTGTATTTAGATGAGAATATCCGAATTCCAAATAAGCAAAATTTATAAAAAAAAATACTTATACATAAAAAATTAATATAACTTGTAAAAGTATGTTTTATGTACGAATTGAATTTTTATTTGTAAGAATATGGTCATACTCTTCATCCCGTTAAAAATATAATTTTCTTCTTTGAGCATCCCGTTTTCTTCTTTGAGCAGTTCCTATCTCATTCTAAGAAAAACAAAAAATGTGAATAAAATAAATTAATCAAAAAATTAAATAATATAAAACACAAAACACCATTTTTCTCAATAAACATACTAAAAAAGAGACATTTCGAGGAGATAGAAAGATAATTTATTTAATTTTATAGAACATACTACTAACTTTTAAGATTAAGAAAAAGTTATTTTTGTGTGTTTACAACAGCTCGAAAAAATTATCTACATTTAAGTTGAATAAGTTGAAGTTGGTTAAGTTGGTTTTTACCAACTTCTCCAATTTAATGGTATATTTGTAATTTCGGATAAGTTATGATTTGACATTTTATTTATAAATCACAAAATAAGCTACTATAGTATAAATTTTACAAACATTATTTTTTCAACTTTTTCATCTTTTAAGCAATTTTTACAAATATACCCTAAATTATCAAATAAGTCAAATTTAAACTATTGCAAACATCCTAAGTGAGAAATAATTTTACTATACCAACGACTCCGGCCCACCGACCCGGATTTGAAAGTAAAACATTAAAACTATACTAAAAAGGAAAGCATACGTCCAGAACGACTTTTGCAAGTCTACGCGAAGCTGAGTATTGTAATATGCGTTTATTTCTTCTCTTTCCTCTCCGACGTGTACTCGTAAATTTTCACCGCGGACTGCAGATCCCGCACCTTCCTCCCACCTTCATCGCCCTCGACAATGTGTTACATCTCTCAACATCACTACCTTCGGGTTAGTCAGCATATCCGCGTTCTTTTAACCCTAACTTCTTACGTTGTCGCTACAATAATTGGACTGTCTGCCAATGCATTCCAAAATTCCACAATATTATATGTTGTTGATTTGTACTCTCCGAGTACCTTTCCAAAATCACGCGGTTATTTCAGTTTGTTTGAATGGTTGCACTTCGGAACACGTTACCCATATTTGGCCTTCTCCCCATCTCTCTCCCTATATATATATATATATATATATATATATACACAGTTTAAGTGTTGAAATATCAGTGATCCAACACAGAGGCACATAGGAATTGTGGGTGAATCCTTTTAAATAATGGAAAAATTGTTGGAGGGTTGTTGTTATGTTGTGTAAATGAAGCTTCGTAGGTAGTTTCCATGAATTGATCACGCTCTGGACCTCTATTTAAAGGAATTGGCGGCTGACCGTTTAAAGCTACCTGCTTCAACATTTTTCTATCAATTCATTGCTCTGTGATCTTGTGAGCATTTTGATGGTACCGAAACGATATCTGAGGCAAGGGGACGAGGGTGGTTCTGAAATTCCGAATAAACGCAGGCATTTCGCGTCGAAGTATGTCTAATTGTGTGGCTGATGCGATACCAGTTATCTTTCATGGTTTCTGTTTTGGCTGATTTTTCTATTTTTGTGGATTTGTTTTGTGCAGTTTATTCAAAGGGTTCAATTATGGACGAACTGTTCAAGAATCTATGTCCTCTTTGGAACCTATGCTCAGAAAAATGGTATTTAGTTCGTTTCTTCTTCTTGCTTTTGCTCTATCTAATCTCTGCACTTTGATTATAGTAATCTTGTACTAATATATATTTGATTGCTTTTGAATTAATTCTCTTGTTTATCTTAAATATGGTTTGTATTTGGTTAACGCTTGTTTATACCATTTTAGATCAATTCTGTTTTTTGTTTTCCCCCCATGTGTGAGTTTTGTTGCTATTTGACTTGGATCTGATTAGACTTGTACCTGGATGTCTAGTATAGTAAATTCTCACGTTAGATCATTTATGTCTTCCTTCGTGGCCTATTTTGGATTACATTTAACTGTCACAAGCAGTCATGAGATACTAGTTATCTGTTCTAATTTATTTTTCAAGAGTTCATAGCCTGATGCACTGCCTATATGATGCTAAATCTAGAATTAGTTTTATTTAAGAATAAGCAACTTGAAAAAATTTAGAGGTCTTGTTTTAACCTGACAAATGTATTATTATGTTGATAGGTTCAAGAGTCAGTGGAGCAAGCAATCGACCGAGTTCTCAGGTGAGATCAATATATGTTATTCCATAAACAATCCCATTGGAAATTTGGGATACTGTTCCTGTTGTTATGTATCTAGCATCATAACATTAGCATAGTCTGAAACTGTTTTTTTTATCGAATGTTTCTTGTTCTAGGCCCTCTTACAATCAAGTGGAATACCCTGTATCAAGGAGTTTGCAGCTGCAGTTTCGTAGTAATTTGCCTGAAACCCTGTTTACAGGCAATACGCTTCTGTCAAAGGACAAAAGTCGTCTAAAAGTAGTCTTATACAATTCTGTTTCAAGACAAATTGTAACTTGCAGCCCCCTGTCATCACTTAAAGTAAAAATCGTTGTTCTTGATGGTGATTTCGGGCCTGACGATCAAGAGGATTGGAAAGCACAGGAGTTTGATAACAGATTAGTAAAAAATCGTGAAGGGAAAAGGCCGTTAGTGGCAGGGGAGACAACAGTAACTTTGAAGGATGGGGTTGGGTATCTTGGTGACTTGAGTTTCACTGATAACTCCAAATGGAGTAGAAGTGGGAAATTCCGGTTGGGAGCAAAAGTCCAGATAGGTTCTGATGAGATAAGCATTAGAGAAGCGGTGAGCAACGCCTTCAGAGTTAAGGATCATCGTGGAGAGTGTAAGTTCTTTAAACCACTTGTTTATCTTTCTGTATTATATAGTTTTACCGAGTTAAACAAGTGTATTTTCTACCAGTATTTTCAATGGAGCCAGCTAACTAACAAAAATAGGCATGTTTTGCTAATTCTTTTGGCTAGTTCTTGAAGCTATATGTTAATTGTGTGGATGCTTAGTAGGTTGGACTAGATGAGAAAGAACTATTACTGACAGATTATCTGTTTTCCAGCTTACCAGAAGCACTACCCCCCAGCTCTGGGTGACGAAGTATGGCGTTTGGAGAAAATAGCTAAGGATGGAATGTCACATAAGAAACTGAATGATTTCGGGATATTCACTGTCAGAGACTTCTTGAGGCTCTCTACTAGAGACCAGTTCAGTCTACGCGCTGTAAGATATTCGCCTCTTGATCCTTCGTGAGTTATAATATTGTCTGGAGTAAAACAATCCTATGTATATCTTACCATCTAATCCCATACATTCTCCATATAGATACTCGAAGTCTCAAATAGGGCATGGGACACAATTCTGGGGCATGCTACAACATGTGATTTAGGTGAAGAGTACTACATGTACAGGACTACACGAGGGATGCTGTTTTTCGACTCTATACATAAGGTTGTTGGGCTGAATTTTGATGGAGTAAATTATCATCCTGCAAATACCCTCAAAAGTTTTGAGATGGTTGGTAACTTCATCATCAAATTCTTTTTCCTATTCAGTTTCTTATATTGCTTGTTAATGAGCTCGTGCTTCATTTTAGTCTATAAGAAACCAACATCCAGGAAAAAGTATATCTGAGACTAATGTGACTTCTTTTTTTCCTTTAGAAGAGGCTGGTGGAACAACTGAAACAGCAGGCCTATAACAACTTGGCTGAGTGGATTCCAGTTTCTGATCCATCGGTTGCTGGCTTTCCTATGCTTCTGGGAAATGCGTTAGCTGAGAGTTTTGTGAACCCTAACTTGGGTCTCCTCGGCCTCAATTTCCAGGAACAAGGTAATGAACTATCTAATCTATCATTCTATTGCTCAACTTTCTTGGCTGTAATTTGCAATAGCTCTAATTTTCAATTCTTTTGCTGACATGCATCACTACAATTCTATGGTTGGTCTTGTCAAAAAAAGATTTAAGTTCTTCCATGATTAAACTTGGCAAAAATACCATTTGATCTGAATTAAAGTTGCACTGCCAAAAGTCTTCTGGTTGATATGATTTGGCCACATAATCTAACTTGTGCAAGTTGTACACAGATGAACATGCAAATGATATGAACATTGTTGGTTCAACAATGTCACCACCTTATCACAATGTAGTGGGACAAGAAAAATGTTCATATCACTTGGGGGAAGGATCAAATTCTTCTCCACAAGCTGGCTTCATTCCAACATTCAGAAACAGTTTCGCAATTAGTGATCCCCTACCTGGATTCTGTATTGGGGCGCATCACGGTTGGGGTCAGGAAGTCAACTACGAGGGATCTCAGCTGTCGACTGATGACCTACCAATCGATGATACTTTCCAGGTAGAGTCATCATCAGCATGGCAGGGGAATCATGGACTGTTTCTTGATCCGGGTAATCATGGAGTCAATATAGCTTCCTCTGATCCCAGCCTCCTCATCCCCAGGATCGGCAACCCTAGAACGAAGTGGTGCAAGATTCTAGCGGTGATGAAGTGGCGGATACTGGCCAGGCGCAATGTGGCTGCAAGAAAATGTAAGAGGTTCTACAGCTACATGTAGGTTCAATAGCAGTTGTATCAAAAGCAAGCTCAGAATTGCGTAGTAAGGTTAGAGTAAGTTGCAGTGCTTGGCTCTCCGGCAAAAATGCGTTTATCTCGTGTAAGAAAGAGATGTGCAGCCGATACCAGCACCGTGTAGAATATTATAAACGTCTTAGTCGAGTCATCCCTATTATATCCAGCACCCGGTGAAGGTTTGCCTGCCCAAGCAAGCTTGGTGGCAGCTGCCGTTGTAAAGCTTCCTGGGTAGCTGGTTAGTTTTGCTTTCAGTTATGCTTTTGTTCTTTCATTCTACGGTTGCATCAGTCAAGATTATTGGTGCTTGTACAAAGTGCAGTTTCAGGTTTATGTTGAAAGCTATTGAATATTCGTTTTTGTTGCCATTATTTTAGTAATTTTATTAATGGTATGTGTTGATTTTTTTTTTTTTTTGTAATTTGAACATAATTAATTTCAAAAAATATTGGTTTAATTGTTGCCAAATTCTGTTTAATTGTGGTAAGATTTAAAATTTATGTTGAGTGTGGATCTGAAGCCCCTCTTGTCTGACCAGAGCCTTATTCTGGTGCTTTTGACCAAATGGGGAGAGAAAATCGATTTTGGTCTTTAATGTGGCCTCCATCTAATTTTGGTCAGTGTCTTATTTTAGTTATGTAATTATACATGATGTTCGATTTTGGTTCTCTAATGTGGTAGTAATCGATTTTGGTTTCATAACTTTATAATGTGTTAGATTTTGATCCTATAATTTTACAAAGTGTTCGATTTTGGTTCTATGATAGAAATTATATAATATAAAAAAGCGCGCGAATTTTACATTGGTCAAATGACTAAAATAAGTAATTTTTTAAAGTTTCATGACAAAAAATAAACATTTTTATTATTAAAACGAATTCAATTTTGATCCTGCAATGTAGATTTTAATTATTTTTGGGTCTTGTAATTTTAAAATTGTTTGTTTTTTATACTGAGACTATATAAAATATTTTATTTTAATCATACAACGAAGAGTGTAGTTCATATGTCTTTTTTGTTCGACAATTTTTATTGGAAGACCGAAAAATCGTACATTTTGTAAAGTTATAAGATAAAAAACGAACACATTATAAAATTACAGGAGCAAAATAAAAAATATTACATTATAGAATTAAAATCGAACACTATATAAAGTTAAAGTACTAAAATCGGATACTATCACATTAAATAACTAAAATAATAGAGAAGCACATTAGGACCAAAATTGATATTTTCTCGCTATTTGGGTGGGATATCTCAACTGATGTTTAATTATGTGATTAAATAGTATTTAAAAATAACTTAATGGCAGATTCAGTAATTGCGGCGAAGTACATTCCCAATTCCAAAACCAATCCCAGAAAATATCTCGTATTCTCGAACCTTCGGAATTGTAGACTCTTTTCCCATCCCCTCTCGCACTGCAGATATTTTTCATTGACATTGCAATTTGCTTACTGTTCAGCCAATAGCTTACACTTCGTCGTTTACCCCCAATTTGTTAGATGCTCCGTCGAAGGAGAATTCGTCGCCATCACTTAATGCTCTCCCATTAATCATCTCCCGGAAGATTCAATTCAACATAAATTGAGGTTAATAAGTTTCCGCCATGGATCGGGAGGGAGGATCCGGAGCCGGGTCCCACTGCTATTACACCGTTCTCGGCATTCGCAAGGACGCCTCCTTCTCCGACATCCGCTGCGCCTATCGCAAGCTCGCTCTCGTAATTCTTTGTACTCCCTCCGTCCCATTCGACTTGTCTAGTTTTCCTTTTTGGGCTGTCCCGCTCGACTTGTCTAATTTCCGAAAAAAGGAAACTTAATCATTACACAACCTATCACTTTTTCTTCTTTGTGGGACCTACCTCTTTACACACAATCACATAATCATCTACACACAATCACCCACTCTTCTTAATCTCCGTGCAAAAAAAAAACAAGACAAGTGGAATGGGACGAGGAAGTATTATTTATGTCAATTCTGTAATTAGATTAATTTCGAGTTTAAAAAGATATTACTGCTCTCTTTCCCTCTCTCTCTCTAGAAATGGCATCCGGACCGGTGGGCGAAGAATCCATCCGCCGTAGGAGAAGCAAAGCGCCGTTTCCAGAAAATACAAGAAGCCTATGCAGGTAACTTCAAAACTGCTTCTTTATTCCACGGAACAAATACTCGTGCATTGATGAAGTCTGCCGTACTGTGTTCTCAACACGAGGATATTTTGCTTTGTATGAGAAAAAAGTTAAAATTTATTGAATTTGGTGGCGCAGTATTGTCTGATAATGGGAAGAGGTCAATGTACGATGCGGGATTCCTCGATCTGTTCGAGGAAGACGAGGTGCGTTCGAATTTTTCCGCTCCCTCATCTCCCTGATGCTACACACGCCTTTTCCTTCTGCCTTTTCTAGCTTTTCACACGCTTTAATTTCTTGTTTGTAAGGGTTGTTCCTTCTGCCTGTCAAGTTGTACATTGTATGATTGTGATTTTAATCATCTGATCATTGAATTCGATTTATTGCCAATATTTGATTGCATAAATGTGTTAGGTTAATCGTAGTTATACCAACAAAAAGTTGTGTTATTTTATTTAATCACGCTTATTTGATGAGATAATATTCTTAGAAAGAAATAAATCTTTGGTTTGATTAGAGGGATCTTGAAACAGGGGATGAATGATTTCCTCCACGATCTGATGAACATGATGGAGCAGAACGTGGGGAGTGAGGTATAAAATCTCCATTTCACATACATTGAAAAAATAAGATATTCTTTTTTTTAATCGGAATAGGGGATTTCTGTGCATGTTTGTGAAGAAGGAAGAGAGCTTTGAGGATCTGCAGAAAACATTTGTGGATCTGTTCGGTGAGGATCTCGCGGACATGATGAACGAAGGCAATGATCCGACGGTGAGGAAGGGGGCATACGACTCCGGGAGCAATACACGAGCTGTATCCCAGTGTAAGAAGAGTAGGCTGCCTCACCACAAGTGTCTTGCCGCCTCTGGTTTTATTGTCTAGTTTGCTTGAAACAGAACTCAACTGAGCATCATTATCAATACAGTCTTAACATCTCTTTGATTTATTCTACTTATATTTTGAATTTACTCATAGAACTAAGTCGAGTCTTGAATCAAGATTTAACAAATATCAAGATTATATCCCTAGTTTTATTACTATTATCCAAGGGTTACAACACGGCATATTATATTGTAGTGTTCGACTTAAAAAATGTCTGTGATTTCTTGTTGTTTTTCTATATAAAGGCAACTTCATAATGTCAATAAAATCTGATATCAAATGTATACCTATTCCGACCTATGTAGTCGTCCATTTTAGGCAGATTCGTATAAATCTGATAATTGAACATTCGATTCCTAATAAAATGGTTCATAATCTGATTTTGTTTCCCAATTTGCACCCCAGGCAAGGCAGAGTCCGGATCTTCTATCCCACAATTGGTGGACCACTTGGTGGCCCACCAATCACGCGGTACTACGCGTGCATTGATGGCCCCCCAAGTCAATAAATTAATATTTGAGTGTTAAAAAGGTGGTCCACCAATACACGCGTGGCGCCGCGTGATTGATGGGCCACCAAGTGGTCCACCAATTATGGGATAGAGGATCCTTAGGCGGCAAGGCATGGCTGACCTGGGACATACTCCATCCGTTCCACTCCATTAGTCCACTTTTCCTTTTTGGATCGTTCCATTCCATTAGTTCAATTTCCTTTTTTATCTTAAAATAATACTCTAATATATTCAAGTGGACCCCACTACTTTATCTATTTTACACGCAATAAATAAATTTCTTAATCTCCGTGCCGAAAAAAAAGTGGACTAATAGAGTGAAACGGAGGGAGTATTAAATTACGGCCCAACGGCATACTTCAATAAATAAAATATTTAAGAAATCGAGTTTCCCTCATATTCAAATTCAAATTTTGAGAGGGCTATTTCCGCAAATAACGGTTGTTTTGGGCCCAGGTTGTAAAGAACCGCCTCTCTTCGCTCCCTAAACCCCTCTCTGTATAAATTCCTCCCTCTCTCCATTCTGCCTCTCAAATACGTTTCCAAAGTTTCAATTTTGTTTCTTCTTTTCGTTTTCTTTCTAGACTTTGAGTTGCAGGATGTCTCTGAGGCCTAATGCTCGCACGGAGCTCCGCCGTAACAGGTACAAGGTGGCCGTTGACGCCGATGAGGGGCGGCGGCGCAGGGAGGACAATATGGTCGAGATTCGCAAGAACCGCCGCGAAGAGAACCTCCAGAAGAAGCGCCGCGAGGGCATCCATCAGTTTCCTGTCCCGGTCGAAGCCACCACCGGCGTCGAGAAAAAGGTATAAACGCGAGTCTATGTATGCTTTTACGTATATGTTTCTGTGTGTGCGCCTGGAATGGTGAAGATTTCGTGGTTTAGGTTTTGTGCGGATACTTTATGATCCTTTTATGTAAGTCTGTACAAGTAGGTTTACTGGATTTGTGACTATAATTTGTCTATTTTGAGTTTCGATTGTCCTGCGGTTCTGGGGTTTGTGGTATTCAACTCTTTGTACGTATTTGTGGTATTCAATTCATTGTATGGCTTTCTTGTATCGATTATTTTATCAGAATGTTTCTTTTTGTGTTAAATTTAAGAAGGATGTGGACTATCTTTTTTATTTTTTATTTTCCAATTTTAGGTGCAGTTAGAAAGTCTTCCATCAATGGTTGCAAGTGTTTGGACTGATGATGCCAGCCAGCAACTTGAGGCCACCACCCAATTTCGTAAACTGCTCTCAATAGGTACCTATTTTGGTTTGAAATACTATGTTTTGCAAACTTATATAGTTATTTTTGGTATTGAATTCTTTTTCTGCACCACTGGCAGAACGCAGTCCTCCAATTCAGGAGGTCATTCAATCTGGCGTTGTTCCCCGCTTTGTTCAATTTTTGACGAGGGAGGACTTCCCACAACTTCAGGTATAACAACATTGTTATATACATTTTGTTTAGTGTATGTTTAAGTGCATAAGGTCTCTTCTTATCCTAACATTTTACTATATCAAAAATTGATCCAGTTTGAAGCAGCTTGGGCTCTGACGAATATTGCTTCTGGAACATCTGAACACACTAAGGTGGTAATTGATCATGGAGCTGTCCCAATATTTGTCCAGCTTCTTGGTTCTCAAAATGAGGATGTTCGTGAACAGGTCTGTATATATTGAAGAACTAGTTTGTCCTTTTACGTATGTCTCTTATTAAATTGTTAGAAAATATTTCTAATATACGTTAATCTGCAATCACTGCCATTAACTTTATGTCTTTCTACTAATCAAATTTATCATCCTTTGTATTTAGGCAGTTTGGGCTTTGGGAAATGTAGCTGGTGATTCCCCCAAATGTCGGGACCTTGTACTTTCTCATGGAGCTTTGGGTTCTTTGCTAGCTCAGTTGAATGAACATGCCAAGTTATCCATGCTCAGAAATGCTACCTGGACGCTGTCAAATTTTTGCAGAGGCAAGCCACAGCCAATGTTTGAACAGGTTTGTCTCCTAAGACTTGGTTATGTATCTGTTGTGCACTTGAGTTGCATTAGTATCACAAACTATAGAAAAACCATAACCCAAAGGGGGATTGTGAAACACTTAAACGGCTAGCCTTGTATTTGCTAGATCTTTGTATGATGTCATTAAACTGTCTATATAGATGCTTCTATTGGAATGTATTATTGTTTTCTCATTTTGTGTGTTACAGTTCCAGGATCTTTGATGCTTAATGTGGTCTTATCTGTTCATCATTGGATGCACCTTATTCAAATAATACACTTCTCAGCCAAACTGTTTTTGCGTGATGTTCTTTATAATTTGTATATACATTTACCTGAGTAATGCATGTCATTGTTTTGATTGGGAAGTAGAACATTATGTGACACTATCATTGTGATGCACAGACAAGTCCTGCGCTTCCAGTTCTTAGACAACTTATAGACTCAACAGATGAGGAAGTTCTGACTGATGCATGCTGGGCGCTCTCTTACCTCTCGGATGGTAGCAATGACAAAATTCAAGCTGTGATTGATTCTGGAGTATGCCGCCGTTTGATTGAATTATTGATGTGAGTATCAAATTCTGTATTGTATACCCTTGATCCGGTTCCTTTAAGAGGCCTATATGTTTCATTCTGTTTGGACTGATATGTTTCATTCTGTTTGGACTGACGAATACACCATTTGAAATTTCAGTCATCCATCACCCTCTGTTCTCATCCCTGCCCTACGCACTGTTGGAAATATTGTCACCGGAGATGATACACAAACTCAGGTATGAGGATGTTTTAATTCATGTTGACTGAAAAGTGTTAACCTTTTAACTGAATCCCTAGTTTCAGTTCTTCCAATTGGGGTGTTGATAAAGAGTTCTTAGATTACAAAAGGCCTTCACTGTTTTGGCATTTTTATGTGAAGTGGTTCACTTAATGTAGTAGAGATAGCGTCTTCATTTTGTAAAATATATATAAATTGGTGTAGATTGCAGCAGCGCTGATGATGGTAGCGATTGGATTTCTGTTCTTAATAGAGAGGACTTTGAGTTACGTTTTCATAGTCAAGGCTAGGGGCACTCACAAAGAACAATATCCTGTTAGTATGTTGTGAAAACTAGTGGCCGACTGGCCGTAGTATGGGATGAATTAATGCTGCTGTTACATAACAGTGTTATGGCTTTGTTTTCTTAAATGCATTGACAATTTGCTAATTGCTACCAAGACTCTTCCATTAGATCTTAGAAGTAGTTTTTACTTGTTAGGAGTTGCAGTGGTTTCATTTCTGAAAGGTGAATGACTTTTTCAGTACATCATCAGCAATGGTGCGCTACCCTCTCTTCATAACCTCCTGACCGGTTCTTATAAGAAAAGCATTAAAAAGGAAGCTTGCTGGACTATTTCCAACATCACAGCTGGAAACCGGGATCAGATTCAGGTAAAGTTAGGTTGCTCCGGATATCAGTACTCGTTTATATGAAATATATATCAAGTTTGGTTAGGTTTTTACTTGATGAAACTTCTCTTATTGCAGGCTATTATTGAGGCCCAAATTATTGGTCCTCTAGCCCAGCTGCTGCAAAATGGTGAATTTGACGTTAAAAAAGAAGCTGCATGGGCCATATCAAATGCCACCTCCGGCGGCACTAACGAACAAATAAAGTGAGCTATCAACACACATCATGCATCCTTTTTCATCATATCAATTTATCATTGTTATTGAAACTCGTGTCATGTTTTCCTCTAACAGGTACCTCGTAAGTCAACATTGCATTAGGCCTCTGTGCGATTTGCTTGTGTGCCCCGATCCAAGGATTGTCACGGTATGTTTGGAAGGGCTTGAAAACATTCTGAAAGTAGGGGAAGCTGACAAGAATTTGGGTCGGACTGGAGATGCCAACATATTTGCTCAAATGATCGACGACTCTGAAGGCCTCGAGAAAATTGAGAACCTGCAGAGTCATGACAACAATGAGATTTATGAGAAGGCTGTGAAGATTCTTGAGACATATTGGATGGATGAAGACGAAGAGCCCGGTGCACCGGGAGACGAATCCCAGCCGGGTTTCCAATTTGGAGGTCCAGATGTCTCTGTCCCTAATGGTGGGTTCAGCTTCAACTGAAGGTTATGCAACCAAGTAAATGGCAAAAAAACAATTCTGTCATTTATGCTCAAACTGTTTATTTGTGGGAATGGCGAGTTTTTATTTTTATTTTCTCGCAAATCTTTGTTGATTAGAAATTGTCTGTTTGATGCCTGGGTTGATTTTGGTTCTCCCAAAAGAATTATGCCTACGTAACTTGATATGATGACGCCATAGTTTTTTTTTTTGATTCAAAATTCAGGAGTTTGCTTATTCGCTTGTGCAGCTTGAGAGAGAGAGAGAGTATGTGTGTTTTTTTCATGCAAGACAAATTCACCTTTATAAGCAGATTTGTACTTGAAAAACCCTAGAAATATTTACGTAAATCATAGTCCATTTATCAACAAATTACAAGTATACGTTTCACCTTTATCTTAATTGAAAAATGAGGTCCAAATAACTCCCAAAATGATGCCTTATCAAGTCTCCAAAACCATGCTTAATATGATATTATGATGCCTTAACAAGTCACCAAAACCTTGCTTAATATAACCTATGATATTTTCTTCTGTGTCTTATGAATGAATGTATAGAGAAGGACAAAGTTACTTAAATTATCTTGATACCATACATATAAAGACGACTGCGTGAATGGTATCGTAATAATACATGTTGTCTGACTTTCAGTAATATTCAACTGACAAGTTTAGAATTTAAAATTTCAAAATTTATAACGTATAATTTTCTAACTGATATTTTTTCAACGGATATTTTTCGAACGGGCTAAACCATTAAAACTTATTGTTGATATGACGAATTCTGACTGAGAGTGGTGTTTGCATGAGAAGTATGGCGTAGGCAAAGGGGGCAGTGGGGCAATGCCTCCACTGGAATTTGAGAATTTGTTAGGGGTAATTTCGTAATTTTTAATTAATTATAAAATTTATTAATATATTTAATATTTTAAATATATTTTTCAATTTAAAATCTTTTGGGTGGCCCAACTGCACCCATTATGAATAACAACAGGCCAACATCACATAATAAAATGTTTCCTATCTATATGCATGAGGCCTCGACGGCTGGACAGAGCTACCAAACTGTGAACACCCCTACTAAACTGTACAGAGCTAGCTAATCTGGACAGTTGGACGCCTCGAGGGTTCAATAAACGACATGAAACAGTAATCTTGTGATTCATAAATCATAATACTTTTCGTGGCTCCATACAGTAGATATTATTATTCTTCATAATTTCCTCTTAACTAAATTTAGAGTGATGTCAAAATAGGATTGTGTACTATGTTTTTCGAATAAATATAAAAAATATATATGAGTTATTCATGAAAGAAGAATATAATCCTTAAATAAGCCATAAAAAATTAGTATAATTAGAAAATTGTGCTAAATTTTTTTTTCGGGGACTCCGTCCCCGAACCCCCGTACAAAGAAAACTCAAGCCCGATAAATTTTGCCCCCACTAGCTCAATTTCCTAGCTACGCCACTGAGTTTATACATGCATATTCTCATAGATAGACAAAAATGACTAGTCATTATGGTTCTTTGAGATAAATTAAGATAAAGGCTTACCTCATCCTACATTTGAAATGTATTATGGGAAAAATAATTTATTACTATTGCCAAAGAGTTTAACTTCAACGTTCCATTATTTATTGCGAATCTGAAAAAAGAAAGCCCAATTTGAACGTTTATTATGACTATATATATAAACTTGTTTATGCCAAGAAATTCTACAAATCAAATATAATCAAATTCAGAACTAAGGTTAGTTCCCCCTCTCTTCCTCTTCTTTACCTTAACTTGCTTTATTTAATTACAATGCTATTTATCTGCTATTTGGTTGCATATATCATTTATTCATTTTGACTTATTGTTTTTTCTTTATCTATTAAGTAGTAGTAAAAACAATAAATCAATTGATTAATTATTTGATTTATATTTAGTAGATTATGATTTTAATTTCTTACTGATCTGATTACAATAATAAATAAATATTAATTAATTCAAGAAAGCCAGCATGTTTACCCAAGAAGAACTCGCCGCCTTCCATGGAGTATTGCAAGTGACCTCCGAGTTCATTGAGATCGACTGCGGCTGCACTAATCCCAGATATGGCGACACACCGGGTAAACTTAGGGTTTTCAACGATGGAAAACTCGAGATTGATTGTAACTGTCGGGACGACTGTGATCGAGGTATTTTTTTTATTCTTATTTTTTCAAAATATGAGATTCCATTTAACAACATATACCCCTTCTCCATCTCATTTAAATTATCTCCGTTTTCTTTTCGGCCATCCTACTCAACTTGTCTTCAATCCAAAAAAGGGAAGTTTTTATGTTGTAGGATCCTAATATTTAGGACTACATCCGTCCCGCTATTATTGACCCCTTTTTTCTAGTACAGTAATTAAGAAAGTAGATGATAAAGTATGTGAAATAGTAAAATGATAAAGTATGAGAGAAGATGAGTGAGAGTAGATGATAATTATTTGTTAATAATGGGATAGAGGCTTCATTTAAATTGTATGAACCATATCTTTATTACTAAAGTTAAATGGGATGGATGAAATACAAAACTAAAATGTAACATGGTATCATAGTTGGTATATCTCCAGCTGAGTTCGCCAAACATGGTGGGAAAATCAATTTCCATGCGAATTGGAAAAGGCAAATTTGGGTGTTTAGCAACAATGGGCTTAAACTAGGTTTGTGGAAGACTTGCTTGTTGAAGTATCACAAACATACTTTCCAAAGGCCTCTACGCCAAGTAATTCATCGCGATGAATTCATACGATGCTCGAGCTGCCAGAAAGAGCGTCGATTCAATCTCAGAAGTAAAGAGGATTGCAAGATTTATCATGATGCTCTTGTCGATCCCAATTGGACTTGCTCCAACATGCCAAACAACTCGTAAGTACAAATACACTGATACCATATATGAAGAGATGTATGATATTTATAACTATGTTTATAATGTTTTAGATTGAGTTGCAATGATGCTGAGGAGAGAGAATCTCGAAAGGTGAACAGAGGATGTCCCAGAATGTCCAAGTGTGCAGGATGCCAGCAATGTGTCTGTTTTGGTTGCGAAATTTGTCGTTTCGAGACTTGTATTTGTCAATCGTGTCTGGAGTTTATATTCAACATGTGAATTCTTATTGGATGCTGGCTTCTGCTGTAAAAATAGACATGTGTTTGGGGGTGTATACATCGACGATAAATTAAAAAATGTATTTAAAATATTTTTTAATTAATTAGATATATTTTGGTAGTCTAATTAGAGTCAAATTATACATATAACATGTATCTAGATCGTATCAGTACTATCAAGAATTATTGACTATTGCATGGAAACGGGTTCATCTTCGAAGTATTTTTCCCTTTTAATATTTTTCAATTGGAGCTTCTCTCATTCATTTTATTTAACATAATGATGCGAATAGGGCATAATGAGTTCTAATATGCAATGCTAGACACTTCCCCTTTCCCGGTCCGAGAAATACATTGTTGGAATTGAGTTGGAACGACAAACAACTCTAGATTCAGGGGCTTTTGCTATAGTTGAACGCGGTGGAAAGAACATTTATGTAGATACAAAACCCTTTTCTCTGGGAATGGAGATACTCAAAGCATTTCTTTAATCCTAGAGCTGCCATATCTCTCAGCATTTAATATTTATTCCTGTATAATATCATTTTTCAATTATTCAACCACTTCATTTTACCAAGTTCAATGTTAGTCAGATTAGTCAACAGTTATATATTTCGATGCAACAACAAAATATTATTTGTAACAAGTAATTTTGTTAATCTGATGTAAGAGATTAGATTGAGTATCCAGATGATTCTATTCCCTCTATAAAAAGCATGTCTTTAAAGTATCAATATCTTAATCTTTTTTAAATAATGTTTTTTCGTATCCGTACTATACCGTGCCAGCATTTTGTATCAATTTATGTGCTACCTATATACTGATCAAAACATTGG
This sequence comes from Lavandula angustifolia, assembly GCA_028984105.1. Classification (NCBI taxonomy): domain Eukaryota; kingdom Viridiplantae; phylum Streptophyta; class Magnoliopsida; order Lamiales; family Lamiaceae; genus Lavandula; species Lavandula angustifolia. The sequence continues at coordinate 16,309,079 of CM054824.1, forward strand.
ATATTTCTGTAATACAAACGAATAGATAATACGGATACCACAATAAAAAAAATAAGCTAACCTTAAAGGTACAAAGCACAGTTACTGCCAGAAAGAGAAGTCTAATCAGAATCTGAAGATGCTTCAGAAAGAGGACTGAGTTTTGTTACCATGTCACAGAGCGTCTCTCCTAGCTCATCTACATCATCTTTTCCGAAGCCCCAACTTCCGAGCAACTCCGCCCCCAGGGCGCCTCGTGCAATGCCCAGCTTACGGAGGTTCTCCAGTCGATTCTGCAGGAATGGCAAGACAGCATTGCTGGAGCGCAGTCTCGCTGCCATAGGGATGGAGTGGACTTCAAGGGACCCTCTCGAGGCTGAACCGGAAACGGGCGTGTTGAGAAGCTCACCGTGTTTGCTAACAAGGTTACCGAATATTGAAGGGAAAGGCAATGGGATGGGGAGAGGGCATTGAGCTACTGAGAGATGAGAGAATTTAGGCCTTTCAATTGCATCTGCATAAGCAGACTGCACTGCTTCTTTGACTTCAGTAACTGAAGCCCTTTTGGATCCTGATATTAATGTAATAAATTAGCATTCATGTTCGAAAAATGGGTCAAATTTCTCAACATTACCTGAAGCAAAAGCTCCATGAATAGTCATACACTCCAAGGCTTGCATATCTTCAAGATCTTGTCCTGTTTCTGGGGTTAGCGGCTGCAAAATCTCCAACAAGGATGGCTGGATTTGGGTACCTAGTTTACTCAGTTTCATATTTCATTAACAGCTATCTAATGCCAAGGTATGGTTAAGAATGAGATAGAAACCAAGATATAGTACCTGCAAAAGCAGGAGGTGGCATAGCAACATCCAAAATAGCAACTATATTCTGGCGAGCCTGTCCAGTTAACATCGTTTGTAGGTCATTTATAGTGAGTGCACCAGATGTGCAGCTGAATTGTGAACTGGGCCCATGTGGCTCCATTCTGAAAGGGAGACTAATCGAATGTAGCGCGGATGCATAAACTGCACTTGTGTGGTAAGGCTTTCGATCTTCCAAATAAAGATACTTGGAGATTTTACCTTTATAATGGGAAAAGATCATACATTTAGTAAACAGTTATCATACAAGTTACAGCCAATTGAACAGAGAGGGTTTAGATACAAATAGGTTTATGTTACATCTTAAAAGTTTACTTTATTTATAAGAGTTGATTATCTTTGATCTGGATATTGCAATGCGATTGTTAGAGTAAAGAGATTGTAGAAGCAATTGTAATTAACAAACGGAATTGAATTACGAAATCAAAAACAAAACTCGAAGCTGAGTCCCACGGAAGATAAATCTTCCGGCCAAGCGCAACTATGCGCCGTTCCAAGGATCCGAGAATTAAACCCTAGATGATCAATCCCTACAAGATTGACCTTATTATATACTAAGATAAAATATGTAAATTAAGTAACTAGGCCTACACACGGCCAGCCCATGACATGGACTAATTATTACTATAAAAATAGTAACCATAAATAAGCCCCACGTCCCTAACAACTCCTCCACCCTTCCAAACAACTTTGTCCTCAAGGTTGAAATCTTTGAGTGGCTAACTGAGAATATCATCGCATTAGCTTCTGGGTCCAAATCCGAACACCCGTTTCCATCCACAACAACATTCCCCTCGCCCTCCAATATAATTTCATCCGCCTCCTCTGGGTCTGATATAATAAGGACCTGAAAGGTTTTGTCTGCGCAACGGTGGGTAGGCGACCACTTCTCGTCACAGCGGAAACACTTTCCCGCGGCCCGCTTGGTGCGTAATCTGCCGCACCGGCCGGGCCTTCCCCGCGTCACCAGTCCTTCCCGTCGAACTCACCGAAGGTGTCGATGCTCTAGCGTTGTCTTTGACGAACCCACTCTTAGAATTCCCGTCCGAAAATCCCGTATTGGACAGCGCCGAAGACGAAGAAGGGAAAACTTGTACAAATTGTCCAGCGGTCTTAGATACAGTCGCTATTCCCGCTCGATGCACTTCCCCGGACCGCGTATGACCAAGCCCTTCCCAAAGTTCAAAAAAGCGTAAATAGGTTCCGAGGCGTTTTCCTTACGAGTCACGAGGCGTAAGCCTCGAGGCGGATCGAGGCGTAAGCCTCGAGGCGGATCGAGGCGTAAAATCGAGGCGTAAATTCTATTTTTTCCCCTAATAAACATATAACACCACAAAAACACAAACACATAAAATCAAGTTTCTTCCAAGTTCAAACCAACAAAAAAACCAATTCACATCAACACAAAGAGTTATAAGTTCTTAAGTCTCAACATCACAAATTAAACATCATCAATCTTCATCATCATTAAAACATTAAATTAGCAATATACTATAATACAAAAAAGTTTAAATTATTAGTTAGTTTAATTTATTAATTAGATATAAAGTACCTCTATTTGCACTTCCAACACTTGAACGAAATTGCAAATAATTACTTAATGCTCATAATTAATTCCAGAATAGCAGGAGAATGCTCATAATTAATTCCACAATACTCAATTTCACAATACTCATAATTAATTGAGAGAAACTCGATTACAATATCACAGCCACATGTTATAAGGGTAAAAAAAACAGAGAATGCAAGTATTGTATCCAGCTGAGAGAAACTCGATTACAATCTCCCGTGAAGTCGCAGCAGCGTGTAATCAACTCACCATAACTAGAAAATCAACTCACCTGATGTGAAGTCGCTGCGGTGGCCGTTTCAGCGACAGCGGCGGCGGTGGTTTCTGGGCGGCAGCGGAGGTTTCACGGTAAATCGTTTTGATTTGGAAGAAAATTGGGTTTTAGTCAATTAGGGTTGAATCGATTTTGATAAATTTTGAAAAATAAACTTATGGGTTGTATGAAATTTGGGCCAATTTGAATTATTTGGTTGAAATTAAAGAATTGGTCAAAGAAAATAGGCCCCAATTTATGGTTCGAACGCCTCAGCCGTCGACTCGAGGCGTACGCCTCGAGGCGCGCCTCGACGGACTGAGGCGGCCTGGCGAAGCGAATTCAACGAGGCGTACGCCTCAGATCTTTTTTCCGGCGCCTCGCTCCGAGGCGGGCCTCGAGGCGTACGCCCCGAGCGCTTTTTAATTCCATGGCCCTCCCAGAATCGTGACTTCCTGCTCAATTTCCTTCGCAAGATGAATAGTGTCCGAAAGAGTCCTCGCATCACGTGACCTAATCTTAAGTCGAATCTCATCCCGCAATCCGTTAAGAAATAAGCCTAAACAATATTTTTCGTCCAATTCCGGCACATGAACCATTCGCGCAATAAACCAAGTGACGTATTCGCCCACCGAATGAGTTTGTCGAGTTTGTACGAGTGTCTCAAACGGATTGGCCAACGGATTCGAGCCAAACATACGTACCATTTCTAATTTGAATCCCGACCACCCCATGGCCGGGCTCGTCGCACGTACCCATTGAAACCACGGCAGGGCGTCTCCTTCCATCGCCACCAACGCCACATCCAAACGATTTGCCTCCGGCGTATTATGCAACTGAAAATACTGCTCGACTCGTGTAAGCCACCCCTCCGCGCCAGTTCCGTCAAACATTGGTAAAGAGACCTGCGGCGTGCCGGAAGTGATGTTGGGCGAACTCGCCGCCGTGTTAGTACCGGCCGACTGCAGACCGTCCGCCGAATGGTGATCCTCCAAACTAGGGTTAGAGGGCGAGCCGCCGTCGGAATCCTCGTTTGATTTGTTCTTCTCCGCCAGCAATCCCGTCAACAAATCGCGAATTGAGGCCATCGAATCTTTCATAGTCGATAACTCCCCCGACAATCGTACATCCATAGCTTTCAATCCCTTCTCCAACTCATCCATCCGTGAATCCATTTGTTGTTGTCTCGTATTGGCCATCCGGCAGGTCGGACCAATTTGTTAGAGTAAAGAGATTGTAGAAGCAATTGTAATTAACAAACGGAATTGAATTACGAAATCAAAAACAAAACTCGAAGTCGAGTCCCACGGAAGATAAATCTTCCGGCCAAGCGCAACTATGCGCCGTTCCAAGGATCCGAGAATTAAACCCTAGATGATCAATCCCTACAAGATTGACCTTATTATATACTAAGATAAAATATGTAAATTAAGTAACTAGGCCTACACACGGCCAGCCCATGACATGGACTAATTATTACTATAAAAATAGAAAACCATAAATAAGCCCCACGTCCCTAACAGCGATGAAGACAATGAACAAACGACAAAAACAAGCCTCTCAAGATGATAGCATGCTTACTTGTACTAAGGGATGGCAGACCAACTGGTACGATCAATTTACAGAAAGCTGATTGCTTTGAAAATGAAACTGCATCATGAAGTTTACGGGCTATTGTCAGCTTGCGGTTGCTGGGACCCAGACACGAGTCAGGACTACGGACAGAGTACAGTAGCACCGGAATGTTTGGGTAATCATCCGCAATATTTTCCAAGAACTCCCCTGCTACACCGGAGAATCCTCCAAAGTCGTCAACAATAAATTGAATTCCCTGTGAAAGTAAAGATACTAGAAATTTTAATGAACATAGAAAGCAGCCAAGTCATATAATGAAATTAGAGTGGTAGTACATTGTAGATTTAAGAGCCAAAATAGCACCCAATTATTAGTTATAGGAACACAATCCGATAACCACTTTCTTAAGTATTATGAAGAAAAATAGAAAGTCGACGCTCCAGATACCAGGCATATTACAAGAAGGAAAAAGTAACGAGATATGTGCAGCAGAACTACCTGAGGAAGGTCACATTCCTCAAGGAAAAAACGAAGCCTCTCATTAACTTCTTCAGCATGTAGACCACCAGAAAATGCATCTCTTCCGATACCATAATTGTTAAAATCTTCAATATCTGTCCATGATCCACATATTTCATACAGACTTTGAGGGTGATAATGAACTTTTGAGAAGTCTGTCCAATACTGAACTTCATTCTCTAGACACTCTACAATGTCCTTATCTTGAACTTCAGAAGCCCTCGAGCTACCCGCATCTGTTTTCTCGTCCCAGTCCAAGCTTTGCAAGAACAAGTTCTTTTGTGAAGTTTGAGTTGTTTGCGTTGTTACAGGACCTGTCCTAAACACATTTAAGCTATTTAATATATGTGCATATAAACTGGACACGAAGAAACATTATATATGCCTTAATTGCATTTTAAGGAATACAAACTAAGCATGGTGCGGTTCCAGAAAGTTAGGTTGAATATTTGTGGTTGGGCATATAAACTGGGATAAAAAAAGCTCTTTCCGGTTTACAGATTGAAAACTAAAAGGCTACATCTTTTGTATTTAAGATAGTGCCAGCATGATGGTAAAGCATTTAAGTATGAGCGGAAAATAGTCTGATGACAGAGATAGAGAACAACCATTTACAAACACAAGTATGATGGTAAAACATTTAAGGCATATGAATGCCAGAGCATGAAGCAAACTTGCATCTTAATTCAAAGAATAAGAAAACATTCTTTGAAAGGAAAATAAAGTCTCACCATGTTAAGTTGTCTACCGGGGTTTTTTGGACCTCTTTGTACAAGGTTCCACGTGAACTCATTGATCCCAAGGACCCTGTTGAGTCAGAGATATTATGCATTATTGTAACTCCTAGAAGATGAACTTATCAAACTCACCATAAATCCAGGTAATTAATTACAGAAGAGAAATTTGACCTACATGATAGCTAAAATTTAACCTACAAAGCTATAAAAGTTGTTAAAGAAGAAGAGCTAAACAAAAGGAAATCACTCAAGCTTGTTTGGAAGGGGCAATTAGTGAACACAAAATTTAACAAAGATAAGGAACATGATATTATTCACCAAAGCTAAATGATCAAGGATACAGATTTGATGACGGAGTAGTAAAGGAACAGAAAACTGCAGGGCTCTTGAAAGTGCCAGTTCGAAAAATGATACACCATTAATTAGGTTGAACATGATGAAATAATTCTTGCACCACCAAATACTTTCCAAGATAAAAATCTTTTAGAGAATTTAGTCAAAAACTAAGTAATTGAATATTTGAATGGCCATTATTACCTTGAAAGCCGACAGAAACCAGCCGAGGCGTGTAAGTAGCAATGCCCTGGACAAGAAAGAAACATAAGAACCGATTGAAACTCTAGCAACTCAGCAAATGCACTAAATCTACAGGAACAATCACCAAGCAAATCAGACTAGTTCCAGATAAAGCAAATTTTGACAGCAAGCATTTGATTGCAAACCAGACCAACCTGCTGAGTTTCACCAACACGATAAAGGGCATCCATGTTAAGGCCATGGCTTTTAAATATCTGATCACTCTCACCGCTATCGGCCAGTCCAAGCAACTCGTCCTTCAAACACACGAAGCACATATAATTATGCCATTGAAAATGCAATCACATAAGACTAAACTACTAACCCCAACAACACTCCCATTAAAAGCATTTCAAGAATCAAGATTAAACCACATGTATGTATAATGGGTTTAATACGTCAAGCACGCAGCATATCAAGAAAAATCAAGAACGTCAAGTATAGACACAACCGAAGCTAGTCAGAGTTTTTTCGTGAAAATATTTGGTACCTGGAAGTTCCAGAAGTGTGAGCCCACAAAATTAGCATAACCCCCAACTTGGATAGTAACGATTTCTCTCATAATTGTGAATTATGTTTCAAGATAAAGAATGCAAAGGAGGACCGCAATCAACAAGAAATCGGTAACCGAAGACTCTGGAGAGAAAGAGCGGCGGTGTTGTGGCTGCGTTGAGAGAATAAAGGAGGAGGGCTTATACCAGTTGAAACTTCCGCCTTTTCTTTACTTACTCTGTAATTACCACCAAACCCTTTGGACGCGTTTGGTTGTCAAGGATTATGTCCCAAGAAAATAATTTGATTTTAAATTATTAAAATTCTGTTTGATAGTATATGGAAAGTAATTTGATTTCAAAATTTTAAAATTTTGTGTTTGGTTCAATTTTAGCAAAAAAACTCGAAAAATAATGAGAATCCTAGAAATAAGAAAAATGGTGTAATAATTATGAATTCTTTTTCCTTGTTTAGAACATATATTCATTTTCCTTGGTACAAGGAAAGTAATTTATTATTATTAGTCTCTCTATCCCGCTATGTGTGGCTCACTTTTCCGAAAGGAGTGTCCCATTATTTATGATCACTTTCCTAATTTGGTAAAAAATTATTATCATATATTCTACTCTATCATTTTCTCTCTCCTACTTTATTATATTATTTTTCCTACTTTATCATCATTTCTCTCATACTCTCTCATTATCTTACTCATTTTCTCTCTCATGCTTTATCATCTACTCTCTCTCTCATACTTTATCATCTACTCTCTTAATTCTCATGCCGAAAAGAACGTGGCCACAAATAACGGGACGGAGGGAGTATTATTATTATTATTAAAAATATAATAATAATTAGTTATTATTGAATAATAATATTATTAATTTATTGTTGTCGAATATTTTAATTTATTTATATATTTTTTATTTATGAACAATAATAACAATTTAATAATAACTATTTTTCTTAAATAATTTTCTTATTATTCTGAAAAATATTATTATTAAAATAAGTGAGTACTTTAATAAGTTTATTATTATTATTATTAAAGATGTTATTAATATTAAAAATGATGTTTTTAACTAATATTTATTATTATTATTAAAAAAGATGTTAATGATATTAAAAAAGATATTTTTAACTAAATATTTTGAATATTTTATTATAAATTATATAATAAAAAATTTATCAATAATAATATTTTCGGTGATTTAATATATTTATAAATAATAATATGACAATTAACAAATAATTGATGATAAATTTATTTTATTCATATTATTAATAACATGATTTTATATTTTCTAGTATCAACCAAACAAGTGCAATTAAATTGCTTTCTTTAGAATCATATTCCACAGAATCAAATTCCTTAGTAATTTTACTTTTCTTAATTATTTTCCTCGCAATCATATTCCACAGAATCATATTCCCTGACAACATTACTTTCCTGACAACCAAACGGGCCCTTGGGGTTTTAAACATAATTACATATTTAAGTGTATTAACAATTTTTAACCTTAAAAACTTATCCTTTTAATAATACAGTAATTTTTTAATATATTTTTCTTATAAACGTTAGTTATTTATATAAGAAAAAAAAAATACTCAGTTTACTATGAGGAAAAACTATTTACAGTTAAACCTCGATAAAGTAATAATCTCGTTAAGATAATAATTTCTTCCGGTCCCGATTTTGGTCAATGCACTAAAATAATGTTCGATAAAGTAATAAACTCGTTAAATGAATATTTTTTCTCGGTCCCAAGATTATTACTTTATCGAGATTTAACTGTAACTCTAGTTAATGTTAATTATTTAAACATAATATGTTTTTAACAACTTTGTTTATCGTTAAAATGAAAACGAACGCATTTATTATAATATATACTAAAATGAAAGAAAATAAAGCCAAGTATTTATGTCCCAAGTAGATACGAGAAGACACTTGAACAAAATCTACTTCTTTATAACTAACAACTCTCAACTTGTTATCTCAAATTTCACATTCAAAATCTGTCTATTCCTATTGCAAAATAATAATTACTCCCGCTTGTCGACCCCAAGGGAGAAACAAGTCCTATAAGTTACCGCATGCATCATTTCAGTGGTCTGAAGCAAAGGTTGATAGGGACATTCTTGTTTAGTGTGAAAGAATTCATCGGCCTTGGCTGGCCTGATTGACAATTTATTGCGTGGAACATTGGCTGAGAAATGCATAGTCAGAACCGTTGTCCATGCAGCTCTTACCAACTGTCACATACATCCTCCCATTCTTTAGCTCATCAGCTTCTTCTTCCAACTGCTTCAATACAACTTTTTTATCGTCATCTTTTGCACTTAGAAATCCCTTCACTAAGGTATCAAGGTTCTCAACAATGCCAGCCTAGGCTAGGGAGGAGATAAAGCATATCAGAATCAGAAACAAAAGTAACACATGCATGATCATATTGGTAACTTAGGCACAGACCTTGGAGGTCAGTTTTCCTTTTGCATCTCGGCTACTTTCTTTTTTTTGCGCCAAGGAACCTTTAGGGAACCAATGGATGGTGGGATACCCAGAAACGTCATACTTACTGCAAATGGTCTTATGTTCATCACAATCAACCTACAATAGAATACATGTAGCTATTGAAATTAAGCAATTATTTTGTTCATAATAAACCAGATGCAGAAGTAGGAGCTTCAGGTTGGTGTTGCACATCCCTTGAGATCAAGATATTAAATAGTTGATAATTGTAATATTAATCTGCAAGATAATTGCTAACCTTTCCAATCAGAACAGATTTTACCTTCTTGAAACTTGCAGCAAGCTTTTCAAACTCAGGGGCAAGCTTCTTACAGTGCCCACACCTTCTTACAAGTTCCTTTTCATAATATGAACTGGATGATGAATGAGACTTGTATACTCTCATATTCCAATTTTCAGACTTGGATGAACGGATCCTGAGAGTCGTGAGAAGAAGATTAGCAAATAGCAATGAGACTAAATAGGGAAATTTACCTTGCATTGTAAGTCTGTCTTTTATACTACTAGTATTTAGTGGTGGACCAAATATCCCAGGAAGAGAAGGCAGCAGAGGAACCCGAAATCGACCCTAATCTGTTGCACCTATGATGGGATTTGGAGGTCGGATCTGTGATCTGGAATTGCTCAGTTACTACGTACACCTAAATCAGAAATGCCATCGAGTAAAGCAATTTTGCACTTGACGTATGGCAGATAGGTGGAGGTGATGTAGCTAGTCTTTTCTTATTCTTTAGCCCATTTCAGCGTTATATGCAGGGGCGGAGATATTAGTGAGCTGCACTAAGCTCCAGCCCAGCCCAAGTCTCGAATAATATCAATATCAGACAGCAAATTTCCAATGTTATACGTGTAGCGGAGTGGTTGAGCACCCTTTTTATTAACAAATAGGCACTGGATCGAATCTTGATTCTTGCATATTTTCTTAATTATTGGCATTTTCCTTTTCTTCTTATTATTCTTTCTTAGCCTTTTTCGTTTTCTTTCTTATTAGTATATATATCTATTATTTTTTATTTTCACTTTCCTTCATTATTCTTATTTTTTACTTATTATCTTATTCTTTTTTAATCCTTTCCTATTTAACCTTTTCGTCATTATTTAGTTCTCATTTTTTTCCTAACTTTTCTTACTTACATCTCTTGTGTTTTCTTAATCGTTTCATATTTTGTATACTTCTCTTTTTATTCGTATTACTTCGGTAGCTCGCAGTGTCTTTGTTATCTTTTAACTAATTTACGTTTTATTTCGATTAATCTCTACTACCCCTTTATTTGTTTATACTTGGATTTATTAATTTATTTTCTCAACTTAAAAAACTCAAAATTTGGACAATACTTTCATTGACATATATCACGTATGTTTAGTTTTTATTTAATTATTGGGTAGTTTACTCATGTGCTTTCAATGTTCAATGTATTTACTTGTGTTTTCAAATTAAGCTTTGAATTTGTTTATAAAATATCTCATATAATTTTTTTAGTTTGTGTAGTGATTATTTTTGTGTTTCTTTCTAATTTCGTATAATTTGTTTTAACATGGTAGTGCTAACTATCTATATTCAGCTTAATATTGAATATTGTAAATTATAAGGATTAATTATTGAAATATTTTGGTATGTAAAGAATAATGTGTCGAAGTGTTTACTTTTCAACCCACCCCACTATCAAATCCTGGCTCCGCCCCTGGTTATACGTCTCTATTTACTTGTAGTTCAATTGTGAGCAATTTGCTTATAGATAGTTGGGGAATATAACAATATAATTACTTCATTTATCAAGTGTTATAGCTACAAGACCAATAATAACTAGCTAAACAAGCCATGCAGCCTAATTCTTCCGCCGCCGGAGGAGGAGGAGGAGGAGAAGAGCATCCTCGGCCACAAAACCCTAGTAAGCCTACCAACCGGCACAGTCATGGCTTTCCAAACCCTAGCTCCTGCGTTTTCCAACAAGGGCGACTGTCGCTTATCCAACGGATATCTAACGGTGTTACTCATCGCCGTCTGCCCCGTGGTTTGCTTCATGTCTTCCTTCAAGGACAGCTTCATGGATTCCGACGGCAAACTGAACTACGGGATCACGACCAGGAAGGGGGTGCTGGTTTTGAACAGGGGTAGCCACGCGGATCTGTCGAGGTTTAGGATGACATGGCGAGACGTGGTTCATGCGACCGTGTCGATGTTGGTGTTGACGTTCGCATTGTGAGATGAGAACGTGCAGAGGTGCTTCCTTCCGTTTGTAGCTGCTTCGGATTTGTATCCGTTGGTGGTGAATTTGCCACTTGCGGCTGGGGTTTTCTCGACCTTCTTCGTCGTCGTCCACTCGTCTGCCCGACTACTCGCCGTGGAATTGGATACTCAGACGTGCCTGCTAAACTGTAAATATACACGTGTACAAAGAATAAAAAATATATACACGTGTTTAAAAAAAATAATATCATGGAAAAATAGAATAGTAAAAATAATATCGATCCCCGTGCCTCTCGCATGCTAAGCGAGGGCTCCACCATCTGAGCTACATCCCCATATTTGATTAAAAGATTACTAAGTTATATATTTATACATACACGAATCTTCTCTTATGCAGTTACTTTAAGCCAAGATTGGTATTGATAAGAAAATTCTGTACAGAAGCACGTGCAACACAAGATTCTTTCACAACGATAGAGATCTTCCTTGCGCATGTATAAGACCAAATCCGTTCTATTTGATTTAAACTAATCTAGTATCATGATAACATCTTTGTTTTCACTTCTTTTTTCTCAGGTTTCATTCGATTTGTTATGGATAGTTTGGACCAATTACCTAATCCTATCTCCGGAACTACAGTTTCGGGTACAGGTACCCTTTTGTTTAAAGGTTGTTCGAGCTTGGCGTGGGTTACTTCAGCACCGTAGCGCCTAGTGCTCGAACATCGGCTTGAGGCTAGGTTTGAGCATTCATCTCAAAACTCAAAATACAAAAAATTGAGTGATTGTCTAAATCATATATGTTTGTTTTATGTGATAGAGGGTAGTACTAAATCATATGGAGAATGGATTGTGAACTCGTAAAACGGTCTCACACAAAACTCCGCATACTAGCTCCGGTCCGGTCTTCACTAGCAAACAGGATGAAATAATTGGAAACATAACGGCAAGAGTGAATCTCAATAGCAAAAAAAACAGTTAGATGCTCAAAAAAGGGTCCCAATATCCAAAACATTTCAACCATTTAATCTTCTCGTCAGCTATATATGTTATTCATATGCTCAATATCTGCTGGAATTAAACAAGAAATAACTCAAAATTCGATTAATCAAACCGACCAAGACAATCCTTTAAAACAGACAACTGCAGCAAAAGGTCCAGTGAAAGCTAGCACCTGAAGTCGATGCCTCTACTTGATATACTGAGAGACCCATTTGAAGCCATCCCCATAACCCATCTTGCGCACGATGCTGCACATGAACACCTCGATTGGACGGACGTTTGAATCAGACAAGTTTACCTTCCCCTTGCCGGTAGTGATGCCTGTCAAACCCAAGTGGTAGGACAACTCGTCTTCAGATGCAGCATAAGGAATATCAATCTTGTTGCCCAATATGAGGAAGGGAACATTAGCCAAAGAGTCGTCAGAAAGAAGAGCATCGAGCTCTTTCTTTGATTCTGCAAATCTCTCCTTGTCGTATGCATCCACTAAGTAAACAACAGCATCCACCTTCACAACCAAGAAATTTGCACACATTAGCTACCACAGGGGGTCCTAAGATTGAGTTTCGAGACATGATATTAAAACCTATTTTAACCAGTCAAGAAAGACAAAATGATTTTTGTAAAGGATGAAATAAAATCACCTATCAATGTTGGTAAGTTTTTCAACTTCTAGCAACGCTTTGAGCTTATAGAAGAAAAACTAAAGGTGTAGTGGCTCAAATTTCTCTACTTATATTCTTCTTAAATTTTCTTCCTTTTTTAAACTTCCTTTTGTGTTATCATTGGGCTTAAATTTTTTACAGTGGTTTTTGGTTTTCAGATTGGAAAGGCCACACAGGTGGAGGCCTGCAGCAACTGGAAATGATTTCTAAATGAAAATCCCACTTTTTACTTCAAGCGGATTCCACGAGTCTAGAACCATCAAACTATTAACATAAGATCATCATATATGGTCTTTCTAAACTAATAACGAATAACAACATCCTTATGAGCAACTAAGAAAAAAATTTGAAATAACAATAAGCACAGAGAAAGTTTCAACTTTTTGTAATGAGAAAAAGCTTGTTGCAGAATAATAATGTTACATATTTCGATCAAACCCAATTCACTTCAGAGAGAACATTCAAAGATATAAACCATTAAAATATCAGAACTCAGGCCTCTATTCTCAGTTAAATTTCACGCTGAATGCAACTAGTGCGCCCGTAAAACATTTACTGCTATAGCGCTGGTAAATGACAAGAAAACTGAATTGAAATGCAAATTTAATAATGGTCAACTGAACAAAGATGCCCTAGTTCAGAAACAAGTTGCTTTGGAAAGGGTCCAGAATTAAACACCAAAAGGCTACAATGTCAAATATTTTGAGAATAAATAATACCCAGAGGATGAAAAGTGGAGAAGCAATTACCTACCAACCCAAATGACTCTGTAAGCATTTACTTACCACAGTAAGCACTACTAGAAGAGTCCACTAAAGAAGACAGATAATGGTAAAAATCATGACGACAAGGAGAATGAAAATGCAGATTGCAACAAGACAAGGATCTACCAAACAACATAGGCCTAAAGGATAAAAATTATACACATTGTAAATCTGGCAATAGAACATGATAGACAGTAAGCAAAAGATCCGAAAAAATAACCATTCATCACTGGGAAGGAGATGGATATAGGTTTCAGAAAGATTATACCTTGGCATAATAATCTTTCCAAACTCTGCGGGCAATCTGATGTCCACCCAAATCGAAGGCCTTAAACTTGATATTCCCAATACTCAGCTCCTCTGAAGTTGGATGCTGAGTTGGCTGATGCTGTACCAGTCTCTGTTCATTTCAAACATCACAATTTTTGTTACGTATAAACTGAGGAAAACAACAAGACTCCTATTTCATAACCTACACTAAATTCTACTTTACGATGTCAGTCTTGGTAATTTACTGAAACATCATCAACATAATTGAAACCTCATATTAGTCAAGAATACTGATATGATATAATTATATCATGGATAATACGCATCAATTACAAAATGCTCCCTTTCGTAAATTATAGTTCAAGAAAACGTCACTCGTGATCTGATCTCTAATCCACCTATTCACCATAATAAGTATTTCGCAGAAACATGATCCGACAAGAACAATATTCATTCCGAATCTCAACGCAAATGCACAAAATCTAGAAGTTCCAAAAAACATAAACACGCATCAAACAAATAAAAAAGAATGGGAATGAAAGAGACCTCGTCTTTCAGCATATGAAGGAGGGTGGTTTTGCCCGCGTTATCAAGCCCTAAAAACAGAATCTTCCCCTCTTTCTGCCATAAACCGAGCGAGGCAAGCACTCCGTAAAACCAGTCGAACAAGAACATTTTGCGATCCTTGCCAAGCAGGAGAGTTCGCAGTGATCGATCGAACTTGGATCGAAGAATCCAACAAATCGATGGTGTCAATCTCTCGGTTGGCTAAACGCCTGGAATCGCGAAAACTGTTGCCCGGTTTCGCTTCTTGTTGTTTTTCCTTGGAGAGAGAAACAATATTATGTGCTGATTCAGTAATTGCTTCTTTTAATTTTCTCTTTTAGGGAATATATCAATTACTATCATAATTAAATATATACTACTAAAAGTTTTTATTATCTCTCTTTTGTCATTTTCAAGTGAGATTTTCTTTTTGAGCATTGCAACAATTACAACAATTATATAAGATCAGATATTATGTTAAACAGGAATGTGGAGTATAATTTTTTCAATCATAAAACGTAATAAGTGTTGCAAATTTGATAGAAAATAGTACATACAGCTAAGTTATGTAAAAGTCAAGTATGAACAGCCATAATGATATTATTATTCATCAGCCGCCATAGACAAACCGAGTTTCTTATATCAACCTTTATACTGTAGATGATTAGCTCCCATCCAATCTATACGTGAAACAAGGCGATCGAGTCGAGTATTTTCAAGTTCAAGGTCGATGGCAGTACGGATACGCATGATAATCCATTTTCACCCATCCCACTCCATGATTGGGAACTTTGCTGAGCATCAAAATGTTCGATTGCTTGATTGAAAGAGTTCATCATTTTTGTTTAATTCTTTCTGCATATGCGATGCTAACAAATTGGAAAGAGTACAACTCCCTATAACATAAAAGACATTTTCTCTAGTAAAATATAGTATAGGTTGCAATACCTGTATACATGTTCCTAAGGTAATGGGATTAGATGCCTCATGTATGAGATCTGCAGCGTGTAATCCAAAAATAGATCTCACCATTGTCAGGCCTGCAAAGAACAATGGATTCAGCCACCCATATTAATTATATGTCATATTCAGAGGAACAGAACAGGCAGCGACATACGGACTTCAAATAAAGTTTGCAAACAATTATAATGAATTACCATTCATACTACTGTAAATAACGTTTTGGAAGACATTAAATTTGGAGGTCTAACCATAGGAACAAAGAGGAAAAACAAGTGACTTAAAACTGGAGAACTTATTCTGAACTGTGCAATACCTTGGCAAGTCCTTCCCCTTCATTCTCATCCAGGGCTTTCATATTCGCTTTCAAACTTGTCTTGCAATGCTTACTTCAAATCCTTCATTCTCAGCTTTTTCTCTAGCTTGAGGCTAACAATGTTTAGTACATATAAGCAGCAGCACTAAAACATAATGTGAAGGAAATACCTCAAATAGCTAAGCATGTAGTACAATTATATTCTTTAGGATTCAAAAAATCAAATGGGCAGCATGACTACAAGCAATTTCAGATGGAATGACATACCTCAGTCAATCCAATCATACTTGATCAACAACTGAAGACCAGTTGGTAACAGAAAGCAATAAATGGCGAGACAAAATTAAATTTTTGAAGTTTCATAAGAACTTCATTACCAGATATTCCTTGTGCACTTGCTGCATGGGCAAGCATCATTTTCCATTAGCATCTACAATGCAATACAAATGAGGAACCTAACAAGCAGGATTTAGGTAAGTAAAAGGCACAAATACCAGATAGCTGAATACTTTTAAAAATCAGAATGAGAAGAGGAACTGCAGACCCACCAATTCCCATTTGCATCAATAACTCTCACGCGCTCATCAACGAGGACAAATCCACATTGTGTTGGAACATTAATCTGCAAGTAAATTTCAGGTGAATTAGCTTTCAAATATAAAATTAATTTTTCTAATAGCTGTTACAATCTCAAGGTCAAGATTCACTAACATTTTCTAAACCAAGCCCTTGAGTTTGAGTAAATGGGCCCCTTCCTGTTGCAATAAGAGCAGCATCTACCTGCAGGTACTCATGCATCTGATTACATACTTTCAAATTGAACAATAACCAAAAAAGGTGGAAAAGATGAAAAAATGAATGGACAAGCTTCGGCACATAACAGCTATCATAGTCCAATTACATCATGTGATAGAACACTCTAAAACAGATTAAAGGGAAGACATGAGGATTTAAACAATTTCAGATAAAAAGATATGCAGTATATGATATGAAATATAAGTTTGCTTCACTGTATCTCTCAGCTTAACAAATAGCTAATAGAGTTGTAATAACGACCCAACTTGAACTGAGTTGAACAGTAACTAAGCAATATCAAGTGCGTACGGCAATAATATTCTATAAGAGTTTTACCTCCAAAGTATCTTTTTGGTTTTCCATCCTTGGCAGGAGTGATCTGGACTAGGGGACAAGGGCAAATTCATAAAATTGGGCATGGACATTTTTTTTTAATTTCTTAGCAATAGAAAGTAAATTTGACTAGTAAGCACCTTGCGAGCAAATACACCAGAATCCATCTTGCGAGGATTGATGAGAACACGCTGAGCTAATTTCCCAATTTCAGGATCAAAGCCGGGCATGAGTTGATCTAATGCTTCAATAAAAGTAACCTGTGCAGTTCAGCAGCAGTGAGATCAAAGTTCTCACCAGATGCTATTGACCTTAGTGCAGTTGTAAAAGAGACTGCCGTAGGTACAGAATATGATGAGCAATGGTGGTAAAGGGAAGTAGGATAACTAAGATGAGGAAAAATAGGTTTCTGTTACTGTAACCAAAAATACTTCTTTGGTGATATGAATATTCAAGAAACTAAATACCATGGAAGAATAAAATACCCCACCTCACTTCCAAGTGCTATATACACATCACTGAACTCAAGCCCAATTGAAGAGCATGGTCGCTAGTAATTACCGTTTTACCTGCAGATCACAACATATCATCATATATGATCCTAAGAGAAGTGAAACAGAGAAATACTTGAAGCAAATAGCTTAAAAGTTAGGATAAGAGAAAGCAGATAAGCAGCTACCATCAACTTCAATTCCCTTGGGCACTAAAGGGACAGAACCAGTAGCAATTATTATGTTTTTTGCAGTTGTAGTCTGTCTAGTCTCCAGAATCTCCTTTTCCAAATTTCAACTTTTGTGGACCCTGAATATGTTGAAGTATGCTCATGTTAAAGAAGAACATCCAATATAGTTTATCTAGAGTTGTAAGATACATATAATTCTCAGATTTGAAGATGTGGACTCACCTGAATTGTGCCAACACCTGTCAATATATCGACACCAAGAGCTCTCATTGAGTTAGTCAAGTTGCCTCTGATCTTTGAGGTCAAGTTGTTTGCATGATCAGCAACTCTCTGACTGTCATATCTGTGACGACCCGTTTTTAAATAACAAATTTATCTTTTATAAAGAAAATACCAATAAGCATTTAGGAAAAACCTTGCGGGAAATTTACTTATACAAATCCAAATGTAGCTTTAAAATAAGACTTGAGCAGCGGAAATATAAATAAGACAAGATTTTATCCAAAAGTAGAGTACGAAGAAAAATCTTTAAAAATAAAATACGAGTGCGTCATTCGATCCTCCACACGCCTCCGAGCTCAATTTCCTGAAATGATAAGTGAGGGGTGAGTATACATAGTACACTCAATGTGGGACATATGCTATGATTATCCAAACTGATATAACCGCGTCCAATGTAAGTAATTCGCATCATAAATGACGTTACCACAAAGGCAACCCATGACATCACCACAAAGGCGGAACATGATAAGTTATTGTGCACAACCGTGAGGTTAAAATGAAGGATAATTATAAAGCCAATCCCGGAACATCGTAATGTTAAAATGAAGGATGACTAAATAATAAATCCAAGAACACTCACAAGAGGTTAAAATGAAGGATAACTAGATAGCCAATCCCGGAACATATGAAATGTTAAAATGAAGGATGACCACTAATAAATCCCGGAACCATGTCATAATGAACATCAAATAATACATGTATGTAATCACATCAATAAGGATAATCATAAATCCACAGCATAAGTAAGAGTCCACACACCTTGATTCCATTGCAAATGACTTGAATAATAATAAGATAATTTAATATCTTAGTCGCCCACACCTAAATATTCAATACAAATACGAATAATGAATAACTATTCATACAAAATAAAATGTATGATAATTCCATAAGCTATATAGTATCCTCTGATCGAAATTTCCTAATTACTATCTTAGATGTCGTGCCGAAAGAGCCCTAAACTCAAATCAGATCCTAACAATATATACGAATAAACTGCTGATATGATCGATTTCGACCTACTGTCCTTAATCTATACGTTTGAGGAACTAAACATACTCTAAAAATTCTAAGATTTAAAATATATCTAGGGAACATATGTAGGAACATCATATCAAAATTTCAAGTTATTTGGATAAATGATGACTTCAGAAAATACAGAATACTTTCCCAAAAATCCAAATACGAAAACTGCATTTTCGAACTGAACACCTGAACATTTTCATTAAACTGATTTTGTACGAGTACACTAAAAATACAAAATAAATATTTTGACAAACCTCTACGAGTGTAGAATATTTAGGAAAAAGAATCAAGTCAAAACCATTTGTGAGGAGTGAGATATAAATGTTTTACTAAGCCCTATCCCGAAGGCATGATTTTTCGACAGCATAAAAGTGAAAATTCTTTAAAAATATAAATAATCGTCCAAAAATTACCAAAATTTGAAGAGAGCTTAAAAACATCATAAAGTTTTTCTCTGTAATTTTTATAGAATTTTCAACTAACAAATGATCGAGTAATTGGCTTTGGAAATTCGGCAGAAGAAAATAATGGCATGACAAATTCTAGTGTTCATGCAACTTAAATATTTCTTGTTGTATTATATCTATATCTACACAAACTCCTAAGTTCAGACCGAAAAATAGGTCCACTACACAATTATCCGTTTCAATAATCAAAACAAATTATACATTCATTATCTAACGATCCGTTTTCCAAATACAAGATTTAAATATCTATTTCTAACCCAAAAACCATGGTAATAAAATAAATCGTCAAATTTTCTACTAATTTAAATCTCATATGAATATGCATGCTCATGAAAATTTTAGATGCATAATCTACTAAATAAAATAGATTAAATAAATAAAATAAACATTTACCTCAAATGCAATAACAATTTGGATACTCCACAAGAGATATTAATCTAAATATTTGAGAGAGTCTTCACAAATGATTTGAGAAAAGAAATATGAGATGTGGGTGCTAAGTTTTACTTTTAAACAAAACTCTCCAATATGTTACAAATCAACACATTAAAAAATCAATCAATCACCTTAATAAATTAATACATAATCAATATGTTACAAATCAATACATTAAAAAGAATAATTTTATTTAATGAAAAATCAATCACCTTAATTAATAGTATTTATGTATAATTTATTTAAATGCAAAATAAATCAACATAATTAGTGCACAATTTCTTTAATGCAAAATAAATCAACATAATAAATAATATTTATGCACAATTTCTTTAATGCAAAATAAATCACCTTAATAAATATTTATGCATAATATATATATTCCAAAAAATGAAAATATGAAATGCATACTCAATATGATACATTTTTTTTTAAAATAATAATAATAATAATAATAATAATAAAATCACTTTATAATATAACCACTTTTGGACGGGTTGTGACATACCTACCCCCTTAAAGAAATTTCGTCCTCGAAATTGAACTTACTTGATGCTAAGTTGGGGTAACGAGCCAAGATTTCTTCCTCACGCTCCCATGTCGCTTCGTCTGGTCCATGCCTAGTCCATTGAACTTTGAGTAAAGGTATCTGCCGATTTCTTAAGGTGTGAATTTTTCTATCTAGAATAGCGCTAGGCTCCTCTTCATAAGTGAGATCCTTGCCAACATGAATGTTATCATAATGAACAACGTGGCTCGGATCATGCAAGTACTTCCGTAGCATAGCCACATGAAACACATCGTGAACAGAAGACAACTCCGGAGGTAGTGCCAAACGATATGCTACATCACCAATATATTTCAAGATCTCAAATGGACCAATAAAACGAGGTCTCAATTTTCCTTTCTTTCCAAATCTTAACACTCCTTTCATAGGTGCCACCTTGAGAAAAACTTTGTCTCCAACCTCGAAAGATAAATCTCTTCGTCTTCGGTCAGCATATGACTTTTGTCTATCTTGTGCCACCTTAATCCTTTCTCTAATTTTCTTAACTACTTCCACAGTCTTCTCCACAAGTTCCGGACCCAAAATCTTTCTTTCGCCTACCTCATCCCAATATAATGGCGATCTTCATTTTCTCCCGTATAATGCCTCAAACGGTGCCATGCCAATGGACGTATGAAAACTGTTGTTATAAGCAAACTCAACTAAAGGTAGGTGAGACTCCCAATTACCTCCAATGTCTAGCACAGAAGACCTCAACATATCCTCTAAAGTTTGTATATTTCTTTCTGATTGCCCATCTGTTTGAGGATGATAAGCCGTTGAAAATTTCAGCTTAGTTCCCATAGCTTTTTGAAAACTATCCCAAAATTTTGAAGTAAACCTCGGGTCTCTATCTGACACTATAGATACAGGCACTCCATGCAACCTTAGGATCTCCTTAATATATAATTGAGCAAATTGATCCATCGAAAAAGTTATTTTCACGGGAAGAAAATGAGCCGATTTAGTGAGCCTATCAACAATAACCCATATAGCATCATGTCCACGAAATGTCTTAGGAAAACTTACAACAAAATCCATCGTAATGTGTTCCCATTTCCACTCTGGTATGTCCAACGAGTTTAGTAATCCCGCCGGTCTTTGATGTTCAGCCTTAACTTGTTGACACGTCATACACCTCTCCACATACTCGCTCATCGACCTCTTCATCCCTCGCCACCAAAATAATTGTCGTAAATCTCGGTACATCTTAGTGCTTGCCAGGGATGTGCCGTATATGTCGTACAAATGTGCCTCATCAAAAATCTCTCTCAACAACTCTTTATTTTTAGGCACACATATTCTTCCTTCAAACAAGTAGTGTGCCATCTTGAGACAACGTAAAACTCCCAAAGATCCTTTCCCACTTCTCGCCTTCTTCATCTTTTGTAAGAATCCATCACTCTCTTGGGCTTCCTTGATTCGATCTCGCAATGTGGGTTGTAGTACCATTGCCGTCAAAATAGCCTTTATAGTATTAGGAGTCACTACTTTAAGACTCAATCTCTCGAACTCCTTCACGAATGACTCTTGTTGAGTGATCATCATTGCCATTTGTCCGCTTCTTTTTCGGCTAAGAGCATCAGCTACCACATTAGCTCTTCCTGGATGATAAAGTATTGTGCAATCAAAATCCTTCACAAGTTCCAACCACCGCCTTTGCCTCATGTTAAGCTCTTTTTGTGTAAAGAAGTATTTCAAACTTTGATGATCCGTGAAAATCTCGCACTTACTTCCATACAAGTAATGCCTCCAAATTTTTAATGCGTGAACCACAGCTGCTAACTCCAAATCATGAGTAGGGTAATTATGCTCATGTGTCTTCAATTGCCTTGATGCATACGCAATAACTTTTCCATTCTGCATTAATACACAACCAAAACCTTGTTTTGATGCATCCGTGTAAATGACAAAGTTGTTGGATCTATCAGGTATAGTTAACACAGGTGCTGTCGTTAACCTCCTTTTCAATTCTTGAAAACTTTCCTCGCATTTCTAGGACCACTTAAATTCCACTCCTTTCCTCGTTAGTTGTGTCATTGGACCAGCGATTTTCGAAAATCCCTCAATGAATTACGGTAATATCCAGCGAGACCAAGAAAACTTCTTACCTCACTTACATTTGTGGGTATTTTCCAATTATTTACAGCTTCCACCTTAGAAGGATCAACTTCAATTCCTTGAGCAGTGACCACGTGTCCCAAAAATGTCACACGATCCAACCAAAATTCACATTTCTTAAACTTGGCATATAGTTTCTCTTTTACGAGGGTCTCCAACACAACTGGAGATGTTCTTCATGTTTGTTTCGCGTCCTTTGAGTAGATTAAGATATCATCAATGAATACTATGACAAACTTGTCCAAAAATGGATGAAATACTCTGTTCATCAAATCCATCAAAACAGCGGGCGCATTGGTCACACCAAATGGCATTACCACAAATTCGTAGTGACCATACCTTGTTCGAAAAGCCGTTTTCGGTATGTCACTCTCACGAACTTTAAGTTGATGATAACCCGACCTTAAATCAATCTTGGAGAAAACACCTGCTCCCCTTAATTGATCGAAAAGATCCTCTATCCTCGGCAAAGGATATTTATTCTTAATTGTGAGTCGATTTAATTCACGATAATCTATGCACATTCGCATCGTTCCATCCTTCTTTTTAACAAAAAGAACTGGAGCTCCCCAAGGCGATACACTTGGGCGAATGTACCCTTGATTTACAAGTTCTTGTAGTTGCATCTTCAATTCTTCTAATTCCTTGGGAGCTAATCTGTAGGGAGCCTTTGATACCGGTGCGGCACCGGGTACTAAATCAATCGTGAATTCCACTTGCCTATTAGGTGGAATTCCAGGCAGTTCTTCGGGAAACACGTCGAGATAATGTTGCACGACCGGTACATTTTCGATTGTTGGATCTTCCTTCTTATCTGCTATAATGTTCACCAAATATCCTTGACAATCATCTCTCTTCACATCTTCACAATCTTCATAGCTGATAAAATCGTAGGCGCACTTCTAATCCTCGTTCCATGAAATATAAGTTCTTTTTCTCCTGGCTGTTGAAACACGATCTTCCTCTCGTGACAGTTGATCAACGTGTAATTACAGCTCAACCAGTCCATGCCCAAGATAATGCCAAAATCCCTCATTTCTAAGCGGTATAAGTCAGCTACTAATTCTTTCTCACCAAAGTTCAACTTAAAGCTTCTAGCTACTTGACCAGTTCAAATAAATTTTCCCGAAGGAATACTTACATTCAGCATAAAGTTTTCAATCTCACAATGGATCTCTTAACACTAATTGGGCGACTAAGTTCATATAGAAATAAGGCAGTCAATCAAATTGCTTGAAATGTAACCAATAACAATGAATCTAAAACTTACATTAGAACTGGAGCGTGTAGCGACCGAATGACTCTTGAAATATTTTAGATGGAAAACACTTGAAATATTTTAGATTGAAAAACATTTGTATACATAAAATAAGATTTTTTTTTCGAGTCTACAGGAAGGTAAACCCGCTCTGATACCACTTGTGACGACCCGTTTTTAAATAACAAATTTATCTTTTATAAAGAAAATACCAATAAGCATTTAGGAAAAACCTTGCGGGAAATTTACTTATACAAATCCAAATGTAGCTTTAAAATAAGACTTGAGCAGCGGAAATATAAATAAGACAAGATTTTATCCAAAAGTAGAGTACGAAAAAAAATCTTTAAAAATAAAATACGAGTGCGTCATTCGATCCTCCACACGCCTCCGAGCTCAATTTCCTGAAATGATAAGTGAGGGGTGAGTATACATAGTACACTCAATGTGGGACATATGCTATGATTATCCAAACTGATATAACCGCGTCCAATGTAAATAATTCGCATCATAAATGACGTTACCACAAAGGCAACCCATGACATCACCACAAAGGCGGAACATGATAAGTTATTGTGCACAACCGTGAGGTTAAAATGAAGGATAATTATAAAGCCAATCCCGGAACATCGTAATGTTAAAATGAAGGATGACTAAATAATAAATCCAAGAACACTCACGAGAGGTTAAAATGAAGGATAACTAGATAGCCAATCCCGGAACATATGAAATGTTAAAATGAAGGATGACCACTAATAAATCCCGGAACCATGTCATAATGAACATCAAATAATACATGTCTGTAATCACATCAATAAGGATAATCATAAATCCACAGCATAAGTAAGAGTCCACACACCTTGATTCCATTGCAAATGACTTGAATAATAATAAGATAATTTAATATCTTAGTCGCCCACACCTAAATATTCAATACAAATACGAATAATGAATAACTATTCATACAAAATAAAATGTATGATAATTCCATAAGCTATATAGTATCCTCTGATCGAAATTTCCTAATTACTATCTTAGATGTCGTGCCGAAAGAGCCCTAAACTCAAATCAGATCCTAACAATATATACGAATAAACTGCTGATATGATCGATTTCGACCTACTGTCCTTAATCTATACGTTTGAGGAACTAAACATACTCTAAAAATTCTAAGATTTAAAATATATCTAGGGAACATATGTAGGAACATCATATCAAAATTTCAAGTTATTTGGATAAATGATGACTTCAGAAAATACAGAATACTTTCCCAAAAATCCAAATACGAAAACTGCATTTTCGAACTGAACACCTGAACATTTTCATTAAACTGATTTTGTACGAGTACACTAAAAATACAAAATAAATATTTTGAAAAACCTCTACGAGTGTAGAATATTTAGGAAAAAGAATCAAGTCAAAACCATTTGTGAGGAGTGAGATATAAATGTTTTACTAAGCCCTATCCCGAAGGCATGATTTTTCGACAGCATAAAAGTGAAAATTCTTTAAAAATATAAATAATCGTCCAAAAATTACCAAAATTTGAAGAGAGCTTAAAAACATCATAAAGTTTTTCTCTGTAATTTTTATCGAATTTTTCAACTAACAAATGATCGAGTAATTGGCTTTGGAAATTCGGCAGAAGAAAATAATGGCATGACAAATTCTAGTGTTCATGCAACTTAAATATTTCTTGTTGTATTATATCTATATCTATACAAACTCCTAAGTTCAGACCGAAAAATAGGTCCACTACACAATTATTCGTTTCAATAATCAAAACAAATTATACATTCATTATCTAACGATCCGTTTTCCAAATACAAGATTTAAATATCTATTTCTAACCCAAAAACCATGGTAATAAAATAAATCGTCAAATTTTCTACTAATTTAAATCTCATATGAATATGCATGCTCATGAAAATTTTAGATGCATAATCTACTAAATAAAATAGATTAAATAAATAAAATAAACATTTACCTCAAATGCAATAACAATTTGGATACTCCACAAGAGATATTAATCTAAATATTTGAGAGAGTCTTCACAAATGATTTGAGAAATGAAATATGAGATGTGGGTGCTAAGTTTTACTTTTAAACAAAACTCTCCAATATGTTACAAATCAACACATTAAAAAATCAATCAATCACCTTAATAAATTAATACATAATCAATATGTTACAAATCAATACATTAAAAAGAATAATTTTATTTAATGAAAAATCAATCACCTTAATTAATAGTATTTATGTATAATTTATTTAAATGCAAAATAAATCAACATAATTAGTGCACAATTTCTTTAATGCAAAATAAATCAACATAATAAATAATATTTATGCACAATTTCTTTAATGCAAAATAAATCACCTTAATAAATATTTATGCATAATATATATATTCCAAAAAATGAAAATATGAAATGCATACTCAATATGATACATTTTTTTTAAAATAATAATAATAATAATAATAAAATCACTTTATAATATAACCACTTTTGGACGGGTTGTGACAATATCCAGCCGCTGCAACCTATCATTATGACATATTGATGATCAGTAAGTTCATGACCATGATTCAGCAATAAGAAAACCAAAGATCCAGTATTAACTATTGAACTATATATTGACAAGGAAGCTAGAATTTTTACTAAAGATGCAATCAAACATTATTCATATGCTGTTCATTTTTACTAGAATTTTTACTAAAGATGCACTTCAGTATTCACAGGAGGGAAATACCTGCAAACGAAAGACTTCATATGCTGTTCATTTTGAAGCTCTCGCATGCGACCACTGACAGCAAGAAGTGCTTTAGAAGGAACACGGTGCCTGCTAACACATGTTCCTCCAACTACATCCCCTTCAATGATTGCAGTTTTCAAGCCCTGCGGCTCATATAAATTCAAGATGATTGTCCAGTAAATAGAAAACCACAGCGATGTGACTTCACAGTAACGATACAAAACAACAAAAGAAATCACCATATTCAAGATGACATGTATACTTAATTTGTTTGAGATGGAACTTCACAAAAAAGATAGAATACCTCTTCACTTATTGAAGACCAGGTAATTATTATCGAAAGACATTAGTTGATCACTCATTCTCTTGATCTCAAACGACATTGCAAATATGCTAAAATTTAACGGTAAAGAATCTAAAACTAACTGCCTAATGTCGCAATTAACTAACTCTACCTTCTGAACGCGGCATGAAGCGTCCGCCAACTCCTGCTCCAGTAATCTCGAGATCGTAGTCGAAAGCCGTCGAAGATGGCGTGCTGTAGCCTTCCAGTGCCGCGAAAACTCTGTTCAAGCGAGCCAATCGCAGAGACTCCGCATCATAAGAGGCGCCGACGCCTAATGCCTCTCTCCGGAGACCAGAGAAGCGGAGCGAGCGCGGCGCGGGAAAGCAAGCGTTGTCGGTGGTGGTTGATCGGACGATCGACGACTGCGGAGAAAGGGAGATAGAACGCATCTTCCAGAATGAGAAGTACGCGCAATGTGGATTGTGGAGGAGTGGATCGTCGAGAGTTCAGTTCCGTTTAAGGGTGGCGGACTTAACTAAGACAAAGAAACCGTTGGTTTTACGTTCAACTCTGATCAAACCTTTTATAGTCACTTTACTAAAAATACCCCCATCAAACTTTAAATCTTAAAAATAAAATTGAACGTTAATTTCGTGTCTTAATATATAATATACATAGAAAGTAGTATATTATTAAATAACACATGTTACCAATAAAAGAGAAAACTTCCAAACAATATGCTTTATAAGATCGACAGCAAAATTTTACTGGCCATCATCATCATCTTTGTCCAAAGAGGCCGATAGAAAGCTCAAGATAAATCCATCAAGATCCCCTTCTAGTACAGAATCCGGATCCGAAACCTCATACTCCGTCCGGTGATCCTTCACCATTCTATAAGGCTGCCGAAAACAACAGATCATGATCAGATACACACATTTTTCGATCTTAATCGGAGTCATCGAAATGCTTACGTGGAGCACGTAGGACCGTATCTGGCTGCCGAAGTTTATATCCGTGAGGGACTGCGTGTGCTCCGCGTTTATCTGAGCTTGCCGCTGCATCTCCAGCTGGTCGAGGCGAGACTGGAGGACCGACATGGCAGAAGCTCTGTTCTGATGCTGCGACCTGTGTTTTTAACAAGATATGATTTTAATTTTGGTTTTACTTAAAATGGTTGAGAAGCACAGTACTGCATTTGAAATGATTAGGGTTTGTATTACCTTTCGTTTTGACAAGAGGCGGTTACTCCGGTAGGAATGTGAGTGATCCGTACAGCACTCTCGGTCGTATTCACGTGCTGACCACCGGCTCCTCCAGCTCGAAAACGCTCGATCTTCAGATCGGAATCGTTGATTTGGACGTGGGAGAAATCGTCACCTAGGATTGGGATTACAGCTACGGAAGCAAATGAGGTGTGTCTGCGCTTGTTGCTGTCAAACGGGGAGATACGCACCAGACGATGTGCCCCGACTTCTGCTTTGGCATATCCATATGCGTAATCTCCGTCGACCTTGATTGTGGCTCGCTGAAAGCTCAAATCGAACAAGCTTAGATTTTGTTACAGTAAAAGCTCCTTTTCTCGCGATCGATAAACAAGAAGCATTTTAAGAGGACGTGTACCTTGATGCCTACAATTTCACCAGCCGTTTCATCGACAACAGTAACACCAAAATGCCGTCTTTCAGCCCACTTTTTATACATCTGCATGATCATTAAAGCCCAGTCCATGCTCTCAGTACCACCAGCTCCAGCTTGAACCTAGAGTTGGAAGAAAATGCGGTTTCAAAAGCTTTAACATCAGGATGCACTAAAATGAAGTTCGCAGGATGAAAAAAAGTAAAACTCAAAACATCTAAGAGAAAGTTAAAAAAAACAAGCAAAGGGTGAATATCAAGAACAATCACAAAGTAATTATGTAATATGAGCAATCCCATTGTCCAATTATACGTTTTATCTATCTAAAAAAATGAACTAGGTATATGTTAAAGATGATGCTAGGTTGGATATCCTCATATTTACAACAAGATCAAAGAAAGTAAATAACTCATAAGAAGATTGCAAACAGTTCACATCTTCACCTCTATGAAGCAAGAGCAAGGGTCGTGCTCCCCAGATAACAAAGCTTCAAGCTCTTTTTCTTTGATGTTCTTTCTCAGGGAAAGTAGAGCATTCAAAGACTCCTATAGTTAAGAGAATAATTTATTAGGTTAGAGCATGCAAAAAAAAAGAGACAAAAGCTAAGTCACACTCACATATTGGTGTCATCCCTATGACTGCAGCCGGATAGACGGTTATTTTACCGAAATCAAGTTTGATACTGACATCCATAAGTAGGTTCTTATGAAAGCTATAAGGATTTAAAGAAATGGTCGATGACTCGAGTCTACATTATCAGTTTATACTGTTCTTACCCTACTAGAATTAAACAATCGAGTCGACATGATACAATGGAAACCATATAATGTATCCCTCTCAAGCTGGCATGCAGAACCCACAGGTTTCTGATTCTGCATAATTAACAATTTCATCCCACATCAGGCTTATTTAACTGCCTTATCACAATGAGGAAACCAAAATCACTGGATAGCACTCTCCCTCACCATTGACTAATCATAAGATGATTAAGGTAATTGTGGAAGGCAGGAAAAATCCTATAATTTGTATAGCAAGTGAACAGATTATGATGGTGTACTTTTCTGCTAGAATAGAAGTAACGCAAAGCAATAAAGAAACAAATACGTGCCTAGAAGGAGAAAAATTGAGATCCCACCGATTCCAATTCTGCATCATTTTCCTCACGAGCAAGCTTGATCATATCAATATGTTCTAATAGTTCTTGCTCAAAACCACTAAGGCCCCGTTTGGTTAGGGTGAAGGAATGGAATGAGGAATCAAATGGAATGAATCATTCCATTCTCGGTGTTTGGTTCGTTAAATTTCGAAAAGGAATGGAATCGGAAACCCCTCTTCATCCCCCTCTTGGGGACTTTCCTCAAACCCCTCAAAATTGAGGGGTTGAGATTTTCATTCCCCCCACTCTCTCCTCACTCCCATTACTTCTTCTTCCCCAAAAATCTTCCTCCAAAAACCTTCTTCAAAATTTCTTCCCCCAAAAATCTTCCTCCAAAATTCGTCACCGTGCCCGCTCACCCGCCGCCGCGCCGTCTCGCCCGCCGTCGCCGCGCGCCGTCTCGCCGCCGCGTGCTCGCGCCTGCTCGCCGCCGCGCGCTCGCGCCCGCCGCTCGCCCATTACTACTGTAAGATTACTATCTTAAAATTATTTCATCTCTTTATGCTCTTTCTGCAAGATTTGAGGAGGAGATGGTATGGATTGTGAAATTATGTCTTCTTTCTGTAAGATTACTATCTTAAAATTATTTCACCTCTTTATGCTGTTTCTGCAAGATTTGAGGAGGAGATGGTATGGATTGTGAAATTATGTCTTCTTTCTGCAAGATTACTATAAGATATTGTTGTTGACTTGTTGACTTTTGGAGTTCACACTTTTGATAAAAGAACACACAGAAACTTATTTGTTATAGAACAGAATTGGAGTTCACACTTTTTTGCTGACTTGCTGACTTGCGGATAAATAGCTTTGGTTCATATTGTTGTTGGTTGCTGGATAATTAAAAAAATAGTTCATTTCATTCCTTACGTTAAACCAAATAGGGAATGAAATCAAGTTCATTCCTTCAGCAAACCAAACAGGTGATTCAGATATCATTCCTTTCATTCCATTCCTTCAGGTTTGATTCCTGATTCCGATTCCATTCCTTTCTGTGAACCAAAGGGGGCCTAACTTCTTTCATTTTGCCCATAATTGAGCCATACTCACGGCTTATCTTTCCTGCATGCGTAGTGTCATCCCACAAATCTGGCTTATTCAACTCTGCTGATAACGTCTCTAGTTTAGGTATCAATTTTTTCCACTGTCACCCGAAAAACAAAGATAATATCAGTGTCCTATGGAAACAACAATAAACTGAAAGGCATAACAAAAAACCAATTACAAATATAGGCATCAGCCTCGTTAAATTACTTTGGAAACTCGCAAATTTTTATTGCACCACCCTAAACAATCAAAGCAAGAAGTTTTGCCCTAATTATGGTGAAAATTGTTTCAAACTTATTGCACCACCCTAAACACCACCTCACATTACGTTGACATAGACGAACATCAGAGCTTAATTGTACCACAAGGGCAAAGCAACATCTTGCTCATTACAGGAAATTTAACATAACAAACAACCTATTAACTAATCGCAATTTACACGGACTGGAAAGTCGGCCAATTAGACACAAAACCAGAACAACAATGAAAAGTATCATCTATTCAATGCAAAAGTACAATTAAATCACTAACATACCCTCAGACGTTTCTTGATAAGATGAATGGACTGAGCAATTGAAGCCGCGTGACTCTTCCAATCACTCTCATTTTCATCAAGAATCAACCAATTATTTGCAATGATTCCTTCCACTGTCAGCCCATCAGAAGTGGATGACTCGGCTGCAGCCTGTACGCTCATAAATCGCATATAATTCGAACCAAACGGGTCTCTCCATCTCCCGTAAAGTGGTGAAGATAAACTATAATCTTTCTTGGGTAGAAACGCACAACTAGGCGCTAAAACCGTGTGTCCGGAAGCGGGGTAAGAAGAAAAGTGAGATTGTTGTTCAGAGAAAGAAGACGATAAGCAATTCAAGAAACGAGCCTTGACGATTGGATCGCGAAGTGGGTTTTTAGAGCATAATCTTTGGTGTATCATAGACGACATCTTTTTCGAATAATATTAATGTGATTGTTCATAATTGGGTGTTCAATCTGGGGTGCGATGCAGGTTCAAGAAGGGTTTATGGAAGTGCATAAACGACGGCGTATTACCGCGTTTGAGTACTGGACTTTTCTTTAGTGCAATTTTAAAAATTCTAAATATAAAAATAAAAGTTCTCATTTTCTCCGATTGATGAAATACGTAAAACTCCCAATTTTCTTGAGTCTGTACCATGTCTTCCAAATTTCCTTTACCCGGTTCGATGGTTCGCCTCCGCCGGCTCAGCTTTCAACTATCTCTCCGACTACACTCGTCCGCTGCCGAAACCCCTCTGACCACCGACTCGGATTTCCAATCCCAAATTTCATCGCTCATCTCCCGCCAAAATTGGAAGATGCTCAGACCCATTATTGAAACCTCCAGTTCCACCCACGTCGATTTCTTCGACAAGCTGCTCCGCTTCAACAATTTCAACTCCGACCTCATCATATCCTTCTTCAAATGGTCGCAGGAGAGATGCAAGGTCGCCTACTCTACCGAGAACCAGTGGGGATCTTCTTCTTCTGCCCAGTGGGTATCCCACTACATGTCCCACCAATAAGGTGGGGACATGTGTGATTAGGGGTGTAACGGTTCAGTTTGGTTCGGTTTTGTACGTATTTTAGGAACCGAACCGAACACATAGAAATGGTTCGATTCGGTTCGGTTCGATGTGTTTCAAAATATCGGAATCGAACCGAACCGTTTATAAATGGTTTGGTTCGGTTCATCAGTTCATCTTTTTATTTTTTAAATCCTAAATAATGCAAAAATAATAGTTTATAGGATGTCACTCATTCCGAACTCATAAGTATAGAGTTGTTACTCCGTTCTCTTCCTTTGTATAGATTAGAATTGATTTTAATTTAAATCTAATATCTAAATCCAACGATATTCTCATATAAGAAAGACAAATATTAAATAAAAAAAATTAAAATACAGGACATTGGTTCGGTTCGGTTGAACCGTTCAAAAATTCTTGAAACCGCGAACCGAACCGAATATAAACGGTTCCTAAAAAAATAAACCGAACCAAACCGCGAAACCGCGCCGAACCACATTTTTCGGTTTGGTTCGGTTCGGTCCGATCGATTTCGCGGTTCGGAGCGGAACCACTTACACCCCTATGTGTGATGTTGTGATAAAAAGGTGGCCCACCAATGCACGCATGGCATCGCGTGGTGGTCCACCAAAAACTGGGGCAGAGGATCCCCTAGCACCGAGAACTACGTAAAACTCTTTATTTTGCTAGCGAACGAAAAGAAGTACCCTAAGATTCGGTCTTTACTGCATTTATATTTGAAGAAGGCAGAGTCCGTCTCAATTTCAACTTTTTGTAACTCCCTCTTGACAGTCAGTGACAATGTGTGTGCGTGTTAGAATTTTAATAATGAAAATTAGATTATTAAATTAATTAATATATAATTAATTTAAACGATGTGTGCGTTAGTTCATGAGATTTATGGGAAGAATTGACGTTGATTCCTAGATGAATGAACACTTTACTTCATGGAATAAACACATTGTTTCATAAATTAAATGATGAATGAATGTGTTGATTCATGAAGGGATATGTTGGTTCGTACAAAGAGGTACTTGGAAGTTGAACAAATGCAACTAGGGGTGTGCATAAAAACCGTCCAATCGCTTCCGCCCGTTGGAAACCGTAACCGCCGGTTAATTTTTCTCAAAATTAACCGCGGTTCAATTTTTTAGCAAACCGCCATTGAGCGGGTGGGTCGCGGTTTGCCGGTGGCGGTTAACCGACCCGCCCGCCACCCTTTTTTTTTCTTTCTAATATTAGTCTTAGATACATGACTCAACAAAGTGGCATTTCAAAAATTAATTTTCCATATGAATGTGCCATAGTGCCGTGAATCTTAAAATATACTATCATACTCATTTCATTTGAAGTTATATACTCCCTCCGTCTCATTATTAATGTCTCACTTGCCTTTTTTGGTTGTCCCATTATTTATGTCTCATACCAAATAAGTAAATAAATGAGTGGACCACAATTAATCTAAGCAAGTGGATCACACCTCTTTATACTTTGACACCACAACTTTACACTTTTAACTCCACTATATTAATTACCGTGCTCAGTCCCAATGGGACATAAAATAATGGGACGGAGGGAGTACATTGTATGAATTGGATTTTTTTTTTGTGGTACACCAAAGTGTTGTCTCCTACTTCATGTTTAAAACAAATAATTGTCGTAGTAGGTTTTTTTTTCCTTCTAACTAAATCAACTTACAAAATTCGTCAATGTCGCTATAGATAATAAATAATTAAGTAGTTAGGATATCTAATTATTTGATCCGCAAAAGCGCCCGCAACCGTCCGCAAACCGCCCCACCCGATCCGCAACGGTTTGGAAAAAAATGAAACCGCCACGGTCTGTAAATTCATAAAACCGCCTATGTGTAGATCGGTTAATTTTTATGCTCAAATCCGCCCGAACCCGCCCGCGCACACCCCTAAATGCAACCATTCACAATTCATCTTATTGTGAAGAGTTGTGTCCTTAGTGAAGAATTGTGTAATTGTCTATAAATTAGACAATTTCGATCATTGTTAAACACAACAAATCCACCAAATATTCTTCTTCCTAATTTATTTATCCCTATAATTCCATCACATACATATAGATTAGTTTGTATTTCCTTAATCCCAAAATATCAAGTAGTTCGCCGGAATTACGAGAGTAGTGCAACTACTCGTAATTGAAAAGCCGTTGTATCTTGGAGACGAGTGCTATAGACCGCTTGCACCGAGTAGCGGAGCATTATCGTCTTGCGGAGAAAGAGTCTAACTCTTGCCTCGGTTTGCATTTTGTTATTTTCGCTATTCAATTTTCCATATGTTGTTTGTTATGTTGTTGTAGTATTTATACTAACATTGGTTTTATTGTCGCTACATTTCTACACAACTAATTTTTTATAACAATCGCAAGATGATAATTGTGTTGAAGAAATGACGACTAGCAGTAGTAACTTACCCAATCCCCCTGTCCAAATGATGACAAGCAGTAGCAACGTGCCGCCGAACTTTACAATGGCAACAAACAACCAAATTTTAAGCGCCCCTGTTCATGCAGAAAAGTCAGCAAAGTTCTGAGGTTCTGAATTTAAGCGTTAACAATCTAAAATGTTGTTTTATTTAACTATTTTAAATTTGTCTCGATTCTTGAAAGAGACACCTCCAATTGTGGGGGAAAATAAAATTGATGAGCAAAAATGCATAGCGTCTGATGCATGGCATCATAGCAACTACATATGTCGGAACTATGTCCTAAATGGACTTGACGACACTCTCTATAATGTCTACTCGACTGCAAAGACGTCGAAAGAATTGTGAGATTCTTTGGAGATCAAATACAAGACCAAAGATGTCGGTCTAAGAAGTTCGTTGTTGAACGATTCTTAGACTACAAGATGGTGGATACCAAAATTGTAGTCGAACAAGTGCAAGAGATTCAATTGATCATACATGATATCTTTGCCGAAGGTATGGTCCTTTCTGAATCCTTTCAAGTTGCAACTGTGATCGAGAAACTACCACTAATGTGGAAAGATTTCAAGAACTATCTAAAGCATAAACGCAAAGAGATGAGTCTCGAAGATCTAATAGTCCGTCTCAGAATTAAAGAGGACAACCGCAAGGCCGATCGAAAGACTAACAAGCCATCTATGGAGGGAATGACTAATCTAGCCGAGTGCAGCACTAGCACTAACCCAAAGAAACGCAAGTTCTATGAAAAGAAGAAGCCGAATGGCTACGGAACTTCTTAGAGGATATTCTTTGTTGGGAAGAATTCGTGCCTTCTGTCTTGATACATTGTGGTAGTATGTCTACAATAGGGAGAACATAAAGTAGTATGTATAATGGTAAGTCTCGACATATTCGTCGAAGACACAATACCGTTAGACAATTGATCACTAATGGAATAATATGTATTGACTATGTGAAGTCAAAAGATAATATTGCGGATCCGTTTACTAAATGTATTAATCGTGATCAATTGTACAATGCAGTAAGGGGAATGAGATTAAAATCCACACTAAAAGAACGCTCTTAATGGAAACTCTACCATGATGATTGGAGATCCCATGAACTTGGTTCAAAGAGACAACTAAGTTAAGAATGTTCAAGTTGTGCACTTGGAAACACAACTAACAATCCATTCTCGAAGTTACCCCAAGTGCAAACCTGTAGCTTGTGGTAAAGGGTAAGCGTATAAGTTTTTAATGATTCCTATAGCCTTATTGGTGGAGTATGACAGGATACTCTTTATAGGAGATCACCTATATAAGTGAGAAGTGTGGCCGCTTCAAATAGAAAAACACTTATGAATCCAAAATATGATCCAAGGCCAAAATGGACACAACGTGAGAACGAAAGATATTGTATATGTTGTTGTCTTGGTTTACAGGAAAGCTGATCGGTTCAAGACATCGCGTTCACCAAGCAGCGAGTAAACCCGATAACATTATACTAAGAAAGGTTCAAAGCTAACAACTATCTATCCTGATGCAATAATAGGTTATTGGGACTTTGATTTGCATAACATTTTCCATTTGCATTTAATAATCTAACTTCCATGTAGGGGATTGTTAGAATTTTAATAATCGAAATTAGATTATTAAATTAATTAATATATAATTAATTTAAAGGATGCATTAGTTCATGAGATTTATGGGAAGAATTGAAAGAATGCGTTGATTCCTAGATGAATGGACACGTTACTTCATGGAATGGACACATTGTTTCATAAATTAAATGATGAATGAATGTGTTGATTCATGAAGGGATATGTTGGTTCATATCAAGAGGTACTTGGAAGTTGAACAAATGCAACCATTCACAATTCATCTTATTATGAAGAGTTGTGTCAATTACGAAGAGTTGTGTCGCTAGTGAAGAGTTGTGTGATTGTCTATAAATTAGACAATTTCGATCATTGTTAAACACAACAAATCCACCAAATATTCTTCTTCCTAATTTATTTATCCCTATAATTTCATTACATACATATAGATTAGTTTGTATTTCCTTAATCCCAAAATATCAAGTAGTTCGCCGGAATTACGAGAAGTAGTGCAACTACTCGTAATTGAAAAACCGTTGTATCTTGGAGATGAGTGCTATAAACCGCTTGCGCCGAGTAGCGAAGCATTATCGTCTTGCGGAGAAAGAGTCTAACTCTTGTCTCGGTTTGCATTTCATTATTTTCGCTATTCAATTTTTCATATGTTGTTTGTTATGTTGTTGTAGTATTTATACTAACATTTGGTTTTATTGTCGCTACATTTCTACACACCTAATTTTAATAGCAGTGCGAACAACGTTGTGTTTGATATGCTGATACTGACTCGTGTGAAAAACGGAAAGGTCGATTTAGGATTCAAGGATTTCATGCGGGCTGGGGCTTACGGGTTTAAGGTGTCGGTCCGTTCATGTAATTCGATGCTGGCTGCGCTCGTACGCAATGGTAGGATTGGGAATGTGGAGTTTGCATACAAGGAGATGATTAGGCGGAGGATTGAGGTGGACTTGATCACGCTTAATACGGTGATTAGTGGGCTCTGTAAGGCTGGGAGGTTGAACAAGGCGAGTGACATCTTGGAGGATATGAGTGTTCATGGTGTAGCGCCGAATGTGGTTACTTATAATGCTTTGATGGATGGATACTACAAGAGGGGTGGTGCTGCAAGAATGTACAAAGCTGATGCTCTGTTGAAGAAGATGGTGGAGAAGGGGATATCGCCAAGTTTAATAACGTATAACATTCTGATTGATGGGTTCTGCAAGGATGATAACATGGCTGCAAGCATGAGGATTCTTTAGGAGATGAAAGAGCAGGGTGTGAAACCGGGTGTGATTATGTATAACTCGTTGATCAATGGACTCTGTGTTGAGGGGAAATTGGAAGAAGCTATTAGTTTGTGGGATGAAATGGTTGGGGTTGGTTTGGAGCCAAATATTGTTACTCATTCCATATTTCAATGGATATTCGAAGAAGAAAATGTTGAAGGAAGCTAGGGAGTTGTTTGATAGTATTGTGACTTGTAAGGGGTTGAATTGAATGGATTGACTTTTAATAGTATGAGTAATGCCTACTGTAAAGCAGGTGAATTCGAAGAAGCAGAGGCTTTATTCAATCTTATGGTGGAGAAAAAGGTTTCTCCCAATGTTTCAACATACAACTGTTTGACTGGTGCTTATTATCGCGATGGAAGTAATGAAGCAGCAGAAAAGCTTCTGAATGAGATGGAGGAGAAGGGCTTGAAGTCTGATGCGGCTACCTACAACATAAGGATAGATGCAATGTACAGGAGTGGCGAAACCAGGAAGGCGGTTAGGCTCCTTGATGAAATGTTGAAAAAGGGATTGAGTCCGAGTCATATTACTTACAATACTATGATGGATGGTTACTGCAAGCAGGGAGAGTTGAAGGCAACTTTGGATTTGAAGAAATGGATGGAGAAGGAAGGAAGAGGCCGACTGTCGTGACGTATAATGTTCTGATTAAGGCTTTTGCTGGAAGTGGAAAGATGGAGGAGGCGAATGGGTTTCTCAATGAGATGTTGGAGAAGGGATTGGTCCCTAATAGAACAGCCTATGATGTTATTAAGGAGGAGATGATGGAGAAGGGATTTGTTCCTGATATAGATGGGCATCTTTACAGTGGTTCTGGTAAATCTTAGCTTCTATTACAATGATCAGGTTTGTCTGGTGGAAACTATTGTACATTCTTTAGCCTTTGCATCTATATGTATTTGGCATGAACTTTTGATGAAATTGAGGCCCTTATTTGAAGGTCAATATATGTCAATTATACTTCCACAAACTGGCTCATGCCAAAACTACTGAAGGAGTACATATATGTTACTGGCTGAATTGAAAGATTGGATAACTCATGATTAGAGATTATATTCATGATTGGATTTTACAAAAGTAGAACACCCAATAGTCATGCTTACACAAATAGGCTTCATAAGCAACAATGAACTTACTTTTCACATCAATTTTTAAGTTACAAAACAAGAATAGATTCATCCTATGACGAAAAAGCAAGGCATTATTTCATGAATGACATTGGGCTAAAACATAGCTATTATGCAGACGAATTGCAGCTTGCAATCCGAACTGGCCTTTACTGGAATTTGGAGAGATTTTGGTGCAGAAGGCAATGAAAGTGATGCATGGCCATCTCAATAGACGGACTATACCGCCCCACGTTATATGCTGGAGATTCAAGGCCTTGTTGCACGCCTTCACATACCATTATGTCTTCTTCCTGCATCATCATAATAACTTTACTAAATTCGGATTACAAACTTATATTCTTAACCAAGATTTGTAATAGCACCCACCTGCACTCTTTCACTATCCTGCAAACTCTGCTCGATGAAATTGCTATTGCCCTAAATACCATAATGTACAAGGTCATACATGCTACTACTAAATAACAAGATTAACGTATTTAAACAGTAGATATCCATCTATCTCAATGTTAGTAACTCAACTTACCGTGAGAGAAGCATCTAAGAAGTAGTCAAAAATCACTTGGCATTTGCAAGGTCCCATCGGTAGTACGAGATT
Organism: Lavandula angustifolia; assembly: GCA_028984105.1. Lineage (NCBI taxonomy): Eukaryota > Viridiplantae > Streptophyta > Magnoliopsida > Lamiales > Lamiaceae > Lavandula > Lavandula angustifolia. The sequence continues at coordinate 16,348,318 of CM054824.1, forward strand.
AGTGTCCATCCATGGCCCGTACCTGAGTTTCAGACAGGACTAATGATCAGTTAGATTAACATGCAAAAAAAGTTCAATCACTGTAACTTGACTCGCCAATCCATTCCAACAAAGATGGTGAAATAGCTAACCTATTAATCATAAAGTTCGGGTATACAAATGCATAAAAAGCTTTTGATCCCAGTCTGTCAAATCCTTCTCCGGAGTCCTTGGTAATGCCACTGCAACTTTGTACGCTGACTTTTTCATACATCTTGAGAATAAAGGAGAGTGTTCTATGAATGATAGAGGCAAAACCGAGTCGTATAAAAGCTAGAGCAGATACTTAGCTAGTAGATACTGGGTTATGAAATACAAGAACACATTTGAGTATGACATGGTCTTAAAACCGGAGAGCAAGATATTCGGAAAAACCATATATATCATACGGAGTGTGGGCGTACTTTGGTAGAATATGATTCAAGCTCGAGACCAGATGCAAGACCTTTATGTGCATACGGTACATGATAACCGCCATCTAAATAATTGTCACAGAAAACCTGCAGCACAAATTATATACTCAGCAATGAAACATGTTCAGTTATGTATATTGAGTGAAATGACATTATTATGCTTTGTACTCAACTTGCCTCTTTTGTAAAATAAGGTAACAAAATTACATTAGAAAATTTTGAACTTCAACATAACTCGCACGTGTGGATAAAATTGACAGAATGTTCTACCAGACCTTCCAATTGCACTCAAGCATGTATGTACGTCTGCAGACATACTTCAAAGATGTATCAACTCCATTGGAACTCATAATTTCTGCTGCATCACCTAGCCATTCGTTGCCAACGCCATTCGGATCAAGATTGTCATTCGAAATAAATCCAGGATTTATTAACACAAAAGGCCCCCAAATGGCAACTTTGAGTGGCACAAGTCCCATTTACTACCTTCCATAAGTACAAAACAGAAAACAGACTTGTATTTTGGTACCAGAATGAAGTGGAAAAAATAAAAGAGGCACGTGTTGCACAATACATTAGCTTTGAAGTTCTTAATCCCAGTTATCCTTGTTGCCTTTACAAGTGCTCCATCCAGCCCGTAAGTCCAGCCCTAGAAGATAAAACGAGTAAGATAGAATGAAAGATGAAGTACTCCGATTGGTTACCTATATAATTCGTTATTACAATATAAAATAACTTAGAACATATTACACATTAAAAAGATCATTTCAATTAGAGAGAAAATAAATTAGCAATGACATACAACAGTAAGTCATATCAACGCCTCTATATATGAATTAAGTGCAGCACCAAAAAAAAAAAAAAAAAAAGAAAAGAAAAAGAAGAGTGAGCTTAAAAGTTCCAATGAAAAAGGGATATGAATGACTTTCGAAGTAATAAGAAACAATGCACATAGAGAATAGAATCCTTAATAGGCTAGCAATACAGCTTCTGATATAAATCATGAATACACTTCGGGCTTTCAAGAACTCACATGATACGGACAGACAAAGCAAGACTTTTTCCCTGTTCCTGCAGCAAGTAAGATGCATGATGGCGACACACATTGTGAAAAGCATGCAACGTGCCATTTTCATCGCGAGACACAACGTATTCAATACTCCCCAATCTGCTGCAAGTGCTAATTATATACCTCGTGAACAGGATTACGATAGAAAATTGAATAAGACATCTTTCCATGTTTCAGTGAATTCTCCGTGCAGAATAAAAGAAACTAGGAACTGGTAAAACCTAGTAGCATGCCTTGTTTTACAACATTAAGACAGAAATGACTGGTTTTGAGTACCTTCCAGTAAAATAATCTTGCGGGTCCTTGATTTGCTCAGTATATCCTAATAATTTCAGCCAAAAACACATAAATAAGATAATACAGAAAGAATTAGAAAGCAAGACATCAATTGACAAATATAAATATGTTAGATAGCTGTGAAAAAGAGAACATCAATCCTACAAAGTCATTTGCATGATCATAAAACATGAAAAGTAGAAAGGACTCTCAATTCATGTTCAAATTCCAAGCGGGTATTCTTCAGAAAGCGAAGAGATGTGAGCCAACAAAACCATCCAAATAGGTGGTCATATATTCCTTCGACTGTGAGTAAACAAAATTCCGTCGAATAAGACAGACAAAGACGCATAACAAAATAGATTTGTATACGGCATTCATTAAAGCAATAAAAAGACAGCATGATCTGCAAAACAAGTTCACAAGAAATAATGGAAGTGGGGTCCCAACAGCTTGCCATCCAGTGTAAAAGACTTGATTAAGCTCAAAACCATAGAAATCAGTGTCAGTGTACCAGCTGCTCGGTGGGGTGAATGCTTCTTCTATAGGAATTTGAGGGTCAAATTCTCGGATCAATCTTTCCACTTTACGGCTACGATTCTCACTCTTTTCTTCTTGAAACATATAATCACCACTATCAGCATTCTTGTGAAGCTGATGAGAACGACAGTGGCTATGATTATTACCAAAACAAGATTTTGATTGCTTAATGGATTTCTTGACAAAGTGGCGTTGAGATCGTTGAGCTTCTGGCAGGTTGTTAAAAACGGGTAACTTCTGCATCAGTGGTATCTTCACAGCCATGGTGAATAAAGTGAAGTTTTCCGGGTTGCTTTTGTCGTAGAAACTGTCAAATGAGCCAATCATCAATTCGTAAAATTTGGAACGAACAAAAATTCAGAAATCAAGAGCTGAAAATAAACAAAAGCTCAGATTTTTCAATTGGTGGCTCACCGGGTGGGAGAGGCCGAGGGGCGGAGTTACCGGCGCCGCTGTTGCTGGCGGTTCTGATTGTGGTGGGACGGCTGCGGGTGCGGGCTGTTGTGGTGGGGGAAGGTGGTGTGAGATTATTTTTCTGGATTTGATCGAGAGTTGCCGGCTGAAAGCATATCCGCTGCCCGCATCAACAACACTCTCTATCAACCCAACTTTAATCCATTATTATTCTTCAAAACTCATTCATTCAGTTTCTAAATTAAAAAGTGAATGACACATATTTTACCAAAACAAAATTAACTTTAAATAATTATACAATCTCACATATTTATCATATAAATTATTCGAAAGAAAAGTTGATAAGTAAAATAGGACGAATTGAGTACTTATTTCTCTCTCCTCAATCTCACAATTCACAAATTAATTTAATTTCTTCCATTCATAACATCAAACCAACCTAACTTTTTTTTAATTTAGTTTTAACTATTTAGTATTTAATATCTATAATTATTATTATTATTTTTAAAGCTTCTATACAAAATATCAAAAAAAAAACTATTTTGTATTTAAAATTCATGTTATAATTACAAAATGTTAGTATATAATTAACATTTCAAATAAAAATAGATTAGATGATTTTTTTTGTAAGAATAAAATTTTTATTTGTTTTTGAAAATATAGTAATATAATACTCTATATAGAGAACAAAATAAAAAAGAATTTTGATATGTTTTTTAATAGTTTTGACAAATAAATACTCCATTTTGATAAGATAAATTTTTATTTATGATATTTAGCAAGTACTACATTTTGGTGAATATTTAGCAATTATCTAAATTGTGACATTTTATGTTTGTTCATTGTTGTGAGCACATAGAGCTCCCGCAAGTAATTTCAATTTGTCTTCATTTCTTTCGGATTTTAGTATTTGTATGGTTATTGATATTACTCTTTTTTGTTAAAGGTTGAATGCCTCACTAATAATTCAAATATTTGTGTAGGCTATTGCTGTACATCATGATGAAAATTTAACCGATTATATGTAGTTTAGTTGGTATTTCCATTTATGCGTGATCTCTATTATGATCATATCTGCTACAACATGTCAGTAGTTAGTGCATTCTGTTCCGTTTGGTCAATGCCTTTTAGTGCAATTTCTTTTATTTTCTCTTCACAAGACTAAATGTAACGGAGTCCTTACAAATTGTAAAGATGCAAATTATGAGTGGAACCTTCCATCATTTGGTGATTTAAATATGTAATGTTTTCTATATTAACTAAATATAATAGAATTATTTTTTTTAATAATAAAAAATACATAATATGTTTGTTAGTATGTAAGCACAAACCAAATAAAGTCATTGCTTTAGTTTAGTAATATTAGAAGACAAGCATGTGCAGAAGATCCTTTAAAATTTGTCAGATAAATATTTGGTGTAGTTGTTTTATAGATGCCAAATATACAATTTTCTAAAATTTATCGATACTACTGTCTGTACGGCGAACATGTGCTTGTGATATCATTAAGGAGGAAATGATGTATAAGGAAGGGATTTGTTCCTACATAGATGGACATGGTTACAGTGGTTCTGGTAAACCTTAGCTAGAGAATTAACTTAAAGCTTCCTTTTTTTTATATCAGTGCTGATGATTTGGGATGTATTGCTTCAAGTTCATGCAGTATTTCAGTTTCAATATATCTCTGCTTGAATATGCTTGTGATGAGGAGGATATTTGTTCTAAATGGAGTACTATTTATCATAACAAGTAGTAGCATTTATTGCAAGACAAACCAATACTTCACATTTATTAAAACTTATTCTTTCTATATATATATACCAAAAGTAATACTTTCAATATGGGCTAAGTTTAACTCATGAGGCCCACCCACCTCAAGGTTAGGCTGCTTTCAGTTTAGACAACGTGGTCCATTTTGACGTAATAAATAACTAATGAAATATTTTAACTAGGTAAATTCATAGCTTGAAACATGACCGACATATTGTTTAATTGGAATAAATTGATTAAATTCATATTTATAGAAGATTGAAAGATTTCCGTGTAATTATTTTGCATCTCCAATTTAAGGTGGATCTTTTTTGTTTTGTTTTGTTGTTTCTAATAAAAGCACGAGACATAAATTTGAATTAATTGAGCTGCATGACCGTTGCCCGTGACTATACGTTACATATATAAATATGCATATTTATATTGACTTGATGGTGAAGTAATTAAAGAAGGATGTTATTGCTGAGCTGTTTCAGATTCATTACTAATTTACGGTAACTTTTTTATTTTAGGAAAAATTATGGAAGTTATTTTGATACCATAGTCAAACTTACTTTGAATTTATTTCTTCACAGACTTACCATGTTTACCATAATTAAATTAATCCCTCTTGTATTTATTTCTCCGTACATCCACATGAGAGGAAGAATAAAGTTTTTATTGGCAAATTAACAACTCACCAACAAAAATATGAAAAAGGAGAGCAGAAAGGAAAAAAACAAGAAAGAAGGGCCAAAAACAATTTAATGCCCCTCTGGACTTTGGAGTTTCCCAAGTTTTCCGACAGACGAAGCCTAAAGCAATACTCCTTGGACAGTGTATTGCTACGACCCTCACAATCACGTGCTCTCTCTCTCTCTCCATACTTCTTGTTCAATTTTTATGCTCCAGTAACTTTTTATGTCCGGACACTCTTCTTTCTTACACTAACAATTCTGCAGTTTGAAAGTTGAAACTTTGGAACACTGGGTCACTGGGAAATCTTTGAAATTTTCAAGCGGGCTTCTCTGGGAGTTGCTGGTTTGGCTCCCTAGATCTGCTTCTACTGTAAAGGTTTGGAATTTTCACTGAGTTGTGTAGATGTTGTTTCTTTACGGTTTATAGTTTTTCTGCTTCATGTTAGTTATGCACTCTCTTTTTATTGTCGATATGCTGAGAGAAATTTGGGATTTGTCGCACATTAATGTTCGCTTTCTTTTTTAGTTAAAAAAACCTTGCTTCCATGTTTCTTGAACTATGGCTGTGTGATCTGGTTGGTTTTGTCTTCAACTCTGATTTTCTTTATACTGTGAGATGATAAGCTTTATCTATTTTTCATGGAGTAATACTATTCTGATTTGAAGGATAAATGGGTAGTGCAAATTATTGACACTGTTTCTTGATTCTTGTTTGAAAGATAAATGGGCAGCGCAAATTCTTGACAATTTATCTTGATTATTGTGTGAAGGAAAATGGGTGTCATTTCCCGCAAGATCTTCCCGGCATGCGAGAGCATGTGTATTTGTTGTCCGGCGTTGAGGTCGCGGTCTCGCCAGCCTGTTAAGCGTTACAAGAAATTGCTCGCTGAGATATTTCCTAAGTCTCCTGTGAGTTTATTTCTCCAGTAAATTTTGTATTCTGGCATTTTTTCTTGCCTTGTATCTTTCAATTAATTGGTGATTACTCCTTCCCACCTAATGACAACAGTTGATGATGCCAAATACAAGAAACATAGTGATTTAGCATGTTAGCTCAAGGGAATGTCAAGCCTTTTACGTTCTGCCAGTTAAAATCAATTATTGGCTGATTTATCATGTTTTGCTTCTGTTAAGAGCTACATTTACACCATAATTTAGATCTACTACGATTGTCCAACTATTATCTTATATCTTGTCCCAGTTTTTGTTCCTTTCTCTCGAGTTTATTTTGTTCTTTGGTCTCTAACCTAATAATCCGAAAGTCTACATACGAGCTTCTATCCCATGTTTAGAATGAGTTGTTTTTCAAGTTTTGATGGTCCACTAGCATGTGTTTTCATTATTAAGGCTCTATATTTCTCCGCAACTTACTATCTTTTTTCCCGAGCTATCTTCGTTTCTGTATTTGCCATCTGCATTTTTGCATTTAACTGCTGTGAGATATACCAGACCTACATCTATTAAGGATTTAAGGTGGTGGCCCTGCTATGCCATACAACGTACCTACATCTATTCTGATGGACAAAACAGTAAAACTTAGTTGATGTTGAAATCTAGAGATGAGATATTCAGATCATAAATGAAGAATGTAGTAGCTTACTCTATAATGGCAACGAAAAAGCTGAGTGTTGCATGAATTAGAATTTCTCATCAACTGCCACCAATATAAATCAACTGACTTAGTTATGGTTCTTTTGTTCTTAACTGTGTAGGATGGCCATTCAAATGAAAGAAAAATTGTGAAGCTATGTGAATATGCTTCTAAAAACCCTTTCCGCATACCAAAGGTGAGGTCATTTTCATGTGCAGTATTGAAAGATGAAAATGTAGTGTTATATTGTTGTGAGCAACTAATATGCATTGTTTTTACACTGTATTAGATTGCTAAATATCTTGAAGAAAGGTGTTATAAAGAAGTTCGAAGTGGTAACATCAAACTTGTCAGTATTGTGGCAGAAGCATACAACAAACTTCTGTGCATTTGTAAGGAGCAAATGTAAGTTATTACTAACCTAAATATTATTTTGGACCATGTGTTAATGTTAACATGATAAGACGGGGCTACTGTTCACATTTTGTGGAAGGTTGTGACATTTTGTGGAACCTGGAATCTAATGATTTCACCTCTTCATCTTGCAGGGTCTATTTTGCTGCTAATTTGTTGAATATAGTTTTTGAGCTACTGGATGACTCGAAGGAAGAAACCATGTTGATAATTGGATGTGATACACTGACTATGTTTATTTATTGCCAGGTAATTTTTCATTAGAAAATATTGGTGAATAGTGATATAATAGTATGTTGGAAATAAAAATCCATTTAATTTTTAAAAGGCTTAAAATATAATAATTTTGTTTAACAACTACCATTCATGCCTTAAATATTGAAGTGAAAATGTAGGTAAATAATAATACAACCATGTTCATGTTTGTATACATTGGTTAATTTTTATTTTATCTGTGCATTGCTAGATAGTAGATAGTCACATACTTGTATTTACATTATATTGGTTTTTTCATGTCATTTTGGTGTGTTGTTGTACTGATGCAACTAAATCATGTTCATGTCTATTCTTATTGTTAAGGTTTATCATGTTTTGTCATTATTGAATCTACAAGAAACACAACATGATTGCATGAATTGACAACTCCAAGGGTCTAGCCTGGTGCAGACCATGCTATCATCTTATTCTTGTGATGTTTCTGCAGGTGGACGGAACTTACACCCACAATATTGAAAACTTCGCTGACAAAGTTTGCATGCTGGCACATAAGACAGGTGATGAGACTGAAAAGCGTGGTTTAAGGGCATCAAGCTTGCGATGCCTTTCAGCAATGGTAATTTGGACCAGAAAACTAGTTTACATATATTCGTTGTAAATACCTTTAATCATCAAGAATAAGAATGCATCTGCCTCTATACCATTCATGCTGTATAGTTATTCAAAATTATATTGACTTCCTTCATTGCACTTTTTTGCAATTCAAACATTGGAGTCTTGATTCGATTGCTTGTGAAGATATTTTTCAGCTTCATGCATCATTCTAACCTTTGTTTGCGATATTTTAATCTAGTTTGGTTCCACCAACTGCAGGTTTGGTTCATGGCAGAGTTCTCGCATATATTTACCGATTTTGAAAAGGTGTGTTGTTTTGATAAGGTTCCTGTGTTATTAATTGAAACATAAATTTTTTGGTTTCTTATGTGCCTTTTTTCATGGTTGGGCTCCTTACCTGATTCTTCTTTTCCTTATTATTTTGCACCTAGTGTACGTAGGTCCAAGTTCATAGTGCTACTGCTAGAGAGTGACATATAACTATTTTATGATAATCCTTATTATCGTCTGCTTTGAAAATTCTCACTTCTGAATAGTTTTATTGAATGCAAGTCTGAACCTTCCCTCCTACTCTGAGTTTGCATTTGCTGAGGGAGGGATAGTTGCATGAAACCTTTTTTCCTATCTATTCCTTTTATTTTCAGCGAATAACTGTTTGTTATTTATTTTAGATTGTGCATGCTACTCTTGGTAACTATGAGACTGATACCCAAAGTGAAGAGGATGAAAGAAATGAGGCACATCATAATTGGGTGGATGAAGTAGCAAGAAGTGAGGGAAGAGGCACTCCTATTGGAGGTGGTGAATTTAGCCCTAGCAACACGATCATAAGAATCAGCCCGGAAAAGAAAGATCCTGCTTTCCTCACAAGGTTGGATTTTCATTATTTACGATTGTAAAAGTATAATTTTATTTTAATAAGATTAAGATAACAATTTGGAGCTGCTGGTAAATTAGTTGAATTTGTTCTGTTACTTGATCTTATTATTAATTCTTTTTTTAATTTACTTAACATAAGAGAGGAGGCTCAGACACCACAAGTATGGGCTCAAATATGCGTCCAAAGGATGGTTGATCTGGCAAAGGAGAGCACCACAATGCGAAGAGTGTTGGACCCAATGTTCGTTTACTTTGACATGAGAGGACACTGGGTTCCGCAGCATGGCCTGGCTCCTGCTGTTCTTTCAGATATGTCATCTTTCGTGGAAAATCCTGGTGATTCACTCTACCTTCGTATCTATCTTGATATAGTTGTTTGTCTATTGTTTATATCAGACTATGCAAATAACGAACACTGGAAAATTGTATATTAACTCAAGGCTTCCGCGAAATTGTACATTAATTGAATCACTGTATTTGTTGATTAAACATGTTTTTCTTGAGTTTTTACGTGCTTGCCTTGGAAAGTTTAATACTGATACTTATTATGATAATAGGACATCAGCAATTGATTTTAGCTGGTGTTGTTCGACATTTGGACCACAAGAATGTTGCTCATGATCCTGAAATGAAATGTCACATCATTCATACTGCTGGCTGTTTGGCTCGCCAATTGAGGTCAGAAGGTGTGATTTCCGACATGGGGTTCGTCAGTGACCTCTTTAGACACTTGCGCAAAAGCTTCCAAGCAACGGCGGAATCAGTTGGGAATCAAGACCAGAATGTAAATGCTGCATTGCAGACTTCTATTGAAAGTTGTCTGCTAGAGACTGTGAAAGGGGTAATTGCCTAACAGCATTAAAATATTTTTACCCATGGAATTAAAAAGCGCTCGGGGCGTACGCCTCGAGGCCCGCCTCGGAGCGAGGCGCCGGAAAAAAGATCTGAGGCGTACGCCTCGTTGAATTCGCTTCGCCAGGCCGCCTCAGTCCGTCGAGGCGCGCCTCGAGGCATACGCCTCGAGTCGACGGCTGAGGCGTTCGAACCATAAATTGGGGCCTATTTTCTTTGACCAATTCTTTAATTTCAACCAAATAATTCAAATTGGCCCAAATTTCATACAATCCATAAGTTTATTTTTCAAAATTTATCAAAATCGATTCAACCCTAATTGACTAAAACCCAATTTTCTTCCAAATCAAAACGATTTACCGTGAAACCTCCTGCCGCCCGAAAACCACCGCCGCTGCCGGCCGAAAACGGCCACCGCAACTGACTTCACATCGGTGAGTTGATTTTCTAGTTATGGTGAGTTGATTACACGCTGCTGCGACTTCACGGGAGATTGTAATCGAGTTTCTCTCAGCTGGATACAATACTTGCATTCTCTGTTTTTTTACCCTTATAACATGTGGCTGTGATATTGTAATCGAGTTTCTCTCAATTAATTATGAGTATTGTGAAATTGAGTATTGTGGAATTAATTATGAGCATTCTCCTGCTATTCTGGAATTAATTATGAGCATTAAGTAATTATTTGCAATTTCGTTCAAGTGTTGGAAGTGCAAATAGAGGTACTTTATATCTAATTAATAAATTAAACTAACTAATAATTTAAACTTTTTTGTATTATAGTATATTGCTAATTTAATGTTTTAATGATGATGAAGATTGATGATGTTTAATTTGTGATGTTGAGACTTAAGAACTTATAACTCTTTGTGTTGATGTGAATTGGTTTTTTTGTTGGTTTGAACTTGGAAGAAACTTGATTTTATGTGTTTGTGTTTTTGTGGTGTTATATGTTTATTAGGGGAAAAAATAGAATTTACGCCTCGATTTTACGCCTCGATCCGCCTCGAGGCTTACGCCTCGTGACTCGTAAGGAAAACGCCTCGGAACCTATTTACGCTTTTTTGAACTTTGTTTTTACCTTTTCACTTCTATCTGGCTGCTTATTTGGTTCTTTATTCTTCAGATTGTCGATGTCCGACCGCTGTTTGATATGATGGCAATTACATTGGAGAAGCTTTCTCCTGTAAAAGTTGTTGCTAGGGCAGCCCTTGCCTCCCTCACTATTCTTGCTCATGTCATTTCTCTGGCATCTATACCGTTCCGCTCTCAGCCGGTAAGAAAGCTCCGAGTAATTTTTACGTCTTCTGCAAATAATATAGTCTTTTCTGTTGTGGGTGTCCATGTAGATGTAGAAACTTCCTATTTTGGTCAATTTTTTGCTTTATATATATTAGAGTAGTAGTGCTTGTGTGGTGCATGGATAGAGACAACAACTAAGGTCCACCTTAATTAAGGATGTTTTATTTGCTACAAATTAACACGTGGTGAATGTCATATTGTATCTTATTGTGATGTCTCGATCTATAAGATAAAGTACTACACTATATTAGAAAAACAAATTGGATTTATGCACCTAAAACAGTATTGTCATGTTTATAAGTAGCACTGGAGTAATTTCATAGGTGTGTTAAATCTATTTAATTTTGCAACATAATATGTTATTACGTCTCGCAATCGAAATATTTACCACTTATATATGCTGGTTAATCAATGTATTATATATTTATTGTACTTAGTTGTATTAAGTTCTTGAGGATTACATCATTAACATACATAGATTTTGCCGATTGCATGATGTGGAGATTGAAGATATATACTATTTCAGTTTTGTTAATATATGCAGCGAGTTCTGGTACTCAATTTTTCATCCCTAGGTTTTCCCGGATGCTCTTTTCGTCCAACTTTTGAAAGTGATGGTGCATCCGGATGTGGAAATACGGGTTGGAGGACATCAGATATTCTGTATACTTGTAATTCCAAGTTTTACTCATGCAAGAAATGATGGTCCCAACTATCCTAGAAGGTGGCATTCCAAAAGCATGTCCACATTTTCCTCAATTACAGCTCTGCTCGACAAGCTTCGTTTGGAGAAATGTGGAACCAACAAAGTCGAAGAAGAGAGGAAGCATGGGAGATCCCACAAGAATTCTCCTAATGTGCATATAATAAGCTCAATTATGGACAAGGCCAATGGACCAGCAAGCTTGACTGAGACAGTAGGAATATTACCTCTTTAAAAAAAATCGTCGTTTTTAATGTTTGTTAAATGAACTGCCTTCCCAATTGATGCAGGAACAGTATTTCCTGCAATGCAACGAGGACCAAGTGGTGCAGCTGCTGTCTGCTTTATGGATACAAGTCCATCTTGCCGACAATCTACCTGCTAATATTGAAGCTATAGCTCATTCATTCTGTTTAGCACTTATCTCATCACGGCTGAAGGTTAATAATCAAATACATAAATGCCTTCTACTTTGTTGCTTATCCTTAATCTCTGACATGATTTCTCATTTCTTTGTTGCAGAACTCCAATGATAACCTAGTACTCAGATTTTTCCAGCTTCCTATCTCAATTAGAAAGATGGCCTTGGACCAGAATAATGGTTAGGACACTAAAATTTTCAAAACCACAAAAAGAATTAAGTTTTATTGTTTGATTTGTTGTGGTTTGAATACAGGGTCCTTGCCGCCCGTGTACCAAAGATCTCTTCTTGTGTTATCGACTGCAATGGTGATGTTTGCAGCGAAGTTATACCATGTGGCCGACACCAACAATTTGCTTAACTTGTTACTTGGATCTGATGTAAGTATTAGGCCCTTGTACTTCCAATTTATTCGAAAATTAATGCTCTGATTATCATATGGCTCCAACATATCTAGCACTCAAATTTGTTTCCAATGTGCCATTTAGGTGGATCCGTATCTTGGCATCACGGATGATTTTCAAGTATACGTAAAGCCTCAACAAGAAGTGAAAGATTATGGTTCACCTTCTGATAACGAAGAAGCTTTCGCAACTCTCAGTGAGCTGTGTGACAAGGCTTATGAATCTGACAAAGCTGTCTTGGACATACTGGTCGACAGTTTAACCACCATTACCAAGGTATCTCCTTCTACCTTACACACTGCATTTTTCTCCAAGGTCTTAGCTAATGCTAGTGTCTTGTACTTAAAGTTTGAGGCGGAGGAAATTTCTAAGCAGCTCTCAGAAGGATTCGTACCCGATGAAGCTTTCATGTTCGGTTCGCAATCAATGCTCGACATGGATCGCATCCAAAGAGCTGCACACTCTAAGGGATCACTATCATTTGATGGGGTACGTTCTTTTGGTTTAACTCATGACATTATTATGAGATAATAACTATTACATTCTTGATGCAGGAATTTTCTGCCAATTCGCTCATCGAGGATGATGCGATGAGCATATCATCAGTTGCTGACATATCTCGCTTCATCCCCAAAGTCCCTCCATCTGCTTCTCCTTCCATGTCCCATATTGTCAGCATCGGTCAGCTTCTAGAATCGGTAATTAAAACTCTTCTCCTCCGCTCTATTCTTGCTTGCAAGCTTCCTCAACTCTAAGCTGTTTGATTTCATTTGAAGGCACTTGAGGTTGCTGGTCAAGTAGCCGGAACTTCCATCTCCACGTCGCCCCTTCCTTACAGCGCAATGACAAATCAGTGTGAAACCTTCGGTACAGAGACAAGGAAGAAGCTCTCGAATTGGTTGACCTACGACAACCAGTGCCCTAATTCTTCCTCTCTTCCTACTGCAACTGGACTCTCAGCAATTGAGCAGGTGAGTAGTAAGAAACCCTAGCTTTCTCATTGGAATAAATCTGTACTGAGATTAGGTCGTTTGTGTTCAGATAATGACGAAGGAGCCGGCTCCGGCCGCAAACGAGACGTGGTTGGCTCTGAGGCTGCCGCCGGCCAGTCCTTTCGACAACTTTCTCCGAGCAGCTCGCGGTTAGAGCATGCGCAGACTGCTTGCTGAATATGTATTAATTATGAGTTGTGTTCCGATTGCCTGTAGATTGTTAGGGCAGTTATGGACGTCGATTGTTTTCGGAGTTGTGGATAGACGTAGCGAAAACTCCTCGTAGGATCAGTTAGCTGAACTCCATGGCCTTGTAATCACGATCAGTAAATCGTAGATGTTGCGTAATCAATTATGCTTTCTTAACTGCATTTTCGACACCGTATTAGTAACTACTCCCTCCTTCATTTCACTTTAATAGTCCAGTTCACTAAAATATCGTAGAGCATAAGTTTAAGTTATAAAATGTAAGTAAACAAGTAAAATGTGATATTTTGAAAAGAAACGCGTTTGTAACAGTTTATACTAAGCGGCTTATAGTTGAAAGATATATTTTTGGCGTTTGGAATTTCTAACTTTCAACTAGAGTTTCTTTTTTTTTTTTCATATTTTAGAGAAATTGTTTAAGCTGTCCACCCTAACTTACAACTTATAAATTTATTGGACAAATTTATCTTTAAAATTTATTTTATTCTCAAAAAACTTTCTCCATAAAATTTAATTATAATTCCACAATTAATAAAAAATTATTATATTTTAATATAAATTTAATTATAATATAAATAACAATCAAATATTTTATTTAATATAAATTAATTTTATATTTATAATATTGAGATAACAATTATAAAGAAAAAATAAAAATAAAATAGCAACAAATTATCAATTTTAATTATTTTTTATAAATTATAATTATATAATAACATCGGGGATAAGACTGTCATTTCATTTAAAAACTAAAAAAAGCTATTGTAAGAGCAACATTTTCAAAAATTATGCAAATAAGTAATATTTAAAATATAATAGTATTATATGTTTATGCTAATATAATATACTATAAATTTTATGTAAAAAAAAAAAATTTAATATTTCTTAATACTGAAACCTAAAGTATAATGTAAAAAAATAACTTCTCAATTTTATTTATTTATTATAAATTATAATTGTTTAATAACATTGGGAAGACAAACATTTTATTTAAAAAATTAAAATAAGCTACAGTTAGTAGTATTTCCAAACACTATTTTCTCCACTTTCAGCAACTTTCAACATTTTTTTCAAACATCTACAAATCCTCAAATCAGCAGCTTTCAGCCGGTTTCGGCAGCTTTCAACACTTATCAATAAGTTTTAGGTACTCCAAACACCCACTAAAAGATTGGGACGCTAAACCCTATAAAAATGATTATAATTTATTTTTTTTAGGAATGTTTATAAGGCACACTCACTTGCCTAACTAGGGTGCGTTTGGAAGGTTTTAGAATGTGATATTGGTATGAATCCGTTATATGATGTTTGGTTAAAGGGTATTTGAATTAAAAATTTGGAATGATATCTAAAAAATTAAGAATGGGCAAAACTCAAGTAATTGATGGTTCCATTCCAAATCCAAATCTTATTCCTTTAAGAATTCCATATTATATGTATAATTTATATTTTTATAATATACATTATACTAAATTATATTAATATAGTTACAAATTTATTTTATATTTATAGTTTTTGACTTATACTATTTTATTAATATAACATATAAATTAATACAAAAATAAATTATATTTATCATATAAATATAATTTACATTTATATAATTTGTATTTATAAAATATTTTATACTATATAATTTATATTTATGATTTATGCAAAATTAATAATATTCATTATTTATTGGAATTGATATTGATATTTATTATATTTTATAAATTTATAGTTAAAAATTTGTGAAGTTTTGCATTACGAACCTAAAAAGATTCAAACTAAACGGTTGTGTAGGATGAATCAGTCCGTAAAAATAATCTTGAAATCTGAACCCGATCCCGATTCCAAACTGCCAAACAGATAATTTTGAAAATTTCTCACGTGCGAGGCGCAGTTCAAATACCTGCCGCCCGACGACGTCGTTTGGGCAACCTGGTCATTTTGCAAAACCCTTGCTAAAACCCTTCCTCCATTTTGTCGTCGTCTGCTCAGTTGAGAAGATACGGAAATGGCGATTATGAGAATCATTGGCCGTTTTATCCTCCTTGTTCAGATATAAAACCCAATACTGCCAACTCAGCCCTCAAATTCCTATCAACATCCAGCTCAGCAAAGGAAGAACCATCCAGCTCAGCAGAAGAAGAAACACCATCCAGCTCAGCAAAGGAAGAAGTATACAACCAACCGCACATATCTAATGGGTGAAGAGCAAGTGGTTGAAAGTTGTTGAAGAGCAGTTACAAATTAGTTCATGGCAACCGATTGTAATTGGTTATAGATAGATAGGGTAGTTCATAGCAGTTATATTGTTATAGATATTGAGTAGCCTCCAAGTATCAAAATGTATATATAGACATCTTAGAGTAGCATAAACACACACAGATTTTATCTTTCTCACAAGAAAATCAATATACAGAATTTCATTCTTCATTCTCTGTTCTTCATCTCTTCTTCTTCTCTTTTCTGCAATTCTGCAAGCATGCATGCATGGCCGACTGTTCTTGATTCATGCATGAAAGATAACTCTTGATCCAATCTTCAACACTCCTGAAATCGTTGCAATCTTCTACACCGCGGGGGCTGTCTACGGCGACGGGACAACAAAAATCGCGAAATACTCTTTTCTATAGAGTGGCTGGGCAAGCCCCAACTCCAGTGTAGTGGACGTTCTGAACAAATGGGTTGGTGAAGGAAAACCAGCGAAGAAATATGATATTATCAGCCTCAGCAATCACTTCCGCTCTCACAAGAATTTCCAAGCTGCGCTTCAGGTTCCTACTCTGCTTTATCTAGCTGTGTATCTAGAAACGTTGGTTTCGTCTTCTTCTTTTCCATTTTATTGATGACCTTGAAACCCTTGAACGAATTCGCTATTGTGGTTGAAATGTAATCATTTTTTTAAATTTGTTTTATGTTCTAGCTGATTGTGTGTGGTGCATTTTTGATTTGTGCATAGAAAGATTTCGTAATTTTCTGAACTGTGAATCGAAGAACATAGAAAGCACACGTGCTCTAATTCGTACCTTTTCTATTCTTAATTATGTTTGATTATTTGTTATCCTTTTACCTGAGCACATGTTTTGGGTTGAGGTTTTCCCCTCTTTAACTTGCAATATGTATGTGCTCGATTTCTGCTTCTCCGTGTATATTTATCCAACCAGCTGTACGAGTGGATGGATAGCAGCAATCTTGAAAAAAGAAGTTCTGATAAGGCCGTACGCATTGACCTCCTCGGCAAGGCTGAGGGCGTAGCTTCTGCAGAAAAATACTTTGATAGCATCCAAGAGAAGACTAGTAACATGTACGGAGCACTTCTAAGCTGTTATTGCAGGCAGAGAGATGTGGATAAGGCTCTGCAGACCTTTGAGAAGCTCAAGGAACTGAACGGCACAAGCACGCTAAATTACAACAATGTTGTTTCACTTCACTATAACTTGGAGCAGCATGATAAAGTCATCTCTCTATTACAGGAAATGGAGGAGAATAATATTTATTCCTTTTGACTTAATTACTTACAATTTGTTGATCAACAGTCATGCTGCTATGAAGAACTTTGATGCTTGTGAAAATGGAAAATGAAGAAAATGGAAAGTGCTAATAAGCCTAATCTGAAACCTGATTTGTTTACATATGGAAATCTAGCTACCATATATTTCAATGCAGGGCTGCATGACAAGGCCACCACTTATCTTGAAGTGATGGAGAAAATGGGACCAGAAAAGGACAGTGCTGCAAGGGAAGCTTGTCAAATCCGCCTCAGACTCTACCCTATGATGAATAACTCATCGGGGGTCAGGTCAACTGAGCATGGGAGGCTTTAAAGTCAGTTGATGGAAAGCCTTCCAATACTAATTATCTTTTCATGCTCTTGGCTGTTTCGAAAATGGGGAATCGAGATGAGGTCGAGAGGATTTTCAAGGAGTGGGAAGAAGGCTGCATGCACCTTGTATGATTACAGGTTGCCAAATGTGGTGCTGGAATTTTACCTCTCCAGGGACATGATTGAAGAAGCAACCTCTTTCTACAAAAGGTTGAAAGGTGTGGAGAGAGGGCCCACACCCAATATGAAGACACTGGACTTGTTTACAACTCTGTGCTTGAAGAACTCTGAGATAGAGTTGGCTCTGGAGTATTTGGAGATGGGGTTGGATAAAGCAAAACCGCGGGGCGGGGGAATCGGTTGTTTCCGAGAAGTGGAACCGTTGAAGTGTTTATCAGTTATTTTGAGGAGAAGAATGATGCAGAGAGAGGTGGGAAGTTCATTGAGAGCACGAAGAAACACAACCGTCTGGAGTCCGATTCTCTGCTTTCGTACATGAAAGCTATCGTGGCAGTTGGTTAGGTCGTTGTTTATTTTCTTATCTATTTTGAGACTGCAGTTTTTTGTTTGAACCTTGTCTGAAGTTGCTGATATGATATGTAATGTATAGTTTCATTATTACAGTTGGCTGGGGGAACACGCTAGCCCATTATTTGAGCCCCACTCAATGATATGTGTATTTAAAAGTTTTCGACGACTAGTTCGTAACTTCACTAAACCTTCATGTAATAATATTTTATATACTAATAATTTTTTTTATACTAATAAAAATAGCGCTTCAAATTTGGAAACAATTATAAAAAATAGCTTCTATGTTTATAATATTTCATATGTATTTTAGATATATTCTTAAGAAAATAATCTTCTTGTAATTATAAATTGTATTAAACTGAAACATACTTCTACATATGTATAAAAGTAACTATATTATATAATTAAGATGAGATAAATCATTCATCTAAAGTTATATGTGACAAATAACTTTTTTTAGTAAATACAAAATCATGACTTGCTTGAAATGTATATTGTATTATTTGATAGAGTATGAAGTGTGTGTTTGCAACTGATTATTATAAATACTTTTAATTTATTTTTATTTAAATTTAAAAAAAAATACTTTTAATTCAAAGTATGTACTCCCTCCGTCTCATTCATAATGTCTTGTTGGGTTTCGGCACGGAGTTTAAGATAGTGGGTGTAAAGGTTAAAGTAATGATGTAAAAGTATAAAATAGTAGGGTCCATTTATTTAGATGATTGTGGTTCACTCATTTCTTACCATTTTAGGTATGAGACAGTATGAGTGGGACAACCCGAAATGATATACATGACAGTATGAATGGGACGGAGGGAGTAGTTTTTTATACTTACTTCGTTTCATAGAAAGTGTCTCTTTTCTATGAGATATAGAGATTAAGAAACTTATATTGTGTGGTGTATATTTATTTGATTTTTAACTTGTTAATTTTGAGCCACACATTCTTTAATTTTTTAGAAACATACACTTTCTATGAAACGACTTAAAACGAAAAATAAGACATTTTCTGTGGAACGAAATGAGTATTAATATTAAAAAAATAGATATTTATAATAATTTTAAAAAATTATGATGCTTTAAGTACCAAAAATACCTTAATAGATGCTTATTGATAGCAGTTTTACTACTTAATTTTAAAAAAAACTAACATAGAAAACATGTTTTTGCAAATATTAAAAATCTACCTACACAGATAAAAAGCAGATAAATAACTAAAATAAGATTTTGTATACAATCGAAGTAATGATTGTGCTAGCGTTTATATATGCATAGGAAGAAAGGAAATAAACGACAATACATTTCGAAGACACAACATACAAAGTTATTACTATTTTAAATTTATATTGCAGACGTGATATGCTGCATGTGCATATACTTTCTTACATTTTCTAGTTCACATATATTATTGAGTTTTCTAAATTTGATATTTACACGGTAGATAAATGATATACGTGTATTTATTCTTTTATAATTCATAAATATTATATATAACTCATACTCATGTGTTTCAAAAGATGTATGAGACCATTTTTAAGTTTCAACTGATCATTAATTTCATTTAACAAATTGTAGTTTTTATTTGTAAAATCTATTTAATGATATTTTTCTTCAGTCAGATAATATAATTTATATTTTATTAGAAATGATTACAGTATTTACACATTTATCTAATAACCTGATTTTCTATGTTTCCACTACATCAAGCCTAATCAGATATTTATATGAGAATAGTTCAAATATCTTCGAATTGTACGACGTTGATGATCGTTTCTCGGTTCGGACTTTACGACGTCGTATTCCTCTGGAACATTAGACAAAACCCTTCTTAAACCCTTCATCCCTGCTCAAGGGAGAAGAGACGAAGATGGCGGGCGATATGAGAATCATTGGCCGTTTAATCCTCCGGGAATCGAAAAAACCTTCTACACCGCGGTGGCTGTCTACGGAGACGGGGAATTCGACGCCGGCGCGGCAACAACAAAAATCGCGAAATACTCTTTTCTATAAAGTAGTTGGAGCAAGCCCCACCGGTGTAGTGGACATTCTGAACAAATGGGTTGGTGGAGGAAAGTAGTGAAGAAATCCGATATTATCAACCTCAACACTTCCGCTCTCACAAGAATTTCCAAGCCGCGCTTCAGGTTCCTTTTTTCGTTCTTTAATCGAGTCTTGCTATCAAGATCTTGTTCAGTAAAAATGTTTTTGAACGAATTTTCTTTTGTGGTTGAAATGCAATCGTTTCTTATAGCAATGAATTTCTTTGACTTGGGGTAGGGGAGAGTAAATACATATAGCTGCTGGATGGATGTTGTATATTTTGATCAATTTTCTTTAGGGTATTAAATAGTTAATGTTGATTTATATTATTACTGCTTGTTTGTTTTACATTTTGATCTGTGCCTAGAAAGAATTTTGTAATTTACTGAACTGAGAATCGGCAAACCTAGTAGCAGGTGAGTGGAAAGCACATTGCCTGCGTTAATTGCTCGTTCGAATCTTCTAATTCGTACCTTAATGATTCTGACCTTCTACATGTTCTCCATAATGTTGGTTAAGAATTCTTGAAAAAACTTCGAAAATCCAATATTAACATTATGCCAAATATCTCTTCATATATGTTGCTTACATGTGGACTTTAATCTGTATCGATTTTGTTTTACCAACATGTTTTGGGTTGGGTGGTTTTCCCTCTTGAACTTGCAATATACATTTGCTCTATATGCTTCTCCAACCAGCTATACGAGTGGATGGATAGCAGCAATCTTGAAGTTAGAAGTTCTGATAATGCCGTACGCATTGACCTTCTCGGCAAGGGTGAGGGTGTCGCTGCTGCAGAAAAATACTTTGATAGCATCCAAGAGAAAACTAGTAACATGTACGGAGCACTTCTAAGCTGTTATTGCAAGCAGAGAGATGTGGATAAGGCTCTGCAAACCTTTGAGGAGCTCAAGGATGATTTCACTTCACTATAACTTGGAGCAGTATGATAAAGTTATCTCTCTAGTACAAGAAATGGAGGAGAAGGATATTCCTACCGACTTATTTACTTACAATTTGCTGATTAATAGTCATGCTGCTATGAAGAATTTTGATGCTTGTGAAGGATTTCTCGAGAAATTGGAAAGTGCTAACAAGCCTAATCTGAAACCTGATCTGTTTACATATGGAAATCTAGCTACCATACATGTCAATGAAGGGCTCCATGACAAGGCAACCACTTATCTCGAAGTGATGGAGAAAATGGGGACTCAAAAAGACACTGCTGCAAGAGAAGCTTGTCGAACCCGCTCAGGCTGTACTCTATAATGAATAATTCATCCAGGGTTAATCGAGCATGGGAGGCTCTAAAGTCAGCCGATGGAAAGCCCTCTAATGCTAGTTATCTTTTCATGATTTTGGCTGTTTCAAAACTCGGGGATCAAGATAATCTTGAGAAGATTTTCAAGGAGTGGGAAGAAAGCTCCACCTTGTATGATTACAGGTTGCCAAATGTGGTGCTGGAATTTTACCTCTCTAGAGACATGATTGAAGAAGCAACTTCATTGTACCGAAGATTGAAAGGTAGAGGGTCGGAGGCCAAGGTGAAGACACTGGACTTGTTTACATATATATGCTTGAAGAACTCTGAGATAGACTCGGCTCTGGAGTATTTGGAGATGGGGTTGGATAGAGCAAAATCGCGGGGGAACAGGTGGTTTCCGGGAAGTGAAACCGTTGAAGCTTTCATCGGTTATTTTAAGGAGAAGAATGATGCAGAGAGAAGTGGGAAGTTCATCGAGAGCATGAAGAAACACAACCGTCTAGACTCCGATTCTATGGTTTCGTACATGAAAGCTATTGAGGCGGGTAATGTAGCGTCCTGAAGTAGCTCCTCTTGAATTTCTTGCATTGACTGGATCTTGGAGTTGGTTAGTTCGTCGTTTATTTATTTGAGACGGTAGTTTTTAGGCTGAACCTTGTCTGAATTATTTGCTATTATGATAAGGAATTCATAATTTCAGCTACAGCTGTGATAATGGATTTGGCGGGCCGGTAAAGCCCACTGTTCGGCTGGACGGAGACGGGCTAGCCCACTATGTAGGTGGGCCGTAGTTTTCCAATTTGAGCCCATACTCTTTATGCGCACAATTTCGAATTTTTTTATATATTTGAAAATTTGTTATTTTTGGGCACTTGCATTGACAGAATTAGGTTTTTTAATTGGGGGGGTCGAAATAAAAAAAATATATTGTGCTTATCGAAGAGTCGAATTAAGTGAAAAAAAAAGAGCTGTACAAAGAATTTCAACTACTACAAAAGCTAAATTTTGGTAGCCGGAGCCGATCCTCCCCGCACCCCTAATAACTTGTCCTCCTGCGATTTTTGGTTACTTGCAGTAACAGAACTAGGATTTTTTAGTTGAAATGTCGAAATAAAAAAAATATAAAACCATACTGATCGAATAGTCGAATTAAGTGAAAAAGTAAGAGCAGTATAAAGATTTTCAACTCAACAAAATTTTGGCAGCCGAAGCCGATTCTCCCAGCTCCCCTATTAACTTATCAACATAAACATTTATATCATTAGTGTCCCAAACACTTCCTTAAATTGTTTTTCCAAATGTACTTTATTTTACAAAGCTCATACTAAAATAATCAAATTAAGTACACAAAAAAGTTTGGAAAGTAAATATATTGACATAGTAATTATGAATTTATATAAACATAAAATGAGATGGAGAATCATAGCATAGTGTGCAATTATTTGAGGGAGAGAGAGGTCATGAAAATTGGTGCATGACTACTGTAGGAACGTCGGAGAGGTGTCAAATCGGAGTGGACATCTGAAGAATTCTGACGTCAGAAGTGACTGATCGGACAGATGACATCTACTCCTGCAGCCACCCGCGGCCTGCGCGGGAGGAAAATACCATCGTTTTCCTTGTTTCAGTTTTTATTGGGAGTGGGATTACGCACTATACATTATATAAAAATAAGAGTCCGGCGGCGAAATGCTCATCTGGGCAAAGACAAACACATTTATACTCAAATCTTATATTTAAATACACTATATACCCAAAAAGACGAAAATATACCTAAATGGGATGGTCCGATCACGGTGGGCAGAAGGCCCGATCAGGGTCCGACCGGTCGGACACGCCCGAAGTGGGGGGTGATTGGCCATGGCCGATCATGTATTAAAGTGTGTGGGGGGGGGATCATGTATTAAAGGGGGGTGATCGGTCATGGCCGATCATGTATTAAGGTGGGCCGATCATGATCGGTCATATTCGATCGATCGAACACTCGACATGGTCCGATCGCGGTTCGATCAGGGCCTGACACTTTTAGGTGAAAGAAATAAAAAAGTGGGGGTATTTTAGTAAATTTGAGTATATAGTGGATAGTTTTTATAAAGTTGGGTAATTTTGTATTTGATATAGTGTAGATGTGTATATTGATATATTAACACTTATACCGGCGGTGAAATGCTCATCTAGGAAAAGAGAAACACATTTATACTCAATTTTTATATTTAACTACACTATATACCCAAAAAGACGAAAATACCCTTACTATGGGGATGGTCCGATCAATAAACAGAGGCCCGATCAGGGTCCGACCGGTCGGACCGGTCCGACCGGTCGGACATGCCCGACCAAGGGCCTATCACTATTCTATGACAAGGGCCGATCACTATTCATAGGGCATGATCGGCCATGCCCTATCACAAGGCATGATCGGTCATGCCCTATCATGCCCCTTCATGCCTGGCCGATCACTGTCAGGCCATGATCGAGCATGTCCGATCGGTCGGACACATGACATGGTCCGATCATGGCCTGACATTTTTTAGGTGAGAGAAGTGAAAAAGTGGGGGTATTTTAGTAAATTTGGGTATATAGTGGATAGTTTTTATAAAATTGGATAATTTTGTAGTTGTAAAAGTGAAATAGGGTATATTGATATATTATCACTATTGTTAATTACTGTAAATTTAGCTTTGCTGTTGTGGAGTTTCATTTCTAAAATTAGGGTTCATGGTAGAGGTATTGAAAAATTATCGACTTCGTATTGAAAAATAGGAACTCTTGAAGGAATTGAAACATATAATGAATACTGTATATCTAATTCTTGAAACAGGTAAACTACCCCAGCAAAATTATACAAAATTCTGAACCATCAAGTTTCTAAAGCCGGCTAGGGTCGCTCCCCGGGCTAGCCAGAGTTAAGACTACGCCTTGAAGCTCGCTTTTATCCCTAGAGTCTTTTCCGAATGGCAGAGAAGCTCGGTTGTCTGCAGATGCTCTTATAGGTCGAGTCTGTTCGGAGCTCTGGCACGATAACTTCACCGGATGCCTCGGATAGGCGACTATGGGATGGTTTTGTACAGAACTTGCATTACTAGGAGCAATGTGGTGAGTATGTTGGCTAAGAATGGCACCTCTAGTAACAAGTTCAGGTCCCTTGATTAAAGAAGCATTAAAACCAATGTTAGAATTTTGAAAACTCAAGTTAGGTGAAGGGGAAATTCATGGAGTATGTAAGCTTACTGGAGCAAACAAGACTCCTCTAAAGACTTTTCCATTGACAGTTGCTGTCATAAGGTAGCCGGAATCAAATGCCCCATCCACTAGACCTCGAACTTCAGCTCCCATCTGAGGCAAGAAAATGAAGTAATGCAATCAAGAACTAGTAGATTAGTAGGAAAGAATGTGTAGAAAGATTATTGATCATACAATATTTCTGGCTTTCCCTGCACCGAGGCATAATGGTTCTGCAGCATTGGACTGTGATCGACATGAGTTGCTGCAGATCATGTTCCTATGTTCTTGTTTGATCTGATTTGGATGCTCAACATCGAGGAAAGTTCTAAACATGGTATGCCTGGAGCCGGTCTGGTTTGGAGCAACAATGTTCAGCTGATAACAGCTTGGATTGGAAGCGTTTTGCCCAAACAACAGTTGGACTCTAGAAGATTGCTGCATGGGAGTCTGCTCGTGATCGGATTGGGATGGAGATGATTGCTGTGACTGTGAAACCGAGTGTTCTTTAGCCTCCGAACTATCTTCAGACAACTTCGAGTTACTAGTTCTTCGCCTCTTAGGATGCAAGGTATCTTCAAGATAGGAATAAACAACTGTTGCTCATCTTTGTATTAGTATACAGTTGTGAAATGCAGGGTGTATTGAGAGACTTACCAGAACCAAATCGGAAAGACTGCTTGGGAACAAGCTCGAGCTCTTCGACTTCCTGTGATGTTGAGTCTTCAGCATCGCCTACAAGTATAGTTTTCTGCGGCAAAAAATAGGCCCAAGTTATGATGTATGATCACGAGACTTGTAACAAGCAGAGTTTGCAGTGGTTTGCAATCAATAATGTACCAAATTACTCTCTGGTTTCTTCAGTAAGATCTTGGTTTCTTCTTTATTTGTGTTCCCAAAAGCCCTGCAATTTTGCGAGTCAATCTGCAAGACGAGCAGTTCATTGAGAGGGCGTTCGTCCTCTCCACACCTGAAAAAGTAAAACCACCAAGAAACAGAATATCAGTAAAACACAGAGTCACAGGCCAAGAGAAATGAGTATAAAGTTGTGCACATAATTATATGAAGGGTCTCACCCTCCAAATATGGCAATGCCTAAATTGGTGACAGTGGCTGAATGAGAAAACCGCCCTTGAGATTTTGGTGCATTCATATCAAGCTGAACCCAAGAAGATGTAATCACATCAAGAACCCATATATCACCGTAGTATTGTTTGTCACCAACTCCACCATGTAGATAGACCTACAGTAAACATACAACATGTTATTCCAAAATAAACAAGTATAATAACAGAGGATCTAACTTTTCTAGAAGGAGATACACAACTAGTACAAATTCAAGGACACAAAGCAAATGAATAAAGCCATTATTGCTGGTTTACTTACCTTGGTTCCTATACTTACAGCAACATGCCCAGCACGAGCACCCGGTGAAGGCCCATGAGCATCAAACTGCAAATCAAATCAATGCACAAAGGTAAGTTTCATGTTAATCAACTTGATATTGTTGTGAGGCAGAGGAAGTTGAAGATCAAACCTTAGACCAGACCATTTTATGCATATCCAAGACATGAACATCTCCTTGATACCTATAACCAGAGTCTCCACCAAATACAAAGAGGCGGTTACCAACAGCCACCGCGCTATGACTATCACGAGGGGCGGGTACACTTCCCTTAATCTCCGGTGATGACCACTCCATATTCCTTAAATCCAAAATATGCAAATCATTCAAGTAATTTGCCTCCCCTTCTCCACTACCCCCAAACACCACCATCTTCTCATCACCAATCACATTAGCCGTGTGGCTTTCACGAGCACAAGGCGGTTTCCCATAACATTCGGGACGAGTCCACTCCCTAGAGAGGAGATCCAGTATGTGAAAGTCATTCACTTTCCTACATCCATTAGTACCTCCAAACACGAGCATCCGGTGCCCCAGAAGCACCGCGGTGTGGCTGTCCCTTGGCCCCGGCCCCTGCCCGGAAGTCTTGAGAACGTTCCAACTCATTGTTGCAAGATTACATACTAACACATCACTGAAATGCACACCACCTCTACATCCCTAAAGATAAAAATTATGAATTAGTGGTTTCTTCTGAATTAATGAGCTGCATTTGTACATGAATAATCCTCCACCATCCTCTTACTATGAGTACATGAAATTTTATATGAAACTCATTTACATAGCAAATTCACATATTGTTAAATTCATTTCTTTTCTTTTTTGTATTTGTTTTTCTTTCCTTCTCTCTCACACACTCACACTCACATGTTTTCATGCTAGTGTTGGGGACAAGATTAGTTATGATGATGAAAGATATTGCAAATAATTTCTTGAAGGAGCAAAGGTTTTGAGACATGCTGCCAACCTTCTACAACAAGCTAGAGCAAAATATTGTTTCAGATATGCTGCCAAACCAGACCAAGAGACAAAATCAGCAAAAAGAATGAGAGAGAGAATTAGAGAAGCACTACATCCATTCAGGAAAGTGTAAGTGCTCTCTTTCCAAAACAAAAGTATCTACAGAAAACTCAAGAGAAAAGTATATAGTTACAGAAGCCAAACTTGCAAGCATTGAAATATATCTCATCTCACCGGAAGAAGACACAAATAGAAACAATAATCTTCAAGGGATACTAAAACTGAAGCATGCAAATAGGAAAGTAATGCTTACTCCAAAAATGTAAATGAAGCCATTGAAGTGGCAAGTTGAGTGTCCCCATCTCTCAGAAACGTTGGCACCCATCATCTTTGGATAAACCCACATTGCATTACTTGCTCCTCCTCCCTCTCCCTTTGCGTAGTGTGTGTGGTGTGTGTAAATTCAACAGTTGGAGTGAATATAGCTTGACAATGATGGAGTAAAGAAAAGAAGGGTCAAATTAAAGAGGACATGAAGAAGCCAAGTGACATATCAACTATCAATGTCAATGGACATGAAAAGATGGGCGCTTTCAAGTCTGAATCACTGTGCCACCACCAACACATCAAAGTTAAACACACACAACTAAGATTAGTTAACTAGTAAGTTATAAAATTTGTTTAGATATTAACAATCAAATTATAAGAATAGTTGAGGATGGCTCAAACTCAACTTACAGAAAATGATGGTGGCTAAACATGCATGTGAAATACTCAAGAATCACAAGATTAGATTTTCTCTCTCTCTCTCTCCCTCTCTCCTCTCCATGTGTGTGAGGGAGACTAAGTAAGTAGTACTCTATCTATGTTTGTTGTTGTTTCCCATGTTTAATGGTTGAAAATGATGGGAAGTTGTTTGGTCTCTTTCTATTTTGTGTGTGTGTGAGAGAGAGAGAGAGAGAGAGGTATGAGTGTGTGTATGTGCGCTCCACTGGGATTCATGGGAGCTATAAAAAATGCAGAAGCTCCCAATTTCAAGAAATTAATGTGTGTTGAGTTCTCAAGGTGTTTGTAGTGCAAAATCCTTTTCTTTAGTTTTGGGGAATTGTGGTGGGCACTCTTTTCTCAAAGTTTGTTCCTTTCCTAATACAACCATTAATATTAAGCAGTCTACTATTTTTCTAGACCGGCCCGGGCCCAAAATTATGTGGCCCGAGAAATAAGGCGCTTGTTTGGCCCCATCATGATGAAAACCAAAAATATCAAATCAGTTGTAAATATATTTTATATATATACTTATCATATATTGTGATGATCATGTAAATTCTAAAAGCCTATTAGTTCATCTTGTATTCTATAAATAGAAGTCTTCACCCTCATAATAATACACATCTATTTTTCGTCTTCTCTATTTTTCTCACATTCGTATAGTTTATAACACGTTATCAGCACAAAAACGCTTTTCTCCCTAAAGAAGTTATCCACGAATCGAAGGGCCGAAGGTATAATTTTATCGCACCAATATTTTAATTGTTGTGCCTAGTCTCCACTCCATTAACTTTATTTGTTTATTTATTAGTTACGTATCCAATTATAATTCTAAAAAAAAATTGAATGGAGTGATATTTTTATACGGCAACATCATATGAAAAATTTATAAGATGTTCAACTACATTTACTTTTATGTTGTTTATTTTTATTATATTATTATAATTGTTGCTCATGAAGTAGCACAATTAATAATCCATGAGAGATTATTATATGCTCTCATAGAGCAATTCATCGGCTTTAAATATTACATGCTCTTGAAGAGCAATTGGAAAACATATTTTCAACATGTTTCTCCAGAAGTAGCACAATTAATATTCCTACATAATATTACATGCTTTTGAAGAGCATTTACAATTAATATTTCTACATATATATACGATTTTACTTATTTATTTATTTGTTTAATTACTTTATGTTAAATCATAATTGTTGCTCCT
The DNA here is from genome assembly GCA_028984105.1 of Lavandula angustifolia. Classification (NCBI taxonomy): domain Eukaryota; kingdom Viridiplantae; phylum Streptophyta; class Magnoliopsida; order Lamiales; family Lamiaceae; genus Lavandula; species Lavandula angustifolia. The sequence goes on from CM054824.1 coordinate 16,377,336, forward strand.
GAATTAGCACAATCCATATTCCTGAAGAATATCATATGCTTCAAACTTATTTATCGAAACGATTTAATTGTTGCTTCTGAAGTAGCACAATTTAATATTTCTGTAGAATATTACACACTCTTGAAGAGTTATTAATATTATCTATGTATTTACTATATACTTCAATTTTTTTTTGTTGCATACTGTATGATATTTATATCGATATATACATATAATCTCAATTTGTTGCTCCTGAAGTGGCACACAATTAATATTCCTGAAGAATATTACATGTTTTCGATGAGCAATTCATATACTTTGCCTTATTGATGGCGGATCTTGGTTTTTGAATTGTTATTATTGTTGCTCCCGAATTAGCACAATTAATATTCTCAAATAATACTATATGTTCTTGAAGAACAACTGAGTTTCTAGAAAATTTTAACTTTTCTCTTGAAGTAGTTTAATATAGACTAAAATTGTTGCTCTTGAAGTAGCATAATTTGTATTTCTGAAGAATACTACACGTTCTTGAAAAACAATTCTAACCTCTTGATTTTGACAAATGTTATATGTTCCTCTAATTGTTGCTCTTGAAGTAGCACAATTAACTCTACATGTTCTTGAAACAATTAAAACTTATCATTTTGGAATCATATATCACAACTATACTTTAATTGTTGCTCCTAAAGTAGCACAACTAATATTCTTGAAGAGTATTAGTTATAATTTAAAGTATTATCTAATTACATGGAGAGGTAGCAAGAGCTCCTCTATGCTTGACAACTGCATTTCTAACATCCTATTTTGAATTAATTTCTTTTCAAGAATAGATGTGAGATCCGGTAGATATCAAAATTCACAATTTATTGATATCACTTATCGTGAATAAACTAAGTTGTTGCTGTGGAAGTAGCACAATTACATTCCTGAAGAATGATCATATTGTGATATTAACATTACTATCACATGTTTTTGGAAATGCCTCAACTTTTGCTCCTAAAGTAGCATCATTTTATATTCTAGAAGAATATTAAATGCTCTTAAAGAGCAACTCGTACTTTCGATAATAAATGTTATTCCTGAATGAAAAACATAATTCATGTCTTCTTGACATTAATGCACTCTTGATATCGATGTTCATCTGCCAATAATAGAATGAAACGAAGCATCCCAACATGATTGCATAAAGATATAATTATTTGTTTTCCCTAAAGCTCGATACGAGTAGTTGCATCTTTACTGCAAGATTTTAAAATCTAGTGGATCGAAATTATTGAAGGCTCCAGAAGAGCATGTGTCATTTTATCAAATGATACGAAATCAACTATTGAGTTTGCCCTTACTTTAGTAAGTTTGGAAGAAACTTACTAAGTTTTAAGGATATCCGCTGCAATAGATACTATATTGAAACATAAGAAGGTAATGATACATATTCTTGTATAAATTATTTTGTATTTAGCCAGAAACTAACAAAAGAAAAGTTATCACACTACCATTTTAAATGTATTACACATTTATGAAAACAAGTGAGACAAACTATGTCATGAACCGGAAGTTCAAAGGGTTTTATGCTTTGACATGAGAGGTTTGGACATTCACGAGCAACTATCATGCTCAACATAATTGAAAATTTATCTGAGCGAAAATAGAGATCCTGAAGAATCTTTACATTTATTTTCATGAATGCTTGATTTCTAGAAGAAATGAAGCAATTGTTAGAACTAATAGTTTAAATAATAAAAAACTCAATTCCCTCAAGAAGAATTGTCTTGATAAAGCTAGCGATTTTATTAAACTCTTAGTTCCTCCTGAAGAGGATCTATATTTATATGGATTTGGAATTGAGATTAAATAATTAGTTGCTCATATCCATATTCAAAATGGTATTTGTCTGTATAAAAGCGATCTCACATTAAGATTGTTATTATGATAAAATAACATCTCCAACATTAGTTGAAACATATGTCACATTTGAATTCCTGAAGTAATTAATGTGAAATCTACATCCAACAAAAAACACAAGAAAAAAACTAGTCATATTTGGATTCCTGAAGTAATCAATGTGAACAAGAAGTCGAAAGACTCACTTGCAAAGGATTGCAAACCAACTTCTCGATGCTTTTAATGTTTGTATATAAAAGAAGTAACAATGTTATACATTTGCAGTACATACCCCCGCAACAATAAATGTCCCTGAAGGACAAGTACAAATTGTAGCAAATGAATATAAAATTCGTCAAAAATATGGTCGACCAATTATTTTAAAAATAAATCTTGTGTCTAAGAAAATTGACACAACATATGAACCAAACAATGACGATAATGATTAATCAATCAAATGAAGTTCCTGAAGAACTACAAGCGTCTGAAAATATTGAGATTTCAAAATATTTGAGAGATCAAATATCGTCGTGAACGTATGACGGTATTTTCGCCTTTTAATATGACTCTTGAAATGAAAAAAAGAGGATCCTCAATGACGATCTATAAGAGATTGTCAAGATAGAAATAGTTGGCCAAAGAGGAACGAAGTCATAGAAGGTGAACTAAAATTCCCTAGAAAGCCAGAAATATTTGGACAAGTAGTTCCAAAATCCGAAAAAATATCCCCGAATGATATAAATGTGTCTTTGTTAGAAAGAGAAATAAAAATTGCGAGATATAGGACAATACTCGCAACACAAGTCTCTCTCAAAGATCTAGAATCAATTATGAAAACTCTCCCATAATAGACGCCATTATATTTTAGAGTGTGATTAATCTACTTATGTCACAAAAGACTTGCTATGCGCCTTATGGATGTAGTAAATATCTATCGATATGATTCACTAGATAGTGACATATATATGAAGATCCCTCAAGGATTTAACTTGCTTAAAGCATGTAAGTCAAAAAGTTGTTTTCAATTAGACTGCAAAAGTCATTGTAAGGGCTGAAATAGTACAACCGTATATGATATAATAAGAACGACGAGTATTCTTTGACAGAAGGGTACATAAATGATGACTTGAGTTTGATTGCAACTCCTGAAGAGCATAATACTTATATTTATACTCCGTCCAAATGACTTAAATAGAATAAATCATTATGGATTATTTTATTCATGGATATGTTGATTTGATAATCCAACTTACATCCTTGTCGACATCAGGGGGAGATATGATATATAAATGATGAAATGTCGCAAATATCGCGTTGGATTAATTATTTTGATTCACGCACTATGAACCAGAAGTTCATCAAGTTAAGTGCAAAAGGAGTGACTAAGATATAATTTATCTGTTGTATATGCATCATGAAAGAACTAAAGTTCCTCATAGACAATATAAATCAATTGATTCTCATTGACGCCAGAAGCGTGAGAAATTTATCGGTGCTAAAGATAAAAAGTCCGCAGAATAGAAATTCAGAACACATCACTCCAAATTTCCTCCTAAAGAGGATATGTGAATAATTATGTACAAAAGTACTTGAGGATATCAACCAACTCATGTCTAAAAGATGGAGTTAAAATCATAAGACTTAGGTTGAACTAATAATTGTCTCGACCTGCAGATCGAGCATCTCCCTAATGGAGTTACGCTAGTCGACCTACCTGAAGGTCTTTAAAGAGATTTTATTGTATTGCATCCACATAGCTACCTAATGGTTGCTTCAATCACTTGAAGTGGATGAAGACTCATTTAGACCTATAGAAGATAACAAAGATGTTTTAGGGTCAGAAGTTCCTTACTTATGTGCAATTTGAGGATTTGAAATGGTATTGACCATCCTTTGTTATCTTCGAGATAAACATGTTATTCTCTATGAAGATAGTTAAACTTGTATTGCACATATTAGTGTAGACCTTGAAGATTGTTATCTTGAGGGGAGTAACAAATTGTAAATAATCCTGAAGATTAGACTAACTCCTAAAGGTCAAATGGTTATACTCTTTTTTCTTTTCTAAGTTTTTCCCAAAGGGTTTTTTTAGTTAAGGTTTTTAACGAGGCATTCAATGCAACAAACGAGAAAATGAGTCATTGAGATTGATTTATAAAAGAGTCAATGCAACACATGATCTTCAAAAGAGTGGCGGCATCAACATCCAGCAAATTCACTCAAGTGACAATATAGCAGATTCTTTTACAAAGACATTACCAACGTCAACACTCAAGAAGTTGTTACACATGATCGATATGCGTCGACTCAAGGATAAAGAATGACTATATTGAGGTGGAGTAGCTGTACTCTTTTTCGTTCGTCCAGTTTTTATCCCAATTGGTTTTTCTGGCAAGATTTTAACGAGGCAGCAGTTTCTTTTAGGGATGATCGATCAAGGGGGAGTGTTGTAAATATATTATATATATATATATATACTTACCATATATTGTGATGACTATGTAAACCCTAAAAGCCCATCCCATCTTGTACTCTATAAATAGAGGTCTTCACCCTCATAATAATACACATCTATTTTCAGTCTTCTCTATTATTCTCTCATTCTATATAGTTTATAACAAAATCGGATTTATAAAGGTGCAACCACCGATTAAAAAAGTTATATAGAATCACAATGATGATGGTATTTTTTGTAATTATTAGGATAAATATTATTTAGAAAATTAAAAAGATATTGTTTTATTGAAGAATTGAGAAATGTTATCACTTCTTCTAAATTTCTAATATGTACAATTAATTATCTACGTGGGTAGTTCAATAGAGATTTATTGTACAAAAATGCTAGTGTTAATATACAAACTTAGCCAAATAGGTTAAGTTAAACACAAATATAGCCTATTACAATCTAAAAATACAAATATAGCCATAAAGTAAATTTTATGGTAGACATAATGATTGGGCGAAAAAGTTGTCGTGGCCGATGGTGGGCCGATTTCTACCGGTCCTCAACATGTTTTTTTTTAAAAAAAGAATCAACTTTTTTTAGTGTGATGGCCTATGACACTCAACAATTTCTTTTGTTTTTTTCAAAAGTTGAGGGCCGATTGTGGCCCTTCATTAACATTTTTTTAAAGGGTTGAGGGCTGATGATCACTTCATTCACTTTTTTTTTTAACATGTTGAGGCCCGATAGAGATCGGTCCACCTTCGGCTCTTCATCGGGCCTCGGCCTTGGAAATTGCCTCTGCAGGATTAAGTGGCTCGACCGATGAATTTACTCGGTCTTTTTTTCTCTCAGCCGATGGAGAACTGATGAACATCTCGTTCGGCCCCCATCGGCTCTATGCATTACAAACGAGACGAAATTATTAACAATAAATTTTTTTTGCAACAGACATATCTAATCATTGAATGAGGACAAAATAATTATATTTATATTTTTATTTAATCATAGGCTAAATATGTATTTTTATTTAGTTATAGGCTAAATGATGTCATGAATTGTGCCAGAAAAGACAGTGAGACTTGAATTGCACGCGATAAACACGGGCGACCTTTTTCTTTCTGAACTTTCGATATCTATATTTCCACTTAAGTATTTACAATTTGTAGAGAGAGAAAGAAAGAGAGAGAGAGAGATGGCGGTAGGAATCCTGAGCATTAGTGGATTGGTTCACGTGATGTGACTGAGTCACTGATCCCCTTTTCTTTTTCATTTTATTAGTAAAAATATACTATGACGCAAATTAAATCAGAAAAAAAGAATTGAAAGACGTCTGTCTCTCTGTATGGACTGGGGGTAGGGTTCTTTAGTTTTGCTTCTTTTCTGCAATTTCTTTGATCACAATTCAGAATATTCCAATTTTCCCCTGCATACTATGTCATCCTTCTTCATCCATTTTCTCCATAAAGTTCAAGATTAACTAATTTGGGCCTACTTGTAAGTTGTTCCTAGGGCGATCCATCTTTGCAGTGGTTGTATGATGATAGAGTAGGTAAACTTTATGATCAAATGTTACAGAGTTTGAATTAAAATGATAAAAAAAAATTCTAGTGCTGTTTGTTTGCTCTTTAATTAGGAATGTTGTCATTTTGAAGTCTGTTTGTTTGCAATTTTTGACGATACATTATATTAGCTACTTACTGTTACTATTTAAAAGTCAAGGCTCTTTTCTTCCACAACAAAAATACACTTGTCTTAATCAAATCTTTTTCAGAATTTAGGAAATTCAACCCAAACAGTATAGTATGGTTACTCTCGTATAGAGATTATTACCATAAAATAGTTGTTTATGTTCTATGAGAGAGAGAGAAGGATAGAGGGCCCAGCGCTACAGAGCCAAATAAAGAGAGAGTCGAGTTTGTGTTTTTGAGAAAGAAAAGAAGGGCAATGGGAAATTGAAGACGTCAATCAATCAAAATCCCATCCCGTCAAAGAGGAAAAAACAGTAGACAGATTGACGTTTTAGAGAGAGACAGAGAGAAGCCACATAATAATGTTTGCTGTTGGTATCGTGCTGCTTCAATCTACTAATTAAGCTTAGTTAATAATGCCCCATTTCAAAAAGCTTCTCCGAATCTTGAGACCATACAACATCACGTATACGTCGACTGCTTTTTTACCGACTTGCCCAATGACTGGAAATAAATTCCTAAGTGACAATTACTCCACAAGGAGATAAATCATGGCATAATATGTTAATTCATCATTCAATAATTATAAAAAACTAAAAAGGCACAAATACTTTTTTTGTTGGGAAAGATTTCAATATTTCAAATTACGCACACCCTATATGTGTCACATTTCTTAGATTAATGACATGCGAAACTTGCAAACCATTATAATTGCAAGTTTGTGACGTATGAAGAAGTGTGACACAAAAGGGTATTATATAACAAACCTCTAGTTTCATAAATATATCGACGGGTAATGTAAAATAACACCCACCTTTTTCAAGAGCTTTTAACCTTATGGAGCTGCGGTTTACCAGAAAGTCATAAATTTTACAACGAATAGTATAGAAAAGCTTCTCCAACCCAACACGTTCCACTTCCACAATTATCCAGGGCTGCTGGGACAAGTCAATAACCAATTATACTTGGTACCCAGAATTATGAAGCTGAGTCCTAAGTAAGAGCATAAAGAAAAAATATTCTTTCCACACGTACGGCTGAGATGAAGTAAATTCGGCTAACCCTAATAAAGATCATAACAAGTATGCATAAGAGGACCCCATCCACCAAGTAGTCGTAAAAACTTTAATGAAGGAGGCACCTTTCAAATCCCCTCAGATAAAGATCATCAAAGCAGATGTTGCAGCATGTGCATAATGTAGACATGTGTATTGTTTGACAGCAAAGAGGTGGTCCACAGCAAACCTGCTCTTTAGTTTTTATCCTGCATCTGTAAAATCTGCTCAGTTTGATGCACTCTTCCACCACTCGACTAAGGTTCCCCGCCTGCCTGCATATTCAGCATATCTTTAACAAAGCTGCATCACCACTTCAAGAATCAATAATCAAATTATATGTCTTCAGTATAGGTTTTTAACAAGAATCCAAAATTTTGCAACAATGAATTGTTCAGTGACCCTGAAACTAGGTGTGTTTAACAGTAGAAAAGACAAGAGCAGAAAAAAGGGACCACCACGAGGTGAGGAAATTTAATTCTTGAAGTTCCTTCCAGAGGTGGATAGGTTCTGTAGTTATAAATCAAGCTAGCAAACGATAAAGTCGTACCTAAATAAATGAATGCAAGTTATATGCTATAGTGTATTCTCATGATCAATGACACATGACATCTTTGTCTTTCACCAACAGACCATCGCTAAGCTTTTAAATAAATGAAGCACAGCATCTATTCACGAGAGTGACTGGAAAAAAGTGTTGTTAAAAGAAAAATGCCTCCAGCAGCCATTCACCCGTAGAGGTATCCAAATACAGAGGAGTAGATGCTTACAGTGGTAATGAAAATCTGGCGAAGAAATTTCTTTGCAACGTATTTGAATGTATATACAGCCTGCCCGCGTTAAGTGACTATCTTGACCGGTATCATATGTGCCGTCTGATCAGTAATCGAGTATGTACACCATGAGGTTCCACTCTATCTAATGCCTTCTTACTAGTGCCACATCTAGTAACTGAGTGATAATGTATACTGTGGGGTTCTGGCTAGTTAGAGATGATCACAGCCCCTGAAGTAAGAAAACCCGTTCCATTTCAGTTGCCAGCAATGCTCTGCATCTGAGGTACAAAGTGAAACAATGTATCAGTATACAAGCTCTAGGCATATTCAAAACTACAACTTAGAAAGTCAAGTTTCCAACTACAATGCCAAATTGCTCGATTGCTTAGTCAAGCATTGGGCCATGTTAGATAAAACTGCAATTCTTATCCTTGATATCATAAACCCAAACAAGCATAGGAAATAATAACCAACTTCAGAAGTATGTCAAATGATGGAGATAGGAGACAGAAAAGTAATGATAGAGATGCACATGGCACTAGAGCCCAGCTAGCGTGCTCATGCAGGAGGAAGAATAATCTTAACGGACATAAATTAGAATTGATTGATTAGGAGAATAGTCAGGGTTCTACATTGCATTGTTCTTCTTGTAACTTTAATTAGTAAAATATAGTTAGAGGATCTAACTATGAGTCATAGATCTCTAGTTAACAAGATTAATTTGTTCACCTAATTTACATTTGTGTAATTACATTGAATTTATCAACATAAAACCAATCAACCAAAACAAAAGGAACATAACATTTTCTACTTACATTATGAAGACTGCTCTCAACTGAATCGCTGAATGTCAGTTGGTTTCCTCAGCCATCTACGGTATAAATAAGCTGCTCCAACTACTGACAGAAGAGACAGCATCACCAGAAAACCAAATTGTGAAACATCGTTTGCAATTATCGGAACCCCTAGCATTATCGACTCTGCCAAACTTTCCAATAAGGTTCGCTTTAGATGCAGGGATCCCAGTTTGTAAAATTTGTGCCCCTATAACATCATACGACATGTGACCCAGTCTAGACAGCACCTGTGATTGTGAAATGTTTTAGTGTATGAGAACTTTAACAGGGAGGTCGAAATGAAGCTTTAGAATGAAACTAGGAAAGTAGCTGCAACAGAACCTTAGAATATGCATGCATAAGATATACTATAATCTCGAGCTTATTCTTACAATAAACAATAGATGATTGCATATGGCCTATGGGGCATGCAACAGAGAAAGATCAAACATATTTGACAGTTTCAGAGAAGGCACACCACAAATGCCACAAATGGTAATTTAGCGAGTTACTGTCTCAAACACACAAGAGTAGTTAATGTCAATTACTAGGTGGAGATCTCTGGGCGAGACTTCTCTCATCATAAGTCTTTTCCATATCTTATTTTCACACAAACACTGATAACAATTGCTCTGCAAGACTTTTCCAAAATTTAATTTGAGAAGTTTCATAGCGATTCTCTCTAAATGAGAGACTGGGAAATAACTAAAAAACACTCCTTACTCAATTGTTTTAATGCTCAAAAAATCATTTTCCAAATAAAAGACATTGATTCACAGAGAATTAGTTTTCTTAATGAATAAGCTTGATAACAATTCTTTTTTTTGTCTGTAATAGAAGTACAAAGACTCCCATATATACAATGAGAGTAGAGACAACAGTTATAATCTAAACCTAATACAAAATATATCTAAATAAGTACTAAATATATAAAAGAAACATAGGTATGATAAGTCGCAACCGGGATCGCCCACTGCGCAAGGGAGGAATTCCTAGCAAAGAAAAATGTTGCCCCTGGGGCAAAATACCAAATTACCAAAAAACCATATGTAACTTTAAAAAAAAAAGAAAAGAAAAAGAAAAAAGAATGAAATAATGCTGGGTGTGGCTGCAATCGCTGGCACCCCCAGTGTCCGGCCTATGAACTACTTGCAAAGTATTTAATCCATAAGCACATTGGTAACATCAAACTATAGTAATTTCAAAAGGCATGCACAATCAAGAATTAAAAGTCTTAAAAGAAACTATACAAATAACCAAGTGAGAAAAGCTTGTAGTGATAAATTATAACATATTGAAGCATATACATTTATACCTTGAATCTTATATTACCTAATTCAAAGAAACATGAAGATAGCATAACATGAACTTTAAGCATCCATATTTGTTTTATGATATAAGCATTTACAAGCATCTAAGAGGAACACGATCATTTATAAAAATGCATCCCTAGCGTCCACACAATATAAAATTGCAATAAGACATAAAAACTTATGCATTAATATGCCAAATACTAATAATATTATGATGTCTTATACAATTAACTGAAATCTTCTATTGTGTCTTGGTTGATCAGCACTTAGTGATTTTTTGACACAATTTAGATCAATTCTTGTGGTTATGTCAAGTGTAAGATGAACACTCTAAACACAAAAAGAATATAAGTAGAATCTTGTTAGAGAAAGAACCAGCCCAATAGACTGCAACTGCCACTGTAAGAAGCGAAGCATGAAAGATAAGGCCAGCTGCTCCAGCCTGGGTTAAAAAGAGTACTATTAAGCCCAAGTATTAACAATAATAACAAAAAAATTACTAAAGGAGAAAAACCTTAAGAATGCCAAGCCGGTTGACCATTTTTGCAGACACAAAAGTAGCTGTTACACCCATAAAAGCACATAATCCACTGAAGGCTCCATTAATTGACGGATGAGACTATAAAGATAGAGGACCACTAGAAAGCGAAAAAGGTTCTCTTAAAACATTAAATTCCATATTTTCAAGAGAGAAGATGATGAGTACAAAGAGTTTTAGAGATCAAAACATGTGCTTTTAAGTTAGCTATTGATATCTTATTAGAGTGAAAATGCGTTCGAGTCTTTATTGATTTATCGAAACAATGTAATGGCTTTCCATGGCATACCGTCTGTTAAATTATTTGACGCAAACAAATATTGTTAATCAACTAGAAATAGCATAAAAGTCTTCCATCAGATCACTGATACAGTTCTGTTTATCATGATGAGAACATAAAATCATAATAAGTAGTTTATCGTTCCCAGCAACTACCACCCCATCAAGCCAAATACAAAGAGTCCAGAAAATACCATGATGTGTTAAGAAAGCAGTCATTATACCACCAGGAGCTAGGGCAATGTTGAAGTAGAGTAAAACATAGGCAAGGCTTGCCAGAAGAACAGACTGCTGAACGTATTCAACCCATCCATGCTTTATAGCATCTATACTTGCTTTTACTGTACACAAGAAAAGCTGAATCAGAGGATACAACTAAAATGGAAATTGTAAATTGAGAGCAGTGAAATTACATATATTCTCAGTATCTTGGGTAGATCCTGCAGGTGAACATCCGGAACCAGTTTCTGGACGCTTAGCATGGGCCAGGACTCCAGCAGAAAGCTTGTTGGTTAGCCATGTGAGAAAAATCTGCACAAGGCAATAACATCAGAAGTTGACAAATTTTGCAATAGACCGAACACCATGAAATAGCAAGGCTAGATACTTAACACAAGAGGCAGTGAACACATCATCAATCTAGCTGCCAGCTTTAAGCACATCACTGGTTCATTTTTAGCTAATAAAATACCAAATAATGATGCTCCTGCTATCTGCAAAATTAAAACAATATGAAAGCTATAAGCAACAGCATTAGTAATGATAATATCATGATATTCTACAAAAGCAAAATAAAGAATTAGAAAAATAGGCTTTTCACATTAATGGTCACCTCACAGAGTAGATCAATTCTACTAAGCATTGCATTTGCTTGAGCAAGAGCAATTGTCCTATTTATTCCTGCTAACTGAAATAGCATGTAAACAATTCCAAATGAGAGAAAACACATAAAGGGATTCAAATTAAGAGAAGAAATAAGGAAATACCAAAACAACCCAATCACGCTCCATTGCAACCCCTAGAGCTAGTCCAGAGAGCCTCTCAATGGCCAGAGCTACTAAAAGCACAATAAACCAAGGTTGTAGAAGTACAAGAGATACAGAATTAGGGTGTATTATATGGGCATGAATTATCATCCCAACAGATAACAATTGAGCTGCGACCTGAGGTGAATAAGTATGAGAATATAACTTTTTGGCTGAATGCTGAAATTGAACATCATTGTTGTCCCAGCGAAAATACCTGGATAACAGTCGAACAATTATATGCCAGCACTCTTGGAAAATAGTCCATCAGTTTCCCTACCAAAGGCCCTCCAACAATTACAGCAAGCTGTTAAGATGCAGAAGGTTTAAGAGGTTTTTTCTTCTTTATAAGAAACAAGAGATTTTATTAGGAAAAGGGTAAGTTAATTATTAATAAATCATCATGATCCTCTATGAGTTGAACTCCTTCCAGTTTCCTAAGCAAAGAGCACAATTCTTGCAGTTCAAAAGTTAATTCCACTGCTTCTAATATTAAAAGCCTAGTGATTTTAGGGACAGTACCTTTGCAAAGAAGCTCATGACAGCCACTGGAAGAAGACTTGGATGAATCAATGCAATGGCAGCAGGCCAAGTGAAATTCCAGAGCTGTTCAACCAGATTTCCGGCCAAGCAGCTAGCATATAAAGTTGTAACAGATTTAACATTAATTAGAAGATTAGTTTTACACACATAACTGAAATAAATAAGCTAAATTATACAATCCAAAAAAAAAGGTACATTAAATTTGCTTTTTTTCAGAAGGAACACAAAGACAAAAGCTTCAGAATTTCAAGAATCTAAGCAATATATGACATGGATAGATGAGAAATAATCTTTTTTCATCATATAGTTTCACTTTTTCTCAAAATGCCTTTGGTGATTGCTTTGAAGTACATATTCAACTTAATAAATATGTCATCATCACAGCAACATGTTGCTTCAATTAACGCTTGGATAAAACTAACCACGGAGTCCGGCTGGATGAGCAGGGTTTGAAGAAATGACGTTCTGCTCCTCAACCGATAATATCTACATGATCCTCAAGAAGAAGGTATTGGAAATTTGGTTTTGACTAATTAACATTTTAGTCTAACCATGATTAAATTATTGTGACCACGTTCGTATTCTCAAAACCGAATTTCGGTGAGTGAGAAATGTGCGTTTTAAGTTGGTCACGTTTGGGGGCATTTTCGTAACTGGATGCAATTACTGCCAGACTACCTGACCCAGTACTTAGATCGTGTCTGGGCAAGTAGACTCGTGTGACTGTTGAGCTGCCTGCAAGTTGTAGGCAGTTCAAAGGTCTTGATGACCTAGAAACATCCAATGGAGAACTTGAAAGGTCTCAAGTGATGGCTCTTAATGAGAAAGTAGTGGAGTGGATCTTTAATGTCTTTAATCCATTGACATGGTGGATTTTGCTATATAAATATAGATGCATCTTACAAGCATTATATAGATCACAACAACACACATACACATCATAACATACATACGAGTATCTATAGTATAGTTCGGTGTCTGCCCAGTTCGTGCCTTGGTTCAGTTCGCTGGAGCCTTTCCAGTTTGCGGTGCTGCTACCGGGAAGGAGGAAAGTCGTTTTATCTTTAGGGACAGATTGTCAATCTGTGAGCACTAGCCGGGGCAATACTTGTCTTGCAGAAAGAGAAAACTCGACTCGACTTTGTCTGTTCAGTTTGTCATTTCATACCCAGGAGAATCATCAACCCGGACGTTCTGCCCAGAATACCAGATAGTGGTTTGCCCTGTTGGATACAAAATCGGTTGTAATCTAGTATCTCAATTTCTACTGTATTTCAATTACTTGTATTATTTTGTACGCATTTCACAGGTTATCGGCTATAATATTATAATCAACAATCGCAAGACAGTATTTGACCTAATAAAGCTTTGGAAATGGCGTCCAACATTGGTTCAACCTCCAACAATCAATCTGGTGGGGCAAGGGTCTTACCGGGTTCTGCCCAAGCTGAAAAATCATTCAAGTTCGTTGGTCTTGACTTCAGGACTTGGCAATTGAAGATGATGTTCTACCTGACTACTCTTGGCCTGGCGAAATATGTCAAAGAGCAGGCTCCAGTCATTGCTGCTGATGAGAAGGATGAGAACAAGAAGAATGCATATGAACAATGGCATCATGAAGACTTCCTGTGCAAGAATTATATCTTGAACGATGCGGAAGATGCCCCGTATTCCGTCTACGCATACAAACAACTCCAAGGATCTGTGGGAACTTCTTGAAAAGAAGTACAAAACTGAAGACGCTGGAACAAAGAAATTTGCTGTGGCCAGGTATCTGGCTTACCATATGCAAGATGGTCGTTCTGTCATGGAACAAGTGCAAGAGTTTCAACTCGTTGTGCACTCTGTTCATGCAGAAGGGATGAATATTCCCGATGCCTTCACTGTTGCGTCAGTGATTGAGAAGTTGCCTCCTTCGTGGAAGGACTTCAAGAGTTACCTGAAGCATAAGCAGAAGGAAATGACTCTTGAGGATCTAATTGTCAAACTCAGGATTGAGGAAGACAACAGAAAAGCCGATCCAAGACCGAGGGTCTCGATCGATGAAAAGGCTAACTTGCTGGAACGTAGTGGTCTAAGCAAGAGAAAGCGCCCTGGCCAGTCTGCCAAAGGCAAGAAGGCTCTGAAAGGGAAGTTTAATAGGGAGTGCTACAACTGTGGCAAGCATGGCCACATGGCAAGCCAATGCAGAAAGCCCAAGAAGAAGAAAGCTCCCCAACATGCTCATGTTGCTGAACATGATGAGTTGAATAATGATGATCTGACCTGTGTTGTGTCAGAAATAAATCATTTTGAAACCCTTAAGGAGTGGTTCGTAGACACAGGTGCTACCTGTCACGTCTGCCTGGACAAGGGTGCGTTCTCTGTCTACAATGTTGTTGAAGGCAGAAAGTTGCATATGGGCAATAAGGCTTCATCTGAAGTGGCTGGAATCGGAACTGTGGTTCTGAAGTTATCCTCTGGGAAGGAGCTAATGCTGAAGGATGTGCTGCATGTCCCAGACATCCGCAAGAACTTAGTCTCGGGCTATCTTCTTGTAAACAATGGTTTTAAGCTTGTCTTTGAGTCTGATAAGTTTATACTTACCAAGTTTGGAAAGTTCCTAGGCAGAGGTTATGTTGCTGATGGACTTTTCAAAATGAATGTAATGGCTGTGCGCCGAGCACATATGAATAAGAATGTTTCTACTTCTTCTTATTTGGTTGAGTGTTCTGATCTATGACATGTTAGATTGGGACACGTTAATCTAAATGCTATAAAACGATTAGTAAAGTTGGATTTACTAAAGTTGAAAGAGGTAGACACACGTAAGAAGTGTGAAATCTGTGTTGAGGCCAAACTGGCCAAGTTGCCATTTCACTCTGTTGAAAGAAGCACAGAACCTCTAGAGTTGATCCACACAGATGTGTGTGATTTGAAATTTGTGCAAACTAGAAGTGGAAAAAGTATTTCATTACTTTTATCGATGCTGCACAAAGTACTGTTATCTTTACCTCTTAAGGAGTAAAGACGAAGCTATTGAAGCGTTTAAGAACTTCAAAGCTGAGGCTGAAAATCAGCTAAGTACCCGAATTAAAGCAATTCGAAGTGATCGAGGTGGTGAATATGTAGCGCCGTTTGAGGAGCTATGTGCCCAAGCAGGCATAATACATCAAACGACGGCTCCATACTCGCCTCAATCAAACGGTATTACTGAACGCAAGAACCGTACTCTGAAAGAGATGATGAACGCTATGTTGATAAGTTCAGGTCTGCCCCATAACATGTGGGGGGAAGCTGTCTTGACAGCTAACTATATTCTGAACAAAATTCTACTTAAGGGTAAGGATGTGACCCCTTATGAATTGTGGAAAGGACGTAAACCGTCATATAAATACCTCAAAGTGTGGGGGTGTCTGGCTAAGGTTGAAGTGCCTTGTCCAAGACAAGTTAAGATCGGTCCCAGAACGATTGACTGTATCTTTATAGGATATGCACTTAATAGTAGTGCTTATCGCTTCCTAATTCATAAGTCGGAGATACCCGATGTGAATGTAGGAATGACGATAGAGTCAAGGAATGCAATATTCTTTGAAAATGTTTATCCATGCAAGAGCCCGGATAGGGCAGAAGGAAGTTCTGGGAAGAGAACTCATGATGATGCTACTAGTTCTCATCGGGCAGATGATGTTGAACTAAGACGTAGCAAGAGAGCTAGAACGGCTAAGACATTTGGGCCATATTTCATCACCTATATGTTAGATGATGAACCAAAGTCTATAGCAGAAGCTCTGTCCAGCCCAGACGCTGCGTTCTGGAAGGAAGCTATCAATAGTGAGATTGACTCCATCATGCAGAATCATACATGGGAGTTAACTGATCTCCCAAGAGATTGTAAGCCCTTAGGATGCAAGTGGATCCTTAAAAGAAAGTTCAAAGCTGATGGTACTATTGATAAGTACAAAGCTCGTCTAGTAGCCAAGGGCTTTAGGCAAAGAGAGGAAGATGACTTCTTCGATACCTACTCACCTGTGACTAGGATCACGTCTATTCGAGTGCTTCTCTCGATTGCTGCGTTGCACAATCTTGAGTTCCATCAAATGGATGTGAAGACTGCCTTCCTAAATGGTGAGCTAGAGGAAGAGATTTATATGGACCAACCCGAAGGGTGTGTGGCACCTGGGCAGGAGAGCAAGGTGTGCAGACTGGTTCGGTCGTTGTATGGTCTAAAACAAGCGCCAAAGCAATGGCATGTGAAGTTTGATAACACGATGTTATCAAATGATTTCAAAATCAATGAGTGTGACAAGTGTGTGTACGTTAAAGGCACTGCTGATGCATTTGTCATAGTCTGCCTTTATGTAGACGATATGCTGATAATGGGCAGTAGTCGTCAACTCATTGTTGATACGAAACATATGTTGAAGAGAAACTTCGACATGAAAGATATGGTTTAGCTGATGTGATTCTTGGAATCAAAGTTGTGCAGAAGGCTGATGGAATTGTCTTGACACAATCTCATTACATTGAGAAGGTGCTCAAGAAGTTCAATGCATATGATAAGATGCCAGCTAAAACGCCATTAGAGCTCAATGTACATGCGTGCGGTACGCGAGGTGAACTCGTTGCACAAGAGCGGTATGCAAAGATCATTGGATGCTTGATGTACATCGCAATCGTACGCGTCCCGATCTTGCACGCCCGGTTAACAAGTTGAGCGGTACACGAGCAACCCAAGCAGAGAACATTGGATCGCTTCTAGTACGAGTGTTGAGATATTTAAAGTATACTCTCAACTTGGGGTGAGATACACTAGATATCCACTGTCTTTGGAAGGGTACAGTGATGCAACCGGATATCGGATACGAAAGACTCATTCTCAACTAGTGGTTATGTTTTCACTATTGGGGGTGGAGCAGTGTCGTGGAAGTCCACGGAGCAAACGTGTATAGCCCGGTCCACCATGAAATCTGAGCTTATAGCTTTGGACAAAGCTGGTGAAGAAGCAGAGTGGCTTCGTCACTTTCTTGAGGATATTCCATGTTGGCAGAAGCCAGTGTCTACTGTCATGATTAACTGCGCGATCAGTCAGCCGCTATGTGGCGGGGCACTGAGTGACATGTACAATGGTAAGTCGAGACACATACGTCGTCGACATAATACTATAAGACATTTGATCTCAAGTGAGATTATCTCTGTTTGTTATGTCAAGTCAGAGGATAACCACAGGGTTAAATAGAGATCGAATGAATAAGTTGTTAGAGGGAATGGGATTAAAAATCCACAACTAGAACAATTATAGTGGTAACCCAACCATGATGACTGGAGATCCCAGAAACTTGGTTCAATGAGACAACTAAGCTATAAGAGTTCGCAGAGCAACACTTGGAAGATTATATCTTCACCCATTCCTTTGGAAGGCAAGTTAAGTGTTGAAACCTGTCAATGTGGTGAGGTTAAGTCTTATGACTCTTAATGATTCCTGGGTAGATAAGTATGTCAGGATACTTGGAAAGGAATCACCTATATAAGTGAGAAGTGTGGCCGCTTCACAGAGGGCACTTATGAATCCAAAGATGTGTCCAAGGCCGAAATGGATACAAACGTGAGAACGAACAAGGTTGAGATAGTATTGTGTTGATACTATTGTCTTGGTGCACACTAAGGAGGAATAGTTCAAGGCATCATGTCCACTAGTCCGCCGGTGTACCCGATAGTTTTGACAAGGGAAGGTTCAAAGCCAAAGCTACCTATCCTGCTGCAATGCTATTTCTTTCGAATTGGACATTTAGTTTGCATACATGCATGCACAATTTCCACTCATGTGGGGGATTGTTGGAAATTTGGTTTTGACTAATTAATATTTTAGTCTAACCATGATTAAATTATTGTGACCACGTTTGTATTCTCAAAACCGAATTTCGGTGAGTGAGAAATGTGCGTTTTAAGTTGGTCACGTTTGGGGGCATTTTCGTAACTGGATGCAATTATCGCCCGGACTACCCGACCCAAGACTTGGATCGTGTGCGGGCAAGTAGACTCGTGTGTGCTTGTTGAGTCGCACGCAAGTTGTTGGCAGTTCAAAGGTCTTGATGACCTAGAAGCATCCAATGGAGAACTTGAAAGGTCTCAAGTGATGACTCTTAATGATAAAGTAGTGGAGTGGATCTTTAATGTCTTTAATCCCTTGACATGGTGGATTTTGCTATATAAATATAGATGCATCTTACAAGCATTATATAGATCACAACAACACACATACACAGCATAACATACATACGAGCATCTATAGTATAGTTCGGTGTCTGCCCAGTTCGTGCCTTGGTTCAGTTCGCCGGAGCCTTTCCAGTTTGCGGTGCTGCTACCGGGAAGGAGGAAAGTCGTTTTATCTTTGGGAACAGATTGTCAATCCGTGAGCACTAGCCGGGGCAATACTTGTCTTGCGGAAAGAGGAAACTCGACTCGACTTTGTCTGTTGAGTTTGTCATTTCATACACAGGAGAATCATCAACCCGGACGTTCTGCCCAGAATACCAGATAGTGGTTTGCCCTGTTGGATACAAAATCAAAATCGGTTGTAATCTAGTATCTCAATTTCTACTGTATTTCAATTACTTGTTATTATTTTGTACGCATTTCCAAGGTTATCGGCTATAATATTATAACCAACAGAAGGGAAACCAGCAAGAGTGCAGAAGTCTTTATTTTCCAATGATGAAGGAATCTAAAAATTGAGATATGGATGATGATAAAAAACTTACCGGCCATGCGGTCAATATAGTGTCTACGGAACCTCCACCAAGTAAATTAAGTCCGTCTGCTTCCAGGCACTCAGATTTGAGACGAACAACTGGAACTGGAGAAAGAGATGTAGTCTCCCCGTCGACTTCATCATTAGCAACAGAATCGCAGACGTCAGTGTTAGATGAACATCTTAAACTAAAAGAGCTAAACCTGCATGTGAATAACAGACAAATGAACAATAAAACATGCAGTGAAAAACTTCTTTGTCTCAGTTTGAAGCACAAAAAAGCAGCCTAATTTACACTTTCTTCTTCCGATTCTTTTCCATCGGAATCTCACTACTTAAGTTGAAATGTGAACTGAAGCCCGTTTCAATAAACAACTCATAAAGGAGAAAATCGCCGCTCTCCAGTAGAAGCTAAAGCTAAGCTGATTTACCTACGAGGGTAGAAACAGGTACTCAGTGGTCGTCGACGGCGTAATCTAAAACAAGGAGACGGCGGCGGAGAATCAGCTTGCAGCCGGAGACAGCCAGATACAGCGGCAGACGGCTGACCATTAGCGACGGCAAGCACTCCAATAGCCATCTTTCTCTGAATCTCGAGTACAAATTCTCCTTGATTCCTTATGCTACTACTGCTAATTCTTCTCCTCCTCGTCTGATACTCATGCAGCTGATGGATTGATATCAGAAAACCTGTTATTACGCCACCTAGTTTTGGTTGTCGTGCTGAACTGGTGCAGAGTTCCAAGCTGTGGAGAACTTACGTTCTTCTGACAATTTGTATTTGAGAAAAAATCGATTTTGGTCATGTAATGCCCAAATTAAAATTGGTCCTGGAATGATGCCCCAATTAATTTTGGTTCTGTAATTTCACATTGTCTTCGTTTTTTGTCATGTTGTAGGAAGGTGAAGCTCACACGCTCGCCGGACATTTTTCCGGTCACTCACACTTCGTCATTTTTAGTGCTTTAATGTAGCTTGCAATCAATTTTTTGTAATTTAGTCATTTAAATCAATTTTGATCCTGCAATTTAACTGTCAATTGATTTTGATCCTGTAATGTATTCTTCAATTATTTTTGGTCCTGTAATGTAATATTCAATTAATTTCAGTCATGTAATAAAGAACGTAATCGATTTTGATCCTATAAATATGATATATATTTATTTGTTTATAGTAATGCAAAATTATCATAACTCCAATAATAATAAAAAAATACTATGTTATTATATTCATCATATTTTGTTTAATATTTACCTTCTTGATATATATTATTTAAATTATGTAATGTCTTGTAAGTAATACAAAAACTACGAAATGTCTTTGGTTTTCTTGCACCAGTTGTAACATTATAATTTATTTGTTTAATAAAAAAGAAAATTGCCAACTTAGATCAATTGTAGAATAATTAATTAAACTCCACGGGACCAAAAATCTATTACGTTCTTTATTACAGGATCGAAATTAATTGAATACTATATTACAAGACCAAAATTGATTGAATATTACATTACAAGACCAAAATCGATTGACAGTTAAATTATAGGACCAAAATCGATTTAGAACTAAATTACAGGACCAAAATTAGTTGCAAGCTACATTAAAGGACTAAAAATGACAACGTGTGAGTGACCGGAAAAATGTCCGGCGACAGAGTTAGGCGTGTGAGCATCACCTTCAGGCAATAGGACCAAAAAGAGAAACAATGTGAAATTATAAGACCAAAATTGATTGAGACATCATTAGAGGATCAATTTCAATTTGGGACAATATTACAGGATCAAAATCAATTTTTTCTCATTTGTATTTTGTGGATAACATTTTTCTTTTCTGGGTATTATGCATTTACTATTCCTATGCGTTCCTTAAATAGCCTTTCGGTCAATTAAATATCTAAAATATGAAAAAACATAAAATAAAAGAAATAAATTAATTAATACTCATAGTAATAGTACTCCCTCCGTTCTGCTATTTGTGGCTCAATTGATTTTGGCACGGGAATTAAGAGAGTAGATGATAAAGTATGTGAGAGAGCAGATGATAAAGTATGAGAGAGTATGAGAGAAAAGATGAAAAAGTAGGAGAGAGAATGTAATAAAGTAGGAGAGAAAAATAAAGTAGGAGAGAGAAGATTATAGGGTAGAAAATATGATAATAATTTTTTACTAAATTAGGAAAGTGACCATAAATAACGGGACACCAATTTCGAGAAAGTGAGCCACAAATAACGGGACTCAGTATTTTTTTTCTATCATCTCCTTCACCAACTTTTAATCTGGAATTAGAAATCAGAGTCATCAGACCTTGGGGGATTGCGGCTTGTATTTGGATGACGAACTAGGGCTCACACAGAAATTGGAAATAGAGGGTGATTGACGAGCGGGAGACTTGGCGAGGTGATAGAGGGCGTCAACGCCGAGGCTCGACGAAGGGATTTCTTGGCGGCTAGCTCTGAACTGAACGGCGAGGAGGAAGCGAGCGGCAGATGGTGGTTGATGAAATTGTGCGGTGGACGACTGAATTGAGATGAATGAGAATGTGTCTTCGTGCAATGGACTTGATTGGTTCCGGGGCGGGAGTGAAACGGCGGAGCAATCGGCGAAGATGGGGACAGAAAGATTGTGCTTTTACTTTTAATTCCGACTTGCGTGGGAATGTTTGTGTCAAGAATTGAAATATGTAGAATGAGATTACCAAACACCAGAAATTACAATGCAATCAATCATAATATGCTACAGAATGCTGTGATCATCAATATGTGAGATAAACACATACCTTCAGAACATGACTATTTACTTAATCGGAAATCTTTGCAGATTATGTCAGAGAGCGACTGAACTCTGCAGATTGTATGTGGATGATTTAGGTTTGACGACGTATTGCAGCGGTATATCTGCAGAGATTGCATCCGCGGCAGCTGCTTGAAAATTGACTTCAAACATCAAGGGCTGATATAGACAAACTTCATCTTCCTTGCAATAGTATACCTGCAAATCAAGCTCAAGTTCAAGTGTTACTAACAGAACAAATTGCCTATCCAATCACATGCCTCGTTTACATACCTTGCAGTAAATTGTAGCTTTAGAAGGTGAAGGGGATGATCTTTTAAACTGTAGAGCAGCAGATCCTTCAGGGGTGATATTACCATCCATAGGATCAATCAATGCCGCGCTTTCTGGCTCAACTTCCACGCTGAATTTACTCTGTGCTTCCTATACATATGAGGATTCAGAGTTATATGTGTTTCAGTGTTTAAGAGAGAGAGAGTTTACCTTCGAGAAATGGTAGCCTTCCAGAACCCGTATCTGCAGGCTAAGTCTGCCCTCGTTGGAGGAACCACCATCAATAACTACGGTCTGCACATCAGCTGCGGATCTCCTTCTAAGGCGTCTTGGTGATTTTGATTTTGGAGCTGGAGGTTGGACGCCTTTCAACTCCATAGTAAGAAGTACTGGTTCACTCTTGTTCAGGTCCAAGAACCTTATCAAGCTATTATTCGTATCGGCTATGAATAATCTTCCTGCGTTCCACAAACAACACAACACTATAAGTAGGAATAAGCAGATAAAGGTGATTAAGTTGTTGCAGCAACCAATAATTTACCATTTCCAGCTTCCACTAGTCCAGAAGGCTCCGAGAGCTGCAAGTTTAGACGGCATCATCAGCAGTAATACTTCAAAACATAGCAAGTAAAGTAAGCTTTTGAGCTTTCGAACCTGGGCTTCCAGAACTGGTCCATCCTTGAATCCAGCCTTGCCGGTACCAGCTAATGTGGTAACTCTCTTACTTGCTAAATCCAGCTTCTTAATCTGAAATGTAAATTAGATCTTATAACTCTTACAGAAAGATATTTTAACAATCAAGGATTAATTAATTAATACCTTGTGATTATAAGAATCTGCTAGATAAATTTGACCATCACTGCCACAAAAGACTCCTAAAGGATGCTGAAGAAGTACTTCAGAACCTACTCCATCATGGTCACCAAACTACAAGTATAACATAACAAAGCTAAATTAACAAATATGTTCGATGTTTAGCTAGTGCAAGAGGCATAAACTTCCAGAGGGTAGTTTAGCGAAGTACCTTAAACAAATTGTCTGAGAATATTGGATCACCGCCAGCTAGTAGCCTAGATCCTCCAGTTTTTAGATCAAGTGCTCGAATGGAGCTACTCTCACTATCAGCAATGAATGCTTCCTTCAAATCTACCAAAACAAAACAGGGAAAAACATTGATTATTTATTTTATAACGAAGCAGTTAACCAATGGATATATGCAGTTAGTTATGAGTTATGACTTTTTACAGTACCAGGTGACAATGAAATCCCGGAAGGCTGAGCAAATGAAGTGCTCCCAGAACTGTATCAACGAATTCACAATCAGGAAAAAAATGAAATCAATATCGAATTGTAGGAAAGAAGATTGGAAATGCACAAACACATATCTTACCTGGCACCATTCAAGTTTCTTTCATAGCCATCGCCGCTAAAAGCTTTAGTAGTTCCGTCCAGTGTGTATGTCCAAATCTGATGCTGGCCAGCCATTGCAATGTAAACAATGTCTTTTACAGGATCAAAGCAGACATCCCAGGGAGAATTAAGAAGCTGAAAATGTGATTATGTCAAGCTAAGTGGTTAGTTAAACTTATCATTGTAGGCTCTGCTGCTAATTGTGTTCAATCACTTTAATATTAGCAAATATTGTAGGCTCTGCTGCTAATAGTGTTCAATCACTTTAATATTAGCAAATTATAATCTGCATATCATAACATGTTAGTTCTGTGAATATCTATATGGAAAATCTTGCCTGAGATGTTCCTGATCCACCTCCTTGGTAGTCAGAGCCTTTTGTTCCATTTCCAGCAAGTGTTTGCACAGTCTCATTCACAAAATCAACCACCCTACAGTAGAAGCAGTTCGGCATCATGAATTTAGAGTATGCGATCTATAAACCACTCCAAATTTGGGACGTGGTTTAATTTGCTGCTATTATTGTACCAGGGAAAAAAAGAAAGGAAAGGGCAATGAGAATGCAGAAAACAAAATCACATGTCCTGGAGGACTGTTACCTAAGAGCATGATTTTCAGTATCAGCTACATAGAGGAGGTTCTTCTTTGCATTATACGCGAGTCCCTAAAGAAGCACATAATATGTTATCAGGTACGACAATATATGGATGCAATATCAAAGGAATAAACATAACAATTACCTGTGGGCGGTTGAACATGGCATCGTCAAAGTTACCATCACGGAAGCCTTCTTCTCCGGTACTTGCAATTTGCAGTTTGAAGTTACCATCTAAGTCGGTGACTACCTGAAACCAATCAACGACTTAAATTGTTAGATTTAGTCAGTCGGCGTCTCCACAGGATTTTGTCCCACTATTAAGAGAATAGACACTTACTATGCGGTTGTGGTTGCTGTCGGAAATGAAGAGCTTGTTGTTTAGGACATCAACCTCCAGTTTCCCAGGAAATTTCAAAGGGGATGTCGACAATCGAGGATCATTGTCCTTCTCCAAGTTCAAGGGAATAGGTTTGTTGTCCAATATTTGCTTTCGACCATAATACAGTAGTGCTGCTTCAACCAGATCATCCAGATCCTTGGTAGGGAAAGCATATAGAGAGTTAAGTTACTTCATTATCTATCATTCAGTAACAGCATAAAATATTATGTTTGTAGTTAAAAACTACAATTCAGCCTAACTTCAGAAACCAATAAATTGTGTTTAATTAGTGACAATGGTAGTTTATAGATTAGAAAACGAACACCGAGCAACTTATGCATTTGAGAAAGAGAGGAATTATCTATGCATTACTCTATCCATGAGTTGTTACCTTTCGGCGACCTTCACCAGATACTTGTGCTATAAGCTTGCCGTTGGGGCCAACAAGGGCAAACGTAGGCCATGAGCTTATACCCAGCTCTCTCCACATGTACATATCACCATCATTCACCACCTGCGTTAGTTCGTAATGACAAAAGGATAATTGGACTTTTCATGAAGCATCAATAATACAAACATGAAAGAACATACACACGGGGTGAAAGAAAATACATACTGGGTGAGTGATTCCATAGCGTAAAACTGCATTCCGAATGGCCTCCAAGTCTTTCTCGTTATCAAACTTTGCAGAATGCACTCCTACTACAACAAACTGCAAGAAACATGTGTTACTTCCAACACAGTTATGGTTCAAAGTTGGTTAGGTGTTAAAGAGTTAGGCATCTAGGGTGCATATCTTCCAGCCTATTGCCGGTGTTGAAGGCATTAGCATATTCATCTACATTCTTTTTCACGACAAATGTCATACTTTATATCATCTCTAACATCTCGCTTAAGAGATGCCGAATCTTGTTGACACCTTCTAGAAGCTAATACCAGTCAATTGCACAACAAAAGTTTCAGCAACTACCAAGTGCATCTTATTTGCAGCAGAATTATTAAACCAGAAAAAGGTTCTCATCAGGTTAAAACTATATATCAAAGACAGGAATTCAAGATGAGATTGAACAAACAGTGCAGCTCAAAAAAATCTACATTGAAGGCAAATCTTTCACCAAGAGCAATTACTACTGTAAATGAAGCACTTAAAAAAATAGTAACGACAAAAATGAAGAGAAGAAGGATCTTACTGGCGCATCTTTGTACTTTCTCTCAAGAAACTCAAGATCTGGTAACACATGCATGCAGTTTATACAGCAATACGTCCAAAAATCGAGAAGAACCACTTTTCCATTCAAATCCTGTCCAATTAGAGGATTATGTAAGAAATGGCATTTTATAGTTGATCTCAACATGTTTCTACTGTTTAAGAGGATCTATTGATATATTTAAAACTAGAGATTGTAACATTTTTTGTTCAAGTGTCTCTGAAAAAAGCACGGTAAGGATTTACCCTTCGCAGCTGAAGAGGAGCCGTGTTTAGCCAGTCAAGATAAGATGGGAACTCCGGCACAGCTGTTGCAGTACCCCTAATATTACAAAATGTAGCATGTCTTACAAGTTAGGGAAAATGTTTCAAGAAATTATTAATGAAGTCAAAGTTTACATACTTTTTCTCCAGATCAGATATGTAGTCCACAAACCGTTGGATTCTATCATTACGAGATTGTTCTGCAACCAATCAAAAGAGGTTAGATGATAATTTTATTTTTACACCACGGGCAAATTTCATAAGATCAGAAGGAAGATGAAGTGGGGTATATCATATACAGTATGAAGGAACAATTAACCAAGAAACACATTATCGATTATTGACCTGTTTTGGGTCCAAAAGAAGGGCTGCCCGCCCCAAATAACAAATTCCAGATGGATTTTGGAGACGCATACTGCATGGCCTGCAAAGATGTGAAGCTTGCCAAGATACATCCCCTGTTAATTAATGAAGCATCAGTTTCCAGGTTGCATTTTCATGAGAGCAGTATACCTTCTGGTTTGTAGCAACAAAAGCAAGGCAAGAAAGAGCAATTCCCAGACTTCCATATCTCAAGATATTACGTCGAGAACCCTGAAACCTGTCGACAAATCACTTCTATAATTCAAGTAGTAATGAACCAAATTCTGAAGCATTAAGAAGAAGAATAGTAAAGCCAGATTTCATTTGTAAGGAAGTGATAGAGGGGAAATCTTGTAACGAGAATGAGAACAAGGCTACTAAGTTCAATTTTCATCTTACGTTCTCACAAGTAGAAAAAAAATCTCTAGGAATCAAATGATTGAACTATTTTTACTAAAGCAAACCATGACTAGATATTCTATCTGTAGAGGAAGAAAAGAAAAGAAAAGAAAAAAAAAAGAAAAAAAAAAGCCATCAGAGTGGTCTAAATAGCTTTCAGCAAAGAGGACAGAGAAAAAAAGAATAATCGATAGCAGTGCAACTCGTGCAGACCTACCTAATATAATAGCTACTAAAAGAATTTGTTATACCACTGAATGCTAAAATCTTTCATGGTGATTAATGAAGCAACCACAAAAGAGAAGGCCTTCTCATATGAAAATCTTCCTTACCCTCCAAAATAGAAGATTGTATCTGCCGTATAATCTTTACATTGAACTGACTTAGTTTCTTTACTATACAAATTGGACAGACTTTGTGTTGAGGCACTAGAGTACTCAGAAAGCTGATTCTCTGAATCTGCAATATTTCTTGTCATTAGATACTACTATACATCAGAAGTTTTAACATCAAGCATCAGTTAATACTATCTATTGCAGGAAAATGCATAGCTAAAAGATTTTACCCTTGGTCCCTGAAAGAAATACTATAAAAGTGTATGGCAACTAAAAACATAAATTGGTGGAAAAATTTTGTATTCACCAAAATGGGAATAATGTTGAAGTACATAGAATTTTATATGAAATAAGCCTTCAGATGGTCTTTCAGGTCTCTTTTACAAGAAATTTAAACCTAGTACATTATTTGTGATGCAAAAAGGAATGCATAAGTGAATTTCCACAGCTACATACTAGAATCAGAGCCACCATTTAAAATATCATTGAGGGAAATAGCTCCTATATCCTTCTTGATAAGTGATGGGCCAGCTGCCCTCAAAGTATCTTCAGCTAAAGTAGTTGTTACAGCTATGCATCTGCAAGAACAAGAAATTCTCTAAAACCCCATAAAGTAATCAAAATGGAGAAAAGAGGAGAGGCAAGGGAATAAAATTCAAAACCTTTGTCACCCCTCTACTTTCCATTTGTAAAGAGTTTGAACCGTTAACCATGCAAAAAAAAAAAAGGAAGCATACATATATACAGAGAAAGGAAGCATCTCTAAATGGTCGGATTAAGTAATATCAGGGAGAAATGGAAGCTCTTATATATAACAAATAAAAAGCAGACATTCACATGGAGAGAAGGAAGCATCTCTAAATGAGAGAGACAAAATTCAGAAAATCTACATTGGAGTTGAAGTGTGGTCTTGTAACCAGACAATTGTCAATAAGAAGCGGGGGACTTTGTCGGTCTCCACCAATCTATAATTTGATTTCATACAGTCAAACCTAATAAGTTCATGAGTAAATAGGTTGGGGTATCATATGGCAAGTGGTTGTACAAAGAGTACATTGGTCCCTTTGGTTAGAAAAGATAAGATAAATGAAAACTCAAAGGCTTCCTGGATTGGGTTTAGCATACGATTAAAAGGAGGGAGACTTGGTGGGTGGCAAAACATGAAGTTGCCAAAGTTCTCTTTATTTTCAATCAATTCTTGCCAATATCCTTGCATGATAAAACTTCAGGCACTATAGTTTGTATGTTCTATAATTTGACTGAGACTGCTAACCCTTGTAAGTTGTAACATATTACATATTGCACTTCAAAATTTATTAAAAATTCTCGTTTCATAAAACTATTGTTGTAAACGGAACAAGATGATAATTTGACAGAGAGAAAATGAAAATGAAGCAAGATCATACTCACAAGAAAAAACTCAAATACAACAAAGAGAAACCTGAAGGCAAAATTTGGAGGGATGTTTAATATTCCAAGTGACAAGAAAGACATAAATCATTACCTCATGCTAGCAGATTTAGCAGCTTGAACTCCAGCTAGAGCATCTTCAATCACAATGCACTGCGTAAAGGTTTAGATGATCAGACTAAGTTGTAGCACACTTTCAATTGCCCAAAAAATCCCACGCTATAAATTTTTTAAATTTTTTTAACTTTATGCAAATAAATGCAGGAAAAAGAAATTGAGAATACAAAAGAAGATTTGAGATATTCCAGTTCTTGGCGAAAATATCTTTTTAACTGGAAAGTTCATTTGCTTAAATCATTAAATCATGCTCCAGTACTAATGCCTGAATAAACAATTAAGAATAAGAACCACTGGGCAGCACAAATGCCCAAATAACATAAGGAATAAAACCAATGGGCAAAACAGCAAAGATCAGCAGTTATAGAAGCACACCTCATTTGTTGGCACATCCAAAATCTTTGATGCTGCTAAAAAAATATCAGGCGCAGGTTTCAAGTTTTCAAATGCATCCGCAGACACAATAGCATCAAACCTGTATAACATGAAATAGAATATGACCAGGTTCGTGAGAACTGCAAAAGAACTTAAAATGATTAAAACAAATCCCATTACATGATGAACATGTGTAGCTGACTACCCATCACAGATACCTTGAGTAAAAAATTCAAGATTCAAACATTTTTCACTGCACATTCACTTCAGCAAGTTTGGGCATACATTATTCAATGAGTTCATACACAAAAATATACGGTGAGTTAATCCAAAGATGAAATTCCACAGTTGTTCTTTGTCACTAGATTGAGACATGTATCAATGTTCTTAACCCTTATATGTCTATGTTGCAGAAAAGACTTCATTTATAGTCCAGATGAATAAAACTTACAGGCTAGATGAGGTGAAGAAAGTATACTTCATAAAATCAAAAGGGTACAAAAAATTATGGATACGTACAGATGAATATTAACAATAATTTATTGTGACAGAACTCACAATGATAATTGTAAACCAGCAGCTGCTAAATTGGCATCAACCTTGATACGATCAGCACTAGATGCAACAGCAACTTTGAGGCCTTTGTTTTTACACTGTTGTTCACTAGCAGTAAATTCAACAGCAAATAAAATTGTGAAAATGAGAAATAAAATGTTTCTGACTGCTAGTGTACCTGCACTATAAGTTCATAGGCACCAGGGAAGCCTATCCCAGAATCTGGCTTCGCGTACTACAAAAGGTGGAATCATGGAATCACACCAATTATGAATGTAATCAAGTGGATTAATTGAGAGACATTTGAAAAAAGAATTAAAAAATCCAATCACCTTATCAAGATATATTTCAAAGAATTTCTTCTTTGCTGCCTCAGCATTAAATCCCTCTACACCCTTTACAGAAGCAACACCTCCCAAAAAATTAGCTTCGCCTGATTCAAATTGAGGGAGCTTATGCATTTAGACCCAGAAATAGTAACAAATTGATGAAGAAAGAGAGATAATCATAAACTTATCCTCGGTCCGCCACTAAAACCATCAGTTAAGAAGGTGCTCCTTAGTAAATGGATGCTCTCATCAGAGGAAGGTTTGCAACTAGATTATAAACATGGTCTGGTGTAAATAAAGATTGATCTCACAAAAATACCCACTCTAGTTATCGCCCACAATAAGGCATGCCAAGCACAAAAAGATGGCAAAAGGGACCACATGAACCAAGAAACCTGAATAGCAATTTCTGAAACAACGATAACAAACACAAAGTGCAGTATAACAGAAGAAGGGTAAGAATGTATACAAACCTGTGCCCATGAAAGGCACGAAGTCTTCAACCGTCACTTCGACTCCCATATCCGCGAAAACATCGACGGCCGCCAATCTCGACAACTCCTCGCTGTTACACAGCACTCCGTCCATATCAAACAGCACCGCCGAAACCTTCCCCCATTCGCTCCCTGTTTCCGCCGGGTTTTTCTCTTCCAATTTCACGCACGCCTTCACCAACCTCTCACATGTTCTCCGCCCACATAAATTGGATGGTTTATCCTTTATGGGCCACTGATTTTCTATAAATCTTGATCTCGAATTCAAGAAAGAGAGATTTCTGAAGTGGGTTCTTGTACTGCATGCTGAGAAAGGCGCCGTTACTGGTCTGAAGGCCATTGTGTGTCTTGTGTTGATGATAGGAGAGGAGGAGCGGGGAGATATGGTTGGCCACGTTTTCTTTTTTTTTTCTTTTTTTTTTTTTTTTTTTTTTTTTTTTATACGTGGGCCGCAACCCGCAACCGGTACCTTCTGCAAGACCCCCCCGCTCCTCATGCGAAGCACTGCGCAAACCACACAGGAGAGTTCAACCACCCTAGAGCTAATCATAAAGGTGACGAGTACCATAAGATTCTTCAAGTAAGATTCGAACCCAGGACCTATCGGTCCCGGGCCAACCACCTTCACCAACTTGGTTTATTATGGTAAGTAGGGGGGATACGGCTCGGCTTTTACAGTTGCTTCTGAAAGTTGTAATCTTGGTTTATTATGGTAAATTGTTTTCTAACAGCTGTTTTTTCTTGATTTATTATGGTAAGGATATCATACCTTATGGGAATCACTCATATGCAATCCAAAATCTAAGGGTAACTGTTTAGAGCTGAATTAATTTATTTTGCCGTCGTATTTCAGTTTACATTTAAGTTTTATTAGACAATATTATGATGTATAAAATTGTTAATATATTAAATTATTTATCTATACACTTATAATCTCCGATTCCTACAATTAACTTCTTAGTAGTAGTAATATTTATTTACGGATGTGTGTGTTGTAAGTTCCGTTTCCTGAACAACAATGGCAGAAAACCCTAGAATGGGATCGATCTATTTGGAAGAAAAAGTATCTTTTTGATGTTATTTCGAATGAGAAAATATAGAGTACATCTCACTTATTTATATCTAACAGTTTCAGTAGTAACTGCCTTTCACACTCAAAAACGTAAACCACCTAAACACGTTTCTATTAGTAATGCAGCGATAATGAACCATGAGATCTTCCACGTGTGCAGTAGATCCGACGGTGCTGATATAATCATTTCAACTGCATGTAACCGCTTCCCTAACCGCCATCCTAACTTCATCTTCTCCACGCCTGCTCCAACCACCTCCAGACGCTCCAGACGACGCCAGAAGCTTCCAGAAGCTCAACAACCCCCCTCAAGATGGAGCTGGTGAAGATCCACTAGCCCCATCTTGGAGAGCAAGTAACGAAACCGAGGCCCAGGGAGGACCTTAGTAAAGATGTCAGCAAGTTGCTGACTCGTGTGTATAGCAGTGGGCAAGATAAGCCCTTTCTTGAACTGGTCTCTGACAATGTGACAATCGATGTCTAGATGTTTCGTCCGCTCGTGGAAGACTTGGTTGCGGGTAATGTGTAGAGCGGCAGCATTATCACAATGCAAAGGAATAGGAGTGGAAACCTCCAAGTGTAGAAATCGAAGCATGTAAGTAACCCAAAGCAGTTCTCGAACAGTGGCTCCTAAAGCACGATATTCAGCCTCAGCTGTAGAGGCAGAGACAGTGTCTTGTTTCTTACACTTCCAGGAAATCAAAGAATTTCCTAAAAAAATGCAAAAACCTGTAAGAGAACGTCTTGTAATGGGGCATGTTCCCCAATCGGCATCTGCAAAACCATGTAAGTTGAAAGATCCAGAGGAGGAGAAAAATAACCCCAAGGAAGGACATCCTTTTAAGTATTTCAGAACATGAAGAGCAGCCGCCCAATGATTCTCACACGGGGAGGCAACAAACTGACTTAACTGCTGGGTAACGTGAGTTAAATCTGGTCTAGTGAGGTTCAAGTATAACAACTGGCCAACAAGACGTCTGTACTTATCAGGATCTGGCAACAAAGGAGAAGATGTAGGAGACAAGTCTACACCTTGTGGGAAAGGAGTGGATGCAGGGTTACAGCCAAGAAGACCCGCTCTATCTATTATGTCCAACACATATTTACGCTGGTTAAGATACAACCCCTGTTCTCCTCGAGCTAGTTCAATCCCTAGAAAATACCGAGCCAACCCCAAGTCCTTAATGGAAAATCTTTCATGAAGAAAATATTTCAAATTCTGAACTAAACTCAGATTGGGGCTGACAATTAAAATGTCATCAACATATACCAATATTCCCAAGAAATCCATCCCAACCCCCATCGTAAACAAGCAATGATCATGCGGGCATTGTGTAAAACCATAAAGAGAGAGAGCTTTACTTAGCTCATTGTTCCACTCACGGGAAGCCTGCTTCAGCCCGTACAGACTCTTGATTAGTTTGCATACCTTGCCAGCAGGAGCATGCTCATACCCCTCGGGAGGCACCATATATATTTCGTCTGTGAGAGTACCATGAAGAAAGGCGTTATTTATGTCAACTTGATGAAGGTGCCATCTATTTGAAGCAGCTAAAGCAAGTAAAAGCTTGATAGTAACGTGCTTAGCTACGGGAGAAAAGACCTCATCATAATCTATACCAAATTCCTGTTTATAGCCTTTAGCCACAAGCCGAGCCTTATACCTTTCTACTGAACCATCAGGCCTTAACTTTACCTTGTAAACCCACTTTGAGCCTATGGCATGTTTACCTGCTGGAAGATCAACAAGAGACCAAGTTCCATTCTTCTCCAAAGCATCCAGGTTAACGGCCGTGGCGATTTCCACTCACTCAATTGAGCGGCTTCCTTGAAGCTCTTAGGCTCCTCGTATATTAGTCACATTAGCCAAAAAAGTAGTGTATCTTTGTCTTTGAAAACGAAGAGCACGAAAATGGAAAAGTGGGGGGTGTTAAAGCGGTGGCGGCGTGACAGTGAGTCTTAAGTCTACTTTACTCACAAAGTCATTCATCCAAGAGGGTGGTTTTACGGTCCTCTTGGGTGCCGTAATTTCGCAATGATGGTTCTCCCTCCTCAGACAAACTTCTTGTAGAACTGGTCTGGTCATCTTCAGGTTCTGACGCAGACACAAAGTCAGTATCACCATCAACCTTGTCAAAGCTATCTTCAACAATCGGTTGAAAACATCCAACCGTGTCCGTTTCACCGCAGTCATTAGTCTCGTGAATCAGTATTGGCATAAGGAAATATATGTGGGAAGAATCTAACATCCCTAGAGATTATAATATCATTAGTATCAAAGTTAAATAGAGTATAACCTCTATGATCCCCCCGCAATCCCCAACATCACACATTTATTTCCCCTATGATCAAATTTCCTTTTGTGAGGCCCCGTGTTAGCCGCATAGGCCGGGCATCCAAACGGTTTCGTAACACTCAAATCCACGGTTGTGTTGGTTAAGATAGAAATAGGAGTTCTCCAGTTGAGAATTCTGCTTGGGAGTCTACTTAAGATCCAAGTGGCCATCAAGATTGAAAAACACCAAAAAGACTCTGGCAGTTTGCTCTGAAACATCAGAGTTCGGGCCAACTCCAAAAGGGACCTATGCTTCCTCTCCACAATGCCATTCTGTTGTGGTGTATAAACACATGTCTTCAGGTGTATGATTCCAAGGGAGTGAAATAATTGTTGTACCTGTGTGTTTATGAATTCACTTCCATTATCCGTCTTCACCTTTTTTACCTTCACTGCATATTGAGTGCGTACCATATTCAAATATCTCTCCAATACCTTCGGCACTTGCCCTTTGGATTGAAGAAGATATGTCTAGGTACTTCGACTGCAATCCTCTACAATTGTCAGTATATATGACGCATTAGCCATATTCTCAACACCATACGGCCCCCAAACATCAATATGAACAAGCTCAAATAACTCAGTTTTCTTATACTCCAAGGTAGGAAAAGGATTCCTACATTGTTTGGCTCTGTGACACACTTCACAGGAGCTGATCATAGACTGTGCTGACACTTCACAAAATTCCTTCAATTCCGGTATGTGATGCATGGTAGTGATAGATGCGTGTCCCAGCAGTATATGCCAATCTCGTAGAGCCTTCACCTTGTGATCATCAGCTTGATTCACTTGCTCTATTATAGATGTATCATTCACTTTCTGGTTTCCAAAACTCTCCATCCTCTGTTCTGGATCCAGAATATACAACCGTCCTTGAGCTTGACCCATGGCCAAAATATGATCATTGCTCAACCTCTGCACAATACAATAGGTAGGGAGGAATGTACACTTTAGATGAATCTTGTTGTTCAGCTGGTAGGTGGAGATGAGATTGTGTGTAAATTCTGGAACCAGCAATACATCATGTAATATAAGCTCATCATTCAATCTCACTGTCCCAATTTCAAGTATGGTTTTCATGTCCCCATTAGGAAGATATACTCCTTGTGGAGTACTGAGCCTCTTGACATCAGTCATAAGATTCCTATTGTAGCAGATATGACTGCTTGCACCGGAATCCATAATCCAAATCCTTTCCTTCTTCACTCCTTCAAGTAGACTGAAGGAATAATGCTTTTCTACGACATCCAACGGTGTGTAAGTTTCAACATTATTTA
The DNA here is from genome assembly GCA_028984105.1 of Lavandula angustifolia. Taxonomy (NCBI): domain Eukaryota; kingdom Viridiplantae; phylum Streptophyta; class Magnoliopsida; order Lamiales; family Lamiaceae; genus Lavandula; species Lavandula angustifolia. The sequence continues at coordinate 16,412,406 of CM054824.1, forward strand.
CACTTCCAGTATGTCCAAGTCCTTTAAGCTGACTAAGAGCCTTTTCAACACTAGATATCAGATCTCCAACACTTTGAACCCCTTCACTTCTCCCAACAGCAACAGCTGGATGCGCAGAAGATGTTTGTTGTTGTTCCTGCTCAGCAACAAAATTAATCTGTCCTTTAGGCCTCTGGTCTTTCAACTTCTGAAACCAATCTGGTATCCCATTTAGTTTAAAGCATTCATGTCTTTCGTGTCCCATCTTCTCACAGAAGCTACATCTCAACTTCCTCCTCTCTTCTTTGCTCATTCTACCCTTTGTACCACCTCCTTTATCTTTATAACTATTTCCTCCTGCTTTATGTCCAGAGTTAATCCCTCCAAACTCCACATTATTAACCTCCTTATTTCCATTATTCACATTTAGAGCCAACTGTTCAAGAGAGTGTGTATGTACAGATGATATCTTCCTTTGTTCTTCATCTTGTAACAACATTGAGTAAGCTCTACTGACAGAAGGCAGTGGCTCTAACAACAAAATTTGGCTTCTAACCGCATCATATGTCTCATTCAATCCGAGCAAAAACTGCATTAATTTGTCTGCCTCTACACAGTTTCTAGAGTTCATTACTGCATTACACACACATGCTGCTGTAGCAGCACACTCACATGTGGGTTTTGGCTGTAACAGTCTCAATTCGTCCCATAGTGTATTCAGGTTGTTATAGTACTTCATCACAGATTGATTACCTTGGACAAAACTAGACAAATCCTTCTTCAATTTAAAAATCTTTGCACCATTGCTTTGATCGAACCGAATCTTAATCTCATTCCACAGTTGGTGAGATGTTTCCATTAGTAAGAAAGATTCAGAGTATTCTGAGTTTATACAATTCATGATCCAAGATGTAACCATAAAATCCACTTGCATCCATAAGTTATAAGTAGCACTAGTCTCAAGAGGTTTAGGAATCGTACCGTCTATGAAACCGACCTTGTTTCGTCCAGCCAGAGCTCTTTTCATGGCTCTACTCCAAGCATAGTAGTTGTGTCCATTGAATGCAGCATTCACTATCTTCAAGCCAGGATGCTCATGTGGACTGAGGTAATATACATCATTAATCATATTATTCTGATCGTTTCTGTCCATCTCTGTCTCTAATCTGCCTTGTGGTGCAGAATTTCTGTCAGATCCGCTTCCCTCAGCGTTCCTCCTTGCTCTTCCTCGCCTGTTTCTGTGCTCGCCTTCTGTGTCACTTTCAACTGCTTCTCCAGACTCCTCATCAACTAGAATATTCCAATTTGTACGGTGAACTCGCACCATAGCTCTGATACCATGTTGTAAGTTCCGTTTCCTGAACAACAATGGCAGAAAACCCTAGAATGGGATCGATCTATTTGGAAGAAAAAGTATCTTTTTGATGTTATTTTGAATGAGAAAATATAGAGTACATCTCACTTATTTATATCTAACAGTTTCAGTAGTAACTGCCTTTCACACTCAAAAACGTAAACCACCTAAACACGTTTCTATTAGTAATGCAGCGATAATGAACCATGAGATCTTCCACGTGTGCAGTAGATCCGACGGTGCTGATATAATCATTTCAACTGCATGTAACCGCTTCCCTAACCGCCATCCTAACTTCATCTTCTCCACGCCTGCTCCAACCACCTCCAGACGCTCCAGACGACGCCAGAAGCTTCCAGAAGCTCAACAGTGTGGTTCTTATTTGTTTATCGGGGAGAAGAGAACAAGAATAACATTAGGCCAAGTGAAAATAGTTTTTGTTCATCTATAGTCTATTTGTTTATTTTTTTCGTTTATCTATAATATACTTTACAGAAATTTTTTCATTCTTTAACCGTTAAGAAATGCATCTCTCAAATAATCAGCGAATCAGCGAAACCTGTTAGTGAGGGGACAAAATGAGCAACTTATTTGAAAATATTGTTTAGTATATTGTAGAATGAATTATTATAGAAGTGTAACAATTTATGGATTAGGCGATCTATGTAGCAAAAAAAATTAAGAAACAAAAGTAACATTTTCTACATTAAAAAAAGAATAGTATTATGAAAATTAATATTTTTCGAATTAAAAAGTACTACTATTAATTTAAGAATTCGCCATTTATATTGGGTTTCGATTAGTGATGATAATTATACGTATTGAAATATTCTAGAGACATATGTCACGTGCGCGGAATCTCACGTGTGGCACTAGCAACTTTGACGTCGCCTCGAAGCTTGCTAGTTAGCCTACCCTCGAACCTTGAACACACTTAGAGAGAGAAAGTAGAGAGAAGCTTTGAAGAATGCTTTGTATTGCTTGAATACTTGGATGATTTACAAATGAATGGAGTTAGGGTATTTATAGCCCCTCTCCAACAATGAACGGCTTAGATCAATTCGATCTAAGGGCTCCTATCAATCCGTGATCAATCAAATCAATCATCTAATCAATCACCTATCATATATATACAAATCATATCAATCACACTAATTACCTAGATCTTTCCATATTGATCTAAAATCTAAAATATTCTAGAAATATTATAGAATCCTCCAAAAGGGAAAAAACTTAGAAGCCTAGCCAAACTCTATCTTCTAGTAAAACCCGGCCCACTTGGCCCAACGCTCCGCAACATGCCCGTTAGCCCCACTCGAACATGCGGCTCGTGACATTCTCCCCCACTCAATTTGGCGACGTCCTCGTCGCATCCGTCTTGTATTCTTCGAGCTCGCCTCCTTCTAGCATCGGCCCCCGCCTTTGCTAGCTTTACCAACTCCGTGTTGGTCTTCACATGAGCAACCTTGAGCCTCGCGGTCCTCCGGTCGTCTTCGATCGTCCTCGCCGCCCTCCTCAAGCCTTGCTTTGTTGTTTCACCCCTTCGGGTGATGAACGTCCCGCCTCCCGTCGGGACTTTGTTGGCCCTCCCGACCTCGTTCAATAGGTGCATCGCCGAGACACGCTTTGCCGATTGTGCCTCTTCCCTTGCTAACGACACCACGGTTGGCTTGTCACCCTCCGTGATGAGCAAAATGTCGGCATAAGGAATTGGGATGTCATTGACTTGATCCACAAACTCCATGCCGAGCACCATTGGGTAATCGTCCATGACCACGATGGAAAAGTCGACACGTCCACTCCACATGCCGAGGTCCACCTTGACGCCGTAAGCCACTCCCACAAGTGGACTAGGTGCCGAATTGACGGCCTTGAGCATCCCTTCTCGCTTGGTATACTTGATACCCAACTTCCTCGCCTCCGCGACCTCCAAGAAGTTGTTGGATGCTCCTGTGTCCACAAGTGCCCTCAACATTTGTCCACCGATGTTGGCCTTGGTGTAGAGACGCATCTTTTTCTTAGATGCCTCTCCTTTCTCTTTGATGGCGCCGAGAATTTGGAGCGAGCCGACCTTCACCGCCGTCTCCTCGTCACTCCCGGACTCTTCCATCTTGTCATCCCCTCCCTCGAGTAAGGCAGATAACTTGTGCTTCGTCGGGCAATCTCGCACGACGTGCGGTCCATCGCAAAAGAAACACTTAAGAGCAGGTTTCTCTTTACCTTTGTCTCTATCGGTGTTCCTCCCCTTCTCGGTCTTGCGGTGCTTTGGAGGACTCTCATTGCCACGGTGGTCTCCTCCACCCTTTGCCTTGTCCTCTCGATCCTTTGGTGTCCTCGAATCCTCCGACCTTTTGAACTCTGTCAATGACTCGGCTATGGCGATTGCAGTAGCTAGGTCTGGCGCTCCTCGCCGTTGGATCTCCAACTTGAACTCGTTCCATGTCTCGATGGTACAAGTCTCTCGCTCGATGTCGCCACACCGTCTCCTCCACCACACCATGGCGGTGTCCTCCAAGAAGAGAGCGGCACTATCGATCCGATAGGCATCCTCCTCCACGCCTAACGCCTTGAAGTACCTCTCAAGGCACCATAAGAAGTTGTCCAGCTCCTTCGCGTTCCTTGAGCCTTTATACGCCCTTGGCCTCGGAACATCAAACCGTCCGGAGCTAGCAACCACCGTTGGTTGGTCCACAACGAAGCGAGCCTAGCCTCGTACATGCCCTCCAACTCCCCGATGCGATCCATCAGCTTGGTCAAGACCTCGTTCAAGGCACCTTGCATCTCTCCACGGAGCTCGTCCCTTCCTTGGTCGAGATCCTCGATGCGCTGGTCCATCTCGTAGAACTTGTCTTGCCCCTCGCCAACCGTTAGCTCGACCCTCACGTGCCTAGAGTTGAGATCCGCCATCACGTCCTGAGAACTTGTCCTCTTGGCCTTAGCTTGCTTCACAACCTCCACGTTCTCCACATTCACAGCTTCACTCGTACCCGCCATTTCTCTCGTGTGCTCGGACCGTACTCCCCCTGGAGCTCTGATACCAACTGTCACGTGCGCGGAATCTCACGTGCGGCACTACCAACTTTGACGTCGCCTCGAAGCTTGCTAGTCAGCCTACCCTCGAACCTTGAACACACTTAGAGAGAGAAAGTAGAGAGAGAAGCTTTGGAGAATGCTTTGTATTGCTTGAATACTTGGATGATTTACAAATGAATGGAGTTAGGGTATTTATAGCCCCTCTCCAACAATGAACGGCTTAGATCAATTCGATCTAAGGGCTCCTATCAATCCGTGATCAATCAAATCAATCACCTACCATATATATACAAATCATATCAATCACACTAATTACCTAGATATTTCCATATTGATCTAGAATCTAAAATATTCTAGAAATATTCTAGAATCCTCCAAAAGAGAAAAAACCTAGAAGCCTAGTCCAACGCTATCTTCTAGTAAAACCCGGCCCACTTGGCCCAACGCTCCGCAACATGTCCGTTAGCCCCACTCGAACATGTGGCTCGTGACACATATCATGGAGGCATACTCGAAGTGTGAAAGGTGAAAACCACGGTCCACTTGAGAAGGTGGAAATTGTCATATGGGCTAATATTTTAGAAGCTTACAAAACATTACACAAGTCTAAATTTAATAAAATTATATAAAATGATTGTATAGATAGAAGTATATAGAATATAAAAAATATCTAGATGGTAAATATAGATTCTTTGGTCTAGTAGATTTCAACCGAATGGTTATATAAGGATTCGAGAGACTAATTTGTAAATCATGTTATATTCACATCTTGACTTGAGTAATATAAGCATTCAAAATTTTCAAGTTCCTGTACTTGAAAGACTTACTACCTTAATTTATTGAAGTAAAATTTACTTGTGAGCCCTTTGTACCGTAAAAAATTCTAGATACGCCGTTTATAGTATTTCGTTATTAGTTGTTAAAATATGAACATTTCATGGTGTAATTAAGAATCAATCTCAATTACGGGGCAAAAGGGCTGGAAACACTATTGTAAATATCAAAATTTATGGTACTTTCATGTTTTACAATCATCTATATATGTTTGGTTTTGGAACACAATGGTGGGGACCTAAAATTCAATATTGAATGCAATTGTGGCAAATGAAAGCAATTTTGTGTTGTATATAATGTTATTTGTTTCCACTATTTTGTTCGTCTATTCGAATGTTATGTTTGCACTTGTAATTGTCCTATTATTTTGTATATTGTTCGCTAATTTATTGACACACCGTAAGTGTACGGGTGCAATTGCATATAGAGAAGCAAAATCGACCCCACATAGACTAATAAAACTAGTGAATAATAGTTCTTATTGTTAAAATCTATTTAGACTACGAAAATTGATGAGTTTCTAAACCTAAAAGCATTCAACTTAAATAAGCAAATAAATGAACTTTAGAAGAAAATATGAAAAAGTTTATTCTAGGAATTCGATTTCAGTAGACGATCTACCAACCTTCACTGTAGTCAATCAATTACTAACAATATTTATTCTATCCTAAAACGATCACAAATTAGCATAAATAACCTTTTAAACATACTTAAATCATAGATAACATGTTCATAAAATTGTATACAAATAATCACTAACATGCTACTCTTAAAAGCTCCTAAAAACTATTGTTCTCGCATTAACATCAGAGCTTTTCGGCCTAAGTATTTGTTTTTGCATTTTTAACAAAATAAATTAAACTTACAAGTATTGAACCGTCGCCAGAAAATAGTCAACATTTATTCACAATGAACACTATAAAACACTAAAGATAATATAATTCCTTTAGAACCAATTACACGAGAATCCCTTATTGCATATAGGACTCTTGCAACACTAAAATCAAATTTCACAAAATTGTATTATTGTAATTGGTAACTTTAAATAGTTATTAATTATGATATTGGTGGGACCATATATTTACATCTGAATTTTCTAAAAATTATTATCTCATTATCTTATCGAATTTGATAATTTTTTACACTGATTCGAGTCAGACTGGAAACAAATATTATCTTAAAGAGATTATTAATTTACCGAATATTAAATTATAGAAGTTCTACTGTATAAAAAGGGAGTGTTTTTACGTTTAATATTTTTAAGTATACTTATACTTTTGTTAATGTTTTAAAAGTGGACTCATTTTTTGTATGGTTAACGATGTTTTTAATGATTTTAAACTAGAATGTTTTTTTTATAATATTCTTAAATAATAACATAATTTCTAAAAACTAAAATCAAATATATAAATTTTCAAAATTTTATTGATTACTAAAGAGATGCATTGTATTTTTTGGAGATGCGTCGTAATATTCTCTTTCTAATCGTTATTATTGAAAACAAAATTTAGAAAAGATATTTTCCGTAGTTCGAGTAATACCTTCAGTAGAGGAATATTTTAGGAAAATGTTCTTTAATTAGGGTAATACTTGTTAGATTAAAGATTATATTATTAAATTTGAAACTTGTTTAGATAATCGAGACACGTCGGTTCTCGAATAATTGCGTGGCTTCAAATGTTGTGAACATGTGGCCACGTTACATAAAGTATGATGTCTTGAATGGCCACATTCAACTTGAAAGCCACGTAGCATGCATATTGGTGTGCATGGCTTACGTTGCAAAATTGAATGGTTACCAACTCCTTCAAATGGTTGCATAGCTTCATGAGGAATGGACGCATGCACATAATGTTGCTACCTTTCTTCATGAGATGTGTCCCTTCATGAATGGACTTGTAAAGTCTATAAATAGACAATTAATCCAAACCGTGAAATATACCAACAAATGAATCAATTCATTCTTCCTTTGCTTCCATGTTTCATACATCACATACATTTATAGTTTCATTTCCTTAGTCCCAAATATCAAGTAGTTCGCCGGAATTACGAGAAGTAGTGCAACTACTCGTAATTGAGAAGCCGTTGTATCTTGGAGACGAGTGCTATAGACCGCTTGCACCGAGTAGCGGAGCATTATCGTCTTGCGGAGAAAGAGTCCAACTCTTGCCTCGGCTAATGTGATAATCGTCATTTTCGACACACCCGCAATAACAATCGCAAGACGATAAATGTGTTGAAGAGATGACGACAAGTAACAGTGATGTACCCGATCCCGTTGTCCAAGTAACGACAAGCAATAGCAACATGCCGCCGAATTTTACAACAGCAACGAACAATCAGATTCCAAGCGCCCCTGTTCATGCGGAAAGGCCGGAGAAATTCTCAGGTTCCGAATTTAAGCGTTGGCAATCTAAAATGTTGTTTTATTTAACTACTTTAAATTTATCTCGATTCTTGAAAGAATCACCTCCAATTATGGGGGAAAATGAAACTGATGAGCAGAAACGCATAGCGTATGATGCATGGTCTCACAGCGACTACATATGTCGCAACTATGTCCTAAATGGACTTGACGACACTCTCTATAGTGTCTACTCGACTGCAAAGACGTCGAAGGAATTGTGGGATTCTTTGGAGACAAAATACAAGACCGAAGATGCCGGTCTAAAGAAGTTCGTCGTTGGACGATTCTTAGACTACAAGATGGTGAATGCCAAAACTGTAGTCGAACAAGTGCAAGAGATTCAATTGATCATACATGATATACTTGCCGAAGGTATGGTCCTTTCTGAATCATTTCAAGTTGCAACTGTGATAGAGAAACTACCACCTATGTGGAAGGATTTCAAGAACTATCTCAAGCATAAACGCAAAGAGATGAGTCTCGAAGATCTGATAGTCCGTCTCAGAATTGAAGAGGACAATCGCAAGGCAGATCGAAAGACCATCAAGTCTTCCATAGAGGCAAGGGCTAATCTGGCCGAGTGCAGCACTAGCACTAACTCAAAGAAACGCAAGTTCTTTGAAAAGAAGCAAGATTCAAAGAGGAAGAAAAAGATCAAAGGGAATTGCTACAATTGTGGAAAAACGGGCCATATGGCAAAGGATTGCCGCAAGCCAAAGAAGGAATACAAAGGCCGTCCACAAGCAAATATGACGGAAGAAAATTACGTGCCCGTCAACATGTCTGAACTCGACCTATCTGCGGTCGTAGATGAAGTAAACATGGTCGGTAATCCGATAGGATGGTGGATTGATACCGGCGCTACCAAGCACGTATGTGTGGATAAATCAATGTTTTCAACTTATGAAGTTGTCAAGGAGGAGAAAATGCTATACATGGGAAATTCCTCTACTTCCAAGGTCTATGGAATTGGAAAAGTTGTACTCAAGATGACGTCGGGATTGAATGTGACTCTCCAAAACGTGATGCATGTTCCCGACATCCGCAAGAATTTGGTTTCCGGCTCTATTCTTAGCAAGACCGGATTTAGAATAGTTATTGAGGGGGATAAGGTTGTATTGTCCAAGAATGGACAATTTATAGGAAAAGGCTATGTTGATAGCGGTCTTTTCAAGCTAAATTGTATCAATGTAAATGATATCCGTGATAATAAAAAGACCCCCGTTGTCTATTTGACTGAGTCTCCTAATTTATGGCATGATAGATTAGGACATGTGAATCTAAATACACTAAGAAAATTAGTGAATTTAGAATTGTTGCCAAAAATGTCATTTGACAAACATTCAAGGTGTGAAATTTGTGTTGAAGCAAAAATGGCTAAACAACCTTTCCATTCGGTGGAAAGATCGACTACACCTCTTGAATTAATTCACACCGATTTATGCGACTTAAAACTTGTGCAAACTAGAGGTGGAAAGAATTATTTCATAACATTTATAGATGATTGCACAAGATTCTGTTATGTAGATCTTTTGAGAAGCAAAGACGAAGCTTTCGATGCTTTCAAAAGCTATAAAAATGAAGTTGAAAATCAACTTAACACCAAGATCAAAATGATCCGAAGTGATCGAGGTGGTGAGTATGTTGCACCTTTTGCGGACTTTTGTCGTGAAAACGGCATTATTCATCAAACAACCGCACCCTATTCACCACAATCAAATGGTGTTGCTGAACGAAAGAATAGAACATTAAAAGAAATGATGAATGCTATGTTGATAAGCTCGGGCTTACCACATAACATGTGGGGGGAAGCTATTCTTTCGGCAAATAAAATTTTAAATAAGTTACCCTCAAAGAAACAAGATCAAACTCCATATGAACTATGGAAAGGTAGGAAACCATCCTACAAATACACTAAAGTGTGGGGGTGCCTAGCAAAAGTTGAAGTACCTAAACCTAAACAAGTAAAGCTAGGACCTAAAACTATTGATTGCATCTTCATAGGATATGCAAGCAATAGTAGCGCATATAGGTTCTTGGTACATAAGTCGGAAATACCCGACATAAATGAGGGAATGATTATAGAATCCAGAAATGCTGTATTTTTTGAATCTATATTCCCTAAGAAAGAAAAGAATGATGTGAGTTCTAAGAAACGAACTTATGAAGAAAGCTCACTAGAAAAGATTGACCAAAGTGATGGGTCAATACCAGAATCTAGACGAGGAAAACGAGCGAAAATAGTAAAGTCTTTTGGTCCAGACTTTGTAGTCTATTCATTAGAAGATGAACCACAAACAATCAAGGCTGCATTGTCAAGTCCTGATGCTCCTCTATGGAAAGAAGCGATTAATAGCGAAATCGAGTCAATTATGAACAATCACACTTGGGAGATTGTTGATCTTCCTCCCGGTTGTAAACCTTTAGGATGCAAATGGATCCTAAAGAAGAAATATAAGGCTGATGGGTCTATTGACAAGTATAAAGCACGACTAGTAGCCAAGGGTTACAAGCAAAAGGAAGGGTATGATTATTTTGATACATACTCTCCCGTAACGAGGATAACCTCCATAAGAACGCTAATTGCCATTGCTGCTTTACACAACCTTGAGATACATCAAATGGATGTTAAAACGGCATTTCTAAATGGAGATTTAGAAGATGAAATATACATGGAACAACCTGAAGGGTTTGTGATTCCCGGACAAGAAAAGAAAGTTTGTAAACTTGTTAAGTCATTATATGGACTTAAACAAGCTCCCAAACAATGGCATGAGAAATTTGATAATGTTATGTTATCAAATGGTTTTAAAATAAATGAGTGTGACAAATGTGTGTACATTAAAGGCACACCTAACAATTTTGTCATTATATGTCTGTATGTTGATGACATGCTTATTATGGGAAGTAATCATAATATAATTATGAATACTAAAGCAATGTTGAAAAGAATGTTCGACATGAAAGACATGGGAATAGCTGATGTAATTCTAGGGATTAAGATCTCTAGAACATCCGAAGGAATTACTTTATCACAATCTCACTATGTAGAGAATGTGCTTAAGAAATTCGATGCTTTTGATCTACCTCCGGCTAAGACTCCTGTAGACTTAAGCTTACACTTAGCCAAAAATCGAGGAGATCCAATTTACCAATTGGACTATGCTAGGGTCATTGGAAGCTTAATGTACTTAGCAAATTGTACGAGGCCCGACATAGCATATTCTATAAGCAAGTTAAGTCGGTTCACAAGTAATCCCGAAAAGGATCATTGGACCGCACTAAATAGAGTTCTAAGGTATTTAAAGCATACTTTAACTCATAGTCTGCATTACACAAGGTATCCCGCTGTATTAGAAGGATATAGTGATGCAAATTGGATATCTGACACAAAAGATTCCAAGTCCACAAGTGGTTTTGTATTTACCATAGGTGGAGGAGCAGTGTCATGGAAATCCTCTAAGCAGACTTGTATAGCTCGGTCTACAATGGAATCGGAATTCATTGCTCTAGACAAAGCTGGCGAAGAAGCCGAATGGCTACGAAACTTTTTAGAGGATATTCCTTGTTGGGAAAAACCCGTGCCTCCCGTTTTAATACATTGTGATAGTATGTCTGCAATAGGGAGAGCACAAAGTAGTATGTATAATGGTAAGTCTCGACATATTCGTCGAAGACATAATACCATTAGACAATTGATCACTAGTGGAATAATATGCATTGACTATGTGAAGTCAAAAGACAATATTGCGGATCCGTTTACTAAAGGTATTAACCGTGATCAATTGTACAATGCAGTTAGGGGAATGGGATTAAAATCCACACTAAAAGAACGCTCTTAATGGTAACTCTACCATGATAATTGGAGATCCCATGAGCATGGTTCAAAGAGACAACTAAGTTAAGAATGTTCAAGTTGTGCACTTGGAAATACAACTAACAATCCATTCTCGAAGCTGCCCCAAGTGCTAACCTGTAGCTTGTGGTAAAAGGGTAAACTATAAGCTTTTAATGATTCCTATAGCCTTATTGGTGGAGTATGGCAGGATACTCTTTATAGGAGATCACTTATATAAGTGAGAAGTGTGGCCGCTTCAAATAGAAAAACACTTATGAACCCAAGATATGGTCCAAGGCCAAAATGGACACAACGTAAGAACGAACGATATTGTATCTATTATTGTGTATATGTTATTGTCTTGGTTTACACAAAAAGCTGACCGGTTCAAGACATCGCGTTCACCGAGCAGCGAGTAAATCCGATAACATTATACTAAGGAAGGTTCAAAGCAAAAAACTACCTATCCTGATGCAATAATAGGTCATTGGGACTAAGGAATTGCATAACATTTGCATTTGCATTTAATAATCTAATGTGGGGGATTGTTAGAATTAGATTATTAAATAATTATGAAACGTTGCATGGCCTTATGCATGTGAATGAGTATAGTTGGTTTACGTCGGTTGGATTCCTTCGATTCATGAAGAGCCACATCACAAGACATGTGTTGTTTGAAATGATGGTTGGCAGTTAAGAATAGTTACATGAGACCGCATGAGACCAAACGTAGCATGGAGACCAATCATGCATGTAAGGTTGTGATGATTCAATTAAGTAGCTCCTCCTTGTTGGCATGCAACGACTATTTCAAGCAATGTGTCTATTGAAGAAGAGGCATCTCATGCCTATATAAGAAGATGCCACCGTGAGATTAAAAAATTAATTCATTCTTCATTCTCCAACTTTTATATTATGTTTCATTCATCACATACATTTATAGTTTCATTTCCTTAGTCCCAAATATCAAGTAGTTCGCCGGAATTACGAGAAGTAGTGCAACTACTCGTAATTGAGAAGCCGTTGTATCTTGGAGACGAGTGCTATAGACCGCTTGCACCGAGTAGCGGATCATTATCGTCTTGCGGAGAAAGAGTCCAACTCTTGCCTCGGCTAATGTGATAATCGTCATTTTCGACACACCCGCAATAACAATACTTTCGGGTCTTGTAAAGTAAATCTTAGAAATTTGCCCAATATGATATGGAATAAATACACTAAATATAATATGATAACTACAGAAATCCAAATATGATAAGTATCTAAAAATAAATCCAACATGATCGACCAATCTAACAATATATGATAATATCATTAGGAATCATCTATAAATAGTCAATTAATAGCACATACCACCAACACTTTGCAAGCAAGCCAAAGCCAACAACATGTATACATTCATCAACCGTCCTCAACCGTAACTTTCAATTACTCAAATTCCAAATACTACATCGCCTTCTAGGGAACCACCCTCACCTACAACGCCGCCACCGCCTCCGACTGGGTCCAAGAGATCACCGCCCTCTATGACGGAAGCCCCACCCCCACTCCGGCGGGCCTCGACCTCGAGTGGCGAGAACAACCCAGCCGCCACTCTCCAGTTATATATGACAAGTGCTTAATCCTCCAACTCCTCTACATGGACCAAATCCCCCAATCGATCAGCGACTTTCTTCTCAACCCTAATTTCATCTTTGTCGGAGTCGGAATCAAGGGCGATCTATCGAAGTTGAGGAATGAGTACGGGCTGTACTGCAGCCGGAGCATGGACGTCCGGGGTGGGCCCGGGTTGAAAGGCCTCGCTAGCGAGCTGTGTGGGCTCAACGTGGAGAAGCCGTTATGTTGTCACGAGTAATTGGGAGGCCACATATATGAGTGTAGCTCAATTTGGATCTTCTGTACCACTTTCTTGTATCACATTCATGTCCCCAGTGGCGGAGCCAGGATTTATTGTTGGCGGGGGCGAAATTTATCAGGGGTTCGAGGGCGGAACCCCCGACAATTTTTTTTATTTATTTATAGTATAACAACGAGTATAAGGAAGACAAAAGTACAAATAAAAACATCAAACATAATGAATATCAATAAAATACAAAACTAATCAAATAATGATATGTTCTTACTTCTCAGACATTTTAAAACTGTGACCGACATTTTTTTCATAGACATTTCTAGAGATTTTAAGATTTGAGAAAGAAAAGACAGTAAAAAATAAGAAGAGAAATAAAATACAAAGCCGCAAAAAATCTCAGTTAGAAAATATTGTCTTATATCTTTGTTCAAAATAAAGAAATAATAGTTTATTTATTTTACCATTAATATTAAATTAGAGTTGATTGTGTGCACTTCCTTTTTATTCAAAATTAAGAAAATAATTGTTCACATATTTTATAAATATGAAATATTAAAGTAGAGTGATTCAAATTAGTAATTTATAGAATAACTTAATTAAAAAAAGAAAAAAAACATTTCTTGTTGAAATTTCGGTGGTGGCGGCCGCCCACACCAGCCACCACCTCCCTCCGCCTCTGCATGTCCCACCACATTTTAACTATAAACACGTAGGTATTTACGATAATTCTAATCGTAAGCACTTAGATGCTTATAGTTAAAAATGATAGTAGGACACGAATGAAATACAAGAAAATTGGACAGAAGATCATGTGGATGCTTAACGAGATGTATTAATTTTATTTGCTTTATGTTGATCTATTTTTGTTTCAAATTATCAATTTAATGTGTTTTTCTCCATCATCTGCTGCATTTTTATGGTTTTGGTATCAATACTCTTGTCTTGTTTTCTTTTGAAATTATGGCACTGAGCTTGCTATTTTTCTTAAAATCGAAAATAATTACTTACTAAATAAACTCACATTTTTTCTGTATCGATTTTCCAAAATTCTCTCATAAATATGTGACCGGTATAACTTTGGTAAATTGAAATATGAAATTTATACTAAAATTCAGGCTAATAATCCTAATATATATCGTGGATTTTGAATTTTTGGAAAGTAGTTGTAAATAATAAATTAATGTTACATATGATATATAGGGTCCCATGAGATGAGAAATGGATTAGTCAAATTTGACAATTATTCGGTGTGCAAGAAAAACCTCATGTGGTACTGAAGGAAATAAAGTAAGAGCATTGACCAAATCAAACCCCCAACATCACTCAGAAACTTTGGGATTCTTACTTCCAGTTTCTTCTTCGCTGTGATCTCGACGCAAATCGGTGGTATGTTAGTCTTGTTTCCTCGCTATTATCCACGCTTCTTGATGCTTTTGCTACATTCGTTATTAGAAATCCTTATCAATTTATGTTGCCATTACTGCATCCCTGTTTCGCTGTCCTGTTGATCTCTCTATTTTCTTGTTTCCACGATTTGATGTATGAGGCAATGTTGGAGTGCGTATGGAGCCAGGTTAATAGGTTATCCTTTTCGAAATTGAATTTATTTGCTCTTTCAGTATAGAAAGTTCCCTAGTTGGTCTTTTTTTGTCTTCAAAATTATCATAGTTTCCTGGGTTCTAAGAAGTTAATTGCTTGTACATGTTAATCCTTGGTCGGAAGGCCGTACTGTACTCCTATTACATAGTATTCGGGTTTGATTTTAAGTTTTTGTTACTCTAGATGTTTAAGTGTTGCATAATAGCATTAGTTGTGCGGACCGTTATTAACGCACTTCATGTTCTTCAAGGCAGGGAACTAAGTGCAAAAGCGTTCTGGATTGAAATAATAGATTCATCTATTAGCTTTTCAGCTCCCTAGATTAGTTTGGAGATAATGTGAAAGCTACCAAGGCTGTTGAGTATAATTCTGTAACTGGCTTTTTTCAAGGTTTTGGATCATGAGTCAGGTTTCCAGTGGGAGTGATTTGGATTTAGACATCGACTTGGAGAGTGGAGGAACAACTAGTGAGGAAGATGTGGGCAGAAATCATGCCCTTGGTTGTGTGAATTCAAAAAAGCTTTTGGGTAGGGTAAGGAGTGGGCTAATTAGGTCCAAGTCGCTAAACGATTGTACAAGTGATGAACATTGTTCATGTTCATGTGATAACTTAGTAATTTCTGAAGAAATTCATGCCATGAACAAAGGGCAGTTGGGGAGAATTTTGCAGTTTGGGCCTAAGAAAATAGACGGACAAAAGCCTAAGAAGCACAAGTCTTCAAAGTCATCAAAGCCTCCTCGTCCTCCTAGAGGTCCTTCATTGGATGCTTCTGACTTGAAATTGTTGAAGGAAATTACTGAGCTCAAGTCGAACCATAGAAGGATGGAGAGAATCAGGACTTTGAGGAAAGTAAAAAAGGAGAAGTCATCATCACTGAAAACTAACATTATCGCCTGTTTGGTGACTGCAGTCTTCTTGCTGGTTATCATCTTTGAAGGTATGTTATTTGAATGTTTCTCTTATTTTCTGTGATAATTATAAACCTTGAAATACCATTGTGTTTTTCCTTTTTTGGTATTGATTTGTGAAAACTTGTTATGCAGCCAGAATCAGTTAGTATTGTTACTTCAAGTTGCTCTTGCTTTATTTCCTATTTGGAAATGGGAATCATATTAATTATGCCGTTGATAGTCACTCAAAAATGCTGCAGGAAACTGTGTGACTATGTTGAATCAATCAGTTAGACTTCGTTGCTTCAAATTAACTTCTGTCATGCTAAAGAGGGGTTGTAGATTTGAATGTATGATTGTACAATATTAAATTGGAAAATGAAGCCAGATTTGTGTTAGAGGCAATGTTGCGTACGTATGGAAAGATATTGGTGTGATTCTCTCTTTCTGTCTTGTATTGGCATACCATGATCTTTAATTGTTGATTCTTCAGGTGTTCTGGGTTCAGGAATGTGATGCCGATTAGTAATGCCTCACCAACTTTCCAGGTAATTCTGATTTTTCTCTTTTAATATTTGAGTATTTTGTCTGGGTAAATTTGATCATTTATTATGGCATATAGTAAATATCTTCTGGAATCTAAGCCTTTAAAATAGTGTCTCAGGGATATAGGGTGCCGTGACATAAGAAATAGAGTTAGCTTTCTGATTCCTCCTAATTCAATAGTTTCCAGATGACTGATATTTAATCTACTTTACTTTTCTTGAACCTCAAATTTGGTCTGATCGTTGTAGGTGAATATGAACCTACAATATATCTGATTTCCATTGCAACCCACTGAGTTGTGTTTTATCAACAGACGGATTATTTTCTCATTCTCTATCATTCGAGGGAACTCTGTAAACTCTGTGAATTATTTGCTGTTGGGATTCTTTCAGGACAATTCTTCATGTAGGCATGCTTGAAATCCGATGTCCTGGTTTGCTGCTAGTGATTTAGCCACTCATGTAGCTAAGATAGCCATCATCCTTATCCTCCTAGAACCACCTTTCTCAAATTTCCTTATAGACAACGTGGTTACTAGTATGAACAGTATCTGCATAATTTCGTTAAGGAAAATCAGGAGATGTCATCTCCCTCTGAAAGGATACCTACATGAACTTTTCCACACCGTCTAATGTAATCGTGAGTAATCTGTACGACAACACAATTGGTTCATGTTGGTGATTTTTGCATGTAAATGTTTGTCTGGGCATTAGCTTGTTACTTGTGCTGCTCATCGTAGGAATGTACTTAGCAGTTCTTTAACAGCTTGAGTGGATCCTTGTTGTCTGTCTATTGGCATATCTTAGAACCTTCTCTGATTAAGAAATCAGATGTAAATATGAAAAACATACTCCCTCCGTCCCATAATTCTTGTTCCATTTCTTTTGGGCGCTTTATTTTAGGAGAGTTGTTGGTTGTGAGTAGAGATGTGGGACCCTCAAATAAAGTGTTTGTAATAATTTTCTATTTTAGGAAATGGAACAAGAATTGTGGGACGGCACGAAAAGGAAAGTGGAACAAGAATTGTGGGACGGAGGGAGTATATGTTAATGATGTCTCAATTATCCTTTTATCTATTGCAGCAATGTTGATCTTACGCTGTAACATAGCAAGTTCGAGTAGCGAGGGTGGCATGATGAGAGCCAGTGTATCCACAGATGACAACTAATCCTCCTTTTTTCTTGCTATATTTATTTATTCCTTCCGTGCTTTCTCTGTGTGTTTGTTCTTTTGAAGCCAGCATGAGAATGTATACCTAGAAAGCCGCTTTGTGCAATATGGAGACTTGTGTGTATTATGTCCATGAGTTCAGGTACATACTAGTTTTGCTTTTAGGACTTTTATGGCTATTCAAGTTTCTACCATCCCCTTATTCATATGATGACGAAGGCGCTTGTTTCTGAATTTTTTCCATCCCCTCTTGATTGAGACTGATTTATTTTATTTATTGATTTATTATTTGCTGGAAGTCCAATATACAAGTCTTTTTGTAATATAAATAGAATCGAGGACACTAGGCTTTACTTAATTTAATAAAAAAAAGCCTTGACAAATGTGATAATTTGATGGGACGAGTCTCAAGTCTTGCCAATTCCATCCTGAACCTGTTCCCATCATCTCTAATTTGGTAGCCTTTTTTTAATTTACTGGTCAATAATGGTGAAAATTCGGAAAGGTTTCTATAAGTTGTGCATCTATGTCCCAGAAAATGAAGGATATGTGGTACTTATTAAGCCATTGTGATTGTTACAAATTATGTACTATTATTAATTTTTCTGGCGAAATTTGAATTTTAAATTTTATGGATTCATATCACGTGTGTCGCTAATTTGGTAGTTGAGTCCTATCATTTATAGAATTGAATGGATTGTATTATTTGTACGTCTCTTCTCATTACTTGTGGTCCATTATTTTCATAATAATAATAAAGACTAGTTTAATAGTTGTAGATAATAAATTACCAGCTCCCAAGTCCTAAGTGGGATAAAGAAAAGATTCATACGGGGGTGCCCTAATTCCCGGGTAATTACACGCAATTTGTCGTAATCAGACAACTAACTCCCAATAGATCTAGATCCCAGGATCAGCATTATATTTATTTGCAAATTGACTGAGTGAATAAATAATTATTCATCCCAAAATACTTTATTTTTCAATCAAAATATCTGTGTATCGACATAATTCTAGAGAATACATTAAGGCCTGGGAAAAATAACTTAATTATTAAGAACTTATGTATAAGAACTTATGGTATAAGTCCTTAAATTTAATAAATTAATTGTTTTTGGATACATAAAATAATAATGACTTATATAGACAAAAAAATAAAATTAAGAAAATATTACCATAAAAATTATTTATAAATTTTCATAAATTAATAATATTACCTTATAAAAATAAATTAAAAAATAACTTATTATTTAAAATAAATTATTTGGATAAGTTAATCCAAACAAACGTTATTATTTAAAATAAGTTGTTTATAAATTGTTTCAAATGGAACCTAAATAAATATATGATTAAAAATTAAGGAGGTCCTTAAACATGCAAACTAGTCAAAAAAAGAAAATTAAAGCAACGATTAGTTATGATTATACATTGACGAAACTACCCTCGGCCTGGGGCAGTCAAGCGGCAAGCCATCATTGGCTGCCACAACTCTCTAAATTGAAACAGAAACAAAAACAGCCACGCGCTAAGATCACGCGCCGCTATCACCAAAACTTCAGCCGCCATTTCTCCCCGGAGTTCGGAGATTTCGCCGCTACAGATACTGACATAGTAGTTCAACTTCAGCCCGACTCCGATATCTCGGTTTGTAATTAATTCACAGAG
The DNA here is from genome assembly GCA_028984105.1 of Lavandula angustifolia. NCBI lineage: Eukaryota > Viridiplantae > Streptophyta > Magnoliopsida > Lamiales > Lamiaceae > Lavandula > Lavandula angustifolia. The sequence continues at coordinate 16,431,574 of CM054824.1, forward strand.
TGCAACCGCAGAAGACGAAGAAGAAGCAGAGGAAGCCGACTAGCGCCACCGACTCCACGGCGGAGACGACGGACCACACGACGTCGTCGATGTCCGGGATCCGGATGCGCGGGGCCCACCGCGTGCTGAGAGTAAGGCTGCCGATGGTGCTGCTCCACCTCTGCGGCGGCGTCAGGTAGGAGGCGAAGAGCCTCGGCCACCGGAAAAGCGACGTAGGCAAAGCGAAGCTGACGTCCACCCACCGGAAGATCGTTGCCGACGTCCATCCTGGCATTCTTCTCTCTCGCTCTTTATCGATCGATCTTTGATCTTCTGTTTGTCCAAAATGAAATCGGTGGCTTTTAGGCAGAATAATCTTGCGTATATTTGTTTAAAGTGTGGGACGATCTGGACCGTCTATTTTCTTCGGTCTATCCGAGGGAGATTCACGCCGGTTGCCGGTCAGGACCACGTGATGGAATTAATTTAGCGGATGTTTGCAAAAATTTAAATTATTGAACTTATAGTTTAATTTAAGGATAAGTTGTTTTTGGGTGTTTTCAATAGTTTAAATTCGGAAAAATTCTCTACATTTAAGTTGAATAAGTCGAAGTTGGTTAAATTGGTTTTTATCAACTTCTCCAACTTAATGGTATATTTATAATTTCGGATAAGTTGTGATTTGACATTTTACTTATAAATCATAAAATAAACTACTACAGTATAAATTTTGAACACTATTTTTTCAACTTTTTCTTCTTTTAAGCAGTTTTTGCAAACACACCTTAAATTCTCTAATAAGCTACTTTTACCAATTTTTCCTTAATTTAAACACTTAAAAAAATTTAAACTATTGCGAACACCCCCTTATTACTGCAACTATTTCATATGTATGGTTGGAGAAATAAAAAATAATATCTCTAAGTTTAGCACGACTTGTTCCGGAGTCAAGATAGATATATTTTTTACATTTTTCCTATATTATACTTATTGAACTTTTTTATGTAGTAACAACAAAAAATTGTGTCCATGATTTATGTATTCAATCTACATCAATATATAAACGTCATAATTATATATATTTAGATTACAAACTTAAATCAATATATAAAAGTTATTTCCATAAATCATTCCCATGATTTATGTTCTAGTCTCTGTCTCTACGCTTTTTATCTCGATCCGAGAGATTTTTTCATTCTTTATGGATCCTAATCGAGTATGTCTTATAAATAGTTACTTTTAAGTTAATTATGTCCTTAAGTAGTTGAACTAATTCTCTAATATTTTATATTTATACATGATCATATTAATTAATCAATCGATGTTAACATATAATGTATCCTTGTATGTATAGTGTACACGTGTTATGTATCTAAAAACATAACTTATGTAGTGATAATAGATTTGAATTATTATAGTGTGCATGTTAATGAGCTAAATAATTCAATGATCGATTGTGTCCCTCTTTAAACTTTGTCTTACGTATTTTCAATTGTGGAAGATTTCGTTTGTACAACTATTTTTGAATTTGTAGTTGTTGGCATTTTATGTTATCCAATTTCCTCCTTGACTTGAAAAGTTTTTTTTGACTTTTTATGATTGATTTCTTACGTCGGAAAAACACTTTACATACGGACAACAACTTTCATGGATGATTAATTAACCAGCCATATCACCATCGTATTTTTTGGGCATGTGTCCAACTAGAAAATGTCCAAATGTATACTACAGAATACTCCAATTTTTTTACCAACTAGAAATACCCACTTTATTAATTTCTTCACATTTTTATTCTTTTTTCTTGGTAAAAATGTAATCTATGTTATTCTCTCCATTTTGTCGGAATCTCCCTCTCAACTTTAATGTTTTTTTCAGGATTTTTGTCTGCATATTTGATTTAAATAGCAAAAGGTGGATAGCAATGCTACCCCTTTTCTAGTATAAAACATGCAATAAAAGAAACTTGTTTATAATATAAATAAACATATATATAAATATAGGTGAGGGTTCTATGAAGAACACCCCTATAGAGAGAAATATGAACAATATTAGACCATAGATTAAGTGTGTTGGATGGACAGATATTCACACATTTTTATTTGTTTTTCGATTTTTTTTATGGCTGGCTGCATTAGTAAGGGCATTTCTAGAACTAATGTGCATATTATTAACATGATTCAACTAGGGCTTTCACCCAATTAACCCATTCACTCTTTCCTCTCAATTTCCAAAAAATTACATGCGCCCTTGTCCCTCTTTTCGAACCATTCGAGGAGTTCATCACCATTCGATGCATCATCACTGACCCCGTTCCATCCCAATAAAGAGAAATGAATCTGGTTGTCTTTCGATTTCACAATACAATGCGTTGATTCCGGCGAAGACGTCCAATTGTAGAGCTCTCTTCCAATCTCACGAAACGACATCATTCCCTCCCTTTCGATTTGACTGTACATGTCCATTTCGGTTAACGCGACGAGTCCAAGGAAGTTTTAGTGTGAATATAAGCGAAGCTTCAGTCTTCAATCAGACGGATTTATGGGTAAGAAGTTTATCGTGAATATAAACGACACACCAATTTTCAATCAGACGGATTTATAGATAATTGGAAATCGAAAGTGTGTATCCTTGCTGAAACTATTTGTATGGTTTTCGGGTGAATAATTGGCTACTAGGATGAAGTTTAATTGCATCCCAATTTCTAGTGTTTTTTTTATGATTAAGTGAATTTGTACATTCCCAAGTATGCACACTGTAGAAGTTGATTATGCACATTGTGAATTATTTGTGGTAAATCGTAAAAAAAATGTGCTTGAAATGGAATTTGTGCATGTAAACTATTCTTGTGTTTCTGATCCAATACTATGCACAACTATGAATATATTATGCACATGTTTTCTTTGTGTTAATCTTTGCTCTATTAGTATGCAGAATATGAAACGAGTGTATGCACATTCTAAAGTTTGATTATGCACATTGTGAAGTACTTGTTGAAAAGTGTATGGGAAATGTGTCTGAAATTGGATTTATGCATATAAAATGTTCTTGTGTTTCTTAGCCAATACTATGCACAAATCCAAATGTTACTGTGCATATATTTCATTTCTGTAAAGCTTTGCCCTGTTAGTATGCAGAATGTGAACCCGAGCATGGACACTTTGTAGGTTGATTATGCACATTGTTAAGCTTTAGTATGCACATTTTCTAATTTTAGTATCTACAAAGGTTTTTGGAAAATAATTTTGTTTCATTATTGTATATAGAAAGTTTCAATGGGTAGCAAGAGAAAAGGACACATTTGAAATTATTGAAAAAGGTCAATGTTGAATAGTGGAAACGTTCATGGGCGAAAATTCGGGAGCTTGGATTGTGGGCTGACGATGAACTCAAAGAAGCAAATGTGCATCATACGATTAAGGTATTGGACGACACTCATCACATGGAGTCAAAACCGGATTAGTCATCATACTGGTCGTGCTGCTGAGAAATTGTATGAGGAGATCATCAAGGCCAAAAGTATAGACATCGAAAAAACATTGCTACATTGATGTTTTCTGAAACTTTTGTTTTGTTGGGGATGGTTTTCAATGTATTTTTAAATTGTATTTATGGATTAATCATCATAGTTACATTTACAAAAACACTAGGCTCGTTTATGAGCACAATTTGTAATCAAGTATGCACATTTTCTAATTTGAGTATGCACACTGTTGGTTATGCACATCACCCGGTTTAATTTATGCACTCTTAATAATATTATATTGCATGTTATACATGTTATGATGCTACAATGGCTATAACTCTCTCCTTGCATCATTTAGTTGCAGAGGAGGTCAATTAGTAAGCAAATTATAAGTGTTTTCTCCATTATATAACAATTTCGCACTTGAGATCGTGTATGCAAATTTGTAAACAAACGTATACACACAAAGAGCATAAAGATATGCACATATGCTAAAAACGACATGAATTAAATTAAAAGTGATCCATGTTCAAACATAACAAATCCATATACATCAAAACGAAAAAGAGTTAACAATACTACCGTAGTACTTTTAGAGTGGAATTTGATTAAGATATCACAATTAGAACTTAACAACTTTTATCCACAACTAGAAAGGCTATAGCTACATCAATTTCATTGTTGATAGATATTTAAGTTATCATTGCTTTAATCAAAATAAAATAATATACCCAAACTGTAAATATTTTCATGATTTATAGAACGGTTTTACAGTTCAATTCAAGTATGCACATTAGTGAAGGTTCGATAAACAACGCAAGCTTCACTTAAATACGAGAACAACATTTAAACTCAGTCCGTTAAGTATTCTCTAAACCCATTTACATGCAAATGCTGAGCTAATCAATCGAAAATCAACAACATTAATGATAAATCTGCATGCAATTAATAACTCATTTTATGCACATTTACGGTATTTTGTATGCATGTTCAATTCAGAATTGGTATGTACATTTGTGAGAAAATGTGCACACACAATGAGCAGAGTTATGCACATATGATAAAAACGACAACAGTTAATTTAAAGGTGATCAATGTTCAACAATAACAAGGTCATACATCAAAACATAAAGGAGTAATTCAACAACAATAAAAAAGGGTCTTTATTGATCTTCAAGTCCGGGATGATTGCAATAAGGCAACTATGTTTAGGCCATAAGATCGGTAACGCTACGAGCACTCAAACAAACATCAAATCCACCAAATCTGCTAATAAAACATGAAAAATACGAAATTAATCAGATCCACGATTTTGCATAATTGCAGGTTAAAAATGTGCAAAAATGAAGCTGATAAATGTGCATAAACATAATATGTGCAGAAAAAAACATAATTCCCACAAAATTGAATACAATTGATGAAACCCATGAAGTACTATCTTTCGAATAACAATAAACCTGCAAAATGAGTTATAATCAGTACAAAAAAAACCTAAATCGCATCAATAGATGGAAATTAAAATGTGCTTAGAAATATGCATTGATATGTATTCATTATAGAAAAAACCCTAAATCGCATCAATTGGACAAAATCACATAAACCCATAACTTTCGAATAACAATAAAGAACCAAAAATCATGATTTCCCCTCCCATCCCCAAAATTAGCAAGCCTTGTGTATGTTGCATATTAAGCATTCTACATGGACAGTCCACAAATTTCAGATGGCCAACAAGTTAATTCAACAATTGCAATCCTATTATACTTAATTATCCTAATTTGCATATTAAGCCTTCTACATGTGCATATTCAAAACCCTAGAAATCAATTGGAAATTCTATATGCAAACTTGATTGAAAATTCACGCAGCCTACAAATTCAAAACCCTAGAAGTTCGAATCTTACCCCCAAAACATTCAAACCCTAGAAATCACACATTTCGAATTCCTCTAGCAGTTCATGTCTGAGATTTCAATTCGAAAATTGAAACAATATAATCTACAACAAGCCAAGTCGAAGCGTAGGAAGCGTCGAACGGGTCGAACGAATTCAAGTTGACGAGTCCGAAGCATCGGTTGCAGTGCGCAGGAAGCGTCGAACGAGTCGAACTAATTCAAGTCAACGAATCATAAACATCGATTGCAGTCGTATTCGAAAACAAACACCAGGTCTCGAATGGAAGCATCCAATTCACGCGTCAAATGGAGGTTCAAATTTGAGGAATGGCGTCTCGTACTCTCGAAGGGGGACAAGAGTTCAAAATTGGGGGAATTTGATTTCAATCTTGAAATGTATAATGGTCAAAATACATGTTGAATTTGCGTGTTCCCACTTTACCCTTAATGAGGCTCCACATGCCTAAAAAAATCAAAAAAAAAAAAGCAATCAATCCAGCCCATCCATACCTCAAGATCAATGGTGCACAATTGTTCTACTTCTTAGTTCTCTTACTAAGGGAGTGTTCTCAAAAGATCCACTCCCTATATATATATTGAAGACTTCAAAAAAGGAAACAAATTCTCTCAAGACTTGAACGACTACAAGTCTACACGGACTAATATATTTAAAGCTTACACTTCAAACAATTCAAAAAACTAAACACCCTTTTTGCAAGGCCAAAAACAGTCTACAGACGAAAACAAGAAACGAAAATAGACACAACGAACAAGTTTCAAACTCGAAAAAACAAGCAGACTCGAAAGCAGAAGGCAATTCCGGAACCATTTTCAACCAAAGTTGAAACCTCCAGGAGGAACATTCGGCTTACCATTTGCAAAGCTGAAACCTCCATCGCCATGATTTCCATCAGCCCCACCATCAGCCAGATTTTGATCCTCGTCTTCCTCAACCCAGTACCTCTCTAATATCTTCACAGCCTTTTCGTATATTTCGTTATTGTCATGGCTCTGGAGGTTCTCTATTTTGCTCAGCCCGTCACAATCATCAATCATTTGTGCGTATATGTTGATTCCATCATTTTGGCCATTTTCTCTGTCTGTCTCACCAACCTTCAGAATGTTCTCAAGTCCCTCAAGGCATACAGTAACAATCCTTGGGTCTGGACAGATTAAGAGATCACACAGTGGCTTAATGCAACCTTGAGTGACCAAGAATCTGCGGAGGAGAAGATGTTTTGAATTACACAGAGAGCAGAATTCTATCTAACCACAGATAAAGATTGACTAAATAAATTCGGGGACAAAACTGATTGGAGAAAACTGAGAAATTTCCAGCAAAATAGGCTGCAGTTGGGTGGCATGCAATAAATTTAGCTCGCCAAAAGTTTCATAAAATCATCATACCTAATCTGCTCTGGAGATCCACCTGAGGTAGCATTCGAGATTGCCCATGCAGCCTCCTTTTTAATTTCAAACTCTGCGTGTTGAAGAAGTTGGACTAATGGCCCAATAATGCCTGCCTCCATAACAGCCTGTTCCAAGGAGATTTTATAAAGATGTAAATAAGAAGCCAATCACCAGAGCATAAAAAAGGGAATCTGAGTCAGTAGTCATAGATGAACAGCATGCCTTCCATGCATATAATCATGCTAAGTTATGTTAGGACGGTGGACTAAATTTAAAGTTTCTCGATCAAATTATCTTGCCTTTTCCTAAGACTAAATTTTTTGGTCAAATCTTGTCCTCGCCTCAATTCTCAACCACACTCGTGTTAGTGAAGATAATGTGTTCACTTGAGACGGTTAGGTTAAGGCCAAAACAGACTTCTAAACAGCGACCCCCTTTTACTTATATAAGGAATCACCAAACCCAATAATTTGAAAAACCATTTATTGTTCATTCTTCTAGATTTGATAAAGTAGACCTGTAACTTGCCAAGTTGATTGAAGGATTATGTAAGTGAAATTGATTTCAGAAAATGGTCTCTTTATGTAGTTGGAAAATAGAAGGTTCAGTAGCAAGAGAAAAGGGTGCCGGGGAGAGTAGATAAGTACCTGAATTTGAGCTCTATTACCAGCAGTAATATTAGAGATTGTCCAACAAGCTTCCTTTTTTATGCTTTTCTTATGACTTTGAGTAAGCAGCTGTTGGAGGCATGGGAGCACTTGGTTGTCTATCACAAACTGCCAAATAAATGAATTGCCTAAACATTCATAAAAGATAAAGCAGAAAGATACCCAAGAATGAGTGTTATTGTTTGTCCAGTTTAACCTCCGAAAAAGGCAATTTCTGAAACTATACATAATGTCAGCCAGTCATATTTGTCAAAAGAGGTGACAAAATTAAACAACAGCTCATTTAGGGTGCTCCAAATACTGTGTGTGAACAGCAGCCGAGTGTTAATGATACACAAAAAGCCAAAAAGAGATGGTATGTATAGAAGATTCAGCAGTACAGTAAATAACAGACCTATAGCAACACCAGAAACTCTATTTTCATTTAATTTTTATGTCTTTTCAATTCATAATGGTGACGGCTGTTTGTCCTCTACACTTTACTGGCCCTGCCATCGACACAAATATCATACGCAAGCACACACACACACACACACACACACACACACATAAAACTTGAAAATGCAATTGACAGCTACGAATAGCTAAGTAATAATGAAAATCTAAGGCTATGCAAAAATATACTACCTCTGTCCCGCTAAAAGCGGCTCACTTCTTTTTGCATATTAGAAAACTTTAAATAAAAAAAGTTAGTTATTACATAATTCATACTCAATATAATGAAAGCATTTCAGGCAATCTGAACATTTCATATTCAGTAGGGTGAAAAGGGGAGCAAATTCTCGATTCTACTAGATAAGCCCTTACCATTAGTGAATGCAAATTCCTCTTCAATTCTTAAAAAAGATAGCTAAAAGACATTTAGATCTGACAAGAAAATTGTAGACAGAGGGGAAATAAAATATGAAGGAATAGTAAAATACCTGTGTCAGAGCATCATCACCAGTGACAACATTCCCCACAGTCCGAAGAGCAGGTACTAGAACTGTGGGCGATGGATGCCTTCATGAGAAACAAATTGTGGTTAGCAGCATATGATTGATAACTAGAGATAGGAAATTTGTGCGCATGAATTAGCAATAAATTCCAGGAACTGAATGATACATGATGAAAACAATAAAAAATAAGACAAAAGACCAGAAGATAAGCGGAAGAGTAATTCCTCAAGCAAGAAAAAGGAACATACATAAGAAGCTCTACAAGCCGTTGGCAGACACCAGCCTCAATCACAGCTTGGATTTTGTCATTTGTTCCATCAGACAGATAAGAAAGAGCCCAACAAGCATCTGTCAGAACCTCCTCATCATTCAAATGAATGAGTTGCCTCAGAACAGGCAATGCAGGCCTCACCTGAACAAGTGCGGGGAAAGGCAATGCTGAACTAAAAAGCTAGGTTTTACCTTAACATATATCATGGAAGCACTAATCACAAAGTTTCTGCAACATCCTACTATCTAACTTAGAAGAAAATAGATCTTATATAACTCAACCTGCTCAAACGGAGTGGGTGGCTTCCCCCTACAGAAATTAGACAGTGTCCATGTAGCATTTCTCAACATGGAGAGCTTTGAGTTATCATTTAACTGAGCTAGCAGCGGCATAAGAGCACCATTCCCAAGAACAAGATCTCTACAACTTGGAGAATCACCTGCAACATTACCAAGAGCCCAAACTGCCTGCTTAGCAAGAGCAGTTAAGTAAGGTGGGTCAGCACTCAGCAGACTTGAAAACCAACAATAAGGTTATTATAGTTTGCAACTTCAAGTCTTCAACTTGAGTTGACATAACAAAAATATGATAACAACTCCAAATTACCTGCTCACGAACATCATCACTGGCAGAACTAAGGAGTTCTACAAACTTAGGGACAGCCCCATGGTCAATTACTACTTTTGTGTGTTCAGATGTCCCAGAAGCAACATTTGTCAAAGCCCATGCAGCTTCAAACTTAAAAAAGAAAAACCAGTTATGATGATTTATTTGTGAAGAATAACAAAGAAATATCCAAATGGAGAACTTACTTGCAGCTGAGGCAAATCATGCCTTGCTAGGAACTCAACAAATCTTGGGATTACCCCAGACTTAATAACCTCATCAATTGGTGGGCTTCGTTCTGCAAGTTGAGAAGTTACAAATACATCGTAAAGATATAATCCAATAGAGAAAGGACATAGAGGATTTTACAGATAAGAGTACCAATTGATAAAAGCTTTCTGAACTGGGTAGTTGCCTCCAGTTGAGCATTAGCATCATTTGACCACACCCCTTGTACCATCAAAGGTATGGTTTCTAACTGTCAAAAGAGTTTATAGTGAGGGTTTTAGTAAAACCAAATTGCATTCAGTGAAATAAAATTCATCATTAGAATAACGTTTGAAGAATCTGACAGCCATTTTATTGCATAAGAGCTTAACATTTTGGACGTATAACACGGGATAATTTATCGAGCATCAAAAGTCATCAAGAAGAAACAAATGTCACAATTAACTAAAACCAATCACGCATTGGTTGATTTTTTAGCATCTTAATAGGAAAATCGGGCTAAAGGCAAAGCCACACATCTTTTTGCGAATATAGCTATATATCATCTTTATGTACTAATCGCCAAACCTACGTACTAATAAGTATGTTGGGTTAACTAAATAGAAATCGAAACTCAAAATCATTCAAGAAAAGCCTTCATTCTACTCCATAGATCCTCAAAAACTATCGGTTCATACTTTTCTCGCTAAATATTAGATATACAGAAACCAAGCCACACTCCCACCCTCAATCTCAAATCAGTATCAAAAGAAAGACAGATCACCAGGTATTATAGCAATCTACAATCAGCAGCCACTATTTTTCTAAGAGAAAAAGAATGAAGGAAAATCACGTACAAACCTTTTTCTCGACGGCGGCAGCGGATTGCGACGGATCGGGAGAAAAGAGCGGCGGCTGATGAGGAAAGGTGCCATTGAGAATACCCTCGCGCCGCTTCTTGAGGAGATTATCCTCCCGCTTATTCTTCCTGATCTCGATCAAATTATCCTCCCTCCGCCGCCGCGCCTCCTCGCCGTCGACGCCTATCTTATAGCTCTTCTTCCGAACCTCCGTCCTGCTGCTCGGGCGCAGCGACATTGCTGATCGAAACAAAGTCCACCCCTGCCGTCGACTGGATATTTGATGAAACGCCCGAGGGGGAAACAGAGGGAAGTAGTAAAAGCAAGGAAGTACGGAAAGGGGTTGGGACGAGAACGGAAAAACGCGCAACTAGAAGAGGCCGGGTGACCCAATTATCAACCCGACCCATTTCCAACCCACAAACGGGTGGCAAATCTTTAAACTAGGACTGGACTCTAAAGTAACACTGAAATCATTGTAAAGTGCAAATATGAATTATGGCCAAAGTATTTACACTTTATACTTTTATCAGTAGATTTCAATTACTCCTGCTACCTAAATTTTCAATTGTTTTCTTTTTCTTTTCTTTTGAGATGGTTTCACAGGAGGGAAAATAAAACGGACTCTAGCCCATTGGGCCATCATAAGATATATTATTTCATTTAAAGTGATATTTTTTTATCGGAATGTTACAATGTTTCAATAGAAGTGACATATTTTTTAATATGAAAAATTATATTGACTATATTTAATTATAAAAAATTAATAATTTACACCGATGATATTAATTTCTTAAATTCCGTGTCAAAAATAATCACGTGACTTTAACGGGATGGAGGCGTTAGGAATTTATATATTCCCGAAAATTAGCATGACTTTCGGAAAAGTATAGTACTATATTGCTATTTTATGGGATGAGATCACCTGTCCAATAAATCCATGTATAATTGGTATCTGATTCAAAACGACGTAGTTTTGTATTAAAAAACAACAAATTAAAAGGAGAAGATTGAAAAAAGAATTTAATAAATAATAAAAGAGAGCATTTTTTTAATATAAAACTACGTCGTTTTAAATCAGACACCAATTAGACAGGAATTTATTGGACAGGTGATCTCATCCCCTATTTTATACTTGCTCTCATTCCATGTCGTCGTTCGGATCGACCAAATCTAAACATAAATTACATTAACTATATTAATTTATTAATGAATTCTTATTTAAGAAATTCTGGATTTCATTGAGGCCCAGAAGAGGGGAGAGAACTATTAGCTCAACAAATTAGGCCGGACAACGAAACTCAAAATAATGAACTCAGAAAATCATGAGATGATGGGCCAATTAATCGGGTCATAAATCTTGCCAGAAGTCTCATTTTTGTGTATTATAATAATTAATTAATAACGTATACTTCTTTGTGTTTTTTTACTGATTTATTTGGTTTTTGCAAAAAATTTAAAGGGCTAATTGTTGGGGAACTGCCAATAAATCGGCGGCGGAAATCCGGCGGCGGTGATCAAGCTGCACGGCCATCCGGACAGTTTCGCTACCTCCCACATACGATTAGCCCTTCTGTATGTGGGAGTAAAATAAGAGTAAAAACATAATAATTCACATGATTATTGAAAAAATATTAAAGAGAAAAGTTAAAAAACAACACATATATATATTAGATAAGATGTTTCAAACTAAATTTAAACAACTTGTTAGAGAGAAGGGGACTCTAGGGACTCGCCAAGGGGACTCAAGGGACTCGCCAAATTTCTAACGCAAATTACATCACTGGATAGTTATTAAGATAAAATAAAGGCAAATTGGTCCTCAAATCGAATTTTTTGGCATCCCTAAAATTTTAGATTTTGACCAAATTTGTAATTTGGTTAATTTTCCCTAAGTTAACTCAATTTTTAAAAAAATATATTAAAATATTGAGAGGGTATTTTCGGAATAAACATTCAGAGGATCAATTCGGTCAATATACTGTATATTTTTACAGTCTTCCCACCACCGCATCCCGCTCTCCACAGCTACTTCGGCTGCCACTCTCATCACCGTCGTTGCCGCTCTTTCCTCGCCGCCGCAGTAGCCGTTCTTCACATAGGCGCCGGCCGTCGCAGACAATCTCCGGATTTTCTAAAGAGGTTATATTTTTCATTGCATAGCGTTCTCTCACGACTCAAGCAACCTACCCTCAAAAGTTAATCATACAAGAACCCAAGTTTTCATAAGGATGTTCTAGTTTACTATAACAAAATGAATGACATTTACATAAAATACCTTGTTTGTGCATTTAAATTTTGCTGAGTTCAAGAAGAATTAGATAAAAACATTTACCGGAGCAGAGTAGTGACCACTCACATCATATGCAGCCTGCGACAAAGTTTAGCACAATGAACAAATAAAACGTTCTTATCATTTAATACCAGCAGAACTTTTACAACACCAGACATCAATCAAACCTTATTGACCAGTACATCCACAACTGTGCCCCTTTAAATTTTTAGCTTCATTATACAACAAATAGGATATGAACAAAATATTCCAATAATAAAAAAAATGTCTGACCTCCAAATCAGAGAATAATTACAAGATGCAGCTCAGCAATCCTAACTGAGCATTATGGGTAGATACATGTGCATCACAGGTCTGTAACACAGGAAAATAAATAAGCATCTCATGAATTTATAAACTTCTTCTACGGAAACACCATGAATAGCAAGAGCTAAAACTATTTAAGATAACAACAAAAAAAAAGACAAATAAATTAGATGAAATGATTTAAGCTAAATCATACACCTTTATTCGAGAGAGGGAACTCTCCATTGAAAAATACTTGTTTGAGAGAAGGGACTCTCCAAGTTTCTCCTAAGATAAAGTACGTAATAAAGTAGATCACTGCAAGAACTCTCAATGTTTAGAAAATATACTAAAGATAACTGACACATAATAAGCTCAATCATACACCTCATTAGAGAGAAGGGGAATCTCTAGGTACACTACCGCACAGTTAATAAGACTAAAAATAAACTAAAAATCTCACGATTATTGAACATACATTAAAGATAAAACATCAAACTAAATGATACACCATTGTTCGAGAGAAGGGGGACTCTCAATTGGTAATCCCTTGTTCGAAAGAAGGGGCTCTCCATTCGTAATCCCTTGTTCGCGAGAAAGGACTCTCCAAGTTACTCTTACTCTTAGGGCTCTCCATTGGTAATCCCTCGGCCAACTCCTATTTAAAGGCAACCAAAAAAGCAAGGCGACCAAAAACATACAAAAGTTGTCACCCAACATGTGACTCGAGGTCTGAGAAGATTTGTTGCTTCAAAGATACATTCGCAATGAAGGCCAATTTCATGTCAGACAAAAGAATTGTGAAAAGGTTGACAAAGAGAGTACAGATGAACAAACACAAATAGAAATATACGCACCAATGTACACCATTCTGGAGTTAATATGTGCTCATAAAGATAGTAAAGATAATAGTTAGTCTAAAACACATAGATCAGATAAGATATTTTAAGCTGCACGATACACCTTTGCCCGAGAGAAGGGGACTCTCTAAGTTTCTCTTAAGAGAAACACACACTCCAAAATACATTGCTATATGATAAGATATTTGAAGCAATATGATACACCCTTGTAAGAAAGAGGGAAGTGCTCAGGGAAAAAGTAATGATAGAAATTTAGAATACATAGATTAGATAATATATTTTAATCTAAACGATATACCCTTGTTTAGGGGAAGGGAACTCATATTTGATAAACCCTAGTTCGAGAGAAGGGGCTCTCTAAGTTTATCTTAAAAGAAACACACACACACCATAATAAAACACAGAAAACTTAATAAGACTACAACTAAAAATAATTTTAAGAGTTCCAACTAAAATAGTAAATTTGTAAGTCTACAAGATACCTAGATTTGATAAGATATTTTAAGATACTTGATACACCCTCGTTCGAGAGGAGGGAGCTCTCCATTGGTAATCAATCCCTTGTCAGATAAGGGACTCTCATGTTTCTCTTGAGAGAATACATTTTCATTGCCTAAGCATCCCCCATCGGGTAATTCCCGTTTAAAGGCAACCAAGAAAGCAAAGCGACCAAAAAATACAAAGTTGAATACAAAAAGATGTCACTGGACAGTCAACAACATCTTGGTTGAGGAATGTTTGATAGCAAAATACACCAATAAAAAGCAATGATACTAGCTCACCAATCAATCTTCCCTTTCGCCCTCCTGTGGTAGACTCCAAAACTTCCCCATCTGTAATCATAAAGTTACTAAGATGTTACTCCAAATGGAAAATGTATACCCAGAACATGATAAGTTACCTTTGCTTTTATCTTCTCTTCGATATCTTAAACAATATGGAATGAAAAAAAATAAAAATAATTAGTAATATATAAACATATAACATGAATTGGGAGTCAAATGTAAATATGAATGTTATAATTTTGCTTGCATGATACCTTAGGAATTTGGAAAGAACCGGCCCATAATGTTCACTTTCTTAAGAGAAGATTAAAACGAACGGGTACATCTATTTGAAACGGGGACCAACTCATATTCACCTGTTTCACAGCCAAGCCACTCAAGGTGAAATACGAGAACAAAAAGAAAACCAACATAAATTGACAAGTCTTCAAAAACTAAAAAAAAAAATATCCACAAAGAATTGATAAACATATGTACCTACGATTTGCCAAAGAAGGCAGCTCCTTATTCAGAGTATGGAGACGATATTCTTATTTCATGTGGTATCCTTGTAATCTACATAATAAAAAATGTTGGATTAAATAATTTACAGAAAAGATGAAATGGAAAATTAAAATAACTTAAAATATACAGCTGCTAAAGCATAACCTTTCGTCTGCAACTGCTTGTCAAGAGAGGCAACTCCTTGTTAACAGTTTGAACACGATATGTTTAATTAAAATAGGAAATAGAAAATATTATTGGTGGCAACTTATATAGCAAATGAATAACTAGGTTGCAAAAACACGATTAAATTGAGAATTATATTTTTAATAGTGTTAAATTGAGGTAGTGTTTTTTTTTTTTTTAGCATTATTTGTTTTACTGGCATTTTTTATTTCGACTAAATTAGTTACGAACCAAAACATAAATCGTGCTAGAAAATCTCATTTTTTTGTATTATAATAATAACATGCACATTATTTATTTTACTGGCTTTTTTTATTTCGACTAAGTTAGTTACGACTAACGAAATTTATTTTATTTCCAAAAAAGTATATGATTTTTTAATACTAGTATTGACCAATAATTAAAAACTAAACCTAAAAGCAAACTAGATTGAAGAAACTTAAAACTAATGCCCACAAAAGCCGCAGATTCGCTAAATATGGGAAATTCCCACACGATCATGTATACAAATCGACTCGTCCTAATTCGGACTATACAAATCCATCTCTCCTCACACCCAAACGTGTGCACTATACAAGATGAAATGCTTATATAGTTAAATCTCGATGAAGTAATAATAATAATAATATCTTTCGATCTCGACTTGGACTAGCGTATTAAAATAATAATTTCGCTAAATGCATAAAGTAATAAAAAAAATTTAAATCCTTAAGATCCCAATAAAAATATAAAGTAATAATTACTAATTTCAGAAATATATATAAACAATTATAATACTACAGTGAACCGATTTAACGTGATATTCTAAAAAACAAGATTAAAATGAGAATTATTTTATTAAAATATTATTTTAGGAAAGATTTTTTTCCCATATTATTTTGAGAATTATTCTCAAAATCACTCTAGGGAAAAAAAAATCTTTTACCATTTTTTCCTATATCTCTTTCCCTACCGAGTCAAGCATAAATCGGTTAAGAATCTTTTATTCCCCAATTAAAATCCCACTATATGTCCCATCAATCAAGTGGTGATACATATACTTTTGGATTTCTTTTTATCATTAAATTATATATCAATATCAATTAAAATTTTGCTAGAAATCTCATTTTGTGTATATTATAATAACGTATACTACATTATAACTAAAAATGAAAAACTAACCCTAAAACCTAGATTATGTTATAAACTAGAAAAGAATGCGGAGAATAATAGAGAGAAGGAATTCAGATGTATTATTATGAGGGTGGAGATATCTATTTATAGATTACAAGATGGGCTAAAGGGCCGACACGAGATGGGCTTATGGGCCGCTAGGGTTTACATATGGTCATCATATATATGGTAAATCTTATTTACAACACTCCCCCTTGATGAACCATCCCTAAATATAAATTGCTGCCTCGTTAAAACCTTGCCAGAAAAACTCATTGGGATAAAAAATGGACGAAGGAAAAAGAGTACAGCTGCTCCACCTCAATATAATCATTCTTGATCCTTAAGTCGGTGCATAACGATCTTGTGTAACAACTTCTTGAATGTTGACGTTGGAAATGTCTTTGTAAAAGAATCCGCCAGATTGTCACTTGAGCGAATTTACTGGATGTTGATGCCGCCACTCTTTTGGATATCATGTGTTACATTGTCTCTTTTATGAATCAATCTCAATGACTCATTTACTCGTGTGTTGCATTGGATGCCTCGTTAAAAACCTTAACTAAGAAAACCCTTTGGGAAAAAACTTAGAAAGGAAAAAAGAATACAACCATTTGACATTCAGGGTCATTTGACCTTTGGGAGTCAATCTAATCTTCAAGATTATTTACAATCTGTTACTCCCCTCAACATAACAATCTTTAAGGTTATCTTCAAAATTTACACTAATATGTGCAACACAAGTTTAATTATTCTCATAGAGAATAGCATAGAATATGTCAATATATCATTACTCTCATAAATAGACCAACATCATATTTGTCTCGGAGATAACAAAGGATGGTCAATATCATTTCAAATCCTCAAATTGCACATAAGTAAGGAACTTCTGGTCCTAAAACATATTTGTTATCTTCTATAGGTCTAAATGAGTCTTCATTCACTTCAAGTGATTGAATCAACCATTAGGTAACTATGTGAATGAAATACAATAAATCTCTTTAAAGACCTTTCAGGTAGGTCGACTAGCGTAACTCCATCATGGAGATGCTCGATCTACAGGTCGAGACAATTATTAGTTCAACCCAAGTATTTAGATTCGAACTCCGTCTTTAGGCATGAGTTGATTTCATCAAGTACTTTTGTACATAATAATTCACATATCCTCTTCAGGGGGAATTTGGAGTGATGTGTTCTAATTTTGTATTCCGCGGACTTCTTGTCTTTTAGCACCAATAAATCTCTCACGCTTCTAGCGTCAATGAGAATTAATTGATTTATTTTTGTCTATGAGGAACTTCAGTTCTTTCATGGTGCATATACAACAGGTATATGAGATTTTAGTCACTCCTTTTGCACTAAATAATTTGATGAACTTCTGGTTCATAGTGCGTGAATCTAATAATTAATCCAACGACATATTGCGGCATTCTATCATTTATGTTTTATATCTCCCCCTAATGCCGATAAGGATGTGAGTTGAATTATCAATGAATAAAACAATTCATAATTACTTATTATATGTAAGTCATTTTGACGGAGTATACATATAAGTATTATGTTCTTCAGGAGTTTCAATCAAACTCAAGTCATCATTTATGTACCCTTCTGTCAAGGAATTCTCGTCTTTATGATTATATCATATACGGTACGTACTATTTCAAATTCGACGACGGTGACTTTTGCAGTCTAATTGAAAATATCTTTTTGACTTACATGCTTTGAGCAAGTTAAATCCTTCAGGGATCTTCATATATATGTCACTATTTAGTGAATCATATTGATAAATATTTACTAGATCCATAAGGCGCATAGCAAGCCATTTGTGACATAAGTAGATTAATCAAATATAATGGCGTCTAATATGGGAGAATACATATTTAATTCCCGATCTTTGAGAGAAACATTGTATTACGAGTATTGCCCTATATCTCGCAATTTTTCATTTCTCTTTGTAACAAATACACATTTGTATCCTTCGGGGATATACTTTCCGGATTTTGGAACTACATGTCCAAATATTTCCGGCTTTCTAGAGAATATTAATTCACCTTATATGACTTCGTTTCTCTTTGGCCAATTATTTCAATCTTGACAATCTCTTATAGATCGTTGTTGATGATCCTCTTTTATCATCTCAAAAGTCATATTAAAATGCGAAAATACCATCGTGCGTCCACGACGATATTTGGTCTCTCCAATATTTTGAGATATCATTAATTTCAGACGCTTGTAGTTCTTCAGCAACTTCATTTGATTGATTAATCATTTTCGTCATTGTTTGGTTCATATGTTGTGCCCCTTTTCTTAGACACAAAATTTCTTTTAGAACCAATTGGTCGACCATATTTTTGACGAACTTTATATTCATTTGCTACCATTTGTACTTGTCCTTCAGGGACATTTATTCTTGCGGGGGTATTTGCAGCAAATGTATGACATTGTCTCTTCTTATATATACAAAACTTTAAAGCATCAAGAAGTTGGTTTGCAATCTTTTGCAAGTGAACCTTTCGACTTCTTGTTCACATTGATTACTTCCGGAATCCAAATGTGACTAGTTTTTCCTTGTGCTTCTTTTTCTTTGGATGTAGATTTCACATTGATTACTTCAGGAATCCAAATGTGACATATGTTCCACCTAATGTTGGGAAAGTTATTTTATCATAATAACAATCTTCTTGTGAGACTCGTTTTTAAACGTACAAAACCATTGATTATGCACATGAGCAACTAAGTGTTGAATCTCAATTCCAAAGTAATATAATATAAGTCCTCTTAAGGAGGAACTTAGAGTTTAATAAACTCGCTAGCTTTATCAAGACAATTCTTCTTGAGGGAATTGAGTTCTTTATTATTTGAACTATTAATTCTAGCAATTGCTTCATTTCTTCTAGAAGTCAAGCATTCATGAGAATCAATGTAAAGATTCTCGAGGATCTTTATTTGCGCTCAGATAAATTTTTAATTATATTGCGCATGATAGTTGTTCGTGAATGTCCAAACCTCTCATGTCAAAGCATAAAGCCCTTTGAACTTCCGGTTCATGACATGATTTGTCTCACTTATTTTTTATAAATGTGTAATATATTTAAAATAGTAGTGTGATAACTTTTCTTTTGTTAGCTTCTGGCTAAATACAAAATAATTTATACAATAATATGTATCACTACCTTCTTATATTATTTCAATATGGTATCCATTGCAGCGAATATCCTTAAAATTTAGTAAGTTTCTTCTAGACTTACTAAAGTAAGGGCAAACTCAATAGTTGATTAGACTTACTAAAGTAAGGGCAAACTCAATAGTTGATTTCGTATCATTTGATAAAATGATACAAGCTCTTCGGGAGCCTTTAATAATATTCGATGCACTAGATTTTTAAAATCTCACAATTTAGGATGCGTATACTCGTATCGAGCTTTAGTGAGGACAAACAATTAATATTTTTACGCAATCATGCTGGGATGTTTCGTTTCATTCTATTATTATCTCTCACGTGCCTCTTATTGGCATCGATATCAAGAGTGCATTAATGTCAACAAGACATAAATTATCTTTTTCATTCAGTAATAACATATATTATTGAAAGGCCGAGTTGCTATTTAAGAGCATTTAATATTCTTCTAGAATATAAAATGATGCTACTTCAGGAGCAAAAGTTGAGGCATTTCCACAAATATGTGATAGTAATGTTAATATCATAATATGGTCATTCTTTAGGAATGTAATTGTGCTACTTCCAGAGCAACAACTTAGTTTTATTCACGATACGTGAAATTAATAAATTATGAATTTTGAGATCTACCGGATCTCACATCTATTCTTGAAAAGAAATTAATTCACAATAGGATGTTGGAAATGTAGTTGTCAAGCATAGAGGAGCTCTTGCTACCACTCCATGTAATTAGATAATACTTTAAATTATAACTAATATTCTTCAAGAATATTAATTGTGAAACTTCAGGAGCAACAATTAAAGTATGATTGTGATATATGATTCCAAAATGATAAGTTTTAATTGTTGCAAGAGTTAATTGTGCTACTTCAAGAGCAACAATTAGAGAAACATATAACATTTGCCAAAATCAAGAGGTTAGAATTGTTTTTCAAGAACATGTAGTATTCTTCATGAATACAAATTGTGTTACTTCAAGAGCAGCAATTTTAGTCTATATTAAACTACTTCATGCGAAAAGTTAAAATTTTCTATAAACCCAGTTGTTCTTCAAGAACATATAGTATTATTTGAGAACATCAATTGTGCTACTTCGGGAGCAACAATAATAACAATTCAAGAACCAAGATTCGCCATCAATAAGATAAAATATATGAATTGCTCATCGAAAACATGTAATATTCTTCATGAATATTAATTGTGTGCCACTTCAGGAGTAACAAATTGAGATTATATGTATATATATAGATATAAATATTATACAGTATGCAACAAAAAAAAAACTGAGGTACATAGTAAATATATATATATAATATTAATAACTCTTTAAGAGTCTGTAATAATCTTCAGGAATATTAACTTATGTTACTTCTAGAGCAATAATTGAGTTATTTCAATAAATTTGAATTGCTCTTTAAGAGTATATGATATTCTTCAGGAATATGGATTGTGTTACTTTAGGAGCAACAATCTAAATTCAACATTACATAAATAAATAACAAACAAATAAATAAATAAAAGCGTAAAATAAATGCTCTTCAAGAGCATGTAATATTCTTCAGGAATATTGATTGTAAATGCTCTTCAAGAGCTATAATTTATTTCAAAACATTGATTGTGCTACTTCTGGAGCAACAATTTAAATTAAAAATAAGGTTTTGGATTGCTCTTCAAGAGCATTAATATTCTTCAGGAATAAAAATTATGCTACTACAAGAGCAACAATTTATTCTAATATAATCATACAAATAAATAAACTTGAATTGCTCTTCAAGAGCAACATGTAATATTCATCCAGAATATTAATTGTACTTCTTCGGGAGCAACAATTTAAATTACTATATAGTAATAATCATTCAATAATCAATCGTAGAATGAATGGATTGAAGTTTTCATAACACAAACATATTTAATTATAACGATGAATCTCAAATGCAAATTTTTCCAAAATTGCTCTCGATAAAAACCAAAAGAAAATGCAAGGAGATAATTTTCAAATATTTTCTTTATGACATAAATTCCTATATTGGAATGGCATCGGCAACATGATTTATAATCTAAAAATTTTAAAGTATCAATCATGTACCTCGAACTTAATTCTTGTAGAACTCTTCGGAGATTTTTAATGGTCACAATCGGTCAACAATCCGAGGAATAAAAGAATTGTCTATTTAAATAGAGCAATAATCGTGCTGATAACGTGTTATAAACTAGAAAAAAGAATGCGGAGAATAATAGAGAGAAGGAATTCAGATGTATTATTATGAGGGTGGAGACCTCTATTTATAGATTATAAGATGGGCTAAAGGGCCGATACGAGATGGACTTATGGGCCGCTAGGATTTACATATGGTCATCATATATATGGTAAATCTTATTTACAACAGATTAAAGAAACTTAAAAACTAATGCCCAGAAACCCCGCTGATTCGCTAAATATGGGGAATCTGGTAGTATCAACTCTATAAATCGGCTCTCTTTTAAACAAATCCCAACCCCGAAGGATCCGACCAAATTTTCGTTATAAATACACCATCTTTCAAAAATAACTACACGAACTACTCTACAAGATGAAATGCTTATACTTTTTATTATTTCTAATTATATCCTGTTTGATTGCTATGTTGCACGGATATGAGACACGTGACACGATTCGACATGGATACGGGACACGGGATACGATATTTTTATAAAAAATTATGACACGACACGGGCGTTAATTTATTTAAAAATATAAAATTAAGTGTGAAATAAACTAATTTTGTATATTTTTATTATAATTAGATGTTATGTGTTTATAAATTTATTGGACATGACAATTGAAGTGTCGTGTCGTGTCCGAGTGTCTGACACGTGTCCGACATGATACGTTGATATTTTTAAAGTGTCCGTGCAACCTAGTTTGATTGTCTTCATATTCATAAAGGAGTCGCATGTTTGCTTTATCTTCAGAAAATCACATGTCCACCTAGTAAACGATCTCCAGCCTGGCTCCACACCTTTAGTTATACGATGTGCTTCTGGAGATGATGATTTAGGATTCAAACTTCTTAATGTTCGCGAGTCGTTCAATTTTTCATTCTGCCCCATCGTTCAACATACCTTGTTTTTCTGTCATTTCTGGTGGGATGAACGAGATCAAGCTTTTGAGGTTTACAAATTCGATCCATATCACGAAAAGTCATGCATGACCAAACATTGCTATTATTCTATCAGGGAGGATGGTTTTTACCTCTCATATCAATATCCACGCACAAACTTCATGTTACAAAAATATAATAAGAATCTGCAGAACACAAAAACCCGTGTAATGGAAATGAAACAATTACAACTTGAACAAGAAATAAAATTATAACCAAATGCAAGTCGAGTCGAGATAGAATCTCTATCCACAAGAGAAATACGCCCTGGTAGTGCTCACGGTTACGACGTAATCTCCCCAAAGATAAAACGACTTCAAGCCCGACGTAGCAGCACTGCAAAACGAACGGACTCCGGCGAACTAGACTAAAGGTGAGGACTTGAGCTTGACAACTTTAGCTTAATGCAAGATGAAATGTAATGAAATGTTGGTGTGTAAAATGATCTCTAATCCTCCTCTATTTATAGGCTACACCACATGAGGGATTTAATGCTCTCCATTAAATCACTTATGTAACCTCCATAAGTTACAAGAACAAGCCATAATGTCATTAGAAACGTGGGAGTATAGAATAAACGTTTCAATTGAAATTGAAACTTTCAAACTCACGCATGTAACAACAACATGCATAACGTATATATATATATATATATACATATATACATTATAAGATATATATTATATATCTTATGTCAAACCATAGGCGCACCTATTTCTCACTCATCGAAAATCGGGATCGAGAAATTAAGCACACTATAATCATCTACTCGAAACGTAGATCGACGTCATATATCCCACTTCATAAATCGGATAAATATCGAGGCTCAGAAAGACGATTAAACGGGCTGAATATATATATATATATATATATATATATATATATATATACTATTACCGTTATTTCCAAACCTATTACCGATGGCTCGAGAAACAATCCTATTATCGGTTTTTCCAAACCTATTACAGGTTTTTCCAAACCTATTATCGATTTTTCAACAATCCCCCACATGAGTGGAAATAGCCCAAATGCATGCATGCAGACACTAAGCTCAGTCCTCAAGAGACAATAAAGCATCAGGATAGGTGGCTTGTGACCTTGAACCATCCTTAGTTAATGTTATCGAGTATACCGGCGGACTAGTGAACACAAGGTTTTGAACTATTCCTCCATCGTGTATACTGAGACAATAACACTAACACTATAAAGTCTCAACCTCGTCCGTTCTCACGTTTGTGTCCGTTTCTGGCCATGGACAACCTCTTTGGATTCATAAGTATTGAATAGAAGCGGCCCTCACTTCTCACTTACATAGGTGATTCTTACACGAGTATCCTGTCATACTCCACCTCCTAGAGGTATCCAAGAATCATTAAAAATCTATGACTTAACCTCACCACATAACAGGTCAGCAACACTCTACTGCTCTTTCCAGGGAATAATTTTGTCGAGTGTTGTTACACAAACAGACTCTCATAGCTTAGTTTTCCCATTGAACCAAGTTCATGGGATCTTCATTCCACAAGGTTGGGTTACCACTATAATTGTCTTAAGTTGTGGATTTTATTCCCATTCCCTCTAGCAGTTTATACATTTGATCTCGAGGCAAACTCTTAGTAAGCGGATCCGCTAGGTTATCTGCCGACCTAACATAGTCGATAGAAATAACCCCACTCGTGATCAAGTGTCTTACAGTATTATGTCATCGACGTATGTGTCGAGACTTAACATTGTATAACCCACTTTTCGCCCTTCCAATAGCAGCTTGACTATCGTAGTGAATCATCACCGGCAGTACGGGTTTGTTCCAACATGGTATATCTTCCAAAAAATTACGGAGCCACTCTGCTTCCTCACCGGCCTTATCTAAGGCGATAAATTCTGATTCCATGGTAGATCGGGCTATACACGTTTGTTTCGTGGACCTCCACGACACAGCTCCACCCCCTATAGTAAACACATAGCCACTCGTCGACAGCGAGTCTTGTGTATAGGATATCCAATTTGCATCACAGTACCCTTCAAGTACCGGGGGGTATCTCAAAAAGTGTAGCCCAAAGTTTAGAGTGTAGTTCAAGTACCTCAAAACCCTAATCAGAGCTCTCCAATGCTCCTTACTTGGATTGCTCGTATAACGACTCAACTTATTTATAGGACAAGCTAGATCAGGCCTTGTACAGTTTGTGATGTACATTAAACAACCTATAATCCTAGCATAATCCTCTTGAGCAACATGATCACCTCTATTCTTGCTCAAGTGAACATTAAGTTCAAAAGGAGTCTTGGCCAGTAGACCATCATATGCATTGAATTTCTTAAGCACTTTCTCAATATAATGGGATTGTGATAGAATAATTCCATCGGGAGTTCTTTGGATTTTCACTCCAAGAATAACAGCAGCTACTCCCATGTCCTTCATGTCGAAATTTCTTTTCAACATGCGCTTGGTTTCATTTATCACTTGACTGTTACGTCCCATAATTAGCATATCATCAACATAAATACATACAATAACAAAATCGTTATTCGTATCCTTTATGTAAACACATTTGTCACACTCATTTATCTTGAATCCGTTTGACATCATAACTTCGTCAAACTTCAAATGCCATTGTAAAGGGGCTTGTTTTAATCCATATAAGGACTTAATCAACTTGCATACCTTTCTTTCTTGACCAGGTACCACAAAACCTTCAGGTTGTTTCATATAAATTTCCTCTTCTAAATCTCCATTTAGAAAAGCAGTCTTCACATCCATTTGATGAATTTCAAGATTGTGCAAAGCAGCAATCGAAAGTAGTACGCGGATAGAAGTTATTCTCGTGACAGGCGAATAGGTATCGAAAAAATCGTACCCTTCCCTTTGCTTAAAACCCTTTACAACTAAACGGGCCTTATATTTATCAACTGACCCATCAGCCTTATATTTTGTTTTTAGGATCCATTTACATCCTAAAGGTTTACAACCTTCTGGCAGATCTTCTAACACCCACGTATGATTTTGCATAATGGAATCAATTTCACTTTGGACAGCTTCTTTCCAAAGTGGTCCATCAGGTCTCATAAGAGCTTCATTAACAGACCTTGATTCCTCATCTAAGAGGAACACCACATAGTCCGGACCAAAGTCCTTAGCAATTCTAGCTCTGGTGCTACGTCTCGGTTCAAGAGTTTCTAGGTCAGAACCAGGTCGTTTTCGTGAAACGGTTCAACCCCTCCAAGCTCAGAACTAGTAGCTTCATCTCTCGTTCTAGCATTAGAGCTAGATTCAACCTTATCCTTACATGGATAAATATTCTCAAAGAAAATAGCATTCCTTGATTCAATGGTTGTTCCCACATTCATATCAGGAACTTCTGACTTATGAATAATAAACCGATACGCACTACTATTCAAAGCATATCCGATAAAGACACAATCGACAGTCTTAGGTCCGATTGTTACTTGCTTAGGTAGAGGCACTTCTACCTTAGCCAAACACCCCCACACTTTAAGGTATTTGTAAGAAGGTTTCCTTCCTTTCCACATCTCGTAAGGAGATATATCTTTACCTTTAAGAGGAATCTTGTTCAGTAAGTAGTTAGCTGTTAAAACAGCTTCCCCCCACGTGTTCTGGGGTAGCCCCGAACCAATTAACAAGACATTTATCATCTCCTTAAGTGTTCGATTTTTCCTTTCAGCAACGCCGTTAGATTGTGGCGAATAGGGGGCAGTGGTTTGATGAATAATACCACTTGATTTACACAACTCTTCAAACGGAGCTACATATTCTCCCCCTCTATCACTTCGAACATTTTTAATCCGACAATCTAGTTGATTTTCGGCTTCCACTTTGAAACTTTTAAAAGCTTCAATTGCCTCGTCTTTACTTCTTAGAAGATACAGACAACAATAACGTGTGCAATCATCAATAAACGTGATGAAATACTTTTTACCACCTCTTGTTTGCACAAACTTCAAATCGCACACATCTGTGTGAATAAGTTCAAGAGGCTTAGTGCTCCTTTCCACCGAATGAAACGGTGGTTTAACCATTTTTGCTTCTACACATACTTAACATCTTTTATTTTCATTAAACTCATTTACCCTTAGTAAATCGAGATTAGCTAGACGTTTTATCGCATTTAGATTAACATGTCCTAATCTACAATGCCATAAATCGGAGCACTCGGTCAAGTAAGAAGAAGCAGAAGCATTATTATTATTTTCTTCATTCTTGGGCACTTGGCGAAGTGCCGCTACATTGAGCTTAAAAAGCCCATCGGTAAGATACCCTTTACCAAGAAATACACCAAACTTAGATAAGATAAACTTATCAGCTTCAAACACTAGTCTAAAATCCCGTTTGACTAGTACGGAACCCGACACAAGGTTCTTCCGGATATCCGGAACATGCAACACTTCACTCAAGATCAATTCTTTGCCGGAAGTCATTCTCAGCACGACAGTTCCAACTCCAACCACGTCGGAAGATGCTTGGTTCCCCATGTTCAGCTTCCTCCCTTGACAGGGACGGTATTTCTTGAAACGGCTTCTATCACCACACACATGTGCGGTTGCAGCAATGTCGACGAACCAAAGGCCGGGGTTTTTGACAATATTCCTTTTCCGTGATCACGGATGCTAGGTCCTCTAAAGTGAGGTCCTTTTCCTCCAAGTTGGCTTGTCTTGCCTTCTTCTTCTTGGGCTTTCGACAGTCCTTGGACATGTGACCCGTTTTGCCACAATTGTAGCAATCTCCGTCAAACCTTCTAGTTTGACCTTTACCTTTTGCATGGTCTTTGCCGTTAGGACGCCCTCGCTTGTTAGAGTCACCACCCTTCTCCAACAAGTTGACCCTTGGGTCCATCAGGACTTTGAAGTCGGCCCCACCAAATTGTGGTGACTTTTCAGCGGCGGGCAATACTCTCGAAGAGTACAACGGTGCCGGTAAAGTTGGGGTCGAGCTCCCCACCCCTCCAAGGTGGTTCAACGTCCCAAAAGGGATAAACGGTGTCGCCGAAGACGACATGATATCATGAGTTGCATCACATAAATTGTTCACAACCCGGTCATTAGTAGCGGATGACATGGCAGCCAAGGTAGAGATGGCGGCCATGTTGGATGACGGCAAGGTGGCACTTGATGTTAAAGAGGCCACGAACGAAGATGGAGGTGGTCCACCAAAATCGGCAGCAGAGATGCCGACTGAAGTTGCTGCAAGGAAAGGGACTCCGGTGGAGGAGATGGTCGCGGAGGAGGCGACGGTGCCGGCAGCAGTGGTGGACGAAGTAACAGAAGAAGACGCTATTTCCAAGTTAAGACTCGGTTTTTGTTTCCGGCAACAAGGTCGATATTTCTCTTGCGATTGTTACAAAAATATAATAAGAATCTGCCGAACACAAAAACCCGTGAAATGGAAATGAAACAATTACAACTTGAACAAGAAATAAAATTATAACCAAATGCAAGTCGAGTCGAGATAGAATCTCTATCCGCAAGAGAAATACGCCCCGGTAGTACTCACGGTTACGACGTAATCTCCCCAAAGATAAAACGACTTCAAGCCCGGCGTAGCAGCACCGCAAAACGAACGGACTCCGGCGAACTAGACTAAAGGTGAGGACTTGAGCTTGACAACTTTAGCTTAATGCAAGATGAAATGTAATGAAATGTTGGTGTGTAAAATGATCTCTAATCCTCCTCTATTTATAGGCTACACCACATGAGGGATTTAATGCTCTCCATTAAATCACTTATGTAACCTCCATAAGTTACAAGAACAAGCCATAATGTCATTAGAAACGTGGGAGTAGAGAATAAACGTTTCAATTGAAATTGAAACTTTCAAACTCACGCATGTAACAGCAACATGCATAACGTATATATATATATATATACATATATACATTATAAGATATATATTATATATCTTATGTCAAACCATAGGCGCACCTATTTCTCACTCACCGAAAATCGGGATCGAGAAATTAAGCACACTATAATCATCTACTCGAAACGTAGATCGACGTCATATATCCCACTTCATAAATCGGATAAATATCGAGGCTCAGAAAGACGATTAAACGGGCTGAATATATATATATATATATATATAAATATATATACTATTACCGTTATTTCCAAACCTATTACCATTTTTCCAAACCTATTACCGATGGCTCGAGAAACAAACCTATTATCGGTTTTTCCAAACCTATTACAGGTTTTTCCAAACCTATTATCGATTTTCCAACAATCCCCCACATGAGTGGAAATAGCCCAAATGCATGCATGCAGACACTAAGCTCAGTCCTCAAGAGACAATAAAGCATCAGGATAGGTGGCTTGTGACCTTGAACCATCCTTAGTTAATGTTATCGAGTATACCGGCGAACTAGTGAACACAAGGTTTTGAACTATTCCTCCATCGTGTATACCGAGACAATAACACTAACACTATAAAGTCTCAACCTCGTCCGTTCTCACGTTTGTGTCCGTTTCTGGCCATGGACAACCTATTTGGATTCATAAGTATTGAATAGAAGCGGCCCTCACTTCTCATTTACATAGGTAATTCTTACACGAGTATCCTGTCATACTCCACCTCCTAAAGGTATCCAAGAATCATTAAAAATCTATGACTTAACCTCACCACATAACAGGTCAGCAACACTCTACTGCTCTTTCCAGGGAATAATTTTGTCGAGTGTTGTTACACAAACAGACTCTCATAGCTTAGTTTTCCCATTGAACCAAGTTCATGGGATCTCCATTCCACAAGGTTGGGTTACCACTATAATTGTCTTAAGTTGTGGATTTTATTCCCATTCCCTCTAGCAGTTTATACATTTGATCTCGAGGCAAACTCTTAGTAAGCGGATCCGCTAGGTTATCTGCCGACCTAACATAGTCGATAGAAATAACCCACTCGTGATCAAGTGTCTTACAGTATTATGTCGTCGATGTATGTGTCGAGACTTACCATTGTATAACCCACTTTTCGCCCTTCCAATAGCAGCTTGACTATCGCAGTGAATCATCACCGGCGGTACGGGTTTGTTCCAACATGGTATATCTTTCAAAAAATTACGGAGCCACTCTGCTTCCTCACCGGCCTTATCTAAGGCGATAAATTCTGATTCCATGGTGGATCGGGCTATACACGTTTGTTTCGTGGACCTCCACGACACAGCTCCACCCCCTATAGTAAACACATAGCCACACGTCGACAGCGAGTCTTGTGTATAGGATATCCAATTTGCATCACAGTACCCTTCAAGTACCGGGGGGTATCTCGAAAAGTGTAGCCCAAAGTTTAGAGTGTAGTTCAAGTACCTCAAAACCCTAATCAAAGCTCTCCAATGCTCCTTACTTGGATTGCTCGTATAACGACTCAACTTATTTACAGGACAAGCTAGATCAGGCCTTGTACAGTTTGTGATGTACATTAAACAACCTATAATCCTAGCATAATCCTCTTGAGCAACAAGATCACCTCTATTCTTGCTCAAGTGAACATTAAGTTCAAAAGGAGTCTTGGCCGGTAGACCATCATATGCATTGAATTTCTTAAGCACTTTCTCAATATAATGAGATTGTGATAGAACAATTTCATCGGGAGTTCTTTGGATTTTCACTCCAAGAATAACATCAGCTACTCCCATGTCCTTCATGTCGAAATTTCTTTTCAACATGCGCTTGGTTTCATTTATCACTTGACTGTTATGTCCCATAATTAGCATATCATCAACATAAATACATACAATAACAAAATCGTTATTCGTATCCTTTATGTAAACACATTTGTCACACTCATTTATCTTGAATCCGTTTGACATCATAACTTCGTCAAACTTCAAATGTCATTGTAAAGGGGCTTGTTTTAATCCATATAAGGACTTAATCAACTTGCATACCTTTCTTTCTTGACCAGGTACCACAAAACCTTCAGGTTGTTTCATATAAATTTCCTCTTCTAAATCTCCATTTAGAAAAGCAGTCTTCACATCCATTTGGTGAATTTCAAGATTGTGCAAAGCAGCAATCGAAAGCAGTACGCGGATAGAAGTTATTCTCGTGACAGGCGAATAGGTATCGAAAAAATCGTACCCTTCCCTTTGCTTAAAACCCTTTACAACTAAACGGGCCTTATATTTATCAACTGACCCATCAGCCTTATATTTTCTTTTTAGGATCCATTTACATTCTAAGGGTTTACAACCTTTTGGCAGATCTGCTAACACCCACATATGATTTTGCATAATGGAAACAATTTCACTTTGGACAGCTTCTTTCCAAAGTGGTCCATCAGGTCTCGTAAGAGCTGTAAACCCACATACCAAACGCCCCCTTAATTTAATTTTTCCATGGCTATCATTTCATGTCGTTCAGGCTGCCAAATATAGACATAAATTACATCAACTATATTTATTTATTAAACGATTTCTTATTTAGAAAATACATTTATATTTTGTAAATTTTCGCGGACCACAGTGTGCCAAATGCTAGTATAATACTAATTGGACTATGGAAGGAAAATAAAATGGACTCAAGCTCATTGGGCCATCACTAGATATCAATATGGGCCCGTCTTATCTTAGGCCGCACTTTTTAAAGCCCAATCCACTAAAAAGTTACTAATGTGCGAAAGATATTTAATCTTCGGGCCGGGCTTACCAATCCGCCTCCCATCTTTCCCCTCCATATTTCGCTTCTCAAACCGGCGGCTGACAGCGGCCGAGCACGACGCTCGCGTGGAAACGAATTGAAGATGAAGCTGAAGCAGTTGGAGGGCCTTCTTGGCACTCTTCAACAGTTCGACCGCCCGAAGGTCTGCTTTTTTTTTGTCCCTTACTCTTATTGTATATGAATCAGTGTTCTCTTTTATTGAATTGATCTTATGGTACTGCAGATTGAATTGGAGCAATATCCAACAGGACCCCACATCGCATCGCGTTTGCTCTTTACAGTAATTATTCTATATGTTTTCAATTCCCTTTTTTCTTTATCAGATGCCATTCTTCCCATAATGCGCCTTTTTTCTTTGTGGTTGTTTGAATATCACTAGTGAATATTCTTTGTTTGGGATAACTCAGGCAGAGAATTCTTTTGGTGATTTGAGTGATAAGGTTGTGGCGGATTTTGGTTGTGGTTGCGGTACACTAGGACTAGCTGCTGCTCTTCTGGGTGCAGAGTAAATTTTTATGCTTCTTCTTGGTTTTTTAATTGTTTTTGTTGGATTTATTCTAATTGTGATATGAGAATATCTATAACCGTGTTGATTGATTATCCAATTGGGGGTTTAAAAATCTCTTTTTTTGTATCAGGAACGTCATTGGATTTGATATCGACCAGGAGTCCATTGAAATTGCATCCTCTAATGCAGATGAATTAGAAGTATGCATTTTTTCGTGTGTGATAGATTCATTTTACATATTTTATGTACATGTAGATAAAATTTCTAGTTGCTCTTATTTCTTGTTCTGTCTTTCTCTAGACAGTAAATGACTTTTGTATTAAGGATTTTGATTTTTTTTATAACTTACTTTTCTTGGTGAAACTTTTCCTTGCAGTTAGACATCGATTTTGTTCAATGTGATATCAGGAGTTTAAGATTGTCAGGTACTGTAGTTCTCTCATCTGGTGAAGGCAAATATGAATGAGTAAAAAAAAAAATTATGAGTTCCAAAAGAACATATGAGATGTTATATAAATTATTAGACATTTTAGATAACTCTGTATTGAATATACCAAGTAATGCATTTCATTACAGGGAAATATCGTATCATTGACCTCTGCTCTTGAGTTTTTGCATAGATCGACATGTGGACACAGTTGTAATGAATCCTCCGTTTGGGACTAGGAAAAAAGGAGCAGACATGGAATTTCTTTCTGTCGCTTTGAAGGTATAATCATTATTCATTACCTATGTTTTGTTTTAAAATGCAAGTTCTGTTATCACTGAAAGGTTTAATTTGTCAGGTTGCTTCCCAAGCAGTTTATTCATTGCACAAAACCTCAACAAGAGATGTAAGTTTACTTGCCTTCAGAAATGAAGATGGTGTATCTCTTACTTGGTTATATCACATTGAAGTTGTGTAGTAAGTTGGTGCATTTTTGGTGGTTGATTTATTACCATTTATCGGCTTTTCCTTATGCCTAGCACTCTTCTGGATAATACTACTTGCTGCAAATTTGATTTGAGACTAGCCTTCTTGCAAGTAGTCGTCTTCATATCTTGAAGTGTTTCCTTGAACTGGATTAGATATGATACTCTACTTTAAGGGAGTGATGCTATCTGATTCTCTTATTTTGTTGTGAATTTATTGGGACAAAAGATTGTTAAGTTTGATTCTCTCATCTTCCGTACATATTTATATATCCCGATTCTCATGATGTCTAGAGTTAATATACGTGCCCCTATTTTTTTTCCTGCATATGAATGTTAGTTGATTAAGCTTCTACTTCTTTGAATTTATGAATACAGCATATCAAAAGAACAGCGTTGAGGGAATACAATGCCAGCAGTGCTGAAGTTTTGTGTGAGGTACGTACATATTCTTTTCTTCTCTACCTCGCTCAGTTGCATTCTTCGTATATTTTTCAAGTGATTCTTCATTTCTCTTTGCGTAGCTCCGCTTTGATGTTCCACAACTCTACAAATTCCACAAGAAAAAGGAGGTTGATGTGGCAGTGGATCTGTGGCGATTCGTTCCTAAGAAAGTCTAGCAGCACGACGATGACGGAATAACCTTCATCTTGTATCTGTAATATACCTTGGTGATCGGTCATGTTAAATTAACATTGTCAACTATCTGCAGAAACATTTGCATAATGTACATAGATTTTGTATTTGGATCTTTTTAGATTTCTGGGTAATATTTATTTCAAATTTTATTATGAAGAAGACATTAACTCATTTAGTACTTCATCTAGTGGTATTTTTCAACTTTGTGGGGTTCTGCAGGAAAATATGTCAAATGTTTTTATGATATTTTATCTAAATGATCAGTAATACAAGCTATGGTGATGAAGACAACAATAAAAGAGCCTGCTTAAAAGAGGCATAAATCTAACTCCAAAATACTAAGTTGGTGTTCGAGTTATTATAATGTGCAAGAGAACATCAAAGCATTTACACAGAAGCATCCGTACAAGGGCTACGACTTGACAACCTTGGCCTGCAAATGCCATTTGGCGGCGCAGCCGCAAATCAGAATGCTCGAAAGTTAACCTCTCATCAGTGTTTTCAAAGTAGACGACGTAGCGATCGTTCTTAAGAAGTTTGATCACCACACCAGCCCACCAGCCATCGTTGTACGGAGCCTCAACTTCATCATCAACTGCAAACCTCTCAATCAATTCAACAGAGGGTGGGTTTGGCCTTAAATTGAGCCCATCAACCTCTTCTCTGAAGTAGCCAGTATCGTCGTCGTTCCTAAGCTTTTGGTACTCGATCAGATACTTTCCGGCCATTGTTTCCGCAAGAATACTAGCAGAGAACCAAGCACCTTCAAAACCCTCTTCATTGCTACTGATTTCGACAAGGTATCCAATGTTAAATTCATGTTCAGCAACCTCCTCATCAGATCCAGCTCCCTCTCCACCTTCCACTTCGACAGAAGATGGAGTTCTCTGTATTAAAAGCAAGACATATGATAAGGTTAAATTTTGTATCCAGATTTCTCAGTTAAATACTAATCAAGATGCACTAATGACCTACTAAATCCCAATGCAAACCCTAGACAAAAGAGAAATATGGATCTAATCTACCACAAAAAACATGATAATGAATGTGCTTACTACCATGACATCCGGAACGACCATGGTTTGCGAGGGGTCCAAGGGCGGGACCCACATTTCCCGGACCCACTCGCGGTGCAGCCTGAGCTGCGATGCCTTGAATTGGAACTCCTCCCTGCTGACGCGGAAGAACACCTTATACAAATCCTTCTCCACGGACGCTTCGGTGATGCCGCCCTCCCACCACCCGTCGTTGTAATACGCGTCCACCTCCTCGCTGAAATTGAAGGCGGCGCGATTCTCGAGGGGCTGAGTCGGCCGGAGATCCACCAAATCCACCGACTCCCTTCGCCGCCGCTTGCCCTTCGTCTCCAGTAGAGTCTCGAACTCGACTACCACCTTAGAGGATGCCCTCTTGGGAGGTGTAATCACGGTTCCGGCGAACCATGAGCCTCGAAATCCTTCGATTGAGAGGCTTACCTCCACCGCCGCTCCTTTCTTGAACTGATCTAGAATGCCGCCGCCTGCCATTGACGTCAGGACTACGGGCCGATTTTGTTTAGGGTTTAAGGACTGGCGGGAATTTGAAATTGATTGTTGTGATGGGTTGTTGTAGTTGTCAAACGGGCTTTTCAGAGATTTAGTGAAACTGCATCATCTTCTCCGATTGATGAAGTTGAGAGATAATCGAGAGAAAAGCCATTGGGGGAACAGAGACTCCATAAATCTCTTGGAATAAAAACAGTCGTTGGGAGAAAACAATTAAAGCTATTAAAAAAATAATGAAAGCTATTAAAAAAAAATGACTGAAGGTTGTTCATTTGAAAATTTAAAAATATTTGTAAATAAATGCTGAATATGGAGAAATAATATTTGAAAAACTGTTGATTTTAAAATTTTTACATAAAAATATTCATATACTCTGAATATTATTAAATAATTATAATTTATAATAAATTAATAAATAAATAATATTAATTTATATTATACTCCCTCCGTCCTATTATTTATGTCTCATTGGGATTGGACACGGTAATTAAGATAGTGGAGGTAAATGTGTAAAGTTGTGGTGTAAAAGTATAAAGGGGTGGGGTCCACTTGCTTAGATTGATTGTGGTCCGCTCATTTATTTCCTTATTTGGTATGAGACATAAATAATGGGACAACCAAAAAAGGCAAGTGGAACATTAATAATGGGACGGAGGGAGTATAAATTTATAATATAGCATATTAACTTAAACATAGCATATTACTATATTTTAATTATTATTTAATTGCTTAAAATTAATAATAATAATAATATTTTTATATAATTTTAATAATTAAATAGTTAAGAAATAATCATAGAAAAAAATATTAATTTAAAATTTAAAATTTTTAGAGCCTACTATTTTAATTAATATATATTTGATTATATTTAATTTTAATAATTATTATTTCATTAAACTTGAAGAATTTATAAATGATAAATGTAAAATAATTTTTATCAAATTACTAACTAATATATTAAAATATAATTATAATTAAATTTGTAATTACGAAAAATATTAATTTTAAAATTAATAATTTTTTAAATTATAAAAATATTTAAAGAATAAAATAGTCCTATAAATTAGATAAGTTGTAAGCTGCAGCTGAAAGTTGGGTCATAGCAGCTTAAGCAGCTTCTTTATCTTGACTATATTTAGTAGAGAATTTCTACTGAAAGTTGGGTGTTCCAAACACTCTAGCTACAGTTGAAAGCTATAAGCTGCAGCTGAAAGTTGTTTCAAACACCACCTTACTAAGGCCCGTTTGGTTCAAAGAAATGAATGAAATCGGAACTAGGAATCATACTTGTGGGAATGGAATGAAATGAATGATTCGTCAATCATCAGTTTGGTTTGCTGCATGAATGAACTTGATTTCATTCTTTGTTTGGTTTAACACAAGAAATGGAATCAACTATTTTTAAATTAAAATATATTTTTATTTAAAAAATAATTTTTAAATTCCATATTATAATTAAATATTACTCCCTTCGTCCCCATTAAGATTGTCATGTAGGGTTTCGGCACATAGTTTAAGAAGCTTGACTTTTGTGTGTAAATGATGTGCGTCCGCATGACTTTTTATGATTTGTAGTGTTGTTTTATTTCTTTTTTTGAAAACAAGACAGTATTACTGGAACATCCCAATTAAGTATACACGACAATATTAATGGGACAGAGGGAGTATACAAATTCCTTTGTTTTTTTTCAAATATTAGTTTAATATTTAAATATTCAAAATGCAATTACATAAATATCAAAAATTGTCTTCCAGCAAATATTACAATGCATAAATCAAACATATATAATTATCATAAATAAAACTACATCAATTACTACCTCTTCATTCATTAAATAAATCTTTAGCTAAAGTGTTTTAAAAGTACTCCAAGTATTTGAAGGTTCAATGTGATTGATGTATCTGTGGGGGACATGAAGGCGAAAAAAAGAAAGAGAGGGATGGGGTTAATCTCGCTTTTGGCATAACTGGCCCCCATTGGGAGGCTCGCACGACGGGCTATTATATAGCTCAGTGGTAGAGCGCGCCCCTATGAGAAGCAAATGATTAATCACTTGTCTTTATTAGATGACCCATAGACCTTCCATATTGGAATTCTATCATGGCATTCCACGTATCCCATGCTACAAGGGTCAGAGCGTAAGCTAGTGATGCTTATCCAGTTTTGGTGTAGTAGCTATCTCTCGATTCATTCTCTTTTTTCAAGGATTTCATAAACTCCTTTTGGCAGCATACACTAATTCAGAAGGTCTGGAAAAGTATCTAAATATATCAAATTTAAATATTTGTACCCTATCGAAGTAAGGAACCAGGGCATATACGTTTGGAATAGATTCCATTTTGAGATAGTTGAAAAAGCACAATCTCGTTGAAAGGTTCTATACATCTGTCCTTTCTCAACGCATTTCTTTAGACAGAGACTCAGTTTTTTCCGCTCAGAACATGGAGTGTGAATAAAACTCATGTTTGAATTGAGATACTGATGCAAGTTCTTCCCTTCTGAATCAGATAGATTCATGTCTGAAAGCAGTTGACAACCGCTACATATGTCGTCCTCTTCTTCTTCACCTCCATATTCAACATGATTATAGTGGACATACATTTCCGGATCAGGTTATGTAGAAGAGCACAACATGAGACTATACGACCTTGCGTGTCGATTGGAAAAAATGAAGGACTTCTTAAAATAGCCCCCTTCCTTTCAATAATCCAAAACATCACTTTATCACGTTCCTTTTCTTTAGAATGCTTCATATTGAAGAATTCCTCCACACTAGCCGGTTGTCGATCACCCCATTACTTTAGGTGGTTCAGGAGCAAGAAATCCATTGCAATTTGTGTATATAGCATCTACTAAGTAATAACTTCCTACATAATAAAAATATATCTCTTTCACTAATTATTATGTTGAAAGTAAAGAAATAGTGTAATATTAAAACATTATTACCTTGAGGTACTTTTAATCCATTAGGATGGTTAATTGCATGTCGAAGAACACGTCCATCATGTGCAGATCCTTCCCAACCAGGCATGATAAATATGAATTCCATATTTGGTGTGCAAGCACCCAACACATTCATTGAGATATTGTCTTTCCTCGTCTGATACCTCCCTCTATCTTCATTGCGAACGTGACAATTAATTAACCATGTCATCCAATACACCTAGGCAATTCTATATGAAAATTAGTTAATTTAGTTTGCAAAAATACATGCATATATCTTTACAACAACAAAGTAGATTGCACTATACCTTGAAATGTTTTCATCTACCATCTTCACAGTTTACCTCTATCGGCATAGGTTTTTTAAGCAAGCGAGGATGCAACTTCATAACCGCATTAAGACATTCAATTAAGCTCCTACTAATAGCTTCCCCACTTCTATTGAAATAATTAGCTATAGATCTATTTTTCTTCGCATGAACAAGTGTGTAAAGGAAAGAATCCACTTTTTCCTCTCGGGACATATTGTTCCATTCAAACCTCCCACATCCCTAACCATCTCACATAAGGCAAAGAAGGTTCTCATGCGGAGCTCATTTTTACAAGCCATGTCATTTTCATAAATCAACTTATTTAAGTTTTCTAACCGTTGTCGTTTCCTATATGTTTGTGTATATATTATTCTATTTATTCTACTTGCGTAACTAATTTTATTAATAAATAAATACATCATAATTATCACATTAATAATAGTCATTATAGTTTGGATCATTTCCATTTGTCTAGCCCTCCTTCTCCTCATCATTTTCAATCTAAAAGGATCCATATCTGTGGAAAAATGGAAAGAATCACTACAATATTCACTAGTAATAGACTTGAATCCAAATAAGTATACCATAAATAAGAAAACCATGCATGATCAGAACCAAGACAAGTGCAGACTTTATTAAAATACCTTCAAGAATCCAAAACCGAAGATTAGGATCACCAAAAGCACTATCAGAACCAAGACAAGTAACCAATACCAAGGCACATGTCAAACATTGGCCTTGACACAATTTCGGCAGTTTACATTTTCAATAGCAAGATTTCCAATTGTTCATCATTACAGTAACAATCTTATATGTAACATAAGCAACAGAACATGCTTGCATAAGCAACACGAAAAGGACCAAATATAAAATGCTTCATCATCAAACAAAGAGAAGTAACATAAGCAATATATTGTTATCTGCAGTCCGTATAACCAATCTCATCAATCTTCCAACTTCTCATTCCAACAGTCACAATGCAATTGAATCATTCATCGACGAACTATAAGAATTCTTTGTTTTTTCTTCACCAATGAATAACTCATAAAAAACATAAAACATTTAATCTAGTATCTTCAGTTGATTAAGCCTCAATAGTCAACATAACAAATAAAAGAAGCTTCAAAATTCTATAAATCCTTATTCTCCATCGCAGCAAATAGGACGAATGGTTATGAAAAGAATTAAATTGAAGAGATCAACAAATAGGACGAAATTCTTAGAAATTGAAGCAAGGGGCTTATGTGCTTTTTAGAAATTGAAGGTAGATGGCATAAAAGCAGACCTCAGTTACAAAGAAGATAAAAAATTCTTACCTCAGATCTGCGATGTCGGCGGCGAGCGGCGAGTTGCATTCTGCGATGAGCGGTGAGGGGTTAGTGGCAAGCTGCGTTCGACGACGAGCGGTGAGCTGCGTCAGTGACGTTCGGCGAGCGACGAGCTGCTTTCAGCGATGACGAGCGGCGAGCTCCTTTCGGCGAGGGCCGACGACGGCTACGGTCGGGGAGAGAGATGGAGCGGGAAGAGAGAAAATTTGGGGGAGGAGATGGAGAGATTTGTTTTATCAAAATGAGATGGAGCGAGAAGAGAGGAGAATCATTTTAACCAAACACTTGAAATGTAATTATTCCCTTAATTTGATTCATGATTTCATTTCTTAGGTGCAACTAAAGGGGGCCTAATCTGTTTAGGGAATCGGACGAATATAAATCCTCATTCATTCTTTGGGCCGATTTATTCATCAATAAATAGATATTATTCATTTTTTATAAAAAAAATATTTAGTTTTTGTATATAATTTGTATATATCGATCATGTGTAGTATGTTACATTTGTTACGGATATATATCTAAAAAACTCAATAGTTATAATATTTCATATTAGAACTGAGTTCATATATATATATAAATGAAAAGTTAATAGTATTTCCTAGTATAGTGAATGTGACAAAATTATACCATTATTCTAAATGTATCGTTCATAGAAGTATATCGGAAATATATAGTGTAGTATTCATACATCTGAATAAATGGTTGATCTAATATTGATCTAATGTTTGTTCATATAAATATACTTCCTCCTTCCCAACGAGCTGGTCTCGTTTTCCTTTTCATTTTGTCCACTCATGTATTTCTATTGCCAAAAAAAAAAAACTTTTCTCCACAAATAACCACTATTTTATGTGATAAGTCATTTCATTCACATCTAACAATTCTCCTTAATATACAAGCAAAAAAACCAAAACAGTTTGTTGGGACAAAAGGAGTATTATTCATATTAAAATGTTATTTGCTTTTATATCCTAATTTTTTTTAGTTTAAATAGAAAGAAAATACAATAAAAAAAATCATTATATTTATATTTTAATTGATTGAAATATATATATTTGTTTCTGAAAAAAGAACATATTCTTTGTGTTCAATTATGATATTCATGAAATAATAAATATATAAAATAGGATTTATTCAGATGATAAACTTCTGCACAATTGTGCCTATTAATGGGTCATAGGTGGGGCCAAACCCAATATTTTGGAATTAATTATTAATATCAAGAAAAAAAACTCAAAGCTCGGATAGTGTTGACTATTATTGCAGTAATGGCACAGTTAATTATAGTCGTGGCATCTAAATTAATCGTGCAGTTATCAAAATTGGCCCAAAGTGGCTCGAATAATCTTTATTATTCGATAAATCTATTTTTTTTTGCATTTTGGACAAAGTTGGGCTCATAATTTAGAGGTCCAGAACAAATCGAATTTATGTTACCAAACTCGATAAATCGATTTGGTTTGGGCCAAATAATCTCATGGGTTAGAGAGTAAATTCGTCCACTATTTTATTTTTATCAATTACTCTTTCTGTTCCGGATGAAACGTCATATTTTCTATTTTAGAATGTCCAGGACAAAAGTCTTGTATTCCATTTTGGCAAACGATTAACATAAGACAAATTACACTGGTGGGACCCACCCAACTTAATCACCAACCTCACTACTCATCTACCTTATTTCAATCATATTATCAATCTCTCACATGACCTTAACCCTACGATATTTCTCTTCTCTGTTCATCTTCTCCGTCTGCAAATTTCCGAGCTCTAGATCTAGCCCTTCTCTTTCGTCGCCGTGATGAAATTGAGCCACAAGTATGTTGTTGGTCTCCCTCTCTCACCCAATCGAGCCACCATGGAGGAAGATGTTCGATCTCTGAGCGAGGGGCACGCCGCCGCCGCTACCGAAAGCGCTGCTTTTGATTCGGATGTTCAAGTTCTCGTTGCTAACGATTTCTTCTCTGAATTCTATCCTCCATACTCGTTCACCGAGAGTGAACTTCAGTGGCGGGTGGCGCGAGCCTTAGAGAGGGAGTGAAAGAAGATGACGGCCGTCGAGGCCCAGATCTAGCTGGATATGAGCGAATCTTGGCTGGATCTGAGCGAATCCTCTAAATCCTATGTCGCACAGACCGATTCCGAGCTAGATGTACTGGTTGACTGCGGCTTGGCGGAGGTGAGGGCAAAGAGGTTGGCCGCTGCGGGTCATATCCCTCTGATTATCAACGCAGTCGCCTCCGGCTCGAGCTACTCCAGCTCGCCGTTGAAGGACGAAGGCGTTAACCCGACAATGGAGGACTTCATCAGGATCTGGATTTCTTCTGGTGAGATCCTTCTATTTAGCATTATGTATTTGCCCTTGTTGCCCCCTTTTTCAATGTATGCATGGTACGTGTTGGTTCTTTGTGGCTTTGAAATGATGAGAAATTGCTCACATCGATGATGGGGTACGAGAATTGCTGAGATATGTGGATAAATGCTTATAGGCTTAGTTTGGCTTATTTATGAAAATAGCAGTGTTGTGCCTCTTGTTAAGCTTAATTGTTGATAATTGATTGTGTTCTAATATGAGTTGACGACTGATTTCTTAGATTGATGCTTGGGTTGAGCTTATACGAATTGTCCTTTTATGTTGTCTGATTTCTCACCTTGATGCTCTGACTGAGCTTATGTGAAGTTGTCCTTTTATGTTGTTATCTTATTTCTCACCTTGATGCTCTGGTTGAGCTTATATGATATTGTTCTTTTATGTTGTTGTCTAATTTCTCACCTTGGTACTCAGGCTGAGCTTACAGTATGATGTTTTCCTTATATGTTGTTGGTATATATGAATTGTTTGCTGATATTAGATTTACATGAACTACTTGCTGACCTTAGATTTACCAAAATATAGTTACAAAACAAATTCATAGGTCTCAATGCTTGACTAACAAAAAGGCGGAAAGTATAGAGAACTATGAATGCAAGCAATAGTAGGATCCTATAGACAATGTAGTAGGCAAATTTTAAAAAAGCAAATCTAAAACAAAAAGTAGAAACCTTATCCTGTACTATGAGTTATCTTCCTTGCTTTCCGTCCCAAATGCCTTTGCCATTCACTCCTCTTCCTTGCCTTCTGTCCAATCCTCGACAATCAGTCTCAACCTATTTTGCAGGTTTTCCAACTCAGCAATTGTCCCATTATCAATCATATGTTGTATACACTCCGACACCAAGCTCCTCTAGGTCTTCTGGTAGTGTACCATCTCTGATTAATGAATCCTTCTTCAAATGAGGAATTCTATAGTTGTTATCCTCCTTTACACACATGATCTCTACCATACATCCTTGTAAACTAAGCAACATTTTATTAAGTGTTTGAGGAGATAGTTGCTCAAAAGAAAGAACAACATTAATTAAATCATCAATGGTTAGGCAAGGAGTCTCTACTTGAATGCTTTAAATGAATCTGAACCATCCTAATGAAGGATAATTAAGGGTTAGGAACGATACCTTCCTCCTTCGTATGTTGTCGCAGCTTTGATTGTTGCTCCCGTGTCAGATCTTCTGATCTGTGTCCCGACCTTTTTCTTCCTCTGGGTGGTCAGAGAACTGAAGAAAATAAATTTATGTCTCTACTCATATTCACGCCATGCGCCAATGATTATGTGTGTGTAATCTATTTATGAACAGAATACTCAGTTTTTGGTACTCAATTAGATACTTCCCGGCCATTAATTCCTCGATAACAATAGCATCAAACCAAGCACCTTCGAAACCCTCTTCACTGCTACATATTTCAACAGCATCTCCTGGGTGAAATTCATGTCCCCTAACCTCCTCATCGGTTCCACCTCCCTCTCTCACTTCAAGAGAAGATGTAGTTGTCTGTAATCAAAGCAATTCTTAATCAGCAACAACGAAATGACGAATGTGCTACACCACATAGTTAAAGTTGTTCAGGCAATATAATTAAACTTCTTGGCATGCAACATAAAGATAAATACTAATAAAGTAAACAAGATGTAGACATGAGCCACTAAATCCTAAACTTTCTTAATGCAGTATCACCATCAATTAACTGCTAATATTAATAACATAAATTAGAATTCCTAATCCACTAATAAAAACACAAGCATTATTCTGAGTGTGGTGGTTACCGTGACATCGGGAACGACAAAGGTATCGGAGGGGTCCAAGGGAGGGACGGGACCCAGGGGCGGATCTAGAAATGTATACTGGGGGGTCTGGAAGGTCGGAACTAGGATTTATAGATGGGGGATGCGAGACTTATTGGGGTTTCGGGGGGCGAAGCCCCCGAAATTTTTTTTTTAGACAAAATATAATGTAACAATGAGTATAAAGAAGTCAAGAGTAAGGACTCCGGACGCCTAGGATACGGTCTGCTTAACTCTCGCTCCTTGATCCCTCCTCTGTCCTCTGAAGTGTCATTAATTCACTATCCTCTCAATTATATCTCAATTCTCGTTGTATATGATTATTGTTGTTGACTTGTTGCACCATTTAATTTAATTGTTGTTGTTGGACCATTTAATTTAGTTGTTGTTGGACCATTGAACTAATATATTTTTAAATTCGCTTCAATATATTAAATTTTCATAAAATACGAAATATTTTTTCGTAAAATTTACACATAAAATTCGGCATCGACACCAAAAATGGGGGCTGTCAAAATTAGATTTTGGGATTTGGGCTTGCGAATTAGAATTTGTGTTGAAATGAATTTCAATTATAATAAATTTGCAAATTATTTGGACTAATCTGGGGTGGGCTGAAATATGTAAAAAATAAATTTGGGTCGGGTAAATGTAGTTTTTGGGCCGGGGTTGCACTGGGCTGGAGCCCACCTCAGCCCGCCCCTACATCCGCCTCTGCGGGGACCCACATTCCCCTGACCCACTCGCGGTGCGGCCTCAGCTCCGACGCCATGAACTCCAACTCCTCCCTGCTGACGCGGAAGAACGCCTTATACAAATCCCTCTCCTGAGACGCTTCGGTGATGACCCCCTCCCACCACCCCTCACGGTGGTAGGCGTCCACCTGGTCGCCGAACTCGAGGGCGAGGCGATTCTCCAAGGGCTGAGACGGCCGGAGATCCGCCAAATCCAGGGACTCCCTCTGCGGCCGCTTGCTCATCCTGTCCAGTAAAGTCTTGAACTCGACTACCACCTT
The DNA here is from genome assembly GCA_028984105.1 of Lavandula angustifolia. Taxonomy (NCBI): domain Eukaryota; kingdom Viridiplantae; phylum Streptophyta; class Magnoliopsida; order Lamiales; family Lamiaceae; genus Lavandula; species Lavandula angustifolia. The sequence continues at coordinate 16,476,263 of CM054824.1, forward strand.
CGAGGTTCCCCTTTTGGGAGGTGTAATCACGGTACCGGCGTACCATGAGCAGTGATATCCGTCTTCTGGAGACTTATCTCCACGTCGGCTCCTATCTTGAAGTAATCGAGAGTACTGCCACCGCCGCCGCCGCCGCGTGCCATTGATGTCTAGAATACCGGAGATGGAAGATGCTGGCGCGTTTTGAAGGGGTCAAGGATTTGAATGAGGTGTAGTTGTCGAAAGGGCTTTTCAGAGATTGTGAAGATATTTTTATGAATTACTTCACCTTCGTTCCTTCGTTTGGGCCGAAGCAATTTAATAGGCGGGCTTTACTGCTACTTTAAGCAGTACTGCTCTATCATCAATATCGTTTGGCCCACATGTTAAACCTTATAAAGTTATTTATTTTAAAATTGAAAATAAATTTTTATTATTATGTACAAATCTTTATAAAAATCACGTGTATATTGTAATCCGTAATCTGTTACTGATAAAAACTAAAAACTGAATAGTTTAATAATTTACATAAGAACTTAGTAAATATACTAAAAAATGAAAACATAATCTTTACTAATAAAGTGAAAATAACTAAATACTCTTTTCGTCTCATTACTAACGTCATGTTTTTTATGGGTACAAAGATTAAAAAAGTAATATTTTGTGATGTATATTGTTTAATTGTTGGATAATTAATTTATATCCACACAAATATCCTAATAAAAAATACATGACGTTGCTAATGAAGGGATGGACTAATATAGTTGTTCTAAACATGATGTTAACCGAAATATTTTAAGAAATGTTCATCTTAAAAAGTTAAAAGTTATTTGCTATAATATGAGCAAAAATCTTAAAACAGTTTTTTGTATAACATGAGCAAAATATCTCGAATGATGTATATTTAAAAAAATAAATATGGTGATAATTTTAGTTTAAATAGAAAGAAAGAAAAAAATGAAAATGATCACTGTATTTATATTTTAATTTATTGAGAATTTAAATATATATATATATATATATATAAATTATTATGACTTTAATGAATTAGGGATTGAATTTTTACTAGGTAAGCATTTAGCAATATTTTCCTAAATGAAGACGAGATGGCCGCGTGGCAGGTATCTAGTTAATTGTAGACGTTATGAAAGTAATCTACTACCACTGTCGGCGGTGCAGATGAAATAGTCGGCTGATTTTTTAATTTAATTTAATGATGCTAATATGCCTCTCTATTCTAAACAGTGTGAACTGTTAAAATTCGCTAAAAAAATCATTTTCAAAATAATATTATTTGAAAATTAATTTTTCTTAATACCTTTCGCCACTTATTTATTTTCATACTAAATAAATATAATATTTTTTATTTTTGCATTACTTAATTATTAAATTATATATTTTGTTGTAATAAAATATACCAAATTAAAAGTATATATATTTATTAGTTTTTAATTTATTTTGTACGTTGTGTGTACCGTATCTAAATAAAGAATATTTTCTATTTGTTTACTTTTACAGTTTATTTTATTTCAAACAAATAACAAAAATTTTTATTTTTTATAGGAAAAAAGAAATATTTTTAATTATTATAGTTATATAATAAATAAAAATAAAAAAAGAAAGAGTATTACTTTTGTGATTTATGTCGGAAAGATATTTTTCCGTATTTTCCAAATAAAAACAATAAAAGTATGTATATATACTATCTGTTTTATAGTAATGTTTTTCGTATTTTTTAAATAAAAATAAATGTTTTATTTCTTTAGTCAAAATATTAGTATATTAAAATTAACTTAAAAAATTTAAGTTATTTTCCACATATATATATATATATATATATATATATATTCATTTGTTAAATAAATGCATAAGCAGCAAAGAGAGTATTAATTTTAGAATTATTTTTTAAAAATTATTATTTTAAAAATATTATATTGACTCTTGATTCCGAAAAATATCTAAAAATTCTGTATCTATCCGGTTTCTCTCTACTGTTAACTTTTTTTTGTGTCCAATTAAGATAATCATGAAATAATAAATATATATAAAATACGATTTATTCCGAGGATAAATTTGTGAAGTATAGTCTATAGTTGCTAGTAAGGGTCATATCATAGGTGGGGCCAAGCCAAATATTTTTCAGCTAAATCGTAGGAGTATTAAAAAAATATTATCCCCACGACGTTTGAGTTTACTATTACTGCGACTTTAATCGTGCGTGGGGTCTAAATTAGTGGCGCAGTTAATTATGCAGAGATGTGGCTCTTGTACGTACAAGGCAGGTGGTGATTAGTTAGTTTTAGTGGGTCCCACATTTGTCAACGAATGGAAAGTAGAAACGCCGTTAAGATGATTGTCCACACAAATCCTGTCCCTACGACGTCCATGTGTTAGCGTGGAATTCATACCTCCCTTTTCACGTCACTTATACTAGTCAAATTAGTTGATAGTTGTTAATTCATGGCCTGGGTGTTGTTTTGGTCTATGCTAAATCTCTTACTAACGCTTATACACTAGATTATGTGATCGATCTTTGCTGCCCTCTAAATTTGTTCGCTTGAGACATAGATGGACTTGCTTGTTTAAATGTCATTTTTTTTTAATAATGAGTAATTCGTGATCACTATTTTTGATATACATATAGTAAACTTCATGGTGAGTTCAAATTCTTTATAACAGCCGGTTAGATTAAAATCATAATCTTTGATCACATTTTAACTGTTATGTTATTCAATAAGGACTTTAAATTTTAAATTTCATTTTATTGTCTTCTTGAATAGTTGAAAAATAGCTTTACTACTACGAATAATAAATGTGTGTTATCATATTAAGGTCTAACCTTATTAAATATTCAATGTGACGTAATACATTGTAGGAGCCGGGGGAGGGGAGCCGGTTTGGGATCTCATTTCCTGATTCGAATAATGTCACATAAATTATAAAATGTGCCTTATATTTTTTGCTAGTGAAAAGTAAATTGTACATTTTATTGAGCAATTTTGGATTTTCAACACATAAATAATAAGTCACACTACTTAGAAAGCAACAAATGTGTAATTTTGTGTATAGGATTTTAAATCCGATAAAGAAATGATATCCCTTAACAGTATAGTTTCTTGGTGGGCTTTTGTAATATATCAAGCCCAACTACACACACTATATACAATGTACTGTACTCTAAAAACAACTTTAAAAAAAAAGAAAAAAATGGCAATCCGATCGAAATAGAGAAGTAATTAACGCCACGTCTAGGCGGCGGAGGGGGCGGGGATAAAACGAACAAGGCCGGCCTCCGCAAGCTGCGGCGGCAACGGGACGGTGGCGATATCGCCGTGGTAGTCAAGTGTCTCATCGTCATAAATATCACGCCACTTAGCCACCAGCATTTTGATATCTTCCCGGTCCATGTTCTCCTCCTCGCCGGTGAATCGCCACGGCTTCGAGCCGGCGGCGCAGTAGTGCACCACCTTGACCTCCTTCAGGTCAACATTCTCCGGGTGGCGCCACAGCATCGCCAGAATCAAGTTGTAGTTGTTTGGAATGGGGCGGTAGACGTCCTTAAAGAACATGTTCAAGAAGTCCTGCTCCGCGAACGACGTCGGCGGCGTCACCTTCAGCGTCCGGAGGAGGTCGTGGTAGGTCGGCAGGCTCGGCTCGAAGACGAACATCCCGGCGTTGAAGTAGCGCGGCGGCTTCGGGCCGAGGGAATCGGGCCAGCGGACTTTGTCCGGGTTTTGCTGGCAGTACCCGATTTTGTACTGCGGAGTGTGGGCCCACGTCTTCTCGCAGAAGCAGTCCATCACGGCGTAGAGATGACCGTTATCCATGTCGAATAAATGGTCGATGTTGTCGAACACTTGAATATCTCCGTCCAAGTAGATCATCTTGCTGTACTCTACAAACTGCAATAATAAATTCATTAATTTAATTAAAAAGAAAAAATATACGAAAATTGAAATGAATTATTACCTCCCATATGCGGAGCTTGGAGTAGTTGATGACGTAGTACGCCATGGCGAACTGGGTCTGGTTCGCCGGAGGATAGACCGGCTCGATCTCACGGACTATACATCCTTGCTCCAACAGAATGCGGCGGTGCTCAGCCGGGACGTCGGGGAGGATGGCCACCACTAGAGGGTATATAGTATCTACCTTTCTCAACCCTTTGGCCAGCCCCACCACGCCCTTCACGTAGTCACCGTTACCTGCTAAGAACGTGACGTAAGCACGGCTGGGCAAGCTGCCGGCTTTGGCCAGACCGGAGGCAGCTCTATTCAATGAAGCGTTCATGATTTCTGGCGCCATTGAGTAATGATTCTCTTGACCTCTGAATGAGTTTTTGTTGTTTGTAGTATGTGGTATTTTGCAATGAAGGTGGTGGACCGTTTATATAGAGAAATGTTAGATGGATGGGGATGGGAAAAAGTTTAACCCAGGTCAGATTGAAATAGAGTGTCGTAGATTTTGGGGTGTTTGGTAGCAGAGCCTGGATGAATCAGTCCGTACGCGTGGAATCTAATGGTTGGTTAAAGCGCCGAGGAAAGTTCGAGTGAGAGAGATTGGACATCCTTACCCTAATTGCCGTCTGGCCCACACTTATATGCTAGCACCTTCGTAATTACATTTTTCAATATAAATTAATTAGTCTATCTACGGTGATTACGAAATTGCATGGGATAATGAAATGTTTCCATATTATTAATGACTCATTCAAAAGAAGTAGTGACATAATTTCTCTTCGCAACTCATTTCTCATTTTTCTTCTTACTCGATATGGTCTTATCCTTAAATTATCGGTTAAAATTTAACAGAAAATACATAATTTTTATCAAACAAGATTTGATGCCTTTTTCACTTCATAATTGTAATTTTTATGGAATAAACTTTGATGAATAGCTTTTATTAGGAGAAATTTTGGGGACACGAAATCAGAGTAGAAAATGAAAGATAACTGCCTCAATAGTTTCCTTAAAACCTTGAGCAAATAAATTTTTGTGGTAGTTAATAATAGTGAGAATAAACAACCGTCACCGACCAAGTTTGACTACCCACTGCATGAGGCCCGCGTGTCAAGCTAACCTAGTACATGGGTGTGGGCCCAAAAGCAGTTGGATACTTGTCTTGCATTCATATCTCACCAATATCTTAAATTTAATAAAAGTATAGTGGGCTTTTTATATGGACCAAACTTCAATTAGTCTTGGTTTAATTTCACTGCGATAAATGGACCAAGCCTTCTGAATATAAATCCAAAGTTGGCCCATTCATAACGTTCTTGAATTTCCTTTCTTGTTGCAGATGTAATTAGTTCTAAATAAATTTAAAGTAGCGCTCCAGTTGAAGGAAGCCACGCTATCAAACCTTACACTACCAAATCAATCCCCATTGTTCAACCGTTTACAAAAACCATCAAAGCGGACTCTGCAATAAAAAAATATGGCGGTGGAGGTGGAGAAATCTCAACCGACAGTGCAACTCACCAATCTAAGATTCACCTATCCGGGAATCGACGGCCATCCTCCTGCCGGTGCTAAGCCTCTCATTGACGAATTCTGCCTATCCCTCTATGCCGGAGAGCGCTGCCTTCTTGTGGGCTCCAATGGCGCTGGTTTGCCCTCTTCCTATTTATTGGTTCATCGTGATTTTTGTTCGTTGTTGACGTGATTGCTAATTTTGCTGCAATTTGTGCAAAAGATTGATTCTTGGTTGTATTGTGTGGTGGGTATTCAGGCAAAACAACTATTTTGAAAATTATCGGAGGGAAGCACATGGTGGATCAACAAATGGTTAGGGTTTTGGGAAGATCGGCGTTTCACGACACTGCTTTGATTGCCTCCGGTGATCTTTCTTATCTCGGCGGCGAGGTTTGTGACTTCTGAATTTTCCTTTTCTTCTTGTCACTTTTTTGGTTCTCGCAATGTGTGCTGTTCTGCATTAGTTGGATTGTAATTTGATGTGTGATCCAAGTTTTGAAATGTATTTGCATATCAAATAAATATTATTTTGGTGAAAATTGATGGATCTTGGGAATTGGATGGAATTTCAGTATGAGGCCAACAATTCGATCTCTTTGAAATCCATAGTTATGTCTATCCAAGATATTTGTTTGTTTAATAGGATGAAGAGAACAGTTTAGAATGAGATTGCCAAATCTATGGATTTTATAGAGTGCCTAATTGTTTTGGCCCAGACATGAAATGTTTATCTATTAATCTCTCAAACATAAACAGCTTATCCTCGTTGTTTTTTCATGTTTGAGGAATATCTAGGAATCGCTCGTATGCATTAACTGTTAATAAAATGAAGCAAATCCTGATCGCCTGCAAATAATTGGATTATAATTTGCGGCAACTTAATTATCCAGTGGAAACGAGAAGTTGCTTTTGCTGGTTTCGATGTTCCAATTCAAATGGATGTATCTGCTCATAAAATGATTTTTGGGGTAGCAGGTGTTGATCCCAAAAGAAGAGATGAATTGATAAAGGTATATTGTGTTCCCTTTTATTCTTCATAAGTTACGTGTTTCCTAGATTTTGTCCGGAATGTTTACATTTTAGGTTTTATTGCATAAAAGATGCATAGATTACCGCCTCAGTAGCGAAGCAGGGTGCTCTTAAGAATTTATCCTGGCTAACTCTTAGGTTAAATGAACCAACCAAAATTAACTATTTGTTTTTGCTGCTGCTATACTCAATCTGATCAAGCATTATAATCCAGAATTATATTTTAATTGCAACATATCAAGCATGAAGAGCACCAGTCTCATTTTTATTGATGTATAAATCCGAGGCTGTGACAATAAAAAACTGAGGCTCAAAGAGAAGGTTTATAAATTTTATAAATAGACAAATAAACTTAGGTGGTGCAGCAGTTACTATAATTGATCTCTATTTGTTTTTCGATTTATCAATAATCACAAGATTCACAACCAGCAATGAGATGCACTTAGATGTAGGAGTGAGTTATATGACTAGCAATCAGAAGCACTTAGGCCTAGTAGAAATCTGACTGGGAAATGTTTGGGCAGTTATAATTGAATTAAGATCTCTTGTTGTAGGTTTTAGGAATCGACCTGTCCTGGAGATTGCATAAAGTATCTGATGGTCAAAGAAGGAGAGTTCAAATATGTATGGGTCTTCTAAAGCCATTCAAGGTATACATCTCTTGCACGATCAATTATTTCATAATTCTGTTAACGCTCCCTGTAGTTAGAGTGGAGTAAATATGCCTCTATTATCAGGTTCTCCTTCTCGATGAGATCACAGTTGACTTAGACGTTCTAGCCCGTGCTGACCTCCTAAAGTTTCTGAAGAAGGAATGTGAAGAGAGAGGAGTCACAATTATTTACGCTACACATATTTTTGATGGTCTTGAGGATTGGCCATCTCATATTGTAAGTTGGATTCTAGTAATGCCTATCCTAAACTGATCTCCGTGTACATGTTGTCCTAACCATTGTATTTGTCAGGTTTATGTGGCTCATGGGAAATTGCAGCTAGCCATGCCTATGAATAAAATTAAAGAAACTAGCAACTTATCATTGATGGTTAGTTTTTCTACGAGCTAGGTGCAATTTAACCCCCTATGGTTTCGACAAGGTGTAATTTACCATCCTATAGTTTAAAAAGGTGCAGTACACCTCCCTGTAGTTTTTATTTCAGTACACATTGCCCCCTACATGTTACTTTGCCCGATTTTCGGCTTGTTTGGACAAATATACCTCAAGCATATAATACATATGTTAAGATGATACCATAAATATTAAGATAAAAATTTATTAAACCATGAGGTGGCCTTGTAATTGTATTTCACCATATTTAAGCGAAGGGGGTGGATTGCACCAATTTACAAATCATAAGGAGGCTTAGCGCACCTACGAGAAATGATAGGGAGGAATTTGCACCTATGTAAAACCACAGGGAGGTGAATAGCACTTTTGTGTAAATCATAAGGGGGCTTAGTACACCTTCTGAAATCATAGGGGGGAATTTGCACCTAAGTAAAACCATAGGGAGGTTAGCTGCTATTAGCCCTTTTTCTACCTAAGAATAAGCTCTCCAATTGGTATTGCTTCTCTCTCTGTCTTCTTATATTTCTGCTAACTGACACTTTACAGAGGACTGTGGAGAGATGGTTGAGGAAGGATAGAGACGAGGAGAGGCAAAGGAGGAAAGAGAGAAAGGCTAATGGGCTGCCGGAACATGAGAGCCAAGTAGAGGGCATTCGGGTAGAGCTGGTGATCCAGCCCGCACTGCTGTTCGTGTAGTGAATAACGGGTGGGCTGCTGGGAGGCTAAACTCAACTGTTGCTGGTGAAGATAATTTTGTATTGAGCTCTAATAGGGTCCTCAGGTGAGTGAGAAAGATGGTATTTTTCTGTATCAGTTATTGCCCCTCTTATATTATTTGAAAGCTTGCTTATCTCAGGGAAGCATGATACATTTTTACAAAATAGTATGCAACTGTGTGTATTCTTTTGATGTCCTAATTAGCAGTGTAATATTGCACGTTGCCGGTTCAATGTTATTCTTACTCTTACTTTCAAAGGATGTGAATCTGCTTGAGAGACGTTATGTACGCATACATGACTCAATATTCTCTCAAGCTTTATAGGGTCCTCACATCCTTGAAAGTAAGAGTATTGAGTCCGGTTCCGTCCGGTTTTCAATCGGTCCTATTGCTTTTGTTTTCCAACAATTTTAACTCACAAGCAACGATCAGAGTGGAAGGCAGAATAGTGTACGTATAATTTAGACCACTTCCACTCGTCCACTACCAATTCGGATGACGTAATAGTATTAATTCGTGTTAGTGCAAGGATCTTATATCTCACTAGACTTATTTGATTTTAGTTACATTTTAACTTATACGGCCCTATTAAGATTAGTTGGTCCCACGTTAAAAAGGTCCCGAGGTCCCTCTACGCCCTTGTAAATTATCAAAATTTTCCCAAATTCAATTTTAAAATACCGTGATTTGTAGTTTACATAATAAATTGATACATTGATTATGTGATAATTGAAACAAAAGAAGAGAGAGAAGGAGAGTGTGAAATAAAAGCATGAAGGAAATTAAGTGAAGACCGTCCGGCGTCATCACGCAATTTAGCAATGGAATGAAGAATTAATGATTAGAGTGAGATGCATAGTAGACTAGGGCGCAGGCTGATCCACATCCACATCCACATCCACAGGCACAGCCGACCTGACCACTTCTTTGTCTTTCTCTCACCCTTTTTCCCACCAAAGTCGAGCAAAACTAAGGATGGCAAAATTGCAGGTCGGGTTCGGGTATCACACTACCCGGACCCGCCCCACCCTGTGGAATTGTGGACCCGCCCCGTCCCGTGGACCCGTACGGGTCCACAAAATTGGCCCCGAAACCGGATCCGTACGGGGCGGATCCTACCCGCCCCGCCCTTGTAGAACTGCCCCTTTTTTTTTTTCTTTCACTAATTAAAAATAAATAAACAATTACTTTCATTACGAAATACATACTCGTGAGCCGTGATTACAATTTCATTACGATAAAAGGCGAAAAAATAGGATTATACTATTAGTCTATTACACATATAATCCATTTCAATTAAATAATAGAAAAAATTGCATTTTAAACATATATATTTTAAAAATACTTATTTTATGATATAAAAAATGTTAATTTTATTTTCGAAATACATACTCGTGAGCCGTGATTACAATTTTGAATATAGTATATTGAAGTTTAGAAAAGTAAATATTTACATATTATAAGTTAATTATGTTAGATGTATTAATTTAGTATATTATATTTTTATTTATTAATATTATTATATATCTAGAAAAATAACGAATGTGTGTATTAGCTCAACTGGAATAAGTTTATGTACAAAAACCATTGATGCAGGTTCAAATCCCGCTAGCAGCATTTTTATTGCAGTACGGGTCCGGAGCGGGTCCGGGGCGGGCAGTTCTGAACGGGCCGGTTCTACACGGGGCGGGGCGGGGCGGGGCGGCTCCACTGTCGGAACCGGAACCGCCCCGGACCCGGCACGGGTCGGGTCCGGAACCGCCCCGTTCTTGTACGAGGCGGGTATTACCCGCCCCATCGCGTACGGGTCCAGGTCGGGTCCAACGGTTCCGGGTCCTTTTGCCATCCCTAAGCAAAACCCTTCCCCAACACCAATTGCGTGAACTATCTCATTTTAAAAGTTTCTAAATTTTAGGAGACAAGGCTACTCCATTACCCATCCCAACTTTGAACTTGCCACATATTTAGATTACTCCCTTTCTCCTTCCCAAATATATATGTCTCATTTTCATTTTCGTATTTTCCAAATTTTTATACTTATTAACAATTTTTTGTGTCTAATTAAATATTTCACTAATTTCTATAACTATAATTAATAATATGATATATAGAAAAAATCATTTTATCCAACTTTTATGATAGCAAATACAATTATGTATTAACTTTTTAGTAATTTACTTTAATTTATTCATATTTCAATATCAATATTTATCTAACTTTCATATCATTAATTTTTTTCTTAATATGTGTGAAAAGTCAAATAGGCATATATATTCGGAGACGGAGGGAATATTATTTAATTGCTCTAAAGTTTAGTTTTCTTATCAACATTTTATTCTTTTCTTAGATCTAGTGGTGTCATCCTTTGTTTAGTTCAAGAATAAGGTCGTTTTCTAGAACTAAAAGGATGCAAATTTTACAATATTTTATTGTTGTGACGGTACAAAAAATGCTTATTTTAGAAAAAGCAGTCTTATTGTGATTCTAGATAAGCCTAAATATTCTCAAAACGGTCGAGTAATATTAGCTCAATTTTAGTTTTTAAATGCAAGAACTTCGACATTGGCCGAAATTGATTCCTCTATAGAATCACCTTTTTCCTTATCTACCTGCCAACTAAGTTTATCCGGCGGCACAGACTATTGAAAATGGACGTACGGAGAAGGGATTCATTACGTCAAGTCCACTATCATAGTGTTGGTAAATACTAATGTACTATACTACACTATAGTTGTACCAAGCTGATAAAACGGTCACATCTTTATAATAACGAATTTTTAATATGTTTTAGTGGGACCAGATCAAATGTCTCAAAACTTCTGTCCCAATATTGTTCCACTATAATTTTAGCTATAGGGACAGTGTATTAGTATTTAAAACATAAGGCTATCAGACTGTATAGTTAAAATTACACTACCACAACATTGGAATAGGTTTTGGGACAATAGGGTCATCCGATTTTATAATGTATTAGTATTTAAACATAAGGCCGTCGGACTGTATAGTTAAAGATACAGTGCTACAACATTGGAACGAAGTTTTAGGACAGGCAATCCGATCTCTTTTTAATGATATATACGGTTGAGTCGAGCTCTAGAGTTTGATGAAGAAGTTATCATTTGGCGTGACATCATATTTCCCGAAAGTGCAATTTCGAATAAAATTATCAACTTATAAAGATCTACATTTCTAAATTCAAACGTCAAATTAGAAAAAGGAAATTAATCCGCATGAATTCAAGAGTTCAATTCAGCAGCACAACTTCACCATTGCTACATGCACACACTTGATAATTAACTCGGGTATATATAGCTATATACGTATACGTCGTCCCCTTATCCTAACACCGATCAACGTCGCTAGCGGGTAACGACGTCGGAAGCCCTTGAATCAAGCACAACAGCGGCGGAATAGTAAGCGCTCCGACATCCCCATACGCATTCCAGCAGAAAGGGTCCAAAATCTTCCTTCCTTGAGCCGGCAGCAACTCCACGTCATACATAGTCAGATTAGTGCACGGCACCGCATCGCTGCAGGCCAAGTGCATGGGCGCACTCCTCACATCGTACGTCCCTTTAATGATCGTGTAAGAAACATTCGTTATGTACACCGCCGACGTCTGGTTCAAGCACCCCTTCCCGCTGCAGTAGTACTGGTCGATCATGATCGGATTCCTTACCGTATCCATCTCTATGTTGCTGTAAGAAATCTTCGACACCGCCCCGTATCCGCCTTGCCACGTCTTGATCCGTAGACCGTTGTCCGAATGCTTGATCACCGAGTCCCGCACCGTTATGTTCGACACGCACGCCCTCGAGTTTTTAGGCCCCAGGCTCCCAATGCTGTAAAAATACATCTCGTGAAATATTATTATCTATATTACTTTATTAACGAGTTTTATTATAATTAACAGAAATTTTGTTATAATTAGTTAAAAGTACCTTATTCCGTGGCTAGGGCCGCAGGTGATGTTCTTAATATCTACATTGAAAGTCCCGGCTCCGATGGAGACGCAGTCATCGCCGTTGGCGACGATGGAGTTGTATATCTTGACGTTGTTGCTGTTCTCTACGTGAATCCCATCGGTGTTGGGACTGTCAGCTGGCGCTTTTATGTAGAGTGAGTCGATGTGGACGTCGGTGCAGCTGTCGAACCGGAAATGGAACTGTGGGCTGTTCTTGATTCTCAGTCCTTGTACTCTCAAGTTAGAGCTCCAAAAAAACCTCAACGCCTGCAATAACAACTCTCCCTCTCATCAATCATGTACTAACATACTACGTACATTTATACTCAATTGAAAAAAATATATGTATCCTTACAACTGGGCTATCGCAAGGGCCAGGTAGAGTTGTTCCATGTGCTCCCTGTTTCATTCATATCAAGTGAGTTTTTTTCTCTCGAACAAAAAATGAAATAATTTTTTAAGAAGAAGGGTGAATAATTACTCTATGAGGTTTGCATGGAAGATTCCACCATTTTTCTCCTCTTCCATCAATAAGCCCACCTCCTTGCATTGACATTCCATTGATCCTATAAAACACTAGCCACTGCCGTCTGCTGTTATTCTTCGGCCACGAAGCCGGTCCGTCCGGTGCCATTAAGTTTCCTTCAATCTTTAAGCAACAAAAGATTAATTGTTAATAAAAATCAAAATCAAAATGGCTGGGTGTTAATTAATGAATTAATTAATTACTTGAAAAGTGAGTTTGTTCCCACATGGGCCGGTGAAAATTGCAGACTGGATCATGAAAGTATGATGCACAGGAACAAAGATAACGGCGGAAGAGTCCGCTTGGCAAGCGGCGTCCCACGCCGTCTTGAACGCTTGCGTGTCATCCGCGGCACCGTTTCCAACGGCGCCGTACGCAAGCACATTGAAGATCTGAGACGGCGGAGTCTCGGGTGCAGGAGAAGGTGATGCCGAGATTCGGGATAGTATGCGATGCGGTGACGTGTCGAGAAGCCGGCATTCCGCGGAGAGGGTGAAGGAGTATAAAGTGATGGTTAGAAGGAGGAGAATATCCATCGAAATTCTTTATCTCTCTCTCTCTCTCTCTCTGTTTTGTAGTGAGATGGGATTTATATAGGGTGGTGGAATGAAGAGGAGAGGCGTTAGGCAAGTTGGCCACTATTGTAACGGGAAGCGCATGCAAAGCTAAGAGGGGTAGCTTTTGGAAAAAACGGGGAGTGCTCGATCGGGTTGGGAGTTGAGAGAATGATGGAAGATGTGTGACCACTTTGGGGAATTAATGTCAACAGTTGAAGCATGTTTATGAGTGGCAATTTATACTCGGGAATTGAACTCACTCACTCACTCACTGGTGGAAGTAGCCTTCTTTAGCTTTGAGAGGTCGGTAATGGCAGCGTATTTTACTATCCACTAATTCCATTTTCAGATTAGTGGGTTTTCTGGTGAGTGGTGCATGCAAGTGTGTGAGTTTGAAGGATACAAACAAAGAGTGTTACATGAGTATCGGTATGTAAATAGCTATTGCGGGTTTTTTTTCGTTATAAAGAAAAAAGTGATGCTTTCAATTCACAGTATGTAAGTTAATGGGGATTTCGAGGGTGCTTTCCATCTCTATCAATATGTATAACCCTAAGCAACGAAGATTTTGGTGAAGGAGCCAAATTGATAATAACGATAATTTAAGAGTCAGTATGATTGTTAAATGCATACTATGTCCTCAACCTCAACTCAACTACATAAAGTTAATTTCCCCTTAAATTTGTTGAATTCCGAAAACACTAATCTATCGCAATAAAATATCAATTTATATTTTAATTAATATTCATAAAATCGCATAATTTACAATATTCTATCGCAAGTTGATTAGAATTTTTAAGTTAGTTTTCAATATCTTAAAAGTAAAAGCCCAAACTTAATAGACGCAACATTATAGGCCCAATCTTAACTAGGTTATGGGTCATTCCAAAATTGTCGAACCAATATAGAAAATTGGCCGGGCCAATGGACTATGACAATTAATTATTAATCCAATTTTAACACGTAGTAATATGATTTAATAGAAAAGAAAAAAAAAATGCAGAGCGAATTACTAAGAACCGGACTTGGCTACATTTAGAGATGGAAATTGGAATCGGAGACCCGACCTCTCCTGCCTATTATAGGCGGGCAATATTCAAACTTGTAGAAGTATGGGAGGTTCGGATCCAATTTTTCTACCCATCCTGTCTCACCCAACCATTCTAGATCTGAATTAATATTTTTTTTATTAGTTTTATTATTAAATCTTATTTTATGTTATTCAAATTTTCTTATTCATCAATTCATATTCCTAGAAATAATAAATGACAAGAAAATTAAAAAAAAAACTTCCACCAACAAAAATTAATAATTAAAAAAAAACAATTCAAAATTAGCAATTCAAATCACATCAACTAATGGATTTGAGACTGAATAGACCTGCCCCGTGTCGTGAGTTCGGGGTTGGTTCCAAATTTATGGACCCGTGCAAATCTGGATCCTGATTTAGCTTCGTGAATCCAAGATGCGAAGCTCATCCGAGTACTATACTACTCAGCCTCAAGCCGCAAAATTGTCATCTCTAACTACATTGATTAAGCAACTTATTTCCTTGTAAAGTTATGTTGAATTTTTTGAGATTCTAACATGTCTGTGAAACTGAGTTTACACAATATGTTATTATTTAATACTCCATTCATCCCATATAAAGTGTTCTCTTTCTATTAGACACGAAGATTAAGAAACTTATATTGTGTGGTGTGTGGTGTTTGATTTTTGGGTTGTTAATTTGAGTTCACACATTGTTTTTTTTTTAAAAGACATTTTCTATGGAACAACCCAAAAAGAAAAAGAAGACACTTTCTATGGGACGGAGGGAGTAAATTATATAGTGGAATACTATAATACAATTAAAGTAGATGTAAAAGTATGTTATTTGAAATTACATTGTATATGCATAGAAACTAATTAAACATGCCTTATGGTAAAGAAGGTTTCCTTATGTAATTTTGAATAAAATCAATATATTCAAAACTGTCAGATTATTGTAATTATGAAAAATTGTATTAAACCCCCAAACTATTGGCCTATGTGTGAAGTACTCCCTCAGCTGTTAAATTGAACGAAGATCCTTCCTAACTATTATATCATGTGCAAACTACCCCTCAAATTAACACCATTACCTATTCCGTTTAGATTTAACTCTTATATTTCCACGACTCCTGTTCTCTACCCGTCTCCAACATGAATTGGTGTCTTCAATGTACAAAATTAATCCAAATTCTAATGAAATTACACAAGAAAAAATTATGTTATACTTTGTTTAATTCCAAACGCAACTTGTTTGTGCTTTCTTCTCGAGCAAGATATTGTTGAGACGCTTAAAGTCTTCGAATTCACCGTTGAGAGTTGAGCCCAAGACGGAGGCAACGCACGCGGATGGTTCTCGTCCACCATCTCCGGCCACCAGCTTTTGTAGATCCCACACTTAGTATTTGTCTCTCAATTTGACATAGTCCATCTTGAAATAATGCTCAAATCTCTCCCAGCAGATTTGGACATTGGTGCCGGTGACCGATGCTCGGATTGTCGTGGGGTTTCTTGGCCTATTCCAGACCAGTTTCTCAGCCTCGCCTTCTTCCAGCGGCGTGTTGAACAAATGCGCGGTCATATAAATTATTCACGCACGCACCCGATCAGCAACTCAGTTGTGACTAGCTATGCACCGATCGACGTAGTTTTTATTGATTTAAGACATCATGAGCTTGTCCTACTCCGGCTACCAATCCAAATGCTGATGAAGGATGCAATATTAAGCCATGGATTGTTGTTGATCATTTGGTCACGTTAGAGACCGAGAGGAGCAGCTACGATGGAAATAAAGAATTAGATTTTAACGGATAAGGTAACGATGCTAATTTGAGGGGTAGTTTACACATGATATAATAGTTGGGAGGGGTATTTCGCTCAATTTAACACGTAGGCCAATAGCTGGGGGTTTAATACAATTTTTCCTTGTAATTAAAAAACCAGTGGTTATTAATTTTGGCTGATTGTTTTAATTATGGTAATTCTAATGGGTAGGATGGAGATCTTCTATCTCACTACATATCTCACTACATGTCCCACCACTAAGGTGAGGACATGTATCATGTAGTGAATTAGATGTGGTTAGATTAAAATGACACATGTCCTCACCTTAGTGGTGGGACATGTAGTGGGAATATCCCTACCCAACGGGCATAAAAGGATTTTCTTGTATAACTTTGAACTAAATATATCTCTTGTGATTTAATCACTGGTTTTCTTCGTTATGGAAATTTTAACTGGCAAATTACGCAACTTCGAATAAAGTCAATACAACATATTGAATTTTCGATTGTTAGAGCACTACAAAGGACATTTTTAAAAAAAATAATTTATAATTTTCTTCCATTTTTTTAAAGTAGTCAAATTGAATAATAAGGATAAATGGATAATTTAATCACATATATATATCCCTACCAGTTAGAGCTTCCCAAATTAATAATTTTGAACATTCTAATATAAATTTAATTCATTATGTGTTATAAACTAAATAGAATAAGAAAATAATAGAGAGAATGAGAAATAGATCTGTATTATTATGAGGGTGGAGACCTCCATTTATAGATTACAAGATAGGCTGCTAGGGTTTAGATATGGTCATCATATATATAGTAAATCTTATCTACAACAATCCCCCTTGATAGACCATCCCTAAACAACCATCCCTAAACAGAAATTGTTGTCTCGTTAAAACCTTGCCAGAAAAACAAATTAGGATAAAAACTGGTCGAAGGAAAAAGAGTACAGATGCTCCACCTCAATATAGTCATTATTGATCATTGAGTCGGCGCATATCGATCTTGTGTATCAATTTCTTGAATGTTGACGTTGTAATGCATTTGTAAAAGAATCCGCTAGGTTGTCACTTAAGCAAATTTGCTAGATGTTGATGCTGCCACTCTTTTGGAGATCATGTGTTGCATTGACTCTTTTATGAATCAATCTCAATGACTCATTTACTCGTGTGTTGCATTGGATGCCTCGTTAAAAACCTTAACTAAGAAAACCCTTTGGGAAAAAAACTTATAAAGGAAAAAAAAGTACAACCATTTGACCTTTAGGAGTCAGTCTAATCTTCCGGAATATTTACAATTTGTTACTCCCCCTCAAGATAACAATCTTCAAGGTTATCTTCAAGGTCTAAACTAATATGTGCAACACAAGTTTAACTATTTTATAGAGAATAACATGTTTGTCTCGAAGATAACAAAGGTTGGTCAATACCATTTTAAATTCTCCAATTGCACATAAGTAAGGAACTTCTGGTCCTAAAACATTTTTGTTATCTTCTATAGGTGTAAATGAGTCTCCATCCACTTCAAGTGATTGAAGCAACCATTAGGTAACTATGTGGATGATATACAATAAAACTTTTTAAAGACCTTTCAGGTAGGTCGACTAGCGTAACTCCATGAGGGAGATGTTTGATCTGCAGGTCGAGACAGTTATTAGTTCAACCTAAGTCTTTTGATTCTAACTCCGTCTTTAGGCATGAGTTGATTTCCTCAAGTACTTTTGTACATAATGATTCACATATCCTATTTAGGAGGAATTTGGAGTGATGTGTTCTAAATTTATATTCCGCGGACTTTTTATCTTTCGCACCAATAAATCTCTCACGCTTTTGGCGTCAATGAGAATCAAGTGATTTATTTTGTCTATGAGGAACTTCAGTTCTTTCATGGTGCATGTACAATGAGTATATGAGATTTTAGTCACTCATTTTGCACTAAATAACTTGATGAACTTCTGGTTCATATTACGTGAATCTAATAATTAATCCAACGATATATTTGTGGCATTCTATCATTTATATTTCATATCTCTCCCTAATGCCGACAATGATATGAGTTAGATTATCAATGAATAAAATAATTCATAATTATTTGCTCTATGTAAGTCATTTGTACGGAGTATACAGATAAATATTATGCTCTTCAGAAGTTTCAATCAAACTCAACGCATCATTTTTGTACCATTCTGTCATGGGATACTCGTCGTTCTTATTATATTATATACGACTGTACTATTTCAGCTCTTACAATGACTTTTACAGTCTAATTAAAAACATCTTCTTGATTTACATGCTTTGAGCAAGTTAAATCCTTCAGGGATCTTCATATATATGCCACTATCTAGTAAATCATATTGATAAATATTTACTACATTCCTAAGGCGCATATCAAGTCTTTGTGACATAAGTAGATTAATCAAATATAATAGCGTCTACTATAGGAGAATATATAATTAATTCCTGGTCTTTGAGAGAAACATTGTGTTACGAGTATTGCCCTATATCTCGTAATTTTTCATTTCTCTTTGTAACAAAGACACATTTGTATCATTCGGGGATATACTCTCCAGATTTTGGAACTACAGGTCCAAATATTTCCTTTCTAGGGAATTTTAATTCACCTTGTATGATTTTGTTCATCTTTGGCCAATTATTTATATCTTGACAATCTCTTATAGATCGTCGTTGAAGATCCTCTTTTATCATTTCAAGAGTCATATTAAAGGCGAATATATCATCATGCATCCACGACGACATGAGATCTCTCCAATATTTTGAGAGCTCAATATTTTCAGACGCTTGTAGTTCTTCAGGAACTTCATTTGCTTGATAATCTTATTCGTCATTTTTTGGTTCATATCTTGTACCCCTTTTTCTTAGACACAAAATTGCATTTAGAACCAATTGGTTGACCATATTTTTGACGAATTTTAAATGCATTTGTTGTCATTTATGCTTGTCCTTCACGGACATGAATTCTTGTTGGGGGTATTTGCAGCAAATGTATGACATTGTCAGTTCTTATATATATATAAAAGCATCAAGAAGTTAGTTTGCAATCTTTTGCAAGTGAATCTTTCGACTTCTTGTTCATATTGATTACTTTAGGAATCTAAATATGACATATGTTCCATCTAATGTTGGGAATGTTGTTTCATCATAATAAAAATCTTCTCGTGAGACTCATATTTGTATGAACAAAAACCATTTTGAGTATGGATATGAGCTACGATCTCAATTCCAAAGCCATATAATATAAATCCTCTTCAGGAGGCCTCTCATGTCAAAGCATAAAGCACTTTGAACTTTCGGTTCATGACATGGGTTGTCTCACTTGTTTTCATAAATGTTACATTTAAGATGGTAGTGTGAAATTTTTTCTTTTGTTAACTTCTGGCTAAATACAAAAGAATCAATACCTTCTTATATAATCTCAATATACTATACATTGCATATCCTTAAAACTTAGTAAGTGTCTTCTAGACTTACTAGAATAAAAGGCATATTCAATAGTTAATTTAGTATCATTTGATAGAATGATACATGCTCTTCTGGGGGCTTCAATAATTTTCATGCACTAGATTTTAAAATCTTGCAATTTAAGATGCATCTACTCGTATTGAGCTTTAGGGATGACAATCGATTAATATCTTTATGCAATCTTGCTGGGATGCTTTGTTTCATTCTATTATTATCTCCTCCATGCCTCTTATTGACATATGAGCATCGATATCAAGTTGTCATTGATGTCAATAAGATATAAATATTGTTTTTTATTCAGGAATAAGATATATCATTGAAAGTACGAGTTGCTCTTTAAGAGCATTTAATATTGTTCTAGAATATAAATGATGCTACTTTAGGAGCAAAAGTTGAGGTATTTCCACAAACATGTGATAGTAATGTTAATATCACAATACTGTCATTCTTTAGGAATATAATTGTGCTAATTCAGGAGCAACAATTTAGTTTCACGATAAGTGAAATCAATGAATTGCAAATTTTGAGATCTACCGGATCTCACAACTATTCTTGAAAAGAAATTAAGCAACAATGGGTATTGGAAATACAGTTGTCAAACATATAGGAGCTCTTGCTACTACTCCATGTAATTAGGTAATACTTTAAATTACAACACCTTTATATATACATTGTTCTTTAGGAACATGCAATATTCATCAAGAATATTAATTGTTCTACTTCAGGAGCAACAATTAAACTAAGGTTGTTGTGATATGTGATTTCAAAATGAAAACTTTTAGTTGTTCCAAGAACATGTAGAGTTATGAACATATAACATTTGTCAAAATCAAGAGCTTGAATTGTTCTTCAAGAACATGTAGTATTCTTCAGTAATACAAATTGTGCTACTTCAGGAGCAACAATTTTAGTCTATATTAAATTGTGTCAGGCGAAAGGTTAATATTTTCGAGAAACCCAATTTTTCTTCAGGAATGTATAGTGTTATTTGGGGATATCAATTGTGTTACTTCATGAGCAACAACAATAACAATTCAAGAAGCAAGATTCGTCCATGAATAAGATATATTGTATGAATTGCTCAATACGTAATATTCTTCAGGAATATGAATTGTGTGCTACTTCAGGAGCAACAGTTTAGATTCAACATTAAATAAATAAACAAATAAATAAAAGCATACTGTAAAATAAATGCTCTTCAAGAGCATGTAATATTCTTCGGGAATATTTATTGTACTACTTCTGGAGCAACAATTTAAGTTAAAAATATGTTTTGGAATTGCTCTTCAAGAGCATATAATATTTTTCATGAATATTAATATATTGTATTACTTATGTAGCAACAATTAATTATTAATGAATACATCAGCATAAACATCTTGTATATACATAAACATCTTCGAATAGTGTGCAAGATGCACAACAATATAATTGTTTTACAAGGTTCCAAATCATGCACGACACCACTACCACCCTTTTTTTTTAAAAAAAGAAAAAATAAAACTATTGATTTACGATTCCTTAAATGAATCGGCGGTGGCATAAGGATGAGAAAGAAAACATGGTAAGAAGAATAGTTTAGATCAAGCTAACCTTTTAAGGATCTCGGCGGATATTTTTATGTTGCGAGAAAGAGCTTATACGTACTGATAACGTGTTATAAATTAAATAGAATAAGAAAATAATAAAGAGAATGATAAATATATGTGTATTATTATGAGGGTGGAGACCTCTATTTATAAAGTACTCCCTCCGTCCCATTGGAAGCGTCTTGTTTTCCATTTTGGGCGTCCCATTGGAAGCGTCTTGTTTCTAAAAAAAGCAATAATATGTGGACAAGATTTAACTATTCAAAAGTCAAATAATATACACCACACATTGTTATTTTCTTAACATCCGTGCCGATTGGAAATAAGATGCTTCCAATGGGACGAAGGGAGTATAAAATAAGCTGCTAGGGTTTAAATATATCATATATGTAGTAAATCTTATATACAGTATGACTAATATAAAAAGAGGGGATTAATTGATTAAAGCCAAAGCCGACATTGCCTCTATTATTTCCACATTTTTTTATTTGATATAAGTATTTATTACTCCCTCCGTCCCGTTATTTGTGGCTCACTTTTCCGAAAGGGGTGTCCCATTATTTGTGCCCACTTTCCTAATTTGGTAAAAAATTACTCCTACTCTATCATCTTCTCTCTCCTACTTTATTACATTCTCTCTCTTACTTTATCATTTTTCTCTCATACTCGTTCATTATCTTACTCATCTACTCTCTCAATCATACTTTATCATCTACTCTCTTAATTCCCGTGTCGAAACCAATTAAGCCACAAATAACGGGACGGAGGGAGTATTTACTAATTATTAGTATTATTTTTCTCTATTTTCGTATTCGTGAGGCCCATTCTCAAAGTCAATCAACAACAATTCACCTAGGCCGAACATCTTACTAGTATTTTGGAACTCTGCTTTCCTTTTTCCCCCTTCCCACTTTCCTTGAACCTTAACTCGATCGAACCCTAGGTAAGATTGCCTTCTATCTCCGCTCTATTCCGCATTCGTCTTCCCATTCACGCTATTAGTTTGTCTTAAGATCTGTTACCGGCGCCGCGTGCTTCGTTGGCGGTGGTGATTTTATTAATTTTAGTTTTATATTATATCATTTTTGTTTGTTCTGATGGATCATTGTAATTCGTTTTGCAGCATTTGAAGAGATCAGAAGGCGTCATGTTGGGTGTTGTAAGGCGGAAAGCCGCTTCCGGCGCCTCATGTGCTTCAGTAACTCCTCGTCTTTTTCCTGGCCTAGTATTTTTACGCGCATATTTTTCAGTATATCCTTTTTATGTGATGCTTCTGATTCATCAACGGGGTGGAACTCACTTATGCTTTTCTTGGATTAGGTTTACGGAAAATCACTTTACAAGCATAAGCCTGCAGGATCTTCCCCTCGGATGAGCTCCGCAGTGTTAGAGGAGGTAATGTGGCGGTGTCGTTTTATGTGAAAAGCAGGCATTATTAATTAAATATGAAATTGTGCATCTGCAATATTCTTTTCATCTCTTTCTTGAGCTTGGGTAGAAGGGGTTCTTGATGATTTGCTTCGTACTTGTCGTGGTTTAATTATTGCTGGTGCAAAAAAATAGCATCTGGTTGCAGTGGAAATGTGATTTTCAAATTAGCAAATTTTGGCATATTTGATTATTCATGGGTGTATCCACTTATATTTGAGATGGTGTTAGATAAATTGCGCAAGAGGATCTGGCACAGTTCGAAATTTTTGTCACCTTCCTTTTGCTGGTATGACTGGTTTCCTTTTGGCCCTCACATTGCACAAATCACTTGTTAGATGGGTCTGCACCATTGATTTTTCCTATCATACTTTTACAGGGCGCACAATGTCTATGATGCCAAAGAGGTCAGTCATCTATTGGTGTATTCGTTATTTTTTTTTTCCCCATACTTATCCTCCCCCACATGTAGATTTGATCAATTAATGGATATTAAAATAAAATAGGCTTTTCATTGTAAGGCCACTAAAGAGGTGGGAAATTTAAGTTCTAGTTTACTAGATAATCATTTTCAAAACAAAGTGAAGTCTGTTTGCACTCGTTAGGTGAGATATTAGGTTATTGAGATTTACTGACCAATTATGTTTGGCAACCATAACTGTGCATGGATGGCACTGAGATGGTTCCTGTTGGACTTGTAAAATATCGGCAGTAAAGTCAATGTATATCTTAATTGTACAACATAGTGGTTCGATAACTGTAATCTATTGGTAGTGGAATTCTGTGATTATATAATTGAGACTGCCTATGTCCTGAAATGTATCCTCAAGTCCTTAACTCCTTGTTGTATGGATTTATGCTTAACTTCATATCTATTTGGTTTACTGAAAAGAACATAAAGTTTAACATCCTACTGAAATATTTAGATGGAATATAGGTTTGTTAACTGGTTTAGTTAAACTCACATCAGGTGGATCTATTTTATTGATTTTTTTTGCAGGGAAATACTGGGCAATTTCCAACAAAATGCGACTTTACAGAATTGGAATAGGCCATTCAGTTCTGACAGTGGTAAGAAATATACTTGAGTGCTTTTTAAAGTTGTCAGTGAATATGTACAAGCTTATTACATTTCTTATGCATGCCATTTCCTTCTTTATGTCGCCTGAATTAGATTTTGGCCTTCATAATTTCTATGAATACGGAAATGAAATTCTCAAACAATTATTATTGAAGGATATAAATGGTTTATCTGAAGCAAGCAAATCTAAGAATTAGAACCACGACATACCCAACTTAAATTATATTTGGAACTGGAAGAGTTAATTATTCTTCTCTTTGTTGCTCCTGGACGCATACTCAGCCATTTTAGTGGATGTGAGAAGATATTGCCTTGTTAGCCCATCTAATTTCTCAAAAAACAGTTGACTCATTGTTTTGATTGAACAGACTAATTCTATTGGGTGAATTATAATTGCTTTTCTCTTCTAGAATGACTGCATGTTAAGATGACAAATTGCAGAATGCTGATTCGATATGCAAAGCTAGTCGTATTGTATCTTTTGCACTGTGGTCATTTTTGGGTGTCGTGTTGACTATTTTGGCAACCATAATTTTATATTTTCTATCATATGATTCCAGAATATGGGTTATCACCATCTGTGTCAATTGCTCAGAAATGTTTTAAAGGCATTGGTTTTTTTAACCTTTTTTTTGAACTTTTTTTTTTTAATGTCATACTCATAACTTGCCCCCCTATTGATGAATGGTCAGGTGATATTGTTGAAGCTGTCGTTCCTTTTATGGGTGAATCTATAAGTGATGGAACTTTGGCGACGTTCTTGAAAAGTATGCTTGTATACTTGCAACATCCCATTCCCACATAATAAATTATATGAAGGTTAACTCAATGGTAACCTTTTTACTGATTTCTGTTTTGAGCAGAGCCTGGGGATAGAGTGGAAGTTGATGAGCCAATTGCTCAGATTGAAAC
Source organism: Lavandula angustifolia (assembly GCA_028984105.1). NCBI lineage: Eukaryota > Viridiplantae > Streptophyta > Magnoliopsida > Lamiales > Lamiaceae > Lavandula > Lavandula angustifolia. Next base: position 16,500,888 of record CM054824.1, read on the forward strand.
AGACAAGGTACTCACTTGTACAGCAGATAATTTCGAATAGTTTTCATCATCTTCTGTTGCAGAATCATCTGCTATCACTCCCTGATGGTTATGATTCTTGATAGTGATGTGATTATTGTTTACAGCTTTCACATATTCAGAGCTAATAGAAGCAATTTCGGATATAAGATCCTTCTCCTAAGGCTCTTAGCACGTAATTTCAATTTGGTTATTTGTCATTGCAGGTCACCATTGATGTCAATAGTCCTGAAGCGGGTGTAATCAAGGAGGTGCAATTTTCAGAAATGAAAATAATACTTTAGTCTACTGTCCACCCACTCTTTAGTTATGGCCTTGATGTTCTTTGTTTCATGTCTTCATGTGTATTGACAGTTTATAGCTAAGGAAGGCGATACCGTAGAACCTGGTACCAAGGTAGCTATAATATCAAAATCTGGTGAAGGTGCGACTCATGTTGCACCTTCTGATGAGAAACCACCTGAAAAATCTCCTTCAGCACCATCACCTGCTTCTGAAGAGAAAAAGGAAAAGCCAGCACCTAAGGTTGAGAAGGAACCCGCTGTAGCAACCCCAAAAGGACCTCCTCCTCCCAGGCCCTCAGCTACAGAGCCCCAGCTACCCCCTAAAGAAAGGGAAAGACGTGTAAGTCCAAAGTTTTCAAGTTCTGCCCCGATGCCATTATCGTTTTTTTCATACCTAACAGTGTTTCTAATATTATATGCGTTGTTATAGGTGCCTATGACGAGGCTTAGGAAGAGAGTTGCTACACGATTGAAGGATTCTCAAAACACATTCGCTTTGTTGACAACATTTAATGAAGTTGACATGTGAGTTTATTCTGCTTCATGTGCATTTGATTTGCTGAAACAGGATATAGATATTTGTGATTTCTGCTACCTTCTTTTATTAGCTAAACATATTGTGCTGGTGTAATAGTTAATTCAGTTAAAAGAAATACCTTCGTAATGATGCAACCATTACCAGCTATTTCTGTTGGGTACTCATAGGCTTTTGTTTTGTTTCTGTATCATATTTTCAGTTCATCCCAATTTTTGGATTTCTTAAGCAGGATTTGATGTAGTTATTGTTTTAGTCTTTTCACCTGTTACAACAAGCAAAAATGTCAGTTATTTCTCACACATGGTATTTTATAAAGGCTTGCGGACTGTTTGTCCCTTATTTCTTACTGGCTGTCAACAGCATTTAGAATATCTACAGGCAGTTGCTTGATTACCCTATTTAGAATGTATCCATGCAACATTTCTGACAGATAGGCATCTTGATCTGTTTATAACAGGACTAATTTGATGAAACTTCGTTCTGACTACAAGGATGCATTTGCTGAAAAGCATGGTGTGAAGCTGGGTCTAATGTCTGGATTTGTAAAAGTACGTTGGTATTGATTAAACATTTTTTCCTCATGCATGTTGCTTTTCAACTGAACCTGCTCTATTTGTATTTCAGGCAGCTATAAGTGCTTTACAGAAGCAGCCAATAGTGAATGCTGTTATTGATGGAGATGATATTATTTACAGAGACTATGTAGATATCAGCATAGCTGTTGGTACCCCCAAGGCAAGATGCCCACAATTTACTTCTTGATGTTAGCTATTTTCTTTTGCTTTTCTGGGCTGATTACAACTTCTTTGCTCTACTTTTCTTGTGTACTTTTTGGTACCCATGGGATATTATAAGATTTTCTCAATTACTTGTGCTGAGAAATTTATGTAATGTCATCAGGGTCTTGTTGTCCCAGTTCTCCGTAATGCAGAACATATGAATTTTGCGGAGGTTGAGAAGGAGATTAACAGCCTTGCTAAGAAGGCCACTGATGGCACTATATCGATTGATGAGATGGCTGGTGGAACATTAACCATATCCAATGGTGGCGTCTATGGAAGTCTTCTGAGTACTCCCATCATCAATCCTCCTCAGGTCTGTACTTATGTGGCTTGGGTTTTAACTTGTTGGTTCTTCTCTTGTGTATTATGTATTTCAGTTTGTGATTGAGTTGTAACTCTTTTGTTTGAAATTATAGTCTGCTATCCTGGGGATGCACTCAATAGTGAGCCGTCCTATGGTGGTGGGAGGCAACATAGTCCCAAGACCAATGATGTACATTGCACTGACATACGACCACCGGCTGATCGATGGGAGAGAGGCCGTTTTCTTCTTGAGGAGAATCAAAGATGTGGTGGAAGATCCCCGCAGATTGTTGTTGGATGTATGAAAATGCAGCAGCAGATGTTGGTAGGTGTTTACCCCCATGAGTATGAGTTGGGCAGAATAAATGCACAATTTTCGAAAGTTTTGCACTATTTATTGCTACTTCGGACCAAGTTTGTCTCCCCAGCCTCCTGAAAAAAGATCTTGTCTACACACAAGCAGCTAGCTCGTTTCCTGTCATAAAGGAAACCAATTCTGTGTATACAGTGCTGGATTACTGAAATTTGCATGTTGAAATTCAAATTTGTGCAACCAATTCTGGTATTATGGTTTTCCCGTATGTGCTATGAGGGAGAAATTGGGAGAAAGTGAGTATTTTTTTAATGAAAATAATTAAAATAAAAAAAAGGGGGACAGGTGTGTCTGAAAATGGGTCGTGTTATTTTGTGGTGTATGTAAGATCGTAGAAATGGTCCCAAATACTGTATACGTACGAGTTGGGACAAAATTAGGAGAGAAGAAAAGCGTTAAAGACGTTAAAGGACAGATGAAACCATCCTTTCTAAGCATGGGCCATCTCTTTCACAATTGTCCCTTTGTTTATCTTCAAGCCCACAATCTAAAACTATCCAAAATCTTCAACAAATTTCGCCATTTTAATTATTTGTATTTTTCTATATTCATTGCATGGGAACGATATTGACTTCTATCACCTCGAAATTCATAATTAATAGTTGACAGTTGACACACACATCCTGTTTTTGGTTAAAAATCTAGTCTAAATTATGATATATTTTCTTCTTTTAATCTAAAAAGACCATATAGACTTTCTTCTTTTTAAAAAGATTTTTTTAAATAGGAGTTTATCTATTTACTTATATGACGTGTAGGTATTAATCTAAATATCTAACGGTTGGTGACTGGTAAATTCGGCATATGTGCATATCATGGGCATTAGAATTATTTAGCGTTATCGGATATCAAAGGGTATAGAATTTTGATTGCAATGAGATAAGGAGCGGGCAGTGCAAACAAAATTATGAGTAACTTTCGTGGCCAACGTACCGTACTCTGTTTCCCAACGTCTCGAAACACCTATTTCCCTTTTTTAACTTTTTCTTAACTATTCAATTTTCTCAATCCCAATTCTTCAAATTTCAACAATATATAGTATAATTAACATAGAAGATGCTTGAAACAGCTTTCATCTGCAGCTTGAGTGTTTGTAATGTCCAATTTTCAGCAGAATTTCTCTGTAAAATTAGTCAAGATAGAGAAATTGTTTAAACTAGTATGACCCAAATTTATTGAACTATTTTAACCTCTAAATAATTCTATAATTCTTAAAAAATTATTAGCTCAAATTTAATATTTTTTATTAGTACAAATTTAATTATAATAATACTTTAATATATTAGTTAGTAATTTAATAATAATTATTTATTATATATAAATTCAAGTTTAATGAAATATTTTTATAAAATTAAATATAATTGAAAATAAATTCATTAAAATGGTGGGTTTTGAGAATCTCGACTTTTAAATTAATTTTTTTATTTTCATTTAATGGTAATTATTTTTTTAGCTACGTAAAATATTAAAATATTATTACTATGAATTTATGCAATTACGTAATATTTAAAATATAATAGTATGATATGTTTATACTAATTATGATATAATAGAAATTTATGTAATATAAATTTAATATTTTGTAATACTGAAATCGAAATTATAATGTAAAAAAAACTTATCAATTTTATTTATTTATTATAAATTATAATTGTTTAATAATACTATGGATAAGACATATATTTTATTTAAAAAAATTACAATAAGCTATTACTATCAATAGTATTATCAAACGTTATTTTTCCCACTTTCAGCACTTCTTTCCTAATACTTATAAATTTTCAAATCAATAGCTTTCAGCTACTTTCAACAACTTTCAACATTTATCAATAAACTTCAGCCACTTCAAATATCAACTTAATGCAGTTTATATCTTCCATATATCAATGTGTATAATTTCTTGAATATATGATTAGGGTGATGAAGAAATCATAAAACAAAAGGGAGGGGGCATATAGCAATTTATTGAAGTTAGGTAAGATAAATATGATAGATTTAGATATTTTAGGAAATATCTCCGCCAAATATGAAATAACCTTAAACCCTGACAAAGTGAAAGTCCACCTTCGTGTTTCTAAAACCCACACGCATATGTTGGAATACACTCTCCAAATTAATAACTATTTCTGGATATTTAATTATTTATCCAAACTTATGCAATTTTATTTTTCCCCCTCCATTAATTAATTTTATGGGGCCCTTTTAGCTACATATTTTTTCTCTCTTTTATTTCATATTTTCTTAAATGTAATCTAATAAATACATTTCCCTCTCAAAAAGCACTTGACTTCTGTTGTTATTATTACAATTGTAACTGTTTTAAGGTTTTAATGTGACAATAATCAACAATTTGATAAACCATTACATAAAATATCAAATGAGGGAAAAATCATTTGATGGACTGATAAGTGGGGCCAATTTGAAAACAGAAGATAAAATAGGGTTTCCCAAGCAATAAAAAACCAAGGGAGCTATTTAGAAATTACAATGGAATTATTATACTCTCCATTCCATAGATTATATCTTCTTTTATGGAACACGGAGATTAAAAAACTTATATTGTATGATGTATTCTTTGAATTTTGGATTGTTAATTTTTGTTTACATATTATTTATTTTTTAAAAATATGACACTTTCTATACGACAGTCTAAAAAGAAAAATAAGACGCTTTCTATGAGACGGAAGGAATAATCAGAATCCAGAAGAGGAGGAAGAACAAGAACATAACGTGTAATTAGTTAATGCCACACAACCATCCAAGAAATACATACCTTCAATCATTGCTATGCGGCTATGCCTCTCCACTTTTCTATACACACCAGTCCACGTCATCCAACCAATCTCACTAGCCAATGGGGTCCTGCCACCTCATCAGATAAGGCACTTTCCAATCTTTCAGTTGGATCTTGGCCGATAGAAATAATTCAGTCAGAAAATCCACCATGATTAGGATTGGATTTATCCCAGTTACATAATTGCCCCTTTTCAACGAAAATTTATATCCTAAACTAGGTTTACAAGCAACGCGGATCTTCTGTTCCAAAATGGAAGAAATAATTGGTGGCCCACCAATTACGTATCACCACGCATGCATTGGTGGCTCCACTTAATTAAATTAATATTTGATTTTAAAAAGGTGGCCCATCAATGCACGCGTGGCGGGACGTGATTGGTGGGCCACCGAAGGGGCCACAAAAAATGGGACAGATGATCTTCTGGCGTCTATAAGACCTTATGATTTAAAATTTAAATTGTGTTTTCTTGTATTTTTTATTTTTAAAATATTTTATGTGGCATAGTTTTAAACCACCAAGTCCACAACCTGGTCTAGGATAGAAAAATTCTATTTCAACTAAATTCACATGACAATCATCTCTCCCTAATGTAATAATAATGATTCTGAAAGTTTTTTTTTCTCAAATTTTCAAAAATTATTTGTCTATGAACATCATAAATACACAATACAAAATTTCATGTCACACATAGATAATTAAATAGTTTCATGTTTTTCAGAAAGTAAAAAAATAGTATATATAGTTAAACCTCAATAAAGTAATAATCTTAGAACCAAGAAAAAATATTAATTTAACGAGGTTATTATTTTATCGAACATTATTTTAATGCATCGACTCATATCAGGACCAGAAAAAATTATTATCTTAATAAAATTTTTACTTTATCGAATATTACTTTATCGAGGTTTAACTGTAGTAAAAAAAGGTAGGGGCCTTTGTGGTAATAAAAAAGAAATTGCACAGCAAAAGTGAAGGAGAGCAGAAAACAGTGTGGTCCAGCCACAGCCAACAACAGCATTGGCCCTTGCTCCGCTCTCATCCGGTCATCTCCCCCATACCATCTAATTCTAGAGAGAGAGAGAGAGAGAGAGGTGCTGCTGTATTTACAGAAATCAACCTATCCCATGATTCATTCTCTCTCTTCACACGATAAATATAAATACTCATAATTTTCTTGGATATTTGATACATCAATTCTCTACCAGCATCGCCTCTCCTCATACCTTAACAATTCAAGTCTCTGGTCCTCTTTCTTTTTTTCCCTTTTTGAGCACATTAATTACTGCGACACAGATTGATATGAAACCTTGAACTCTACACACTCTGTTGCAGTCTTTCACAACTCCACCTAGGACCAAGAAAGCCTCTGCCATCATTCATCATTGTCCCCATTTTCGTGAAACAGTTTTATACAATCTTTTCATTCTTTCTTCGATCAAGAAAAGAAAAAGATTCACTTTCTTTCATATTTATAAGTTTCGGTGCTTTTAAGGTATCTATCTTCATGAGTTGTTGAATTCAAAACTCCTTCAAGAAGAATGTCTCCTTCTTGCAGAGAAGTGGATGTAATAAAATCCCCCTCCACCACCTCTTGGATTTCAAACTCCTCCTCCCCATCCTCCACCCTCTCCGATTCCAGCAACTCCCCTTTCGCAATCTCCACCAGAAAACCTCGTACGCCGCGAAAGCGGCCTAACCAGACCTACAATGAAGCCGCCGCCATTCTCTCCACCGCCTACCCCAAGATTTTTCCGACCAAACCTTCCAAATTCGACAGCAACTGCAGCAGCACGTTCTTGTTCGAGCCTTCGGAACTGCTCATGCCTTTTCCTTTCCAAGAACTCGATAGCTCGGAATTCTTGTTCGATAAGCCACACTTCCCAATCGAGATCAAAGCGGTGAATGAGAATCCGTGCGGCAGTCCGGCGGATATCGAGTTCGACGCGGAGTCGATTTTGGATGAAGAAATGGGAGAAGGAATCGAGAGCATAATGGGGAATCTCGAAATGGAGAATGAGCCGATTGATAACTCGTTCTGCATTGGGTATCCGGTGGGGATGGGAATGGAGGTGGCGTATGGAATGAGGAGAGAGTCGAGGGCGATGAGGAATGGGGATTGGTGGAGCAACGGAAACACTAGCGTAAATGTGATTGATTTGTCTAAAGTTTGTAGCGCCAGCAAGAAGAGGAAGAAGGAAGTGGAGATCGAGTCTGTATCTGTTCCTCAACTAAATGGTGGGACCCTCCTCCTCAAATTGAACTACGATGGTATATTGGACGCGTGGTCCGATAAGGATTCGCCGTTCCCCGGAGACTCGCCGGCATCTGAGTCCGCCGGTAATGATGTTCGGGTTCGTTATTTCGTCTCCCGCCTCAAAATTCATATTATTTCATTTTATCTAATGAAAAAGCAACGACATTATCTTTTACCTAAACTAGCCTTAAGTTTCTAATTCATCACATGCTCAAATCCTTGACTTGTGCAGGCGAGGCTGGCGCAGATAGACTTGTTTTGGGATAACGGAGGAGTGAGAGAGGCGAGTGTGCAGCGGTATAAGGAGAAACGCCGTAACCGGCTTTTCTCCAAAAAAATCCGATACGAGGTCCGCAAAGTCAATGCGGACCGGCGGCCCAGAATGAAGGTAAATTTTTTAAACTTTTATTTTTGTAATAAAAATATTATAGATAATTGATTGTTGTGATGTTGCAGGGGCGATTTGTTAGAACGCCAGATTTGGAGATGCAGTGGGAGACCATTTTGTAGTTTACAGTTGGCTTCAAATCTTCAGAGCTGTCTTTTGTTTAGTGAGGGAGTAGGATTCAAGCAAGATTCGGAATTAGTAAAATACTTCCAAATAATTCAGATTTTGATGATTATTATTATTAACACCATCAAACCCCTCGGATGAATAACAACTATTTCACAACTGAATTCTGCTCAGTTTCTTTAATATACTTCTTCCATGCATGATGATGTTCAACAAACCCATGGATCATTAAACCTAAACAAGAAAAGCTAATTACTCACAAGATTGAAAGATGGTCGAAATCTAAAATCTAGCTATGTACAATTACAATGACTGATATGCGCTAAAGCTATAGCTTTCGAGGTAAAAAACAGTAAGCACTCAGCAAAAAGAGTAGTCTGTATCAAAAGCATTAGAAATACGGCCTGAAACTTTAGTATATAAGTATATACCTAGTTAAGCTTTCATCTGTTTATATGCCTTTGCTCATTTCAATTAATATCACATGGCCGGACAAAATTACCGAACCGAAAGTGAAGAAATGCCGTCACTCGCTAAAAAGGACTTTTATTTCTCTAATTGCAGAGAAACAAAAGCATGCTTTAGTAAATCAAATTGCAAAATCACATTTCTATAGCAAAAAAAAAAAAGTAAAGTAAAGAGTACGGTCACCTTTAATCATCACGTTTTCTCCCTTAACTCTGATACAGGTACAAAAACAACAGACATGCCACCTGAGTTGTTGTTTCCATCAGATTTACCAGACTTTGAGCTTGGAAGTTGGAGTAGAAGTTGCTGTATTTTCTCTACCCTGCTCTTCATTTGACAGAGCCTTTCCATCTCAGCCTCTGCTTCCAGCATACTACCCCTGTTTTTGCACTTCAATTTTTTCTTAGCTGCTTTTGCTTTATCTCTTAGATGTTTCAGGCTCACATCACCACCAAGTTCCACGGTCTGATAGAAGCGTCAATGAATAAAATGTCCCATGTGTATTTTTGTGCAAAGGAAAGAATATGATGAAGAAAACCAAGATGTTTTTACACATCAATTCACATTAGTTGGTCCTCTACTATATGACGTAACTCAGAACGATTCCTCAAATACTATTCCAACTCAAAATGATGAAGTGGCCACATCAATTATAACTTTGAGAGGACTTTAGCCTAAATAATACCTGGTTACTGCCTGCTGGTAGTAACAATGGTTTCTGTCGCTGCTTTGTCTTAAAAGAATGGAGAGTATTCCTTCTTTGGAGAAACTTTTTGGATCTCTTAGTCTTTGGTGATATAATGTTGTTCCTTGATGGGATTTGACCAAGACCACTCTTAACAGTTCCTGATAAAGCTTCCTTTTGAATGTGAGGGCTAACTCCAACTGGTGCTCTTTCGATCTGTTTATAGACCACGCTAAATCAGTTATTCCGACTTCAAAATCTAATGATAGATATGAATGCTGAAACACAGTGAATGACATGACATACAATTGAATTCAAAGCATGCATCAGATAAAACTATCATCTTTTATGAGCAAAAAAGGCAAAATGGTTTAACGTTGGTTTGTATCATCACAGGCACAGAAACTGGAAGTCTTAATGATTTTGTAGTCCAAGTCGAAGAGGAGGGAATAAGAGAGCATCTCCTCATCAGCTGCTTTTTTCTTCTTTTTTCATTTTATATTATAAAAAGTTCGACCCTTCCACATTTGGGATGATAGGGTTGGTACGGAATGCACCCCGGATATATCCTCTTGAAGCCACAATAAGAGTTGGTAATAAAGTCTCTTATATAAGTCTCTTATATATGCATCTCAACATGGTCGATCTTGAAACCATGCTAATGCTTGGTAATATTTCATAACAGTTCAGACCAGATGAAATGAAGACAAATTCAGCAACAAAAGAAATAGATACATAGATCTTAAGCAGATACTCACTTGCTTTCTCGCTTTCAATGCTAGGTAGCGTGCATTCTTGAACCATTTGTTGACCTACAAATGAAAAAAATAAGCAAATCATGGATCATGCATAGTAAATACTATGTGCTTATGCTTCTGTAGGTTTCTGATGTATCAATGGTAGGCATGTCAAATTTTGGTCGGCAAATCATCGCCTGCATCAATTCCTTGCTGCCTCTCTGATATCTCTTACATGTGTAGTTCGTAGCTACCACACACAACAAAGTAATAGAATTCTCAAAGCCAATGTTGAGTTTTCTATTTCATTGATCAGAAAATTTTGCAACCTATGAATGAACTTCATGAGAAGTAGCACAAATGCATTGAGAAATAATGAAGTTGGCAAACAATGTATCTGCAATTCACATTTTCAAATCTAATTCTTTCTAAATATAACCAGACATTACCTTCTTAAATTCTAGACCTAGCTGCTTTGAAAGTCTCACTCTTAAAGCTCTTTCAGGAAGTTCATTCTCAGCAAAAACAAGTTTAAGCTTCTGGAAGAAAATTAATAAAAGATGATGAGGATACTTGGTCAATGGAATCAAAGGACAAAAAGAATGAAGCAATGTTACCTCAACTGCATGATGTGGAAGTCTGAAAATTGGTCTTTTGTTCTTCCCGGTCAATTGTTTCTCTTTCATATCTGAAAGAGTTTGAACAGAAATTTGAGTTTCCACAGAAATTTTCTTGTCGGTTTCAGCCAGAGCCATCAAAGTGCTAGCAGCATTAGTTTCCTTTGCTTTCCGCTTCCTTTTAGTGGGACCCCAATCTTCATCTTCACTGATTTCTTCATATTCAGTTGCAGTCCTTCCAAACATTTCCTAAGGACAAAATAACAAAATCATACATCTGCTCATATATTTTCCACACCTCCTACATATTTCTGGGAGTTGGGAGAAAAAGAAAATTGATAATTGTGTTAGCCCTGACCCCCCTCAACAGAAATTAGTGAATATAAAGAGTTCCTGGTCCTCATGATGGATATCAATATATTTGGCTAGCATGGATAAATTGTATAAGTGTGCAAAATGAAGTTTGATTCCTTACATCATATAACTTGATATAGTCAACGGTTGCTCGCTGTCTAGGACGGGATATAACTTCACCATTGTGGATATCATCAAAATCCCCTCCAATTAACTCAAGAGTTTCATCAAAAGATCTATTAATTCCCTGTCCGAATCTTCCATCTTCATCCTCAAGCGACCCCGTGAAATTGGAACTGTACTGAGAAGCATCAGACTCCGACCTAGACATATTGACACTGCTACTGCACTCAACTCTATCTGGATCATAGTCATCATCTGCAGAATCATCAGATGGCCATTCCTCTTCTTGGAATAACAGAGGATTTTCACCATCAGACAATGCAGCTTCTTCCTTGAAAACATCCTGTTAAAATTCAAGATACCACTATCAAATTATGGACAATGCTTGTGTGAAAATCCTTGTGACTGGTTACAGATTAACCTACCTCCCAATTACTATCCAGGGGAAAATGGGTTCCAAGGTGAGCATTTGTTGCTTCTAAAATCTCCATCTTCTTCTTACAAAATTTGCAAAACCACCCTTCATCCCCTGGAGGAACTGGCAACATTGCTAACTTCATCACATGTAGTTCACAATGAAAAACAAATTTTGGCATTTGCTACTGTAACTATAGGAAGCCCAAATCCATTGATTTGATCTATAAGAAACAATAAAATTGAAGCTCACTGTTTTCTGTTGATAAGGGAGGATCCATGCACTTCTGGTGAAAAGCACGGTTGCATGACCCATCACAAAGTATAATGTCATTATCTGGGAGAGCTTCACGCACCTTACATTTGGCACAGATTATCTGAAAATGAAATAAGAAAGCATGAATTCCTTATTCTAATTGTGGAAGTGAGTACAGTAGGAGCAGTCTCATCCATGCACAGGCAGAGAACTGAATCTAGTGAAAGAACAATGTTATGTATATATGCAAACATATATATAGATATATATCCAATATGTTTTTTGTTCCAAGACATGATTTAATTCCGTCCATTACAGAGTCAATAAAACATGCTAAAGGATCAAAAATTGGCAGTAAAGAAAAAGGGCCTCACATGTTCATGATGAATAGATCCACCAGGACCAACTGCAGAATCAATTATACGCCCTCTGGAACTTAGCAAATCCAATTGGTAAATGGCTTCACGTATCCCTAGTTTGCAATCTAATATCTGCTTCTTGGCTCTTTGTAGTTCTTTCTCTGGTCTGATCTTTTCTCGACTGGAGGAAAGAAGTTACATTCATGTAAGTAGCGTCCCAAATATTAATGACAAAAAATATGAGATAACACTAGTCCACAGCATTTTTTCATGAACTTTTTCTTCCCAGCTGACTCTTCTCTTGAAAAAAACAATTTTACATCCTAATCGATATAAATCCAGATTTCACCCCAAGACTTCTCTATTTCAAAACTGCTCACCCTCAGAATAACATAATTGCTTGACATCAAGGATTCGACAGTTACACAGAAATACAGCTACATTTGGCAGTAGGCAATTTAGCGTAAAAACAATAGGACATGATATTATACCTCTGACCTTTCCAACCTTCTGTAGAGTAAGCATCGATGAGATTCTGCTCCAGCTTCACTTTTATTAATAGGTATCTCGTCCTCCTTTGCAACCGAGAAGCTTCATCAAGCTCCACATTTCTTTTTCTCTTCTTTCTCCTTCTATTTGACTTCTGAGGCATTACATCTCTATCACCTGCTTTTCCACTCCCTTTTGAGCTAAGGTTTGTAGTTTTAACTTTGAGACCACCAGAAGATGGTTGCTTCTTGGAGGTTTTGGTTTTACACCCAGTGGTTTTATTGACACCCTTCCTCCTCTTCAAGCTCACATTTCGACTGTCTTTTCCTGAGCTTTTCCCCTTTCTCTTAGATATGGATGAGTGAACATTGGTCAACGGCTTTAGTTCTCGTTCTTTACTCTTAGATCTCGATGAATGACCCTTGTTGTGAGGCCTTAGTTCTCGTTTCAAGCTCTGTAAAGTCCTTTCATCATCTTCTGAATGCAACTTCTTACGATTTGCTTCTTTGGTGGCTCCAGGCATATTGAATATGTGACAAGACGAATCAGCATCAAAACTGTAAAGTTATACAAAGGAGAAACAGATATGAATACGATGAATCGAAAAGAATAAAATTGACATCAGCACAACAAAGCATATCCAATTCTTGACAAAGCGCTATTAGCCCCCCCAACTCAACTAGAGAAACCCCAATTCAGTAACCACGATCACTAGAACAACAACCTACTACGAAGCAACAATCAATATCAAAACATTTGAACAAGCACGTGGAATTCAAGTCATACAAATACAAACTACCTTCTATCTTATCATACAGAGGGAATGACAAGGCCAGATTGAGCAATTCAATAAACCCCTGGTAAAAAATTAATCAAGATTTCAAATTTAAATGCTCAAGATAGCGAATAGGCACATTCGATCAAAACAGCAAGTAGAGAAAAATAACAGTTCACCTCAGGGCACAATCAGAGAATGGAAGATCTGCATAACTGGGTGGAGTCTAATGCGATGACCGGCAACGTTCGTATACTTCAAACGGATATGAATGAGAAGGAAAATCTTAGTTATCAAGTAGAAGTGATAAAGTGATTGAATTGGTAGCGATTTCAAATATTTGAATATTCTTCACTTGCGTGTGGCAGAGCAACTCGCCGGGGTAGGCACTTCTCGTTCACGGCCAGCCTACCGTCTTTTAAGTGTGTTTTCCGCAATTTACGTATAATCAATTATTACGAACTGGCAGACTGTGAATTACATAATTTATTTCTGGAGTTTGAATTTGCCTTGTTGTATACTTCTAACCTAAAAATAGAAAGATTTGTAGCAGGAAAATTCGAAAAAAGATAAAACTAGTTTACAATTGCTAATATAATTTGGATAGGTAATATTTGTCAAGTGTCTGGATCATTTTATTAATTAACTTTTTTGTATATACACACACATTATATGAATTGAGTTAAAACTCACAAGCAATATACTTATGTGGAAATGCAAAAGTAGTGGTTGTGCCTAAAACGATGCAGAATTAATTCAACACGAAAATGGAATGATAAATATTCACTTAATTATGAGGATCAAGTAATATTTTTCTAAAATAATTTATAAGAATCATACGATTCATGAAATAAAAAATAAATAAATAAGAAGAAGCAAATCTATATGGACCCAAGCCGAATTTTCTATCCCACAATTGGTGGATCACTTAATGGCCCATCAATCACGCGTTGCCACGCGTGCATTGATGGGCCACAAACTAATAAATTAATATTTAAGTGTTAAAAAGGTGGCCCACCAATATACGCGTGGCGCCGCGTGGTCCACCAATTGTGGATAGATAATCCCTAGCGATATGGACCGTCGTCGTCCTGACCCAATTTGCAATTAACACTTTCCTATTATTCCTCCATCGCACTCACACGCGCGCGCGTGCTTCTCACTCTCCCACCTTCCTTATTTATTCACGCCAGTCACCCTTCTTCACAATTCACCATCCCCAATGGCTTTATCACGATTTCTGTGCCAATCCCTCCCCCGGGCCTCTCTCCGCCCATCCACCGCCCTAATCACCCACCACCGCCACCGCTCCAGCAAGCCCCACCACGCCAAGCTCATCGAGATCGACCTCGACGGGGCGTCTACATCGCAGCCCGAATCATCGGACTCCGCTTCCAACGACTTCGTTGCCACCGGTATCGGGAAACTCGAGGAGGCAATCCACAACATCGTCGTCCGCCGCGCCGCGCCGGATTGGCTCCCCTTCCTCCCGGGGTACTCCTATTGGGTCCCTCGACGCACCGCCTCCGCGCGCAATCACCCCGCGGGCAGCATGATTGAAGCTCTCAAGAGAATTACTTCTTCCGATACGATGGGGAACCGCCGATTGTCGCATCAATTGTTGTCGGAGGACGAGCAGATGTCCCTTATTTCCGCCGGGGGCTGGCCTTCCTCCGCCTTTTTCATTGAAGGTATCGAATTTATCGAGTAACATTTCTAGTTTGGTTTTTGCAAGCAAAGCTCGTTCTTTCGTTTTGCAATGGCATCATGGCGTTGAGTAATTGTTTACCGGGATAATATTTATTCAATCGCTGACGTTGTCATGATGGAATTGGATAGATGGAATCAGGAAAGGCGTAATCTTAAATCTAATTATTAATCGCAGCACTGAATCCCTGAAAATTGTTCAAAAAAATTAGAAGTTATAGCCGGTAGTCATTTAGGATTATTGCGAAGATTGCATTGTTAAGGGCGTTGATATCAGTATTTTCATGTCGATTTCAGGTCTAATTTGGAAGGGTAATAGGAATTTGTTATACTCTTTTGTAAATCTTGATTAGCTTGTTTATGTTTGTATTTGTTAGTGATACTGGATCTCTTGCTGATTATGGTTGTAAGATTGAAGAAAGAGATGGGAATACTTGAGACAAAAACTTGATTCAATTTCCTGTTCCCCAAACCCTAAATACCAGAGTGGTAAACAACAAGACGAAAGCGTTTAGCTTAAAACATGTTTACTTTCAAACGTGTCACCTTCTAAAGTTAAGAAACATGCGCTATGCCCGGAAATTATTATTGGAACTTCATGCTTATTTCTCCATTTTCTTACACTATGGATGCATAATTATAAGCAGCATTTCATGCCTGTTTGCCATATACATGGTTTATCACAATTCTATATATATATATTTGTGACGCGAGCTGTTCGCCATTCTAGGTACTTCACCGCAGCATCCAATCCCGGTGATGGAACTCGCTGACACTTGTAGCTCCAAGGATAAACCTTGACTGCCATTGGACTTGATTTCCAAGGCACTTCAGGTGGTTATTCTTCTATCTAGTTGGATGATCATTCAATGCCTGTCCTTGTTTACACTGAGTTTTTTGCTCATCTCCTTTCCTCTTGACTTTCTTTGAACAGTTGCAAGTAAACTTTTGTTGACTCATGAATATAAACTGATATAATAGAGAAATTGGTATGCGCTGCTCCTCCTGAAATTCTGTCCCTTCTTGGACAGGGTCGTGATCATAGTATATATGGGAGGGATGGAGACAATGAAGGCTTTTGCCAACTTGAAGGAGGACGAAGTAACAGAAGAATTGTTGAGTCTAATTTAATGCGGTCTCTCAAACATGCTTGTTCAGATAGTTATGTTGTGTTTAGCCAATAGATGTAATTTCTTTTTTATGGACACAAGTGATAAAATAAGTAGCTCGTCCCCCAGCCCCACTTTTTTTCTCTCACCAACCATAAGAATTTTATTTATCTTGTCTTGGAGAACTGAATGGTGGTTATACATTCATTGTACATATATTTTAAAAATAATATAAAATGTTTGTTGATTATTTGTGTCCTACTACTATCCCCCACTGTCGGAAAACAAAATATGCACAATAGAAATAGTTCTGTATACTGACCTTGTAATCAACCCTTTTATTTCATGGTCTCTGTATTTACAACCACTTAAGTAATACAAAAAGAATGAAAGGATACAAGAGGAGCCGTAAGACTAATACTATCATTCATTGTATT
Organism: Lavandula angustifolia; assembly: GCA_028984105.1. Lineage (NCBI taxonomy): Eukaryota > Viridiplantae > Streptophyta > Magnoliopsida > Lamiales > Lamiaceae > Lavandula > Lavandula angustifolia. Next base: position 16,517,281 of record CM054824.1, read on the forward strand.
ACCCGAGAGAGAAATAACGAGTGAATCTACACATAAACCAAAAGCTTCAAAATCACATCTCAGATAGAAGATTGCTGATCTTTCTTAGCTCTTTGAGCGCCGCCGTTGCTGTAACTTGTCCCTTCCCTACAAGACAATTCTTCGACAAGTTTTCCGAGGATGCTCCTGCTTGACCACGATCTTGCTGGAACACAGACTCCAGCACCTGCAAGGTTCAAACCAGACCGGTTAGAAGAGCGAAATGAGACAAGTATACTGCAGTAGGGCTTGGATTTGTACCTGAATGTTCTCAATCATGGATTGACCAAGATTCTTGAAGCTAACCATCAAGTTTTGGTCTACTGACTCCCCCTTGGTGGTTCCAGAAGAGAGATTACACCCATCAGCAGTGGAAATACCAGCTACATTGTTCTTATCATCATTGCAAGCTTTTGCATCCTCAGGAGCATTTCTATTGGAGGGGCCCTCATTTGCATTCCGACCAAATTTCCACAGCCATTGAAACCTTCCAGATAGATGTTTTATCTCCTTTATCCCGGTAGCTAATTTCCCCACGGATTCATCATTTCCGTTGCATCTTGATGAGGCACCATCTGGGTGACTCCAGATAGGTACAGGAGAGCATTCAGGATCGTTCAAACTCATCGTAGAACCATTTTCATCGATTGATGAGTTTGAGGCGACACTACTTCTTTCTGATTCGTTCTCATTATCACTACTTCTTTCTTCACTCCCTGCAGCAGTCAATGAATTCACACAGTTTTCATTATGTGTCTCTTCTCTGTCTACTTCTACAGAACCGCCGTCACCAACATCCTCATCAGACTCTGTATTTTCTTTATACTCTTCATCTGGTCCAAGCTGTTGTGTGAGATCATCCAACAAGTTTCTCCTGACAAATGGCTCCACAACATTGGTTCTTTCGTTATAATTGGAAGAATCTTCTTCGCTAGTAGCAGTACTCGATGAATTATCATAGTTTTCACTAGCAGCGTCTTCTCTGTTGCCTTCCACTGAATCTGTGTGGCCAAAATGTGCATGAGACACTGTATTTTCTTTACGATCATCTGCTCCAAGCTCTCTTGCAAGGCCGTCCAACAAGCTTCTCCTGACAGATGGCTTTACAGCACTGGTTCTTTCACTTTTTGATGACGGGGAAGGATCAGATTCAGTCCTAGACAAGCGGAGTCTGACTCTTTCGGACCAACCTCTTCTGTGGTTTGGCACTTGTTCGCCCACAGAAACTTGCTTATCTTTTTCTTCTTTATGTAGAACTCTCCATTTCTCTTCCCAGTAGCTATTAGGTACTGCAGCTAAAGGATTTGTCGGATGAGAATCCAGAGAAAGGTTATGACCCCTGGTCGTTGTTGACTTCCTTCTGTCGTATAAGTCAGACTGAACTGGTATGGGAGTTATGCTGTTCGCAGTTGTGGCAACAGCATGCAAGGTTTTGGCCTTTGCCAACAGCTTCACAAGCTTAACATCATCAGAAAAATTCAACAATCTCCGAAGACAAATAGTAGCATTCTCAGTGGCAAGCAATGAAGACCTCAAGTTGAGTATCATAGAAACTGCAAAAGCACAAATGAATGTTCCCCTAGGCGACTCCAATAGTGCAAAGTTGGATTCAGGATGGCAAGCAATATCAGTGCTAGGCTTCGTGTTTTCATGAACAAAGATTTCATCCCAGATTACTAGAAGATCTTCCAAAGAAAACTCACGTCCGAATAACAACCGTAGCCATCTAAGAGCAAAATATTGGGGTTCAACTTCTAATTCTATGAGGTGAGTGTGAAGAGATGAATCAACAATGGAAAGCACGTGATACAAGGCAGCAGAAGCTTCAATTACAGGAGGAGATCCGGCTGTATGCGACTTCCCAAAAGGAGAAGGAGAGAAGAACTCCGCCATTGCTATGGAGCCACCGGATCCACTCATCATAGAATCAAACATGGAATACGTGTCATGTTCGATAAATTTCTCAGACAAGACAATACCAAGTTCACCTTCTGCTCCGTAGGCATCATTTAGTAAAACCATGGTTTGAACCTCAGGATCAAGTTTGCTGACACTATTAGCTTTTACAGAAGTGTTCTCAAATCCATTACCATCTTCCCCAGATTCTGAAAATTTCTTGAAGTCAAACTTGTATGTCAAATCATTTTCATAAAATGAAAAGCAATCAAATTTATCAGCAAAGAGGTCAGCGTATGCTTTTTTAACTTCTGAGAGGTGTTCCACGTCAATGTGAAGAACATATAACAGGGGAGCCAAGAGTTCATGCATGCCTGTAATTACAATTTAAAGAGACGCATCATTACAAGGATCTAAAACATAAACTAGTATTTATTTCAGTATTCAGAACGAATAAGAAAATCTAATCATCAGAAAGAACTTGTGAAGTCTAACTTCTAAGACATTCAATTCAAGGGCATCAATCCAGGCAGACAAGTCTAGTTTTAAACTCTATTCTTCCATTTTACTTCCTGAAGGGGGAATCATATACCGTGAAGCTGAAAAAAGAGTAACTGCCCCACAAAATCACAGTGGAGATAACTTAGCCATTATATTTCAAAATCAAAGCACCACGAAAAATAACATCACCATGAAATTTCAGTTTAAGCATCATGATGTTTTCTTCCAGGGCACTGCCCCCTACTAAAAGAAAATCTTTGCCAATCCAGGAAACATGCTTTATTTTTGTAAAGGCAGCAAACCAAATTTGTCTTATTATTAACTGATGCAGACTGGAGGACCAGAGAGAGTAGATAAAATAATAATAACCTACCTTGTCTGTAGCCATATTCTGGGTGCCTAAGGCACCAAAGCAGTAAAATCCGTCTTAAAATGCCTTGGCATTCACTCGTCTGAAAATAGCTGCCTCTTTCAGGATACAAGCGTGTTAAATCTTGATCAACCATTCTCTCCAGTTCAGCATTTCTGAAGAATCGACCCCACATGCTATCTGAGAGCAAAACCTTAGTGAGAAATAACTTTAAAATGTTGAAACTACTGAGCAAATTAAACAATCACAAAGTGAGCTGTTAGACAGGGGTTTAAACAAGAAGTTGCCAACAAATTGAGTAAAAGAAATAAATGAAAGCCTAAATTTGGACAGTATTTCACTGAGTATAAAAACAAAGAAAAGTGGCATCCTTCCCGCAGCCCACCCAAATTCCACAATATATAATATGAAATAGAAATAATGTAAATACATGAAAATCCTACCTGGGTTTTGGGACAGCGGATTGTCCATGACATGATCCGGGGAGCCACTTCCATCTTTTGGCACATGTGGATCAACTAGAAGCTGTCTCCTTAACGCAGCATACCTGCATCAGATTACGAATCGGATTAAAGGTTACATCAAAGACTGGTGGCAAGAAGAAGGCCCCAACACCATTTCGGAGTAGTGCCGTTTCACTTCCAGTTTTCATCTGGAAAGTTATAAGGGAGATGATTCCACATCTTTATATATTTTCAAGTTCAAATCAAATTAACGACTAGAATAATTGTCAGAAAATACATCCATGTGATGCAAGATTGATCTTTCTTTCTAGAACCCTATACTTGATGAACTCAATGGAATTGAAATGCATCGCTCAATAAAAATCAGAAAACAAACATTAAAATTGGTGACAATAAATCCAATCTCTTAACTTGAAAACGACCGACAATCATCTACGACCGCCCAAAAAGAGTAACAAGCGACATGATCTCTTCAATGATTTCTCAAAAGCACGCACATACAAAATTGTCAAACCTAAATCGAAAATATCTACGTATTAAGAAAAATCCTTGCAAACTGAAGAGCTATAAACATACCTTCTTCGAGAATCGGCGGTGACCCGGCGGAGGTCATCGACGGAGGCAGAAGGGTAAGATGGTAAAATCCCCAAACCTATGCGCCACCTGACGCCTCTAAGATTTCTCAAGGGGTGTGAATCATCAGAGCACGATGCAGTTTCGAGTGTAGTTATCTCTGTATCTATAGAATCCTGAGACATGTTTTTCGCTATCTTCTTCAACCAGTTGTCTTTCTCTTTTTCCCAGTCAATTCAGTTCAAACGATCTCAGAAGACACAAAGCTCAGATTCTTGAGGGACGGAACAAAGTCGGAAAGTTCAATCTTTCGGCTTGGAAACTGAGAATTTGAGGTAAAGGTTGCTAGAAGTTGTGAAAAAACCAATCGGCTAATGGTATTAAGATCGCCTATAGCGTCAAAGAATCGACCTTTCTGCTATAGATCTCGATAGATGGATAAATTTGCTGCTCAAGAATTGTGCAAGACGTGCAGTATATCAAGCGTAGCAGAGAAAAATATCGAAATGCGTTAGATTAGAGGCCAAGGTTTCGTGAAATGCAGAAATCTAGGGAGAGAAGATGAAGATGGAGATTACTAAAATCTGGAGAGAGGAATTTTAGACGGAAGAAAGAATTAGGTAAAAGTGGTTTTCGTACAACTGGAATAATTATAATTTTTGATATTACAAACTTACCCCACCAATTAATGTTTTATCCATTTTTCTTTTTATTATGGCATAGTTTGTAATTTGTACTACATTTTTCCACAGCATTTAATACATATTTAACATAGTATGTATCTAATAATTGTTTTTCTTCATATTTTTCATAAATAAATCTAAGTTTTAAGTCTTCGAATTATTCTCCTTAATTGGACTTCTGAACTTTTGTTTATTATAATTGAGTCCTCAAGTTTTGCATTATTAGCCAACGACAAAGGAATTTGAAAACCGATTATAGAGACAAAATAATATTTACTGTATTATTTTTCCGCATAATTCTTGTGAGAACCCACACTTAACGTGAGAACTGCGAATCAAGCATAATTCTTTTTTATGCATTATGGTTATATATTTTATGCAAAAAAAAACTGTTATTTATACTTTTATCTTCTACATAAAATATATAAAAATTATGCAAAATGTAAAATTATTTGCTTTTTATATAAATAACATAAAAATTATGTATGGTCCGTTTTTCACGTTAAAAGTAGATTTCCACATCATCCAATATATATATATATATATATATATGATAATAAATTTGTTTTTTTGTGCAAAGAAAAGGTAATGGAGGTTGGGTTGCATGCATTTGCGTCACTTCACCCTCCAACATCCCTCACATGTTGTTTTTTTCTTTTTGTGCATAATCGAAACGAAGCAATCATTCCTCAATATTAAAACAATAAACATAGTATATAGTATTAATATTCAAGAAGTATGTGTTTGCTCAGACGCTAGTGCTTTCGTTACTTTGTGGAATTACTATGCCCAAATTAACCATAAGGTAAATAATAAGTTATTTATAATCTATACGTAATATTAATATACGATGATTAATTCAATTATTGGTAGATGAGAAAAAGTGAAAAACATAGCATGTGATGTGATTGGAGGAAGAGACGGTAAATCTTGAAATATTGATCGGAGAATAATAAAGCAGCCGCCACTCAGACTTCCAAGATCGAGTAGACCACGACTCTTTCAAAACGAGAGGTAAATATAAAAGAAGCAAATATGGATATATTTGGAGCATATCCACACAGACGTGGAAATGGCGAGTCCTAATTATCTTTCTCACATAATTCTCTCTCTACATAATTCTCTCTCTTCTCTCTCTCATTAGTGAGCCCATACCAATTAGGAGTGAAAACAGATCGGATATTATCCGTCCGATCCGGAGCCGGATCCGATCGAAATTAAATTCGGGGAGCAAATCTAGTATCCGATTGGATATGGATTTGAATTCGGATAGCCTAAATTGAATACGAATTCGAATTCGAATTTTACATTATTCGCCCGTATCCGATCTTTCTCATATTTAATATTTCCCGGATTATGAATTCGAATATTTTCCGGATTATGAATTCGGATATTTGAATTATTTAATAATTAATTTTTTAATATAATAATAAATTAAGATTAAGAAAAGATATTAATATATATATATATATATATATATATTAAGTGCATCTATGGTTATTGTTAGGTATTTTATGTTAAATTTTGGAATTTTTTCGTATTTTCTTGATCATAAAAATTATATTATTCATAATGGATAGTATATTAACTATAATTTGCATTAAAACTTCTATTAAATATTGTATACGTTATTTTTTCATGTGTTGCAATCACAAATAGATGACTATTTATGAATCATATTATCCGATTATTGTTATTCGAATTCGATCCGAATTCGTCATATATTATCCCTATATTCGTATCCCGAATATTCCGAATCCGTATTTGTATCCGGCCTTCTCGTATTCGACTTCGAATTCGAAAAAAAATATGGGATAAAATATGGGAAGAACACTATCCGTCTGTATTCGACCCGTTTTCACCCCTAATACCAATCGACTATGATCATGTATCTCATATTAATTAATTAATATGTTACCAAATTAGACCCCGTTCAATAATTATGTTAAGGCATCCTAAGGGGAGGGGTTGGGTCACTATTCCTTGAGGGGGAAAAACACGCCAAGTAATAATACTAACAAATTCCAGCCTGTCGTGTTGACCAAAACACAGGGTAATTTGCATTGCATATTTATTTTCTCTCATCACAATTGTGACCATTTTCGTGTTTTCATATTGAACCGATTAACAAATAAGAGAACGCCACCTATCTTTGATTTCAGAGTCTGATGATGACCTAACAAACCACTATATTAATGAAATTACAATATCACATGATTTTAATGTAAAATAGAATTCATTATGGCCTCATGTATTTGGACTCTTGCTGCACCATCTTTTTCACATTTACCTCTACCCAAAAGTAGGGGTGTTCGGTTCGGTATACCGTACTATTTTTCTCATACTGCATACCGTACCAATAAGGGTCGGTATGAGAAAAAGCATACCGTTACCGTACCGATCATTTCGGTATAGCAAATGTCCATACCGTTGTCATACCGCTTTTTTGGTATACCGTATCGCACTTCGGTATACCGAAAAATTAAGGTCTACCGAATATTTAATGATATACCGTAAATTTAATCTATGTTTTTTATAAAAGTCAAGAAAGTTATTAATATTATTTTCCAATAAAATTAATTAATCTATCTATTTTAATTTTTTAATATTACGGGTTAATGTTTATAAAATTGAAAATTATAATTTTTTATCCGTTTCATTATTTAATAGATAAATAATGTGACTTTATGTCAAATAAAGTTATGTCATTTAAGTGAATTTATGATATAACATTAATATTGTTTGATATGAGTGATATATTTATAACAACCTGTGTTCAAAACTTGTAACCAACATTTTTGCACTCATTTATATAAGATATATGTGGTATGAACTACGATATGAAAAATCTCATACCATTACCGTACCGAAAAAACTTCGGTACGGTATGATACCGTATCGAAAATTACGATATACAGAAAATTCGGTATCTTCGGTATTTTTTCGATACGGTATGTGCGGTATACCGATTTTTCGATATACCGTAACACCCCTACCCAAAACAACTCCCAAATTTGTATGGATTTGCTAAGATGCTCCATTTTGGTTTGATTTCTTTTTTCTTTTCACCAGATATTCAACTACTAGTATAATTTTATTTTCCACCTTAACATTATTATTATTATAATAATGTATAATTTGGTAAAGGGGTGTGCTTCTGTCCATCAATTTCCAATTATTGCACCCAACTCGTGATAGGGTGATATCTACTAAGGTAACTTTAATGGAACTTTTTGGAAAAAAATATATTAAGCAAAAAGTTAACACAATTTTTCCCAATTTTAAATTTGTCATTAGAATTAGTTAACACAATTTTTTAATATTGGAACAACTTTTTCTGCAGCAAATCAATTTTTTGTTATAAGTGGAACTCACAAAAAGATTGTGCAGAGTATATTCTTATATATAGGTGGAAGTATATTTTTATATATAAATATAATTGTGTATATATTAGTGGAATTTATAAAAAAGTTAGGTTTATAGGTAAATAATTAGAGTGAAAAATATTAAAAAGTTGATAGATTTTAAAAGATTATGTAACGAATAAAAAGTTGGATTTTTTGTTTCAACCATTGGAATTACCATAATATTGTTAGTATTGGTTTTTAATGGGTTTGTTCTATGAAAAATAAATAAAAATTTCAAAAAGGTAGTAATTCTTCCACTTACGTCCATATTAATTTTATCTAGTCGCACTCGTATGCATGCTACCAAAGTCAATCATATTGTTTATCATGCACAAATCCTTAATGATGATTGCTTACCTACCAGGGCTGCGCTTCATCAATAAAACTTGAGTTTTTTTGATTTGGTATTCAACGAACACACACCTACCTAGAAATATAATTGTATCTGCAATTTATTTATTTATTGAACTCCCACCATTTTCATTATTAATTCTTAGTCAAGGACGAGACCTCAAATTGCTCTGAGTTTTGCCATGGAAAAGTCTACTTTAAAAAATAATAGATATATAAAATCAATAAGGTTTTAAATAGATTTCATAATAGCGGAAGTCTTGAATCAAAAACATGTGCACCTACTAGTTCACGGAATTAAATAAAGACATAGCATAGTTCAAGATAAAACTAAATTAATGCGTTTAAAAAAAATATTTTAGATCCTTTCATGTGTGACTATCACCATCCGCCACTTCAAGCACCTGCCAGACCATGATCTGAAAAGGTGAAAATATAAAAGGGTGAGTAAATTGCATTTTGCAAGGCAGTTCTGAGCGGCATTTCGTCGAACTTGGCGAAATTGGGCCGACCGAATAAGACGCGTAGAAATTTGGGAAATAGAAGTTTCTGGTAATAGCTTAAAAACTTGCACTACGAAAATTTAGACCAAGGAAACAACTAGGAAGTTTCTTAGAGCTAGTAACAAGTTTCATCATCGGCACCCCCATTCCGGAGTACCAATTCAATCAAGAAAAAATGGCCGAACAAAATTCGACAAACCTGCAGCTCAGGTCTTTCCCCCACAATACTAAAAAGAAAAAGGAAAAAAAAAAAAAAAGTCAACATGGCCATTTCTTCAACTTCTCTGGTTTCAGACACACACATCGCTCTTGCACCCAGAAAAGAAGCCACCTTCACGAGCATCGCATCCGATACGGTCACGACTTGAAGCTAGACTAGAAATGGAGACGAATGAGGTCGAATGCAATGCCTTGCATCGACCAAAGAATCCCATACCGTGGCACGACTGTCACTCAAGTCAAAGCAGATGTATAGTTGGGGAAAATACGTAGTAACTTATTCAGTGTTTCAGGTAAAAACTTCCTCGCAAACAGATAACATGGGCGTTCGTTCCCATTCCACAAGCAAGGAGTGATCTTAACTTGTCTCTGAAATTCGCAAGGAAAATTAACTTCAGTTTTGATGTTTAAACAGGATGACTACAACAGAGGACAGAGCAGGGATTATACTAACCTTTTTGTCACTTGTCATGTGCACACTTTCTACAATAGACTGCAAAAAAATAGTTGCAAAGTGAGTGTTTGAATAGTTATGAGGCAACCAATTTACAATAAGATTAAGATCAACATTCTTGGGAAGGTCAAGTGTTGATCTAGTTAAGCCCCATACTTTTTCAGCATAACAATAAATGAAGATTCACTACGCCGGAGATTACGTTCACGGAAGGCATGTAAATAAACTTGATCAGATAAGATGTTCCATAAATTCATAAGCTTTGGAAAAGCATAACCATACTGTGATATTTCTCATGAGCTCCATGGTAATATCCTTTGCTCGGTAGGATTTCGGATGCCACTTCATTTCAGACCAATCAACATGTGTTACAGACCAATTGGCTATTCCAGCTGGATCAAGCATCTGAAAACCCAAGCTAAAATTATAAGTAAGATATCAAGTAGGAGGGGCAGAGAGTGATTATTAGCCATTTGTCACAATCTCACGTGGAAAAATGTGGGCAAATAGTGTTCATCCGAGTAGCAGTTGCGTCCTCCTTCCATGCCTGGCTGTACAATCAAAACAAAGGCATAAGCAATAGCACTTAAGTACAATGTCGGAGTGGGATCTCCAGAAGAAAATATGGTACTAAGGATTTGTAGCATAGTGAGATTTGTAAGTAAACTGGAATAGATAACATATGGTACTAAAGAGGAGCACAGAACATGAAAAAGAGGAGCAATTACTTGTAGAAATATATTTTTATTAAATAAACTATGATGACCTTGCAATAATCCCTGAATTTTCTGAAGTAGAGACTGTCGGCCATGATTATAAGAGCATGCTGCCGCTTCATTGTGAACCACTGCATGTTACAGTGTGAAGTAGAAAGAAGTCAAAATTGAGCAGGTACTAATACAATACTAAATCATCTGTTGCCTACTCTTAATTTCCAGCAGTTAAAAAGTAAATTGTTTACAATCATCATACACCATAAAGAACTTTGATGTCGAATTGCATATTGTAGATGCCCGATGATTAAACAAGAAATACTCTTAATATCATTAGGTGCTGACAGCTCCTATGGCCAACCCTTTCAGATTTGAGAAAAATTTCAAATCTGCAATTTTCTGTATTCAAATGACTATTTTTAAAATAGGAGACACACCTGAGACCCCTTTCGAAAGTCATTCATCTCTACTTCAGGTAACATGTATCTGATATACCGGCCACTTCCATGAGGACCAGGATCCTCAAAGCTGCATAAATTGTATCATAATATCTTAATATCTATTCATAGGCAAAAGTCACATTTAGTGTAATTTCAAGTTGAACAAAAATATGCATTGATGATATTTTGAGGGGATAGGCTGAAAATAAGCGAAGGATGAAAAGGACAAACTTACCAATCTATAAAGCTAACATTTGTGTACATGAGATAGTTGTACACAAAATCAAAACTACGAAGTGGTATGCAGCTGCATTTATCGAAGCGCTTGATTAGTATCTGAGTATTTGCATGAGATCACACAAAAAAAAGGAAATCTGAAGAAAATTACTAGAAACAACATCCCATAGCAACCTGTCAGAAAGCAGTACAAACTGCTGGTTGTCTGGATCTTTGAGTGCATTGGCTAGAAGCCGTCTTTCAGCATCAACCATTGAGATTTTTCCCCACTCTACCTGAAATAGTGACACTATCACGATTAAACTTAATGGATTTCTTAGTCCACCAGTATCCGGTAGTAGCAGGTTTTTATAATATCGACCTGGACAAACAAGTTATAACAATGATAAAAATAATGTACTACTACTTATGAAAGAAAAGTCTGGGTCTGGGATACACTTAAAGTCAGATATGCTGACTGCTTAAGCAAACAAAGAACTTCAACAATCATGTCATAGAAAAAAGAAACAATTTGGTATACAAAAGAAAGCAATCAACATAAAGTTGTGAGTGGTATCAATAATGGTCCGGTTGGATATGTTGGCCACTTAGCTTGTATTCCACTTTCCAGTGCATATTTTGGCTAAGATCTCAATATGAGAAATTAGGTTTCTATAGTATATATCAATATATAGATCTAAAGATATTCTGATATAGTATGCATAACTTTAATCTCAAGAAGAGCAGTGGATGAAGCTCAAAGTCTACAATATACAAAAAAAGTATATCTATTGCACGTTACAGGTTACAGCCGATACAAGCACTTCAGACACTTATCCTACTCAAGTGCTCAAAGTTAAGATAACCACTTAGAAAACCAAGTACCAAAAGAACCAAACATGTAACATTCAATACAATATAGCACAAGCAATAGTGTTATTGGTCAATCCAATAATCCAATTACATCGAACCAGATGGGTGAAAAAATAGAGAACAAACCTTGTCACTACGAATTTCTCTATTGATAAAATAACGGCTAAAATGAACAGGTTTATCCTTGGATGCATGCACGTACACAGAAAATCTATCTTCATTGCCCTGCCATGGAACAGGAAAGTTATGAGAAAAAAGATTCACCAAACTAAATAACAAAAAAATGTCAAACTATTCGAAGCACTAAGTGTACATGGACTATAATTATGTAAACACGAGTCTTCATTTAGAACTTTCACTTCAAAGGAGCTTTGCCATCATACTCTAGTGGCTCAAATGGGCTAGATGGTGGTTATCTTAGCTTCCTTTACAATATTCTTGACCTTGACCTGTGTAAATGCCTTTCCTTTCAATGTATATGTTCTTATATCTCATAACTAACTACATTTTTTCTATAGATAAATCACAAAAAATATGCTACTAATCTGTTGAGTTTAGCCAACCAGCATCCTTTCAAACTAGAGAGACCAGTCCCACTGAAGCTTCTGTTTAACAAATGAACCAAAACTAGGATTGGACAACCATGTCTATAAATTCAACAAGAAACTTCATCCTTCAAATATCTATAAAGAAAGCCTTAATTTCCTTGAAAACATGGTGCTAATCCTGAAAAACTATAGTACAGAGAAGTTGAATTACCTGGAAGAACTTATCCCATAACTTCTCAAATGGTAAAGCACCAGGCGTCAAAAATAAAAAGGCAATTTTGGGATTCATTATTGTTTCAGGCGGGTTATTAAGAATTTCTTGTATGACAACTCGAGAAGCAAATTCATCATCTGTTAGTCCTCTGTCAACTGCAGGAGGAAGCCAACTTTGCAATGCCTCACAACCACGGTATGAGAATACATAACATGCTGCAAAACTCTGAGGAGGATAAACATATGCACAGATCAAGAAGAAGCTGACTAATGAAATCAATACAATAATCCACGTTGGCTTCTTTAATTGGCTGCGCTGACGACTTTTAGGCAGCATTGGTGTTTCTTTTGTGCCCATACGCCAGCCCTGAGTTGATTTCATCTAGAAACAATGCATTGCGGGTCAATTATAAAGAAATACTCGATCTTGTTCCACAGCTCGCCTCAAATCCAAAATGCACCAATTTAACACAACACAACCGTATAACAAAGGTCAACCTGCACAAGGGACATTAATTCAAACCGCTAAGATCGAAAGGCGATAAATCTTACGATCGTGTGAGTTCTGATTTGGTGTATTAAGCAAAATTACGAATTGGATGGTCACGTTGCAAAATATCAAACAGGGATCACATAGATCAAACGAGCGATGCAAATAACATTATAGCACTAATACAGAAACATAGCATTTGCAGATTCAAATTCCCCATTCCGCCCTCAATCAGTAACTAGAAACCAAAAAACGGATTGCGGACTACAAATCCAAGAGGCGACGCCGAATCCGAATCCATAACTTTTGGAACCTCAGAGAATTCACAACTCAAAGCCAACACAATAACAAAAGATGAAGCTGCCGGCAGGAAAAACACTTGATGATAACACAACTCATGCAGTCGCAAATGAATGGTCAAATTACCTGATGAAGAAGGAGAAGAGATGGGAATAATTCAATCGTGGAGCACGAGGATCTGTGTTGTATGTACATCTGCATTTATATAATTATAGTATGTGTATGAGAGATCTAGGGCACATCGAACTACTATTGAACCAATCACGGAGAGAGAAGATAGGATTACCCGACTAATCTATAATATAATTTGGTTTAATAGATATAATTGATGTGTACATGGGTTCGGATTGGGAGCTCTGGTGCGTGGATGTAGTAGTGTTGGCTTCTGCATTGAGAGAGAGAGAGAGAGAGAGAGAGAGGAGACGGGGGAAACATCCATCCAAGCATAACAGACATTTGAGCCGGCGAAGGGCGTGGTGAGCACGCGCAGGGACCGCGTGCGGGCGGAAATCCTATTATACAACTTGGCCTGACAATGTGGGTTGTCAGTTGTGACTACACTCACAACGTCATTTCTTTTTGGAAGGGAAGGTTCGTTTCACTCCCAATTTCCTGCACTTAAAATATAATTAATAGTTGCTGATAATGATTAAGGATCCTAATAATTGAATGCTGAATATTAATTTTACTAATTGGTCGGAATTCAAAAGTATCAAGGGGCTAGAAGTATGAAATCTCCGCATTCTAAAATTAAGTGGCCTCAATTAGTAGTATTATTATTTTTAGATAGGAAATCCGAAGTTGCTATTCGGAAAAGATATTATTTCTTCTCTATAATACTATTTTTAGGTAAAACTTATTTAATGAATAGTAATGATAAAATAAATCCAAAATTAATCATGGTATATTTACTTATATACCCTCTAAAAATCAAAACTCATCTCATTCTAGCCCCGCTACGACCGTCTGCTGCTGGACGACGGCGACGAGATAGCTGGCGGCGGTCAGCAGCGCCGCCACCATGTTGATCTCACACATGTGTATGGGATTCCCCAAAATTTGCTGAAGAATGGAGTTTTTCCGCGTGCAGGTATACATCCCTGGGATTGGAATAGGCCCGGACCCAGTCGAAACCCTAAATTCGTTAATTCTTATCAATCGGTTTGGATTTATTTTTAATTGTTGATGGATAAGATTCAATTCATTTTTCAGTAATATAAGTACTCTATTCGTCCCGTTCCATGTGACAAACTTTCTATTTCGGGTGTACCGTCTCAAGTGACATACTTTCAATATGGAAATAACTTCTTAAGAAAATCATAAATTTTTTCTTACTTTATCAATTATCTCTTATACTTTATCATTTCTTTTTCTTATTTTAATCATTTATCTCTCTTATTTTATTATTTCTCTTTCATACTTTATCAATTACTCTCTAACAATCTCACCCATCTTCTCTCTCTTACTTTATCATCTACTCATCTCTCATACCTTATCATCCACTTTCTTAATTCTCGTGCCGAAAAGAAGTGTGTCACATGAAGCGGGACGGAGGGAGTATTAATTTGGAGTGTATACCAAAAATAGAGCGGGTTTGAAATAGTGAAGTTTTAATTTGGATAATTTGATGAGGAAGAATCCCAGTATGGTCGGCAAGCAGCACATGACATGCTGTCCGAATCCAGACGGCAAAGCCCAAAACAGTGGGACTATTAATCTCCGATTTAGCAGTATTCTCGCAATCTTGGGGCGGGAACAAATTGCTTTCTTCCCTTGTTTAGTATCCCTCTGTCTCACTCATTTTGTCTTTAAATCCGGTACAAAATTTAAGAAAATGAGTATAATATTTTTAAGTGGGAATACCCACTGTTAGCCAAAACGAAAAAAAAAATACAAATGTAGCTTGAAACTTAAACAAAACACAAAAATAGTCATTTTGTCTATATCCGACGGAGGGTCGATGGGGGAGTCCATCGGCCTTTCATCGGCCGTGAGAAAAAAATTCGAACACCCCCCTCCCCGAGGGCCGATGGAGGGCCTAAGGGAGGGCCGATGGACTTCCCCCTTGGAGGGCCTAAGGAGAGCCTAATGAAGGGCCTAAAGGGGGGTGTTCGAATTTTTTTCTGAGTTGAGGGCCGATGCTCTGCTTGCTTAACACTGATGGCCCTCCTTAAACAATTTTTTTTTCTTTCTTCACTTGAGGGCCGATGGCCCTCCTTCATATATATATATTTTTTTTTCCTTTCTTCACTTGAGGGCCGATGCCCTCCTTCATATTTTTTTTCTTTCTTCACTTGAGGGCCGATGGCCCTCCTTCATTTATTTGTTTTTGTTTTTTTTCTTTCTTCAGTTGAGGGCCGATGGCCCTCCTTAAATTTTTTTTTTTTTTTAAATATGTTGAGAGCCGATAGAGGGCCGATGGGGGCATCGGCCCTCCATCGGCCCCCCATCGGCTCAGCACCGTATAAGGACAAAATGATTATATTTGTATTTTGTTTTAGTCGAAGGCTATAATTGTTTTTCGATTTCTACTATTTGGCTATTGTTGCCAAAGCCTCTATTCTTAATTAGTGTGGCCCATAATCTTATTTTCTTTTTTTTAATAATTTCCTAAAACTAATCTTAACTTAGCTTGTGGAAATACAACAATTTTTGTTGAACAGTTTATTAAAGCAATTTTTCTGGAAAAGTACTTTTACAATTTTCACTTAATTCTCAACCATGAAAATCAGATTAATGCAGATCCGTTCTTTCCTATTTTCACTTAGTTCATCAATTTTGTTCTTCCCTCTCATTTCAGAATCAGATACAAAAAATTAAAAACAAAATTGTAGAGAAAATGGCAAAATTAAAATATGACCACATCAAAAATTCAATTTAAACAAATTCAAAGCAAATTAGCCCTAACCAAATTCAGCAGTTCAATTTCCACATATCATTGAGGGGGTGTTTGGAGTAGCTGAAGCTTATTGATAAGTGCTGAAATCAGCTTATTTGAAAATCAGTTAGTATTTGAAAATAAATGCTGAAAGCTTCTGAAAGTGGGGAAAATAATATTTGGGAATACTGCTGATAGAAGTAGTTTATTGTTACTTTTTAATAAAAATGTCTGTTTTACCCTTAGTATTACTAATTATTATTTATAATAAATAATAAAAATCAGAAATAATTGTTATTCAATATTTATTTTTTCTTACAATTTCAATCTAATACTATAAAATACTAAATTAATCTAAATATTATATATATTATAAAATTGTATCATAATAAATATAGTATACAATTATATGTTAAATACTACTCCCTCCGTCCCATTGGGACTGGGCACGGTAATTAAGATAGTGGAGGTAAAGGTGTAAAGTTGTGGTATAAAAGTATAAAGGGTGAGGTCTACTTGCTTAGATTGATTGTGGTCTACTCATTTATTTTCTTATTTGGTATGGAAAATAAATAATGGGACAACAAAAAAAAGCAAGTGGAACATTAATAATGGGACGGGAGGAGTATTTATTTGTATAAATTCATCATACAAACAAAATACATAAAAATTCCTCCATAAATTTTATATCTAGCCTAATAAATTATATTGGTGTGAACAATAAATGTGGAATTAGATAAAATTCCTCCATAAATTTTATATCTAGACTAATAAATTATATTGGTGTGAACAATAAATGTGGAATTAGATAAAATTATTAAGTATAGTTCTGAAATTAGATAAAATTATTAAAAATAATTTGATCCGAAAAAAGCATAAGCTATAAGTTGAAAGTTATAAGTTGGGTGGAGCAGCCTGTTTCTCTATTTTGGATTCAATTTTAGAAAATTTCACCTTTATGCTTCAGTCCCGAACACCCCACACCCACTGAATCGCCACTCCTAAATGAACAATTCCTCTCTAAATCAGTCAATATATTTCTCTAAAAAATCATCTAGAGGCAGCGATTTCATAGAAGAAAAGTCGCGACGCCGCCGCCATCGAACTCAAAGCTCGCGCTTTCGGAGACAAACGAATTGATCGGAGGGGAGATGTTCGTTTGGGAGGGAGGCGACCATTAGCAGAACAACGCTTCATCAAAGATCTTGCATTTTTCAGAAAGGGCGGCGGAGGTTTTTTCGCAATGAGAGAGAGGGAGTAATTTTCGCTTAGATGGGTTTCATCGACCCTCTCAGAGTCGTAGTCCATCGTCTTGGAGCTATAGGAGGAATAAAGGAAATCGTGGGGGAGGAGGCGGCCATTAACGGCGCTTTTGCTCATCATCACGTAAGGACTGGAGAGGCAAAACGGGATTTGAGAGTGAGGATCGGTGGATCTAGGGTTTTAGGGGAAAATTCTATCTTAGACCCGGTCCATAGCTTAAGCTATGGACCTTGTGGTCCAGAACGAGATACTAATGGGGAAAAAGACGAGTTGGAGATTGAGGGCGATGGAGAAGAAATAGAGGAAGAGGAATTAGAATTAAAAGCAGAGCTAGCAATGCTAGTTCTTGAGGATGGTGAGGACGCCGGCGGCGAAAACGATGAAGAAGAGGTCGAGTCGAATATGTCATCGTTTGAAGCTCTTCTAGACCAAGAAAACGCAGAGCACTATGAAGATTGCTGCCCAATTCAAGACGAGGAAGAAGACGATGAAATTAGCCTCTTCCATCATCTTTTTTCATCACCAGAATCAAACGAAGAATCACTTCAGCAGCCACCGCGGTTGTCATGTACGCTGCAGCCATCCGTTTTGTGAAGAGAAGTGACGTGTCTCATTCTGGACCACAAGGTCCATAGCTTAAGCTATGAACCGGGTCTAGGATAGAATTTTCCCTTTTTAGGGGAGTAGAAGAGCTATGGAGAAAATACTATCTCTCTTACTTGATGAGAGGCGGAAATGATTATGTTTGCAATTAGTGGGCTAATTAGGTTAGTTTAATTAGATTTAATTTTCCTTATTTTTTCATAAATGGAAACAAGAGGGTATAAGTAGGACAGTTCAATTAAGAAATGATGACAAAATAAATAGGATAAATGGAAACAAGATTGTATGAGCCGATTAAAAAATGATAACAAAATAAATAGGATAAATGGGAAAAAGGCAGTATGAGTGGGAGAGTTTTATTAAGAAATGATGATAAAATAAATAGGACTATATCCATATCTATCTAAATGCTTCCCCTTTTCTTCCCGCACTTTACCGCCTAACGGCCCCTTGTTTTGCCCCCTCTCTCTCATCTGTATATAAGCCTCTTCCTCTCTCTAGCACCCTTTTCAAACTCCACCCACTGTTTTCTCTTTTACTTTTCTTGAAATTCTGCCCAATTTATAAATCTTTATCCTGTTCCTGTCCCCGATCCGTTATTTTTCTGTACCTTGAGAAAATATCTCCCCCTTTAACTTGTGGATGTTTATCAAGATTGATAGATGAAAATGGAAGCGGCGGGTTGTGTGGAGCATATCCGGAGATCGGTTGGAGTGGGGTGCCATGTGGATAAGGTGATAAAGAAGAGGAGATGCCGGAAGAGGGTTAGGATTCAATTGCGGCGGCCGGAGAATTTGCCGGTGGTTTCTGGGACTCTGCAGCAGCTCTTTGATTCTTGCAGACGAGTCTTTAAGGGCCCCGGGACTGTTCCTTCTGCTAGCGATGTGCAACATATGTGTCGTGTTCTTGGTAAGCAATGATCATATTATCGAATCTTGATTTCTACTTCTGGAACTGTTATAAGGGCTTGAAATTGGAGTTTATTATCTTAATATTGCTGATGCTGGGTCCTATTTTCTCCACCAAGATTACATTTTTTTTAGTCTTAAAGTTTGATCAAGTGGTTGAGTTGCAAAGAATTCAAATGAATTGAAACTTCTTGTCTAGGGATTAGTCCGTAGAGGATGAATAGATTATGATCCTGACTGATTCTAACAGAGTTAGTAGTATAAATCCTACTCATAGATCAAAATCCTTTCTAATTGATTATTACAAGATTGGTTCACTACATCCTTACTCTGTGTGAGTGCAAGATCGAAACATGAATTAGTGTTTCTTAGTTCTTACCATAATGCTAACCCTATGATATCATGTTTCAGATGGTATGAATCCTGAAGATGTAGGGCTTAGCAAGGATCTACAGTTCTTTAAACCAAAAGGAGAGATTGAAGGGACTCCACGTGTAACCTCAGCAACCATCTACAAATGTGACAATTTTGAGGTACAAATACCTTTATATATAAGAATTCTTTCATCATACTGCTGATGAAATAGTTTTGGACTACAAACATTGTGCTTATCATGGTGATTTGGTGCAGCTATGCATATTCTTCCTCCCTGCAAGTGCTGTGATACCGCTTCACAACCACCCAGAAATGACTGTTTTCAACAAGCTCCTCTTGGGGAGCATGCATATAAAAGCCTACGATTTGGTTGATCCCCTCAATGCTGAACACGTAGATATGAATGGAAGCACGGTCCGATTAGCGAAGCTAAAAGCCAACAGAACATTCACAGCCCCATGCGACACTTCTGTGTTGTATCCAACTTCAGGAGGCAACATCCATGAGTTCACAGCAATAACGCCGTGCGCCGTGCTCGACGTGATCGGGCCTCCCTATTCCAAAGATGATGGCCGTGATTGTACACATTACCGAGAAGCTCTGCTAGGTAGGAATAATATACACTTATCATCTTTCATTCATGCTGTTCTTTACTGACTCCCGTTTGTTGTGGTTTAGACGAGGAAGAAACGAGAAAGGCTAATGGTGGCGGGTATGGATGGCTGGAGGAAATTGAGATCCCCGAGGAGTCGGAGATGGACGCCATCGAGTACATGGGTCCACAAATTCACAATCCTACACTTAGCTAAAATCAATCAGACCCCTTGAGTTTATTTATGTAATTATCTTCACTTGCTGCTGCCCTTTCCGACTACGTGGTTACTTCCTCCAGAATGATTTTTTTTTTTTTGTAGATCGATGAAAAAGTCATAATTATCATAGCCTCTGTCCTAACTCCTAACATGCCTTCATATCAATGATAAAATGATTGCAAGATTTTTTGTAAAATAATTCAATAATCAAGCTCAATTAATACCCTCTTTTCCAGGGTACGTTTATACTCTTTCGAGTATAAGATACCAATAGGGAATAGCTGCATATATTTGACTTACAATGGTAGATAAGGCAATTAGATGATTAATGCACCAAATTCGAGGATATAAAGGCAGTATATATATTAACATCAATTTTTTCAAGATTTGGTTTAATAATTTGTAAATTTAGATGAGCGAATAAGCCCGTCTACTCGTTTATGTTAAAGCGGAGAAAATCTCAATCTTGATCATATAATGCTATAACATAAACATCTTCAGTTTGATTTTCTTGTTTATACTGATTTATCTAGCTAGGTTTCTCTAATCTCATTTTTTATAACTTTATATTGAAGTTGAGAAAATGATTTTGTTTTTGGTTGTGTATGTTCGCTTTTTTTTGGTCACTTAATGCGCTTTTGTAAAGTGAAGATTTTTATTCTTGTAATCTTCATTTGATCCATGAAAAAACGGCATAAATCACAGCTTCTCTGTCATGCATTTCATATCAATGATAATTGATAAATGACTAAATAACAATTTTGTGAAATGAATAACACAGTCTAATTTAATCCATAATGAAGGCACATAATACCCTTCATCCCAAGCCCATCTCGTTAAGCCAAACCACCCTATTGGGCCACGCTACATAATTCTCGTAAATAATATTTAAGAGATGCTCGTAGATAGTACTAGTACTCTTTCAAAACCTATGTTTAATCTCCATCTAATTCTCCTATTCTTCAGTGCATTATTGCACTAACTATTTACTTGTCATTACTCATTAATTATTAACAACCATCTTTATTAGAGCATCTCCAACTGCAATTTGAGTTTTGCAGTTCAAAAATCAGTCCAACCATACTGCAAAAATAAACTGCAAAACCCATTTTATCCAGTTTTTGTACAGTAATTTGGTAGGAATCCGTTTTCACTGTGCTGCCTGCATAGGACTTCTTTGTAAATAAAGGATTTTCAATTCTAGTCCCTAATTTGTTGTCATTCACATAATTTGAGCGATTTCAAGATTGCAGAATAAACCCCAAAAACCATGAAGCCAAAGAGGGAAATAGAGAAGAATTGAACAATTATATAAGCAAAATAGAGAATGAAGGAGAGAACTCATACTTTCTTCTGACTGGATCTGATGATTTCTTCAGAATTTGAGCGACTTGATTTGAAGATTTCGTAAGAAATTGGATGAAGATACACGAGGGGAAGATATTTAGAGATGACGACTAGCAATATATCTAGATATTACGAAGAAAAAAAATCTTAAAGAGAATACTGAGATGCGAAAATGAAAGAAATTAGAAAATGGAGAGACGGAGAAGACGATGAAGCCGCTGTCATTTACTTTCCCAAATTAATAAGTGTGGATAGTATTTTATTTAATTCCTTCTTCTTTTATTTATTAATTTTTTTCTTCAAAAATGGCAATGAATCAATACGTAATAGTTTCTTATTTTAATTCCTTATTTCTTATTTAATTAAATTAGTTAGTGGATATTTTTTATTCCATATTTATTTATATTTATTTAAAAATTATGTATAACATATAGTTTTTACAAAATAACATAAATTCATAAGATAATACATTTTATTAGTAGAAATTAAGAAAGACAATGAAAACAAATTCATAGTAGGAATTAAGAAAGACAAAATACAGAAGATGTAGAACGTGCATTCGCCATTCGGTGTGCTTAAGCAACGTTTTGCAATTGTAGCAGAGCCAATACGTTTTTGGAGCAAAGAAGTGATACATGATATAATGACTACATGCGTAATTTTGCATAACATGATAATTGAAGATGAACGTGATCTTAGTGCTCCGATAGAAGTTGCAATAGAGACGTCACCACTGGATGTCGAAATGGTGACAAATAAATTATCGTTGAAAGACTTTGTTGATCGTCACAACAAAATAAGAAATCATGTTGCTCATGACGAATTTAAAGGTGCGGTAATTGAACATTTGTGGAATGAATATACTAATTCCGTATCTTGAATTTATGTGTAATTTTTTAGTTTGTTTGTTTGTTTTATGTAATGTTTTTTTATTCTCGTATGGTTCATAAGACAAGTACTATTTGCCCTCATTTGGAGGTTTTTTGATGAGGCTTGAGTTTTCAAGTATGTGATCTCCAAGGGTTTTTATGATTTTCTTGTTCTTCTTTTTAATAATATAACTCTATTTTATCATTATATGATTTAATATTATTTTTTATAAAATTATGTAATTAATAATTATTTAATACACAATTTGTTTATTAATTTTATTTATTAATTATCAAGTTATCTTATATATATTAAAATTTGTATCTAGTATTTTAATTGTAGTAAAGTTGAGTGTACCAATGTGCAATTAAGAAAAATATGTAGATAGAATTGAAAGGTATTTTGTGAAAGAATATAAAGAGAATATTCTCTTGGGTTTGGGTTTGGGTTTGATGTTTGAAGATAAATTACTGTTTGATGTGACAAAAACTGGAAAATGAGAATTGATTTTAGGTTTATTGTTGGAAATGCTCTTAATAAATATTCTCTTTCATAACCTATAAATGTCTGCACAAATATTTATTAATCAAAACAAAATCAAGGACAATATAATCTATTATTCCATGTGAAAACAAGGCATCTAATTTAATAAACATCTCCCATTTATAGATTATATACTACTCCACTACTATTTTAATTCAAAAAAGTAAGCTTATGTGACGGGAATCTCTTTTTTTCCCCTTCCTAAACGTACATAAATAAATATAGGAACATAAATAAATATAGGAAAAGAAAAGGTAGAAAAAGTGAAAAAGCGCCAAAGGCAAACTGACGAGCAACGAAGAAGGCCAGACGCCAAAATGCTGACCTGGCAGGGACCGAAAACGAAATCTGACTGCGTCATTAAAAATAGGGATGTAACGGTTTACTTCGATTTCTTATGCATTTTAGGAACCGAACTAAACACATAAAAATGGTTCGGTTCGGTTGGATATGTTTTTAAATATCGGAATCGAACCGAACCGAACTGAACCGCTTATAAATGGTTTGGTTTGGTTCGGTTTACCGGTTCACCTTTTTATTTTTATTTTTTAAATTCTAAATAATGCAAGAATAATAGTTTATAAGATGTCACTCGTTCCAAACTCATAAGTATAGAGTTGTTACTCATTTCTCTTCCTTTGTATAGATTAGAATTAATATTAACTTAAATTTAATATATAAATCCAATACATTCTCATATAATAAAGACAAATATTAAATAAAAAAAAAAAATAAGATATTGATTCGATTCGGTTCGAATTGTTCAAAAATTCTTGAAACCGCGAACCGAACCGAATGTAAACGGTTCCTAAAAAAATAAATCAAACCACATTTTTCGGTTTGGTTTGATTCGATTTGATCGATTTCTTGGTTCGGAGCGGAACCACTTACACCCCTAATTAAAAGCCACTAAATTCAAAGTATTCCCTCAAACTATTTGTATTGCATCGTACAATTAAGTTCAAGACAGCCGTTTAGATTTCCGTTCTGCGGCTGTGGAAATCCTAACTAATTTCCAAAACTCCACCGTTAAATCTGATACACAATTAATACCGAAGAGAAGGTTCATGTAGCCGATGACGAACAAAGCACAGCACTAGCACTGAATAAAAGGCTTCTCTTCTAATCTGAAAGAAGAATCTTTCTTTTTTTTTTCTTTGGGTGGTCTCTGCTTTCCCTTTCTTTTTTGTGGTTCAGTCCATGAAATGGAGCTCCGAAAGCACTGATGCAGCAGAGGAATAAAGCTCATAAAGGAAAGTTGTCGGTTTGCAAAAGTGATCAGTGAGGTGTTGGTTGGCAGAGATTGATGAGATTGAAAACCCATGTTTTGTTCTATGCATGGTGAACTCACTTTATCCTTAACAACTCGTGAGTTGTGACTCGCTCCTCCACTCAGAAATAACATAAGGGCCCTTATTATAAGTGACCCAAGCTAATCCCCTTTCTTTTGCAGGAAAGAAAGCAGCAGCATTCATCTAATCTCTATGGTTAATGAAGTGAAATGAGGGATGTGTTTGAATTTTAGGGTTGCTTAATTTGAAGGCCAGTAGTTGGGTAGTTCAGTATCACCTGATTTTTGGTTGCTTCATTTGTGGGTTTTAATTAATTGCATTGATTAATGATGGGAAATTTGTGTTATCAAGAAACTTGATTCTTTTGCTAAGAAAGGTGTGTGTAGTTGATTCATTCAGCATACTTCCAAACTAGTGTCTTCATTCTAGATTGCTTTCTTATCTAGTTGTCTAAGATGGTTGTTCCTCTTTTTGTAGAGATGATGGCAATTCGGTTATGCAGAGCACTCCCCTTTCTTCTTGTCATGTTGATCTCAGTTTCTTGTAGAGTCCATCTCGAAAAATCAAATGTACAAACTCTCTTGAGAATCAAAGAGCTTCTAAATTCTCCACCTTCTCTGAGTAGATGGAACAGTGCCACATATTTCTGTAATGGTGAACCAGCTGTTGTTTGCTATGACAAAAACATAACTCAGCTGCACATTGTGGGAGAGTTGGGGGCTCCAATACTGCCAGCAAATTTCTCCATTGAATCCTTTGTTGCCACTCTTGTGAAGCTTCCAAGTTTGAAGGTCCTCACATTGGTTTCTCTAGGCTTATGGGGGCCTCTTCCTAGCAAGTTTATGCACCTATCCTCTTTAGAAATACTCAACTTAACTTCAAATTTCTTTCAAGGCCATGTACCAAGAACCATATCGTTGCTCGAGAATCTTCAGACTCTCATACTTGACAGTAATAACTTCACTGGAAGACTTCCAGATAGCCTTGGTTCACTTTCATCTTTGGCTGTTTTGAATGTGAGAAACAATTCTTTTTATGGATCTTTGCCTCATTCATTGGGAGATTTGGAAAGCCTTAGAGTTCTTGTACTGTCTGATAATAACTTCTCAGGTGATGTGCCTGATTTTAGCAGTTTGACTAACCTTCAATTTCTCAGCTTAGAAAACAATGCTCTTGGGCCTCAGTTTCCAGCACTAGGTAAAAAAGTAGAAAGCATTGTGCTGAGAAACAATAAATTCACCTTTGGGATACCGGAGAGAGTTCAGTCCTATTATCAGCTGAAGTTCTTTGATATTTCCTCCAACAGATTCGTGGGGCCGTTTCCGGTATCTATGTTATCTCTGCCTTCAATTGCTTACCTGGATATTGCAGATAACAAACTGACAGGAATGCTTTCTGAAGGCCTTTCTTGCAATGATGATCTTTACTATGTAAACTTCACTTCCAATCTGTTGACCGGGAAACTGCCCCTGTGTCTACTGTCTGATTCTAGTAAAAGGGTTGTTTTGTATGGTGAGAACTGTTTGGTGACCGGAGATGGAAACCAACAGCCGATTTCCTTCTGTAAGAATGAGGCTCTAGCTGTGGGAATACTACCTCATTCTCATAAGCAAAAGCAAGCTTCCAAAGTGATTCTTGCTTTAAGCATATGCGGTGGAGTAACTGTGGGAGTAGTTTTAGTCATGGCTTCCTACTTCGTAGTCAAGAATTTTCTTGCCAAAAGGGCAGCACAGAAATCTCTTCCTAGATCCATGGAAGACAATGCAGCAACAGGCTACACCTCAAAGATTCTTAAAGATGCAAGTAAGTATCTAATTTTTTTCTCTATGCAGAGGCAAATTTGACTGTTCAAATCTGATCTTGCTGATGTGATAGGATACATAACTCAAGCGATGAAGATAGGTGCACTCGGGCTTCCATCTTATAGGACGTTTTCACTGGAAGAGCTCGAGGAGGCAACAAATAATTTTCATACATCAACTTTAATGGGAGAAGGTTCTCATGGTCAGGTATTTGCATCTGCTCTTTTATGCTATAGTGGTAAACATTCAAGAATCTTGGCATTGTTGGTGATTGAGAAGTGTTGATGAATCTTGATTCTACCTGAACTCAGCTGTACAGAGGTCAACTGAGGGATGGATCCTATGTTGCAATTAGATGCCTTAAACTGAAAAGGAATCGAAAAACACAGAACTTAATGCCTCACATTGAGTTGATCTCAAAACTCAGGCATCACAATTTGGTGAGTGCTATTGGACACTGCTTTGAGTACTACTTGGATGATTCTAGTGTGAGCAGAGTCTTTCTGGTGTTTGTGTACGTGCCAAACGGGACTCTCAGAAGCTGGACATCTGGTAATGAAACAGACAAACAGACGACTAAGCTTGTTACATCTCATGCATATATCGTGTGACAAATGAAGGTTAATATGTTCTTATATTTGGCAGAGAGGCGTAGACAGAAGCTTACTTGGGCTCAACGCATAGCCGCTGCGACAGGAATAGCAAAGGGAATACAGTTCCTGCATACAGGAATTGTGCCTGGTCTTTTTTCCAACAACATCAAAATAAAGGATGTTTTATTAGATCAGAACTTTGTTGCCAAAATTAGCAGCTACAACTTGCCTTCGCTATCGGCGGACAATATGGAGAAGGTATACAAGAATTTGTCATATTTGTGATGTTATATGATTCTTGTACCAAATGACACTAAAATGTGCTTAACTTGACAGGATCGAATCCAAATCTTTTCCGGTGGATCAAAGGAGCTTAAGAGAGCAAGGTTAGCAACTCTATAGATAAAAACTATGAATCAAAAGCTTCTCCTTGATGCAAACTTGAAGACTTTCAATTTGTTTATCGGCAGAGCAAAGCATCAAGATAAGTTGGATATTTACGACTTTGGAGTAATTTTACTAGAACTCATCACCGGAAGGCCTATAGTTAGCAGGGACGAGGAGGATGCAGTAAACGAACAGGTAAACAGTATACAGATGAAAAAAATTGACAACACTTTCTTATTGATGTTATTATGCAGTTGGGTGCGAGTATAGCAAATGATGATGCATCAAGAAAGAGTGTAGTGGATGCAGCAGTTAGAAACACGTGCTCAGGTGAATCAGTGAGGACGATGATAGAAGTGTGCTGCAGATGCTTGGTCAAGGAGCCAGCAGAGAGGCCTTCGATCGAAGATGTGGTATGGAATTTGCAGTTTGCTGCTCAAGTTCAGGATGCATCAAAGAGCAGTGATGGCTCTCCCATTTCTCCTCTGCAAGCTTCACGCGTAAAACCGGCCATCAAGAGATGATAACGGGTACTCTGCTTCTCATTGGTTTGCACAAAGCCATAAAAAGATCATTCCATAATTCTGTTTCTTGTGTTGTAATATAGGAAAAAATTATTACACGGCTTGCACCGCCAGAAGCATGCTTGTAGATGTAGGGTCCGGTTTGAGATTCGAACAAGTTATATTGAAACAATCAAAAGCAGTATTTTCTCTTTCAAACCTGTCATCTATATCATAATTTGCATCAGAAATCCAAAGTATTCAGCAATGTAGCATGCGTATCTTCATTCATTGTCATTTCTTTCATTGAGTTCTAAAGCTTCCAATATCCAGCAACAAGAAAGGATTCATAGCTCGAAAAAGCAACCCCAATTCAAGAACTTAATCATTTCGAATTAAGAAATCTAAGGTAGAATCCCATCAAATTATTCATCCAACTAATGAGAACCCACACTTTCAACTAACCAATTGGTCAACAACTAAGTCAGCAAATGCCAATAACAATTGGAACATAGCCAACAAACTGCCACAGTTTCTCTCTTTTCCCTCCTAATTAAATTATACAACTCAGAATAAATTTGCATTACACGAGAGTGGCCCAAATCTGATCGTATTGCAATTTTCTACAACAAAAAGAAAAGTATCCGAAGATAATCTAATCAACGAAGATAGGCAGGGATCTTAATGCGGATAAACAACATACTCATAACGTAAGAGATGACGATGAAGGCAATCCCCGCGGACGAATAGGATACCTTCACGCTTCTCGCTCGATTCTTGTCGAGTGCAAGATCTAACAACAAGATCCCGGTTCCGCCAAGCACGAACATGAACCCGGACGAGAGTCCCTCAATGATGTACTGCCCGTTGAGCCGGCCCGGCATGAAAACGACTGGCCGGACCGCACCGGTGTGGCGGTCCTGCGTGGATCCGATGCCGGGTGGCTCCACGATGACGTCGTAGACGATCCCGGAGACGACCATAAAGTAGGTGAGGAGAATTAGAGAGTATACCGTCATGGCGGATAGGAGGCTGAACGATGGCAGCTTCAGGCGGAGGCGCGGCGGTCGGAGGAATGAGAACGGAAGGACACGAATGAGGTGGAAGATCAGGTCGATGGAGCCCGATGACGGATCGGGCTGGGCACCGGCGGAGCTGGCGATCGACATTGTTTCGGGGTGGATGCTTGGGATAGGTTATTTAAATGAGCTTATAGCTGAAAGTTGTCTCGAAAAATGAAATGAGTGTTTGGGAAATGTAGCTGCTAGAGCCAGCTTCTCTTTTTTTTTTTGTTGACGAGGAACCCGCAGCCGCTACCTTTGGTGCGCACAGGGTAAATCTCGCTCCTGTGCAATAGCCTGCAAACCACACAAAAGAGTTAAACCACAGGGTAAACCTCGCTCATGTGCAATAGCCTGCAAACCACACAGAAGAGTTAAACCACCCTTAATGTGACAGGATGACAGACTCACACATAGCGTGTCCAGTGGGAATTGAACCTATGACCTATCGGTCCCGGACCACCCACCTTCACCGCTATGCCATCCCAAGGGGACAACTAGAGCCGGCTTCTCTATTTCCCCTCCAAATAAGCTGACTTTTGTAAGCTGCTATCAGCCAGCTTATTTCAACAGCTTATCACTAATACTCTCTCCGTCCTATAGAAAGTGTTTACTTTTTATGGGACAAAGAATTTTAGGAGAGTTATTTTAGTTGGTAAATACGTGGGACCCATACAATTAATAAATTATTTAAAATTGGTTTGTGTGGTAGAGAGATGAGACTCATGCAATTAATTAATTGTATTGAATTGATTTGAGTTGGTAAATGTGTAGGGTCCATTTCCTTTTTAAGAAAGGAGACACTTTCTATGGGACACCTCGAAAAGGAAAGAGAGACACTTTCTATATGACAGAGGGAGTATTACTTATTAAGATAAATTTATCTTTAATAAAATTAATTAATTCTAAAATTACTCATAGTCCAAAAATTAAAATAATAATCTTTATATTTATCTTGTTCAAATATTTTAAATTTAATAAACATTTATAGATTATATTATATATATAATTTCTTGATTACTCTCAAATGTTTAATATTCTATATTGTAATCAATAGACTAATATATAATAATAGATAAATATTATACTATTTTATGATAGTTATAATAATAAGTTATAATAATATTTTTATGAATTTTTTCAGATAATTTTTTTATTTAATAATATTAAAAATATAATATATTTTTATTTAAAAAGTGAAATAAGCTACTGACATTCTAATTTTCCAAACATTTTATTCACTTTCAGCAGTTTTCATCACTTATTTTCCAAACACTTCCAAATTATTAAATAAGCTACTTTCAGCAGCTTTCAGCAACTTTTAGCAACTTTCAGCACTTATAAATAAGCTTCAGCTACTTCAAACACCCTTAGCTTTCAGTAAAGGGATTTTAAGTTTTTAACTTTCGCTCTCTTTACTTCTATTTTGGGACCTCTCTGTGATTTTTTTTTCATAGTAATTGTTTTCGTGTTATTATTCGGAATTTGTCAAAATTGATAATTTATGAATTAAATATAAATAAATAATAACCATTTACAAGTGTAATAATTACTTTACTAGTAAACAAACGACGAAATACAATGTTGAATGTTCTTTTAGTGAGAAGTTACGAAACTACATTGTTTCTCGGACTAAAATATCATGCTTTTCCAATTTCTTCACGAAATGAAAACAACTTAACATGTTTATTAAGTCCCATAAATTCCGATCGAGCCCATCATGATCGAGTCACGATCTACAAAGCTCTGGGTACAACATATGATGATTGAGTCACCATATTATAAGAATATTGATATGTGTTAAATGTGATTTAATTTTTTTAATAAAAAAACGTCACATATTAATAATTTCATGGTGTAATACGCACAAGATTATAAAAATGTATTACGGTACATCCAAACCCCTTTGGTCACGATAAAATCCATATCAATTTATTTCCAATCAGAAAGTCGTAATAAAAGCACTAAAAATAGTCGAGTAAGCTAAGTCAACATCAAATATTGGACACATTTGTAAAACTGGTTTTATTGGAGAACCGAGAATTAGATGTAGGCAGTACACACCCAATGCAACACGCTGTGAAAAATCTTACTCACACATGCACATAATCAACATCTATCTTACAATGTCAATGACGATCATCATTCATCAAACACACGAACAGAAACACGAACAAATTCAAACCGAGCAGTCTTCCTTCCCAATTCATCTGGTGAAGTAGGACTTGGGAGAGAAGAGCCGCCGCGGCGAGAACATCCCCATATACCTCGGCGAAGCCAGGCCATCAATAGCACGATAGCTCGGCGTAATATACCCTTCCTCCCTAACCCCACCAACGCCGCTGAAGGTCCCACACCTCGCCAGCTTCCCGAACCACGAGTTCCTCTTGCTCGAGCTTCTCCGCGTCCCGTTGATCTTATCGCATAAATACTGCTTCACCATGTGCAGGCCTTGCTCCATCACTTCAACTGGAGGGGAGACAAGTGGATTCCCTTCCACGCTCAGCTTCTGCAGCTTCTTGAGGCAGCCGATGGACTCCGGTAGGGCGGTTATCTTGTTGTAGCTCACGTCGAGCTCGGTTAGGGACATGAGGAGGCCTATGGAGTAGGGGAGCGCGGCTAGGTATTGGAAGTTTTGGCTCACGTTCAGGATCTCGAGGTTGATGAGGTTTTCGAGGTCGTCGGGGAGGGAGCGGAGGCAGTTGAGGCGGGCGTCGAGGACTCGGAGGTTGGTTAGGTGGGAGGTGGAGTGAGGGAGGAAGACTAGCTTGTTGGAGTTGACTGAGAGCTTTCTGAGGTTGAGTAATTCGAAGCCTATTGTGTCTGGTAGTTGGCTCAACTTGTTGAAGTTTGCGTTCAATTCTTGAAGAGATCTGCATATTAATTACGGTTAATTAGTTGTTAGTGGTCTAGTTGTCATGTTTTAAGATTAGAATAACCATATTCAAATTCGAAGATAAGGGCTCTATTATTATACTCAAAATATTACTATATCATAGACTTTATATAACAAATTTGAAAAGTTGACAATTGATTTTAGTGAATAGTGATAAGCCACTTGATAAGTAAGATAATATGACTAAGTAACTATCTGATAAATTTAGTGATCTGGACCCAGAATTAAGGGGACGTTTGGTATGTGGGTTTACAGCCCTACTATGGGAATGAGGGAGGAATGATACCCATATAATATGTTTGGTATGTGGGTTTCGACACTCTACTATGGGTGTCATACCCGAATAGGTATGAGTTTTCTCATACCCATGTATTACATGAGTTTGAGTTTCCAAACCCATATGGGTATCAAAATTATTTTTTTATGCATTATTTTTAAAAGATAAAATTAATTTATAATACTTAGCTAAAATACATATAATTAAAAAAATAATTATTATATTAAATAAAACTTAATTTTTTTTTCAGAATAAACATTATTATTAAGAAAAAATAAACATAATTTAGAAAATGTTTTTAATTTTATTTAAAAGTAAATACAATAATCTCGTTAAGAATATTAAATAAAACTTAAATTTTGTCAAATGTAAACATTATTATTTAAAAATGTTTTAACATAATTTATAAAAATGTCTTTATTTTTTTATTAAATAAATATTCGATAATCTCGTAAAAATATGTTAAAAAATATTTTTGTATTAAATTTCACAAAATAAAAAAAAACTAATATCATTATTATTTAAAATATTACAATATTCGTAATATTATACATTCCCATTGAGGCCTAAGTACAACCAAACATCATATTTTGTTATCATACACATTCACAAGTAAATACCAAACACAATTAAAGGAATCAGTCATACCCATACCCAATCACCCTCCTATCATACCCATTACCATTGTCATTCCTGGATTCTTACCAAACGGCCCCTAAATATGAAGCAAAGTAGCTGTATTAAGATGACAGCAAACAGAAGCAATCTATATATAACAAGACCCTGTTGGCAAAAACAGACAAAGATGGTTTGAAATATAATATGTTGTGTCCAATTAACATTTTGGATTAGGTAAGAAAGTAGATTTTATTTTATTTTGTAAATATGAAATATCTAGCTAGGTAAGAACAAACCTGCAGTTCTCGATGGTCCGAGGAAGAGATTGAAGAAGATTGCCAGATACGTTCAAGATCTTGAGCTTTGACAAACATCCTATGGAGTTTGGGAGGCTCTTGAGTTGATTTGAGTGCACGTCTAAAACGATCACGTTTAGGAGCCGCGCTGTCAATGATTCTGGGATGTTCTGTCAACGATTCAAATGATTATAATTAGAATTTTTAATTGGATGCCTTAATTAGTCAAATTCGTTAGACAGAAAAGACTGCTATTTTCGACCCTAAACACAAATTTTGATGGCTAGTAATATGATCTCTTTCTCTCCCATCATACCTGGAGATTGTTGTTGGAGAGGTCTAATTTGCAGATAGTGGCCAGATTGAGAGGAGGATTAGGAAGTGAATCCAAAGACATCCCACTCAAATCCACGATCTCGAGCTTATTAGAATCTTCATCCAAATCCTCTGTTCTCCTCCTCCTTTTATCCACCTCTATCTGCCACTTACTCCTCGTATTAATCCGCACCTGCTGTTGCTGCTCGTACATCATCTTCACACACGAATATAACTAACACAATTGACCAAAAGAGGAGGGTTCTCATTCATGTGGCCTATAATTAAGCCTCATCAAATCGGTGTATTGATGAAAAACCCTCAAGAAAGCAATATGGGATGACTTGAGACTTGTGTGTGTAGAGAGAGAATGAGAGGGAGAGAGGGGAGGAAGAGAGAGAAATGATGAGGAGGAAGAAAGGGAGAAGTTGGAAACTAAAAAAGAATGAGCGCACACCGTACGTACGGTCAATAAGTAGTTATGAGGAATGAGAAAGTACAACATCCGTATATTGCGTGGTGACGTTGCCCGCTCTTGCCAAAAGTCAAACCTTGCGCTGCCCGCCAATCGCGCTCTGCTTCTTCTCTTCCCCCACTGTTTCTTCCCCTTCACGCTGACCTGACATCCCACATACATATCTCATACTTCTATAAATAATACTACCTCCGTTCCGCTATTTGTGGCTCAATTGGTTTCGGCACGGGAATTAAGAGAGTAGATGATAAAGTATGAGAGAGAGAGTAGATGATAAAGTATGAGAGAGAAGATGAGTAAGATAATGAGAGAAAGAATGATAAAGTAGGAGAGAGAATGTAATAAAGTAAGAGAGAGAAGATGATAGAGTAGAAGATATGATAATATTTTTTTACCAAATTAGGAAAGTGGCCACAAATAACGGGACACCCCTTTCGGAAAAGTGAGCCACAAATAGCGGGACGGAGGGAGTATATTGGGTGATGTTCAAAAATGTATATATCAAACATGTGAAAATGCAAAAATGTATATAATATTCCATAAATGTAAAAGTATACATTTTTACTTTTTAAACCTATAAATGTGCATAGGTAAGTAGGTGATGCAATTCCCTTTCTCTCTCCTCCTACTTTTGCAGTAAAATGTCTTGTATTTGAATAGGTGAGCAAGTTTCCTTCTCTCTCCTCCTACTTTTGTAGGGAATATATGTGCAACGTGAAAATTTTCTTCATGCATGCATTTTCGTCCTCAGAATATTTTCGTCCCAGCATGCATTTTCGTCCTCAGAATATTTTCGTCCAGCTAATATTGATGTCGTTTTAATTTATTTATTTTTAATCAAGCATCATAGTTCACCAGAACGTGAACTATTTAGAGAGAGAAAAAAATTTCTAGAAAAAGATAGAGCGAGATAAAGAGAGATCATCACTGTTCACTTACCTTTTCCAGAGTGTCACATGCAACACAGAGATACAGACAAGAACAAAACTCTATACACAGTAGGAGAGAAATCTGATTCTTTTCCTATTGAGGGAGATGTCTTCACATGCAGCACAATTATATTCTTCAATGAAATAGAATTTAAAGAGAACAAGAGAGAGCGAGAGAGCAAGACAACGCGAGAGAGAGAACGAGAGGGAGCGAGAGAACGAGAGGGAGCGCGAGAGAGAGAACGAGAGGGAGCGAGAGAGCGAGGGTGGAGGGCGCTTGTTTAGGGTGAAACAATCTTTAAAGGTAACCCCTATTCCATAATTTGTTATATTTTTTACTTAATTTTAGGGACATAATTTGCATGTAAATCTCCCTGCAAACCTCTAGTTGAGTAAATATCTACGTATTATTAGGTATCAAATTTGATTTTAGGAAATCATTGAAAATATGTACGTATTATCACGTCAAAAATTTATATCAAAAAATCATTGAAAATATCTAGATATTATCTATACAGTATTTAAGTAAATATGTACATATTATTAGGTTTAACATTTGAATTTAATTGCCAATCTTTTCTTAGAAAAATAAATAGAAAAATATAATGTATCTTTTTAAATATTATTTTTAAAGTAGATGAAATTAACTCATCTACTTAGTGTCAATTGATGCACACAGTCGGGAATAAATTATTATAATTACTTTTTAATTTTTTTTTAAATTCACGTATTATTTTAGCTCTCCGCATGTTAGCTTTATCTTATGTGTTGTTTACGGAGTACTGAGTATGGTTTTGCAGAGTACTAAGATATTTTTTTTCTTTTTTACTTCTTTCCAGATGTCTACCTGGACACGTGTAACTGTAAAGTATGGAGGTTGTTTCTTAAGTTCAGATTACAAAGGTGGGGATGAACAGCTTGCCCCACTTCGGACTGACCAATTAATGTTGTTGTCCTTAAGAGCAAGCATCGAAGTTCGTACACAAATTAACTTACGGCTTACCCCTTATGCGCTTTATTCGTTGGTGCATGCTCACTCTGGAAAGTTGATTAAGTCATTAACGATGACGGATGATGACTTGGTTCGACTTATCAACTTAGAGGCCGATCCAACTGTGTGCGTCGTTTTGACGGCTCCGGCTAATTGTGCCATAACATCACAACAAGGACATTACGTCCCTTCATTTGATTACCCTTTGCCGGATAATGCATTTGTTCGAAGTGGCCAATTTAGTTTCCCAGATTTTTTTGGTTATGCATATGGTCAAAGCGGAGCTGCATATGAGTTTGGAAGGCAAGAACAACAAGAGGAGCAAGAAGAAGCAGAACAACAGGATCACAGTGCGAATGATAATAACGATGATGATGATGATGATGATGATGCGTATGACGAGGATTATACGGTTGAGGAAGAGGATGAAGAAGACGAACATATTGTCGCTAAAGACATTTATGGAACCATGTACGAGTTTGCATCGTGGATTCGTGGGGAAGGCGGTTTAAACCGGCTAATGACACTTCTAGAGCAGACACAGAACAGAGCGCTTACCATACAAGACGAAGATAATAAAGTTGTCGACAAATTGTGTCGAGTCTTTCAACGGAAGACTTTTGTGGGCCCGTCGATTGCCGATTTGCTCGATGATAGACACTATAAAAAAAAAGTCACTGAAATGCAAGTAGTAAATTACTAAGA
Organism: Lavandula angustifolia; assembly: GCA_028984105.1. Classification (NCBI taxonomy): domain Eukaryota; kingdom Viridiplantae; phylum Streptophyta; class Magnoliopsida; order Lamiales; family Lamiaceae; genus Lavandula; species Lavandula angustifolia. The sequence continues at coordinate 16,553,252 of CM054824.1, forward strand.
TATTCCTAAACAAAAGTCAGATCCTAAATAAATACATGTCAAGATATTCTCAAGCAAATGTCAATTCATTAACTTAGTAGTAAATTACTAAGATATTTCCATCTTCAGTTATCCTGTAGTAGTATAGAATTAATTACACAAACAAATTAAGTTTTAAAAGAACGTTAGCACTACATAAATACATGTTTACACTTCTCTCTAAACCGTTACATTAATATGCGTCGTATTATGCGAAGAAAAAAAAACCCAGAACCTAGTCTAACCCAAAAAAAGTAATATTTAGTCTCAGTACACTAGAAAATTTCTGATCGGACAGTTTCGAAGTTACATGTTGTAATTTTTCATGAACCACAAACTAGTATTACAAATGCAATATAAATAACCTAGTTTTTTTAAATAAACACCAGTAGAGCCGATATGAACACGAATAACACAATTACATCATACTATTCTCCAGTAAAGAACTTGTTGATACATAATATGAATTCGTCTTTTTACAATTATCTTAGCACTACTAAAATAAATATAATTAGTCCGTTTTATACCTAAACGGAATAACTATAATATAATCAGAGCTATACCGTGAGTTAATTTTTTTATGTTATTCACGCTACTTCACATATATATTAAACTAACCACATACTTATATATCTACTATCCCCCTAATATTTTAAGCTAATCTCAAACGGTACACATATTAAACTATCCCCCTAATATTTTTATTGCATTCGCATTCACTATTAAATATGTCTATAAGTAAAACGTAAAAAAGGCTGATTACGAATTATTTTTTCCACTATTAGAAAGATAATGATTATGAAAAAAAAAATTATATTTGCTACGTTTAATTAAATATGTCTATAAGTAAATATTATATTTATCTTATTTAATATTACAATTGTATCAATATAAAAAATTATGTTTATCTTCTTCGTTAACAACAAATAAGTTTACACCACGGAAAGTTAGTTCAGAATTAACGAAAATCACTAAAATAAATTAAGGAAATTCTATAAATTAAATTATAAAAACGTCTAAATTCAATTAACTAAATTGTCTAAATTCAATTAACGAAATTGTCTAAATTAAATTGATGAAATTCCCTAAATTAAATTAACGAAATTGTCTAAATTAAATTAACAAAAATCTCTAAATTAAATTAACAAAATTACCTAAATTAAATTAACGAAAATTCCATAAATTAAATTATCGAAATTGACGATATATGTTAGATTTTAATTAATTTCTCCCCTTTATTACTGGAGAATCTTGTACCTAATAGACTTGCAATATTAGTCAAGGAAATCTTAATAATGTCAGAAAAAGGAGACGAAAAAATTCTAGAGGGCACGATATACACTCAAAAGCTTATACGCATGGGCGTCGTGTCTCTCTGAATTACATATATGAAATTCCGGAGGGCACGATGTACACTCAAAAGCTTAACGAAATTGCCTAAATTAAATTAACGAAATTGACTAAATTAAATTAACGAAATTGCCTAAATTAAATTAATGAAATTGCCTAAATTAAATTATCAAAATTGTCTAAATTCAATTAACGAAATTACCTAAATTAAAGAAATTCCCTAAATTAAATTAGCAAATTTAACTAAATTAAATTAACAAAATTCCCTAAATTAAATTTACGACATTCCATAAATTAAATTAACGAAATTCAATATATTAAATTGACGAAATTTCCTAAATTAAATTTACGAAAATACCACAATTAAATTTATGAAATTCCACAATTATATATTCAAAACTTCCAAAAAATATTACAATTAACCACAAAATGGCTACTAGTTATTCACGTTATAAACACAATATTAGTTATATAAATTTACAAGAATTGGTACTGGTATAATGGTTTCATAGCTTGGAAGATTTCATTAAGTCTTGGGTTCGAACCTTATTTGCCTCAAATAACCATATTTTTAATTTTTTTTTGTTTAGACTTCATTAGGTTTCACATTATAAACACGTATCTTTATAATATCTTCATCTCCCGGCTTCATCCATGCATGCATGGGAATTTTTTTATTTTTATTTTTAATATCTTCAGATTTTGTTTTCATGCATGCATGCTTGTGTTTTTTTTTAAATAATATCTTCAGCTCTCGGCTATACATGGGAAGTTTTATATATATATATATAATATCTTCAGCTCTCGGCTTCATGCATGCATGCATTAGAAGTTTTATTTTTTATATCTTCGAGTTTTGTTTTCATGCATGCATGCATACTTTTTTTTTAATATCTTCAGCTCTCGGCTTCATGCATGCATGCATGAGAATTTTTTTTTTATATCTTCAGGTTTTATTTTCATGCATGCATGTTTTTTTTTTAATAATATCTTCAGCTTTCGGTTTTATGCATGCATGCATGGGAAGTTTTTTTTAATATCTTCAGCTTTTATTTTCAAGCACGCATGCATTTATTTTGTAATTATCGAGGCAAGTGAGTAAAACTAGGAGAAAGAATCCAACACACACCTGCACACACACCTGCACACACTCTGCACACACACTGCCCACACACTTAATGTGAAATAGTCTTTTTTGTACATTTTTGCATTTATGGAAAAACATGTACATTTTTGCATTTTCCAACTTTGAAATGTACACTTTTGATATTCCCCTCAATAATATTTTACCTAATTTCCTAGTGAAGAAAAACTTGCAAAACGACGTCACTTTCGTTATTGACATGTCGACATGCCGTACTGTGTTGGTTGGATAGATATATACCACAAACCATAATTTTTTTACTATTTTTTAAAAACAAAACATTAGTAATGAAACACTTCTTTCGATAATACAATACACTATAAATATAACTGATGGAGTATAAATTAATCACTGAGCGGGTGTATGAAACCGGAGCAGCTTGTATGTATCACTTTCGTATATCCTAGTGTGTACCACACCATAAAGGTATTGACATGTGTCATTTTCTAATAAAAAATATGGATCATATTTAACACATGTCAATACCTTTGTGGTGTGGTACACACAACGATATACAAAAGTGGTACAAGCAAGCCTTTGTAGTATGAAACAACTTCAAATTTTGATTATAAATTAATTGAAGTATAAGTCAGTATTTGGTGTTTCTAGCTGCTTATAAGTTGCAAAATTATGTAAAATTAATGTAAATAAGTTGAAGTTGGTTAATATGGATTGAACCAACTTCTCTAACTTAATGATGTATTTATAATTTCAAATGAGTTGTGATTTGAAACTTTAGTTCTAAATTTCAAAATAAAGCAGTATAACATTTACAAACATTAGTATTCTAACTTTTTCTACTTTTAAGCAATATTTGCAACAAATCCACTAATTTTTTAAATTACAACCTTTTGTTATAAACTATATGGAATGAAAGAATAATAGAGAAAACAGAAAATAGATGTGTATTATTATGAGGGTGGAGACCTCTATTTATAGAGTACAAGATGGGCTCATGGGCTTTTAGGGTTTACATGGTAATCACAATATATGGTAAGTATATATATAAAATATATTTACAACATTCCTCCTTGATTGACCATTCCTAAAAGAGATTGTTGCCTCGTTAAAACCTTGCCAAAAAAACCCATTGGGATAAAAACTGGTTGAAGGAAAAAGAGTACAGCTGCTCCACCTCACTATAGTCATTCTTGATCCTTGAGTCGGCGCATATCGATCTTGTGTAACAACTTATTGAATGTTGACGTTGGTAATGCATTTGTAAAAGAATCCGCTAGATTGTCACTTGAACGAATTTGCTGGATGTTGATGCCGCCATTCTTTTGGAGATCATGTGTTGCATTGGCTCTTTTAAGCATCAATCTCAATGATTCATTTACTCGTGTGTTGCATTGGATGCCTCGTTAAAAACCTTAACTAAGAAAACCCTCTGAGGACAAAACTTAGAAAGGAAAAAAAAGTACAACCATTTGACCTTCAGGGTCATTTGACATTTAGGAGTCAGTCTAATCTTCAAGATTATTTACAGTTTGTTACTCCCCCTCAAGATAACAATCTTCAAGGTCTACACTAATATGTGCAACACAAGTTTAATTATTCTCATAGAGAATAGCATGAAATATGTCAATATATCATTACTCTCATAAATAGATCAATATCATATTTGTCTCGAAAATAACAAAGGATGGTCAATACCATTTCAAATTCTCCAATTGCTCATAAGTAAGGAACTTCTGGTCCTCATCTTTGTTATCTTCTAAAGGTCTAAGTGAGTCTCCATCCACTTCAATTGATTGAATCAACCATTAGATAGGCATGTGGATGTGATACAATAAAATATCTTTAAAGACCTTTCAGGTAGGTCGACTAGCGTAACTCCATCAAGAAGATGCTCAATCTACAGGTCGAGATAATTATTAGTTCAACCAAAGTCTTTTGATTCTAACTTCGTCTTTAGGCATGAGTTGATTTCATCAAGTACTTTTGTCCATAATGATTCACATATCCTCTTCAAGAGGAATTTGGAGTGATGTGTTCTAATTTTGTATTCCGCAAACTTCTTATCTCTTAGCACCGATAAATCTCTCACGCTTCTACGTCAATGAGAATTAATTGATTTATTTTGTCTATGAGAAACTTCAGTTCTTTCATGGTGCATATACAACAGGTATATGAGATTTTACTCACTCCTTTTGCACTAAATAATTTGATGAACTTCTAGTTCAGAGTGTGTGAATCTAAATAATTAATCCAACGAGATATTTGCGGCATTCCATCATTTATGTTTCATATCTCCCCCTAATGCCGACAAGTATGTGAGTTGGATTATAAAAGCAATATATCAATGAATAAAATAACTCATAATGATTTGCTCTATGTAAGTCATTAGGACGGAGTATACATATAAGTATTATACTCTTCAGAAGTTTCAATCAAACTCAAGTTATCATTTATGTACCCTTCTATCAAGCCCCCCCCCCCCCCCCCCCCCCCCCCCCCCCCCCCCCCCCCCCCCCCCCCCCCCCCCCCCCCCCCCCCCCCCCCCCCCCCCCCCCCCCCCCCCCCCCCCCCCCCCCCCCCCCCCCCCCCCCCCCCCCCCCCCCCCCCCCCCCCCCCCCCCCCCCCCCCCCCCCCCCCCCCCCCCCCCCCCCCCCCCCCCCCCCCCCCCCCCCCCCCCCCCCCCCCCCCCCCCCCCCCCCCCCCCCCCCCCCCCCCCCCCCCCCCCCCCCCCCCCCCCCCCCCCCCCCCCCCCCCCCCCCCCCCCCCCCCCCCCCCCCCCCCCCCCCCCCCCCCCCCCCCCCCCCCCCCCCCCCCCCCCCCCCCCCCCCCCCCCCCCCCCCCCCCCCCCCCCCCCCCCCCCCCCCCCCCCCCCCCCCCCCCCCCCCCCCCCCCCCCCCCCCCCCCCCCCCCCCCCCCCCCCCCCCCCCCCCCCCCCCCCCCCCCCCCCCCCCCCCCCCCCCCCCCCCCCCCCCCCCCCCCCCCCCCCCCCCCCCCCCCCCCCCCCCCCCCCCCCCCCCCCCCCCCCCCCCCCCCCCCCCCCCCCCCCCCCCCCCCCCCCCCCCCCCCCCCCCCCCCCCCCCCCCCCCCCCCCCCCCCCCCCCCCCCCCCCCCCCCCCCCCCCCCCCCCCCCCCCCCCCCCCCCCCCCCCCCCCCCCCCCCCCCCCCCCCCCCCCCCCCCCCCCCCCCCCCCCCCCCCCCCCCCCCCCCCCCCCCCCCCCCCCCCCCCCCCCCCCCCCCCCCCCCCCCCCCCCCCCCCCCCCCCCCCCCCCCCCCCCCCCCCCCCCCCCCCCCCCCCCCCCCCCCCCCCCCCCCCCCCCCCCCCCCCCCCCCCCCCCCCCCCCCCCCCCCCCCCCCCCCCCCCCCCCCCCCCCCCCCCCCCCCCCCCCCCCCCCCCCCCCCCCCCCCCCCCCCCCCCCCCCCCCCCCCCCCCCCCCCCCCCCCCCCCCCCCCCCCCCCCCCCCCCCCCCCCCCCCCCCCCCCCCCCCCCCCCCCCCCCCCCCCCCCCCCCCCCCCCCCCCCCCCCCCCCCCCCCCCCCCCCCCCCCCCCCCCCCCCCCCCCCCCCCCCCCCCCCCCCCCCCCCCCCCCCCCCCCCCCCCCCCCCCCCCCCCCCCCCCCCCCCCCCCCCCCCCCCCCCCCCCCCCCCCCCCCCCCCCCCCCCCCCCCCCCCCCCCCCCCCCCCCCCCCCCCCCCCCCCCCCCCCCCCCCCCCCCCCCCCCCCCCCCCCCCCCCCCCCCCCCCCCCCCCCCCCCCCCCCCCCCCCCCCCCCCCCCCCCCCCCCCCCCCCCCCCCCCCCCCCCCCCCCCCCCCCCCCCCCCCCCCCCCCCCCCCCCCCCCCCCCCCCCCCCCCCCCCCCCCCCCCCCCCCCCCCCCCCCCCCCCCCCCCCCCCCCCCCCCCCCCCCCCCCCCCCCCCCCCCCCCCCCCCCCCCCCCCCCCCCCCCCCCCCCCCCCCCCCCCCCCCCCCCCCCCCCCCCCCCCCCCCCCCCCCCCCCCCCCCCCCCCCCCCCCCCCCCCCCCCCCCCCCCCCCCCCCCCCCCCCCCCCCCCCCCCCCCCCCCCCCCCCCCCCCCCCCCCCCCCCCCCCCCCCCCCCCCCCCCCCCCCCCCCCCCCCCCCCCCCCCCCCCCCCCCCCCCCCCCCCCCCCCCCCCCCCCCCCCCCCCCCCCCCCCCCCCCCCCCCCCCCCCCCCCCCCCCCCCCCCCCCCCCCCCCCCCCCCCCCCCCCCCCCCCCCCCCCCCCCCCCCCCCCCCCCCCCCCCCCCCCCCCCCCCCCCCCCCCCCCCCCCCCCCCCCCCCCCCCCCCCCCCCCCCCCCCCCCCCCCCCCCCCCCCCCCCCCCCCCCCCCCCCCCCCCCCCCCCCCCCCCCCCCCCCCCCCCCCCCCCCCCCCCCCCCCCCCCCCCCCCCCCCCCCCCCCCCCCCCCCCCCCCCCCCCCCCCCCCCCCCCCCCCCCCCCCCCCCCCCCCCCCCCCCCCCCCCCCCCCCCCCCCCCCCCCCCCCCCCCCCCCCCCCCCCCCCCCCCCCCCCCCCCCCCCCCCCCCCCCCCCCCCCCCCCCCCCCCCCCCCCCCCCCCCCCCCCCCCCCCCCCCCCCCCCCCCCCCCCCCCCCCCCCCCCCCCCCCCCCCCCCCCCCCCCCCCCCCCCCCCCCCCCCCCCCCCCCCCCCCCCCCCCCCCCCCCCCCCCCCCCCCCCCCCCCCCCCCCCCCCCCCCCCCCCCCCCCCCCCCCCCCCCCCCCCCCCCCCCCCCCCCCCCCCCCCCCCCCCCCCCCCCCCCCCCCCCCCCCCCCCCCCCCCCCCCCCCCCCCCCCCCCCCCCCCCCCCCCCCCCCCCCCCCCCCCCCCCCCCCCCCCCCCCCCCCCCCCCCCCCCCCCCCCCCCCCCCCCCCCCCCCCCCCCCCCCCCCCCCCCCCCCCCCCCCCCCCCCCCCCCCCCCCCCCCCCCCCCCCCCCCCCCCCCCCCCCCCCCCCCCCCCCCCCCCCCCCCCCCCCCCCCCCCCCCCCCCCCCCCCCCCCCCCCCCCCCCCCCCCCCCCCCCCCCCCCCCCCCCCCCCCCCCCCCCCCCCCCCCCCCCCCCCCCCCCCCCCCCCCCCCCCCCCCCCCCCCCCCCCCCCCCCCCCCCCCCCCCCCCCCCCCCCCCCCCCCCCCCCCCCCCCCCCCCCCCCCCCCCCCCCCCCCCCCCCCCCCCCCCCCCCCCCCCCCCCCCCCCCCCCCCCCCCCCCCCCCCCCCCCCCCCCCCCCCCCCCCCCCCCCCCCCCCCCCCCCCCCCCCCCCCCCCCCCCCCCCCCCCCCCCCCCCCCCCCCCCCCCCCCCCCCCCCCCCCCCCCCCCCCCCCCCCCCCCCCCCCCCCCCCCCCCCCCCCCCCCCCCCCCCCCCCCCCCCCCCCCCCCCCCCCCCCCCCCCCCCCCCCCCCCCCCCCCCCCCCCCCCCCCCCCCCCCCCCCCCCCCCCCCCCCCCCCCCCCCCCCCCCCCCCCCCCCCCCCCCCCCCCCCCCCCCCCCCCCCCCCCCCCCCCCCCCCCCCCCCCCCCCCCCCCCCCCCCCCCCCCCCCCCCCCCCCCCCCCCCCCCCCCCCCCCCCCCCCCCCCCCCCCCCCCCCCCCCCCCCCCCCCCCCCCCCCCCCCCCCCCCCCCCCCCCCCCCCCCCCCCCCCCCCCCCCCCCCCCCCCCCCCCCCCCCCCCCCCCCCCCCCCCCCCCCCCCCCCCCCCCCCCCCCCCCCCCCCCCCCCCCCCCCCCCCCCCCCCCCCCCCCCCCCCCCCCCCCCCCCCCCCCCCCCCCCCCCCCCCCCCCCCCCCCCCCCCCCCCCCCCCCCCCCCCCCCCCCCCCCCCCCCCCCCCCCCCCCCCCCCCCCCCCCCCCCCCCCCCCCCCCCCCCCCCCCCCCCCCCCCCCCCCCCCCCCCCCCCCCCCCCCCCCCCCCCCCCCCCCCCCCCCCCCCCCCCCCCCCCCCCCCCCCCCCCCCCCCCCCCCCCCCCCCCCCCCCCCCCCCCCCCCCCCCCCCCCCCCCCCCCCCCCCCCCCCCCCCCCCCCCCCCCCCCCCCCCCCCCCCCCCCCCCCCCCCCCCCCCCCCCCCCCCCCCCCCCCCCCCCCCCCCCCCCCCCCCCCCCCCCCCCCCCCCCCCCCCCCCCCCCCCCCCCCCCCCCCCCCCCCCCCCCCCCCCCCCCCCCCCCCCCCCCCCCCCCCCCCCCCCCCCCCCCCCCCCCCCCCCCCCCCCCCCCCCCCCCCCCCCCCCCCCCCCCCCCCCCCCCCCCCCCCCCCCCCCCCCCCCCCCCCCCCCCCCCCCCCCCCCCCCCCCCCCCCCCCCCCCCCCCCCCCCCCCCCCCCCCCCCCCCCCCCCCCCCCCCCCCCCCCCCCCCCCCCCCCCCCCCCCCCCCCCCCCCCCCCCCCCCCCCCCCCCCCCCCCCCCCCCCCCCCCCCCCCCCCCCCCCCCCCCCCCCCCCCCCCCCCCCCCCCCCCCCCCCCCCCCCCCCCCCCCCCCCCCCCCCCCCCCCCCCCCCCCCCCCCCCCCCCCCCCCCCCCCCCCCCCCCCCCCCCCCCCCCCCCCCCCCCCCCCCCCCCCCCCCCCCCCCCCCCCCCCCCCCCCCCCCCCCCCCCCCCCCCCCCCCCCCCCCCCCCCCCCCCCCCCCCCCCCCCCCCCCCCCCCCCCCCCCCCCCCCCCCCCCCCCCCCCCCCCCCCCCCCCCCCCCCCCCCCCCCCCCCCCCCCCCCCCCCCCCCCCCCCCCCCCCCCCCCCCCCCCCCCCCCCCCCCCCCCCCCCCCCCCCCCCCCCCCCCCCCCCCCCCCCCCCCCCCCCCCCCCCCCCCCCCCCCCCCCCCCCCCCCCCCCCCCCCCCCCCCCCCCCCCCCCCCCCCCCCCCCCCCCCCCCCCCCCCCCCCCCCCCCCCCCCCCCCCCCCCCCCCCCCCCCCCCCCCCCCCCCCCCCCCCCCCCCCCCCCCCCCCCCCCCCCCCCCCCCCCCCCCCCCCCCCCCCCCCCCCCCCCCCCCCCCCCCCCCCCCCCCCCCCCCCCCCCCCCCCCCCCCCCCCCCCCCCCCCCCCCCCCCCCCCCCCCCCCCCCCCCCCCCCCCCCCCCCCCCCCCCCCCCCCCCCCCCCCCCCCCCCCCCCCCCCCCCCCCCCCCCCCCCCCCCCCCCCCCCCCCCCCCCCCCCCCCCCCCCCCCCCCCCCCCCCCCCCCCCCCCCCCCCCCCCCCCCCCCCCCCCCCCCCCCCCCCCCCCCCCCCCCCCCCCCCCCCCCCCCCCCCCCCCCCCCCCCCCCCCCCCCCCCCCCCCCCCCCCCCCCCCCCCCCCCCCCCCCCCCCCCCCCCCCCCCCCCCCCCCCCCCCCCCCCCCCCCCCCCCCCCCCCCCCCCCCCCCCCGCCCGAGAGGAAAGAAAGAAAGAGAGAGTTGAATACTCGTCGTTCTTATTATATGTACTATTTCAGTCCTTACAATGACTTTTGCAGTCTAATTGAAAACACCTTTTTGACTTACAAGCTTTGATCAAGTTAAATCCTTCCGGGATCTTAATATATATGTCACTATCTAGTGAATTATATTGATAGATATTTAGTACATCCATAAGGCGCATAGCAACCCTTTTGTGACATAAGTATATTAATCAAATTCTAAAATACAATGGCGTCTATTATGGGAGACTAATAATTAATTCCCGATCTTTGATCGAAACATTGTGTTACGAGTATTGCCTTATATCTCGTAATTTTTCATTTCTCTTTATAACAAAGACACATTTGTATCCTTCAGGGATATACTTTCTGAATTTTGGAACTATAGGTCCAAATATTTCCGGCTTTCTAGGGAATATTAATTCACCTTGTATGACTTCTTTCCTCTTTGGCCAATTATTTCTATCTTGACAATCTCTTATCGATCGTCGTTGAGGATCCTCTTTTATCTTTTCAAGAGTCATATTAAAAGGCGAAAATATTATCGTGCGTCCACGGCGATATTTGATCTCTCCAATATTTTAAGATCTCAGTATTTTCAGACGCTTGTAGTTCTTCAGAAACTTCATTTGATTGATTAATCATTATCGTCATTGTTTGGTTTATATGTTGTGCCCCTTTTCTTAGACACCAAATTTCTTTTAAAACCAATTGGTCGACCATAATTTTGACGAATTTTATATTCATTTGCTACCATTTGTACTTGTCATTCAGGGACATTTTATTCTTGTGGGAATATTTACAGCAAATATATAAAATTGTCGCTTCTTTTTTATACAAAAATTAAAAACATCAAGAAGTTGGTTTGCAATATTTTGCAAGTGAGTCTTTCAACTTCTTGTTCACATTGATTACTTTGGGAATCCAAATGTGACTAGTTTTTTCTTGTGTTTTTTGTTGAATGTAGATTTCACATTGATTACTTCAGGAATCCAAATGTGACATATGTTTCAACTAATGTTGGAAATGTTATTTCATCATAATAACAATCTTAATGTGAGATTGCTTTTATATGAACAAATACCATTTTGAGTATGGATATGAGCAACTAATTATTTAATCTCAATTCCAAATCCATATAATATAAATCCTCTTCAGGAGGAACTTGGAGTTTATTAAATTTACTAGCTTTATCAAGACAATTCTTTTTGAGGGAATTGAGTTCTTTATTATTTGAACTTTTAGTTCTAACAATTGTTTCATTTTTTTTCTTCTAAAAATCAAGCATTCATGAAAATCAATGTAAAGATTCTTCAGGATCTCTATTTGCGCTCAAATAAATTTTTAATTTTGTTGCGCATCATAGTTGCTTGCAGATGCCCAAACTTATCATGTCAAAGCATAAAGCTCTTTTGAACTTCCAATTCATGACATGTTTTGTCTCACTTATTTTTATGAATGTGTAATACATTCAAGGTGGTAGTGTGATAACTTTTCTTTTGTTAGCTTCTAGCTAAATACAAAAGAATCACTACCTTCTTATATAATTTCAATATGCTATCCATTGCATATTCTTAAAACTTAGTAAGTGTCTTCTAGGCTTACTAGAGTAAAGGGCATGTTCAATAGTGAATATAGTATAATTCGATAGAATAATACAAGCTCTTCGGGAGCCTTTAATGATGTTCGATGCACTATATTTTAAAATATCGTAGTTTAAGATGCATCTACTCGTATCGAGCTTTAGGGATGACAAGTAATTAATATCTTTACGCTGGGATGCTTTATTTCATTCTATTATTATCTCCATCATGCCTCTTATTGGCAGATAAACATCGATATCAAGATTTCATTAATGTCAACGAGACATAAATAATGTTTTTCATTCAGGAATAACATATATCATCAAAAATACGAGTTGCTCTTTAAGAACATTTAATATTCTTCTGGAATATAAATGATGCTACTTTAGGAGCACAAGTTAAATAGTATATAAAAATACTACATTGCAGGCATTTCCACAAACATGTGTTGGTAATGTTACTATCACAATATAACCATTCTTCAGGAATTTAATTGTACTACTTGCAAAACAACAATTTAATGTTATTCAAGAGAAGTAAAATCAGTAAAATGCGAATTGTGAGATCTTCTAGATCACACATAATTACTTGAAAATATATTAAACCATAATGAAATATTATGAATCTATTTATCAACCATATAGGAACTCTGCTACAAATTATATAATTAGGGCATGAATTAAATTAGAATACCCCATAAATTATGATTGTTCTTCAGGAACATGTAATATTCTTCAATTAATTATGCTACTTTAGAAGCAACAAATTTGAGTATAATCTTGTGTTATATGATTCCAAAATGATAAATTGAATTTTTCTTCAAGAACATGTAGAGTTAATTGTGCTACTTCAAGAGCAACAATTAGAATTATAAACATATAACATTTGTCAAAATCAAGAGTTTGAATTGTTCTTCAAGAACATGCAGTATTCTTCAGGACTACAAATTGTGCTACTTCAGGAGCAACAATTTTAGTATATATTAAACTAATTCAGGCGAAAGGCTAATATTTTCGAGAAACCCAATGGCACTTTCGGAATATATAGTGTTGTTTGAGGATATCAATTACCAAATTAAGATTGTATTTATATATAGATATAAATATTATCCAGTATGCAAGAGAAAAAAAAACTGAGGGATATAGTAAATACATAGATAATATTAATAACTCTTCAAGAGTGTGAAATATTCTTCAAGAATATTAAATTGTGCTACTTCTGGAGCAACAATTAAAATTCAACAAATAATTCCGAGTTGCTCGTTAAGAGCATGTAATATTCTGTAGGAATATGAATTGTGCTACTTCTGGAGCAACAATTTAAGTTAAAAATATGGTTTTGAATTGCACTTCAAGAGCATTAATATTCTTCATGAATATGAATTGTGCTGCTTCAGGAGCAACAATTGTTATTTAACATTAGATAAATAAACAAACAAATAAATAGATAAATAAATAAAAATGTAAAGTAAAAGCTCTTCAAAAGCATGTAATATTCTTCAGGAATATTGATTGTGCTACTTCAGGAGCAACAAAATAATCATTTCAAAAACAAGAAAAATTGAATTGCTCTTTAAGAGCATGTAATATTCTTCAGGATTATTAAATTGTGCTACTTGTTGAGCAACAATTAAATTATTTCAATAAGTAAGATTGAATTGCTCTTTAAGAGAATGTGATATTCTTCAGGAATAGCAATTGTACTACTTCAGGAGCAACAATTAAGATCAAAGCATTAAATAAGCATGTAAAAACGTGTAAATGCTCTTCAAGAGCATGTAATATTCTTATGGAATATTAGGGTATTGTGCTACTTCAGGAGCAACAATATTAACAATATAATAAGAGGAATTAATCCGAAATTAAATGAACATCTAATATAATATTTAATCAATATTGTTATCACCACACATAACTTTAAAAAAAATTACTTGATTAATATTAAAAGGAAAAGCATACGTGAGTTGAATACATATGTTTTTTTTAATTAATTTCTAGAACATGATTTTAATGTTCAACGAAACACGTGTGCTAGCTTATTGAACAAATTAATGTTCTTTAAAAAAAAGGTGTCGATAGAAGGAATTATACCTTCGGCCCTGGATGTCTTCGTCTCGGGGAAGAGCTTTCGTGCTGATAACGTGTTATAAACTATATGGAATGAAAGAATAATAGAGAAGACGGAAAATATATGTGTATTATTATGAGGATGGAGATCTCTATTTATAGAGTACAAGATGAGTTCATGGGTTTTTAGGATTTACATGATCATCACAATATATGGTAAGTATATATATAAAATATATTTACAATAATTTTAACATTTTCTTCTTAAATTGAGAATAGAAAAAAAATAAAAATAATCTATAGCAAACCCTCCTCAGTCAGATATGCGAGAAGTGCCAAGAGATTAATGTTCGTAGTTAATTATACAGCTGTGAGTGATAATATAGAATTGATAGATTATATTTTGTCTAAGCTTTAAAAAATAGTAATTTGTTGCAAATATATTTTATATATACATTTACCATATATTGTGATGACCATGTAAACCCTAAAAGTCCATAAGTCTATCTTGTACTCTATAAATAGAAGTCTCCACCCTCATAATAATACACATATTTTCTCATTCTATCTATTATTTTCTTGTTCTATTTATTTTATAATACGTTATCAGCACGAATAAGCTCTCCAAGCTCTCCTCACGAAAGGATTCCGCCGAATTGCTATCAAAGCTTCACACACGTAATTAGATCTAAAAGAAATTATCTAAAAAAGTTCCAGAACTGGCGGCTGGTATACCACCATAATGAAACTGCCTTTTATTTTATTTTTTATTTTTATTCGGATCGGATTTATGTTGGCTTCGTTGGGAGGCTGGCATAGTTTGTTACGTCATCAGCTCCAAAAGGAGTTGTTGCCTTGGAATTGATAAAGTTCCGTGGATTTCATAATTGTATAAAAGAAGTCAAAGTAGTGGCTGCGGCGCGTTGAGGCACTTCTTGACGGTCCTCGTACTCCCGGCCTTCCGCCCCGCTCTGATAAATTCATGGGCCGGCACTACTAACCAAACCCAGTTCTAGCCGATAGGCCCTAGTAGCTTTATTTGTTTATTTACTTTATGTTAAATAGTTCTCGTCGATAGGCGCTGGTAGCTTTATTTGTTTATTTACTTTATGTTAAATTTTAATTTATTGCTCCTGAAGTAGTAGACGATTAATATCCTGAAGAATAATATATATATATTTTTATATGAGCAACTATATATTATATATTATTGATGGGCGAATCTTGATTCTTGAATTGTCATTATTAATTCTCTCGAAGTAGCACAATTGATATCCCAACGAACACTATATGTTCCTGAAGAATAATTGGATTTCTCGAAAATATTAGCCATTCGCCTGAAGTCGTTTAATATAAACTAAATTGGTGCTTCTGAAGTAGCACAATTTGTATTCCTGAAGAATACTACATGTTCTTGAAGAACGATTCAAACTCTTTATTTTGGTAAATGCTATATGTTCATAATTCTAATTGTGCTCTTGAAGTAGCACAATTAACTCTACATGTTATTCGAACAACTAAAACTTGTCATATATCACAATAACCATACTTTGATTGTTGCTCCTGAAGTAGCACAATTAATATTCCTGCAGAATATTACATGTTCGTAAAGAACAATGTATATTTAATGGTATGTTATAATTTAAAGTATTACCTAATTCTATGGAGTGGTAGCAAGAGCTCATCTATGCTTGACAACAGCATTTTCAATATCCTATTGTGGCTTAATTTCTTTTCAAGAATAGATGTGAGATCTGATAGATCTCAAAATTTGCAAATTATTGATTTCATTTATCTTGAATAAAACTAAATTGTTGCTCTGGAAGTAGCACAATTACATTCCTAAAGAATGAATAGTAACATTACTATCACATTTTTGTGGAAAATACCTTAAATATAGTATTTTTATATACTGTTTAACTTTTGCTCCTGAAGTAGCATCATTTATATTCCAGAAGAATATTAAATGCTTTTAAAGAGCAACTCGTATTTTCGATGATAAACATTATTTATGTCTCGTTGACATTAATGCACTTTTGATATAATGTTCATCTGTATAAGAGGCATAAGGGAGATAATAATATAATGAAACGAAGCATCCTAGCAGGATTGCGTCAAGATATCAATTGTTTGTCCTCCCTAAAGCCCAATCGAATAGATGCATCTTCAACTGCAAGATTTTAAAATCTAGTGCATCAAACATCATTAAAGGTTCCCGAAGAGCTTGTATCATTCTATCAAATGATACTAAATTAACTATTGAGATGCCCTTTACTCTAGTAAGTCTAGAAAACAATTACTACGTTTTAAGGATATGTAATGGATAGCATATTGAAATTATATAAGCAGATAGTGATTCTTTTGTATTTAGCCGGAAGCTAACAAAAGAAAAGTTATCACATTACCATTTTGAATGTATTACATATTCATAAAACAAGTGAGACAAACCATGTCATGAACTAGAAGTTCAAAGAGCTTTATGCTTTGACATGATAAGTTTGGACATCTGCAAGCAACTATGATGCGCAATATAATTGAAAATTCATATGAGCGCAACATAGAGATCTTGAAGAATCTCTTAATTTCCATGAATGCTCGAGTTCTAGAAGAAATATAACACTTGCTAGAACTACAATTTCAAAAATAAAGAGCTCAATTCCATCATGAAAATTTGTCTTGATAAAGCGAGTGAGTTTATTACAACTCCAAGTACCTCCTGAAGAGGATTTAATATTATATTGCTTTGGGATTGAGATTAAACACCTAGTTGCTCATGTCCATAATCAAAATGGTTTTGTACGTATAAAAACGATCTCACATTACGATTGTTATTATAATGAAATAATGTTCCCAACATTAGGTGGAACATATGTCACATTTGGATTCCCGAAGTAATCAATGTGAAATTTACACCCAAAAATCACAAGAAAAAAACTAGTCACATTTGGATTCCCGAAGTAATAAATGTGAACAAGAAGTCGAAAGATTCATTTGTAAAAGATTGCGAATCAACTTCTTGATGCTTTAGTATGTATATAAAAGAAGTGACAATGTCATACATTTGCTGCAAATACCCCCAACAAGAATTCATGTCCCTGAAGGACAAGCATAAATGACAGCAAATGCATTTAAAATTCGTCAAAAATATGGTCGACCAATTGGTTCTAAAATAAATTTTATGTCTAAGAAAAGGGGCACAACATATGAACCAAACAATGACGAAAATGATCAATCAATCAAATGAAGTTCCTGAAGAACTACAAGCGTCTGAAAATTATGAGATCTCAATATATTGGAGAGATCAAATATCGTTGTGGACGCATGACGATATATTCGCCTTTAATATGCCTCGTGAAATGAAAAAAAGGATCCTCAATGACGATCTATAAGAGATTGTCAAGATTTAAATAATGGGTCAAAGAGGAACGAAGTCATATAAGATGAATTAATATTCCCTAGAAAGCCAGAAATATTTGAACCTGTAGTTCCAAAATCCGAAAGTATATCTCCGAATGATACAAATGTGTCTTTGTTACAAAGAGAAATGAAAAATTACGAGATATAGGACAATACTCGTAACACAATGTTTTTCTCAATAACCGGGAATTAATTATGTACTCTCCCATAATATTTAGAATTTGATTAATCTACTTATGTCACAAAAGGTTTGCTATTCGCCTTATGGATGTAGTAAATATCTATCAATATGATTCACTAGATAGTGAAATATACATGAAGATCCCTAAATGATTTAACTTGCTCAAAGCATGCAAGTCAAAAAGATGTTGTCAATTAGACTGCAAAAGTCATTGTAAGGGCTGAAATAATACATATAATAAGAACGACGAGTATTCCTTGATAGAAGGGTACATAAATGATGACTTGAGTTTGATTGAAACTCCTGAAGAGTATAATACTTATATGTATACTCCGTCCTAATGACTTACATAGAGCAAATCATTATAGATTATTTTATTCATTGATATATTGATTTTATAATCCAACTCATATCCTTGTCGGCATTTGGGGGAGATATGAAACATATATAAAACATCCTTGTCGACATTGTACTCTTTTTTCCTTTCTAAGTTTTTTTCCAATGGGTTTTCTTAGTTAAGGTTTTTAACGAGGCATCTAATGCAACACACGAGTAAATGAGTCATTGAGAACGATTCATAAAAGAGACAATACAACACATGATCTTCAAAAGAGTGGCGGCATCAACATCCAGCAAATTCGCTCAAGTGACAATCTAGCGGATTCTTTTACAAATGCATTACCAACGTCAACATTCAAGAAATTGGTACACAAGATCGATATGCGCCGACTCAAGGATCAAGAATAACTATATTGAGGTGGAGCAGCTGTACTCTTTTTCCTTCGACCAATTTTTATCCCAATGGATTTTTCTGGCAATGTTTTAACGAGGCAGCAGTTTCTTTTAGGGATGGTCAATCAAGGGGGAGTGTTGTAAATATATTTTATATATACATTTACCATATATTGTGATGACCTTGTAAACACTAAAAGTTTATGAGTCCATCTTGTACTCTATAAATAGAGGTATCCACCATCATAATAATACACATCTATTTTTTCATTCTCTCTATTATTCTCTTGTTCTATTTAGTTTATAACATAATTCTTAATTATTTTGATCAGTATTTTATACTATTTTTAGACAGACGTACAATTATACTATATAATGTACACTCTCTTAAATTATTATATCCATCAACTTATATTAAGCTACTATCGTACTAGCCATCTCGATAATGATATACAAATACAATCTGCCCTATACTTAACTTATTTGATTTATAAATATCATTTTCAAAATTGGGAATAATCTTTTTATAATCCAATTGCCACAAAATAAAACTTAAAATCTTTATGATAGTCGAGTTTATGGGTTAATGTTTCCTCGTAACTAGATAAGAAGATACTATTCTCGAGAACCGAATATTAAAGAATTGCCGGTTGGAATATATAGATAAAATAAAACAGATAAGACAAGACAAGAAGATAAAAATATCGGGCTGGAAGACAAATCAGGGATTTTCTTTGAGTTTTTTTTTTTTTTTTTTTGTAACGGTGAAAAAGACAAGTGATCAAACTTTTTGCAAGTCAAGGTCTGCTTACGATTTACTCCTCCTTCCTCAATATATATGTTTACTTTTTTTTTTCTATTTAAAATTTATATGTCTACTAATATTTTTTTTTTATTCAATTAAATTTTTCACCAACTTTTATAGATCTAATTAATATGATAATTTAGAAAAAGATTATTTTATCCAACTTTTATAATATTCATTCCGTCCCTAATATATATGCATACTTTCCTTTTTTATTTGTCCAAAATTTATATGTCTGTTAACAATTTTTTGTGTCTAACTAAATCTTTCACTAACTTTAATACGCCTAATTGATATGAGAATTTAGAAAAAGACTATTTTATCCAACTTTTTTAATAATCTTTAACTTTTTAGTAATTTACTTTAATTTACTCCTATTTCAATACCAATATTTATCCAACTTTCATGTCATTAAATATTTTCTTAATGTGTGAAAAGCAAATAGACATATACATTTGAGACGGAGGGAGTAGCAAACATAATTATGACATTAATTTTTTGGTAATTTATTTTAATTTACTCAAATTCCAATACCAACAATTATCTAATTTTCATATCATTATTTTTTTTCTTAAATTATTTGAAAAAACAAATAGGCATATAAAATAGGGATGGAGGGGAGTATTAATTTATTTACATCATTAAAAAATTTCAAACTTTCTATTCTATATCTTACTATTCTTTTTTTATTGGGTCTTTTTACTTGAGCTGTACAAGATGAAAGTTTCATATCCAGGGAATTTTCGTGGCTTTTCAATTTTTGATATCAAAAATATTATTGTACGCTTCCGCGTCGTTAGGAATCGGGAGTCTACATTTTTCATGTGATTTAGTCAAAGTAAAGTGATAAAGGTTATTCTCAACAAAGTAGCTTGTTTATTTGAGTCTAATAGGATCTCAAATATTTAGATATGCATTGTAATCTAACTAAGAATATGGACTATTATTTAGTAGTGAAGAAAAATTGGTAAAACGACGTCGTTTCTATTTATTGACATGCTGTATTGTGGCGGTGGAATATTATCATATAGTGAAATTAATTAATAGCAGACTCAATCTGATATATGAGATTCTGAGAAGAGCAAATAGTTAGTGTTCGTTAAGGTAGTTAATGATACAACTGTGACTAATTAATTAGTGTTTAGAATATATTTTATAAGCAACTGTTAAATATTTATGCTTAAAGTTTCTTCTAAATAAAAATTATTAGTGTTTGCAATATTGAAAAAAAAACATAATTTTAGAAGAAAAAACAGTATTCCGAACACTTTAATAAACTGCTTTTCAGTTTCTTTCGACTTATGCTTTTAAAAAGCACCATATCCATATGACTAGCTTATGAGCTTATGTTTATTCTGATTTATTTTAAGCTAAAAAAAACCCACATTCTAAACATTTAAAAATAATATTTTTCGTGGAAAAGCTTAGAAGCAACTTATATAAGCCGTTTAAGACACTACCTAATATAGATACTAACATTGAAGCTCAAATCACATTATGTTAAATATGGTGAGTATATGAAATATAATTCCCGACGGGCTTAGCCCAATACCGTGGGCTTTTTCGATTCAAAGCTTGGCCGACAAATTGAGTCATTGGCCCGGCTATTTTTGGGCTCCTAAGTCTCAAACCAAGTCCAACCTAAAGTAGGGGATGTCGGGCCAATCCACCGAGCCTGGTCATGTGGGCCAATGTTGACGGCTTTTAATTCCAACAATTTTTTTTAAGATTTAGTTTAATGCTTTGTAAATAAGGTAAAAGAAAATTTAATGAAGATGGTAATTCGCGGCGGCTATCGAAGTGCACGAGTAATCCCCGCTCCAATACACTAACCGTAGATGACAAGCTTCCGAATAGCGGTCTTGCAGATTTCAAAACCATGATATTTCGGCCACATGCCAAGCACCTTAATCCTATGTCATCCGAACTAAATAAGCTAAATTTATCTATGTAATACCCCGAAAAATTTTAATAAATAAAATCTGTAACGATAGGGATTTAATTCCGAAATACCATAATGAGAACGCAATTTCATTAGATTTAATTATCGTCGCATTTGCGAGTAATTACGGATCATTATGGACGTTTCGCGACATTCCGGATAATTTCGAGTTTTATATTGACACACCTATTATTATATATCCGTATACATGTGTACCTCGTGATTTTTAATACGTATAATTGAGTCGAATTTTGATACGGGAATTAATTGCTATTAAATACATAGTATATATATATATATATATATATTTTAAGATATGGTAGGATTTGGAAAATCATAAGATGAGATCCGCTCCATCTCCTCCATATCTTCTCCACCCACGCCTCTCTCTCTCTCACAGGCGATCCCTACCGCAAGAAAGTGACGATCAATCTCCCTACTCATGCGATGATGGCGCTGCAACACAGCCAATTGGCCGAAGATCACACTCCAGGAAAAGTTTTCCCTCCCATTGGCGGACTCCACGGTAGAATCAGACGACCTTCTCCTTCCCTTTCTCTTGCTGCCCAATTCTGTCTCAAGGAAGAGACACGAAACGTCGAAGGGGTGCAGAACTGGACGAGCTGCTGCCCTTATATACTCACACCCCTGCACCCTTCCCCCTCTTCTGCACTATCTCTCTCTCACTCTCATTTTCGCGAAAATTACCACCAGGAGAAGGAAGAACGCCGTCAGAAATCGGGATTGAAGTCGGAAGAAGAAGAAGGGGGTAAAAGTCTTTTCCCATGTAACATACTATTTTCCTCTTTTCGATTCCGGGATTTGGGTTGTGTCTTGACTATGGCTGAGAATTTCATGTTTGTTTCTCCATAAACTGCTTTCTTGTTCGACATTAAACCTCATTTGTACGTGGTTACATGTGATTCATAAGAATTTGGATACGATAATATGTTCGAAATGCTGCTTTAATTTGGGATGAGTTATTGAACATCTAAAATACTAAATCCATGATCTTTCACGTTTTTTCATTTCTCCACGTTTTCCCACGTTTCTAAGACGAGAATATATTTATCCATATCGTCTCTTATCACTTGAAAAGAATTGGAATGGTGACTGTCTCGATTTAATCAAGTTAAACTGCAGTTTATATGTAACCCAGTAAATGTTAGATGAAATGTCTAAGAGAATGCCTTGCTTCTTTTTGAAATCTGCACTTACACCTTGTAACGCGATGACTTTAGCTCGTTGTCTAGGCCACCTATCTAATGAAGAACTTAGAAAATTAGATACCATGAGAAAGCCCTTCGTACTGACTTTGCAACGCCACAAACCGTTCGTAAATCGGACCTCAAGTCTAGAAGTTATTCGCTGTCGAAATCAACCCCCCGAACTGCCCCTGTGCTGCGGGCAGGGAACGGACCCTTTTCAATCAACTCCCGACCACCCTAAAACCGATTAATGCCTATCGAAACTCATACCGTTGGAAATCCCTTCTCGTTGGCTTTCCAAAGAGACGCTTCGCGTATTTTTCGGAACTGAGAAGAAGGAGATATGAAGCCGCAAAGTTCAGCTGTCGAACTGCTTGCCGAAACCAAGGCAGTACGTTGAAATCATTTTATCGTTTGTTTCCGCTTATTTAAAACTGTAAAGAAATATACCTTTGGAAAGCCGCTTGTATAGGCTTTCCAACGCATCTCGCGGTTCTTAAAACGGACTCTCGATCGAGAAGTTACACCTCGTTGAAAGTGGCCCAAAAACGGTCTTTTAAAAGTCCAAAATTTTTCCTGTGAAAAACTGTCATTTTCTTGCAACTTTGCGACTGAATTATCTATCGATTTCACGAACTGTGAGACCCAAAATGACGTACCGTTATAGAGAACTCACCCCCAGTTGTGCATAACGTTCCTCAGATCATGATTCGGAGAACGGATCCAAGAGTTTCACACCCTCGAAAACTCCCAAAAAACCAGCCCCAACTTTGGCGACCAGCCAAGTAGCTACTTTCCGCCCAAATTTTCAGAACCCTACGAACAACCCAAACTCCCAAACGGCATATCCCTGGAAAGCCCTTACTCCAAGCTTTCCAGAAAACCTCTCCGTTCATTAAAAAAAGTCCCGACCGCTGAGATACGCTTGCTCGAATACAGCCCAGAAACTGTTTGTTTAAATGCCTCACCCAGAAAAATTCTAAGTGTTGAAATAAAGGTTTAGCTCTACCCGTTTTGAGAGATCTTTTGTGAACAGCCCTCGAATTTAGTAACCCCAAGCCCCATACCGTATCGAACCTTGTCATTCAAGGAACCTCCAGAACCTTTCCGTTTGCCGTTTGGAGATCGTATCAAGAAGTTATGGATCGACAAAAATGCCTCGCTGAAACGCCCATCCTTCCCTGAATGTGCTAAACCCCCAACTTTAAAATAGTCCAGGAGCTTCATTCCTTCTCGAAACTCACCGAACCTTATACCAATGGAAATCTGAGTTTGTTGACTTTCCAAAACCATACTCGACGCATAAAATGGAGTTCGAACGAAAAAAATACGAGCCTACAAAGTACCGCTGGCAGAACTGCCACAAATTCGCCGACTCAAGTTCGGAGACTATTTTCGATGTCGAAACAACGTCCGATCAGAAAACTTATTTCTACGGTCTTGTACCCCACCTGGGGCAGAATCTAAATGTGAGTTTTCATCGAAGACCGACGGTCGGATCGTCCGGAAATAAAGCCGAAAGTTGCTGCAAAAATCACTTCCAAATGTACCTTTATTTTCAAATATCCCCTTAAAATACCAAAGCTAAAAGTAATTACTAATGAAGAGAGGATGCTATGAATATGCGAACGGGATATATCCGGGCAAGATTATTGAAGACGAATTTTATCATTTTGAAGAAAATAGCGAAATAAAATCCGCTCTTCGTAACCAAAAGTCCTATTTTTGCTAGAGACGAACCTTGTGGTCTAGAATTCGAAGAAATTCTAGGATTTTGGGATTCAACCCTAACAGAAATTAGGTCTCTATTGTAGGACCCTCTGAGGAAGGACGGTAACCTCGAAAAAAGCTGCGGATAATAATATCGCGCCACGAGGTGGGTTATACTTTCCTCTAAACTTATCTTTGAGTTAATAAGCTCTTAAATTATATGAGATGTTGTTATCCATTGAAATGTTTTATGTGCATTCGATTAAGTTTAATGCTCTTGTATGGTCGATCGAGATTCTTGTACTGACCTAACACGTCAGACTGAAATTGTGTACACCCCCGTTAGTTGTGTAGTGGGTTGATCTCCACTGTACACTAACTTTTATAAGGGATTATCTGGGGAAAGACCCGATATCCAAAGTTGAAAAGGGTACTCTGAGTAACGGCTCGAGACCCTAGATGAAATTGGATCCGACGAGGATACGTTCCGGGATCGCAATGTAAGTGGATCCGACGAGGATGTGTTCCGGGATCGCAAGAGTAACTAAAAGAACGCTGCACGCGCGCGCAAAAGAAAGGAAAAAATGATTTCGTATACTTAGGAGTTATTTTTCGTTTTAAAACCTCCCAAGTCATACTTTATGCTCTGGATAACTGCAGATTTTATAAAATGCTTTATTAAATGCTCGCCCACTGAGTACACTAGTACTCAGCCCAAATCTTTTTCAAAAATATTTTCAGGTTGAGCGGTTGCTACTGACGGATAGAGCCGAGGCAAGGGTTGCTGTCAAATAAATTAAATTCTACAGTGCTTAATGGTTTTTGCCCAATTCGAGGAATGTAACCCTTTCGTTTATCGCTACTCTGAACCCATCTTTATTATCAATTATTGCTTTCTACGTGATCGGAGACTTATCACATTTTGAACTATCCTCGAATTTATAAAATATTATAATTTAATATTTCTCGTACTACTTTGTAATATTATTTAAAATCATGAATTCTTGATTTATCTACTCGTATTGTACTACACTTGGTCACACGCCATTTTCCGAAAATCGGGTCGTGACAATCTATATATATATGGTATGGATCTAGAGAGATTCATCATTCAAAAGAGATATATGAACCCATCCCTACCGTATATTCATTCCAAATTTATGGTCAAAATTGCACCACTTATTTACATTATAAAAAATTAAAAAGAGTGGAAAGGGCAAAATTGGAGAAAAATTACATACAAATTTGAAACATATTTTGAAGCAGGAGACGGATTTTCTCATATTCCTCCACACCTCCATTCTCTCTCACTCTCATACCTCTCCCAAAATCGAAAACCTACAAAAATCCGCTCGATTTCTCTTCCAAAAAACTAGTTCTTTTGGCTTCAGCATGATTTGTTCCCGATTTCCGACGATTCCATCCAACTAGAGGTAATTTTAATCCGTCTATATTGTGTTATGCATGAAATCCAAATATATTTGTCTGAAATTGATGCCTTAAAGCTCTAATTGTTCGAGACCCATTGTGTAAATCGATGCTTTATGGTTCGAAATCATGAAATAGTGTGGATCTAGTGTTCGATTGTGTAAAAATCGTTGGATTCAATCAAATTGAACTATTGATTTATGAAATTATGAAAAAACTGCAATTAGTTTTGTGCAAAATCGTATTATACATGAATTTGTGCGGATTTGAAGCCTTAATTCTCTAATTGTTCGTTACCCATTATGTAAATCGGCTTTTGAGGTTAGAAATCATGAATACTATGAATATGGTGTTTTATTGTGCAAAAAATTTGAACTGTACACGATTTTTACCAGATTTGCTCTTTTGTTGTACCCAGAGTATGCAGAAAATTAGTAAATGATATGCATGAATTACTATACAGGTATGCATTAAATCAAAATTAATAAACCCATATATGTATGGTTATTCTTTATTTATGCATAGTTAAGAACTAGTTTATGCTTATTTCTCTTTCAATTTATGCATATAATAGTTTAACATGTCTTATACATAACATATAAGGTGAATATGCATAAACAACCTTTTGTTTGTGCATAAATACATAATTTATGAGAAAAACTTAATTATATACATTTGATGAAGGGATTTATTTGACAAATTCAAGTTGTTTAGTATGAATTACAACGATTATTGGTAAAATGACTTAGTATGCATAAAACTAGTACACTTTATGCATTAATCTTAGCTGCACTATGCATGAAACATAATTGGTTATGAAGCATATGCATTCGTAAAATTGATTATGCTTCGTTTTGTTTTCGTTCTTGTTTGTTTGTAGGTTATATATGAATTGGATTTGTCGAATTACAAGCAAGTGACAGATTGTGTTTCAATTAGTAAGCATGGACGAAGGTAACATTTCGAATTGAATTTGTGAAGAGCAGTTTCGGTAAAATATTATGTTCAAAGTTATATGCATGAATTTGTGGAATCGTATGCATGAATTAGAGCTTATATATACATTAAACAGAATGAATTCTGAAGCATGTGACGGATTGCATTTCATATTGTGTTCGAACTAATATGCATGAATTTGTAGAATCGCCTACATGAATTAGAGCTTATATATACAAGAAAAAAGAATGCATTCTGAAGCATGTGACGGATTGCCCTTCTTATTATGTTCGAACTAATATGCATGATTTTGTAAAATCGTATGAATGAATTAGAGCTTATATATGCATGAAACTGAATGCATTCTGAAGCATGTGATGGATTGCGTTTCATATTGTGTTCGAAGTAATATGTATGAATTTGTAGAATTGTCTGCATGAATATATTCATGAAATTGAATGCATTTTGAAGCATGTGACGAATTGCGTTTCATATTGTGTTCGAAGTAATATGCATGAATTTGTAAAATCGTCTGCATGAATTAGAGCTTATATATGCATGAAATCCAATACACTTTATGCATGAATCTGAGTTGCACTATGCATGAAAAAGAACTGGTTATGAGTGAGTATGCATAAAAATATGAAGCTTAGCTTTAGTATGTATAAACACATCATTTGCAACTGAGAAAATCGAATCTCAATTTTTTTCTTGCAGGGGCATATTAGATAAGGCACATGGAGACATTTCGAGGAGACGAAGTTGAATAATAGAGAGGTGGATAAGATATTATAGACAATGAGAATTAATATTTCAAAGACAATTCATTGTTTTGTTATAATTTTTGTTTTTATTAGAAACAATTGTAGCTATACTTTGTTAATTAATCATATTCTTAATGTCTGATTAGTTAAATTATATTATTCTTATTAGGTATTATTATACTAGTTTAATTATGACATAAAATATGAATATGCATAAATATAAAAGAGGAAAATGAATTAATCGTAATTTAGATGTGCATGAAATTAAAATTTCAAACATAAATGGTTAATTAATAAGTGTACATAAACATAACACAAGCTATGCATTAATCTAAACGTAAATATGCATGAATAACAAGTTGCTTAAAAATGAAAAATCATATATAGTAACTACGTCACAAAAGTCATGCATAAAAACTAACTCGTTTATGCATATTTCTTGTAAAATTTATGCATAATGTATTATTAGCATAACAAAAAAAAATAAAAATTGAGAGATTAGTTTGAATATCCAATAAAATCTAAAAGTAAAACATAACAAAGTACGAGAAAACTTATACCTTCCTCTGAACTTGCAAACTTCCATCCAATTTATGGTTTCAACTCATGTGTGCATTCGGGATGAAAATATAATCAACACAATAAAAAGAAACATCTTCATCCAACGACTCAGCCATTTGTGTTCTGTCATGAATGAAACGTTATACAATTCAACACAAATTCATAATAGAATATGCACAAACAGATAATAAGAAAATAGGAAAACACAAAAATTGAAAAAAATGTTAACATGAATAGAATATGCATGAAACCTTAACAAGTCCAACATAAATCCGTAATAGAATATGCATAAACAGATAATACGAAATTCCAACCTAGAAATTGAGCAGAACCACCCTAACACAGGAAAACACATACTATTTATGGTTGACGAAGTAAAACCCAGAAAATTCCAAACCAGAAATACAAACCCATTAACCCATGAAACCCATAAAATGTTGAAGAACCATAAGCCAGGCTCAAAACAAACACTGTACGAAACATTTTACAACCGTTCTACAAACATAAACAATCTCTATTTCAAACACGTTTTCAATTGAACAATTCGCAACAAATATGATTCCAATTAAGCCCTAGATCCACCGAATGCATTCTCTACGACTAAAAACGCAGAAGAAAAAAAGAAGCAAATTTGATCGAGTAAATAAAGGAATTTGATCGGATTTTATGTCTCTTTTGAATATAAAATCTCTTTTGACCAATTTCCTGTATATATATATGTGAAAAGCTACCACCATCAACACGTGTCTCGCCACAGCAGCCGCCAACGCGTTTCTCAGACGGTGGATCCGATGGAGGTAGTCCACCGGGAGATGATGGAATTTGTCAATCGACTCGTTAATAATCGCTATGGCGGACTTAACCAAGATCAGGAGACGTATTTGTCGGATCGAGATGTACCCGAAGAAACCAATTGGGATCACTTGAAAATGAGGGTTCTTCAAGCAAGCGATGCAGATCCGGATAAACATTGTGCTGTTTGTCTGAACGATTAATGCATACCTAAACAAATCGTTACAAAATCAAGCCCGATTGTCCATGTGCAGAGCAGAGCCACCGTTCCAAAATCATCGTGGCACCGTTGCATCTTTCGCGCAGGTTGGCTAGAAAAGACTTCTCTTATAAAGTAAATATGTACAAACTGATCACTTTTCAAGTTCCACAGGGATGACGAGAATGGAGTCCCACCATTCCTTCAATCGGCGATTGCCCTCTTCATTCTGCCTACCCCTCCCAAAACTTGAGCTTACATTAGAATAAACTTGAAAGGAATCACTGCTAGTACAACTGCTAAGCCACTCATCGCCACCATCACAACGTTCGTATGCTGAGATTAAAAAAAATAAAATCATAAAAACAAAAAGGATCATAATAGAAAGAATCAAGATACGTACCTTTGGAGCTTTTGATATCACTATTGACCATATTTTGAGTAATGCTACATTCGTCTCGTCTGCCTCATTATATCATGAAGGGTTCCTAATCACAATACTCTCCACCGTCGTCTGATCTGATCCGGTTTGAATCACAATTTTCTTATGCTTCTCTGATACCCTTCTCCTTCTAATCTCTAGCATCTTTGTGACGCTCCATAACAAGAATCCGGATATAGCTGGCCGACCCATTCTCTACGTTATACTACAATTCCAACAATATCAACTAGTCTGGAGGCTTAACATTGATAACTAATGACTTAAGATTTAGGGATTGCTTACTTGGAGATGAGTACTAGTAAAGAAAAAATCACAATGGAAGTGGCAACCGGCCGCTCCCATTGCAAGATTTCTCGAGCCCAGCGGGCAACATCTCTAACTGGATTAAGCAGCAGTCCATATTCATCAACATGAGTCGAATACTAAATTAAGCATCTGGCGTAACATGAATTAGTACAAGTTCCATACTCACCATAAGAACCTGTGCACTATCACTTACGCCTTCCTCTTTTCGCTCCTCGGCTGTAGCTTTGGCGATGTCAGCTTCTTTTGCCTCCTCTCTCGATTGATTTATAGCATTCTCCAGCGATGAAAGGTTATCGGCCTGCACCATTTCGGCATTACCAGCGATCTCTAAACAAGGAAGACAAGGTAGTGTAT
This sequence comes from Lavandula angustifolia, assembly GCA_028984105.1. Taxonomy (NCBI): domain Eukaryota; kingdom Viridiplantae; phylum Streptophyta; class Magnoliopsida; order Lamiales; family Lamiaceae; genus Lavandula; species Lavandula angustifolia. Next base: position 16,582,516 of record CM054824.1, read on the forward strand.
ACTGTATAGTTCAAGCTCCTCAAGATTGAGCTGGCACTGCATGGATTTCCAACCGTGATCATTCTCAGACTCTCCGCTAGCTCCTGCAGTATGTAATCCCCCTTGGGCAACTCATCCAGCAAGGAGAATATTAGGAAGCTCTTTGGCTCGGGAGGCGAGATTCTGAGCATTTCTCTTGCTGCATGAAGTCGAAGGATCCCTAATATGGTCCTCGCATGCAACTCCCATAGTTCTAGAGCCGATTTCACCTTGAACTTGGATAGAAACCGGTGTAGTAGCATAATCTCCTTCACAAGAGCGAGCCAATGGTCGCGTCTTGTTGAACTTGTCATCTCAGGGGAACTCTAAGACAACACCTTCTTCCCTAGAGGTTTACAAATAAGTAGAAGCTATGATAATTAATCAGATCCTTTTGTAAACAATGCAAGTGGGTTGGTTATAATGGCTTAATTATACTCACAATTCAGAGGACTCATAAACTATAGCTTTGTCGAACAGAGGAGCACCCCAAGGACCGGTTGCTGCAGGTTTCACACTCTGCTGGACTTCCTTTGAAAGGTCGAGTTTGAGTGCATCTTCATACGATACAATTCCGGATGCCTCAAAGTAGAGTGCATAGTTTGTCAATGTCAATCTCCCTACAAAACCTCCTAGTCTCATTATACAGAACAAAGCAGAGTTCGAGTTAAAGGTAGACTAACCGGGCCAACTTGTTCCGCCGATATGGCGCACCACCCTATCCAAACTTACAGTTCCCTCTACGTGTAATATAAACTCATCATCTAGTAACTCCACACCCGTTGGTGTGTCTTGCTTCTGTAGATGCTTTCTACATCTAACAAGCTCAAGAATGTTAACTGTATAGTCTATATTATGCTTGCAAAGTCTAATTTAATGCTCACAAACTGCAACTCATACTGTTTGAATAAAAAAAAGTGTGTGAAGTCGATTCGCTGTAGGAGCAGTGAAGGTCTCAAAGGTAAATCTTCCATTGACCATGTCTACAACCAAAGGAACAAGTGTTCCCAACCACACGAATGCATCTTCTCCAGCACTTGGCTCTCGATCAACCTACCAACAACAGTGACCTTCAATTATTCTAACACTCTAGTAATACATTGTAGAAAATAGGAGGTGCTTACTAGGAGTGGCATGAGATCGGAATAGAAAATAGAAACATCGTCTTGTATTGTATGTCGTTGCTCACTAGTGGGACTTTCTTCTCCTCTTCTCCTTTGCCAGAGACTCCTACAGAAAGATGCATGGCTGTGACATGACTGTGATGATTGAAGTGAGAAAAGAGTGGAGGTTGTTACTGAGTGTGATTCTTCATCTGCGGAGGTTGGCGTCTCCCAAGCAAGCATCATATCGAACGTGAAGCGGCTGAAAGAAGCATTGCTGATGGTTTCATCTATATTGCTGCACATGGAAGCAACTGCTTTTGTGCAGCAGAGTTCTACTAGCTTCTTTGAGTAACCACCCATCTCACCCTCCCATTCTCTCGCCAACTCTTGAACCAGAGAATCAACAGAAGTGTCGAGCTTCCTGTGACCAAACAATAGCAATTGTGTTAGCATCTTTTGAGAGAGAGAGAGAGAGAGAGAGAGAGATGAAGCGTGACTGGGCGCATCTTTGAACTACGTCGTTAGCAATGGTTGAAAGATGCTTCTTCTTCTCCATTGTGCGGGCGCGTGCACTCCAGGTTCAGGATAATTAGTGTAGGGGAATGAGTATACATGATATATGGGCAGGATCCGCTATATAATACCAACTGCTGGCTACGTGTTTGCACCAGGACGTGACACGTTGTCCCCATGCAACGCGCACTCTGCTCCTCTCTTCTGCTTGAGAGGTTGGACAACTTCAACTCTGTCTCAGCCCATAATTATCCTACTTTAGATTCTACGATTAGCTATAAATTATTACTCCATCATTAAATCATTTTAGAGAAGTGTTCGTTTTCTTTTTCAAGTGAAAAATAGATTTATTATTATCATTTTTTTAATTTCGGTTTTGGTCTTTGGTAATGAAATATGCTTAATACAATTTGTGTGTTATTAATGAAACTGTGATTTATATACCTCACTTATTCAAAATATCTGAATAACATTTACCCGTTAATATTAATAAATTACACTTAAAATATTTAAATATTAAATGAGGACATATACTCCCCTCAGTTTTCAGTAGGAATCCTTTATCCTATTTTTGGTGTTCCTGTACATATTCCATCAATGAGGTTGTTATATGTATGTTTTTATAATGACTATACGTGTATTAAAATTAAATTAATTACTTTAATTAATACTCCCTCCGTCCCGCTTAACTTGTCTTTTTTTTTCACCCGACTTGTCTTGTTTCCAAAAAAGAAAAATAATTATTATACAAATTCCCACTTTTTTTTGTGGGGCCTATATCTTTACATACAATCACTCACTCATCTACACGCAATCACCCACTCATTTTAATCTCTGTGTCGAAAAAAAATAAGACAAGTCTGGCGGGACGGATGGAGTGCTTTTCTTAAATTAAAAATAAATATATCACCATTTTATTGATGAAACACTTATTGAAACACCAAAAATAAAATAGAGGACTTCATAAGGTTTTGAGGGGATGGGATAATGATGCTATATATTTGAATTAAAAACAGATTGGGATGGTTTTTTATTACTCTAATGGTGAGATGTATTTGTGAAAGTCAATTTTGTTGAAGGTTGAAATACAAAATAAAATTTGCCTTCAAAGAATATGAAAAGAATCGGGGGCACTTTACAAATTATTGAAACCCTTAAGGACCATTGTGCAAGATTTCCAAGCAAGTTATTGTCTGCCAGCGTCATCATTATCAATCTCTCGCTGATTCAGATGCCAACCCACCAATATAAAAATGCCAACCCAAAAATATAAAGATGCCAACTCATCCGTCGTTCTGTCAAGAAACCCACAGCATTAAGATTTCTTCAACTCTCTCTGATCAGTGATCACTACTCCAAACCCCTCTTCTCGCAACACGCTCTCGCCATGATCTTCAACTCGGATGGGGCTGCTTCCAGAATCCGCCTTAATATCGGTTCCTCTCTCACTCTATACATATTATATTTGCCTAGGGGCTTGTACATACCTTCAGTTTATTCTGTGTTGCAATTTCAATTTTATCTTGCGGAGTAATCAGTGCAGAAATTTGTGGTGAAATACATGAACATACTTGCCTACATGTATGCATATGCTTCTTTTTTCAATTTTGTCTCTAGTGAATTTCAAGAACATTAGGGAAAAACCGGCACCTATTGATCACGGGAAGTGTTAATTGTTTTTATTAGTTATTAAGTATGATAGGAATTTAATTTTGGTTGCCGGCAACACAAGATTATGAGAAATCATAACATGTTGAATATGTTAACCTTATTTTAAAGAAAATACTCGGCATCTCCCTCTCTCGGTAGAATTAAAACTCTAAACTTTGATGTTTGAATGAACCCTGTCCATTTTTTGTAAAACTGGTAACTTCTATTTTTCTATTTTTATTTGAAAACATATCTTTGAATTCTTTGTTTACTTGTATATTGCAATTTCCTTTGCCTTTTTTCTTGGGGGGAGGAAGTATGTGTGGCCGTGTGATTGTTTGTAGGCTGCTTTTGGATATGTTCTGTTTAATCTTGCCATGAGGGTGAGTTCCATTGCACCAATATCAAAGTGACCAGGGTCAAATGTTCCCTGAGATAAGGGTTCTTAAGCTTGAAGCATTGTGCATGAGCACAGTACTTATTGTATCTACTATCTAGTTAAAAATAAATGATCATTAATAATGAAAATACACAAATAAATTGTACTAAAGAGGTGAGATGCCAATGTGGATTGGGATGCCTTGTACTCTAATTTCATACGTTGATTATGTGCATCTTATAGCACTCCTTTGGAGGTTTCTTATGAATCAGATATTGTGTTTTAATGAACAGCTGGACAGACATAAGAAAGAAAAAAAAACGGACTTGTAAAAGTAAAAATATTATATTGACAAGATGTCATCCATAAAAATTGAACTATTGATGATTTTCAGGATTAATTTTCTTTTCAATATATCTTAGAACATGCTATGATTTTCTCTTGGTTTAATGGCTTTGCATTTGACATCTGTTTTTATGGTAACCCTTTCATCAAGTCCAGTTTTTGCTTCATGTCGAGGGAGAAATATGAACTGGTATTGGTGTTGTATTGGTATTCTCAGTTCGTTGTTGAATATCTAGTTGCAATAATATATGCTTGTAGTTTTCTGTTTTTATTAATGTTCATTCAACTAAAACTTGACAAAATGCCTTACTGGGTTCTTGGAGAATATTCTGAACGGAAATGACAATGATGGCTAGACTGTTATGCCTTGCTCTGTGATCAAAACCTTCCAATTCTAATAATTGCAAAGTATTCATCTAGTGAAAGGAGCATTTTTTTTTTCTAGGAGGCAAAAAGTTTTACACTACAGTTGATACATTGACTCAGCGAGATCCTGATTCGATGCTTGCAGCAATGTTCAGTGGTCGTCACGCAGTCTGTCAAGATTCTGATAAGGTATATGCACTGCTGGATTAGAGACATACATCTTATGGAAAATGTGATTCGTGTTGGACACACGCGCATAGACATAGCACACACACAGAGGTGTGGAGAATCTTCAAGTGTTTGTGGCCTCAACTTTTGGCATTCTTTATCAATCCAAAAGGAAAGCAATTCAAGTTGTCAAAAATAAAATGATAAAATTCTGTTACTGATCTACGATGCAAAGTAAATTGAGAGTTCCACATGTTTTCTTATTACTCTATCCATATATTTGTGAACAAGTGTAGAATTTATTGAATATGTTGTTGCTAGAAATTTATTTGTGAACAAGTGTATCATGAATTATGATACATGAATGTATATTGGATGGACTTGCATTGTCAGGACATTAACAGCCCTCCATTATTTTGTATTTATCCTGTGATGAAACATCCTGTTGACAAGTCTTTGAGAGTGTGCATCTCAAAAGTTTTTGAATTTTTATTGTTGCAGGGTTATGTTTTTGTTGATAGGGATGGGAAACATTTTCGTCATATTTTGAATTGGCTGAGAGATGGCGTGGTTCCTTCAATGACAGAGTCTGAATATTCAGAGCTCTTACGAGAGGCTGAATATTTCCAGCTTCTTGTGAGCCGTTAATTACTCTTTGCTAATTTAATCTCCATTGTACATTAAATTATTTTGTCTTTTTGTTTCTCTGACTGCATTCTTACTTGCTCTAGCTAAGTAAAAGATTATGAGGACTTCCATGTAATTTGCTATTCTGGCTATTCTGATTCTGTGAATTATTGTTTATTGATGCAATTTTGACATAGTAAGATGTCTCCTTTCTTCCTACCTGAAGAACCTGGCATGTTTGATTCCAGGGATTGATTGATGGGATTAAAGCATCTTTGATTAAGATTAAAGAGGAAGATGAGATGGGTACTGAATTGACACGCATTGATATCATTAAATGCATACAATCAGAGAAGGTCAGATTTCGAGGGGTTAATCTCTCCGGGCTTGATCTTTCTAAACTGGTATGATCTCTACCTAGCTGATTTGCTCTCATCAATGATTATGCTGAAGTATTATATCATGGTGTTCATGTCCTGATGATATGTTCATGTCCTGATACGCTCTGAGCATATCCATCTTTTCTTTAAATGTTACCTTTACGAAGAAGGTTATTCTTGCAACCTATGTCTATAGAATTCAAATGTAAATTATTATGCGATAAGCCTGCAATTTTAATAGATTCTCTTTTTAGTTTCTCCAAGTTTTTATTTATATTGAAGAATTTGAAGATGATTTTTAAATCAACAATAGCAAATATGTGGTGGTTGTTTCGATTCGAAATTGTATTTCAAATCAATCATCTCAATTGGAACTACTTTTTGATTGATTCCATGGATTTAATCTCCACTCTCATTTAACAACCATTAGTTTCAAGTTTTAATTTCAGATCCCGTTATGTAAGTGCAACCTTTATTTTCCTTTTTGGGTTGTCCCACTTGACTTGTCTTGTTTCCTAAAAAGGAAAATAATTATTACACAAACTCCCACTTTTTCTTTGTGGGACCTACATTTTTACACACAATCATCCACTCTTCTACACACAACCACCCACTCATCTTAATCTTCGTGCCGAAAAGAAACAAGACAAGTCGGGCGGGACGGAGGGAGTATTTTTTGTTCTTCATTGATAACACCCACTGCTTTTCTATATCCTCCCACATTGTTTTGATGGAAAAACCCTACTTAACAGTGTATTAAGATTTCCTTTTATAATTACCTACATGGAATAACCCAAGAAACAGTTTGCTAACCTTTAAGTGCAAGTTCTATTTTTGTCACTGTTGTGTTTTCAAGTTTCGCTTCTATTGATTTAATATTAATTTTACATGTCCTAAAATTGTAGGATCTGTCATATGTCGATTTTAGTTATGCATCTCTCAGGAACGTGTTCTTTTCACGTGCTAATCTTCAATCTGCAAAGTTCAGGGTGAGTATCCAAGTGAAAAGTTTCTTTACTGGCTTTATGAATGCCAAATTGAACAGAACATTATTTCTATTCGCAGGATGTGGATGCTGAAGGTTCAATATTTCACAATGCCACTTTGCGTGAGTAAGTCTCTTTTTTGTTGAATTCTGAACACAAGTTATTGGTATTCTTGGAATAAGGGATGGCATAAACAGATTCTACCAGTTGAATGTCCACTCCTACTTGAGCTGTCATTCAAATATGTGTCCTATCTTGTTTCTCTTCTTTGATGAATCTGTTTCGCCTAGGGAAGATGTGAGTTCACTGGGGCTAATCTTCGTGGAGCCCTCTTAGCTGGCACCAATCTCCAGAGTGCAAATCTACAGGGTAACTCTCTCTTGTTCTATTTATATATTTCTGCTGGCAATGATTCTATTCTTATGCTTGTTGACTGGATATGGAACTAGTGTTTCTTTGTTCGTCCATAAACACATCATTCTAAGATTATAATTGTAATTTGTAGGGATATTTCTTCTTTGATGTACATTTGGAAGTTTATTGAAAGTACTGTAAAGCTAATAATACGAATTCAACTCATGTATAGGAGATGCAATAAGGTCTAGCCTATAGGTTTAAGGAGCGAAGTTCCACCAATTTACTCTCAATGAGAGATGAGATCAATATTATTCTCAATAAAAGATAGGTTTATTGCTGTGTTATTTCGATTTGGTAAATGGTGCCCGACTTGTTTGGGTCTATAATGGGGCTACTTGCCGTTATTTAAGGTAATCAAGTTGTTAGTTATTGCTTGGGCAGATTAGGTCATTTGTTCCTTTGAAGCAGTGTTTACTGAGTGAATGAATGTTGTCCTGATGAATCATCTTTCTCAAATGCAGATGCTTGTTTGGTCAATTGTAGCTTCTGTGGTGCAGATCTTCGTTCTGCACACCTGCAGGTTTAGCATGAATAACGCCTATAATAACCGTATCAGTAACAGTAGGAAAATATAACTGCCTCGTCTGTTTCACTGTACCTATATGTGCCCAACCTTTTTATGTTGGTAATCTTCTTAGTTTCTTCCACCCATTCATGAACGAAACACAAAATTCTTTGAACCACTTTCAGACTGCTGATCTTACAAATGCCAACTTGGAAGGAGCTAATCTTGAAGGGGCCAACTTGAAGGTTAGAGTTATTGCTCTAATTGGTTTCCTTGTGAGATCATAAATGATATTTATTGGATATAATATGTTATATTATTATTATATCTTATATAGGATTGAAATGTTGTTTTTATCTTCATGTCATTTTACCATCTGATAGACATTCCTTCCTGATGTTATTTTCTTGACAAAATTAATAACCTATGTGCTGTTGCCCTTGTTTTGGGAAGTCAATAAATCCTTTTTTCTGTTTAATACTCTTATTCTTATGTACGATATGGTAATTACAATGAGAAGGTAGTCTGTACTCCAAAAGAACATCATTTTCTGTAGCCATAATGGCTCTTATTGGTTTAGATCGACAAAATTTCTTCTATTAACACTTGGTATTGATCCCAGATATCATTGGCCCATCTTCAGCATTGTAAACTGCTCAAGTAATTGAATGCTGAAATTTGAGTGGCTTGAAAGCTGTAGTTTTTCCTTGGTGGTTTGATTGTATTGCTTATTGGCAAGCCTATTAGAGAGGGACTTAGTTAACCAGTGTCAAATTTAGGAAATATAAGCTCAGTCTATTACTTCATCTGAGTCTATAAATGTGTATGGAAGAACAAATTCTCATTCCAGTTCTCAATTATTTTTCTTTTTTGTATTTCTGGTCCAATTGACTGCCTCCACTATGAACTGTTTGTTGATGTTATCTACATCAGACTGTTGTGTGCTCTATCAATTTGAGTTTGTATTTGTCAATGTATTGGAGAAATCCCCTTTAAGAATTAACCAATATACTTAACCTCAAACATGATCTCGTCTGCTCCGCTCTTTTTAATTTTTTCCTTCAGGGTGCTAAGTTAACAAACGCAAATCTGAAAGGAGCAAATCTCCAAAGGGCTTACCTACGTCATGTGAATCTTCGTGATACAGTGAGTAACATAAACTTTCATCACTGGAGGAAGTTTCTCTCCGTCAGAGATCCATTTAGATTAGTATGGTTTATTCAATTAGCTGCAGTAACATAAAATAATCATTAGTGGGATTCAGTGGAAAATTGATTCTTCATGTGGTATTTTATTTTTTTTGTTCTATCTCGTCCTAGGGATTGCAGTCGTAACATGTTAAGTTCACCCAGTGATCGTAGTTTGGATGCTACATGAAGAATATAAACCAGATTTTTGTTGTTTCCTTGGTCATTTGTTTCCTGATGCTGGTCATTTAGAAATTTATTTACTATTTACTATATTTGACAGAAACTTTGTGAATTCTGATGAATTCATTAGGATATTAATTCATCATGTGACAACAACAGCACTGGATTAGCTCTATTTGTTTAACCTCAAGTTATTATGTTTGGTTGCAGGATCTCGAAGGTGCAAAGCTTGATGGTGCCAACTTATTAGGTGCAATAAGGTGATGAGTAAAGGTTGGTCATGGAAATCTTGTGCTGGTTAAGATAAGCCAATTGGTGTTTTGTCCTAATTTAACTTCCGTCCAGCTGTTGTTGGCTTGCTTATATCTTTCTAGTTCTTTTTTGGTATATACAGCAGCAATCTTGTCTGTCTAATTAGAAACAGTAATTATGAAGTTTTGAGTCCTTTGAATAATTGTTATTAGATCCCGTGATGGCGGTGGAGCAGCAAGGGTAAGTTGAATTGTGATTGATCATTCGGTTTCTTGATAACTTTGAATAGTAGGTAATACTCTATTTTCTTAATTGTCCCGAGGCTGCTAGCTAGCATGTGAGCTTTTCTTTTAATTTATTGGAATGGTAGGCAATGCAACTACAAAAGTTGATCTGCATTCATAATCAGCGTCTGATGATCAGATGGATAAAGTGTCCTTGCTTTAAATATTTCGTCCTTCGTCGTGCACACTACTAATTGTTACAGTATTAATATTTTTTTGGTTTTGAGCATCCTAGTAGTTTTTAGCAATTAGTGGAAATATTTCGGCCATGTTGATACGATTCACACAAGTAATTTTTCTCCAGTGTTACATGCCACTTAATTAGCCAGATTTTGTAACTAACTAAAATAATTATGTATGGTCTAAATTACCAAAAATATAAACTTCCAATCTACCTAAATAAATCACTAGTTGAAGATTGAAATTAGTCGAATATGCGCCAAAAATTTATAAACCTACAGAATTCGCACACGTGGCGATGGTGTGGAGATTGATAAAAATAATCCTAGTGTCGGCAAGGTCTTTCTGGATAGCGTGGGCCCCATATCTCAAAAAAAGCCAAGAACCATTCTCGATGTCAGTCATGCTTTCCACTAGATAGCTTTTTTTCTCCTTTCACGAAAAAAATAAAATAAATTATATATCTGGCCGACCTTCATTGGCTAGATAATTAGATCCTCTATGATATGAATGATATATAGCCTTGTCCGCTTATTTCACGACACCTGTCGTTTCCTAATTCCATCGACCATATCTATTAAGATTATAACTTAATTAATTTCACAGAATAGTCAGAATAGTGCAATTATATTTGGTAATTTCCTCACCACGTGTAAATACTAATATTTCAGATCTGGATTGGTAATTATAATAAGCTTTACTTACAATCCCTTGACTAATCCAAACTTGGTGAGGAAGTCTGTCCATTTTGTCAATTAATGGCATTGATTCGTAGCTGGGAGTCACAGAAAGGCCATGATGCGGATGGGCCCCACTCTCCCAAATTCATATCTTATCCTAGATATTAGTTCCTAATAATGTTTTATTAATAAAATAAATTTAGCGCGTCGTGTTGGTTCGTGTATCCATCATATTTTGTGTATAAATAGGGGAGTCCCGGACTCCGTTATCTCATCATCATCAATCCATACAATTTCCTTTCATCAATTGACTAGACTCGATAATTCATAGAGAGAGAGAGAGAGAGAGAGAGAGAGAGAGAAATGGCGGGAATCATTAACAAGATCGAGGAGAAGCTGGGCATGGGAGGCAAGAAGGAAGGCGAGGAGCTGAAGAAGCCTGAACACAGTTACGGCGAGCAGCACAAGCAGCCGGAGCACGGTGGCTACGGAGGAGAGCAACACAAGCAGGCCGAGCACGGAAAGGAAGGCGAGCACAAAGAAGGCCTTGTCGACAAGATCAAGGACAAGGTCACCGGCGGCAGCGCCGACGGCGAAGGCAAGAAGAAGAAGAAGGACAAGAAGAAGAAGGAGGACGGCCACGATAAGGGCAACAGCAGCAGCGACAGCGATTGATTTCGTACCTACTTTTCTGCACTAAGTTTTAATTGATCTTTCAGTGTTTACGTCGATCGTCTTGTTGATTTCATTTTCTCTCTCTTTGCTTATTTTCAGGCGTGGCTTGAATGCGTTTCTGCGTGACTAGTGACAATAAATAAAAGGAAGGTTCGGAAAGCGCGTGTATCTGATGAATTTGAAATACTAGTATTTTTAATTTCTTTGTTTCTATTGTAATTCTGTATCTTTCTGGGTTTAATATTTAATAGCAATCTCGGTTTTAGCCTTTTGCAATCAGTTTCGCTCAAATAATGTTAATTAAACCTCAAAAAATTAATGTTTCAGATCGCGACTAAAATAATATTTGATATAATGATAACTTCGTTAAATGAATAATATTTTTTCTTTGGATCCCAATATTATTATTTAAAAGAGATTTAACTGTCATATTATCTTCCTCATACTTAAAGAAATGGCACAGTCAATGTTAGTGATGAAATAATATTAAGGCTACATCATCACCAAATATGGCGAGAGGGCAAGAACCACTAAAATAACCCTAGGCTACTCTTTGAAATCAAACTTAAAAATCCAACAAAATTTGGCGAAATCACATTACAACACCACCTTCAACATTGTTGAGAGCCTTCTTTGCAGTCTTGAACTTGCTCACCAGTGACTTTTCACTGCTCAACACATACTTGCTGATGAAAAACTCAATCCCACTCCTCAGAGATTCGTATTCGGGCACCATAGCAATACGCGTAAAAACATTCCAAACCTTCTTATCCGAAAGCTGGAATAAGGCCTCAAAAAGCATCCGGAAATGCATAATCCTCTTTGGAGTCAGATGTATAGGGTCACCCAACTCCACTGCCTTCAACACTGCCAGAGAAAGACTAAAAGACTCCACCATCCTTGCAGTAAATTTCGCTAAATGCATCGATCTCATCAATGGCATCGACTCTAGTTCCTTCAAGTGATCCCACAAACAGTACTATACAAACGAGAGGGACAGACATTTATAAACTAGCCTGATATTATGCTAAATCAGAAATTAAAGATTTACCTGTAAAGTGAACTTGTGGTTTTTGTCATGGCTGCATAGCTTAGATGCAAGAATACAGTAGTACTCATTAAATACTTTCTCTTGCAGACAGCACTCCACGAGTACCCTCATGATCTCTCGATCCTACAATCCAGATAAGACGACTGGGCTGTTAAAAATGATACACTAACTATAAGAAGAACTATGAAGAGATTATTGATACCTGCTTCCCTTGTAAGTCCAATCTAAGAAGTTTCTCAAAAGCATCAATATAGTCCTCTCCGCTCATAATTACACAAAAAATCGCATTTCTTGCACTTGTATTCATCCTCATTGATGCTGCGAGCTGAAGCATCTTTTTGGCTTCGGGTATCTCCTTATCGATTGTGCCAGCAACCTCTTCAATGTTATCAGTAGTTGAAGCACCAGCATCCCCAGACAACCACCACTGACCTTTCTTGTTAGGATCGAGAAGCGTACTCCATTTCAACCCTCGGATTAATATATCATCAGCCCTTAACTGCGGTACAATAACAATAAGGTAAAATAAGTTTTGTTGTCTACTATGAATAAGAAGAATGATAACTATCATCAAAATGCAATAGTTATATGAGACGAGAACTTAAACCTTCTGTAGCCACTTCTTGATCCGAGTGAACTGGATAGTATCTTCCTTCGATCTCTTCTTATTGTTCTTTATATCACATATGGTTTCAATCATAAACTCCATCTGCAGAAATTGACAGAATTAAACTGAAGTATAAAACATATTGATAGAATAAAGTCAGTCCACCATTTAGAAAGTACATACTCTTTTGCCCCTTATATTTGATTGTCCGGATTCAGATGAGGCCTTTAACTCAGTTACCCTACTCTGAATACTTTGAATGAAATTTTTCATGCCAATGGGATCATCCCCTCGCAATTTCATCCCACAACCTATTATCAGAACCAACTCAGACAAGTTTTAGCATAAAGAAACCATCAAGACGCCAAGACCATGGGAAGTAATGGCAAAAAAAGCTATCATGCTAAAACACATGGTACTTAATAAAAGAAGATATACAATCCATATTTACAAAAAAAGGTTATATATAGTCAAATTCTTATTTCTCTATCAACCACCGGAAGTGATGCAAATTTCACTTTGAGCAAGGTGAATTGCTCAATAAGTTTTAAATGATCAGCAATAACAAAACCTAAAGGAAGCACAACTTACACTGCAACACTGTCAAAACTGTTGAAACATCAACCTCGGTTAAGCGCTTGCCAAGCATGATCAAGAAATCATATATCAACTCACTGGTGCTTGAAAGGAGAGTTCATCAGAGGGTTACTATATGTCAAAGGGAGGAAGAAAGGAAGAAGACGATGATGTCCAACAATGGAAATCAAAATCTCAAGTTGACAAAATCAAGGGAACATGCGATTGAAGCGTTCTTCAGTTAGAGGGTATTTTTAGAAAAATCTTAAAAATATCAATATTGCAGGAACAACAAATGCTATGCAGGAAGATATCACAGTACTATCAATTAGATGTCACGAGATCAACATAAGTCATACCAAAAGCATACATCAAAACAAACCAGCTTTTGATTGCACAACTATAGATATGTTACAGCTGAGGGTTTATGTAGTGAGCTCGTATTGTCACCCTGATTCATTACCTTTAATTTTAAATTTTCAACACAACCCTACCATGGTAGAGCCATATCTGCTAAAAACTAAGACTACCAATCAAGAGCCAAACTTACACAAATATATTAAAGACACTAAGATTTAGAAATTCTGTTAACACATTCAATTGCAAAACAAACTAATATGCAATGAGAAGCTGATAAATGTCAAATTAGAAGAAAATATAAGAATTTACATACAGACCTTTAGAATGTGAACGAGTGAACAAATCCTAAGCATTTAATTTAAGTATGAATGATTCAGATTTAATTTAAGATTAAAAATAGCGAATTGCACTTACAAGATAAATCAATTGCACTTAAGAATATAATTGACATGTTTTATAATTGATAAAACTTATGTAACCGTCTAATTCCACTTCTTTTCATCGTATCTAATTTGAAAACATGAATATATCCGATAAACAATCTCACAAATCATCCAAAATCCTTCCTAAACGACCATACGAAATTCCAACGCCGCAAAATCAGTATTTTTATTCAAAACCCAAACCTTTTCATCTTCACCCACAAAAACGCACCGACATAACTCAAAGTGCAGTTCATTTTAATTCGAATTGTATCTCATAATAATTCAAAGTGCAATTCAAGTCAATTTAAAGTGCAGTTCACAATAATTCAAAGTGCATTCCCTATCTTTTCAAAGTGCAGTCCATATCAATTTCAAGTGCATATTCTATTTTTTCAAAAAGTTGGTATAAACTTTTCAAATGCATCTTATAATAATTCAAAGTGGAGTCTAAATCAATTAAAAGTGTCTCCTAATTTTTTAAATTATAACATGTAATAATTCAAAGTGCAATTCATTATAATTCGAAGTGCATCTCATAATAATTCAAAATGGAGTCGAAATCAATTCAAAGTGCAGTCACAATAATTCAAAGTGCAATTCTTTTTAATTCAAAGTGCATCTCCTATTTTTTCAAAGTGCAATCCATATAGATTAAAAGTGCAGTTCAAGCAGTTGTTAAATGTGTAGAGAAAAATATGAGAAAGAATAGTAGCGAAAATTAAGTGTATAGATTGTGGTTATCAATAAGTATAATTAAATGTAATATTACTTAATTAGACTTTATAAGTGCAATAAAAATACACTATAAGTGCAATTCAGCAGTTTTAATTAAATAAGAAAATCAAACCGTTCAATCCATTAGATCAAGCGCCTGTATTTGTTCACACGTTCACACTTTAACATGATGTTCACATTTGAACATCCTCCTATATATATATATTCATGCAGCACAAGTTCACATGCCATTGCGTTTCTTAAGATAAAGAGCATATGTTTCAAAGCTTGTTAATTTACCTGGAGCAGAGTCCAAAAACATATAAATGGGATAACAGAAGAGTCAAATTCCGTAGGGAGAGATTGTCTTCTTTCATATATTCTTCCTGAGATATAACAAAAAAGGCCTCCAGTCAACCAAGAGAAACCACAACTTGACAATATGAAGGCAGTGGCCATACAACAAATTTGATGAACCATACAGATTCGAGTAGATAATCCATGTTTGTTTTATTAAGTGGGTCCTAGTTGCTGATCAATTAAATTAATAGTACCATGCAAAAGATAGAGAAAAAAATATTCAGGAATTAAGTACCTCAAAACAATTTGCAAGACGCGCAAGAAGTTTGGCACCAAAATCTATCCCAACCAAACTAGCCATTCCAGCGACAAATGCTGCAAATACTGCTGCATGCCTTCATATAGAAAAGCAAAAATTATTCGATATCCAGAAATAAAAGAGGAACATCAGCAGCATATATCAAATATATTTCAAAAGTATTCTTATAACTTACACCATACAAATTTATACTAAAAATACCACAAGACCTTTCTAGCTGAACGTATGGCGCTGGTTAGTAATATCTGGTGAAAGTCCAATAAACCTATAAGTAAGTTAGAAGAATGGAGTATAATGCTCAATTCCCTCGCATTGACCATCCAAGAAATATCAACACATTCAAGGCTGACTAAGTTAACATCTTATGGGGCTCTCCAACAATTTACAATAGGTTAACAAGTCTCCCAAATCCAGGGCTTATTCTTACAATACACTTGTTTCAGTAATAACAGATACTCCCTCCGTCCCATAGATTTAGTCCAATATACCTTTTCGGGCTGTCCCATTGAAAAAGTCTAGTTTCCTCTTTTTTAACAAATTATTACACACTTTTTTTGAGGGACCCACAACTTTATACAACTCTACAGACATCAACAACTCTCCTTAAAAATCAGGCTGAAAAGAAAGTGGACTATATTCATAGGACGGAGGGAGTAATAAGATTATAAATGTAACACGAAGAAGCATCATAACACAGTTTACGTATGTGAGCCAACAATTTTATAATCTTAACGAGAAACACTTTAGGAAAAGAAAAATAATCTTAACTGTTCATTGCCACGAGGGCCTCCAGAGCAAGATGCCACAATCTCTTCACTAATGGTATGGGTACCAACAGCACGACCAACCGACTGCAAGTAGCACAAATTACAGAGATCATCACTACTGAGATTGCTTTACTAACAAAGACTCGGGCTAATCTACAGTAAAGCTAGTGACAATTAGAAACAAATTTATAGTTCCATATGAACGGCATGGCCAATTCATGTACCTACTAAAAAGAGAAATACACCTTTACCCATCCATTCGTGTACGGTGTACCTATTAAACTCCAGAATATCAGAGTTAGAAAAGGTCTAATTTGATGAAAGATACGTAGAATATGTAATATTATGCATAATTATAACATTCCAACCTCATATACTATCCGTTATCACATTTTCTGAATTATACTACTTATCTCGAAAACTTTGTAAACAATACATGAACAAGATTTATGAAATATTAGACTTCTTGTAACTTACTCGAAATAGTTCAGAAATTTCCCCAGTGATCGATTCCACATTGTTCTCAGAAAGCCTATTCATAAGTCCTGAAAAAAAAATATCAATTAGTTTTGGAGATAGCACATGATTATCAACAGCAAGGTGAAATCATACCTCGTACTCTTTTACGTGCTTCAGCATATTCAGCTGATTCATTTCCAAGACGAGATCTTAGATGGGGAGCCACATATTTCCCTGGCCCCTTCTCACCTAATTCATTTGAGACGGTTTCTGGAGGTCCAGATGCTTCAGTATTTGAGTTTATTCTTGTGTCCGCTTCTTGTCCTTGTTCGGCTGGATCAGAATTACTAAGATTTTTAATTAATTTTCTACTTTTAAGGTTTTTCTTTGGATAATCTGTTGCAACATACTCCTCCTCGGACTTCTTATCATTTCTTTTTCTCCTAGTCTCCACCACATCCTTGCTTTCCTCATGGCTAGTTAGTGAATCAGACTCTTCACTCCCTTCATCAGATGAAATTCCATCATCTAAATCTTCAATCAAGGAATCAGACTCTTCACTGCCTTCATCAGAAGATTTTCCATCATCGAAATCTTCATTCAAGGAATCAGACTCTTCACCGCCTTCATCAGATGAAATTTCCCCATTTAAATCTTCAATCTCTGAATCCATCTTTCTACTTTTCAAAGAAATGGCAGGATCATGAGCGCGTTTATCCTCTTTTCCAATTTTACCAAAATTGTCAAAAGCAGAATGTATTCCTTCTAGCAACATATCTAACTCATCATTAGCATTAGTCAACCTCCCACTCTTCAGCTTGAGCTTCTTCGCGAGTCTCCTCTCCATCCGCAAATCCTCCTCTGCCGATGCTCCTCTCCCATTCCCATTCTTTTCAATTTCTAGTAAGTCAAAGAATTTGGCTTTCGGAGTTTTATTTGAACTCCTCTTCCGTTTCAACTCCTTCTTAGCTTCTGATTTTCTCGATGTACGAGTCGGTTTTGCTGCTTCCCTAGTTCTTGAATCCCTCAATTTAGTTTTAGATATCTTCACCTTCTCAGGTTGAATACTGCTATCATCATTTTCGTCATTCTTAAGTCGCTTCTTTGCATTCTCCGACTTCACATCCAACTTAGAAGTCTTTGATTGCTACAGAAAACAAAATCAAAATTCTTAGCTCAACAATAAAAAGAAGAAAAACGCAATGCATTAAGTCTCATGTCCGAAACTTGTAATTGAAAATAAAATATATAAACAACGTATTATGGTAATGCAAATTACTCGATGGTGGACCCAAGAATCAAACTTCTTCTTGTTCTTGGCCAACCGAGCTTCTTTTCTGCGCTCTCTACGTCCGGGTCTCTCTTCTGCACCGACAATAAAAGGGCAACAACTGTCATCGGAAATACGGCTCCCCGTAGAACAACAAATACACAGAAATTCTTACCCATCTTATCTTTACTGAGGGCAAATTTGATGGACAAGTCGAACTTTGGGAGCGGCGGCGGCGGTAGTGCTTCAGACAGGATTCAAACGGGAAAGATCGGCGGCGGGCTGAAGGAAAACCGATATGACAATGTTTTTTATGGGTTTTGGAAAGGGTGAGAGGATTTGGGCCCAAATTAATTTCGCTATCTAATAACGTTAATGAGCCTTTTTCTCCTGATATTTAATCTGTCTATGCAACTTTATTTTGCAGTAATAATTTAATAATTATATATTTATAGAATATTACTATGGTTAAATTCGTAAAAAATATTAGTAATTACTAAACGTACAACTTTTATTATGTACTTAATCCTCTATAAGAAATCCGTAATGTATTTCCTTATATTTCTCCAACCACATTTACTGCACTCTTCCAATTAAAAATGTCCACCTTTCTTGATTAGGTTGTTCTAATATAAGTGTCTCATTTTTTAAAATAGCAATATTAATTCAGCTCACACAATTCCGATCCGTTCCGAACTCATAAAATTATAATTTTTTATTTTGTGTAAATTTTATATTATTTCTTAAATTACAATATAAAAAAAATCGAAAAAATCAATTATCTCAACAATATCTTAATAAATTTGGATGACTTCTGATTATTCACATCAATCGTTCATAAAAAGTTGTGTTGATTTCTTAATACATTTAGCCCGTTTGGTTGCACCTAAGAAATGAAATCAGGAATCAAATTAAGAGAATTATTCCATTCAGAGTGTTTGGTTCAGAGTTTTGGTTCGTAAATTTTCGACAAAGAATGGAATGGGATACCCCTCTTCATCCCTCCCTTGAGACTTTCCTCAAACCCATCCAAATCGAGGGGTTGAGATACTCATTCCCCTCCTCTTTCATTCACACCCCTTCCTTTAATTTCACCCAAATTTATTTCTTCAACCTCCTATCTCTCATCTCTCGCTTCTTCTCCTTCATTTATCCCGCATCTTTGACGCCACCTCCATCGCGGCTATCATCGCCGCCGTGGCTGCTGCTACATTGCTCGGGCGTCACTTTCTCTCTCCAGCGTCTCTTTCTCGTCTCTCTTCAGCGTCTCTGCTCTCCGGTCATCGCCGCCGTCGAGGCCGCTACTCCACTGCTCTGGCGTCTCTCTCTCTCTCTCTTGTTGTCGTCGCCGATGTGCTATTGCTCCGGCATCTCTCTCTCTATCGTCTCTCTTCAGTGTGTCTCTCTCATCTCTGCTCTCTAGTTAACAATTCATACGAATTTTGATACTGGGTGGAAATGGATGATTTTGCAATGACGGTGGGTGCAATTGGGTTTTAATCTTCTGCTGAATTTGAAAGTTAATGTAATTTTTTTTATTAATAGTGATTTAGTATTTCTAAATTGGGAATTAGGGTTGAGAATTTGTTTTGGTATTTGTAAATGAAAAAATTGATTAAAAAAGTTGATTACATTCTTTGATCAAACCAAACATGAATTGAAATGGAATCATTCTTTCATCAAACCAAACAACTTATTCAGGAATCATTCATTTCATTTCATTCTCTTAAGTTTGATTATTGAATCCGATTCCATTCTTTTCTGTCAACCAAACGGGGCCTTAAAACTCATAAAAAGTTATATCTAATTAATGTTTCTTAATTTCCGTGGCGAAAAGAAATTAACTCTTTTAATGGGACAGTTGGAGTATTAAATATTTGATGAATATTACTATGGCTATTAACCTATAAATATGCAAGTTTTGGAGGAATTCTAATTTTATAAATATTTTAAAAATAATAATGTAAATATTAAATATTTTGATTTGTTATGTTTATACACGAGTAGAAACTTATGTTATTTAAGTATCAGAGGAATTGTATCATTTTTTACGAAAATAGCGTAATATATAAGTAGTCAAAAATGTAATTTTTATTTCCAGCTTGTCAATAGTATTTTAGCTTTTACATCATACTGTATTTGAGGGTTATTTTTTCACATCAACCAAATATTGAGAAATTAAAATACAATGTATACAAATGAATATCTTTGAAAAAACATATGCAAAACTAAAATTTATCAAATTGACGTATTTACAATATAGTAACAATCCATATTAATCACATGATAAATTAGGAAGGTACCGAGGCAACGTTCCGACCTATACATATAAGGCTATAAATCTCAACCGCCTGACAGCTGCCTTGCCATTTTTAGACCCAGGAGGATGCGTTGGCAGAATCCTTGAAAAATCAATCCAATAAAAGTTCCCTTAATTACGTCTTTGTTCGGTAGACAGAGAGAAAATATGAGGAGAGTTATAGATGAGGAGATAAATAGTGAGAAAGAAAAAAAAAATAATAAATTTTATAAGTTGTTTGATATGAGAGAAATAGAATAGAAAGGAAAAAAAAATTATATTATTATAATTAAAAAACAAAAACACATTTAAAATAGAAAGAAGAAAAATAATTTATAAGATAAAAAATTGTAGTAATTTAATTTAACTCCTCTTTACAATAAACATTTTCTCTCCTAAATATTTCCACTTTTGGACAGAGAGAAATTAGGGATGGATCACACTATTTCTCTTCTCTTCGTCTTCTTTATCTTTCCAACCAAACAACAAATTTTATACATTTTCTCCTAATTTCCCCCTTCCAAACTTCTTTCCTTTTAATTTCTCTTTCAATCAAACAAAAAAAATATATTACTTGTAAAGATGTAAACTGATCCAGGCTGTAATGACTTCACTTTACTCTCATCTTCTTTCCTTGGAGTACATTTTTCGTTGGGTGATGTGCAAAAATATACCTATCAAACACCCATAAATACAAAAATGTACATGGCATTCCATAAATGCAAAAATGTACATATATATTATTTTACACCTCTAAACAAGCCTACACTCTAGCCTGTAACAATTTTCTCTCTCTTTCTCTACGTCACAATCTTTTATCTCTCTCTCTCTCTTTACTTAATAAAAATGCATGCATGCATGCATGTGATGAAGCACGAGAAAGTTATTCTTGAGCACACAGCGAGAGAAAAATCTTATTGAACTGAGTTCGAATACACTCTGCAACCATGTCGCATGCAAGTCCGATTCACTTTGATTTATTCTACTTACCATTTTTTAGGAGCAGAGAGAGCGAGAGAGAGCAAAGAGAGCAAGAGAGCGAGAGAGAGCAGAGAGAGAGAGAGAGAGAGAGAGAGAGAGAGATGTAATTATGAAAAAATTCTTGTTAATTGCCGCATGCAAGTCCAAAAATTCTTGTCGCATGCAAGTCCAAATATTCTTGTTATAATTCTGAAAAAAAAATCGAATAATATTTTTATAAAGATGTAGAAATTATTACGTAAAAATTGTCGCATGCAAGTCCAAAAATTCTTGTCGCATGCAAGTCCAAATATTCTTGTTATAATTCTAAAAAAATTCGAATAATATTTTTATAAAGATGTAGAAATTATTACGTAGAAATTGTCGCATGCAAGTCCAAAAATTCTTGTTGCATGCAAGTCTAAATTACGTATTATTAGGTATAAAACAAATAGAAAAAATAAATGTACATATTATTACGAATAGAAAAGTTCAATATAAAAATAAAATTCAATGTACATTTCAATGTTGCGAATACGAATAGAAAAATTGAATATAAAAATTGATTTTAAGAAATCATTGAAAATATGTACGATTTAATTGGAAATCATTTCTAATAAATAAAAAAGTCACCGAAATGCAAGTCATAAATTAATAAGATATTCCCAAACATAGGTGAGATCCTAAATAAAGTCCGCATAGAAAAGAGAGATATAAATACGTTCGAACAAACCCAAATGTCAGTACGAATGAGCAAGAAACAGAAATAGCTAGGGGATACAGTTCTCCCACATTAAAGCCGCCATCCTTTTTCGGTACTCGGTTAACGTGGATAGATGAGTCATCATCGTCAGTGTCGGATAGCCGAATAGCAGCTTCTCCACGTACATGGATGCATAACGCCGCAATTGATGTGGTCAAACTGAGTGAAGTGTGGTAGGGGCCTAGAATAACAGGACAATCGCGGCTAAAAGGACATTGACGCTGTCCATATTTGTGCTTCCATACGCCTGCATGCTCCAAAAGCTTGTACAAGAATTTGGTCAACGGTATAAGAGTTCCAATTCTTGTAGAGTCGTAATCCTCGTTACCTCTATGACACACTGAGTCATATAACTCAACCTTCCAATCGTCAAGGCAGATACGGATTGTTACCCAGTGGTCCGCAGGAACGAGGCACACTGCTATGACCTATACAATACAATGCAAATTGTAAGGCAATGTAGTTTCAAAGGGTTTTGGAGTTTCTCGAAACTTACATAGCTAGCCCATCGCCATTTTGTGGCAGTGTCAATCAGACCCTCTGGGGGAGTCCACTAAGTAAAATTCGCATACGGATCAAAACTTCCAGTATCTGGGTTGCAGCAGTTATTTAACCACTCTTGTATGAGTGCGGCCTAAATCATGTGTAGTGTTAAGAAATTATATTGGAGAGCTAAGTTAGATCCACATCTTATATTATCTACTAAAACAATATACTTACAAAGAAATCAGTATCAACCAAAATTGTTGATACCGGGTTCATGTAAGGGAGCAAGCTTTCCCCCTTCCCTAAAAGCCGTCTCATTGAAGTTAACCAAAGGTCAATCATCTACACAAAATCATAGTTAAACAATGTTAAAAATCAATTATGTTTGTACACTATACAAACATAAATTCATGGATGTACCTTCGAGTCCATCATAACCCTGACATCTTCGACCTGGGTGAAGAAATTCTTGTGCAATATGAAGAGAGACTTAGGAACCATAACGTACACCATCACATCCCCCTCACGCCACTCATTATACCCTTGGACAGTTTTTTCAATATACTCATCCAAGTCATCCGTGAGATCCACCATGGTTTGTTTCTTCGGTCGTCCCCTTCCCCGCTTGGCAGGTGCCTTACCCTTGTCAGGTGCCCTCTCAAACTGGGTGGCTAGCGGATGTACAAATCCCTCTGGATATTGAACTCGTTGGGGCGAGACTCTTAAGATATGGCTTAGGTCTGGCTCCATCACAGGAATACGGGTCTCATCGAATGCCCTTGGTGGACTATTCTGATCCTGCAATTGATTTATAAAAAATTGTTATTACTCGGTAATTTATATAGTTTTAGAGAATGTAATGTGGAGTAATAGGTTATTAAGACAGAGTACTAAGTTCAAACTTACCACATCATCATCCCACTGAGCAGTTGATTCATCCCAATGTGAAGTTGAGTGTCTGGAACCCTTGGGCTCTAGCTGGGGTTGGGGCTCAACTCAGTACGAGGAGGAGTGGCGGGAAGGCTCGGGCTGGGGCTCTGGTCGGTGCGAGGACGAGTGGCGAGAAGCCGATGGCACTGCTCGGTGCGAGGACGAGTGGCGGGAAGCCAATAGCACTGCTCGGTGCGAGGAGGAGTGGCGGGAAGGCTCGGGCTGGGGCTCCGCTCGGTGCGAGGAGGAGTGGCGAGAAGCCGATGGCACTGCTCGGTGCGAGGAGGAGTGGCGGGAAGGCTCGGGCTGGGGCTCCGCTCGGTGCGAGGAGGAGTGGCGGGAAGGCTCGGTATCGACTCGGTGCGATGTCGAGTGTCTCGAACCCTCAGCCTCTGCTCGGTACAACGTCGAGTGTCTCAAACCTTCAGGAGGGGCTCGGTGTGAGGTTGACCCTGTCTTCAACCCCATGCTCTTCAACACTCTGTTCAGATAACTCTTCAGTTTTGGGAGGACACTTTTCTCCACGTCTTTCGCACATTTCTTCCTAAACTCGGCTTCATTGAAATTTGGAGGAAAATTGGAGGCAATCCGTCGACCTCTGAGCTGCATTTCAGGAGAAGAATTTGAGTCGTTATCGTCCACATGCGTTTTCCATTTTGTACGGGTGGATCATCGCGTATTCGTCGGTGGTGATAACGGAGGGGATGCTTCCCTTGCTCTACCACGTGGCCGGGGGATACCCATGTCCCTCGCAGCCTCAGAACCAAACAATACCGTCTGAGGCCGACGGTATTGCACCCCAAGTGCTTGGCCGATTTGGGTGTTCAGATACTAAAGTGATTCCTGTTCAAGTTGAGTAACTACGAGTGGGAAACATTCCACAGTATCGTCAAAGAAACCACGGAATTGACCTTTCTGTAGCGGGAAGTGCCACCTTAACATACGGTGGATAGCATTTGCATTGACTATGCTACCGACAAGGGCCCCAAGTGAAGGGATAGCTTCGAAGGCCCAAACTTGCAACAAAAATGTGTCATTAATTAGTGTATACTTGGGTAATATGATGAAATTCGTTTATAATTACCTGTATAGCCCATATGGGCCCGACGAAATGGTAGTTATTTCCGCACGCCCTTCTTCCCACTGGTATATGCTGCTTATAGTGCATTAATGCTTGATATGCATATGCATCCCATGGAAATGTACTCCATCTATCAAGATCATCCACCAGCACCCAAACGAACTCGTCCACCAACCTCATCTTCGGGACACCCATAACCATCAAGTAAAGCATTAGAATATTAACCACCTTGATATAATCTAATGCCGATGCATCTTCGGCCATTTGGTTCTTAAGCACGGCATGCAACTCCTCCACACTAGGCCTTTTCTCATCACAGAAGAGAGACCGCACCCCAATGCACGATGCATCATGGTCAGCAGTGGGGTCGAAGGATGAAGAGCCCATGCACAAGCCGGATACTAGTGCAAACTCGGAGGGATCAAATGAAATGAGTCCACCGCTGATTTGGAACCACATGCAGTCGTCCGCCGCATCGTCTACAGTCACCTCGTGACACATCAAATGATGGATAGCCTTACTAGCAGTCCATCCACCCTTCCATGACATGATGTGTCCAAAGGGACTTGTCCTACAAAAGTCATCCACCAGGTCCATCCACCAGGTCCTGCCCACCTACGGCAAGCAACGTCACTCTAATATCCCCTATAATAAAATCCTTCCAATGTGTGTTCAAAGTTGGATAGACATTTTTGCATTCGTACCTAACCCACCTCGAGTTACCTTGCAATAGTTTGTAATTAATTACAAAGACAAATTAAGCTTGTAAACAACGTTAGCACTACATAAATACATGTTCACACTTCTTCATAAACTGTTACATTGATATACGACATATTATGCGAAGAAAGAAAAAACTCAGAACCTAGTCTAACCCAAAAAAAGTAATATTTAGTCTCAGTACACTAGAAAATTTCTGATCGGACAGTTTCGAAGTTACATGTTGTGATTTTTCATGAACCACTAACTAGTATTACAAATGCAATATGAATAACCTAATTTTTTGAAATAAACACCAATAGAGCCGATATGAACACGAAAAATACAATGAAATCATACTATTCTCCAGTAAAGAACTTGTTCATACATATTATGAATTCGTTTTTTTTACAATTATTTTAGCACTACTAAAATAAATTAAATTACTCCGTTTTATACCTAAACGAAATAACAATAATATAATCATAGTTATACCGTGCGTTAACTTTTTTATGTTATTCACGCGACTTCACATATACATTAAACTAACCACATACTTATATATCTTCTACCCCCCTAATATTTTAGAGTGAATAGCAATTTTGGTTCCTATACTTACATAATTTTTCAATTTTGGTGCCTATACTTGAAAAATGGTAAATTTAGTGTCCAAACTTT
The DNA here is from genome assembly GCA_028984105.1 of Lavandula angustifolia. Classification (NCBI taxonomy): domain Eukaryota; kingdom Viridiplantae; phylum Streptophyta; class Magnoliopsida; order Lamiales; family Lamiaceae; genus Lavandula; species Lavandula angustifolia. Next base: position 16,608,161 of record CM054824.1, read on the forward strand.
ACAATTTGTTGCAATTTTGGTGTGTCCTTAACATTCCATCAAGTTGCCTTTAAAATAAATGGAATAATAGTAAAATTATGTTAATTCCAAGTAATAACGAAGATTAAAGTAAAATTAAAACATTAATTTGGTGTAGATAAGAGATATTATGTACATGTTAGGTTAAATACTTGGTGGCGAATTTGTCTAATATTATTTCTCTATATTTGAAGCATTTGTATTTTAGGAATTAAGTGATTAGGAAAAACAAAATTGAAAATAAAAATAAAAATAATATTAATTATTACTTGGAATTAACATAATTATTATTATGCCATTTATTTTAGGGAAATGTAACAGAAAAATTAAGGAGGCACCAAAATTACTATAATTTGTTAAGTTTGGACACCAAATTTACTATTTACAAAGTATGGACACTAAAATTGAAAAAGTATGTAAGTATAGGAATCACAATTGCTTTTTACTCAATATTTTAAGCTAATCTCAAACGGTATATATATTAAGCTAATTTCATAGTTATATATAATAAGCTAATCTCATAGTTATATATCTTACCTATAGTTATATATTAAGCTAATTTCATAGTTATATATTAAGCTAATTTCATAGTTATATATATTAAACTAATCTCATAGTTATATATATTAAACTAATCTCATGGTTATATATCTTACATATAGTTATGAAAAACTGTCAGCAAACAAAAAAAAGCTTACAGTGCATGCCAACTAAACGCATACAGTGCATGCCAACTAAATGCATGGCATCTAAAGTGTCTCGCCAACTATTACACTCAAATTAAATATTATATTTATCTTATTCAATAGTACAAACTGTCTCGTCAACTATTATATTTATTTTATTTAATAGTACAAACTGTCTTACCAACTAAATTTAAATAGTTCAGAATTTTGAGAAAATTAGTAATTTAAATTAACGAAATTGACGAAATTAAATTAACGCTAAACACTAAATTAAATTGCTGAAATTGCCTAAATTCCCTAAATTAAATTATCGAAATTGGCTAAATTAAAATAACGAAATTCCCTAAATTAAATTCATGAAAATCCCTAAATTAAATTATCAAAATTATCTAAATTAAATTAATGAAATTTCCTAAATTAAATTGACGAAATTCCCTAGGTTAAAATCATGAAATTTCCTAAATTAAATTATCAAAATTTTCTAAATTAAATTGACGAAATTGCCTCAATTAAATTAACGAAATTGCCTAAGTTAAATTAACGAAATTCCCTAGGTCAAAATCATGAAATTGCCTAAATTAAATTATCGAAATTGTCTAAATTAAATTGACAAAATAGCCTCAATTAAATTAACAAAATTGCCGAAATTAAATTAACGAAATTCCCTAGGTTAAATTCATAAAATTGCCTAAATTAAAATAACGAAATTCCCTAAATTAAATTAACAAAAATCCCTAAATTAAATTATCGAAATTATCTAAATTAAATTAACAAAATTTTCTAAATTAAATTGACGAAATTCCCTAAATTAAATTGAAGAAATTCCCCAAATTAAATTGAAGAAATTCCCTAAATTAAATTAACGATATTCCAAAAGTATATCTTCAAAATACTAAACCCTAAAATATTATAATTTCCGTCAAGATTATGAATCAATTCTAAAATTATTATCGAAATTCTAAAAGTATATCTTCAAAAGTATATCTTCAAAATATTACAATTGCACTTAAGATTTATAAAAATCATATACTAAACCAATTACGGTATTTCTATCAAAATATTCTCTATAAACATGCTCTACAAAGATCATAAACCACAATATATAAACCTAAAATAAAACTAACATGTCCATTGTTAGGATCGAATTCCATTGAAGCCTTTTAGTGAAAGAGGTAGATGAAGCTAATCTCCGATGTGAAGTATTCTCAATTTAAGGGGAACCTACGTGAAGTGGGACGAACAAGATCAGCAAGAGAGTGTCAAGAAGAAGAGAGGAAGTGTGAAGAAGGAGAGAAGAGATATGAAGAACTCTTCATTTACTTTCGTTTGCCTTCAGTCAAAATTAATTTCCCATATATTCGTTTCAGCAGACTTTGACTACTTTTAAGATGGTTTGAAATTGTTACACTATTTACGGAACTCAATTATTGGTTATGTTTCATAATATAATGTATTATATACATGATAATATTGTATAGACTATATAGGATAATATTGTATTTAACCTTGTATATAATATATATGATAATATTGAATCCTATTTAGTTTTGAAATCGGATAATATATAGGATAATCTTGAATATTTTTCGAATATATATACCAAGGTTTTACGTAAGAATAATTACTAATCTATGATTTTATATGATATATATGATAATATTTATCAAGGTTTTACGTAACAATAATTAGGAACCCCAATATTCTCATTTCTGTTATCAACCCTAATATTTCGCATTATTTCCAATTTATTTTCGAAAACATTGATCAAGATCTTCATATTTTTCAAATATAATATTCGAATGGATTCAGATATTTTTGAAATATTTCGAATTCTTGATATTTTTCAAATATTGGAATGGATTCAGATTTTTTTAATATGATAATTTGAACTAAAAACGAAGCAAATATTTCGAATTCTTGATATTTGAATGAATCACAAATATCTATCGTAAGTATCTACAAATCTCCTACTACCAAACAAATTCTCCTAATTCTCTTCCACCATACAACATCACGTGAAAGTGAAAGTAAACCCTAAAGCACACAAATATGCAGTATGATTTATGAGACTTAGGGAATATATTCTGATTTCTGCAAAAAGTGATTGAATAGAAACAGAAAGGGACAAACATATGCGGAGAGAGAGAGAGAGAGAGATAGATAGATAGAGAGAGAGAGAGAGAGAGAGAAGTGTCTTCAGCGAGAGAGAGAGAGGTCTTCAGCGAGAGAGAGAGAGAGTGAGAAAGAGAGAGCGATCCTTCAGCACCGAGAGAGAGAGACAATGGTTACTGGTTTAACATGCATATGGTTTTTCGAGATTATAATAACGATAATAATCTCGAGAATGGGTATTGGTACAATGGTTTCATACTCTGGAAAAACATGTTACGTCTCTGGTTCGATTCCTATTGGCGACTTAAAATTTTATTTTATTTTGTTTAGTCTACACTTATCTTCTTGAAATAAAAAGATTACAATTTATTTGAGAATTGGAAATGACACAACTGTATCTTACTTTGGGAATAATATCGAGGTCGCGGGTTCGAGCTTTCTACAACTCAAATAAATGCATTCTTTTTTTTTAGACATCAACACATCTTATTTCGTTGAAAACGAGGCAACACAATAAACTAGACAACAACTAGCCGACATACACTGTACACACTCTGCACACACACTTAGGGGTGGACAAACTATTCGGGTTCCCGCGTTCGTACCCGTCCCGTTCGGGTATTTCCCGTTCGGGTCAGGAAAAACGGGTATGGGTACCCGTTACGCGGGTACCCGCAAAAAATCAAGCGGGTCGGGAACAAGAATGAGTTTTATTCTTAGAAACCCGTTCCCGAACGGGTACCCGCACTAATATACAATTTTTTTTACATGAGGTCTGAGCCTCTTAATCTTAACCCTTAGGTGTGTAAGTGTAATTATAGACTCTTTCTAATTTTATACCAATAAGAAGTAGGACTAAGGAAAATAAGAAATAACTTAAATTAATAGTAATAAAATGGCAATTGGCATTTGACAACGCACGCAGTCGCAAACTCCCCGACGCACGCACCCTGCACCCATGACCCAACTCCATAATTTCACTACTTCTTTCGTCTTAGGAGCGTTTCATCCAGCCACTCTTTCCTGTTTCTTCGTCTGAGCAGCGTTTCTCTCTCTCTCAAAAACGGTTTGTCTGCATTCTTTACTTTATTTATGTTTTTAAAATTTTATTTATTGGTATTTTTTTAATTTTTATTTATGAATTTAAATATATTATAAATAGGTGGTAATATTTGCGGGTAAATCCGTACCCGTCCCGTATCCGCGCGGGTACCCGTTCTATGCGGGAATGGGAATGAGAATGGGTATTAAAATCAATTATCCGCAGGCACGGGTATCCGCAAACGGGTACCCGCCGCACGGGTACCCGTCCCGCGCCCACCCCTACACACACTACACACACACTTAATGTGAAATAACATTTTTTGTATATTTTTGTATTTATGGAAAATCATGTACATTTTTGTATTTTTCAACTTTGAAATGTACACTTTTGACATTCCACTCTTTTTCGTTTTTAACATTTTCTTTTAGAAAAAGTTTAGTCAATTGTTCGGGTCAAATAAACATTTATATAGGGGATCTACCTATACTTGATCATTAGATGTAATCCCCCTACACATTATGGAGTACAAATTATCTCATTATTATAAATTTATCGAGCATGCATGTCACACACGGTTCTTTTATTAATGTGAAAAAAGTTTATATTTTCCCACGAAAATATAATTTACCTAATATTTATTTCTGAGCGAATATCCGAAGATATTCTTAGCGCGTAGGAATACCACTTACCAACGCCGCACCTCCTACCACAATAAAATTGCTAAAATAGCTGGCAGAAATTGCAATAACACATAAATTAACTTTACCGAAAAATACAATGAGTCAATTGACAGCACACGTCTGTAAATGCCACGTATCATGAGAACAATCCTAGAGAGACTTGCGCGATACGGGCGATGGTGAGGCGGTGCGGAGAATTCGCGCCCCCGAAATCCCGTAAAAACCCTCGGGTGTCAATTGCGAAAAACTCGAGGGTACTGTTGTCAAAACAGTTTAATTGTTATTTACCAAAATGACATTCGGACTCCTCCTCACCCTTTGCATCTTTTGGGTTTTTTTGGGGAATATTCTCATCTTCGTTGTAGAGAGACAGACTCCCTCCTTAGTTAAAACCAACACCAAACCAATCACGTATTTTTATGCATCCGTTGTTCATATATTTATAGAGAGAGAAAGTAGGAGAGAGAGTGCCGAACTTGGCAGCATTAGTTGTTCCAAATTATTCTCCGATGAATATGATGGGCTTGTCATGACACATTAAGGTAATTTATTTTTTGCAATGAATTAGAGTGTTTAATTTTATGCGTAATTCTTCCCCCATTTTTTTCTGGGTTGTGAGGATGTGTTCTTGCTAGAGTCTGCCCCTTGTTTTTTTAATTCAACATCTGTCAATCTGCCCCCGTTTTTTGATTTTTAGTTTTTGATTTTCAAGATCCATTTTTTTGATCTGTTTGTGTAATGTTTCAAAGCAACCCTAGGGTGGGGCAGACCGTCTGTTCTATTACTTCAACGTTAATCTTGAAAATGACTCCAATTCAGTTTGTTCTTTAATAATTTTGATGATAATTTCCGTTTCGGTTATTGGCCAAACCCTGGAACTTCGACGGTTAAATTTTTAAATGAGAATGTCGAATTCCGTTTCATAATTTATGTGTATGTTTCGAGATCTCGAGTTCAGATCAGTCGTATTATGACGTGTAATTTAGACTTATAATTTAATTTTTCATTAATTTTGAGACTTGATTTGGTAATGAAGATCCAACTTGACATGGCTTTTGTTGCTGAATTGAGCGTTTGTTTGTTGTTGATTTCTTTGTGAGTTATTACTTTCATGACATCCTGGGAGACTTAATGTCCTGTTATGAGCAAGAGGTCTTTTATGATGTTTATCTCACTTTATGGACTCATAAAAGTAAGGTGTGAAACAAGAATGGCATTTCTTCTGATATTTTGAATGCACAACTACAGCTTGTTGGCTACTGCTACATTTCCTGACCCAGGCTTAACTTTGCAGAGCATATTTAGTCTCCATGATGTTTTGTGAATCATGTAACGCTGCTGGATCTTGAAAAGAATCAATGTGGTGCTTTGTTTTTGTAGTAAAATGGAGAATGGTGCTGCTTTGCAAGCTGATCTGAATTGGTTTCTCTGCAAAACCAGAAGGATCGCTATCTACACTTGTTTCTAATTATATATCTAGAGTTAGGATTGAGTAGTGTTGGTGGCAGATCATAACAGCACCACATTTAGTTACTTATTTTAATGGAAGATTCAGTTTTGCCTCCATCCCAGAAACCGTCTGTACAAACTCCTCGTAAAAGTGCTCATCAGAGTAAGGATCTCTGGTTGGTTGTGAGAGATGGCTCTGTCTCTGATGTAGATTTAGCTTTGTCGATGCTAAAAAAAAATGGAGGAAACATCAATGTGAGGAACGTGTTTGGCCTCACACCTTTGCATATTGCTACTTGGAGGAACCACATCCCTGTGGTGAGAAGGCTTCTTGAAGCTGGTTCAGACCCTAATGCGAGGGTACACTTTTTCCCTCTGATCCTGTTAATCCTCTAATCTGCTTGACATTAAGTTTGACTCTTAATGAGCTTTTGTATGATGACTGGTTCGGAGTTGTTTCATGATCTCAGCCATCTTATGCGGGTTCATGCCTTTTTGGGTATTATAATTGGTTCTTGTTTTTGGTCTACCCTAGTATAGACTTGAAGAATCAGAGAGTCAGGGGAGGAGAGTATGTCGAAATTCCTTATTATCATACAGATTGGAGCATGAGAAATGAAATCTTATGGATTAATGATACAGAGCTCTCACCAAGCATCTTTTGAAAGTAGTGCATTTTTGTCTATTTTATGAAGAAATTTAAATTGACCAAATCGATGGATGCAATAATCTTAATGTAAGTTCCATTTTCTTATGCCGTCATCATGAACTTGTAGCGCAAAAAATGTTTACACATCATATGTTAATTAAATGGATCATCGTATGCAAGATAAATGTGTGAGGGATATTTTCCCCATGAATAGATGCCCATCTTGGTGGTGCAGGAGATGATCTTAAGCTTCAGTAACATTTGAGTCATCCTTTCTCCTGTTTTATTAACATATAAATGGTTTAGTCACTTCTTCTAAGAATTAGTTGACCTCTTGTCAGGATGGGGAATCAGAGTGGAGTAGCCTTCACAGAGCTCTGCATTTTGGACATTTAGCTGTAGCTTGTGTCCTCCTACAGTTTGGTGCGTCATTGACGTTGGGGGATTTGAAATCCAGAACGCCAGTTGATCTTCTATCTGGGTCTGTACTACAGGCTGTTGGCAAGGAAAGCAGTTCAAGTATACTGCCGTGCCTGAAACCTGATTTTTTTTAAATTGCTGGCAATAAACTGGATGTTGACCTATTTCTGTTAATTTTCAGTAGCTACAGAGGTCTTCAGCTGGGGCAGTGGTGTTAACTATCAACTTGGAACTGGAAATGCACACATACAGAAGTTACCGTGCAAAGTTGAGTCCCTTCATGGTTCATTTATCAAATCCATTTCTTCTGCAAAGTTCCACAGTGTAGCAGTCAGTGCGCGTGGGGAAGTTTACACTTGGGGATTTGGAAGGGGTGGACGTCTAGGGCATCCAGACTTTGATATACACAGGTGACAAGGAGCTAATGTTGGCACTTTTCCTCAAGAATTTGTGATCTTAACGAGTTTTTTTTTTTTTTTTTTTTTTTCATCTGCAATTGCGTGTTCAAATCTTAAGTTATGTTTTCAACTATGTTTTGAGGTCCCTCTAATTACTATGACTCTTCACTTTGTTGAATTATGTGCTTTCACCATTATGTTGTGGGTATTTTACCAGGACATTTGAATTTTAGAATGCTTATGTGGCTACCATGTTTTCAATTGATTTTGGTGTTTATGGATAGTTCATAGGTCATCTATTCCTCTTGTTCAATTGAAAATGCATAATCTAATTGGTTCTATTTCATATGTTTGACAAAACACATGGTCTTAATCAGGAAATTGCTAATTTCCATTACCCTTAGCTATATTGTGTTTTCTGAAACTTCATGAGCTTAACCATCTGTCTTTTTTTAGTGGTCAAGCTGCAGTGATCACTCCTCGTCAAGTAATCTCGGGTTTAGGTGCACGCCGAGTTAAGGCTATTGCTGCTGCTAAACATCACACTGTCGTTGCGACAGAGGGTGGAGAAGTGTTCACATGGGGTTCGAATAGAGGTAAACAATATTGAATCGTTCAGTTTGTAATATGCTTGTCACTGCAATTGTACAATTAATCATGCATTCCCTCTACTAATGGAAGGCAAGTGATTTGTCCAGCAATTTGTCATGGAAATTGAAATATTTACTCTACCATTATGTTTGCCTGAAAGTAAAAGGAATAAGCTCAATGATGTTCAGCAAATACTTTTAAGTCCATGCATGGTTCATAAGAATCAAAGTTACTTTCTACTGATGTTCTGCTGCAGAGGGTCAACTTGGTTATACTTCTGTGGACACGCAACCCACTCCTCGTAGAGTCAGTTCCTTGAAAGCAAGAATAGCGTCTGTTGCTGCAGCAAATAAACACACAGCGGTAGTTTCAGAGGCTGGTGAAATTTATACATGGGGTTGCAATAAAGAGGGCCAACTTGGTTACGGCACCTCTAATTCAGCTTCAAACTACAGCCCAAGGGTTGTGGCCTACTTGAAGGGCAAACGCCTTGTTGGTGTCTCCGCAGCAAAGTATCACACTGTTGTTTTAGGGTTTGATGGAGAGGTACATAAAGAAAAAAACTTTTTTCAGGAATTTGGCAGATGATATGCCAAGAATGGATGGACATTTAATAATATAACACTAATGCGTGATGGTTAGCAGGTGTTCACTTGGGGTCATCGACTTGTTAATCCTAGACGTGTGGCCATTGCTAGAAATATAAAGAAAGCTGGAAATACTGTGCTGAAGTTTCATCGCAAGGAACGCCTTAATGTTATTGCTATAGCCGCTGGGATGACACACAGCATAGCTCTTACAGATGATGGTGCATTGTTCTACTGGTCATCTTCAGATCCCGATCTTCACAGCCATCAGGTTTTTTTTTTTTTTTTTAATTTTGAAGGTTCTTCACCGTTATGTCAAATTATAATTATCAAATATTTCTCATTAACATTGGGTGAATGTCTTCGTGCAGTTAAATTTGCTTTGTGGGAAAGGGATAGTTAGTATCTCTGCTGGGAAGTACTGGACTGCTGCAGCTACTGTGACTGGTGATGTTTATATGTGGGATGGTAAGAAAGGAAAAGATGCCCCACCTACCCCAACTAGGCTGCACGGCGTAAAAAAGGCAACATCAGTATCTGTTGGAGAAACACATTTACTGGTTGTTAGCTCACTCTATCACCCTTGCTATATTCCCCCTATCGCTGATGGTAATGAGATGCAAAAGGCTCAGGGTGAATTAGATGAACTGCGTGAAGGCTTCATGTTCGATGATGTGGAATATGAGGATGTGTTGTCCAATATGGAGAAGGATGACATTGAAATTGCAGCACTGCCTGGTTCTAGAGATTTTAATGAGAAGCCAAGTGTGCCAAGCTTAAAAAGTCTTTGTGAAAAAGTAGCTGCAGAGCATTTGGTTGAGCCACGAAATGCCATACAGCTTCTTGAGATTGCAGATTCACTGGAAGCACACGATCTCAAGAGACATTGTGAGGTCTGATTCTCTCTCTTTTTTTACCTGCATCACCTTGGCCTAGCATTGTACCACTATGCGAAAAAGATTTTAAGAACTTTGTTTCAGATTTCATTGAATATCTACTATACTGTATAGTCTTTATTCTTTGATTCTATTCTGCATGGTTCAAACAGTAATTGTTAATTAGTTATCACTGTCAGCAAGCTGGTACTTATTGAAGTAAGAATCTCATGCAGATTCAGCTATATCATAATTAAGTTATTGTAACATAATGATTGTTGTTATCTTGGTGATTGTGGATTTAAAGAACGCTTGCAAGTTACGAACGGCTTCATGACGTTCATTCCAGCAGGAATTTCAGAATTGGTGATATGAAATATCTGATGGGGCTAATTGCCTCGATGTAGAAATTATTTTTTCGTTGGATGTTGTTGAATGCCTTCTTGTAGCCTAAGAGGTATAACTGCTGACTATACGATGAATTTATGTTCTGTATGAACTTTAATTTGGTATTATGGTAGACATGGTTTCAAAATTGTGTGTACTAGCAATGACTGTTTCTCATGTTGTAGTTTATGACAAGTTGAATGTTATTTTTGTTGGTAATCACTTTCGAGCATCAAGTTAGCATGTTTTAGCATGTTCTGGGGGTGCTTGTATTCTCAATTAGAACTTGTGCCAAGTTGCTGTGATCGTGCCTGATTGAGAAGACTGATACTTCTTCACATGATTCGTTTGCACATTATTGTTACATTAACCGCTTGTATCCTAAGAGATGTCAAAACTTGCTGCAGGATATTGTGATCCGTAATCTAGATTACATACTCACCGTGTCAGTAAATGCTTTTGCTGGGACGTCATTGGATATTTTGGTTGATCTTGAGAAACTTTTAGACTTAAAGTCATCAGAGCCATGGAGTTGTCGTCAGCTTCCTACTCCCACTGCTACATTTCCAGCAATTATTAACAGTGAAGATGAGAATAGTGACGATGAAATGATTAGGACACGGGATGACGGTACAAAGGGGCTTACCTTATGCAGAGAGGGAGCTCAGAGGTTGGATGGCTTTCTTCAACCCAATGATGGTGCGGTGGAGGGCGTCCACAAAAAAATCAGAGCATTTAGGAAAAAGTTGCAGCAGATTGAGCTGCTTGAGGAGAAACAATCCAGGGGGCATCTTCTTGATGGCCAGCAGATTTCAAAACTTCAGATGAAACCAGTACTGGAGAATTCACTTGCAGAGCTTGGTGCACCGATAGAAACTGTTCCAACAAAAGCATCTTCCTCGACGGATGAGAGATGGAGTAAGAAATCGGGATCTAGAAAGCAGAGAAGAAAAATCAAAGAGAAGGCTGCGTCGAAGGATGAGGGATCTAGCAACATAGTTGTTGATTCTGAGCTAGGCATCACCAAAGGCTTCGCGGATGATGAAGTTCAAGATGAGACTAATATGGTTCAGGTAAGATATTGTTCTCCTGTGCAACGTTGATAACAAAAGGTCATATAATAGAACCTCCGTGCTATGTTGTAAGGAACCTTGTTAGTCTTGTTAGCTGGATTTTCCTAATTACGAAAAAATGCAATTCGGCCTTCAGTTGTTTGTGTATGCAATGGGTCTTCAATTCTTCTTTGTCGTTAATCTTGATATTGACTGAGTTGGTTTTCGTGATTCTATAGGAGAAAGCTGCAGATTATGCGGATACTGTGGCAACTCAAGAGTTGAGGGCTTCTAAATCGTATAACAAGAACGCAGTTGGAGAGATTTCCCTAGACGGAATCGGCTTTCCAGCTGTATCAAAGAAAAAGAATAAAAAAGGTGGGCTATCTATGTTTCTGAGTGGCGCCCTTGATGACATTCCAAAAGTTGCTCCTCCACCAGTGGTGATTGTGAAAAGCGAGGGTCCTGCCTGGGGCGGTGCTAAAGTTTCTCCCGGATCGACCTCCCTTCGTCTAATACAGAACGAACAGAGCAAAACAGAGTCTAAACCTACAAAGAAGAAAGAGTCCGAAGATCACTCTGAAGGCGATAACGGTAAACTCTCACTCAGTTCTTTTATGCGTACGCCTCCAATAGCTGTGGTCCCGGTCCGGAAGGTACAGATACCCGAGGGAGATAAAAACACGCCTCCTTGGGCTGCGTCTGGAACTCCGCCTTCCCTCTCCCGTCCATCTCTTAGGGATATCCAGTTTCAGCAGGTATGCTTTGTTTATCATGTGAATTTTCATCTATTGAGATGTTTTATCCTCCTCTCTGCCTATTTACTCCAACTGATAGAATTTTTAATCTGATGGGATTTTTTGTAGTTGCATTGCAAATACATTTGTTTGTAGTGTGTGTATTTAATAATTGACTTTTGTGCTATAATTCTGATTAGGGAAAGCAGCAGCTTGGGGTTGCTCATAGCCCTAAAGATAGAACTACTGGATTCTCTGTGACGACTGGTCAGGGATCACCTTCGGAGTTGAACCGCTGGTTCAAACCGGAAACCAATGTTCCGTCTTCAATTCGTTCGATTCAGATTGAAGAGAGGGCGATTAAGGACCTCAAGCGGTTCTACAGCAAGGTTAGGATTGTAAAGAATCCGTCCTAAAAGGGAAGTTGTAGAGTGTAGTGTATTATTCTTAGTTGTTTTAAACGTTTTAACATGCTTTCTGTAGATTGACCTGTACAGTTGAGTTTCATAAGTTAGTTGCCTCTCTATTCGCGATTCCATGATATGCATATTTATACATATGCTTATCTGCGAATTGGGTCCATCTTTGTTTTTAAGTGTGGACATGTACAAGTATTTTCCTTAGAAATAAATCAATAACAGTCTTAGTTGGCTGGTTTTAATGCAAATATGGAATAATCCAATATTCGTTACACCCATTTTTTCCAATCCGGATCTTCTGGTCTATTTCTCGTGGACCACTCAGTGGCCTATCAATCATGCAGTGTCACGTATGCATTGGTGTGCCATGTTACCAATAAAAAAATATTTAAGTTATAAAAAGGTGATCTACCAACGCACGTGTGACGCCGCATAATTGGTTGATCAGTGGTCCACCAGATTTGGGCCAGGCGATCTTTTCGCCATTTTTCCTACTTGAGTTGCAATATATTGATTTTCTGAGTGGACGAGACAGGATATGAACGTGCGTGTGACGAGCACCAATCAAGCATAAAAGTGGAATAAAGCACAATTTTGTACATGGGAATGTGTGTCTAATATCATAAAAGGAAATAAATAGAGTCAGAAAAGAGAGAGAAAGCAGGGAGAAATGTGGTCCGTCTACTGGACGTGGTGGGTCGGTCGGTGGAAAGTGAACCACTCTCACTCACCTCTTGCTTTATTAATTCATACTTTGGGACTTCGGGTTACAACGAACGGCGTGTCGAATGATAGAGTTAATCGAATTTTTACAACTATAGAGAATTAATTAGAAGCCACATTTGTCGTATTTGGAAAAAGAGAGAAGGAATCTTTAGTCGTAAAAGATTATTATCTCAAAGAGAAAAGCATCTGTGAAATACTAATCTTGACTGGATGACAGATCCACCATGACTTCTTCCACATGAAGTTTAGCACTTTTTTCTACTTTTTCCTATTCTCAATTTTTTTTTTAAAAAATACAGTTTCCACTAATCTTTATGTGCTGTCCATGCACATTTTCTGTTCCTCTCTCTCTCTATACTTCATATGTGGTTATCCCACCTTTCATTCTCTCTCTGTAATTTCATTACATCCATCAATTTCTATTACGTATTATGGCGACTGTTCGCAAGCTTATAGTCGAGTTGGTGGACGCGCGAAATCTTCTACCAAAAGACGGGCATGGCGCGTCGAGCCCATACGCGATCCTCGACTTCCACGGCCAGCGGAGGAAGACGAGGACCGTGATACGTGACCTAAATCCTACGTGGAACGAGAGCTTGGAGTTCAACGTCGGCAAGACCTCCGAAGTGTTGGGAGACATGCTGGAGCTCGACGTTTTTCACGACAAAAGTGTGGGACCCACAACTAGAAACAATTTTCTGGGCAGAGTGAGGCTGAGCGCCGCCCAGTTTGTCAAGAAAGGTGAGGAGGCCTTGATATACTATCCCCTCGAGAAGAAGAGCCTCCTCAGTTGGATCCAAGGCGAGATCGGATTGAAGATTTACTTCGCCGACGAGGTAGTGCCGCCCCCTGCTCCGCCACCCCCTCCTCCGCCTGAGCCGGCGGAGCAACCTCCACCTCCTGATGGCCCCTCCACTGAAGCCGATAAGAAAGACACGTCAGACACAGCTCCACCACCAGAAGAGAAACCAGTTGCTGAAGAAGCTGCACCGCCGCCGCCGCCGCAAGAAGAGGCGGGGCCGGTGGGTCCGCCACCGCACGATCAGAATTCCGATCAAGTAATGGCGTCAACTTCAGCAGCCGTGATGCCGGCAGTCAAGATAAGCAATATCAACGGTCCGCAGCCGATCAGGCGCGTTTCGTCCGTCAGTAGCTTCATCTCGGATCAGTCTGATAGATCAACCATCGAGCAGTCCTCCTTCGATCTCGTCGAGAAGATGCATTATATCTTCGTACGAGTGGTGAAAGCACGATCGCTTCCCACGGCTGGGAGCCCCGTCGTCAAGATAGCAGTCTCCGGACACCACGTTGTCTCCAAACCAGCCCGGAAAACCGCATTCTTCGACTGGGACCAAACTTTTGCTTTCAATCGAGATTCACAAGACTCTTCCTCTATACTCGAAGTGTCCGTGTGGGACCCCATCGATGCTGACGTGGGACATGATTTCTTAGGTGGCATTTGCTTCGACGTGGGAGAAATCCCTTCCCGGGACCCACCGGACAGCTCGTTGGCTCCGCAGTGGTACCGGCTGGAAGGCGGTGGAGCCCACAGAGGGGACCTCATGCTAGCCACGTGGCTCGGCACTCAAGCTGACGAGTCATTCCCTGATGCGTGGAAGACCGATACTTCCGGTTCCAACGCGAACTCGAGATCGAAGGTGTACCAATCGCCTAAACTGTGGTACCTCAGATCCACCGTCGTCGAAGCACAAGATATTTCAAATTTAATGCGGTTGAAGGAATCAAGCTTCCAAGTTAAGGCACAGTTAGGGTTCCAAGTCCAGAAAACAAAATCGGCGGTTACGAGCAGCGGTGCACCGTCGTGGAACGAGGACTTAATGTTCGTCGCGGCGGAGCCGTTCACGGCGGAGAACGACCTGATTTTCTTCTTGATCGAACTCAGACCGCCCAAGGAGCAATCCATCGTCGGAATCGCTAGAGTACCTCTGACGGCGATAGAACGGCGAGTCGACGACAGAATTTGTGCGTCGAGATGGTTCACATTGGAGGATCCTAGTGAAGAGAAGAGGATTTACAGAGGCAGGGTTCATCTCAAGCTATGTTTCGATGGCGGATATCATGTTATGGACGAAGGTGCTCATGTCTGTAGCGATTATCGTCCCACTGCTAGGCAGCTTTGGAAACCACCCATTGGAAGCATCGAATTAGGTATAATTGGATGCAAGAATTTACTGCCGATGAAAACGATAAACGGAAAAGTCTCCACCGATGCTTACGCCGTTGCCAAATACGGCAACAAATGGGTACGGACGCGCACCATTTCTGACAGTCTCGAGCCTAGATGGAACGAGCAGTACACGTGGAGGGTCTACGATCCGTCCACTGTACTCACCGTCGGAGTATTCGACAGTTGCGAAGTATTCGAATCGGACGGCTGTAAAGAGTCTTCGAGGCCGGATTTCCGTATCGGAAAAGTACGTATTCGTATCTCTACTTTGACAACTGCAAAGGTCTACAGAAGCGTGTTTCCCTTGATCTTGTTATCCCAATCTGGTTTAAAGAAAATGGGGGACTTAGAATTGGCCGTTAGATTCGTCCGATCATCTCCGACCCTCGATTTTCTCCACGTGTACGCACAGCCGTTATTGCCCGCGATGCACCATCTCAAGCCTCTCGGCATGGTGCAGCAAGAGGCTCTCAGATCAGCCGCCGTGAAGATAGTAGCGGCGCATCTCTCGCGGTCGGAGCCTCCCCTCCGCCGCGAGGTGGTCAACCATATGCTTGACCACGCCGATTCCAATTCATTCAGCATGCGCAGGGTTCGCGCCAACTGGTACAGGATCATCAACGTGATCGCCGGCGTGGTGGAGGTGTTCCGGTGGGTGGACGACACGCGCTCCTGGAAGAACCCAACCGCCACCATGCTCGTACACGCGCTGCTGGTGATGCTCGTCTGGTTCCCCGATCTAATCATCCCCACTTTGGCCTTGTACGTCTTCTCCGTCGGCGCGTGGAACTACAGATTCCGATCGAGGACGTCGCTCCCCCACTTCGATCCCAAGTTGTCGCTGGCGGAATCCGCCGATCGCGACGAGCTCGACGAAGAGTTCGAGACGATGCCGTGCGGCAGGCCTAACGAAGTGGTGCGTGGGAGGTACGACAAACTGCGGATGCTGGGGGCGCGCGTGCAGACGATGCTGGGAGATATTGCGACGCAGGGAGAGCGAGTTCAGGCGCTGGTGACGTGGAGGGACCCACGCGCGACGGGGATCTTCGTAGGGTTTTGTTTGTTGGTGGCGTTTGTTCTGTATCTGGTTCCGTCGAAGATGGTGGCGATGGCGTTAGGGTTTTACTACTTGAGGCATCCCATATTTAGGGACCGAATGCCGCCGCCGGCCCTCAACTTCTTCCGCCGACTGCCGTCGCTCTCCGACCGGATGCTGTAGAGCTTCCAAAATAAAGAGGCCTTATCAAAACCAACATAAGATTATTTGGGCCCATGATTTTGTTTGTATTTGGATCAATTACTAGTCCAGCGGACAGGTTCTTTGGGCCTAAAGTTCAAGCCCCACTATATCGATGCATATACCAGTATTAATAATAATAATGAGAGATTGACTTTTGAAGATGCATTCTAGTATCATGTAATAAGATTTTTATATAACAGATAGTAGTATATATTGCCGTTTGTTCTCCGTCGGCCTGTCGCAATGCCATTAATAATCATCGATTTTGTACAGATATTATTATTTCAATCCATTTAACATTTTTCATCTAAATATTCTCTATTTTTTCTCGAACAAGCTGCAACTGCTGCTAATATAGCCAATAAATAATTACTGAAGTGACAAAAACTAATGGTAATAATACCTTTTGAAACACAAAATTATGTTTCGCAATTAAAAAAAAAAACTGTACTGGTTTCCTAATTCCTATGCCTTTTTGGACTATTAATGGCGGTATCCGGTGGGTGTGGGGATATCAGCACAGACTAATTCCAGTATTAAAGGTACGGTCTTCCGTCCCCTTGGGATGACATAGCGGTGAAGGTGGGTGGTCCGGGACCGATAGGTCATGGGTTCAATTCCCATTGGATAAGCTTGAAAGGAAGTATATGAAAAAATTGTAATTAAAATAATGAAATAAAGGAATTAATTATAGTTGTAATTAAACTAAAGAGAAATATAAAAGAGTATCAAGCCAAAATTATTTATTGTATTTGTTATATTGAGATATGTATTTATTTAAGTATTAAAAAAAGAGAGAAAAATGTACTTATAACATGTGATATAAAGGAATTAATTATAGTTGTAATATAAAGGTACGGTCTTCCAGATTTACACGTTAATAACATTTTCTTATCAATCACGTATTTTCTTGACATGTATGAATGAACAATACTAGAAGTCATTTATTCTCCTCCATTATGTTTTGGCATATTACATATGCTTCTAATCTTATATATATATAAATCGAATGATTTCAATTCCAAATCAATTTCAATTTCAATTCAATTGAACTCAATTGAAATTTCATTAAATTGAGGGGTAAATATATAAGGTATATAAGATTACGTCCCTTAATTTATGCTCAATCATGAAATAATTTTAGAATGTTTCTCAAATTACGTTCATTAATTATTAATATTAATATTTTTAAAATATCCCTCAATTTACGTCCAATCATGCTAAAGTTAATATTTTATTAAATATAATTAAAGAAATTCAAAGCACAACTTTATAAGATAAATCAATTTCAAATCTATTAGTTAAAAGTTTTATGTTGAATAACTGATCCTCAATTTATGCATAATGATGTTAAAAAAAGTTAATTATATATTAAAATTTTATGTTAATAATTTTAAGGAACAAATTAGACTAGATTATATCACTCAATCATGCTAAATATAACGTTTTATAAAATATAATTTTATATATAAAAAAATCGAATGATTTCAATTCCAAATCAATTTCAATTTCAATTAAATTAAACTCAATTGGAATTTCATTAAATCGAGGGGTAAATATATAAGATTATGTCCCTCAATTTATGCTCAATCTTGAAATAATTTTAGAATGTTTCTCAAATTACGTCCATTAATTGTTAATATTAATATTTTGAAAATATCCCTCAATTTACGCCCAATCATGCTAAATCTAATATTTTATTAAATATAATTAAAGAAATTCAAAGCACAACTTTATAAGATAAATCAATTTCAAATTTATTAATTTTTAAAAGTTTTATGTTGAATAGCTGCTCCTCAATTTACGTATAATGATGTTAAAAAAGGTTAATTATATATTAGAATTATATGTTAATAATTTTAAGGAATAAATTAGACTATGTTATATCGCCCAATCATGCTAAATATAACATTTTATAAAATGTAATTAAAGAAATTCAAATCACAACTTTATAAGATTAATCAATTTCGAATCTATAATTTGTTTACAAGGATTTTTTAAAAGTTTTATGTTGAATAACTCCTCCTCAATTTACGCATAATGATGTTAAAAAAGGTTAATTATATATTAAAATTATATGTTAATAATTTTAAGGTTCAAATTAGATTATATTATATCTTATATATTTACCTCACATATATAATAAGTCATATTCTAAAATATTTTCACGCCATTTCAAAACTCTCACATATTTGAAAAAAAAAACTTGGAAGTACAAAATGCCTAATGTTTGGTCCATTATTGAGGAGTTGGATGAATTCAATGAGTCATTTGCGATGAAACTTCGACTGATCCGTGCATACGAGATCCCTTCATTCAACAAAAAAGATGTATTAAGTATAGAGTGTGTTTTCCACGATACAAATGTATGTCTCATCCAATAATTGTATTAGTTTAATTTTCAAGTAACCTATATTGCATTGAATTCATATTCAAACGTTTAAGGAGGAGAGAATTGAAGCAACAATACCAAAAAATTTGGTTCGCATATTAAAACCACAACTTGAGGAGGGTCAGATATATGGTGTAAAAAATTTTAAAGTTGTGCATGATAGTAGAACAAACAAGATCACCACAAGTACATATAAGATATTGATCAATGTTAAAATTGGCGGTTAACCATAGAGAATCTGGAAGTAAGTTTCATTCATTTAGTAATAAGTAAGCATTTCTCTTTCAATGTATGGATACCAAGAGATTCTGTTGTCATGAGCCTCACTGGTTCATTTGGTTTGTAATATGATAATATCAACATGATATCCAATGCTTATATATTTATATAAAATATTTTCTGATTATGCCATATTAGATTATAGTGGTTTATGAAAATATAAATAGTAATATTTATACGCAGCACTAGAGTAGCACAAGCATGCACATAAAATTATTACAATTTCGTGCGTAGCACGAGTGTTGTTCTAGTATATATAAAAAAGAATGTGCAATTTCAATTCAATTGAATTCAGTTGCAATTTTCAATAAATTGAAGCGTAAATATATTATTCTTTTTTATTAGTCCATACATACACATCTAAATATATAGAAACTCGATTCAATTAATTTCAATTAATTAATCAATACAATTTTACCAATTTCAAGGAATTGTGCAACTATGCATAGAAATTTAAATCTACTTGATTCATAATTGTAATTAGTTTTGAATAATTTAAACTTATTTTCAATGAAATCGTTCAAAATAATTTTTCAGTTACCAACCTAAACGTGCACTTTCCTTTCACTTTTCATTATCTACACACGGTCATCACCCTCATCTCATTTCTTTCAATTGCCGCTCAACCAAACTTAGACAATTTTTTTTTCTTCCTCGGTTTCTTTCTTCCCACTTTTGTCCGCCGCCCATTTTCCCATCTCCTGTGAAACTGAGCGCATTAGGTGAAATTCTTTCTCCTTTTCACGCTTTGAGGATTCTCACGATGTGATTTTGAAAAGTCTGATAGTTATTTTTTCGGATATTCGTTGCATTTTTTAATGGATATTTATTTTATGCGCTTTTGAAATAGTAAAACTTCATGACAACTTGAGTAAGATAGTCCTTTGGATCATGGAGTGTCTTCATGAAGTGTCTCCAGCTTCTAAAACAAATACATAATTTATAAGAATCAATTGAAGCAGTAGTTCTCTGATGAGCTCAAGGAAACACGAGCAGCCGACTAATCTTTTTCCTCTTTTTTTTTTCCATGATGTGAAAAACTTTTTATTCACAAAAATACCGTGCTTATAGCTGCTTAGCATCACCTAATTTAAATTTTATTCCACAAAAAAAAAGATGCTCACTACAAGAAATCTCATTTTTACCGACGGAATTGCCGACGGAATAAAAACACGGGTCGGCTTACCGACGGAATGTGAAACATCGATTTTACCGACGGAATGCCGACGGATTTATTCCGTCGGTGATATACCGACAGAAAAATCCGTCGTTAAATCTTATTTTTATTTTTATTTTTTTAATTCTTTTATTGCCGACGGAATTTTCCGTCGGCAAACTAGGATTTTAATTTATAAATTATTTAAATTTTAAACATTTAATTACCGACGGAAAAATCCGTCGGTAGTAAGTAAAATTTTACCGACGGAAAAATCCGTCGGTAAACCCTAATTTCATATACGGGCAGAAGCAGTCTGAACCAGCACATTTCGCTGGTTCAGCCGTTGCCCACGCCGTCGCTGAGTCCTCCCCCCCACGCCGTCGCCCTCGCCGTCACCGCCTCCCCCCTACGTCGCCGCCGTCTCCGTCTCCGCCTCCCCCTCCGTCGTCGCCGTCGCCGCCTCATTGCACAAAAAGGACTGCCCCTCTTCTCCCCCCTCTTCTGGCAAAAAAAGGTAAGCTCCACTTGTATCCCTTGATGTAGATTTACATATTTGATAATGTTTTGTGTTTTTGTTAATTTGGTTTTGGAGGATTTTTGTTAATTTGGTTTTGGAGGATAATAGAATGAAATCAACTGTCTGCCTAACATGTATATGTTGCAAGAATATATGAAATCTGGTCTGTCTTCATAAATTTATATGCTGCAAGAATGTATGAAATCAACTGTTTGCCTAACATGTATATATAATCATATGTACATGTTTAGTATATAGTTTTTGGTTGATTTATAGTCAGCTGGGGTTGTAGATTGGTTTTTTGATGTTTTGTTGATCTTGATTTTATGATAAACTAAAATAGGACAACATCAATGTTTTATGGATTATATATGTTTGGAACTTTTCTTACACACCCATGATGTGTAAATTATAAATTCATAAATTATAATTGTTATTTTTGTATTTTTGAGTAATATAAAATTGGAATTTTCTAGTTAACTTGGTATTAAGTTTAGTTGTTCCTAAGTCAATTTGAGATAAATAATAATTTAGGCAGACATCTTTTGAATAAAAAATATAGTTTACAATTTACACTAATCACAATATAATTGTAAGGTGTAGTAGCGCGATAACCATGCGCCACAACTACCTTTACAAATGACTTTTCCTATTTTTTCCAAAAATGAAAAACATATTTAATGAAAAACATATTTTCCACGTCAAACAATAGAACTCGATGAGGAAAATTTTGACGAAGGAGATGATGATGAAGAAGAACATGTTCTGACATCAGAACATGAGGACTTTAGTGATGACTGATGACTAGTACAACTTACATGTTTTAAAAGAATTTTGTCTTATTTTTTGGGCCAATTAATGATTATTCGTTGTTTTCAGGTACATGACGCCTCCCAGAGGTCGTGGCGGCAGGACTATATCAGCTCCTGCTGGGCGTGGAGCACCCCCATCGTCGTCTGCCTATGGGGGCAGTCCCCCTGAGTCGGCTGGGCCCCATCAGGGTTCTACCGACTCTTACTCGGTGGATATCCGCCGTTGTTTCGAGATTTCACCTGAGGGGTATGTAATAATTGGTTTTGTTACTTTTAAATATATCAAGTATAACTTGGATTAACCATTTTTCAATAATAGGCGATTGCTTGAGCCATCTAGATTGACCTCGACAATCGTTGAGTGTTTTAAGAAGATTAATAACCCGACTTGGTTCACTTGGAAGCTGATTCCTCATGAAATTAAGGAGCAGTATTTTGAGGAATTTAAGGTTAGTTTTTCTTTCAAGTTTACAATCTTATAATTTAGCATTTACTTGTATATATCTAAGATGTATAAACATGTAAATTGCAGAAGCAATTCCTGGCTTTCTTGGCCCGGGACCGGGGCGAGTCCACCACATGTGGCAGAAGAGGGCGTCCAAGAGGTTCAGTGATTGACACTTCGAAATGAAGAAGGGCCGCCCTAAAAAACCGGACTACATCAACACAGAGAGGTGGACGGCTCTCAACGAGTACTGGATGCGGCCAGAGGTACTCCAAAAGTTGGAGACTGCTTTTCAGTGCCGCAGGTCAAAGCCAGAGCGGGCGCCGGGATGAGCAAGCACAAAGGAGGGTCCCGGTCAGCACTACAGTACTCCCAGTCTATGGTAAGTCTCATTTTATAAGTTTTTTAGCTTCTTATGTCTTTGTTTTTGACATAATTTTGTTTATGCATGTGATGAATAGGCTTCTCAGAGGGGATGCTCCTTAGAGTCCACTGCCTTTGACACTTTCCAGAGTCTCCATTACAAAGGTGGAGGCTTCTCCAACATGAAGGCGGCGAGACTTCATGTAAGCACACAATTACAATATATAGAATATTATTTTAGAATTTTGAGTTTGACTAATTTCTATTTTTATATTGTAATAGGCGGAGGTGGAGCGGATTGTTGCTGAAGAAGGTCCCAACGCGGATAAAAACACGATTTATCTGCGGTTGGAAGGGGTTCGGGACAAGAAGCAGCGGTTGTACGGTTTCGGCGAGGAAGGGAGCGGCTACATCAACGCCGCCAGCCGCTCTTCTACTTCTTTACTTGGGCCATCCCAAAGCAATGCCGAGATCATGCGCCGACTGGAGGAGGAGTCGGCAGCTAAGAGGAGCCTCCAAGAGCAGGTCACATTCATGAATGCGAAGATGGACCAACTTATGGAGATGATGGGTTCCTCTAGCCGACGAGACCCTCCGGACGACAGCAATCAGCCCCCTCCTGCCATCTCTTTATGATTGACTTATATATGTGTTATGTATATATACTGAATATTTGGATTTTATGATTTATATATTTATAATTCCATTTCGGTTTGCTTTTTGACTTGATTTGAATACTTATATGTATGTTCTGTGTTGGTTGGTTAAAAAAATGCAGGTTGTCGAGAACTGGGTACGAAAAAATAAAAAAAATTATTAAAAAAAAACATTACCGACGGAATTCCGTCGGTACAGTTCGAAAATTACCGACGAAATTTTCCGTCGGTAAATTTTACCGACGGATATATTCCGTCGGTAAAATCTCGGTGATTACGCCCCGACAGAATATTTGGTGACATTCTTCCGGCGGAATATTCCGTCGGTAATCCGTCGGTAATTTTTACCGATGAATTTTTTCGTCGGTAAAAATTACCGACTAAGCCTGACCCGACGCCATATTTCCCTCGGTAGTCCATCGGTAATAAAATTACCGACGGATTATTACGGTTTACCGACGGAAAATTACATCGGTATACGGTGAATTTCTTGTTGTGGCTTAAGGAGTATATTGTACATTTTTCACCCAATCTTTGAGAAATATGATTCAAAATCTTGAATATTGCTACGTACTCCATTTAGTAGTTTGTATTTTAATAATATCTACGACTTGAATATTACTACGTATTCCATTTAGTAGTTTGTGTTTTAATAATATATATGACTTGAATATTACTTCGCATCTCACTTAGTAGTTTGTGTTTTATTAATATGATATATGATATGATATTATTATTTAAAGTAGTATTAACTATTGTATCATAAATTGTAATATTTTTCCGTACGGAGTACGGGTGATGTCCTAGTTATTAATGATACTGTAACAGAAAAATCTCATTAGTATCTTACTAATTATTACTCATCTTCGGGATGTCCTTCTATATAGTTTGTTTTCTTTAGCAATGCAGGCAACCTAGAAGCCGAAGATGGCGAAAAACCCGACCTTCGTGCTCGGGCTTCTAATATTGTGTTGTTTGGGAGGCATATCAGATGCAGAATACAAACTGTACCAAGATCCTATAAAGCCATTGAATCGGAGAATCAAGGATCTGTTAGGGAGGATGACCTCAGAGGAGAAAATAGGCCAAATGGCGCAAATGGAACGAGCCACAAGTCATGAAGGACTACTCTATAGGTCTGTTTCTCTGTTAAAGTTTTGTATCTTTGTAAATCAAAGGTATGATCATTTTAATGAATTGCACGCTTCTTGGAAGCAGGAAGTGTGTTGAGTGGTGGAGGGAGTAGTCCAGGAAAGAATGCTCCTCCTAAGAAATGGGTGGATATGGTGAATACTATCCAGAGAGGCTCCTTGTCGAGCCGTCTTGCCATTCCTATGTTGTATGGGATTGATGCAGTTCATGGCCACAATACTGTTTATAATGCCACCATCTTCCCCCACAATATTGGCCTCGGAGCAACTAGGCAAGCATTTCTCCCCTGAACTCTATAATCTGCTGATTTCTTTACTTATACTTGACATTGTCTTACTAAACAGAGACCCTATATTGATCAAGAAAATCGGAGTTGCTACTGCATTGGAACTAAGAGCCACCGGAATCCCTTACACTTTTGCACCTTGTATCGCGGTAACAACCTAAGTTTGTGATCACTATAAAGTATTTATGAAACACTCATGGTGTTGGGGTTTGCAGGGATCCGAGATGGGGAAGGTGTTACGAGAGCTACAGCGAAGAACCAAAGGTGGTGAAAGAAATGACTGAGATCATACCTGGACTGCAGGGAGATATACCTCTTAATTCTCCAAAGGGTATTCCTTATGTCCATGGCCAGTAAGTTGGATCTACAATATCGGAGTTTTTTGCACTCTAGTTGAATGGATTGGATCACGATATGTTATGTGCAGGCAGAAAGTTGCAGCGTGCGCCAAGCACTACGTAGGAGATGGTGGAACAACTAAAGGCAACAATATGAACAATACTGTGATAAGCTTCCATGAATTGCTAAGCACCCACATGTCTCCTTATTATGATTCCATCATTAAGGGTGTCTCGACTATCATGGTTTCCTACTCAAGCATCAATGGAGAGAAGATGCATGCTAACACCAATCTCATCATTGGCTTCCTCAAGAAAACACTACGTTTCAGAGTAAAGTAATCAACTAAGTTGATGTTATTTTCCTCCGTTGATCGATAACAAGTGAACACTTTCTTGATACTGTCAGGGGTTTGCCATCTCGGATTCCAAAGGCATTGACCTAATAACTGATCCGATTCATGCAAACTACACATACTCCATTCTAGCAGGAATAGGTGCTGGTATTGACATGATCATGATTCCAGAAAACTACACAGAGTTCATCAATGGAATAACTTCACTGGTGAAGAACAACTTCATTCCAATGAGCCGGATTGATGATGCCGTGAAGAGAATACTTAGAGTGAAGTTCACAATGGGTCTATTCGAGAAGCCCTTAGCTGATTACACCATGGCCAAGTACGTAGGCAGCCAGGCACACAGAGAACTAGCAAGAGAAGCAGTGAGAAAATCACTAGTGCTGTTAAAGAACGGAGAATCCGCGGATGAGCCGTTGATTCCGCTTCCTAAGAAATCATCAAAAGTACTGGTTGCAGGATCCCACTCCCACAACATTGGTTGGACTATTGAGTGGCAGGGCCAGAGTGGAAACATCACAACTGGTAATCCCATCTCTCTCTCTCTCTCTCTCTCTCTCTCCCAAAATGCATTGTTTAATCTCCTGATTTGATTACATTAGGCACCACGATCTTAACTGCAATAAATTAAGAACACTGTTGATCCTATGACCCAAGTAGTCTACAGCGAAAACCCAGATGCCGGATACGTGAAATCCAACAATTTCTCCTACGCGGTTGTAGTAGTGGGGGAACTGCCTTATGCAGAGGGAAACGGCGACAGCTTCAACTTGACACTGCCGGGTTCTGGTTATAATACCATCACGAACGTGTGAATGTGTGGTGGTGCTCATCACTGGCCGGCCGGTGTTGATAGAGCCGTACGTATCGCGGATCGAAGGCCTTGTAGCTGCATGGCTGCCGGGAACGGAGGGGCAAGGCGTCGCTGATCTTCTATACGGTGGTGATTATGGTTTTACCGGTACCCTCCCGCGGACTGTGGATCAACTGCCTATGAATGTCGGTGATAGCCGTTATGACCCGCTATTCCCATTCGGGTTCGGGCTTATTACAACCGCCAACCACTAGAATTCTACAACCTTCAATTAATTACACAAATTGAATGATGAATTAATCTCCAATTTTTACAGTTTATTTAATATATAAAGTTGTTTTGGATACGTCTCGTAGTGATCAGCATCAAGATTTTAAGACGGATTTGAACATTTTGTGATGGTATAAAATTTAAATTTGTGAGAGGCAATAATGTTAGCAATTAATGCGTGTAGTTGTAATGACATCAACAACCAGCCTTGAAAAAGCTCCTCACGTCTCATCCGGAGTTATGTGGCGGCAAGAGTGGCATCATTCGGTAGTGTAATTAATGCTATTAATTCATGATTCCGAATTTTATCAATTTTTATACTACTACTGTTAAAGGTTATTATCTGGTACCATGTGTTTCTTGGTAGAGGCGTATTTGACAATTTCTTGGTATTGGTAAACAACTGCGTAATTCCGCAGATTAGGGTATCTTAACGTAGATTTCGCACACTTGCTCAACCTAATCATTTCTGTCAAACTCCTTTTAATAATTGTTCCGTACTTTTGTGAGATTTAATAACTGTACTTGACTTGACTTGCACTTCATAAAATTAAGACGACTAATTAGTAGACTTAAAGGTTGCTTGATTATTCATTTCAAATCATAATTATTAGTATGATTGCTGTGAATATGCTTATCGATGGAAGTTGGAAAAAGATATGCAAAATCCTCATAATGGAAAGCTTAATTAATAATAGTAGTAATTAAATATGATTAGAAAATATAATGGAACAAATTTGAAAAGGACAAGAATGAAGAAGGAAGTCAAGCTTTCATACTCACCCACAACCACAATTGCAGACGTCTACAATCATTATTCATGTAAGACCGACCCATCCAAACACAACAAAACGACTTGGTTCAATAAAATCCACCAACAATCCTTTCTTTGCTCTTTTCTTTTGCTTTTGCCACATCGAAAATTCAAGATCTTCTCTTTTCTTTTTATGTGTGAGCGTTTGGTTTTTAACTTTTCAGGAGAGAGAGGGAGAGAGTTTAAGAGAGAGAACAAGAAAATTCAGGGTATTCACATTAGATCCCGTGCTGGTGCCGAAGTTTGGTCAATCCATCATAGAACCATTGCGCAGCATGCTGTTATTTATTGTGCTTGTCTTAAACTGACGAAAGGTGTAATCTTGATGTTTGGCTTTGAAGACTTGTAAAACAAACTCAGTTCTGTTTTTGGAGTTTTTTTTTTTTTTTTTTAAATTTTGATGGGGATCTGTTTGAGCAACCAGATAAAGGCTGAGAGCCCTTTTCATACCGGCACAGGTAGAATTGCTTCTCCTTTTTCATGTATGGCACTGGACTGGATAATTAAAAATTAATCAACTTTTTTATTATTATTGGCAAGTATGAGGCTTTTTTCCTTCCCTTTTTTCGCTAGGATTTGAGTTTCTGTTATTGGGAATTCTCAACAATGTAAAATCTTGTTGATTTGGGTTTTTTTGATTGAAACCCTGTTGCTGGAAACCAGAGTTACAATATTTTGTTCTCTGCAGTTAGTTTGAGTTTTGCCTAATGTAGTAAATACTTGACTCAGCACTGGTTATTGTTAATGTTCTTGAGTTTGGTCTGACAGTTTTTTTAGTTAATTTCTCAAATGTTCTTGACAATCTTGTTATTTGAAATTTCTCTAATTTCAATTATTATAATCTCTAATTATATTTGTAGGTGTGATTTCCTCTAGAATGATAAGTGGAGATGGGACTGAGTTGAGTAACTCGGGCAGCAAGAGATCTTCTGCATCCGTACCTCCAACTCCTCGAAGTGAAGGTGAAATACTGCAATCCTCCAACTTGAAAAACTTCGCCTTCATTGATCTCAAGGCTGCCACCAGAAACTTTCGCCCCGACAGCGTGTTGGGGCAAGGAGGGTTTGGCTCTGTTTTTAAAGGATGGATCGACGAACATTCTCTTGCAGCATCAAGGCCTGGAGCTAGCATGGTGGTAGCTGTTAAGAGGCTAAACCAAGAGGGTTGGCAGGGCCACAAGGAATGGCTGGTATACACCAATTTCCCTCGAATTCACTCAATTTTTCGTTTGAATCACAAACTGATGCAGAGATGCTGATTTCCACTTATGGACAACCAGTAGATTTATTTATGTATTTGGGTCGTGAGAGAGAAATTATAGTGTTGTTATAAGAATCTAATATACCTAATTGCTCATTGCCACAAGTTCCTATAATTTATTGTAGAATTTCATAATTTCTTGTGGAGTGTTTTAGTTGCTGTGATGTTCTCTGGGTTTCAATTTGTCTATATTGACTAAGCTTTCCTTTGACAGTCTAGCTAGATATTTTATTGATTTGATGCTCTAACAAGTAATAATAACACCACTAGTATTACAGAGCAATGCTCTGTCTTGGATATTACAACTGACATGGGGTCAAGTAACTATATACGTTTTCGTTGATATATTTCCTTTGAATTGGCAGGCTGAAATCAACTATCTAGGCCAGCTGCACCATCCGAATCTTGTAAGATTAATTGGTTATTGCTTAGAGGATGACCACAGACTTCTGGTATATGAGTTCATGCCAAAGGGTAGCATGGAAAATCATCTTTTCAGGAGTGAGTTCAGCTTTACACACTGTATATGATAGTTTGAATACAACCTCTGCATATTTTTGCTTGAACTTTGTACTATATTTGTATGCATCTCTGATGATGAGCATATTATGGTGAACTAGGAGGATCTTACTTCCAGCCACTATCTTGGAGCTTAAGGATTAAAATTGCTTTGGGTGCTGCAAGGGGCCTTGCCTTTCTTCATAGTGCCGAAACAAAAGTAATCTACCGCGACTTCAAGACATCTAATATCCTACTTGATTCGGTGGGTATATCAAGAAACATTTACTGCATTTTTGTTTCGAAAATTGTCTTTAAGGTTATCGGACTGCTATTCATGCTTCTTATTTGCAGAGCTATGACGCCAAACTTTCTGATTTTGGATTGGCCAGAGATGGTCCTACTGGTGATAAGAGTCATGTCTCCACTCGAGTCATGGGTACTTACGGATATGCTGCTCCAGAGTATCTATCAACGGGTATGAATGATATACTGTTTCATCCGAAAATGCAATTGATAAAGTTCGTGTCTCCCCTGGCTTTGTGGCTTAAATGAACTATTAAAAAGTTTACACTAGTAGTGTTATTATTTGTTGCTGATAATAGTTCACCAAATCTTGATTGTACCCTATATAGGCCATTTGACTACCAAGAGCGACGTATACAGCTTTGGCGTGGTTCTCCTTGAAATTCTAACAGGCAAGAAAGCAATAGACAAGAACCGACCCACAGGGGAACACAATCTGGTTGAGTGGGCAAAACCTTACCTGACCAACAAGCGTAGAATTTTCCGTGTCATGGATATCCGCATTGAAGGCCAGTATTCAGTTGATCGCGCTGTAAAGGCAGCCACCCTTGCTCTTCAATGCATATCCATGGATCCCAGATCAAGGCCTAACATGGATGAGGTGGTAATCACTTTGGAACAACTCCACGATCAAAAGAAGGAGAAGGAGAAGGAGAAAGAGCATGGCCTAAATAGGCGAAATGGTCGGCCAAAGTCGTGCAAGAGCAGTGCTGAAGGAGCACGCAGCGCACCTGCTTATCCGAGGCCTGCTCTTTAC
This sequence comes from Lavandula angustifolia, assembly GCA_028984105.1. Taxonomy (NCBI): domain Eukaryota; kingdom Viridiplantae; phylum Streptophyta; class Magnoliopsida; order Lamiales; family Lamiaceae; genus Lavandula; species Lavandula angustifolia. Next base: position 16,637,897 of record CM054824.1, read on the forward strand.
GCGTAAAGCTCTCTTCCTTACCCTTGTGTGGATGCAGCAGAAACAGTCTATTTATCTGATGCTTGTACATATTTTTTGTTCTTTTTATGTGCTACTATGTAATGCAAGCCTTTGTAGGCTTTAGAGTTTTGAGCTTCTTTCTGGTGGATGATGGAAAATATTCAAACATCTTATTTTTGCTGTATCGGCTCTCTGGGAATTCTGATTTTGTCAATAAAGTCTATATTTTTGTCATTAAAATGGAAGTTCAAAGGTACATCACCACTTAACAGATAGAATGCAATGTAAGTTCCCTTTTACTACTTGGCACAAACGGACTAATAATGTGATCAGTTCATGAGGTGTAAGAAGAGGAAGTAGTAGGTAGGGGAATTCTGAGGATTTCTAGGTTTGTGGGAGTAGGAAGCAAGAAGAGCGAAAAGTCGTTATTGGCGAGTAGTCTCTCAACTTTTTGGATTAATTAGTGAATGATGATAGTGTATGAGGTGAAACATCACATCAGTTGAAAATTGAGGCGTCGAATTAGTCTTCTAGAGGTTTAATTGTCGAATTATTGTAAACATCACAATGGTCTACTGTCTATTTTCATGTTACTCGTGGTTTACTATTCTGATAACATAATAAAAGTTTTACCATAAGTAGTACTCTAAAGAAATAGAATTCTCATATCTAGCCGTCTTAGCTCAGCTGGTAGAGCGCGTGGCTTTTAACCACGTGGTCGTGGGTTCGATTCCCACAGACGGCGGAATCCCCTTTTATTTACAATTATTTTGTATTTCATCTTATGGGCCTATTTGTTGAATATTATGTCCTTAAAGGCCCAAATGAGAAAATAATATTATCCTCAGGCCATAAAAGAGAAGAGACATTGCTCAGACCTACAGTCGGTAGAACGACCACAATAAAGAAAAGGTAGGCATTTTTTATGGAACGAAGGGATTACAAGAATACGTGTTTGGTGATCGTTGTTTTCACAAAATAAATTCTTCAAAATCAAACAGGTATCAAACACAGGGAACGGAGATTTTTAAATTTAAATTTCTATTAATCTACGGGTTGGTTAGAATACGTGTTTGGTGATTGCTGTTTTCACCAAATAAATTATGCAAAATCAAACAGGTATCGAACACAGGGAATGAAGATTTTTAAATTTAAATTTCTATTAATCTACGGGTTGGTTAGCGACCACGCAATTTTGGGTTTTTATCTATGACTAAAACAAGGAATTAAAATCTGTAGGAAATGAAAACGGAGTAAACTAATTCAAGAAAATAGGTCCAGCAAGATGATTCACACACACAATCGATCATCGACACTATTAATTAATTAATTCCCTTTGTAGGACACTGTAATTAAACTGACACATCCCCTATTTCCCCTTAATTATTCGGTAATCGTCATGGTCGGGCATTGAAACGACTACTTCTCTAAATTAGATGCAACCTACGTTGGTGGGCAATCAATAGATTTAACACCTAATCAACTTTAAGAACTAAGGGAACCCAATTTAGGAGATTTAACACGTAATCAACTTTAAGAACTAAGGAACCCAATTTAGGAGTCTACTTGTACAGTAGAAATTTAATAGTCTCCTACCAAATTAATCCTATTGTTCTAAGAACAATTTTGCTACTTATTTACCTAATCCCACGAGAAACGATGAAAGTATTAAATTAGTTATGGATTAAACTAATCTAGGGTGATCAAACTTAAATTAACTAATTCAATTGATTAATCTAGATTAATTCGGAACCTAAGTGATTAATTATAAAGTCCTAGTTCACGAAATAATGGTAGTGTGTGTTTCACATCTCGCCGGCCCTAAATGACTTAGCCACGCATATCGGCCCGACTGGCCAGGCGGACCGGAATTTACTGAACACGAACAATAAATACGTACGAAAATCTGAACTATTACGGAATTTACTGAACACGAATAAATACGAAATTAAACCTAAGGAATTAGAAAGTACCAATTTAAGTCTTCAAATCATCCAACGAAAATCAAAAGCGAAAGCATCCAAATACAAATACGAAAACGAAAACATACAAGTGTTGTTTCTCCAAATTTAAACTACGAACATGGGAATTAATTTCTGCAAATCTGAACGGCTGAAAACCCTCTCGGCGTCTCTCCCTCTCGGCGTGGTGAAGATCAGAATTGAAGTGTGGCGTGCGGTCTTTTCTTTTTTTCCCGTCCGTCTTTCTCTCCCTCGATCTTATATATAGGCTTATCTGTTTCCTTGTAGAATTAGGTTTTCTAATTAAGTATGGAAATATATAATATAAATATATATTATACTTAAATCTTTCCATACTTATTCTTTCCTTATCCATCTCCTTCATTCTACATTATTTTTTTCGGATTTAGCCTCTTTTTCGCCTTTATTTGCATCTGCCACCTCAACGTCTCATCATCGCCACATCATCACAGGAATCTGCAAAACAACACCGAAACGCAATCCAACGGCCAAAGTGGCGCCAAAATAAACGGAATTTGAATAGTACGAATTTAGACCTATCAGTCCTAGAACAAAAGTGTTTTCATTAGTCAACGAATTGTAGAAAAAGCCTTTTTTCTTTTTTCCGCGGGTAATTGAACCAATTCGTTTGTTTCTTTCTAGGAACAAGATTGAGGTTGCAGCTTCTTTTCTTTACCGTTAAAAGAATGGTTTTCTTCTTCAAAGGCATAGATTCTACCTCTTTTTGACTTGCGAGAAATACAAAGCCAACCCAGATATTTTAGCCACTATCATGCACATATATTCAATTCTCTGTTTTCTACTAAAGTAAATTCCAATTACGAAAACAAAAGGTTTTAACAAACATAGCACCTCAACTTGTAAAATCTTCCCTCATGACCTCACAACTTGCTTATATGTATTAGTATTATTTTAATTTCAAAGTTCCAACATACTACTACTTAGAGTGTTACTGTGGACAATCTTTTATAATACTTAAAAATGTCAAATTGAAGTAGGAAAGCGAATAAAGAATCTATAGGCAAAGGGTAAAAAAGGAACAAGATGCATGCATAGTGTAATAATTTACATTCTTTTGATAGTGAAGCCTTTGAACTTTCAAAGACTGCCCAGAATGCAGAATCAAATTTTACTTTCTAAATGGATGATAGATAAGAAAGTGACGAGTGCTCTGCTGATTTTTTGGGCTCTATGTATATTTGCAAATTGTTTTCTCACCCTAAAACAAGTCAAGAATAAGGTATAGATCTCATTTTCATCTCTGAACAATGCTATCTTAGTAGATTTAGGTCTTGTCAAGTAGCTGAAAATATATACCCACATTCTTTAACGCATAGAATAGAATCTCATATCGAATATTCATCCATTTATATATGGTTGTTACAATACTTATTATTATTACATATAAAGATAAATACAAGGTAAACTTGGTATGTGATAGTTTTGAAAAAATATCTAGAAACTTGGTATTCTCAAACCAGATAGTTGGTTTTGGTCCAAAATCTACATCTGATTCTTATTCTAAACCTTAGGAAGTTATTTCAAACCCAAATTCGATTCTAAGCTGCAAACCGAACACTGCGTTCAATCTTACTCTAAAATTATGTCCCTTTAATTAGTTAATGTTTGTTTGAGTTTATAACTTCTTTATTAAAACAACTTAATGAGAAGTTTGACCATTCATTGATAACTGATCCTAATTCGGAATTGGAGATGTAAACATTAAACAATAATGCAATTGAAGAAGTGAGTTATGAAACAAGAAGCGGGTAGACAGTGGCTTTTGCTATTTCAGGTTGTTTCGCAGTAGGCAGAGTTGCTTCTTTTTCTATATCACTTTAAACTTGAAATAAATGAATTTTAACGACAGTTTGTGTCCCAAACAAAATCACACCAACCGACACATACATTAACCAGTTCCCGAACAGACATCTTCACCAAAATTAATTACTCTCACTTCTTACAGTTTTACCCCTAATCTACGATCTTGAATTGGGAGGAAGATGGGAAAAATCTGGAATTTCCGGACGAACTAATTTTTCTAAATAAAATACGTACGAAATTCGGGTTAACGCATAATTTGGAGCACTGACCCCTACATTCGCCAATAATTTTAATATATTTTTAAATATAATGAAACTCGAGATTCAAAAACTAATTGAGACACAACAAAAACATTACACGGCTTTGGTTCATTCCTTCAACCAATTCCGTTGGGCGGTTGGTCAAAGTGATGTTTAACTGTATAAAGATATGATTCCTCCTGTTTTCTTTCTCATTCAAATCGGAGAACCTTACCAAAATTCTTGTCCACTTGTGTAAAGTTTGCGTCGTATAAAAAAATTATATATAATACTACCTCCGTCCCATCATTAGTGGCCACATTTCCTAATTTGGACGTTCCGCTATTAGTGGCAACGTCCTAAATTAGTAAAAAGTTAACACCATCTTTCCTAATTTATCATTTTATCTCTCTTACTTTATATCTACTCTCATTATTATACTTATTTATCTCTCATACTTTATTATCTTCTCTCTCATACTCTCTCATTATTACACTCATCTCTCTCTCCTACTTTATTATCTACTCCTCTCTCCTATTTTATTACATATTCTTTTAATTACCGTGCCGAAAAGAAAGGCGCCACTAATAATGGGACGGAGGGAGTAATTTGTTAAAAAAAGAAAATCAACAAGAATTTTGGGACGGCTCAATATGTTATAGTGGACAAAAATTTTACTTTCTCCGTCCCACAATTCTATGTTCCACTTTCCTTTTTTGGTCATCATATAATTCTTGCTCTATTAAAAAAAATAAAAAATATTATAAACACTTTATTTAAGAATTTACATTTTTATACACAATTAATAACTCTCCTAAAATATTGTGTTTTAAAAAAATAGAATAATAATTATGGGATGGGGGAGTATTTGGCTTGTAATAATAGAAGGCAATTAGTATATTACGAAGAGTGCAGGGTACTTGAGAATTGAATGCCAGTGGCCCAGTAGAGAAGAAGCACATGACAATCAAATCAAATTTTGAAATTATTTACCACTTCATTTAATTACTTTATCATCACAAAAATCAAAGACGATATTTTGTAAGGAAAGAATCACATATGTAGGATTATACGTTTGGGTTTGTTGATATAAAGATGGAGTGGAGATTAGAGGGATATATGTATGGCCTAAAGAATCTTGCATTGCACAAACTAGAAACATAGCCATTTGGAATCAATCTAACTCCACCTTTCTATCCAATCTTTTATATTCATGTGGATTTGCATTTTTTCCATTATTGTGAAACAATTTTGTGGATTGTTTTTACTACTGTTTGGACATATTCAATGTTGAGTATGATTCTCACTGTGCAATATCTATTGTCTTTATGATTCATACTTTATCGTATCGGAGTATTCCAACAAATCGAAATTTTAAAATTTACTGAAACTAACGAAGCATGAATTACTTGGTAAAATAGACATTAATATAAGACAAGGGCATTACAGTAAACAATAGAAGTTACTTCCCTTAGCCACTTCAGCTTTCCCTAACCTTCTTCATTACCAATTCCCAAAGTGGGAAAACCACACACACAAAGACAAAAGTAGCTACGACTACATAGTAATTTCCTATTCTATATTTCAACTAGATAGTTAATTTTAACCCCACCACTGAGATACTATCCGTCTCCAAAATCTTCCCGGGTAAAAAAAGGGGAAAATTTTGAAGGCGCGGGAAGGGTTCAAGTAGATCATTAAACCCTGAAATTCTTCCCAGAGAAGGTCTGCCCGAACTGCCAATTAGACGGCGTCACGTTCCAAGAAGTGGAAGTTCGACGGTCGCTGCCCCTAACCCTGAACGATAGGGCCTGGCCCACTAAGAGGGCGTCGGATTGCCAGTTTTGTCCCCAGTTGCGGCTCAAGGGCAGCCACTGGGTCTTGGAACCTTTGACGCTGGCGCGCACGATATCCCCTGCTCCCGCGACGTTGGTTATGAGAACCAAGTTGAAGTAACGGAAACCGTTGATTGTGAATCTGATCCCTCCTTGTTTCTTGCATGGTACACTGAGAAGGCGGAAAGGAAAAAGTCAAACAAGATAATGATTCCTGTTAGGAATAGGTTGACCGGTAATTCCGGTTGCATTGTGGGCCTCGGGAAGTTAGGGAGACGAGTCCAGGTGATGAAGTCTGAAGTCCACTGTACACACTTCCGTATTTGCCGGTAACTATTACCTAGGTGTTCAATTACTGTTATGTCCTCTAATTATTAACCTTCTTAGCGGTAAAAATGGTACAGTGAATTAGGGGGTATGCGAAAGGACCAAAATGCCCCCAACCTTCGGGGAAACTTAGGGCCGAAATGGGAAATTGACGAAGTAAATCACGGATAGCATGAATAATTCTGTTAAGTTACCGGCGGAAGTTGACGGGAACGATGCCGGCGCGGTATTGAGCGATCTTGAGGAACATGGGCATGGCGAGGTCGAAATGCGGGCGAGGTGGGTTGCACCAGCCGCCGTCATCGTTAGGCAGGTCGTAGTTGGGCGGGCAGAAATTGGTGGCTGTGACCAGTATGGACGGGCTGCCTGGGTTGCACCACTTGGCGTCCTGCGCCGCGTCGCACTTGATCTGGAAACAGGCGCCGCAGCTGAAACCGTCGTTGAACAACGCCGTGCTCAGTGCCGCGTTGTTCACGCCGTAACCTTGGCTGTACAGATTTCCGTACCCACAAGCACCGCCTAAAAAAAGAAAAAATCAATAAGAGTTTTTGTTCTTCTTAAAGGAAGAGACGGAGAAGGAGAGGTCGGTACCCATGGTGCCGGAGGCGTCGCTGCCGCCGTAGAATGTTGCGTGGGCGGTTTTCCAAGGACCGACGGCATAGTTGCCGGGGATTCTGCCGTGAGCGGACGTGAGGACGCCGAGGATGCTTGCAATGCAGAGGAGGAGCTTCATTGACCGCATTTTCGGAGGAGAGAGTGAAGGAAGTGGTTTTAGAGAGAGAGAGGGGAAGAGAATTATGAGTTTGGGGGGCGGAAGGAGGGTACATTTATACTGCGTACTGGAGCGGAGTGTGACCAAAGGGCAGGGGCCGCAGGGGGCCTAATTACTTCCATCCCCCAATTAATACTACTACTCTCTCTCCACTAAGTATTTTGACTAGGACAACAACATATATAGAGCATAAAATAATATGTAAAAACATTTACTTATTTTTAATATATTTGGTTATATGTCTTATTCTTTTTACCAATAAATATTACTCCTCTCGTAATATTTTAAATAATCGACTACCAATTATTTATCTATTCGGCCACGGTAGCTATTTATGAATATTTCGTCCTTGGATAAGGAACCGCACCTCACAAATAACACGGTATTATCTTTATTTTTGCTCATTTGTATTTATTTTTACTTATATTCGGTAATTCTTAGACTGCATTAGGGATTATTTAGGTTGCGATATTAGAAAATCCATATACGATGCATTTGGTAGAAAAAAAATATTGGCATTGGTCATTTATTAAAAAAAAACCTACCACGTAATCACACCAATTTGGTCTATATGGATCAAGGATATGCATTTCACAAACCAAAAAACGTTGCGTGTTAGTTGTTACTATTTAATAGTTGAACAGATTTATTACTCGCTTTTGAATATATTTCCATTGTATAAAATGAGCATATAGATGGCAGGCATATTGAAAACGATACTAAGCGTCTAGATTATAATTTCCGACTATATAATGTAGTGATACATAGCCACTCAAATATAGATACAATCAATAATACTTATAGATTTAATGCGCTCACACAAAGACGGGACGGGACGGTTAGGCATGAACAGTACACGTTCGTTATTACCGAACCATAAGTTGATAAGGAAGAGACAACTTAGCATGTGTTTTTATTATATTATAATATATATAAGAGGGGGAATGAGAAATACAATCTAAGGAATTTATCACGAGTACACTTTGCATCACGTTTTGTCTCAACCGCATAAATGGCAAGAAAATCAGCATATTATTTCCCCCTCTGTTTGTGCAAATTTCTCCTCCATCTACGATCTACCATTGTGAGCAAACAGACGTCGTGAACAGTTGATAATGCTTGATGTTTTCATCACTGCGACTGCGAGTCTATGACATCATTAATGCATCACGCATTCTATCCGTATAATCACCGAAATACTACCTTATAGATACACTTAAATACAAAATCGTCCAAGAGCAAGAACATTCTCAACTCCCTCAACCCACTAATCGAAGTCTGTGGAAGAACAAATGAAGGTTCGAATTCTAATCAATAAATTCCGCAACTTGCTCAATGCCAAACTCATGAGCTAACTACTTACAGGTAACAGCACCTCTACAATATATAGAATTTAGAGAATTCTATAGCCCTGGCCCTGCAGATACTCAAACCAGCTGACCCTGTAATTTTCATCCCATAATCATCTTGTCAGTGCGACAAGACATGCCTCTTGAAATTGTAATAGTAGTGACCAGATACGGGTTTGAAGTAAATACCATCTCATTTTCTTGACAAAGCAAGATCTGCTCTCCATCTTACAGCTCAATAGAATCTTAGAATTTGTTTGCAGCTATATACTTGTCTCTAAATTCATGGAACCTCCTGGAATCTAAGAACATCATCACGTGGATCTGCTTCTTCTACCTTCACTTTTACTTCATCTCCTACTTTCACGCCAAGAGATACCCAAACGGAACCTTGTATTCCGACCTGCACAAGCCATATATTCTGATTAATCTAGTTCCTAGTTTCTTCAAGCTCCAATGTCATCTATGACAAAACCCAAGTTTGTACCCCCCTCCCCCCCCTTTGAGGGTCTGGAAACTCCTACTTCCACGATCCTTAAAACGGACTAGCCGTAAATATAAACAATTACCTGATATGCGGTTTTAAATGCAACAACTCATAAAGGTTTGCAAAGATTTTGGGACGACTTTCAGCAAACCAACTTAACATCTGATTTTTAGGTAGAGCGTAATTATGTTTGCATGCTAGTTCAAAGTCAAATGGCTCTCTTCAAACCAAATGAGGTTCTACATCTTTGTTACCCTACTTAATTATTCAGTTAGATAACAAAAAGCTTTATTAGATTATTCATGATTTAAAATCATAAACAAGGAAGAATTGAATGTGACAACCATCTTCCATATTAATCTCATTATTGCATGATCCAATATTAAGAGGTGGAGACACGAAACTTTCCAAGTGGCAAGAATTTTGGAAGCAACTCAAGTAAAGGCACTAGCATGGAATAAAGTATCAAGCTAAGTATGATTACCTCCGTCAAGAGTATTGCCGCAACTCTATCTTTGATAAACCGGAGGACCAAAGCAGAAAACTTCTGTTCTTTTGGTTGCTGACGCATGTATAGTATCATCCAATATCGGAGATTGGTAGAGCTAAGACGCTTCACTAACCTAACATTCATGTTAACCATAGATGCCATCCCCTCCAGCTGTCCGGATGAGAACGGAGGAGAATCTCCCTTAAGAAAAGCTTTTACCTGCATAAGAAAGAAATTAGTAATACAAACTCTAATGTGATTCAGTAGTTTTTGATATATTTATAGCACGGTGAGTTTATCAATTTGATAGTCACCGGCCAATGCAAGGATGCAAAAGTTACTGTAACTGATAAAATAAAATAAAAACTTTTTACTCCAAATAGGAAAATCACATCATATTAGGTCTATAGCATATAGAATTCAGGCTTATGGCATCTATGCATCGTCACAGGACAGAAATCATGAATTATTGACATCCAAAAAGGAAAGAAACTAACAGAATGTCAATTAAGATCAGTTGTCAATGATATATAAATGAGACTAGAAAACACAACATTTTTTATATTCCTACTCTCTTCCAATTTGATCTTTGGCCACATTGCCATGTAATTTGTGCTTCACCAACATATCCTACTAACTGTACCTCTGAAGTGTTGAATGTCCGAGAAAATGAGAGTAATTTATAATCTTCGTATAAGTACGAGAAAAGCTCAAAATGTAGATGGACCTACTTATTGATCCATTTAAAGCATTTATCCAACTATCCAGTTCAAAATAGGAATAATGTAAATTATGTTATCTAAACGACTATGAATTGAACATCAGGCCATAGAAGGCCAATGATCTTGTTTGTAATACCCATGAGCTAACTTAAAACTGATGGCATAAACAAATCTGATAATTCCATAACTAGTACATGGTACCTGATAGTGGGCCAGTAGATCCATGTATCTACGGATAGGAGATGTAAATTGGACATATCCAGGAAGTCCTAAAACTCCATGGCGTGTAGGTTTCCTGAAATCCATTTCAGCAGCGCGCATGGTTTTGACAATAGCAGAACTCCTTACAGGGCCTTCAGGCAGATGGACAAAATCAGATATATCAAAGTTCGACTGAGGTTGCCCCCGGTAAGGTAAAGGGATGTTGTTAAGAGAACCAAAAGTAGCTACAACTTCTCCACACAGTATCATCATCTCAGATACAAGACGCATTGCAGGATCTGCCTGATTCTCCACATACAGCTTGATCAAGGGCTTCGGATCATCTGGATTAGTCACTTTGATTCTGGTGTCTATTGTAGATGTGTCTATTGCACCCTACACAAGGTATTTCACATTATTCACACCATGTGGATGTGGTAAAGGATAAATAAGCATTCTAGCAAAGAAAGCATTTGGCAAATGCAAAAGAAAGTATTTGCAATTTGTAAGCCACCAAAGAGCAATTTACAGGAATCTCATCACAGAAACATGAGCTACACAAAACAAAATTGGATCAAGACTAAGAATATATGAGCTTCCCTATTTAGATCTTCACAAGAGTTATCTTAGAGCCATCACTGACAAAATGCAGAAGGGAGACAAGTGTTGTATTAAAATTGACATTTCAAAAATATGATGACAATGTTTCATGCAGGTTAAGACTAGTTAAGCATGAACTCTAGCAGTCAAATCACAAACTAATTCAAGTTTGTTGATGAATGGCAAATAAAAGAATAGGATTATTAGATTTCATATATAAGATGGATAATGTTTTATGCAGGTTGAGACTAGATAAGCATAGTAGTCAAAATCAGAATCTAATTTAAGTTTGATTACTAGGCTTCGTATAACTCAATTGGGAAGAAAGTGGGATATGGTTATAACCTGGAAACTTTAACATTTAAAATTTATAATAACCTCCAGTGTTTGTTAAAACAATGACCCTCTCATGTAACAATTTTGGAACAAGTAGACAACATGCGGAAAATAGAATACGATACAAAAATGCAGAACATTATTGGTAACTAGCTCAGAGTTGGATTAACCAGCTATGGAAAACTACAAACTTAACCGAGTAAGGTTGAACTTAATCACACAGGAATAGTAACACTGACCTGTTTTTGACGCCATTGAAACCGTAGTGCAGCAGCTTCTGAAAGAAGTCTGAGTTCAGCCTCCTCTTGTAGGTTCAAATGAAGGAGTTCCGTTGCACTCTCATATGTTAACATATACGTTGGTTTGATGATAGAGTTCTCAACCGAATATTCTGCAATGCTGCCCAAACAATGGAAACAATAAAATCATATCAAAAGTGATATATTGCAGATTTCGACATATAAACTGATCAGGAAAGTATTCAAATCCATTATCCAAAATTTGCTTCTCAATTCAAATTCTGTTATAATACTCCCTCCGTCCCGCTATTACTGTCCCCTTTGGTTTTGACACGGAGGTTAAAAAACTTTGTTTAAGAGTGTATTTTATGAATTTTAATTGTATTAAGAAATGAACACAATTTTCGAGGAGTGGTTGATGGAAGAAATGAAAATTTATCCAAATTTTTGCTGGGCATAGTTGAGACAATCGATTTTTTCTGTTTTTTTTACATACTGTATTTTAAGAAATAATCTTAAGTTTCCAAAAAGTTAAAAATCATAAATTTCCAAGTACGGAGTGAAACGAAAATCGTATGAGAAATAGATTTTTGGAGAGAGAGAATGATAATGTGGAGATGAGTATTAAGTAGGAGGGGCCCACTTCATTTTTTGTTTAATAGTAGTTTTTGCTATTTTAGGAAAGAAGACAGTAATAGCGAGACAACCTGATTAGGAAAGTAGGACAGTAATAGCCGGACGGAGGGAGTATAATTTTACCGACGTTATCTTTCCCACTTACCCACCATCACCATGCAGCACAACAGAAACTGTGACTGCTCTGCAGATCTCCCCTTGCTTCAAACTCATGCCTTCCATAGCTAACTTCTCGGGGAACATTGGATAAGTAGCAGTTGGTAAGAAAACAGAGGTGGCTCTCTTCATTGCCTCTCTAAAGATTTAAAAACAAAATTATACTATGAAAAAGCCTCAGAAAATCAATTGCGGAAAAGGAAAATTCACATGCATATCAGATATACCTGTCTATGATGCTCCCAGGCTGAACCAATCTTGTAGGGTCTGCGACGTGGATCCAGACCTTTATGCGGCCATCCTGAAGCCTAGCTGCACTCAGTGCATCATCGAGCTGCATATGCCTACTTATTAGCAATTTGCAATTAACACTTCATGCATAAAAAGAAATATATGCCTTAGTAATCAGGAACAAAAACCCCACTATGGTGTGTACCTCATCAGCTTCATCAACATCAATGGCATAAACCTTCATGTGAGTCAGATCCTTTCTGAAAACCTGACCAACCGGAAGAGACGGTATTTCCCCGTATCAGTAGATAACCACATTGCAACTTTTTACTTGTATTTGATTCTGATAGTTAAGAAAAATATGCAAGATATTTTTCCCAGTAATTATCTACTGTCAGATTTACAAACTTTATATATAAGGACATTGCAGCAAAGGAAACTTAAAAATATAGTAAAACAAGGAAACCTCATCTGGGTCAGGTGACTCCAACAAAAGACTTTCAGCGGCTGTAAGTATCTCTTCTGCATAATCAGTACGGATGTTGAACTTCAACAAATCCAGATTTACATGCACTGGGAAATAACCAATATCAATGAGGAGATTCATTGCTGCTGATGCTGTTTTAGAAAGTCCCACAGCCTTCAAAATCTGCTAGAAGTAAAGCAAGCAATCAGGGTTCCTGCTTCTGTTATTCATTCTAAAAGTTAAATAATTTTTGTTTCAGCACGATTTTATGTAGAAATGCATTTTTCTTGATATTATTTTACTAAAATACGAGTTAAGTAGTTTAAGGTTGGATATGAAATCTTCCACCGGGGAAAAAGGTCCATTGCTTTCATTCTCTCAATCTATATCTCAAGTAACATAACACCAAAAAGAGAAGGAAAAGGAGGTAAACAATATACCACCCCAGCAGTCTTCTTTTCATCATCACTCCTACAATCATCGATTGCATATGCTTGCAGACACGCAATTTTTGTCTGATTCTTCTCTTCAGAGCTCCAGAAGGACTTTGGGGGTTTCGAATGATGTGGCATATCCCTAGCAGATCTCAGTAAATTGACAAATTCTTCAAGTTCCCTCTCTGCAGCCTCTTTGGCATGCTTCTTACGCATAAGTTCTTCAACCTATTAAATGAAGCTCTTTAATAACTCAGCTTTTTTGCACAAACAAAAGAAAGGAATCACAATTTGGCAAATTGACATGGAAAACCATCAGTTTATTGGTTTCTAAAATAAAAAGTTATAGAAACTAGCAACTCTACCAACTATAAATATGGTAAGAGTAAGATGTCCACAAAGAAGTTAAAACACCTGAACAGCAGATCTGGGCCCATAAACAGAATATGAACCTCTATTCTCCAATGTTGAGAAGTGTATGTCATCCTTCGAAAGCAACAAATGAGCAGAATAACTCTCCAGAGGTTCAGCACTACCAAACATCATCTGTTAGAATGGACTTCTGTCATTACTGAACTTACAAATGTAAAAGTGATCATGCAAAAAGCTATACCTCCGCAAGGTCCTCCACAGTTATTGACTTATTCTTTTCGACAAGCTCAATCCATGCAAACTCCAGCAGCGCAGGGTCCTGACAGCAAATTGCAATGTTGTCTGGAAATAGCAAATAATTTTTAATTGAACTCCCACTAAATACAGAAACCCCAAGTATAACACACCAGATTATCTTGCGCTTTCTTGATAAAGTTTGATATCTCTGTGTGATCAAAGTTGTTGATACCAGGAACAACGAAAGTAACTTGCTGTGGCTTAATAGATGCCATTACACCATTCTGCAGGGTAAGACACCGAAACGGATAAATGAGAGACTAAGTGCTAAATAAGAAACCAAAAGACAAACATAAGAAACCTAGCAACCTATGCCACATGTGTCATTAATTGTTTCAGTAAAACCTGATCGGAAACCATCCAGTTCTTCTTTCCATCCGGTTTTTGCACAACTGCTAGTAAAACCCTATCTGTATCCTTCTTGAATTCCAGCAACAACCCTTTCTGCAGAGCCCGCTTTCCCGACTTCTTTTCAAGAATCTCTTCACTAGTCTCCAATTCCAATCTGAAGAATACTCCCATATGTTACCATGGTAGCTAAATGTCGCAAGGATGATGCAAGTAATGAATATTACAATTATATTCTAACAAATGGTTAATTCAAAACTTATTTCATTAGGAGACGTATATAAGTTAAGTAAATCAGACGCATCTCTACATAAGTTCATTGCAAACGGAAACTTTGGAAATTACGATTATATTAACTCTCAAACTTCGGTTTACAATAGTACCATTGTTACATTGAAGTTCGGTACTCTTGTTAACTATAATTCAATCAGCAGCTTATTCTGTAGCCACATCTTATGATTTTAAGAGAATATCACTCGAACTTCAACCCAATGGTTTTAAGAAAATATCCACCAGTTTTCCTGGAATTCCCTTCTAGTTACTAAGGCTTCAATTTCTCCACATATCCATTTAAATTGCAATCGACATGTTAAGGAACAATTTAGGATATGGTAAACGAGTAAAAAAAGCAAGTAATATATCCATACTTGTTTGAGGCGCGGGCTACACCACGCTTGCGGAGTAACTCGAGTTCCTCCAACACCATATCCACTAGACTCTGCGCCGAGTACCTTCGAGTCTCATATCCAAATGATACGCGGCAACAACGAAGTCTCCGGGAAAGTGAGAAGCAAACGGAGGAGTGAAAGTGCACATGCTTATGCTGGCGCAGGGAGCATCTGAGGGAGGTCACCGGCGGAGACACCGCACAGAAGCGGAAGATTGCGCCGCCGCCGTTCATCACTAGCTTCAAAATTGTGAAAAATTCATGAATTCAAGGGTGGGGGATCAGAGAGATTAGAATGATAGAACGCGAGGAGCCAACGACGAGCAACGGATATGGTAATAATATTTCCTTTGTTAATTATCTCCAAATTGCGGGTCCCCCATACAATTTCGGCCCAAAATAGTTGGTTCCGCAAACAAGATTGGGCTACAAGTCGCACAAATTGGTCAATGCACATCTGGTCTGGAACAGCTAATACTGATTTTCCTTATTATAAAAGTACTTACCAAAATTAATTTAACCACTATACTCAAAATCCGCAAACAACACCGGGCTACATATCAGTATTAAACTCCATTCTGTAAACTAAAGATTTTTATTTTACGCAGCAAAAATAAATACCCCAACAATACAAGAAACAAGATGTCACAGCATATATGTAATGTAACATTAGAATTCTTCAAAATTAGTCCTAGCAAAACTCAATAAGATAGATTGGAACAAAATGTAGCAAAGTCGAGATCGAGAAATTTGGAAAAAATAAGGTTTTAAAGAGTGCGGTACAATACCTATTGGAATATATCGTATTCATTATTGGACGGATTTTGTTGAGAAATCCGTCCAATTGTTTCGATCCGATCCAGAAAAGACTCGTTACGCCATGAAATACAGGCATTGCGATGGCAAATTGGTCCTGAAAGTAACCGATGATAGAGAGTGTATTAAATTTAAGACGGATCAAGCACAGGATGCAAAGAAGATGGAGAAGTTCAACAACATCTTCTTCACTTTGATGGCTCGGGGGCCTGAAGCCGATGTATCTGAAGTTGGTGGAAAAGAACAAGTTGAAGCACAGCCAGCCAGGAGAGGAAGGGGAAGGAAGCAGTAGTAGAAGTTGAGGTTGAATTTGGAGGTTTGAATCTTGACAGTTGAGATTGAATGAAAATGGACAGTTGCTAGTTACGTGTAACGTTTACTACGTTTTTTATGATTATATATTGGTTGAAGAACGAGACACAATACTTTGTTTCTTAGTCTTCCACGAAACTGGAGAACCACCCAATGTAACAAACCAACCCGTTAAGGAACGTCGAATAAGAGGGCAGCTAGCCCAATCGGAATCACACCAACCTTCTAGCCGCAAACCACCATTGTTTCGATAATACCATCCAAAATAATATTCCATATATTTCGGAATCCTAAATAATGAATACGATATATTCCATGAATATATTCCATATATTCCAATAATACCATCCAAGAAACGAGAAGGCGACGGGAATGAGCAAGGCCTGAAACCCAATGCCAGCGTTGAGGTTGTGGTGGGAGGCGTACTGAGCATTGCCGTTCCGCTACTCGGTGAATGGGAGCCACGCGTCTTGTGGGTTGAGCTTAGTGAGGTGGCCCACCTCCTCCAAGTAGCCCTTCATATTAACCAGCACCCTCTTCATGGGGGTGCCGTGGGGCTCAGGAACCGAGGCGATATGAACGACGTCGGCGTCCACGACTTCGCGGTGGCGCTGCCCGCCCCCGCATCCTTAACGAGATTATTACTTAATCGAATATTATTTTAGTGCATTGACCCATATCGAGACCGAAAGAAATTATTATCTTAACGAGATTATTATTTTATCGAATATTACTTTATCGAGGTTTAACTTTCTTACTACTATTTATAATAAGTTAATTATACTTATGTGATGGGGCAAATTGATGTGGAGATACACTCCTCTCCTATTTAATGTGACTAAATTAATTGTGTGACATACAATAAACATTGCAAAATTCGAACTTTGCAGGTTAACACGTTCAATTAAGACGGTAATACAATGAAATAATAATTACATTGAGACTTTATTTCATACACATGATAATGAGTAACACCAATATTATCGATCACACACAACACACAATTTATTTTTCGAGTTCTAATTCGGAACAATTTCGGTCTAACCAATTGTCGGAACACGAACAACAACGCCTTGATCGTTGACCCAAACCCAGACCCGGTCGCAGCGGAAGTCTCCGGTGACCTCGCTCCCTTCCTTGACAACTATTGCATCCACATTCACGTTCTCCCGCTCTATCACCGTCTCCGCGGTGTCGCTGTCCTGCCCCACCAGCTCCGGCCACGAATTCTTCCCTACACGAGTATGCATATAATAAATTAAATTTCAAGACAAGAAATAGCAGCTAAAACAGAAAGTGGAGAAGGTTGGTTCTTGCCTGGACAGTCACATATCTACTTGTGATTGATTGAAATTCTACAGCTTCGTTTAATAGATAGGCACAAACTTCCCTTTATATATATATGAGTGAGTGAGAGAGAGAGAGGCGAGTGTTTCAAATGGTTAGACAAGCACGTCATCTTTTGGATCAAGTTAAACTGCGGTGTTATGCTCTACTTTCAAATTTGGATGGCGGGCAAGTAGGAAACGTGTTTAACGTGTTTTTATATTTAATATATAATTATTTCAATAAATATATGCCATCATTTTTATTGATGAAACACGGAATGAGACATAAGAAAATAAGATTTTATTAATACTGGCCGACTGCGGGTCGGCAAATTTTGTTTTAATTTTCTTTTTTCTTCTGTAATTAAGTGTTTTTTTTCCTTTTCATTTTATAGATTTAGAAAGATCGTTATTTTTTCATGGTCCGTTTTATGAATTTAGAGAGATCGTTATTATTATTATTATTATTATTTTTTAAATAATTAGGTATTTCTTTTCTCTCGCTCGTTTTATAAGTTTGAAGACATAAGAAAATGAGATTGAGGATTATTAATACTGGCTGACTGTGGGTCGGCAAATTTTGTTTTAATTTTCTTTTTTCTTCTGTAATTAAGTGTTTTTTTTTCCTTTTCGTTTTATAGATTTAGAAAGATCGTTATTTTTTCATGGTCCGTTTTATGAATTTAGAGAGATCGTTATTATTATTATTATTTTTAAATAATTAGGTATTTCTTTTCTCTCGCTCGTTTTATGAGTTTGGAGTGATGGTGGTCGGTAATCTCTCCCTCATACTCTCTCATTAACATTTTCATTCATTCAATATATAGTATTTATATTATATAGTATTTAAATTATATTAATAACGCATATAAATGGACGAATACTACGGAAGATATAAGAGAATATCTTCGGCATAACAACTCACACTTTCGAAAATGTAGATATGATTTATATCATACACAAAATACAATCCAAGTGAGAAACATCAATTTATTATTTACGTAGCAACGCGTGATTTATATTTTTCAATTATTTATCGATATAACGTTAATTTAACTGTCACAACCCGTCCAAAAGTGGTTATATTATAAAGTGATTTTATGTGGTTTTACTATTACTATTATGATTTAAGAAAAATGTATTATGTTGAGTATGCATTTCATATTTTTATTTTTGGAATATATATTGTGCATAAATACTTATTAAGGTGATTTATTTTGCATTAAATAAATTGTGCATAAATTATGTTGATTTATTTTGCATTAAATAAATTGTGATAAATTATGTTAATTTATTTTGCATTAAATAAATTGTGCATAAATACTACTCCCTCCGTTCCATTATTAGTGGCTACCTTTCCTAATTTGGACGTCCCGCTATTAGTGGCAACGTCCTAAATTAGTAAAAAGTTGACACTCTCTTTCCTACTTTATCATTTTATCTCTCTTACTTTATATCTACTCTCATTATTATATTTATTTCTCTCTCCTACTTTAATATCTTCTCTCTCCTACTCTCTCATTATTACACTCATCTCTCTCTCCTACTTTATTATCTACTCATTTCTCCTACTTTATTACATATTCTCTTAATTACCGTGCCGAAAAGAAATGCGCCACTAATAATGGGACGGAAGGAGTATTTATTAAGGTGATTTATTTTTGTATTAAATAAATTGTACATAAATACTATTTATAAGGTGATTTATTTTGCATTAAATAAAAATTTTCTTTTTAATGTATTGATTTGTAACGTTTTGGAGAAATTAAGAGGATTAATGAGGAGTTTTTGTTTAAAAGCAAAAACTTAGCATCCATATGTACACCACATCTCAAATCTCAAATTCTCAAATCATTTTTGAAGAGTCTCTCAAATATTTAGATTATGTTCCTTATGTGTTAATATATATATATTGAATATAGAGATTTAAGTAAGTCGAAGTTGCGCCCTTAGAATTTTAAAGTAAAGTTTTATTTGTTAATTAGAGAAATATAAGTATTTAGTTTCTTTAGTTTCTAAACCATACGTGTGTTGCATCATTTTTTGGTTAGAACCATGATTACTCTATTCTTTTAAATGATTTATTTATTTATAACTATGTATATAATAGAAATATTAGTAATGGTCATTTATATTAAATTCCCTTAAATTTATATTAAATTCCTTTAAATTTATATTAAAGTCCCTTAAATTTCTACATAAGTGTGGATGTGTAACGTTTCATCCAATTAATGTTTGACCAAATATTTCTTTTATAAGAACTTAGATATGGTTTTTCATTTTCTTCCCAACTCCACATCAAGAATAATCTTTCAAATTTCTCTAGTAAAGAATCTCATTTTCTTTTCCTTAAGCCTCGTACGAGAATTCGGATTCGGTTTCGGTTTCAGAGGTAAATCTTTCTAGATTTTCAATAAATTATGATTATAAATTTTCATGAGCATGCATATTCATATGAGATTTAGATTAGTAGAAAACTAGACAATTAATTCTATCACCATGGTCTTTGGTTTAGAAATTTTAGGGAATCAGTTGAATGTGTGTGTTTAAGAATAATATGTATAGTGTAGGTTTTGGTTGTGAGAGAGATTTGAGTTTAATTTGCTTAATTGCATTTCCTTACTCTTCTTTTGTTATAATATATTCATTTCACAAAGTTTTAATATTATATTATAAAGTATGGTTACTAGATAATTATTTTCCTTTAACTGCCACATGTTTGCTCATCAAATTCACGGTAATGTATATATATATAAATATCTATAAACATGGTTTCATGCTTGTGTTATATAGGTGTGAGCATATATGTCAGTTGTTGGGTATTGTCTTAATATGATAATAGATATGAATTATTTGTATAGAAGATATCAAAGCTCACGCATATCATGCATTCTTTGTACCAAATTTTATTTATAAGGCATAATTCTTTGTTGACCGTTTAGGTGTGGCGCGATTAAAACACTAAATTATCTTATTTTGTTCAAGTCATTTACACAATGGAATCAAGGTGTGTGGACTCTTACTTATGCTGTTGATTTATGATTATCCTTATTGATGTGATTGTCGACAAGTATTATTTCATATTCATTATAAGATGGTTCTTGGATTAACTAGTGGTCATCCTTCATTTTAACATTTCATATGTTCTGGATTGGCTATCTCGTTATTCTTCATATTAACCTCTTGTGAGTGTTCTTGGATTTATTATTTAGTCATCCTTCATTATAACATTTCATATATTGTGGATTGACTTTATAATTATCCTTTATATTAACCTCACGGTTGTGCACAACTTACCGCCTTTGTGGTGATGTCATTGGTTGCCTTTGTGGTAACATCATTTATATTATGATTTATTACTTTTGTTGCTCAGTTATATCAGTTTGGATAATTATAGAATATGTCCCGCATTGAGTGTACTATGTATACTCATCTCTCACTATTCATTTCAGGAAAATGAGCACGGAGGCGTGTGGAAGATCGAATGACGCACTAGTACTTTGCTTTTAGGCATTTCTTACTTTAGTTTTAGATAAAACCTCGTCTTATTTATATTTCCGCTGCTTAAGTTTTGGACTTATTTTGAAGGTACACTTGGATTTGAATAAATATTTTCTTACACAGTTTTTCCTATATGATTATTGGTGCTTCTTTCTCAAAGATAAAGTGTTATTTAAATTAGGGTGTTATACTAACTGATCATCGGAGTAAGAAACGACTCCTTGACCGTCTACCAAAATCCAGACGCAATCGCGGCGGAGATCTTGCTGCAAACCGGTCCCCGATTTCACGACTATCGCATTCTTCACATGCGGATTCTCCTTCAATATCACCGCTGCCGTTCGGCCCCACGAATTCTTGCCCCATATTCAAACCAAATTAAACTAAAAAGCACAAATATAATATATCAATTCCATACGGTTATACTCTATGTTAAATTACATGTGCAACCTTATCAAAATAGATGTACAAACTTCATATTTTAAAATCTTGACTATATATTTTTAATATTTTTCAGAGCTAGTTGTCATATTCATGCTAATTTTTAATACTAACTTAAGGATATGATGACAAATTCAAAAATTTCAGAGAGACGAACTCAAAAATTAAAATAGAACAAAGATATAAATTATAAAAATATAGGGCAAGTAATAATAATACACGAAAGTTCGAAGGCGGCCGCACCCACCCGCCTCCCATTTGGATACGCCTTTGACTGGACAGTTTTACATCTCTACTTGTGAATTGTGGTCGACTTTCTGCAGCTTACGTTTAATAAATGTGTTAGGATTGGCACAAAGACTTCTTGTATTAGTATTTAGTAGGAAAAAAGTCAACAAACCGACCTAATTTTGATTTAAGAAGACACGCCACTAAGCACGTATAGAAGTAAACTAGTAGACTAATTTATTGACGAAGTTGGGTGCATAATCCTTGAATTTGTGTTGCTGTTGGATTCATTAGTGAATATGTCTTGCTTTTGCTGCTGTTGTTTGAGTATGTTAGTGTGTATTGGTTCCCAGTTTGCACAGCCTGCAGATTATTTCAAGACTTTGAATATTGAGTATATATGTGGTGAAGGGAGTGTATAAAATCTTACTTGACATGAGATAGGTTGTGTGTTGCATCTCCATCTCGAAGTAGGAACGCAGCTGAGATAATGGCACCACGAGCAGTGATCGTTTAAATCCTCTCCTCGGAGAAGCAACACCAGCCCCACTGTGAACCTATACGACGCAGATTCTGTGTCTTAAGATCATCGAAATGAAGGAGTGAAAAAGATAAAGAGATGGATACATACCCAATAATGAGAAAGATCAAGGAAAGCACCCAAAGAATGCACTGATAAGGCTTGAATTTGGGGCTAGTAGAAGTAAGTGATCCAGCAGGAGCATATCTCTGTCTGACCCATCCAAACTGTGGGCGAATCAGAAAGATGAAACCGAGAAGGAAGCCTGATAGAAATCCTCCAATATGAGCAAAGTTGTCGACGTGTGGGAGGGTGCCTACTGCTAGGTTGATGGCGATTATTATAACTAGTGTCAACAATGCTGCTACCTGAAAAATGAAGTTTAAGGTTACAGAAAAATGTACAACTAATCCAGAAAGGGGGAGGGAAGAACCTTGTTTGCATATATACTCCAATTAGTGATAAGCTCCGACAGCATTCCTCCCAATAAACCGAAGAGTGCACCGGAAGCACCAACTGATATATTTGATTGTATGAAAAGAGCAGATAGCAGGCTTCTACCAAATCCAGAAATGAGATAGAGCAAACCGATTCGCACTGAAAAGCATCACACTATATGTTAGTTAAAAGCTAGATTTAAAACTAAAAAATACGGCAAGATCTGATAGTAACATATGCTAATTACCCAACTACACTGAGTATGTAGGTATATAATTACAATGCAAGAACATAATCTAGATAAGAATCATTATCAAGAGGATGGATGATTCACATAATACCAACACACTATGATAGTCATATATTGGTTATGTTTTCTGAAACTTGATCAAGTGAGAAAAATCATAACATTACGTCTCTCATCCTATACGAGTGCCACAGTTTTAAAGCGCGATCAGAACATATATTATAAGTACTTTATTATGCTATGGCTCTCTGAACTACAAATGTGGATAACATGATTATACAGCAGAGTATAACTTACCAATCCGAATTCTTGCTCAAGCCGAATGCCAATAACCACCAGACTCAACATGTTGGCAAGCAAGTGAAAAACCCCACCATGTAACCACATACAGGTGATTAGCCTCCAGGCTTAGTGTTGGTGGACGACTTTAGCCACGTCTAAAGCACCCATCTTCTCCAACCTATCGAAGGAGGAGCAGAATAGTTTCTAAATGTCAATCGCAGTATTAAACGACTCTGTATGTAAAGGAAGTTAAGGCCTTGGATAACTCCCCACATACTTAAAAGATATTAGTAGTAGACTATGAGAAGGCATTATTACTTGGTGCTTCATTATGTAGCAAGAAAAGTAGTATCATCGTTTTAAAAAAAACAAAACAACTTAACTAAAGTTTAGTGGTTAGTGCCATGGAAGAGTAAAATACACAAAGTAAAGCCCCCTACTCTGTTTATGAAAGTCCTACACTAGACCATAATATCCACCAAAGTTTTGCAATTAATTACCCTATTGAATTTCAAGAATAAATCTTTCTAGTCTAATTTGTTCTTGTTTGATGACATCTATTACACAATTCAATCAGGTTGACCAGAAACCCTAATCATAAAAAAAGCTAGCTATCAGATCTCATTCTCACATCATACCAAAAAACACTCAAATCAAATTGCACAGAGAGAGAGAGAGAGAGAGAGAGAGAGAGAGAGAGAGAGGCTTACGCCGAGGTGGAAGGTCCAAGAAGAGGGTTTTCTTTAAAGGGCTGAAAAGAAAGCCTTCCGAGAAACCCGGCAAGGCAGGAGACAGAATTCTTGGGACAATTATTCACGGACATTGTAATAAAAAACATCACTGTGTTTACCACTACAAAGGAAGGTATCAACCAAGGGAGCCATTTCTTGAAATGCTTCACTTCTCTGTAGGCGACGTCGGCGGTGTTCGGGCTTGCGGCGGTGGGGGCGGGAGGCGGAGAGTCTATACTGAGACGGGGTGGATCATGTTGCCGCCCCTCCGTGAGTGAACTCGAACTTGTATGCTGTCGGCGGCATTGTCCATCGGATGTCGGAAATATATGCGGAGAGTGAAGCAAAAGATTTTTGGTGGATTGGAATTCGTTCGACTAGGCTTGAATTTACGGATGGGGTGGGTGAACGGCGAAGAGGAGGAAGAGGTGTCGGTGGGTGGTGGCGGAGATGTTCGGTCAACTGTTTTAACCGCCGTGACAAAAGATTGGGTTTTCTCCTCTTTTTCTTATTTCTTTGGGATATTAGCATGTAAATACACCATCTTTGATCTGAATTTGGTTTTGCACATGACATTAAAAACGCTCCTCAAAATATACCACTTTTAAAATATGTTCAATTTGCACACCGGCGAAATTTTCGACAACATCGAAGCTGACCTGTCGGACGACGTGGCTTATGGTTGCTGACGGGAAAGAATAACTATGACACATATGAAATTATAAAGAATTGGTTAGCTAATTAATACACGAAGTTTGTTATCTTTTGGTTTTGCACATGACTTAAAAACTTTTCAATTTATATATTTGTTTTAGTTTGCTTAATTGAGAATTGATAATTCAACACTTAATATTAATTTTAAATTATAAAATTAAAATTCAATAACCTAGCCCTTAATATTAATTCCAAATCACAAAATTATAATTCAATAACCTTACACGTGTAATATTATAGCAAATTATAATTCAATAACCTTACACGTATAATATTATAGCAAATTATAATTCAATAACCTTACACGTATAATTTAAAATTAATATTAAGTGTTGAATTATCAATTCCAATTAAGCAAACTAAAACAAATATATAAATTGAAAAGTTTTTAAGTCATGTGCAAAACCAAAAGATAGCAAACTTCGTGTATTAATTAGCTAACCAATCCTTTATAATTTCATATGTGTCATAGTTATTCTTCCCCGTCAGCAACCATATGTCACGTCGTCCGACAGGTCAGCTTCGACGTTGCCGAAAATTTCGTCGGTGTGCAAATTGAACAGATTTTAAAAGTGGTGTATTTTGAGGAGCGTTTTTAATGTCATGTGCAAAACCAAATTTGGACCAAAGATAGTGTATTTACAGGCTAATATCCCTATTTCTTTTGATTAATTTGCTAATAGTACATGTGAGTGAGTGTGTGTGTTGTGATATTTGAATAATTAACTAAAGCAAAGCAAGCCAGTGCTTTGCTTGGACTTGCGTCTACAAACTACTAAAAATAAAATCGTTTTAGATTAATCATGATACGATCGAATTAAAAGAATTTCTTTAAAATTGAATTTATGATGCTGTTTTAGTTAACTTGTGTTATTTTGTTATTGAATAAAAATGGGTAGGTTTTGAAAAGGTGGGGCAATTTAAAGAAAATAAGCAATAATTATGAAGGTTTGAGTAATAGATTGGAGGCACGTGCAAGAAGCGTATCCAAGTCCAAACATGATTTCATATTCTCTTTTTGTTCGTCTTTAAACTATTGATGACCATGTCCACATCTGCATCACCAGTTTTTTGTACATATATCATCTTTAATTCCGAATGGGAGATTAGTTGTCTATAATCTCTCTCTCTCTTTTTTTTTTTTTTTTTTGATACGAATGGGAGATTAGTTGTCTATAATCTCTCTCTCTCTTTTTTTTTTTTTTTTTTTGATACGTGGAACCCGCAGCCGCTACCTTCGGTGCGCACTGGGTAAACCCCGCTCCTTGTGCGATAGCAGCTGCAAACCAGGGCGAGAGAGTTCAACCACCCTAGGCTAACCATAGGTGACAGGCTCCACAAAGTTGCTTCCAGTGGGATTCGAACTCAGGACCTATCGGTCCCGGGCCAACCACCTTCACCAATTTTGCCATCCCAAGGGGACTAATCTCTCTCTCTCTATCTCATCTAATTGTAGTTGGTCGCCACTCCATAACAATAAATTAAAGAAAATATGACGATTTCAATACACTTAATTCAAATGAACTAACCCTTATCTTTCTTTTTCAGTTCGCATTTATAAATTAAATATCCAATATGTAGAAATAATCAGAAACTTACAAATAAAATTTAAATTCGAACTAACCATTGGAGTCTTTTCTTTTGGTTTGAATTTTAATATTTCTAGCAAATTTTATTTCAATTACATTATCAACGGAAATCTCAATCCAATTAGGCTAACTAATTTTGGAATCTTTTCTCCAATCCATTCCAAAGACTAACATTTAGTAAATTAAATAATTAATTATTGCAAATCATGCTTAAGAAACACGTGCAAGCATGAAGTGACTTACTTACCCTTTAGTAATATTGGTGAACCCTGATCCAGGCCATCTTTTCCTTGAGACAGATCCGGCCGGACGGGCTGCTTGATTTTGGTCGAAATAATCGTGTACTAAAATTCCACAAAATTGTACCAGTTTGCACATAGTCGTATTAAATTTGCCCAATCACAAATAGTTGGTAATTTCTTTCATCATCAATATCCCTTCTATATAATTACTGCAAAGTTTTTGTACCAAAATTGTTTAAAGTTGCACGTGTTTGTACTAATACAAATCTAAATCTGCACATCATATTAACTAAATTTTTATAAGAAAAATATAATTTCTTTCTTACCTAACTTATCTCTACATTTAAATGAAGGAGATTTTATATCCATATTTCAGGTGCAACATTTAACTATGGAGAAATATCATTTAAAATTTGCACAATGTAACTAAACTCAATTTGATCAAACGACTTGGCATTCAAAAACAATAACTTTCAATCCCGAAAGATATCGATGAAATTATGTCTAGCAACGTCCCAAATATCGCACGTCCACAAACAGATCTCGCTTGTGGCCCCCTCATTCGCAGTTGCAGCTGCATTAGCCTCTTCACTTCCTTGAGCGTTCACATCAACCTCATGTTGA
This sequence comes from Lavandula angustifolia, assembly GCA_028984105.1. NCBI lineage: Eukaryota > Viridiplantae > Streptophyta > Magnoliopsida > Lamiales > Lamiaceae > Lavandula > Lavandula angustifolia. The sequence continues at coordinate 16,664,920 of CM054824.1, forward strand.
ATTACAGTTGCTATTACAACCAAAAAGTAAGTAGGAAAAACCTAAAAGGAACAAACAAAAGAAACCGTTGAGTTGAGGAGTCCTCTCTCCGTGAGACGAAATATGCCCCAGTAGTGCTCTCGGTTTTGGCGTATCGCCCCCAAAGATGAAACGACGAACGTCTCCAGGATTGCAGCACCGCAAGATCTTCGAGCTCCGGCAAATAGGACAAGAACAAGGATAGAAGCTGCTGGACAATTACTAGAGCTAAGATGAATAATGTTGATGCAGGTGTTGCTATTGTGATGAAATGCAATGAGAACCTGCCTATTTATAGGCTGCTTTCCCAGGTAAAAGGTTGCTGGAATAACTCCTGTCAATTAAGGCAGGTGCACGTGGGGAAGGAAACTGAGACTTAGAACAAACAAAAGAAACCGTCGAGTCGAGAAGTCCTCTCTCCGCAAGACGAAATACGCCCCGGTAGTGCTCTCGATTTTGACGTATCGCCCCCAAAGATGAAACGACAAACATCTCGAGAATTGCAGCACCGCAAGATCTTCGAGCTCCGGCGAACAGGACAAGAACAAGGACATAAGCTGCTGGACAACTACTAAAGCTAAGATGAATAATGTTGATGCAGTTGTTGCTGTTGTGATGAAATGCAATGAGAACCTACCTATTTATAGGTTGCTTCTCTAGGTGAAAGGTTGTTGGAATAACTACTGCCAATTAAGGCAAGTGGACGTGGGGAAGGAACAGTCTCATTTCATAGACTTGCAAAAGGAGATGATCTGGTGCAGCAGGAGCACTGCACCACGAGCTTGATCAGACCACCAATTTCGAGCTGGGTCAGTCCACACAAATCCCACCAAGCTCAATGCCAAAGTCCAACTGCCAAGCCCAACGGACAAGCCCACGGACCACCCAAAGATCCAAGTCCAAGGACACGGACCGGAACCAGAACCGGAGCCGGGCGCCGCGCCGCGTGTGAGGGGGTCGGCGAAAAGGCTCGCGTGCATGAGCATGCGTGGTCCAAACCCACCACATGTCACTACTTTATTTCCTACTAAATGGTAGAGACTTAAATACCACAAACAAATATTACACATTAATCAATGTGGGACATTGATTAATGTAATAACTCTCCAAAATCCGAATTAGGTAAGTTTCTCCACTTTAGGTAACATATTAATTTTGTCCCCCCAAACTTCGAGCCCCTATTTCTCACTCACCGAAAATCGGAATCGAGAAATTAAGCACACTATAATTATCTATTTGAAACGTAGATCGACGTCATATATCTCAATTCATAAATCAGATATATATCGAGGCTCAAAAAGACGATTAAACGGACTGAATTTTGCCCAAGTCAAATTAGCATTTAATGCTAACCAAATTTCCATAATCATACTATATATATATATTTTTAACGATTTTTCCAACACCTCCACCTCTACACATAACAATCAACGCGTTTATCCAAATAATGTTAGCAATGATATCGATGTTCAGCTAATTGAAGTAGAAAGGCACTTACGCCAACTATATATACGTGGCTTCTCATTGCTCTCTGGAGGAGGTTCCACAGATTCAACAACTGATTGTCGATTGTGATCTTGAGATGCTATGGACACCATTGCTTCCGCCTCCTGCTCGCAATTAGTTAGAAGCTTCCATTTCGAGTATTTAGAATTGTTACGGGAAACAATCCGATTTTCCCAAGCCACCGATTAAAACAGGATGAACCAATTCACAAATAAAAGTAATATGCGGAAATTAAATGCACAAGAACACCAAGAATTTTTACGTGGAAAACCCAATTGGGAAAAACCACGGGACCTAGTCCAGACAAAATAACTCCACTATAATGATAAAGAGTTACACAAATCAATCCGGTGACTCCGGACGATATAAGTACCAATCAATCTACCAACAAAAACGCCACAAGTATATCCAACCTACAATCTATAGAATTGGAAATACGATACCAATTGGAGATCCCAAATTGAACCGGTAGATGAATAGAGATCACAAAGACGAATCCACAACTAATTTGCGGAGGAGGGAACCGATCTGAAGAAATTGATTTCACGAAGAGAGATTGAACTCTCTGTCTCTCGCTGTGTTCTCTACAAAAGAAGAGAGAGAGAGGTTTTTTTTTATTCTCACGCCGTCACCCTGCTACTCACACATCCAAAAAAACTCTATTATATATATATATATTGGTTGGTGGGCCAATTAATCAAATGGGCTGACCCACCTAAGCCCAACAATCTCCCCCGTCAGCTCATTTGGGGAGACTCGACCAATCCAGCCTCTTGCCTGCAAAAAATAAACTTCTCTCTTGGCAATGCCTTGGTCAACATATCTGCACCATTATCATCTGTGTGTACCTTCTCGAGTGTCAACAACTTAGAATCCAAAACATCTCGAATCCAATGATATCTCACATCAATATGCTTAGATCGAGAGTGGAAGGTAGAATTCTTGCACAAATGAATAGCGCTCTGACTATCACAATGAAGACTATACTTCTCTTGCTTCATACCCAATTCCTGTAGGAATTTCTGCAACCAAAGAACTTCTTTGCAAGCTTCAGTCACCGCAATATATTACGCCGGTGCTCGAAAGAGCAACACACTTTTGTAGTCTCGCTTTGCCATGAAACCGCACAACCCGCAAATTTCATCAAGTATCCGAGATGTGGACTTTCTACTATCAAAATCACCCGCCATATCTCGCATCGGTGAATCCGTCTAGCATTGTTTTACCATTGCCAAAACACAAACACACATTAGAAGTCCCCTTGAGATACCTGAGAATCCACTTGACAGCATTCCAATGCTCTCTACCTGGGTTAGAGAGAAACCGACTAACAACACCAACTGCATGAGCTATGTCTGGTCTAGTGCACACCATAGCGTACATCAAACTGCCAACGGCTGATGCATAAGGAACTTTCTTCATACATTCTTCATCTTTCTCACTTTTAGGACACTGCTGAATGCTCAACTTAAAGTGGCCTGCAAGTGGAGTAGACACTTCCTTAGCACTGCTCATGTTAAATCGATCAAGTACTTTCTTAATGTACTTTTCTTGAGACAACCAAAGTTTTCCATTTTGTCTGTCTCGTGAGATCTTCATCCCAAGAATCTGTTTAGCCGGTCCCAAATCCTTCATTGCAAAGGACTTGCTCAAATCTTTCTTCAAGCTGTCAATTTTCCTGACGTCGTGACCTACAATCAACATGTCATCGACATAAAGCAAGAGAATAATAAAATCACCATCTGAATAATTCTTCACATAAACACAATGATCAGATGTAGTCCTCTTATACTCTTGGTCTGTCATGAAGGAGTCAAACTTTTTATACCACTGTCTCGGTGCCTGCTTCAGACCATACAAGCTCTTCTTGAGACGACAAACATGACTCTCTTTACCAACTTCCTTAAACCCCTCTGGTTGCTCCATGTAAATTTCTTCTTCCAAATCACCATGTAGGAAGGCTGTCTTCACATTAAGTTGTTCAATCTCTAAATTCAAGCTAGCTGCAATACCAAGAACAGTACGAATGGAAGACATCTTTACCACAGGAGAAAAAATCTCCTCAAAATCTACACCCTTTTTCTGACCAAATCCCTTCACAACTAGTCTTGCCTTGTACTTCGGTTGAGAAGATTGTTCTTGAGTCTTCAGCTTGTAGACCCATTTATTCTTTAGAGCTCTCTTACCCTTAGGCAACTTCACCAAGTCATAGGTGTGATTTTCATGCAATGATACCATCTCTTCTTGCATGGCCTGCAACCATTCTTCTTTCTTTTCATGTTCAAGAGCCTCACTATAACACTCTGGCTCTCCTCCATCTGTCAACAAAACATAATCGTTAGGATTGTACCTGTTTGAAGGTCTCTTCTCTCTGGTAGATCTCCTAACTTCATCCTGAACTGGTGGTGGAGTTTGCGCTTCACTTCCCTCGGGTTCATCAGAAACAATTTCATCACCATCTATGTTCTCTTCTTGCTCCGATTCAGCTCCCCGTGATCGAAATTGGACCGGTTGCGGGTCCGAATCGCAATAGGAATCTCATCTGGCAACTTCTGATTCTTTTCTTTTTTAATATCTTCAATAGTCTGGTCTTCAAGGAAGACAACATCTCTGCTTCTGATAACCTTCTTTGTAACCGGATCATACAATCTGTAGTCAAACTCTTCATTTCCATAACCCAAGAAGATACACTGTTTTGATTTCACATTAAGTTTTGCTCTTTCATCTTTAGGAATATGGACAAACGCCTAACAACCAAAGACTCTCAAATGCTTGAAAGAGACTTCTTTCCCTTTCCAAACCCTCTCTGGAATATCACCATCCAAAGGAACTGATGGAGAAAGATTAATTAGATCAACAAGCGATCCTCAAAGCCTCGACCCCAAAAAAGACTTAGGCAACTTCGCATTAGATAGCATGCATCTAATACGTTCAGTAATTGATCTATTCATCCTCTCTGCAATACCATTTTCTTGAGGAGTCTTAGGAACTGTCTTCTCAAGTATGATCCCATTTGATTTGCAATAACTTTCAAACGGTCCTCTATATTCACCACCGTTATCTGCCCGAACACGTACCAGTTTCTTGCCCGTCTCTCTTTCAACTCTGCTGTGAAAGTCTTTGAACATCTCAAGGACCTGATCTTTAGATTTCAAAGGAAAACACCAAACTTTCCGTGCAAAATCATCAATAAAACTTACAAAATAAATTGCACCACCAAGAGACTTATCTTTCATGTAGCATACATCGCATATGTACTAATTGTAACGGGCTCGACATCCTAGATGGAGGTTTACTCTTAAATGCAACCCTATGTTGTTTTCCATAGATGCAATCAATACAAGGTTTAAGAGTAGTACCTTGTACTTCGGGTAGGAGCTTCTTTCGAACAAGTGTCTGAATCCCCTTCTCACTCATATGTCCAAGTCTTCTGTGCCAAAGATCTATAGAGCAATCACGAACTGAATTTACCTCTCCCTTGCTTAACCTCGCACGAGTCCAGTAGAGAGTGTTTCTTTTCTTTCCTCTGGCAACAATGAGATTTCCTCTCGTAAGCTTCCATCTGCCTCCACCTTCTGTGCTAGTAAAACCATCATCATCAAGTCTTCCTGTAGCAATAAGATTCAAACGCATACTAGGAATATGCCTGGCATTCTTCAAAACCAGTTGACAACCAGTATCCATATCTAGATATATATCACCAATGCCAACAACTTTGCATTTGGACTCATTTCCCATCTTGGCGTAGCCAAAATCACCGCTGGTATAGGTAGAGAAGAAATGTCTGTGTATAGAAACATGATAGGAAGCACCAGAATCTACTAGCCAATCAGTGTTGTGGCAAGTAGCATTCACAGTACCATCATCACATGGTACAAACAAATCATCGTCATCTGCAGCCACTACTCCTGTAGTATCACCTTCTTCTTCTTTTTCAGCCGTCTTAACTTTGCCCTTTTGCTCACCAGACTTTGCCTTCAAAATTCTACAGTCACTCTTATAGTGACCCATCTTATGACAGTAGTAGCACTCAATATTTTTCTTCGACTCGGACTTTCCCCTGGATTTATTCTGCTTGTTGTGGGGTCCTCTGCTCCTGCTTCTCCCCCTTCGTTCTTTCTTTTCAGAAACCAAGGCCTGGGGTTCATGGCTCAATCCTTGTTCTCTCCTTCTAAATTCTTCATTCATCACGGCCTCTTTTGCTAAAGCGATAGTCAAAATACCATTTGGAGCTGAATTAGTAACAGAGACAACCATCGTGTCCCAACTATCTGGCAATGAATTGAATAAGAACAAAGCCGTCGTTTCATCATCCAAATTTAGCTTCAAATTGGTTGCTTGATTTATCAAGCCCTGGAAAGTACTCAAATGCTCAGTCATATCTGAGCCATCAGTATATCTTATACGAGCAATTTGCTTCAAACACGAAGCCTTGTTCAAACCAGATTTTCGCTCATACATATTTTCCAGCTTCTTCCACAACTCATCAGCTTTGGTTTCATTAGCAAAGTGTTGGAATATACTCTGTCCAATCCACTTTCTAATATTTCCAACTGTTTTCCTGTGCATAGTGGTCCATTTTTCATCAGCCATATCTTTCGGCTTTGCTAAATCTCCCAGAACAGGGTCATACAAATCTCTACAATATAAGTAGTCCTCCATTCTAGACTTCCAAGTTGAATAGTTAGTTGCATTCAACTTAATCATACAACCACTATCTGAATCCTCCATTTTAATCAGTATTCAACCTCGCTCTGATACCAGTTACGGGAAATAATCCGATTTTCCCAAGCCACCGATTAAAACAGGATGAACCAATTCACAAATAAAAGTAATATGCGAAAATTAAATGCACAAGAACACCAAGAATTTTTACGTGGAAAACCCAATTGGGAAAAACCACGGGACCTAGTCCAGACAAAATAACTCCACTATAATGATAAAGAGTTACACAAATCAATCCGGTGACTCCGGACGATATAAGTACCAATCAATCTACCAACAAAAACGCCACAAGTATATCCAACCTACAATCTATAGAATTGGAAATACGATACCAATTGGAGATCCCAAATTGAACCGGTAGATGAATAGAGATCACAAAGACGAATCCACAACTATTTTTGCGGAGGAGGGAACCGATCTGAAGAAACTGATTTCACGAAGAGAGATTGAACTCTCTGTCTCTCGCTGTGTTCTCTACAAAAGAGAAGAGAGAGAGGTTTTTTTTTTATTCTCACGCCGTCACCCTGCTACTCACACATCCAAAAAAACTTTATTATATATATATATTGGTTGGTGGGCCAATTAATCAAATGGGCTGACCCACCTAAGCCCAACAAGAATGAACATAAGGATCATTACTTACGAGTGAATCTTGATGAGTAGTTCTCAAGTCCTTCGTGTTTGTAGGAGTAGAGGATAAATGTCGGTTCTGCGCTTCCTTTGGCTTGATTCGCTCAATTCGGGTTCATTTCCCTAATACAAGAGAAAGAAAAAACTGATTCACCATATCATGTGTGTATGTGCTCATGGACATTAGTGAAAAAAAGTTAACGGAAAATTCAATCATATAATTACCCTAAACTAAAAAAAAGATAAAAATAAGTGACCTACCATATAATGTGTGTATGTGTGTAAATGTACGCAATCGAATAACCCGACAAAGAAAAATATAAATGCTAATAAATACAAAACGAGTTTGAATCTTAATGTTTCTAATAGATCTTATTTACATTAGAAATCTTTCTAACGTACTAACCGTTGGAATCTTTCAGTTTAAGTCCATTCCATATTGGCTCAATTTGGTTGATGTTCCTAATACAAATTAATTAAAAAATCTATCTGGAAGAAAATATGGCAGTTTCAATTAATAGAGAATCGATTCAAAGTTTAGGTTACCAATGAGTTTTAATGATTTACCATATATCGTACATGTGTGTGTGCACGCACCTAATCAGATAGTGGCACAAGAAAAAGAAAATAATATATGAATCATTAAATTGCTTCGAATTTCTAACGAACTTTACTTCTATTGAATACGAAAAGAAAATTCCATCACATTCCAACGAATTTACCGTTACCACGAAGAAACAATACTAATAATTAATCTACCATACCATATATTGGGTGTATGTGTGCGTGGGCCAATTTACATAATCAGAAAATACGATAAGAAAAATAAAGATGTAAACTGGCTTAAATCTTAAGGTTTCCAACAAACTTAACTTTTATATTATTAAATATTCAACGGAAATTTCAATACGAGCCGTTGAACTCTTTTCTTTCAGATTGAATTTTTCGAATTTTATTTATTTTAAAAATCTAAACGTAAATTTTATTTCATTCCAACGAACTAACCGTTGAACTCTTCTCTTTCTAGTAGAATTTTCACGGCTTCAACAATTTTTATTTCCATTCAAGATATAAACATAAATTTCAGTCCATCCCAACCAACTGGTCGTTGGGTTTGTTAGTTTCTTCAAATCCATTCCAATAAACTAAACACAAATAATCAATTAAGACAAATCATGCTTGTAGACACATGCAGAACCTCATTAAATGATTTGCTAAGCCGAGGGCGACCCCGATCTTCTTTTCCGTGAGATAGATCCACTTGATTCCGGTCGAGGCTGCAAATCCAAAACGTATATCTATATATAAGCACAAAGTAGTACGTACTAGAACTGCACAAACTTGCATGTTTTTGCACTAAATAAATCAAGATCTGCACAAAAATAAGTATTATGCAAGAAGTATCATAAAATAAAAATGAAACATTTTCTTTTCAATCAACGTTGATCAGAATTCATCAGAAGCATCATTTGTGTCGTACCTTATTCTCATCTTGCCTCCTGTTCCTCGTTAAGATAGATATGGGACATGGTGATCACAAAACCCCATCTACCATCTCGCACTCGAATTCTTCCGGCCACTGCCATAAAATATTGGAATAAGGTTACTAGAGAATACATACATTTATTGGAACCTCCAAAGAAAAAAGTCAGTGAAAAGGTGGAGTAAATTGTTACCCTTATAACGGGAGGAGGGACTCCCCCGCTGCTTGAGGCTACCGGAGGGAATGTCGTCGTAGCATCGGTCGGATAACCGCCATTTTTGTTCTCGGTGTGAGACTCCATTAGAGCAACGGTTAGGGAAGAGACTAGCTAGGACAAAGGCAAGGGCAAGAGAAAATGTAGTGATAAAGAATGTAATGATAGATAAGGGCTGAAGGTCTTCATATATATAGATACAGGTATGGTTTGTGCTCTTCTCATAAACGCAGGCAGAATAGGAAAGATGATTCATATTTTTGTGATTTTGTTTGTGCATAGTGATGTATATAGTATTTGTGTAATTTTGATTTTTTTTTCTGTCTTTTTAAAAATATATACGAAACTGAATTCTTCAATTTTTTTGTTTTCTTTGTAATTCAGGAAAGTAATCTCAAATTTTGAGTTTGAAATATTAATGTGATAAGATCTTATTAACTTTTAAAATGTATGTGCTGCAGATGGTTTTACTTTGTGGCGTTGCATCAATTAATCCTTAAATGCACCAAAATAAGAAATACTATGTATTTTCACTCAAAAAATAAAAAGAAATATTATCATTAATAGAAAATTAGAATGTACAGATACTTTTAATGCTTCTTTTTAAGAAACAAAAGTCAAGGTGATTTGAATTATAATTATGTATGACTGAAAATAGAATGCTTTTAAATGATAGTAGTAGCATTTAATTTAGACACTTGAAAACTTATTTCTACTTTTAAATAAAGGGAATTGCAAATCTATATTTCAGATGCACCATTTAGTTAAAGAGCAAAATCATTAATTTTTATTATAGTATATGCCTCGAGATGGCAAAATTTGCGGCATGTGTGTTTGTCTCGTGTAGTTGGATTACACGATCAAATCTCAAACTCCAAATCTTTCCGTTTACGCAAAGATATTCATAGCAGGGCATCAATAAGTGAATCATTTATTCTTCAAGACAATGAAAATTTATAAACAACGAAGTACTATATGCCACTGTTTTACTACAACAAGGTCCACACGACCGGTTTAGGGTAGATGATTCTGTAAATATAATACCCCTAGTTTTGAACATGGCTAATTTCAGGTGCAAATGGGCTTGAAAATTAAGATAGGCATGGCCAAATTTGACAAGTAGACCTATGTATTATTTTGCATTCCATTTATGTATGATGCTAGTAATACTAAAGAACATAATTGAAATCTCAATTTCAATTACCCCTTACAGTAAGAATGCCATTTTATGCTAGCCCTAGGAGATAAGTTAAAATATATTTTAAGAAAAAGTAATGGCCTAAATCATTATTTGTCGAAAATGATAAAGAATTGAGCTACATCTTTAACTGAGAGCAATTTAATGAAATCACAGTAGAATAAAACCGATTTCCAAATTCACTTTCGAACATATACTAAAAGAATATGTTAACCAAGTTATTACAATCTTTGACGTTGAGATTGAATATCTGAAGGATCAATAAGGCCTTCTAAGACGACAAGCTCATCCAGTAGAGACAGCTTATCCTCTTCAAGGGTCTTGATATCATCCTCAACTTCCTTCAACTCTCTTCCTAATCCAAAGCTTTCCTCCTCCAAGAGCAAATACTTCCGCCTAAGAGCTCTGTATTCGTTACCTGATGTCGTGGCATCTGGCGTTGAATCTGGGATTGATCGATCTGCTTGCGATGGTGGGGAGACTTCACTAATTACACCCCTTTTGGGAGCCTTTTGCCCCTTCTTCGAGCCTTTTGTCTGTGTCCCATTGGATATCTTCATGTTGTCCCCAGGTGATTGAAACATTGCAGGGTTTTGTGATGGAGCTTTCGTTTTTCTGGGCTTGTTAACTGGAGCATAAGGCATGTGCTTCTGCTCTTCCTCTGGGGATTGAGTCAATGCAGGGGACTGTGATGAAGGTTTCCTTTTTCTGGGCTTAATAACCGGAGCATCATGTATATGCTTCTGCTCTTCCATTTCTCAATCGGTTAATGAGTGTTGTGTCCACTGGCATAAAACAAAAGAATGCGGGGAAACAAGGACAATGTCAGTTTATCATCTAAACTAAAAGAACTGGACCAATAATGATTTTGTGAAAAACAAGAGTAGGATCTGGTTAATACGATAACACATGACATGAACAACATTAGTCTTAAACTTGTTAGAACTTGCAACAACTACTTGGGAACCTGTGGAAGCCTTCCAAAGTAAACTAGAGGAAGGGAACAGAAAAAGAATCCATTGCCAGGGACCTTGTGATCACACAGGCATTTATGCAACCATGGAGATAAACATATGCATTGAATTGCAGGAAACATATCAAATCTGGAAAAGGAGAGTTTTTCCCAGTTCCAACGCATGCCACAAGGCCCACACTGGACGGTATTCATTGTTGCTCGCTCTAGAGTTGAAGTACGAAATACAAATAACACTAGCATCGCTTCATGTGGATATTGTTAGTAGGTTAATTCACTAAGGAGCGCCAGTTTCAGTGTAAGCATGCTTTTACATGGATCCAAGTTTAATACTTAAAAACATCAAGAAAACATATATATGTAGCACAATCCTCATCACAAAAATCATAAGGATAAATAAGGTAGTGTTACATTCCTTCACAAAAATACGGCAGCAAACACCATAACACAGATTGTAACCGAAAATATATCAGGGCAAGTTTCAATTTCTCGAGCATTAACCATATCCCCAAATTCTCAATAAACCAAATAAGAAAATTAGGGCAACAAACACTATTGTCGAAGTAAGAAAAAATCACAAAGTTCAAACCGGATCAGCGATATATTGCTCACTTAACATCGCAAATTAAATATTAAGAGGCAACGACACCGGCCGACGTGACGAAGGCGGCCATTGGCGAACTTGCCGGACCAAGCTACAGAAACAGGGAAGGAAGCACACCTTTAGAAGAACCTCGAGGTCCTCAACGCTAACAGCGGAAAGGGGATGTCAATACCTGATCGTCGATCCCAATTGTAACTTGTAAGACTACTGTATTTCTTCGGAATTGAATATTAGTAGTAATTGGCTCTGAATTTTCGAAGTCGCCCTTAAATTTCAGTACAATTGCAAACTACTTTCTGAAATTGAAGTGAACAGTGCCAATTTGCAATTTCCGTCTGACTTGCGGGATAAATTATAAAATCGCCTTCTTTTAATAACAGCTAATAGTTTTTATTGTCTAGTATCTTTCATTTGCATGTGATTTTGAACCCGTAAATTTTAATATAAATTTTACATTTTTTATTTACTAGTAATTAAAAATTATGAAATTAAAATCTTAAAACGCCATTTTCCCGAAGAAATGAAACGTCCAAAAAATAATGAAGTGATTAAACAACAAAAGTTTTTTTTAATCTAATTATAAAATTATTTAAATATAGAAATTGAATAATTATGAGACCAAAATTACTGCAGTAACGTTACGAGATCAAAATCGCTGATATTAAAAAGTTATGAGATCAAAAACTTTGCATTAAAAATTATGAGATCAAAATCACAAATAAATAAAAAATACGAGATAAAAAATGTAGTATTAAAAGTTAGAGTCAAACACGCAAGTAAATGAAAAGATGCAGTATCAAAAATATAGCTTTAAAAGTTACAAATTTAAAATCACAAGTGAATGAAAGATACATAATCATAAATTTGGGGTAAAAAATTTACGGAATCAGAAATATAAGTAAATGAAGATATCTAACAAAAAAAGCAACATTAAAAGTTAAAAATTAAAATCGCAAGTAAATGGAAGATACAAAGCAAAAATACGGGTTCAGATTGCGTGTCCCAATTTTGTCTCAGTGCCAAACGACACCGTTTTGTATTACTTTTTCTTGTAGTATTACTTTTTCTAGTTACTTGCGGCTCGGCTCGGCTAGAATTAATTAACTCTCACATCTCTATCTTATCTCTCCCAAAAAAGTCAGTGGCTCCTCCCTAAATCCTTCATCCTTCATATCTGAACCACCTCTCTCGTTCTTTATTTCTCTCTCACAATTGTCCATTTTTTCAAGGGCTATACTATCTGAGCTCCTCGGTGTGAGTCACGGAGCGAAGGTTATTCAGATTGCCCCTTTAGAGCAACTCCAACCAAAACACTAAAACCAATACCCATTTTCCAGTTTCTGTCACATCAAACAGTAACTTATCTCCAACCATCAAACCCAAACTCAAACCCAAAAGAATATTCTCTTTATATCCTTTCACAAAATACCTTTCAATTCCACCTACATATTTTTCTTAATTACACATTGATACACCTCACTTTCCTACTACTAAAATATTGGATATAAATTCTAAAATAACTTGATAATTAATAAATTAAAATGTAGACATTAAATTATGTATTAGATAATTATTAATTACACAACTTTATAAAAAATAATATTAAATCATATAATGATAAAATAGAGTTATATTATATTAAAGAAGAATAAGAAATTAAATCATAAAAACCCTTGGAGATCACATAGCGAAAACTCAAGGGTCGAGCCTCGTCAAAACCTCCAAATGAGGAAAAGAGTACTCAATGACGAGAAAAAAAGACATTACATAAAACAAACAAACAAATTAAGAAATTACACATAAATTTAAGATTCAGAATTAGTATATTCATTCTACAAATGCTCAATTACCGCATCTTTAAGTTCATCATGAGCAGCGTGGTTTCTTATTTTGTTGTGTTATAAATTAATGTTATTTTATATATCTATTATTTTGCTACAATTAATTGATAATTAATAATTAAAGTATGTATTAGATAATTATTAATTACATAACTTAAATTATATATGTATTACATAACTTACATAAATATTATAATATTATTAAATATATATACATAACTTAAATTAGGTTAAAGGGTAAATCTTCTCATTTGGACGCCTCCGCTCTCCTTCACCCTCCGCTGCCTTCACCCTCCGCCCCTGCTGGACGCCTCCGCAGCCTTCACCCTCCGCTGCCGCCTTCATCCAGCGCCGTATCCAACTCGCCAATGAGCTTCCGCCGCCCCTGCTGGACGCCTCTGCCGCCTTCACCCTCAAATCGGTGCCTCCCTCACCGAAAGGATTGAAGGTGCGTAATACTCCTTCTGGATTCGATGAACGACGTTGCTCCAATCTTGCATCTTGTTTGGATTTGTGTAGTCTTGAGGGTAGAATTGCAAAAATTATAATTGCAAATAACTCCTTTACAGTTTATACAGTAAATACCCATTTCTACCGAATTACTGTAGAAAAACAGCAATATTTGGGATTTTGCAGTTTTTTTTGCAGTTAGGTTGGATCAATTTTGCTACTGCATTTTGAGTTTTGCAGTCTCTTTGGAGTTGCTCTTAGGGACTCAGACGGTGAAGATTGAATCAGACGGGATGTACGATCTTGGCTCCTCACCTATGTTTCATTAAGTGGTGTTTTCCTCACAGTGTTCTTGAGTAGTAAATAAAAATAAATATACGACTTCCTTCCTTCCCAGTAAATCGAAGCACAGAATGGGGTGGAAGATTTAGGAGGAGAAGGGAGGTTTTTTTCTAATAAGGAGTGAGAAAGATTCAGAATTAATGAAGTGGAAGCCGAGCCGCAAGTGCTGATATAAAATGATATTTTAAAAAATTGAAACTCAAGAAAATGTACAAAACGCGGTCGTTTTTGTTTTGGGACAGAATTGGGACACACAAACGGGGACAGGATCAGAACCAAAAAATATGGCGTTAAAAGTTATAGATTAAAATCACAAGTAAATAAAAGGTTAAAAGTTATGGATTAAAAACGTTGGGAGCATTCAAAAACGCTTTTACTATAATAACAGCTAATAAGGAGAAAGCTTGTTAAAATACAACACAGGGAAAAGAAAGAGATAAACAAGGAGCAATAGCCTTGCGGAAGAACATTGTGATGCTGATGGTGGGCAATATCTGCTAGCCATGGAAGCCGCCTCAAAAGGTGCTGTTTTATCTCATTCGATGGTTGCTCAGTAACATTTCGATTTTCAAGCATTTTGAGATCCTAAATACCCGACGTCATTCCCAAGTTTATCCTAATTCTGTGTTCAAAATGTCGGCTCAGTAATTCATTTCAAATTCAGACGATGCCTCGCAATCCGGATAACCGTAGCTTGTGTTCCGGTAGGATATTCCTGGATTCTAGCACGATTCCTTCGTCAATTATGAATAAATTTTTTGGGTGATGTTGTTTGCTACAGCCGCCCGGTGCAGCCTCGGATGAAACGAGGCGAGTTTTTGTGTTTGAGTTTATCGGTTAAAGGGAAAGGCGGAGGAATTAGCATCTCGGTAGAATCTTCGGCGGAGAGTGGCGGAGTTCGTGGGGGTAAGGAGGCGGTCGGTGCCGCCTCGTGGAAGCCTGATAATGTTAGGTTAAGGCGGCGGGGGGCGATGAACACCACCAGGCATTTGTGCGCTGGAGCAGTGGCTGCCATGGTTTCAAGGTTTGTCCCCTTGGATTTTGTGTTCTTAGCTTTTTTGTTTTTTTTTAGTAATGTTATGGTCTGTAAACTTGTTACTAGATGTAGTGATAATTTCTCTTGTGGATTGGGTTAATGTTTAGATGACTGCTTCACAAATTCATTTAACTTGTTGAGTTTCTTTAAGCATAAACAGTTGGAACCTTAGTGGATATAAAGTCATGTGTTTTTATTCACCAACAATTTGTTTCCAGTAGTTTTAATGGCTGAGTTTTATTTCTGCAATAAGCAAACTCTAGTAAATGACTATGCTAATGAATGTGGTTCAAACAGAACATGCCTTGCTCCGCTGGAGAGGCTAAAGTTGGAATACATAGTTCGTGGGGAGAAGGGGAACTTGTACAAGCTCATCCACAAAATAGCAACTACTCAAGGCTTGAGAGGCTTTTGGAAGGGAAATTTTGTCAATATATTGCGTGCAGCTCCTTTCAAGGCTATCAATTTCTGCGCTTATGATACATATAGAAAGCAGCTTCTAAGATTAACTGGGAATGAAGAAACCACAAATTCTGCGAGATTTATTGCCGGTGCTGCAGCTGGGATGACAGCTACTGTGCTCTGCTTGCCCTTGGATACTGTGAGTGGCAACTCCATAATTTGTTTTTAACATTATTTGAGCCTAAACTTTGTAGAGAAGTCCAATAAACTCCTTTTTTTGCAATCAACTTTATTTCTGGAACCCGTTCTTTTTGCCAGTGCTAAGCAAATCTGTTTGAAGAAATCTAGAACTTCATACTCATCCATATTGGTGCAAAACGCATTGACAGGCAGGCTAGGAGAAAATGTAAATGAGAGAGGATTATGTTTTCTCAAATTGGATGTCGGAGAGAGGCGAGTAAAATGAAGTGGAAGAAACTTTCACCAGACATTAACCAAGCTATGTTAAGAAAAGTTGTCTATAATCATGCCAAGTAAGATAAATGACTAGTCAGTTTAGAGAAGAATTTATAATTCTGTTGATTATCTTTATGGAAAAGATTATCATATGATTATGTAGATTCAAGAGATGACACTATGTTTCAGATCCGGACAAGGCTTGTGGCACCTGGTGGAGAAGTATTAGGTGGAGTTATTGGAGCTTTCCGTCATGTAGTCCAAACTGAAGGAGTTCTTTCCCTTTACAAGGGATTGGTGCCTTCAATCCTAAGCATGGCACCCTCAGGCGCAGTGTTTTATGGTGTATATGACATGTTGAAATCAGCTTATCTGCGTTCACCTGAGGGAAGAAAAAGAATTCAGAATATGAAACAGGTGCAGCAGGAATTGAACGCTTTTGAGCAGCTGGAATTGGGTCCAGTCAGAACTCTATTGCATGGTGCTATTGCCGGTGCTTGTGCTGAAGCTGCTACCTGCCCATTTGAGGTGGTGAGAAGGAAGCTACAACTGCAAGGCCATGCTACTAAACTGAGTGCATTTGCTACTTGTGTCAGGATAGTTGAGCAAGGTGGCGTCTGATGTGCAGTGTTCGGAGGCGGGAACGGAGATGGAAGAAGTGCCGCCGAACAATAGGTTCTCCAAGTTCTATGTCCGTCGTCGGCGAAGAGGACAAGAATAGTCATGCATGCATGTGCGCGATCGTTTATGCATGCGTGATCGTTCGGGGCGGCAGAAGTATTAGTATTTCCTTAAGTTGATTTTATTATTCTATTTCCGTATTAGTTTAATTTAGTAATTCCGTATTTTTGGGCTTGTTTAATTGCGTCAATAATTGTGGGCTTCCATCTTATAAAAAAGGATGAGAACCCTAGTTTATTTTTATATTTGTTTTTGGAACGGATAATTGGGCAAGACGGTAGTAGTCTTGAGGGAGACGAAATCATCTTGATTTCGGCTAGGTTCAGTTCGGCTAAGGGTTCTAAGCCGATAAGGATTTTGTTTCAATTCAAGCCAGTTTTGGAGTCGAAAGTTTATTTGATTAATCTCACGCGTATTCAATTGTGTTATTGTGCTCTGCTTTCGTTCCAAGTCGCGCCTGCTGCAAATCAATTAATTCGGTGGCAGCAACTACAATTTGGGTTTGCACTAATTGCCGTAATCGAGTTGGTTTGATCACTTGCAAATTCATATTTTATTATACTACTTGTGTGCTGTTAAGTAATTGATTTTGAGAAGAGAGTTGCTACGGTGCAAGAGTGCCGACAGTTTGTATCGTGATCCGTGGTTATAACAATTGTTTCTTTCGTTAGCATCAAAGTCACATCCGAGTTTAATATTTTTGTTTGCATCAGCGTCCCTGCTCTTTATGCTGGTCTTATTCCCAGCTTATTACAGGTATATATTACTGTATCTATATTATTTTTCCCTTGTAGAAATGTGAAAAGAAATCCCTATTCTGTTTAGTAGAAAGGAAGTCGGCAAAAAGTTGTTGGTTATGGTTATCCTTGTCATTTTGCATCTGAATGAATTTAGAGCAGTTGAATCATCAAAGCTCATTTAAGTTTGATGAATCTGTTGCATTCTGTTGGAAAATTCTGTTATATAACATCTTTTCCGTGAGTTTTTAGCTATTTTGAGGAGAATAAGTAATTCCCAATGATATTTGACTCATGTCCTGTTGGTTGTATGTCAGGTGCTACCGTCTGCTTCGATAAGCTTCTTCGTTTACGAGTTCATGAAGATTGTTCTTAAGGTAGGATGAATCTGAACCTCCACAACTTAGTGACAAAGGAAACTAATTCTGAAGATTCTTATATGGTTAGTATTGTACTACACTACTTTCTTTTCCAGCAAGATTAAGAGATCCATTATTACTGTTCTTGATTGGTTTGCTGGGTTATAATATATCAACACTATCTTTGAACTGAACCAAATTTCACTGCCTTTGCAGATAAAGGCAATTTTTGCACGAAACATATAATAGACCAACCAGTATCATTTGAAAGAAATGTTCATATACAAGTACATCATGTGTACTAGTTATTTAGTTTTATATTTTAATTCATTATGCATTTGCTTTCAAACGTTACCGTATGAAATTGACATATATACTTCAAAGTTTAAACGCATAATAGTAATTCTAACATTACTTCTGAAGCATGTATAAATTATTATATCAATAATAGCTCTTCAAAAGTCATGCGTTATTAGGTCGGTATGCAACGCACTTGGATGAGTTTATTTTGTGATTGATTTAGATTTTGAACTTCGGTTCAATATTTAATTTGAGTTTATTTCTTCTGTGTGTTTTAAGTTAGTACTAGGCAAGAATGATATTTACTTAAATAACATTATCATGAGGAATTATTCTCATAGTAAAAGCATAGCCAATTGAAAATCTGGAATAATTGTTGTGTTAAAAAAAGTCAAATAGCGTGAAAACTCACAGAACCCTGTTCTGATAATTACTAGTCTTTCAAATTCAAATCTTTAAAAGTCAAACCAGTAATAGTCCAACATTAAAGTCGTTTTCATTAAGCTTCCTCAACTACAGCTGGTTTTCTACTAACTATTTTCTGTTCTACTACTTGTAAAATAGGAATTTCCTAAAGTTTACATCTTCTTTGGAATTAATCATAACTGATAAATAAATAAATAAGTAAATGCAAAAGGCATTGGAGGCATGATAGCATCCGAATCAGCATTCCACCTTGATAGTGCAAAAATGCAAGTGGAGCCTTTTGACTTTGCATTTTCCACAGAGTTATTTAATTGCTTCTCTCTCTAATATATAATTATATAAACACTTTAGATTTTAAAATCCAGATATACGTCATTCAAATTTTATAATAATACTATTTCTATTCATATTCTTTTATTCTGTTTAACGCACAAGAATAATAATAACAATAAGAGTAACGCATAATCTTTATTCACAATTAATATTCATAGTCAACTCCCTCAAGCCACCCAAACCCCCAAGGCATCGAATATTTAAAACTAATGCAAGTTATAATCTCAAAGTCAACTCTCTCTCCCTCTCCCCCCCCCAGGCCAACATATTTATCCTCCTCTCTCTCTACAATTGCTACTTCTCTCTTTCTTCTTCAACTCCAAATATGAACTTCCAACTTCAACCCTTTTAACCTCCTCTGTTCGACTGTTCCTTCTCTTTCCAATTTCGAAATTTCTCTTACAATGGGAAACGGAATCGGAAAGCTGAGCTTGTGCTTCGCCGGCGACGCCGGAGAGATTTCGCGGCGTAGAGATGACATCGCCGTCTGTTTGTCCGACCCTCTCGACGAAGGCTTGGGCCACTCCTTCTGCTACATACCATCCGACCATCTCCACAAATCCCAATCGTTGGACGATTCCGCCGCCGCCGTATCCGCCCCACGAGCGACGGCCTTCCGGACAATCTCCGGCGCCGCCATCTCCGCCAACACCTCCACGCCTCTCTCCACCGACCCTTACTCATACACCGCGCTCGACAAGGCCTCCAGTTTCGAGAGCTCGAACTTCTTCTCCTCTATCCCCCTCCAACCAATTCCGAGAAACTCGATCCAAACAGTGAAGTCCGGCCCGATTCTGAACTCCGTCCAAGGATCCGGACCGATTGAGCGTGGGTTCCTCTCCGGTCCGATTGAGCGGAGCTTGATTTCCGGGCCTTTGGACAATCATTTTGATCAGGTGCCAAGGTACACGCCTATATCCAAGAAAATGGCGTTGGTTAAGAATTTCAAAAGGGTAATATCTAAATCTTTTTGGAGTTTTTCTAGAGAGATTAATAGTGAAAGAGATCATAATAATGTTGTTGTTAGTGGGACTAACAGTGGGAATAGTAGTACAATCACTAGTCATAATCTGAGCAGTGAAATGAGCTTGGTTGATGAGAATTATGATGCAGAAAATGAGTCTTTTGGGAGTCAAAATCTGCAGTGGGCCCAAGGGAAAGCCGGTGAAGATAGAGTTCATATTGTGATCTCCGAAGAAAATGGATGGGTTTTTGCAGGGATTTATGATGGATTCAATGGCCCAGATGCTACCGACTTTCTGTTGAACAATCTCTACACAAATGTGTACAAAGAACTCAAGGGGTTGCTGTGGTATGATAGGGGCGAATCTTGGGAAAGCACGGTTAACAGCTCTTCCTTTCTATCAAAAAGCTTGGATGGTAAAGAAAGGATAGAGCTTGACAAGAAGTTGAGGGAGAAACTGAGCAGTTTGGCTTGTGATAGTATCGATCATTCTGCAGTCTTGAAAGCTTTATCTCAGGCGTTGAGGAAGACTGAGGCAGCTTATTTGGAGATTGCAGACATGATGTTGATGGAGAATCCTGAGTTAGCTTTGATGGGATCATGTGTTTTAGCAATGGTGATGAAGGGAGATGATGTGTATTTGATGAATGTAGGCGATAGTAGGGCAGTTCTAGCTCAAAAACCCGAAAACGAATCTCAAGTTGATGGTTATGAAGAGGATTCTGTGCATTACTTGAGTTCTTCTCAACTCACAAAGGATCATACTACATCAAGTAAAGAGGTAAACTTGATCATTCCCCTTCTTGTTCCTCGGCTCAAATGTTTATGTTCTAATATATATTTGTGGTGGTGTTGAATGTTTTAGGAAGTGAGGAGGATTAGGTATGCACATCTAGATGATGCTTTTGCAGTTAGAAATGGAAGAGTAAAAGGCTCCTTGAAGGTTACCCGGGCCTTCGGAGCAGGCTTTCTCAAGCAGGTAGACTTTGTGTGAATAACTTAAAATCTACTAAGCTGATGAATGGGAGTTTTCTGCTTTTCTTGAGTTAGACTAAATAGGTGGTGTTGGTCTTGTTTTGCAGCCCAAGTGGAACAATGCACTTCTTGAAACCTTCAGAATTGACTACAGAGGAACATCCCCCTACATCACTTGCTCACCCTTCCTCTGCCACCACAGATTAGAATCCAAAGACAAGTTCTTGATCTTGTCCTCCGACGGCCTCTACCAATACTTCACCAACGAGGAGGCCATCTCTGAAGTTGAAATGTTCATGACCACTTTCCCAGAAGGAGATCCGGCTCAACATCTAGTCGAAGAAGTGTTGGTTCGTGCAGCTAAGGCAGCCGGTACAACAAAAACTGCATAATCACATGTCTACTAATAAAAAGTCTCAAACTCATCCACCTAAATCTAACATCAAGAATTGGTAATGTGTGCAGGGATGGACTTCTACGACTTGCTCGAGATCCCACAAGGCGAACGGCGGAGGTACCACGATGATGTGTCGATCATCATCATTTCGTTCGAAGGTATATGGCGTTCGTCGCTGTAGCTAGGGGTAGGACGGGAGGGTTGAAGTCATTTTTGTTTTACCATCTCCTTGAGGTTGTTTATACTTTTAGCATAGAAGAGGCTCTGTGATCTGCAAGTTCAATGGGGATTGTAAATGCTGATAACCCCAAGGTTTTGCAATTTTGTATATCCAGACATACGATCTCAGTAGACGTGGAAATTCTTTGGTTCTTTTTTTTCATTTCTGTTTCTATACAAAAAAGAGCTGTTTCTTCTTTCCCCCCTAAATGCTTGTATAGTTGAGTCTCACAACGAAAAGCATTTCGCAGTTGGAGATGGAGATGGTCAAAATGAACTCATTGCAATGTCAAGGATTTGTGAATGTGAATTCCACTTCTAACCTCCACATGCTTGTTGGTGCATTACATTACACTTGCCGTTTTTGCCAAGTCAAAATCATTATTTATTCATAGAGAAAGCCCAATCAAAATGACGAAATTGCCCTCGATTTTAAATGTCTAGAAAAAGCAGCCATAGTGGTGTAGTTAAGAATTACCAACTCCATAACTAATCAATGATCTTAGTTCAATGATGATGCACATACAAACTGGGTTAGGTTCCTAGTAAATGCTAACTATAAGACGTATATGATGAAGAAAGTCACAGGTAAATTAACAAAAACTAGATCAGGTTGCTTGAGATTTTGGTATATCTATATTCTATCAACGTACTTAATCTATTGAAACCAAACTTTGAATTTGAAGTCTTGGACTATCACCATCAATTGGAACCACTTATAGATGTGACATGCCCTCTCAATTCAAGACTCGGTCATTTACATATTGTTAAGTTTTTAATCAAACAAAAAAACCCTGTATATTGTTAAACTATCTGTGACTAACATACAAGACCAAGTCAGTAAGAAACCCAAATGTTGTGTTAGCTTAAGAATATACCCAAGCAAAAGCTGCATACCGGTGTATGATGAGAGAGAGAACTGGGAGTGCGTATCACCATATGAACCTCTGTGTCCCCGCTTCGTGCGCCCAAGAGAATGGCCGATACAAGAACATATACATTGTGAAGCAATTGATGGAAAGATACAACCACCCCAGAAGAAGCCAACTCGTGTAGTCAATAATGTTGGAGTGAAGAATCATGAAGAAGAATGGAATGGTATAGTATCTGAACTCTATCAGCGGAGCGGGAATGAGAGATGCAGCACAAGCTACAACATATACCAATACCCATAGCTTCTTCTGTTTTTTTGCTGCAAATAACAAAGTAATTAATACAATTTGTATGATTAAATACCTAGAGATCATATGTAAATGAAATGAATGATGGAATTTGCACTAACCCAGATTACTGACAATGGAGAACCATGAGTAAACATAAAAAGGGAGCATAATGTACTTGGTCGACCATTGGTAATTGATGACTTTCCGCCAGAGATAGAAAGGATAATGCCGATTGTCTGCTAGGAGATATGGATGGGCAATGCTGCAGAAGCCAATTCAGCATTTTACTATAATGTAGAAAAAACCAAGCTAAATCCACTAAGATTTCCCCTTAAATGAAAGTAGCCACCCATATTTCCGTAGTTAAGCAATTGGAACACACCTATCATACTTTCAACATGCATATGAGGAAGAATGAACACAAAGATACGACAAGACTGGCAACTTCCTAGAAGGGAGTAAAGTTTAGCAACTCGTATCAAATTGAGCAAGAAAAAACACAAAAGATATTCATGACAAAACATAGTGCAGAAAAGTGATAAAATTAACACTTATAACTAGGCAACTCAACTGATTGAATTGAGACAGATAAAATGACATTTACAAAAATTAATATTCTCCAGCTTCTTGGATGACTTAACCTGAAAAATCGCACAGAAAGGAAACCAAAGGCTAAGGCCATAAACCACTGAAAGAAACCGAGCAGTTTGTTCTTGAGGAGCTGTTGGAATAGCATTGTGGCATGATGTAAAGAGAAGTGGAAAGGAAATGTAAACAGAGAAGAAATCATGCCATAATACAGCAATTGCGCAAAATGTGGGGAAGCTGTATGTGCGTCTTTAGCCCCTGAAAATTCAGAAAAAGTAGTTACTATTTTCAGTTCAGAAGAAGGATGCCAAAAATATTTGCAGCCAATAGAATTGAAAAAAGAGAAACAGAAGGAGAACATACCAAGAACAATACTCCCGTTCCAGCAGACAAATGCAACAAAAGCCACAAATACCACAAAGAAAGGACTTATCATAACAAAAAGTTCCAGGAAATGATTCCAAGATAGAATAATTACGCTGAAAATATCATCAAGTAATCCTGCATTACACAGGAAAGCATGTAAATATTTAGTTAGCAAAATTGGAACAAAGAAAAACATAAAAAAAAAATCTGCAAAATATCTTATGATAAATGAAATCTTCCAAGGCGCTACTGAGGGGACCATTGCAAACCCTGTTATGACTACTAGTCTCATTTCTTGCATGCACAAACATGCAATTGCAACTCCACACCAAACTTGATCCATCCAACTTTCTTATTCTACAATAATTACTTGCAAGATTCTTCTCGACAAATTTGATGCATTACTGAATTGTAGGGACTTGAGTTATTACCTGATGAACGTGCCATAGGATTTGACGTTTCAATAGAGAGTCTTTTTTTATTCTTTTCACCATTGTTAACTCTTCGTTTTCTCAATTTGGAGATGACAGCATGGTTGGCAGAAATACCATCATTTTCCTTTGATGTGCTTAAGTGATCTATTTCCCCCTTATCTTTCAGATGGGATTGGGTGAATTCTATAACACCAGTGCAAGTAACAAAGAGCAACCATATAATATTTGTTTGCCTCATCAACACAGCAACAGTGCCAAACTACAGAATAATGAAAATAAGATTATCACCGTGCAGATGGAATGCTAAGGAAAATAATTAGAATCAAGGGTGCTAGATGTTAGCAAAATACCATTTTAGCCCACGTCTATTTTTTATGGGATTTCACCAGTACCGGTATTGCACTGAATACAACAGTTTCTACAAGAATATTGTCCAGATTACAGCTAGCATTTAGCACCAAAAAAGAAAAGTCTCACATAGAAGGACTATAAACATGAGATTATGCACTCTTATTCTGAGCTAAAATGCAGGATACAATCAAAAACATGGGCACTCCTACATAATCACAAGAATCTTCAATATTCGAGAACAGTACACCATTCACAGATTTGTTAGCAGTTAGCATTGAACAACATAGATGGTCGCAAAAGCACAATTTGGCAGTCCCATGCTTATGCATAATAAATTGCAGAAGAATCAAAAAGTATAAAACCGAAAACTGCCAACAAAAAATTAATTGTACAGCTTGATGCTACAGCGGAAGTCATAAAAATATACTGAGACTAACACAACAGATCAACAAGTTGTAATAGCATTACTATATGTTTGACCCTCATTATAATAGTACAACCTCAAGACGTTAATAAAAGAAGAACTTCTCTTACCAAAGAACTGAAAATGTACTTCTTCTTCAACATCAAGAGATACATGGCAAGTACTGCAGTTAGAGATGCCACGTCTGTATAGTATAAAAAGGCGAAGAACCAGTGCAATGGATACAATGACAAAACCACAACATGTAGTGTTGCTTTCTTGTCATCAAGAGATGGTCTCAGATGGATTATGATCTCATATAAAAGAATGCTGCATAGTACTGCCAGAATACCATTGGTTAGTCGTAGAAATGAAGTAGAGCATGAGTCTGAAAACGATGATACTGCTCCCATATAGGAAAGCCCTGGGAACAAAGAAGCAAGATAGGCAAGTGAAAGAAAGTACCTGCAAAATATTAAATTGCATAAATAAGCTTTTCTACTTGAAAAGTATAATTTGATTTCGTAAAGAAAGCCCTCCTCGGCTTTCATCATCGATCACCAGCGCATCACAGCATCACTCAACCTATTTTCTAGCTGAATTTTCTACTCAGTTATCTAGTTATTTCGATTTATCAGTTCATTCTCGAAAGGAAAAGGTCATGTATAACAACTTAGCTCCTTAGCAGCAATGAACTACTTAGAGGAAGATAATCTTCTAATCTCTCCATACATTTCTAGATTTTTGAACAACAAAAAAACGCGATTGCATCCCCACTCCTACACCTAAATAAGACAGAAAATTGGACAGAAAATTGATCAGGGGACATTGTACAACTACAGTTTAGTTAACAGCTAATCTTAGGTTTATAAGTTAAAGATTATATCTTTGGCCTCTACTGGTGACCACACTATAATCCCTCGATTTCCCCCCTTATCGGCATAAGTTAACTAGTTAATTATCCAGTACCAATAACAATGTCAACAAGAAGTCAGAGTTCGGCGACAATGCTTACAAGTTACAATGAATAAATAAAAATTAAAATCAATGAAGTAACATGAAAATAAACGTCAAATGAAGACTCACAATCCAGGAGGGGTGGTGATCATGGGATCCCAGCTTCTGAAATTGCCCCGACAATACTGTTGCGCCTGCGGTATGTGGAATATCTCATCCTGCAATTCCACCATTACCATTCAGAAGTAAAAGAATTGTTCCAATTACCAATTCGAAAAATTAGGTCATTCAGAAACATGAGTGAAAACAAGATTTTACCATGTAAGGTTCCGGAACAACGCGATTGACGATAAACGAAAGGGGAACTAGCCATAGAGTTACGATCAGTGCAACTGCGGTTTTACCCATAGTGGATCAAATTTGCCGATTTGCCGAACTTGAGTGGCCACAACACTGATGAAGAAGAATAGGGTTTAACCGTTTAAGAGCGGAAATTTTATAATTTTAAATAAATTAGTACTCCAATTTTGTTGAGAAAATATTTTTTTACTGTACCCTGATATAATTCTGTTTTTGGAAAAATCATTTATAAATTGTGCTTTATTTCAATTTTGTCATATTTTTGTTATCCAAAAGGGGTATCTTCAATTCTTCATACTATTTAATTGAAAATTATATCTAATTTAAAAAAAACCCTACATTAAGAATATTTTTATTCTCCACTATAAAACTTTATGAGCATTTTCACACAAAAATATACATTAATTAAACGGCGCAATTTGACCTTATCTCATACGAATAAAAGGCGGCAAATGAACAAAAGTTGAACAATTATTTCGACATTTAATTAAGATTTAATGGCAATTTAATTATTTTTTGACTGGTATTCAGTTATTCACTATTCAATGTGACAGCCGCAAGTTCGGTTCGTAGATCCAAATTAACTTACAGTCCAATCTGCATTCATCTGGTCTACAGGGAATAATTTGGTCAAAAGGAGATGAATTATATGATGCATATGTTTAATTGTTCTTCTCATGGAAATAGCATTACATAGAGACTTGCCTATTTACAAGTTACCATTCGAAATCATCAATAAAATAATTAAGATTTAATTTTAGTTACGCATTTTATACTTATTTAATTTGACATACTTGAGTTAGTACAATAGATGCAACAAAGTAGAAACAACTTAAGCAAACAGGGTTTAAACCATACCAAAAGCGTAAACTTGCCATTCTTACTATTGATGAGTCGACGTGAATGATTAAGCTATGCAGTTGACACCTTTTTACATCTAGTTGACCATTTTTAAATAAAATTGCTAAAATAATTAGTAGGATAGGCCCCTACCAACATTTTACCTTGTTAGAGAAAAGGTAGCGTTGAGTCATTCATTACACTTCATTTCTTCAATATCTCATCTTGTATATTTAATACACTGTGGACAACTTATCTCATCAAGTGACATAATTTCAAAAATAATATTATAAATTAAGCATGTTGCAATCATAACTCGCTTAAAATAAACATGTTAGACAGAAGTTAAAATTTATAAATTTAGACCACGTTGGCCCATTATATTAACAAGTAGGCGTACTGAGTAGAAATTAAGAAAAGATAAAGAAAAAGCTTGACTATGATGAAACTCTGATTAATATTCATTAAAATGAGTACTAGGATTAGGATCAAGGTGTGCGTAATATAATAAATCGAATTTAAGACTAATGGTCCAATTTCTAAGGTTTTTTATTAATTTTTTTTATATGAACCGTATCCACGTTTAAAAGTGTCTCAAAATTAAACAAAGGAAATCAATTTTAAAAAACAAATCCAAGTTGAATTATTGAAAAATCCTAATACTGTACTAGAGAGATTAAAAATTATACTGATACCTTCAAATTAAAAAAAAAAAGAGATTTTATGACTATTTAAGATTTATTCGTTTATATAAACAAATAAGTGAAAATCGGCATTTGGGAAGCTGGCTTGTATGCATCCACATGGCATGTTAGTATGATGTTTTGATCTAATCCAAATTTTGTTAAAGAGTTTCCGACATTAAACTCTTATCCGAGTGAAATAATTAGTAAATTATGTTATTATATGTTCGTAAATTATATAAAATGAGGCATTCAAATTTGAATAATTAATACCTAGATGATATACAATTATTCTCATTACAACGTAAAACTTCACTTTTCGAAAAATCCAAAATACATGCCTAGGCGGCGGCCAGATTCAGACAATCCATAGAAATTGACAAGCATAAGATTAGATGAAAACAAGGTAAGATTCGGCTAATATTTTTATTATAGACGGCGATTATCATACACATCTATTCCTTTTTCATTTTCTGGTATCAAGTTCATTTTTTTAAATGTTAACGATATAAATACATTTAGTTTCGCGAGAAAGCAAAGTGCGTATATTTCATCAAAGAAAATCGAAATGTATATATAAAACTAGTGCATTGTTGAACTGGCTTTGCACGTTATTGCGATTATGCCCCGTGTGCATATTGATGCTTAGTGTATTTTTAGTTCTAGGTTTTCTCGCTATTAATTTTAAATCTATGAAGAAAAAACTATTTTGGAATTGATTATTCAGTTGCAAATGCTTACAATTGAGGCCAAAGTTAAACATTATACATCTAAAATTGAAGGCAATATCTAGAGAATTATACTCTCTAATTATATTGGATTATTTACGAGTGGTATTCAAGCTCTTATTTTTGCAACTTTAGCCGTTTTTTTCACTTAGTGCAAACCAATACATATGCGGCTAAAGATAATCGCAAAATTTTTCATTATTTCACAAAGAAAATATATACAATAATTAGTTGGAAACTTTTATTGGTAGAACAAGGACGTTGGTTTTTTCTTAGAAATTTCTTCTCATTTTGTATTGTCATTCGTAAGTCCTTTCGTATCCTAGTTGATCGAATATTGCTATGGTGAACTCGGTGTCCGTGTGTGGTAAGAAGAAAAACATGTCACCATTCTTTAAATTGTGGTCTTCGACGAAGAGTTTCTAGTTGAAGCATAATGTCTTGTTCCATATTCCTATTTGGTATTCTTTCATCCCGATTTTGATGATGATTTCATTTATGTCGTTATTCAGTAGGAGGATATCTGCGAAGCGTGGGATTGTCTGCAAAAGTAATTAATATTTAATTTTAAACTGAGATGTATAGTGTATTGTTGAATATTATTGTTACCATATGCTTCAAGTACGTCGTGTAGTTCTGAAAGAAACATTTTGTCAGGGTGAGGGTGGAATGGATGACGAGATGCGGCCAGACAGTCAAGTAATATATAGTTACTAGTGCCATTAGAATAATTTATGTCTATAAAAGCGTAATAATGTATCGTTTGTGTCTTCTTGGTATTGCAGTAGGGTTGAAAGTGGTGGTTTGTTGGATGATCTATTTTCACATTGTGTGTATGCATTCATTGGGATGATGTCGTACTGCCAGATTGTGGTGTTTCGTAGCAACAACATATCTCCGATGGTTAGGTTGTTATCGTTGAAGAAGTTATGCTATCCTGCTTCAAGCCCGTCGGTTCCAATTGTTATTGTCCATGTTTTTTTTGGGTAGTTTAGTGTGATTTTCTGGTTTTTCGTAATGACTAGAGCCGCATAAATTGCTCGAGGTATTACCTGTTGGTTAGTAGATATGTTAATTAATGTATATATGGTGGAATAATGATTGTTTGATTACTGAATACCTGGTGTTGGCTGCCGGTGCAATTGAAAAGGTAGCACATTGGTGAACATGGTGAAGCTATGAAGTGAAATTGTAAATAAGTTAGTCACTTGTGAAAGTGAAATTTGTTTAAGAGGTGATTTTTTTTTTTTCATATACCTCGAGGTAGAAAAGCTTCTGGCCCAGCGTGAAGGACGTCTGTTAAGCAGTCTTGGATGTATTTGGCACTTTGTTGATTAAGATAGCCTACACGGTTTACCAAATATGAGTATTTTGAGAGATGTTTGTCGCATATACAAACTTGAAGTTTTTCTATGTTGTTTGTCCAGAGAGATATTGCGTGGACATAGTTGTTGCTATGAGTCTACTTATGAGCTCATCTCGAAATGGTATCGGCTTCTTCAATAGATTCAAGTATTTCCTACAAGTTGCACACCAACATCGATCATTAATCAGAAACTATGTATTCAAGTAATTAATCTAGACTTCTATTGAAAAAAAAAAGCCATTTTTTTTATCATTCGTAGTTAACCATTCGCGTGGAAATCGATCATTAGTCAGAAACTATGTATTCAAGTAATTAATCTAGGCCTCTATATTGGGTAGTTCATGATAATTTAACTAATGCCACTTGAAATTATATCATGCAATCTTACAACAAATACATATGATAAATAGAAACAGATAAGTATATCAAACCATGAGCAACATACAGTCACAATGTGATCAAGACAAAACAAAAGACGAGCAAGAGAAAAATAAGCAAGGTGGAAGAGCACGAATTTACTAGAGAAAACCAACCACTTTTATTTGGTTGTTGTCAACCCCTCGTTCCTTTATCAGCTCAAGTGCTGCAACCAATGTACCACCTGAAACATTATAATTTACAAGCAGAAAATTAAACAACTGTAGCAAAACGAAACATTGAGCAAGTTTATATGTATTTGAGCCAGAAAGATAGCAACATGTATACCTATTGCAAGCATGGGATCCACAACAAATACTCGAGAATCTTCAGGAAATTTATCCGACAACCTATTTTAGGAGTAAAGTTGATTAGATATATCTTGTACACTATAAATAAAATGGAGACACGATATTAATCTATGAAGATGAAAAAAATAGTCTTGAACATGCAATTATAAATCACAAGTACAGACTACAGTATTAGAGAAGGCAATAACACATAAAAATTATAGTCCCAACTTAAACTGATATACTATGGAGTTTCTACTCAGTGCATCCTTACTTGTTCAAATATACTGTTAGCTGAAGTGTTTCTTCATATCTGCTGACCAGTGAAAATTTAGTCAAAATGCAATTTATGTAAGGCAAATCGGAATTAATCGAATATAATGGACGAGTATACATTCAACAACTCAGCAAAAGAAAATGCAATAGGGGTGCGAAAATAGTATTGCTCCCATGCATAAAATGAAGTATTTGTGTCACCATAGTCAGAGTGCTTAAAAGTTCTCTAACATTTGGATGCATAAGTATAATTTTTTCAAGAAAATGTAATTTTTCCTCAAATTATTGACTCTATTAATAGTGATAAAAGTGTATAACAGTTATACAACCCTTGATGAATTGTCTTCATTGGTGCAATATGACAGAAGTATTTCCAAGAGGAAAGCAGCACTTATGGTAGGGAACCAACATATAAATATACCTAAATGGTATGTCTTTGTTGGCAGCAAAACTGGTGGTGCCAAAGCCAAGCCAGCTCTCAATACAGGAACAATCTGCAGAGATAATGATCGACTCCTGTCTTAATCAAAAAATCATATTTAAGGGTAACACTCAGGGAGGGACTAACCGCAATGGGTTCCCTTGGATCAATAAATTCCAAGGGACTGGATATTTCTACTGATAATTGGCCGACAGTAATGATAAATACATTAAACTTACAACTTATAGGAGCACCATATTGATAGAAAATAAAAACATTCGACCAATAACTTATGTTTGAAATATTTCCTAAATAAACACAAGTTCATATTGTTCAATTTTTCAGCTGCTAAATTGTTTATTAAAAAGAAACAATAACTCATGTGTGCATATTGTTTGATTGCTACCGACAATCTGTCGATCAAATAATCGATCGTAAAAACTCTCCAGGAGCTGCAAATAATTGAAATTACCCGAGTCAATCGAACTATACCGCGTAAATTTCCAGCTAGATCAAACATCAATCTCAGTTTACTTTGAAAATACGCAATCAATGACAACAAATAAAACGCACACAAAAAGGGAAAAATGAAATTTGAGGTAATCTTAAATTCTCCTAGAACTGACGAACAGAAACCGATGAAGCATCGAATTGCCGGATATTCAGATAATATTTGTGTGTGTATTTGGTATCAATTATAGCAACTGGTTGATTGCTGGTATAAAGCATCACTTGGACCTCCTCCGTACACATCAAAAGCACAAAGGGGAAAGCGGTTTGGCGGTGGCGGTGGCGGTGAGAACAAGGATAGAGAGGACGACGGTGATGGCGGGCGTGATTAATCTTTGTTTGCAAATATAACAACTCTGAAACTTTCCATTTCTTGTTATTAACTGACCAAGTTTAACAGAGAAACTACGAAAAAGCCATTCAATCATGTATTCAAAGAAAAACAGGCGATGATGTGAACGGTGAATATATTTTCAAATGAGGGTATTTTTGGTAGTTCATGTACTTGTGATTTATAATTGCATGTTCAAGACTATTTTTTTCATCTTCATAGATTAATATCGTGTCTCCATTTTATTTATAGTGTACAAGATATATCTAATCAACTTTACTCCTAAAATAGGTTGTCGAATAAATTTTCTGAAGATTCTCGAGTATTTGTTGTGGATCCCATGCTTGCAACAGGTATACATGTTGCTATCTTTCTGGCTCAAATACATATCAACTTGCTCAATGTTACGTTTTGCTACAGTTGTTTAATTTTCTACTTGTAAATTATAATGTTTCAGGTGGTACATTGGTTGTAGCACTTGAGCTGATAAAGGAACGAGGGGTTGACAACAACCAAATAAAAGTGGTTGGTTTTCTATAGTAAATTCGTGCTATATTTTGCGCTTGCTCGTCTATTGTTTTGTCTTGATCACATTGTGACTGTATGTTGCTCGTGGTTTGATATACTTGTCTGTTTCTATTTATCATTTGTATTTGTTGAAAGATTACAGGATATAATTTCAAGTGGCATTAGTTAAATTATCATGAACTGCCCAATATAGAGGCCTAGATTAATTAATTGAATACATAGTTTCTCACTAATGATCGATTTCCACGCGAATGATTAACTACAAATGATAAAAATGGCTTTTATCAATAGAAGTCTAGATTAATTACTTGAATACATAGTTTCGGATTAATGATCGATGTTGGTGTGCAACTTGTAGGAAATACTTGAATCTATTGAAGAAGCCGATACCATTTCGAGATGAGCTCATAAGTAGACTCGCATTGGTAATTGAACATCAATTTTAAGTTGATTTCTTCAATCGCCTTTGATTATACAAGTTTAACTATATAAATAACTAATGCATAGCAGAAGCTACGAGTGACCAACTCATTGAAGAATCTCATTACTAGTAGTTCATTGATTTGCTCTTTTAAGGGTTTTAATCGTGTGTCACGTAAACATGGTAGCCTTAATGCTGATGCCTTCCTAATAGAAGAGCCTGCGAGGGCAAGATTATTATAGGCAAACCTTTTGCTATGCTTTTATCAAAATCTCCATAGTTACACACATTTTTCATGTTAGTAACTGAATTGAATTAATAGGACATGAAGCGTAATAATAATGCCCTGTACATAAAGGATGTTCAAATTTACGATTGTATTTATCTTATATTTGTACTCTCAATAGTTCCATCTTTCTTCATTCTTGTTCAGATGAAGCTCGATAAGTTCTCTGTGCTTGTGGATATAATTAAATTTAATTTCCTCCTAATGACTTTCCATCATTCGTTTATCTTCTTGTAAAGACCATTAAATCTGTTACTTGGGCTATTTTGTGCAGAAATAACGGCTAGAATATGATGACCCTTTAGTAAAAATGGTGTCCAAATTTTTATTAATTTATGACCACCTTAAGAATACTCTCAAACATCAAATTACTGCACTCTTCTATATTCATTTCTTAAACCCTATCATTGTTACTTATTTGAAGGTTTTGCAAAACGTTCACTCCTACTTAAAAATTTCTCAATTTTCTTGTCATGTATTGATGCAGACAATTGTGTTTATCCTATCGCGTCAACTCATGTAGCTATGTGTTGCTTGTTGCCTTGGCTTCATAACCATTATTTATTTCCCTGACCATTCTTATATGGAAATTAGATATCCGTAAAAATATTCATTATCATTCTTCTATGGTGCCGTAGGCATCGTCTGTGGTTTAAGAAAACACTCTTAAAGTTAAGTTGACAAGAGAAGATACGATAGTAGGGCCACTTCTTCCCTTTGAAGAGTTAGTCGAAGAAGCAATTATTGCACATTCTTATATGAATATATCAACTACAAGGCCTTGCTTAAGTTAATTCCTTATTCTTCCAAACTCTTATTATTACTTGTTAGAAACACGCCTTCTAGTTATCATGCTCTTTAATACAAATTTGTGATGAATCTATGCTTGCAGGAGAAGAAGCAAAGGTAGCTCGTGTCCTAACTCATGTGTGATAAAGATATCCATATATTTCTTGTCATTTAGTTAATTGCTTTATTGTATTGTACTTATTACATGTGACGTTACCCTGCCATGATGTGATATGTTTCCAATGCCAACGAGCTACCACTTTGGAAGGATTGAGAAGCACCGAAGTAATGTCTTAACTCAATGATTAAAAGTGGTTCGTCCCCAATTTAATACTCCCTCTGTCCCGCTATTACTGTCCTACTTTTGTAATCGGGTTGTTCCGTTGCTATTGTCCTATTTCTTAAAATAACAAAAACTACTCTTAAACAAAAAATAAAGTGGGCCCCTCCTACTTAATACTCATCCCCACATTATCATACTCCATTTTTCCAAAAATCTCTCTCTCACACGATTTTCATTTCACTCCGTACTCAGAAATTTATGATTTTTAACTTTTTGGAAATTTAAGATTATTTCTTAGAATACAATATAAAAAAATAGAAAAAATCGATTGTCTCAACTATGCCATTCAAAAATTTGGATAAATTATCATATCTAACCACTCTTCGATAATTTTGTTCATTTTCATAGGGCAATCAGTCCACACATTTAATTTTGAAACAACAAAACCACGATTTTTACCATCGAAAATTAGAAAATCACAAATCTAATTAAACAAAATTCATGCTCAAATTCGAATAATTCTCAGAAAACTCAACTAATTAAACAATATTCATCCTCAAATTTGACTAATTCTAAAAAAAAAACATGCTAAAAAAATCATAAGATTCGCGCCAAATTAACGGATAAAATTCGAGCGGGATTATAGCATTCGAGCGGGACTAACCTGGATGACCGTTCTCGTGTTTTCGTGTCGAATTATGGTCCAAAATTGAGTTCGCGAGCGTCTTGAGCGGGAATCGACAACGGGAACGAGAGAGAGAGAGAGAGATGAGAGAAAGTGACAGATTTGGATATTAAA
This sequence comes from Lavandula angustifolia, assembly GCA_028984105.1. NCBI lineage: Eukaryota > Viridiplantae > Streptophyta > Magnoliopsida > Lamiales > Lamiaceae > Lavandula > Lavandula angustifolia. Next base: position 16,699,779 of record CM054824.1, read on the forward strand.
ACCCAGATCTGTTCAAATCCCGCTCGGTCCCGCTCGTGAAGTCTTGCTCGTTGAGCGGGATTCGACAATTGTTGGCCGACACACCGAGCGGGATTTGACAGTTGATCAGAGGAAGTCCCGCTGGAAGAGTCCCGCTCGTCGAGCGGGATTTTACAGCAAATCATGTCGCCGTCGAGCGGGATTTAACAACAAAGGAGCCGAGCGAGATGTGATTCGAGCGGGACTGAGTGGAACGCGAGCGGGAAACGACGAGCGAGATTTGAGAGGATGTTATAATTGTGAGCGGGATTGAGCAGGACACGAGCATGATTTATTATTTATGAGCGGGATTAGTAACTATATACACGTTCATGTGTTTTTTTTTATTTGTTTCTTGACTGAATTCGTCTCCAATTTTGGAAAACACCTGAAAATAAACTTTTTCAAAAAATGAGGGTAGTGTAGATAAAATTGAGTATTTTGTATAGCAAATATAATGATTGAGTAAATTTAATTTTTATTATATAAAATTGGATAAAAGATAATAATACACATTTATTATCTACTTTCTTAAACCTGTGGTAAAAAGTTTTGACCGGTAGTTTATAGCTTGACGGATTTAGTAATATATTTTCATTTTTGACCGGAAGATAATGATGTTATGAAGATAAACAAACGGTTTATGGTTGAGGTATGAGCTCACTTAGGCCTCGTTTGGTTGACAGAAAGGAATGAAATCGGAATCAGGAATCATTCCTGGAGGTATGAAATGAAGGAATGATTCCTGAAAACAGTTGTTTGGTTGCAGCAGGAATGAACTTGATTCCAAAACCTATTTGGTTTGACTGAAGGAATGGAATCAACTTAATAAATTTATTAAATAAATTTGTACACAAAATATCATATTCTAATATATATTATAACATTTTGAAACAAAAAAAATAAAATTTAAACATAAAAAAATCTAATTGAACATAAAATGATAATGTCTTACATAAATTTAAATAAAAACCATAGTAGTCAGTCATACATAATTAAATCTGACATAACCTAATCAAACATGAGAAGCTCAAGGACATATTCCTTCTTTGACTCGACCGAATCAAGGGAATAGAAAATATCCATCATACTTGGCCTTTCTCCGATCAAATTTGCTGCTCTAAATCCTTGAGCTTTAGTCAATCCGGGAATAACATCCATCTCCTTTAATATAAATACATAAGATCAGCGCTTTTACATGCAGCCCATAACACAAACTAGCATTAGTTTATCAATAAACTTAAGATAGAATAGTGGAAGAAGCGAAGGATGCAATCCTAGAATTGTAGCATAACATTAAGATACATAATAATTTATTTAATGAGCCAAGACTGTTCAACGAAACCTCTTCTGATATAAAACGCAGGAAACTTTTAATTCCCAAAATTCAGGTCTCCCTGAGGTTGAATATCCGAATAGGATTTCTACTGGGGCATGAATTCAAACACATCAAAAGGCATCACTACACAGAATACTGGATATGTAAAATTGTTGAGTCTGTTTCTTCGTCCAAAGAAAGAGAGTTCAATGAAAGAGAGTTCGACAAAGAAAGAGAGTTCGAATATGTAAAATTGTTAACCCCTCCATCCACGATTTTGGAGGAACTCAAAATACTCACCATGGACACAATAAATTCCCCAAAATACTCTAGGGCAAGAAACCAGCCTACTGCTCCAACACCAAAGAAACCCAAGAAACCAGAAAGGAATGGGCGAGAGACAACTTATCAAATTAGGGCAAAATTCTTCGACCGTTCTTCTAGACGACGGGGCGAGCAACGACAAAGAATTTTGCTCTGGATTTTGTTGGGATTGAGCTTTCCTTGGTGGAAGCTCTCTCTTTTGCCTTCGAACAATTTCTCTGTTGAGAAGTATGAAGAAGGAAAAAAGGTTGAAAAATAAATTGTGAAGAGAGAGGATCGAGCGAGAAAATAAAGGAATGAGATTTAAAAGTCCTCAAATGTAGAGGAATAAGAAAGTGTTATTTGGGGAGGTTGGAGAAGGGTATGAGGAATCATACCCATATGCGTTTTTGCTCTCCAAACACGAGGAATGATTTAAAATGATTCATGATACGTGAGTGTGTGAGAGAGAAAGTGAGGTGGACAAATTCAATCTGTAGAAAAGGTAAAATAGGCTTATAGTGCACATCGGATCCTTCGCCAGTGCTACTGTTTGAACGCCTCCACCATCTCTAACAGCCCCTCTCTCTCCTCACCTCACCTCTCCTCTCCTCTCCTCTTCTCTCTCATCCTAAATTTCATCCAAGGAGAAAATCAGAAGAAGATCGCATAAATCCCTTGAACCAACAGCCAAAATATACGGTTAGCTGAAGACTCTACTCTCTTGTAGGATCATCTATTTAATAACCCTTCTTGATTCCCTCAGGTTTGTTTCTCCCTCACTCTCTCTCATGTGCTCGGAAATCGACCAGTTCTCGTCGTTTCTGAGGAGGATGTCTGGTGGTGATAACCCAAAAATATTCCCCCTCGAGAGGAGTCTAGAATCTCCTCCACAAATTGCACCACAATCCGCCGAAGAGAGAGAAAGAGAAAAGGTCGCCGATCGTCAACCGGAAGAATTAACCAAGGACGAAGACGAAGACGGCAAAGCAACAGCCTCTAACAGAGAGATAGAAGACGAAGACGGGTTCAAAACTCCGACGTCCTCCGATCACAGAATTCCGGCGATCACGCAGTGCCCGCCGGCGCCCAAGAAGCTCCGCCCGCTGCCGTCGAAGCTGAAGCGGAAGGCCTCGCCGGGAAGCTCCCGGAGCATCCAACTGGACTCGTCTGCCGAGGTCGAATCCTTCTTCCGCCCGACCGCTAATGATAAACACGACGCGCAACAGGAGAAAATCAAGAAGCCTCGAACGGAATCAGACGATAAAGACCGACCGTGAATTGTTGGCTCTAACTTATCATCATGATCATATCAATTCATCATACGGTATATTTACAGTGGGGAAAAATTATATATAGATATCTTTGTAAAATGCAGTTCTTTAATTGTAGCCATGATGTGATTCAGTTAACTAATTCAGAGCCAAAAAGTTAAAAGTTTAGGAAAAGTTATAGGCTCAAAAGAGATGACAAGGACTTGTAAACTTTTCTCTCAGATTCTAACTTCTTTTACAATCAAGGCTGGAATCACTCGAAAAATCTTCAATTGATTTATTGAAATTGGAGGATTGATTGTTCCGCATTCATTATAAGCCTTAGTGGAATTGATTGTCGGATTTTGCTATTTGCTTTCTTCTGGGGTAATGGAGTGCACCCGAGTTGGAATTCTAGAACGAAGACAGACTTATGTGATTCTACGAAAATATTGGTAAGTATCCTCTATGATGCAACATCCTAAATCTAACCTATTTTACTTTTGGGTAACGGGAGTCTTAATTTCAAACAAATTTGGGTTACTCTTTTTTCCCCCACCAAAATCTCCACCAAAATTTCGTCCTTTGGTCGTAGGTAATTTGCACATATTTTATTTTATCTTTTTAATTTTTTGGGCCATTGTTGATTAATCGTCAGAGATGGCTTAGAACCAATAGTTCATTATCTAATGGATCTTTCCGTTCTAATACTCTATTCGAGAGTTATCAGTATTTATCAACTCTGTTCCTATCTAACGGAACGCTATTGGATCAAATGACAAAGACATTGTTAAGAAAAAGATGGCTTTTCCCGGATGAAATGAAAATTGGATTCATGTAACAGGAGAAAGATTTTCCATTCCTTAGCCGGAAAGATATGCGGCTATGAAAGAGGGATTAAGTGGAACATAATTGACTGGGTGGTAGAGTGGTGGAAACGCTTGTAGTATATATTTCTTTATTGCATGTACTTTATTTCTTGAGACCTACTATTGAAATTGAAATCTTATGAACTTATATGCTAAGTCATTGATTATGGCATGCAACTTTGATTCGGTTCTAATTCTATAACTGAGAAATGAAGTTGTTTATGGAATATTTAATAATTAGTGTAAGCGTGCCTAGTAATTATATTTGATGATCATACTTTGGTGCAGTTCGCTGTTCTTCTTGTAAGGAATTTGTTCTGTAAGTGGAATTAGAACCTAATAAGAGGTACTACACGCCTGGTGGATCCTATTTTTTTGTCACTTAATTAGCTTGTTGAAACATACTGGCCAATACATTTTTGTGCCAAGGTTGATGTCAGTTCAGTGAATCATTTGAAAACCTGGTTCTTATGAAACTTGATGTAAAACGAATTATTTCAACTTCCCCTAAGTAATGTATTTGTGCATCCAATGCCCTTCTTCAAATAGAATAAATATATGCAAACAAGATATGTAAGAATCTATCATATTGTTACTTTTCTTATATTTGTTCTTCACTTGTTGGCTTTGTGTCTTACTTAGAATGTATGTTAATTAGCTGTGTGGATATTCTCATAACCTTTAGCAGGTTTCTATCTCTTTTCTTTTGTTCGTGATGCTCAAGTATTACTATTACCTAGTGTAGATTCCTCTACCCCCTTCCCTATACATAATATATAATCTCCATAAATAATACTCTAAAACAAAGAGAACGTACGTTTGCAGTGTTCTTTTTTAAGAACAAAGAGTTAGCATTTCTTTCAAGGCTCTTAGAATGAATTACTTTGGAAAAGGGCGCGAAATGACAATGGAACACTTTGTTAGATTCAAAGTAGATGCTACATGTTGCATGCGTTCTGTCATTTTCCCTTTAGGTACATATGGGTTTTGCATCATTTACTCTGATAAATTGCATGGGGAAACGCAAGCTTCACACTAACAAGTTGTTGAGTAAAGACCGCATTCCTATACTTGTGGCTCCGACTTATATTTTGACATCTCTCCGGAATTCTAGTTTCTAACTGTTGCTTCCATGCATGAACTAAATAGTGCGAAGTGGCATGAATTTTATTCCATATTTTGCACCAGAACTAATCAGACTAAGGTTTGCTTAGTGAATGAGGAATTTTGTTTACAAAATAGCCCTCCTTTATATCCCTCAAATTTTTAATCAATAATATTATTATACTACTAATATTTGTAGACATTCTCTAATTTTTTCGTTCACATACCAGACACCTGATCATATTCAATTTTGTGATCAAGTTTGGAATTATTCTGCTCAGACCTTCTTAATGTTATCCTTCGAAACTGTTCAAAATAGTATTTACGAAATAATAATTATGTTAATAAATACAACCTACTTTATAAAGTTAAAGAAGAAATATTATTAGTATTAAGAAGCCTCCACAAGGGTTACAAAAAGCAAGATTTACGTAAACACTAGTTTCTATTCCTCACCGTACAGCGCTGTGCCAATTTGCATGGAATTTTCTGTATCTTTGAAAAAATGTTTCAACTTCATTGCAACTTCGTTTGTCTGTTCAAATAGAAAATAAAGTACGATCTAACTTGTAATGCTGGATCTAACTGCTTCACTAAGTTACAAAACTCCATTCCACATAATCGTTGCCTGACATAATCAAATGCATTAACAAAGATACTATTTGCCTCTACCAAAAGTTGTAAACCTAATATATTATTAATGTTATACTTTTTGGTTTGATTATCTTTAATTCTCGATTTTCTGAACAAGGATGTTCAGCTTTAATGCTATTTATGGTATCTCTTACATTCAACTTTTATTCATTCAGTGGTATATGAGTCTTCAGGCCAAGATAATAAGAACAAAAGCCTTAATTGGTAATAATATAGCAACAACAAACAAGCCCTAGTTTAATTCTGTGATATGCACTTGCAGTACTGTCTATAAGTGTAAACAGTTACTTATTCTTCATATGTCTTCTGGTTTTGGACTTCTATCTGCTATGCAAGAGATAACTTTCTAACAGAATTCAACTTGTGCGCAAAATTGTCCCACCCTAACATAGTGTTGTTTCTCGGTGTTCTAACACAACCTTTTACTTCGTCTGAATGTATGTACAATACGTCGACGTTTTTACTGACTAATCGGATCCTTTCTCTAACAGAAAAAAAAAAAAAAAAAACTGTTCCTTTTATTCTATTTGAATTTCGTAACAATTTGTAATATATTTGTTGTTAGCTGACATATTAGTTTAGTTTTTGAGACTAATCTAAATCCATGATTCGCAGCTTTGACCAGTCAAAATCAATTGTCTCGTGTATCTTCTCCATGTTAACATATTATGCTTTTATGTCACCTGCATTTTCTTCAGTTAAATATGCTTATGCTAACAGACGAGAAATCTTTGTTGTATCAACAACTAATATTATAATTTACAGAAATGGATGACATGTACGAGCCACAAAGGATGTTACTGGAACAACTCGTATATAGTGAAGAAGAAGCATACATTTCGTACTGCGATTATGCCGCTACTATCGGTTTGATGTACGTAGAGGAAATCAAATAAAAGAGCACAACCATGCAATGATTTTGCCCAATGTTGAACCGTTGCTGAAATACAACCAACACCTTCCACATGATGATGTTCATCGATATACCTGTATTACACAACCATTGGTGAGAACTGATTCCCTATTTATTCTTTTGTTTTTAGAAAAAAATAAAATTATTGCATTACACATATATGTTTTAGTGATAACATTGTTCCCATTCATGCTTAGGTAGTTGCAACTTCCTACGTTGCTTCTTCTTCTTGTCCAGTTACCGGTATGCTAGCTCATCAAATTTCTCTATTGTGTCGCCTACTCGTGGCTTTGTATTTATGTTGTTCATCTAGTCAATTCCGACGTCTTGGAAGACCTCCAAAACAAAAGTGTCTGAAATACGCTCCGACAAATATCCTACGCGAGACATCAGTGTTAACTGGTGCAGCAATTTGTACCTTAATCACACATATATGTTAACTCTTTTACAAGCTACTCATCGCTTGCTCTTTACGTTTATAGGTTCATCCGTTCAACGTCGACTTCCTGGAATACCTTCAAAGCAAAAGCCTGCGCAAGATATGCTTATTTATATTCCAAATGAGGCGTCGGTCTTGCCTAGCGCGGCCAATTGCATCCACAAGAAGTGGAAATGCAAACGTTTCTATTTAGAACCTCTTGGCCTTTGCTGTTTAGGTGGGAAAGTTTCTTTAACAAGCCATGCGATGCCAGTTGAAATACAATGCCTCTTAATAGGCTCGGATGCTGATTGTGTCAACTTTTATAGGAATATCCACACATACAACAATAACTTTGCTTTCACATCACTAGGCGTCAAGTATGACCACGAACTAATAAAGAATTTAAAAGGTATGTACACTTTTCGCGTCCAAGGATAATTCTACCATTTTCTCCCTCCCCTCGAACCAACTGGTGTTTCCCCATCCGGGATTCAAATGTATTACTATGATTCTAATGTGGAAGTTACACAGCGTTGTCCTACTAATGGGAAGTTGTTACCCTCGGTTGCAAGTCTTATTCAGTGTATCCTGATGGAGAACCTATACACTAAGTTTTTCAAGCAACTCTATGAATATCGGTTCGATTATCGGTTACCAGCAGACTACAAAATTATGTTAAACGGAAACCCGCTGTTAGACCAACGGATATACAATCTGCCTACAGGTGATCATATTGCCGCAATCATTTGTGAAACTGACGATATAGCCATGAGTCGGACTGCGACATATTCAAGTTCAGACAAGTAGTGGAAGCACACAAATTGTTAAACAAATTTATGCTTGTTGTGATTCACTACAATATCCTATTCTCTTCCCTCACAGCGAATAAGGCTAGCATCCGAGAACCCAAAAGGTCGACAGTGAAACAGTCGCAATTGATTCTAGAACATATGCAGAAACATCACTATCAAATGTAAATCAGGGCGGCGAGACCAATACCGTGCCTGACCTCGAGAGTATACCCAATGCAGAAACTCTTTTACAATGTGAAGACACATGTTTATAATAAACTGATTCGCTTCAATTAAATATACTTATATTTTGCTAGATTGAACGGTTTATATTTTTTACCAACATGCATGTTTCTCGTTCTGCAGCGTCAGCAGCAACAACTGAACACAACGATTGTGTAATGGCGCGAGAATATTACAGTTATAAGTTACAAATGCGCGATGCAGATGAGTTTAAATTGTTGCATTCGCTAAGGCTGTTTCAACAATTTGTTGTTAATGTCTATGCCAAGATTGAGACCCAGAGACTAGACCATATCAAGTTCAATCAGCGAGAATATCGGACTGAATTGCGTGCAGGTGTTGTAGACACTGTAGCAATAGGTGATTCAGTAGGGGGGAACGTTGGTCGCAATAGTATACTACCAGTTTCCTTCATTGGTGGTCCTCGTGATATGCGAAAATGGTAGTTTGACGCCATGACTTTGGTCCAGAAGTACGGGAAACCCGATATATTTCTAACGATGACTTTTAACCCTAAATGGCCTGAAATTCGTGGGAACCTTAAATGGCACGAGACACCTTTTGACCGGCCAGACTTACTGATTAGAGGTTTTAGAGCAAAACTGGAAGTACTTAAGAAAGAAAATATTAAAGAAACAACTTTTTGGAGAGGTCCAATCATATGTTTACGTCGTAGAATTTCAAAAATGTAGAATTCTCCATGCTCACTTCTTGCTCATATTAAAATCCAACTACAAGTCTGTCATACTTGAAGCATATGACAGAATAGTGAGCAAGACGAAAGCGATTTCCCTCATCTATACAAGTTCGTCATCAAACATATGATTCACGGTCCTTGTGGGGCAATTAACAAAAATCATGTTTATAATGAGACCAACGACTATATATTACTTAACTATCAGGCCGCATCTCGTCATCCATTCCACCCTCACCTCATCAACGACAGAATACCCTGACAAAATGTTTCTTTCAGAACTACACCACGTACTTGAAGCATACGGTAACAATAATATTTCAGAATACACTATACATCTCAGTTTAAACTTAGCTACTCATTACTTCTGCAGCCAATCCCACGCTTCGCAGACATCCTCCTCGTGAATGACGACATAAATGAAATCTCATCAAAACCGGGATGAAAGAATACCGAATCGGAATATGGGACAAGACGTTATGCTTCAATTGAAAACTATTCGTCGAAGATCACAATTTACAAAACGGTGACATGCTTTTCTTCCTACCACACACTGGCATCGAGTTCACCGTAGCAATATTCAATCAACTAAGATACGAAAGGACTTACGAATGACAATATAAACTTAGAAGAAATCTCTAAGATAAAAATAACGTCCTTGTTCTACTAATAATAAATCCAACTTTCATACATTTGATATATTCATGGCTATAAATTTATATTCGGCCAATTTCCAATTACTTTAAAAATTAGATATCAACAGGCATAATCACAACATCGTGCGGGGCCGGTTAACAATGCGCTAGTTATAGTTGAATAGACGTAAAATATATAGACGACGATACATTGTGATAATCGGAAATAAGAGAAGCCTAATTCGTCTGTGTGACTGAATCTGAACTTCTTTGGCGTCAAAACCGGAATTGATTCGACTCAGCGAGTCATAGCTGATGAATCGTGGTACGAGATCCACCAGAACGCTATCATAAAGCTGCTCCTCCATGCCCTAAAGCACCTGACGTCCGCCGTCAACGACGTCCTCGTTGGCTGCTCCGCAGTCTCCGGGGGTGGAGATCGTCGAGTCTGTTCCCTTACTCCACTCGCAGATCGGCCTCATTCCTCCCCTTGAGATTGCGCTCATTATGGTCAGTCATTGCTCGCGCGAATTCAGAGTAATATGTTTTTCCGATTTGGAATTTGAACAATTGAAATTGATAGAGGAGTATTATGGAGAAAAGGGATTGAGCATCGTGGGTTATTTTCAAGGTAATGAGAGAAACGACGAATTCGAACTCGGGAGTGTGGGTAGGAATATTGGAGATCACATAACTCGGTATTTTCCTCAGGCGGCTCTGCTCTTGGTATGTTTTTTGGGTTTAAACTAATTGGAATCTTGACAAAGCTCGAGTCTGTACATATGGGGAAAGACCCAAGTCCAGTAGTGCAGGTAATTGAGGAGAAAATGGTGAAACTTTTGCTTGCATGTCCTAGGCTATTCCCCATGGCTTCCTAAGATTGGACAACAAGTTTAAAACTTCAAGTTAACAGTTTGTGGTGCCAAATAAATATGTTGTTCATAGATAATAGATCATTTTGAAGTTTATAATAGACATTTTCATCTCATGATTACACATCATACCCTGTAGTCTGAAGCTGCCTTACCCATTTGGTTCTGTTGCCTCAGTATTCTTCACTTAAGTCTCTTTTTCAGTTTTAATTGGACTTGTCTATCTAGTAGTTGGAAGCTAGCTGGTTCTGATGGAAGCAGCCAAGGAGCCCTTCAGCTAATATACTACTTTCGGACTACATCTCATCTGAAAAATGGGAGGACATCGTAGATTTTGATGACCACCTGGATGCCATTAGCAAGTAAGAACTACGTGCTACTTTGAATTAAACACTTGTTTTTCTGGTCTCAAATAATGGCTGATGTTATTGTAGGGATTGGATGAACTCAGACCTTTTTGATTAAGATTCAGGAGTTCCAAGATTATGTAGTTGACATGCAGGTGCGTGCCCTTCACTCCCTGGTTGTTGAGATTTTTAAGACTGGTTGTATGTCAAGCTTGATCTTAAAACAATGAGACTTGACTTACCATGCCTGGTTTACGGTATTTTCTTAAGGAACTCATATTCCGGCCTTGATCTTTAAAAGACTATAATTTATGCTCACGAATCTCTTACTCTTATGTCCGCAGGCGTTTTAGTTTGATTGGTTCACCAGTTATGCCTGAAACTATACTCCTATCCTATGGATGAAACCATTCAATTCCACTGTTGAGCGTTGCTGGTGCTTCAGTAATACTATTTCTGTGTTATCAATGCAGTTTCAGTCATTTGCTCTTCTTGAACTTTAGGAAAGTCTGATTTTGGCACCGTAAACATCATAATTTTTTGTATTTAATATTTGTTGCAAGTGAATCTGCAGTTATAAGGAATTTTGGAAATTATAACTTATCCGAAAAAGACAAATTTATAAATGATGCAATCTTAAAGAAGATAAAGAGAAAGAGTAGTTGGTCCTCAACCTTTGATATAATCTCATGTGGTGTTTTGGTTCAACATTCGAACAATATACATTATAAATGATAAATAACATTAACTTCTGCAACGTGCATCCACAGACAGAAAATATGGTTCTGGAAGAAGAAGAAGTTCTTCCAAAAATAAAACTCAACAAAATCCATGCAAAGACTTTGCGTTTAGTTTGAATATCTCGGACAGGGTGTATCAAGTGAGATCGAGTAACGGTTATCTGTTTATGATTATACATTTTTTCTCCCGTTGTTATTTGTTCATCTATTATCGATTGATCATATCTATTTCATGGTTTGTTTCCAGTGAGGAGTAGTGCGCTTGAATTGCGTGTGATAGCTTCCGCGAATTTGGGACAGGACTTGCAGTAATTGAGGAATTGATACAATCGTTTGATTCGAACTCCGGAGTTGATAGGTAAATAGAATCCTAAACAGCAGTGTTTTAATTCATTCCACTATTTCGGGATCAGCGACTAAATTATGATTGGTACAATATGTTCAGTAATTTTGATATTGCTTGTTGAGTTTCCTTTTATGGATGAAGAATAAATTTGAGAGAAAAAAGAGATGAGAGTAACTTTTTGGGGTTCAGCCTAGTTGACTGCCTCCTAGCATCACAATAAGGCTTGTTGTAACTTCATGCATTCTACATAGATATTCCCATATTTATCAATACTCTCACTTGCAAAGAAGCCGAACCCAGCATACATAAAGATAAGTGCGAAGGTCTAATATTAGTAACTTACAATGTCCTAGTTTGTTTCCAACTGTCTTACTTTCCTAAACTATATTAGATATTCTAATAAGTAGTTGTATCATTTGTGACATCTTCTTGAAATTTAATGCTCCCTGCAACCTGCTGCTCCCAAGTAGTTTTCGCTAGAGTTTACTTGGCTACTGCTACTTCCATAGATGAGACTAGGTTTCTTAGTCCACCACAATTGTTTATTCTTTGTAGTACTTATTTGGTGGTTTCGTAATCTTTTGAATTACGGGGAAATGCAAACATTACACTAACAAGTTGTTGAGTCAACGTCGACGTCCTGAAAAAAATAGTCACAAGCTAGCCACCTTAACTGCTTTGCAATGATTCAGACTAAATCCTTTCTTCATGTTTTCTACACAAAAAAAAAGGCTCTTGACATTAAAGGTAGTTCGACGACCGGGCCTAAATCGATGGCTTCAGCTGCACTAGGCTTTAGTGGGCCTGATTATTCATCTTGAAATTTTTTTACTTATAACCCCTACTTTTGTGTACACTAAGAAAATTTTGTTCATGTGCAATAAGCTTACACGTAGATGATCTCAAATATATAACCTTCTGCACAATTTAAGCACCTCAACCGTAATGTCATCCCAAAACGACTATTCATCTTGATGTATGATATAAAAAATGACTTTTTAATGATTTGGTTGCATGTATACAAATCGAACTATGATATTTACCATTTTCATAAATAAAAATGAACTAGCGCATTATATTAACCGGCTTCGCACGGTATTGTGATGATGCCCTGTGGATATATATCGGTTAATACTCATTGTACTTGGTTGATATACTGTGAAATTAATTGAAAATATACGTTAGTTTATCTTTTTTAGGAATCTCATGGTTTACAAGTTTAGTTCCGTATTACTACTTACGCCTATGTATAAAATTATCAAAATATAAAATTAAATGAACAAAATATCAAATCAAGTAGAAATTGAAGTCATTAACAAGAGCGGATAAAATTCGGGATTTGCAAGTTTTATTCGGTATTTAGCTTACGATTATGCAAGTTCCTATAAATTGATTCATTTCACTAATTCGACTAGACATGTCATTTGACGTAAGTATATAGATGGATGAATATTGTAGCCACTGGCCTCTAAACCGTATAATAGACATGGATTTTCTTTATATTTTAATAATATACATTTTTGTCTCATAACTTGTACATTTCACCCTTAAATTTGCATATTATTTATCCTTTTAACTGTAGTCTCTGATTCGTCAGGTCGAAGAAGCACCCATAAAAATGTGCTGAATTTAGGTTTTTCTTTGTACTTTTAAGAAATATATTAACAAAAATATTGATTTCGCATTCTGTATAAAAATTACCCATTACGTTTCTCTAATTTCTGATTATGAATTTATCATCTTCTAAATATATAATAGAGAAGACCATAAATTCAGAAATTAGAACACGCATAACAACATTTAATCATTTATAGATTCATATCCGAAACATTCGATCACAAAACAACCTCAATTAACATATGCCATCCGAAGACTCGAGAGTAAAGAGATGGACTTATGTGTATCATGTTGCACATGCAACATGATCCAATTTCTAATTTTGACCAGGTTTGACCCATTAATAAAAAAAATTTAAAACCAAATTAAAACCTACTCCTGCTCCTCACACTCCTTCCCCTCTCTCTCGCCCTATTCGCCTTCATCCTCCAATGGCGCGGCGGCGGAATCAACGATCCAATCTCGCGATGGTCTCCCGACGATGTATATACTGCGATGCCTACAGCTCTCGTGGAGACGCGTGGTGGTGCGGAAGTGGCTCAACATCAGCAACTCGGATTACTCTGCGGATACCGAATCATACTCCGATGTGGAATCAGGTTCTGATCCCGATTCCGATTCGTCATTCGTTTTTATTCAACCGCTTGTTTTTTCTCACTCTTCACGTTTTGCAGACATTTGTGATCGGGTCGGAGAGTCGCGGTTCAAGAATGAGAAGCTAATTGGGAATAATAGGGTTGATGCCGCTGGTAATGTGCTTTCCTTCTTCGTTCTAATTTTCATTTCTGACAATGTTGTGTCCAGCCATTCTGATCCGATCAATGTTGCAAGTTATTACCCTTCATTCAATTTCTGGAGTAATTAGTTAGAGATGAAGCATGTGGTGAAGTGGTTGCTGTATTTTATTAGGCATATATACATCGTGAAGCCGAGTATGTTTCTTATAATTGGAGTATCTTTCTGAAGTAGCCAAGTGGTCTCCAATTCTATGTTTGATGTCAAATGTTTCTTTCAATGGCCTGGTCATTTTAACGATATTGCGCAAATAAAAGACACAGTTGATTGGTCTGCTTCCCTTTGAGTGTTAATACTGCGGATTTTATTGCTGATATTATGTCTGACCTTATTGTCCTTCAAGTTCATTTCCTTATGTCTTCATGATTTCCTTTATGCATATATGTATTACAACAAGTACATTAGCTTTTGGTATTATTGGTAATTGATACTTTTGTTTAGTATGGTCGACACTTTCGTTTATCATGATTGACACGCATAGCAGAGACAATTGACACTCTGTTCTCTATTGTGAATTATAACTTAAATAGACACTCTACTCATCATTGACATGTTCTTTTATCGTAATTGACACGCACAACAGAGACAATTGACACTATGCTCTCTACTATGAATTATGACTTAAACAGACACTCTGCTCATCATTGACACGTTCTTTTATCTTGATTGACACGCACAACAAAGATAATTGACATTCTGCTCTCTTACTGTAAATTACGGCTTAAATAGACACTCTGCTCATCATTGACACATTCTTTTGTCATTATTGACACGTACAATAGACACAATTGACACTCTGATCTCTACTGTGAATTATGGCTTAAAAAGACACTCCGGTCATCATTGACACGTTCTTTTGTCATGATTGACACGAATAACACACACAATTGACACTCTGTTCTCTACTATAAATTACAGTTTAAACGGACACTCTGCTCATCATTGACACGTTATTTTGTCATGATTGACACAAACAACATATACAATTGATACTTTTTTCATAAACAAATGATATTTTTTTTGAAACAAATCGCATTTTTTTCAAAAATAATTGATAGTCAATATATGATATTTTATTCAAATACAAATGATACTTTTGATTGTTATGATTGACACTTTGGATAAAAAATAAATGACACATTTATTCACTACAAATGACACGCCTTACTTATCAAAAAAAATAAAAAAAATTATTTGTTACTATTGACATTTTTGTTTGTTATAATTAATACTTTCGTATGCAAAGAGTGACACACTCGTCCTTAAAATAAATGGGGAAAAACGTTTAAAAAAAGAAAAAAATAAAATTTAAAATTTTTTTGTTTGTTGCGATTGACACTTTTGTTTGTTACGATTGACACTTCATATGCAAGGAGTGACACGTCCGTCCTTAAAATATAGAGGAAAAAAACGTAAAAAAAAAATTAAAAAAAAGTAAAAAAAATTAAATTTTTTTTTAAAAAAAATAAAAAAAAGATTAATGATGTCACGCTGACATCAGCGAGTCAACACGGGTCAAATAGAGTAAACGGGTCAAATACGGGTCAAAGCGGGTCAAAATTGGATAATTGAATCATGTTGCATGTGCAACATGGTGCACACAAGTTTTTGCCGAGAGTAAATATGATTGCCCAAATTGCCATCACCATCTCCTATTCTTCGTCTTTTAACTTATTACTCTGAGGAATTTCCACCGAAAACTCAACCAAATGCAGGCTCTGATTTTGGTGGTTATCCTTCACTGAAACAAAATCAAGAAAAGATTAAAAAAAAAATATCATTCACATCAAATACCAGCAACCTCCCAACATAAAAACTAGGAGATTATTGAAAAGTTATATTCACACTAGTTCGTTGCAATTAGTTGGCACTCTTCTTCTTTCTGTTATTTTTTTGTCTCTATGGGGGTGGAGATGACAAACAAAATTATTACTGCTATTTGTTAAGAGAATAACTAACAGTACACGTAAAGGACATACTGGTACTTTACACATGATACTCATATTCCAGATTCAAATGATGTGACTGATAAAAGTCCTTCAACTATCCTATGATCCTATCTTTGAAAACCACATTGCACTTTAATTTCCAAACTTCCCCATATCATAAATCTTTCGAGGATTCCTATTTATTTAAGGAAGTTAGCTGATTCCATTACAACCACACTGACCAGCAGATTATAAGTCAGCTGTTACTATAGTGAATATGCAAAGTAAACAAGGGTACATACCTACAACGTGGAGCGATTCGCCTTGCATCACCAGCAGGAGGGGGTGGAAACGCAAAGTCTTTGCATGGATTGGTCAAAATAGGAACTGTACTACTCATAGCTGAAGCATTCCATATAGCAAGGCAAGGCTCATGCAACAAAGGGACAATAGGACTACCTAGGTTTCTGTGCAGAACGCCGTAGCCTCTTGTATTTCTTCTGAACATTGTCTTTGGCTGCTATTGTATCAGTTTCAGCAACCTGGGACTCTCCCTCCGGTGATAACTTAAACGGAGATTTTCCATAATCATGAGAATTCTCTGGACCAGGAGAACTCACAGTCGCACCAGAGGAAGCCGTGTCAACATTATCTGTTGCCGGCCCTTTTCTCTTGCTTCTGCCACCAACTTCTAAAGTATCACAGTCCATCTCATCACCCTTCATGGTTTCAACAGAGCAATCTTGATGAGTTGGTGAGATATTCTTTTCAGCAAGATGAGAGGAGGAGGGGTTTATGTCTTCCATCGGTGTCTGATTCTCAACCTCAGCTCCAGGAGAATAAGGGATTGGCTTGTTCTCCAATCCATTTACATCCCTTGCCTCCTCAGTAGGGTCTGCAGATAAGGGAACCTCATAGGCACTGGGACCATCTTCATGAGGGAAAGAAGTCTCACTAAGCGTTGTAGCAACACCATTATCTGGTTGTTCTGAGTTCTGTGAACATGGTTTCAGTGTCAGAGGTTCAGACACTGGTAGCATGGCTTCATTACCACTTCCTCTGATCTCTTGCCTAATGATTGGTCTGCTGTCATCTGCAGGAGTGGCTTGGATGTGTGTATCATCCTCAGGTGAAAAATGGGGCTTCACATCTGTCAACATTAATACTGAATCCTGATTGCCAGTAGGTAAATTTAACATAGACGGATCTGCAGGAGATGGTGAAGCTTCTCTACTTCCAGTAATGGTGTCTATTTCTATCATCTCCAACTGTAGGTTGTCATGCAACTCTGGCAGCAGAGAGTCTCTTGACAGAGGTGTAACCAAAGGCTCAACATCCCGTTCAGGACTATCATGTGGCTGTGAAGGAGATCCATTATGTCCCAATGAGGCAGACGGTGTTGGTGACAATGCACTAGAGGTACTTGGGAAGTACGGATTTACACCTGTATTAGCACCTAACAAGTATCCACTCACTCCACCTCTCCTTCTTGGCTTGCAATGCTTCATCTTAGGACCATCTGGAACAATGTCATGCGTTAATAGCATGGCCTCATTTTGATTACTCATTCCCAGAGTAAATGCACATATATCTCGAATCTTCTCAAGGGCCTGTACCATTGGGTTTGTAGTTTCTGAAATATCCAATTAAGATGATGATATAGTGAATGTTATAAACAATTACATCTCAAGAATAAATGCAATGAAAATGTCAAGAATCATGTTCCCCAATTTACAATTCAAAGCAACTATACCTGTAGCTTCAGGATCCAATGGTGTTGCATTTGGATCTGATGTATCTTCCTGGAACTCAGGGGCACTCAATGCAGTATCCCATGTTCCTGGGGTATCTGGCTCAGCAGCATTTCCTAGACGAAGATTAGATGGCTTATAAGAATGAGACACGTCCGATGAGGTGGACAGCATCCCTGTAACATATGAACCTCTTCTTCGGATCTCAGATGCTCGCCCAGAAGTATGTGCGCCCCTCTTTCTTGGTCGACCTCTCTGTACCTTCGAGGGAAAAAATTGGGGTGTCGATGGAGACGCTGCTCCCGTGTCAGAACGCACAGTGAGACGGTGGTCTTCATGCGATGCCCTGAGAGAATATGCACATATCTCCTGGATCTCTCTAAGTACATCTTCACCGGATACCTCATAGCCTTCATGAATAGCATCAGCAGCACGGTGGTATATTTTTTGTAAGCTCTGGGCCTGGGTACATTGAAAAGCGAAAAAAACATGAGCATGAAAGCAGGTAGAAGCCAAGAGATTTGAAGGTTTCCTACCATTGCCTCCATTGCACCTCCAACCCCCTCGTATCCAGTATTTGGGCGAGTGGCTGGATTCCCAATCAACAAGCGAGTAACTCGTCTGTACCACATCATGTATGGATCACTTTGATCCATTGGACCATCAATAAGAGGTGCACATATAACTCGGGCACAACGGTCTGCCCACATATCAACAAATTGCCTGTGATGATGGGCCCAATCATAATTCTGTCTTCCACGACGATCAGTCAAATGGATGTCTGGGATAGTGTTGCAAATTGCAGGGATGCTTTGTTGTTGACCAAATTGGCGTAGAACACGGTCAGGCTGGTGGAACTCCACAACATCAAAGCAGATGAGAGGAGACACAGTCTGCCAAATTTGTTGTCCTGATATACAGTAAGTCGGGAGACTGGCCAAGACCTCAGAAGGATATGGGTCCCATATAAACTAAAACATGAGGTAAATCTCAAAAACTAGTAACAGATTATGCTGGAATATAGGTGCTGCTTGTAGTAGAAAAATATATACAAATTAATAAGAACCTGGTCATCCTTCATATTGTCTAGCTGGTCCCTGTATAATACTAGGACATGTGTTCCTACGGTCTCCAACTTGAAGCCGACATTCCATCTATGGCAATCAATAGACCATCATAAGGCTTAGCTTATTTAGCATATGATCACTTCAAGTAAGCTTATCCAATCTGCAAGAATACCTGGAACCATAGGGGGCAGCAGGCAAAGGGTGACCTCCAGCAACTAAATCAGGAGGTGGCTGCTGTCGAGGTGCCAATCTCCCAGGGCGGATGAAAGGCAGTCTCTCCCATGCCCAGATCTGAGTAATATACACACATAAATAAAAAACTATAGATCTGTATTGACAATTGTTTGTATAATAAAGACGAACTTAGTAGATAAGGATATTTGTTTCGGTCAGATTTGTAATACCTGCAAAAGTACCAGAGGCCCACATATGTCTGATGTCTCAGGTTTGGTTGCACGGCACAATGCACGGTACAAACAAGCAAGGACAGCTCCTCCCCAGCTTAGCTTGCCAGCCACTTCAAAATCCCTAAGCAGCGGCAAGTACATTAACTTTACCTTATTATTAGACATATCAGACAATAGCTGTCCTCCAAGCAACTGCAAAATGTATGCTCTGGCATAAAATTGCACAGTACACTCTGATGCACCATCTGGCAATGTTTTGAATCTCTCCTGTAAGCATCGGATCTTAAGGCGTCCGCGATCAAAGTCCTCGGGTGGGGGTCTGAATCCCAATAGCTCATTGCATATTTCCTGCCATTCATCCATTGACCGGTTGGTATCGACACCTGTAATAGGCTCACCATCCACAGGGAGACCCCACAGTACAGCAATGTCCTGAAGTGTAACAGTAGTCTCACCAACTGGCAAATGGAAAGTATGTGTCTCTGGGCGCCATCTCTCAACCAATGCCGTGATTAAAGCATGATCAAGCCGCATCCGACCAGCCTTATAGACCCCATAGAAGCCTGCTTTCAACATCATTTGTTGCACTCGAGGGTCCAAGGTACCCAAGCGCCAAAAATGGCCATCACACCTCCTACAAGTTAGTGGTTCAAAGTTCTGACCATTCCATATATCTGTAGATCTGTGATGATCCTGTAAGGTTAGTACAGAGTCATCAATGGGCCCAGGATGCAATGTGTGACTCAGTGCATAATCCATATTTACTCAAACCCCTGCAGTAAAAAAATAAAATGTCAATCGTAATGAGCAGTAAGAATGAGCTAACGAACATGACGGTCCTAATAAATCACAGTTTGACTATTTTGAGGCACTATAGATCCCATTAAGGAAAATGATGTTCTTACTTCTGCAACTCTCGGGTCATCGAGTTCTTTTCTGTTATATTCATGTTACAAATAATCAATTTAGATCAATAATGTATCCCATCGGGAGTATTGCACTAAGAAATAGATAAAAAGGTGAAGAAGGCATTCGAGTGTGAATATTTTCCAAGGAAACTACGATATTCATTCCAATTAAATAAGTGTCGTTTGGAATGTGAATGATGTAGTCAGAAGAGCAACGGTCAATTACTAAAGACATGCTAAATGTTAGTAGAATTCAATTCAGTAAAAGTATCTGAAAGATATTAGAGGAAGTCAACACAGCATCTCAGTCTTTGTTGGGTTATGATTTAAAATATGAGATTTGAAGATCCCCACCGATATATTGTAACAGATGTATAGCTTAGATTAGATCAGCATGTTAGGAGCTCAGTAGGTTAAATAGCTTATTCAGTAGTTGTTATGAACTCAATAGAAGAATACTAATTAGCAGTTTCTAGAAACTCGGCTATCTGAAGACTCGCTAGGATTTAAGATGAATCTACTGAATGAGTGTTGATTAGTCAGAAGAAAGCGGCGGTCAACATAGTGAAGACATTAGAGAATATCAGTAGAGAACTTTTAAAGTGTTCGAGGTATCAATGGAAGTCAACTTAGTATTAGTCTTGGAGTTTTAACGAAGTCTCACCTACCAACTAACCTCGATCAATGAAGAGCTGACAACACTATACTTATCCTACATAAAGATGCAGTCAACCTCTGAACTCGGAAAAAGAGAGATTCTCTACTGTGCAATTCAAATTGCAAGATGACCGTTTTGCTTGTCGTGTTAACACGTGTCTAGGTCTTCTCCAATGGATCTATTCACCAATCAACACTATAAATAAAGACTGTTGGGTGATGATTTAATATAAGTTTTTGAAAATCACAAAACCCCTAGCTGAGTGATAAACTAACATAATTTAATAGCTTAGTTGGGTTCAGCATGTTAGAAGCACAATAGTCTAGATAAAGTTTAGTAGCTGATAAACTCAGTAGATTATTCTTTTTAGTAGCCATGGAATTAAAAAGCGCTCGAGGCGTACGCCTCGAGGCCCGCCTCGGAGCGAGGCGCCGGAAAAAAGATCTGAGGCATACGCCTCGTTGAATTCGCTTCGCCAGGCCGCCTTAGTCCGTCGAGGCGCGCCTCGAGGCGTATGCCTCGAGTCGACGGCTGAGGCGTTCGAACCATAAATTGGGGCCTATTTTCTTTGACCCATTCTTTAATTTCAACCAAATAATTCAAATTGGCCCAAATTTCATACAACCCATAAGTTTATTTTTCAAAATTTATCAAAATCGATTCAACCCTAATTGACTAAAACCCAATTTTCTTCCAAATCAAAACAATTTACCGTGAAACCTCCGCTGCCGCCCAGAAACCACCGCCGCCGCTACCGCTGAAACGGCCGCCGCAGCGACTTCACGTCAGGTGAGTTGATTTTTTAGTTATGGTGAGTTGATTACACGCCGCTGCGACTTCACGGGAAATTGTAATCGAGTTTCTCTCAGCTGGATACAATACTTGCATTCTCTGTTTTTTTTTTTTTACTCTTATAACATGTGGCTATGATATTGTAATCGAGTTTCTCTCAATTAATTATGAGTATTGTGAAATTGGGTATTGTGGAATTAATTATGAGCATTCTCCTGCTATTCTGGAATTAATTATGAGCATTAAGTAATTATTTGCAATTTCGTTCAAGTGTTGGAAGTGCAAATAGAGGTACTTTAAATCTAATTAATAATTTGAACTAACTAATAATTTAAACTTTTTTGTATTATAGTGTATTGCTAATTTAATGTTTTAATGATGATGAAGATTGATGATGTTTAATTTGTGAAGTTGAGATTTAAGAACTTATAACTCTTTGTGTTGGTGTGAATTGGTTTTTTTGTTGGTTTGAACTTGGAAGAAACTTGATTTTATGTGTTTATGTGTTTTTGTGGTGTTATATGTTTATTAGGGGAAAAAATAGAATTTAGGCCTCGATTTTACGCCTCGGTCCGCCTCGAGGCTTACGCCTCGTGACTCGTAAGGAAAACGCCTCGGAACCCATTTACGCTTTTTTGAACTTTGTCAGTAGCTGATGGACTCAATGTTTGAAGACTCAGTAGGATTCAACCGAATCTACTGAATGTGTGTTGAGTATCGGTATAGAAAAATCGGCCTACAAGTCTGACTTTGGAGTATTTTTAGGATACTCCATAGTTAGCAAAGCATATAGTCTTTAACTGTCGTACAATTTATATTGAGGAAACATATCATATTGTGTTTAATGAGTTTGGTAATCAGCGTAGGAATCCCGTGAAGATCTCAAACCCTAAGACTAAGGAGATCAGACAGACCTTGAACATTCTGAACCTGAACAATAAAGACTCTCAGTTATCCTACCAAACCTGATCTAGGATGATGAAGATGAACCAGATTCAAATAAATTTGAGCCTCAGACTCAACAAAGAAGAATATTAAATCTACGGGATAGATTTATTGTCAGGTACAGTCTGTAATTGAGGTCACAAATTTAAGGGAAAAATCTAATTATCTTGAAAATAACAATCCTGATGACGATTCAGTAGCTCCTACTTTGGTATCCTCAATTACTGATTCAGTTATAACACTTAAAAATGATTCAGATAATACATAATATGTTCAAATAGGATAAGATCATAAGAGATTACATACCATCAACCAGAGTCTCGAGTCCAGTTGCCATCGCCATTTTCTAATCCTCAGTATAAGTCAGCAACAATCGAGCAAAATGTTATCTGCATAATGAGGTTTAAACTATAGTCAAAGGGCAACCATTCAAATTCATGGAAAACATAAAACAGGAGCTTATAGACATCATTCCCCATTCGCTTGGACATAATTAAACACAGTGGAAATCATAAGAACTACATAACCGAACATTCTGCAAAATTATCAAAATTAGTTAATAATGAATTTCAGCCACTCAAGCTCCAAATGATACCCCTCTTAAAAGAGTTTTCTTACACTTGTTGAAAGCAGTAAAATGAGGCATCTTAATTCATAAAGTATTTGGTCACATAATACTACCAATTTTAACTCCTTTTATAGTTCCATCCGCCCAGAAACTGAGTCTCATGTCTAAATTATAATGCTTAAAAATCAGTCTGAATGTATACGGTCTCTAACCACTTTCATGATCAAGCACGACCGGAAATTGAACTAAATTCTGAATTAGAAACAGGAACCCTGGCCTTACATGTATCTTATATTTGCCTGTACATTGCTTCAGGGAAGTAAAATACATATCAATCGAAATACAATCTACAAATAAGAGAAAATACAATATATTTTCGAACTTAACACGAGAAGAGTAATCAAAGCTTCTGTGAGCTATTAACAGTTACCTCAAAGCCCCTGACGAACCAAATTCTAGCGGAAGCACATGTACTATCAGCGGCAGCCAACGGGATATTGTAGAAAGGTTTTAAGCTCCGATAGGAACCACCACTTGATGAGGCGGCGGAGAAGAGATGAAGCTGCGGCGAAGTGGATGACGTGAGTTCTGGTCGAGGGCGGAGATGGTAAGGGTTATATAAAATCCAGCAAATCTGGACCGTTGGCTGTCGATAAATCTCGCGGTCCGTATTTATTTTGCTTTTTCCCTCAATTTCTGCTTGCGTTGGGCTGTTTTCAATTTTCGTATGTTATTTTATTTATGAATTGAACTCTTGTACACATCCGGTTGTAGGTGCAATCAGACGCCTCCAATTAAATAAGTGTCGTTTGGAATGTAATAATAATGTTGTTATAGCGTAACTGGTTAAGCTGATGGGCTTAAACCCTGTACACCCGGGTTTATGTCCCAACCGTGTAGTTTTAAGTTTTTTTTTACCATTTTAATTGATACATTAATTTAAAAAAATTGATACATTTGTTTATAATAAATAATATTTTTATTCTAACCAATTAATATTTTTTCAGATTTTTTTCCCATTTTAATAGATACATTAATTTTAAAAAATGATACATTTGTGTATAATAAGTAAAATTTTTATTTCAACCAATTATTATTTTTTCAGATCAAGCTTTTTTTTTGACAATGTTTTTTTTAACTCCCTCCGTCACACTCATCAAGTCTCATTGTTTTTGTGATACATTGATTAATAACAAAGTGATACTTTTACTACAAACAATGATATTTTATTCATAATAACCGGTACTTTTATTCATAGCAAGTGATACATTGATTCATAACAAGTGAGACATTGATTAATAACAAGTGATATATTCAATAAATTTACTAAAAATCAACGATACTTTTATTCATGATAAGTGATACTTTGATTTATAACAAGTTATATATTGATTAATAGCAATTGATACTTCTATTCAGAACAAAATGATATATTCAGAATAATTGATACTTTTTTCATGCATAGTGATACTTTTATTAAGAACAATTGATACTTTTACTAAAATCAACAATATATACTTTTATTCATAATAAGTGATATTTTTATTCATAAAAAGTGATACTTTGATTCATGAAAAGTGATACATTGGTTAATAATAAGCGATATTTTTATTCATAGGAAGTGATACTTTGATTCATGACAAGTGATATATTGGTTAATAAGAAGTGATATTTTTATTAAGAACAAATGATATATTCAGAATAATTAATACATTTTCCATATAAAGTGATACTTTCATATTTCCCATCATGTAATTGAAAAAAATAATAAAATTTTTGTATTTTTATTAACAAGAATAAACTCTAATATATAAATTAATAGTTTTTAAGTTATATGTTGTTGGTCCCGAGATTAAACGTTCAGGTGTAAAGGGGGGGTGAATACACCTGAAAACAATTTCTCAACTTAAAACGCGAACAGTCCTTTTTAGGAGAGTGTCGTACTGAACCAGTTTAGTAGACCAAATAAGTTGTTCTGAATCGCGTGGCAGAGTGACTGACTTCACTGAGGCTTGCTAGCTGACTTGAGTCAGAATTCAGTACCATTCAGATGAAGTTCAGTATTGTGCGGAAATGTGTAGGCCCAAATTCAGTTGAGTTAGAAAACATTTTTAAGAAAACAGTTTCAGTATATTAGTGCAATCGATTAAGCTTTGTTGAAACTCAATTGAATGATTTTAGAAATATTTTCAGTATGAACAGTAATCAATGCAACAGTAAAAACACAGAACACAAGCAATTTTAAAGTGGTTCGGATCCAACAATCCTACGTCCACTGTCCCGAAAGATCAGGAGGCTATTTTATTATACTGAGTTAGTCTCAGTCGGTTTGTACATTGGACAAACACTGGTCTTGAGATTTATACTGAGCAAGTCTCAGTTTACAAGGTATCAAACTAAAGTGTTTGACAAACTCTCCAACTATGAAGGAGTTCTTTACAATAAGGATCAGTTCAGATATGAACTCCTTCATCTAAGCTATGGATAAGATCTGCTGAGCTTTGGTTAGAGGGATAGGGAATGAGAAAGTGGCTTCTAGAGCGACGAACAAATAAGTATAGACTTGGGTTCGTATTCAGTCGCTTGGATACTAGAGGCTTTATGATCTGGTTCAGCTTGGTTCCCTATGAGCAAGTATGTCGCATTTCGCCGGAGATTACTCTATGAAGTTCTTGCGGAAAGCTTAAGTCGTTTTTGAGTTTGCTCGTGAATGCTCTTGTGTTCTTGTATGTGTCATCGTGAGCTTCAATTTGAAATCATCCCTCTATTTATAGAGCAGAGACATGGATAAATCCGTTGGAGACGACGATCCATGTGTCTCTCTCTTTTGGGTAGCTAACGGCTCTTTCAAAGATGGTGGTAGAGTCATTTCCCTCAATTTCTGGAAAGTTGTTGACTTGCAGCTTTAATCAGAAAGTATACAGCTGGCCGCTCATCATTGGTCGAGGCTGAAGAAAGTAGGTGAGACAGAACAGACTTCAAGGTGGATCTGAAGCTGACTTCTCTATACCTCGTATGACTCTGCTGATTTGACTTAATAAATCTTGACAGTTAGAAGACTGTCCAGCCGTTGCTGAGTCTGATCTATATTCATTAGCATACTCCTGCTGAGTCAGCTCTACTGAAGATCAACTCTGAGTTCAGTGAACTACTCCTGCTGAGTTCAGTTCCACTGACACCTTTCGCATATCTTGCTCTCGCCGAGTCCAAGATATTCGAGTCTTCTTCTTCTAGTACTGAGGCTGATAATCTGCTGAGCGCCTGAACCAAAATGAAGAGTGTCTACTGAGTCTGAAACTCTCAGAGACAGGACAACAAATTACAACGTAATGGTTCATCAGTCAAAGTAGGGTTTTGGGATCTTCAAATCTTCAGAGCACTAGGCTACTGAGTTGTCTCCCAACAATTGTGGAGCAGCTGAATCATCTCCCAACATATGTTATTTTTTTTTTGAAAATAAAAGAATTATTTTATTATATTTTTTCATATTCCTCATCATGTAATTGAAAAAAAAATATATTATATTTTGATTAACAAGAATAAATTCTAATATATATATATATATTAATATTTTTTGAGTCATATTTTTTTTTTGAAAAATAAAAGAATAAATTTATTTGTATCAATATGTAATTTGAAAATACAAATTTAATTTTTAATGTTAAAAAAAATGAAAAGTTTGTTGCTGGGTCTCGAACCGAGTCTCTCAGATGAGAGCCAAGCAACAAACAAACTACACTACATGAGCGCTAATGCTAGTAATTGCGTTAATAAGGTATTTACCTTTATGCTACCGGTTGCACCAAAGTTTTTACCTTTATTTATTACATCATTATGTTGAAATAGAGTTTCTATTTTTTAGTCCGGCGAGATATTATAAACAACATTATTATATAAGGAAGGTTTATATTATTTTGTTAATATTGGCCAAGTTTTGTTAAGAGATATTTCAGTTAACAATAAAAAAGACAAGACTAATTTTGATAGTATTTTATATTCCCCTTCTCTAAAAAAACTCAATAAATTTCATCAATCTCTGGAACTTGTAATAGAAAATAGTCACCAATATATATAACGTATCTATAACCGCTGCACATCCTCTGTCCCATTTTTTGTGGACCACTCGGTGGCCCACTAATCATGCGGTGCCACGCGTGCATTGGTGGGCCATGTTTTTACCAGTAAAATGTTTGTTCACTGGTAAAAACACATGTGACACCGTGTGATTAGTGGGCCACTGAGTGGTCCACCAAAAATGGGCCAGAAGATCCGGATTGGTCTATAACTACCACTTTCCCAAAACAGTAAGGGCCGTTTGGTACGAATTCGGGAATGACAATGGCAATGGGTATGATAGTAGGGTGATTAGGTATGAGTATGGGAGATTCCTTTAATGGTGTTTGGTATTTACTAGTGAATGAGAATGATAACCAAATATGGTGTTTGGTTAATTTTAGCCCTCAATGGGAATGAAATTTTTCATATAGTGAAATTCAAGTAAGTATCTATAGTGAACTATTACATCCATTAATAAACTACCAGCAAACTTGTTTAAAATTAAATATTCATAAAAAAATCAAATATTTATCAAAAACCAAATATTCATAAAAAACCATAGTTGTACATAAATATCCAAAAAGAAATTGAAGATGACATAATACTTGTTCAATATTCATAAATAAAAACGAAAAACAAGACAGGCATCAAGTTCATTGTTCAAGAACCTCTTTGCTTCGACCATTCGAATAGCAAAGAGATGATATAACCATATTTGTCGCCTTCTTCAAGTTGAGAGAAGATTTCCAATTTGTGAACATGTAGTGCAAGACGATCCGCTGCTGCCCATATTTGCTCTCGAGAAAGGCCGATACCACCAAGACTTGCAATGATGGTTTTCTTTCTATTTGACAACTCAGACTCTCGTGCTTCCTCGCTCTCCATCACACTAGTAATAGTCTTGAAATGGTTTGACAGTCCAGAAATGCAAGAAGTGAACTCTTTTGTAGCATCCGCGAATTGTGATTGCAAAGTATCTTGAGTCTTCATCTTCTTTTGTTCCTTGACCACTGTGGGAGATTGTTTATGCTTACGCTTAGAGCTTGTACTACCAGCAGACTTGTTTTGAGCATGTTGGAGGAGAGTTCTCTTCCACAAATTCATCTGAATCTTCACAAGTGAAAGTGCACTTTTCAGGGTTATTCTTCAACCAATCATCCATGTTATTCACCGCCTCAGTATAATCTTCCACATACTTTCCAGTTGCTCGATCCTTGCCATACACTACATCGAGGTCTTTCAAGTAAGGAAAACTCATTTCCCGAGTTCCTCGAGCTTCAACATGTCTCTGCAATCAACACAAAGAAATCATACAAAAGGCAACTAGTATGCAAATGTTCCTTAAGACAACAAAATATTATGTAATAAAAACTTATATATTACCTTAACCCAATGGTCATACCACTCTTTCTCACATTGAATTTTATGTTCTTCATCACTCCACGTACACCCAGATTCTTTGATCATCTCACTGATTGCATGGTATTTTGTCTTCAACCACTTAAGTTTTGATTCAATGTGGGGAATTGTTTGTTTTGAAAATAAAGGATCCTTCAGCAATATCCTCCTATGTAGCTCATGCATGTACTTATTCTTAAATCCACAATCAGTCTTCCACATAGGATCATTAGAAAGTTCTTGAAGCTCCCTAATCAATATCATAATTTCATCATCATTCCAGTAATTTTTGTTCCTTCCTCTACCTCTAATACTTTTGGAGTTTGCTTGATCATCAATTTTCACTTCATAAAATTCTTCCATCTTGTCTGTAATATGAAGCAAGTAAACAACTACAACAAGTAAACAACTATAACAATCCGTAAAACAACTACAGCAAGTAAACAACTACTTAAGGACAATTCTAATTTAATACAGAGAGAACCAAAACAGAACAAAAAAAGGAATGGAGAGAGCAGAAGACGACCGACAGAACCAAAACAGAACCAAATAGATCTAAAACAGAACCAAATAGATCTAAAATCAAAATCCCAAAAGCATAAACACAATCCACCCCCACTGCCTACCATTTCCACAATCCCAAAAGCATAAACACAATACAGAGAGAACCAAAAACATAACAAAAAAAAAAAGGAAGAAGAAACAGGACACCAAAAAAAAAGGAAGAAGAAACATTAGCAGGCAGGCAAGCAGCCAAATGTATTGAGGGACTGAAACAAGACAATCAAACAAAATAAGACTCCCTTCAATTTATAATACTTTCTTCGTAAATATATCACCGCAGCATCTAATAAGACTCCCTTCAGGATATCCACATACCAGCAATTCCTCATTGTATCATCTTTAATTTTCGAAGAAACGAGCATCCTAATAAATATCTATTTCACTGACTTCTATCCCCAATAGTGAAAATTTTCCAGAAGCCCCAAATCATATGTGGTTCCAGATTTTTGGGAGAAATACATACCTGCTTCCAGATTTTTGGATGAAATTTCTATGGTGAGGAGAAATACATACCGTGTCCGGCGGAGATTGTTGGTGAGGAGTGAGGCGCAGAGTTGGTGAGAAATGGAGAGAGCAGAAGGCGGCGGATTTTTTCTCCAGAGAAAAAGTGAATCGAAACCCATATGGGTTTCATTTTAGAAACCCAAGTATTTACTCGGGTATGGCAAAACCCATAGACACATGGGTTTGATACCCATAGTCGAGAACCAAAACCCACATACCAAACACGATATATGGGTATCAAACCCGGGTCATTCCCATAGTAGGGTTCTAAACCCACATACCAAACACCCCCTAAACTCATCTTTACTAGGCAGTAAACTAGTCTTCGTAACTACTTGTAGGCTTTCTCCTATGTGATTTGATATCTTCAAGAGAATACACAATCATCTTAAAACAATTGTAAGACATGCAAGTAGATAGCTAAGGCATAACAATAACAATTGTTTTCTTGATCCATGTTATAAGTAGGCAAAGTTCATATCTAGTTGAAACTGTAATCAACAATAATTTCCGCCTCAAGGTATGATCTCCAAATCTAGAATTAAAAGGTTTTAGCTTAGACTTACTTCTACTATTACAAAATAGAATTTGAATAATTCAGTTTCAATGCTGACATAGATTTCACTAACATAACCTTATCCTAGAAACTTTAGTAGCAAACATCAAAAAATTTAAAAAAACGAAAGGGGTAAATTGATGGAAGCAATATGTTACATTCATCCCGAAATGTTATCTCTTAGTGCTTGAAGTAGTTTATGAAGCATATCTGAAGCAATATGTAGCGCGCGTGGGATGAGCAGCGAGACGGAGGGGAGTCTGAATTTTGATTTCCAATGGAGGTTGTGGCCTCTTTGTCAATGCGCCGTCGACCCTAAACTCAAATATAGGAGGAGGGCAATGTTGACTACAAGAGCTGCTATTACAATATAAACCGGTAAGTGGGAAAATGGAAACAAACAGAATGTAGAAAAGAAGTTCGTCGAGTCGAGGATGGCCTCCATCCGCAAGACGAAATACGTCCTGGTAGTTCTCTCGGTTCCTGGCATATCGTCCCCGAAGATGAAACGACGACGTCTCGAAGATTGCAGCACCGCAAAACTACGAGCTCCGACAAACTAGACTTCAGGCGAGGACAAAAGCTGAATAACTTAAGACTAAGATGTATGCAGAAGTGATGCAGAGCAAGAAAATTGTTGTGCTGTATTTATAGGTTGTTCCACCCATGTGAATTATTGCTGGAGCATTTAACTCGTCAGGTAGTGGGTAGTGGAAGGAAAGTGGAGAGATGGAGGACACTTGAACTGTCTCATTCCAGAGACTTCCAAAAAAGAAATGATCTGGTGCAACAGGAGCATTGCACCACGAGCTGGATCAGACCACCAATTTCGAGCTGGGCCAGTCCACACAAATCCTACCAAGCCTAATGCCAAAGCCCAACTGTCAAACCCAACGGACAAGCCCACGGACCACCCAAATGAGCAATTGCGAGGATCCAAGTCCACAGACACGGACCGGAACTGGAACCGGAGTCGAAACCGGGGTCGGGCGCGGTGCGGCGTGCCGCGCCGTGTGTGAGGCGGTCGGCGAAAAGGCTTGCGCGCATGAGCATGTGTCGCCAAAGCCCACCACATGCCACTTTGTTTTCTCCTACTAAATGGTAGAGACTTAAATACCACAAAAAAATAACTCTCCAAAACCCGAAGAATGTAAGTTTCTCCACTTTAGGTAACATATTAGTTTTGTCCCCCAAACTTCGAGCTACTATTTCTCACTCACCGAAAATCAAAATCGAGAAATTAAGCACACTATAATTATCTACTCGAAACGTAGATCAACGTCATATATCTCAATTCATAAATCGGATATATATAGAGACTCGAAAAGACGATTAAACGGGCTGAATTTTGCCTAAGTCAAATTAGCATTTAATGCTAACTAAATTCCATAATAACAATATATATATATATATAATATATAGTTAACAATTTTCCAACAATCCCCCACATGAGTGGAAATAGTCAAATGCATGCATGCAGACACACAGCTCTATCCTCAAGAGACAATAAAACATCAGGGTAGGTGATTTGTAACCTTGAACCTTCCTTAGCCAGTGCTATCGAGCATACTGGCGGACTAGTGGACATGTGGCCTTAAACTATTCCTCCATGGTGTATACGTAGACAATAGCATCAACACTATAAAGTCTCAACCTCGTCCGTTCTCACGTTTGTGTCCTTTATAGGCCATGGACAACCACTTTGGATTCATAAGTGTTACATAGAAGCGACCCTCACTTCTCACTTACATAGGTGATTCTTACTCGAGTATTCTATCATACTCCACCTTCTCAAGGCATCCAAGAATCATTAAAAGTCAAAGACTTAACCTCACCACTTGACAGGTCACCAACACTCTCGAGCTCTTTTAGGGAAATGATTATTTGAGTATGGTATCAACATACTTATATAGCTTAGTTTTCCCATTGAACCAAGTTCATGGGATCTCCAATCTACAAGGTTGGGTATCCACTATAATCGTCTTTAACTTGTGGATTTAACTCCCATTCCCTCTACGAGCTTCTACATTTGATCTCGATTCAAACTCTTAGTAAGCGGATCCGTTAGGTTATCTATAGACTTGACATAGTCTACAGAGATAACCCCACTCGTGATCAAAAATCTTACGGTATTATGTCGACGACGAATATGTCTCGACTTACCATTATACAACCCACTCTTGGCCCTATCAATAGCCGCTTGGCTATCACAGTGAATCATCACAGGTGGTACGGGTTTCGTCCAACATGGAAGATCTTTAAAAAAATTACGTAGCCATTCAACCTCCTCACCAGCCTTATCTAAAGCAATAAATTCAGATTCCATGGTGGATCGGGCTATGCACGTCTATTTCATGGATCTCCACGACACAACTCCTCCCCTATAGTGAACACATAATCACTAGTAGACAACGAGTCTTTAGTGTCGGATATCCAATTCGCACTACAGTACCCTTCAAGTACTGGGGGATGTCTCGAGTAGTGCAGCCCAAAGTTAAGAGTGTATTTCAAATACCTCAGAACTCTTACAAGAGATTTCCAATGTTCTCTACTATGATTACTAGTATAGCGACTCAGTTTGTTCACCGAACAAGCTAGATCAGGCCTCGTGCAATTCGTGATGTACATAAGACAACCAATGACTCTAGCATAATCCTCTTGAGCAACAGGATCACCCCTATTCTTGCTCAAGTGAACATTAACTTTTAGAGGAGTCTTTGTCGGCGCACTATCAAAGGCATTAAACATCTTAAGTACTTTCTCAATATAACGAGATTGAGACAAAACAATCAATTTGGTAGTTCTTTGAATCTTCACTCCAAGAATAACGTCAGCAACTCCCATATCTTTCATATCGATAGTTCTCTTAAGCATACGCTTGGTGTCGTTTATGACTTGAAGGTTTTGTCCCATAATTAACATGTCGTCTACATAAAGACAAATAATTACAAAACCATTCTTTGTATTCTTTATGTAAACACACTTGTCACATTCATTAATCTTAAAACCATTCGACAATGTAGTCTCGTCGAATTTCAAGTGCCATTGTAATGGTGCTTGTTTCAACCCATATAGAGATTTCACCAACTTACATGCCTTTCGCTCTTTGCCAGGTACTACAAACCCTTCAGGTTGTTCCATATAAATTCCTCTTCTAAATCTCCATTTAGAAATACGTTTTTCATGTCCATTTGGTGAATCTGAAGATTGTGCAAAGCAGCAATCGCGAGAAGCACACGGATATACGTAATTCTCGTTATAGGCGAATAAGTATCGAAGAAAATCATATCCTTCAGTTTGCTTAAAACCTTTAATCACTAAACGAGCTTTATATTTGTCAATTGACCCATCTGCCTTATACTTTCTTTTTAGGATCCATTTATATCCTAAGGGCTTGCAACCTTCAGGTAAGTCAGTTAAGACCCAAGTGTGATTCTGCATAATGGAATCAATTTCATTTTGGACAGCTTCTTGCAAAAGTGGGCCATTGGGTCTAGAAAGAGCTTCTTTTATAGACCGCGGCTCTTCATCCAAAAGAAAAACTACATAATTAGGACCAAAGTCCTTAGCAACCCTTGCTTTAGTGTTACGTCTTGGTTCTAAAGTTTCAAGATCGGCAGCTTGCCTTTTACGCGTAGCAGGTGCTACCCCCACATTTCTAGAACTACTAGCAACTTCTCTTGTTTCACCACTAGAGCTCGACTCAACTTTATCATCCTTTTTACATGGATAGATATGTTCAAAGAATATAGCATTCCTTGACTCAATAGTAGTTCCAACATTCATATCGGGCACGACCGACTTATGAATGACAAACCGATATGCACTACTATTCAGTGCATATCCTATAAAGATACAATCGACGGTCTTAGGTCCGATTGTAACTTGCTTAGGCAAAGACACTTCGACCTTAGCCAAACACCCCCACACCTTGAGGTATTTATAGGAAGGTTGAAGGAAATAGGAGGTGAAGAACGATATACCTTCCTCCTACGTATGTCATTGCAGCTCTGATTGTTGCTCGTGTGTCAGATCTTCTGATCTGTGTCCCGGCCCTTCCACTCCTCCGTGTGGACAGAGACCTGAGAGAAATTATTTTTCTGCTGTAACTCTCGTTTTTCACGTTATGATTTTGTGAATCATCATTCACTTAATCACCCTGTTTTACATCTATATATAATGTATAAAACATTATATTATATTTGTGGCCCATTAGTAATTATAAAGTTAATGGGCTTCTAATAATAAATTAATATTCAGCCCATAATATAATTAATAATAACTGGGTCACTTATTTATCAATTAATTGGCCCAGCCAATTAATTCTAGATAAATAATTTATATATTATTAAATAATGTATAAATACATTAATCTATTAATAATAATTTTCGAGAAAGAGCAGAATAAATACTGGCAACTAATTAGGCCAGACCAGGGATCCATTACAAGAAATAAAGTCGAGCCTCAAATTAATTAATTATCTATGCTCAGTCTAGAGCAAAGTTAATTAATAAA
This sequence comes from Lavandula angustifolia, assembly GCA_028984105.1. Taxonomy (NCBI): domain Eukaryota; kingdom Viridiplantae; phylum Streptophyta; class Magnoliopsida; order Lamiales; family Lamiaceae; genus Lavandula; species Lavandula angustifolia. Next base: position 16,734,330 of record CM054824.1, read on the forward strand.
CACAGATCCATTCCACTAGAGAATTCGTGCTGACTTACCCTTTTATCCCAACTTGAGCATGAGTTTGTATTTTAGACTTAATCGATCCCCATATTAAGATAGAAATATCCGTTAATTAATTAAGCCCACTGACAGCTTAAATTAATTAACATCTTATATATTCCTGAGATGTACCACTCGACCTTATTAACACACCTGAACTTAATCAACCGGTCGGGTTTAGTGTGCTAATCCTTACGAGTTCCTCAGGGGATATTATCAACCTATTTTACTAGGATACGGTTACAAGATACATACAACCAGCCTGAGCCACAAATAACTACTAACACTCATGATACGTAGATCCAGTCGCTATGACGTTCACCATAGTAGGTCAAAGTGATAGATAGCCAAATGCGCTCAGCTGAAGTCTTACCAAGCTTAAGACCAGCTAAGTCACCGAGATCTTGGTTCTCCACTTAGGTCAGTCAGGAGAACATATCTCACTATGATCCATCAATACACCACCTTAAGTGTACCAGTAAAGACAAGCAGCCAAGACAAACCACTTCTTATCTAAACTGCAGCTTAAACCGACAACTTATCCTTAAGTTGTCTCAACTGTGATAACTGTTTATATCTAATCAGTTCAACCAATTTGTGTAGTCTTCTCTGATACCTGACACACTACGCAAATCTAACTTTTATACAAGATAAAAGATTACATGTGCAAATATATATATCAGATATGAGAATAAAATAGTGGTAAGGATAAAACACATTGTATACAAGCATAAAATTTGCTTCCAGTATACAAAATCCCAACAATTCTCCCACTTATACTAAAGTAAACTTTTAGTATACAATATGTCAGTTCTAGGTACAAACTAGTACTCAGCTATCTATCATATCTATCACTGCATCTTCTCCCACTTATACAAAATTTTCTGTAGTCCTAAGTGGGGGGTATCTCTACCACTCCTAGGCCACGAACATGCTTTTCGTAAGCCGAAACTGGTAAGCTCTTCGTGAAAGGATCAGCTAGGTTGTCTTCAGTTCCAATTTTGTCAATCACCACGTCTCCTCGATGTACGAATTCTCGTATGATATGGTACTTCCTGTCTATGTGTTTAGATGCCTTGTGGGATCTGGGTTCCTTTGAAGTTGCCACTGCACTCGCATTATCACAATAAATTGTGATTGCCTTAGGCAAATTCGGAACAATATCAAGATCCAGGAGGAAATTCTTAAGCCAAACTGCTTCTTTAGAGGTTTCTGAAGCAGCCACATACTCTGCTTCGATGGTTGAGTCCGCAATGCATTTCTGCTTTGCGCTTCTCCATGAGATGGCTCCACCTCCCAAGGTAAACACATAACCCGAGGTAGACTTCTTCTCGTCTCTGTCAGCTTGGAAATACGAGTCTGTATAACCCATAGGCACTAGACTGTCTGACTGGTAAACAAGCTTATAATCTCTAGTCCTTTTAAGGTACTTAAGAATGTGCTTTATCGCAGTCCAATGCTCCTGTCCAGGGTTAGACTGATATCTCGAGACCATGCCTACATCATATGAGATATCTGGTCTCGTACAAAACATTGCATACATGAGGCTACCGACAGCGGAAGCATATGATACTAGCCTCATACTTTCTATCTCTTCAGGCGTTTTAGGGCACTGATTCTTTGATAGAAAAATGCCACGTCTGAAAAGTACTGAACCTCTCTTGGCATTTTGCAGGCTAAAATGAGCAATAACAGTATCAATGTAGGATGCTTGTGATAAGCTTAACATCCTTTTCTGGCGATCTCGGATAACCTTGATCCCAAGGATGTAAGCAGCTTCACCTAAGTCCTTCATTTGAAACTGTTCGGATAACCACGTCTTTACGCCTGATAACACTTCAACATTATTGCCAATGAGAAGGATGTCATCTACGTAAAGTGCAAGAAATACCACTGATCCGTTAACACAGATACGGTACACACACACCTCGTTAGGACATGATACAAATCCATAGGATTTGACTACCTCGTTGAAACGTTGGTGCCATAATCGGGAAGCTTGCTTAAGTCCATAAATAGACTTCTTAAGCTTCCAAACTAGATGTTCTTCACCCTCCTTCACATAACCTTCTGGCTGTTTCATGTAGATGTCTCGTCCTTTTTCAAGGTGACCGTTTAAGCATGCAGTTTTGACATCTATTTGCCAGATTTCTAGGTTCATGTGAGCTGCTATGGCAAGAAGAATCCGAATGGACTTAATCATTGCTACAGGCGAGAAGGCCTCTTCATAATCGATACCTTCTTTCTGGGTAAAACCCTTCGCTACTAGCCTGGCCTTAAACGCCATGATCTCTCCATTTCAGTCCTCTCTTTCTCTTGTATACCCACTTACTACCAATAGCCTTGTAGCCCTCAGGTAGTTCAGTGATCTCGTATACATCTATATCAGTTCTGGACTTAAATTCTGAGTCCATGGCGATTCGCCAGGAATTTGCCTCTATATCTCCCACTGCTTCGTTGTAGGTCCAGAGATCAACGATATCCTGTTCATCTGCCGGGAGATGATCAGACGTCTCCCCAGTGAACATATACCGATCAGGTGTAAATATCACCCTCCCACTACGTCGAACAGTGTCAGGTGCTGTGTTAACAGATTGTGCAGTTACTCGTGGAGTACTATCTTGCACAACTAGCTGTTCAAGTGGAACTCGACCACCTTGTAATTCCTCAATGATGATGTCGACTCGAGACTTATGGTTACTAATGTAATCCTCTTCTAAGAACCTAGCGTTAGTGCTAACAACGATCTTCTGTTCTTTAGGATCATAAAAGTATCCACCCTTCATTTCCTTCGGATACCCTATGAACAACATCACTTCTGAACATGATTCCAATTTGTCGGCTTGCTTATTTAGCACATAAGCAGGACAACCCCAAATCCTTAAGTGGTGTAAACTAGGCTTATACCCATTCCACAATTCGAAAGGGGTCTTTTGTACCGACTTGGAGGGCACACGGTTCAGCAAGTATGCTGCAGTCTCTAGGGTATATCCCTAAAAGGAAACTGGCAAAAGTTGCATAACTCATCATGGACCAAATCATCTCTAAGAGAGTTCGATTCCTTCTCTCTGACACACCATTCTGCTGAGGCGTGCCAGGTGCTGTCAGCTGGGATGTAATCTCACATTCTGTCAAGTAGTCCTTGAACTCATTGGATAGGTATTCCCCACCACGATCGGATTGTAGTGTTTTGATTTCTTTACCTAACTTCTTCTCCACTTCTGCCTTGAATTCCTTAAAGGTTTCAAAGCAGTCCGACTTGTGGCGAAGAAGGTAAACATATCCATACCTTGAGTAATCATCGGTAAATGTGACGAAGTACTCATACCCTCCACGAGCTTATGTAGACATAGGACCACACAAATCAGAATGTATCAAACTTAATGCTTCTGTGGCTCTATAACTCTTTGCCTTGAAAGGCCTAGTCACCATCTTTCCTTCTAAGCAGGGTTCGCAAGTTGGAAATGGTTCAACATGGAGAGACTCCAATGATCCATATTCCACCAACCTTTGAATCCTATTTAGATTGATGTGACCTAGTCTTAAGTGCCACAGATAAGTTTGGTTTACCTTAGAAGATTCTTTCCTCTTCTTAGGATTTGATGATGAGAAAGCAACATTAACATAATTATGCGGATTACAAGTAATAGTATATAAAGATCCGTTTAATGGCCCACCACAGATAAAATCATCGTCTTTCATGATAGAAACTTCACTATCAAAACTTGATTTATAACCATCTATGATGTAGAGTTTTGAAACAGAAATTATGTTTCGCCTAAACTCAGTCACATATAAAACATCTTTAAGTACTAAAACAGAACTATCAAAAGATAGATGTAAATCTCCAATAGCAATTGCAGGAACTCTCGATCCATTGCCCATTGAGACTACCACCTCGCCATCGCTCAATTGCCTTTTCTGCAAGAAACCTTGCAAGGTGTAACAAACAGGATCAGTTGCCCCCGAATCCACTACCCATTCATGGGTAGAAGAGGAAACCAGAACAGTATCAGTTACAAGAGCGACTCGCGTTTCTTTCTGTTTTGCCTTGACATCTAGATTATAATTTTTCTAGTGTCCTTTCTTACCACTCTTGAAGAACCTTTCTTTCTCCTTTGACATTCGCATGTCACCGGTAAGGACCGTCTTCTTACTCCCACTGCTCTTCTTGAAATGTCCACCCTTTATGCTCTTTTTCTGGTTTCCGCCTTTCGGACGATTCGTTGAACTACTGGTGATATTCAAAACTTGAGCACCCTTACCCTTTCCTATAATCTCTTTAACCACTACCAAATAATTGAGTAACTTACTCAGGGTAATCTTAATCTTAGACATAGTAGTCATAAAACAGAAGTTTTTATAAGACCTTGTAAGAATATTTATTGGAACGGTAAGATATCTCTTCCACTTTGTGAAATTATTTAAACCCGTTAGGGCTTGGTTGGTGAGACTGTTTAGAAACTCGAAAATTATTCGAACAAACATATCTGAAAAATATAATAAAATCATGTAAGAAAATTGTATTAGCACATAATTCGTAATTAACCATCATTGTAACCTTTTGAAAAACCAATGATATTAAATACTCGAATAGCCCTAGAGATGACACTCGTAAGCCACTCAGGTGGACGTTTACTCGTGTAGCCCTAGACCAAGCTATATACATAGCTCTTTAATTTCAATCCACACATAGGTTCTTAAGATGAATGGAATTAATAATCCGACATCTCTGGACTATGTCACTATTAATTAAAATGCGGGAAGGGACTTCTCAGGAAGTTGTACCCGTGGTGACTTCTAAGCTTTGACCATTAATTTGACCGAATGAACATCAAATTCTCGAAATTGGCATACTTACGCGAACCATACTGCATTCAATTTGATTTAATTAACCATCTTATTTAATTATTATCTGCTAGAGTACTCGTGTTTACGAGGCACACAAGCCACTCAGGTGGACATTTACGGCTTCGCTTCCACCACTTAATAATAATTAAATATTACATTAGAAAACTCATCTCACAAAACTCGTTGTTCAAAAATACAAGCAAGCCACTCAGGTGGACGTTTACTTATATAATTGTTCCACTTTTGTGTAGGGTCCAATTAATGGAGGTCCGGTTAAATATTTAATTCCCAATTTAAATGGAATTCAATTAAATATTTAATTTATTATTTGCTTAGTCCTTTTCTTCAAAAGGTTCGTTAAATCATGCATTCACCACATAATTCCTAAAGCATGCAATTTATAAGCTCACATAATAAAACGTGCTCGCGAATAATAAACATGCTTTAATACGACGTAAATCCTATTTTCATGCTTTTCTAAGCGCAATTAATCACATAATCGCATGCTAAAGCATAAGAATAAATAAATGTGAAAATAGGAAATTGAAAACATCGTTATCGGACTTTAAAACACGTAATTCCTAACTATTACATAGCCCGATCAAAATACAGCTCTTCGATCTTAAAAATCTTTGAATGTGGAAGCTGCATCAAAAACCGCATCACCACGTCATTTGGGCGGCTGCCACGTGGCAGACACGTGTACTGCCACGTCAGTGTGTAGGCTGACGTTAGCAATCTAGGGCTGACATCAGCGCTGGGTCTTGAAGAGAAACCGTCGCCGCCGCTGGCTCACTTCCCGCCTCCGCTGTAGGCCGGTTCTCTGCCGGCGGCCAACGTGGTGGTGGTCCCCCGTCCACGGTGAGCTAGGAACCACCGGCCTCCTCTGCCGGTAGGCCCGTCGTTCGGCGTTGGAGAAGCAGCAACCGCGACCGCGTGTGGTGACAGCAGCCCGCCCGCCGCCGTAAATTTTTGCCCTTCTGCTGCCGTCTACCGCGTCCCTCTGCCTCATCGTGTTGTTAGATGGTCTCGACAACTCTGATTTGCCCAGATCTGCCGCCGCCGCAACGGGATTCAAGCGAAAAAACGCATCCCGTCGCCATCGAGTTCCACCGCTCAAAATTATGTGTTTTCGAACCACGATTCGATCTATTGAAAGAGGGGAAATGATGTTTGAACACTCACGGCCACCGTGTAACGGATTCCGGCCGAGATTAGTCCATCAATTTCCCAAAATTTAAACGAATCGCCGGAAAAAAAAAAAACTCATGGTGAGCAGCGAACTTGCGACGTTGATTCCGGTCGCATCCGAGGTCGTATGGCCCCATACAACACACCGACCCATAGCTCATGACAAGATGAACCAAACGGTGCAAGCCTCTCGGCCGGAGGATACCGGACGCTCCGCCACTCACCGCTGCAAGTGGCGGCGGAACCTTAGAAAACTAGGGTTTTGGTTGCGCCTACTTCTTTGCTTCCACCTCGATTCCCGTGCCTCCCAGACAAAAATAACAGTATAGAAATAGTTCAAACACGTAACAAATAGGTCCTATCAACTACTCGTGGATTTTCTCACGAGGAAAACATTACAACGGGGTCAAAATAGTGGCTCGCAGGGCGCCCCAAACATAAAATTAGCCGATAACGACGGAATTAAATCTTAATCATGCTCCTAACAACAACAATCAGAGCCTAAACCTTGCTCTGATACCAATTGAAGGAAATAGGAGGTGAAGAACGATATACCTTCCTCCTACGTATGTTGTTGCAGCTCTGATTGTTGCTCGTGTGTCAGATCTTCTGATCTGTGTCCCGGCCCTTCCGCTCCTCCGTGTGGATAGAGATCTGAGAGAAATTATTTTTCGGCTGTAACTCTCCTTTTTCACGTTATTATTTTGTGAATCATCATTCACTTAATCAACGTGTTTTACATCTATATATAATGTATAAAATATTATATTATAATTGTGGCCCATTAGTAATTATAATGCTAATGGGCTTCTAATAATAAATTAATACTCAGTCCATAATATAATTAATAGTAACTGGGTCACTTATTTATCAATTAATTGGCCCAACCAATTAATTCCAGATAAATAATTTCTATATTATTAAATAATGTATAAATACATTAATCTATTAATAATAATTTTCGAGAAAGAGCAGAATAAATATTGGGCAGCTAATTGGGCCAGACCAGGGATTCAATACAAGAAATAGAGCCTAACCTCAAATTAATTAATTATCTATGCTCAGCCCAGAGCAAAATTAATTAATAAACACAGATTCATTCCACTAGAAAATTCATGCTGACTTACCCCTTTATCCCAACTTGAGCATGTGCTTGTATTTTAGACTTAATCGATCCCCGTATTTAAGATAGAAATATCCGTTAATTAATTAAGCTCACTGACAGCTTAAATTAATTAACATCTTATATATTCCTAAGAAGTACCACTCGACCTTATTAACACACCTGAACTTAATCAACCGATCGGGTTTAGTGTGCTAATCCTTACGAGTTCCTCAGGGGATATTATCAACCTATTTTACTATGATACGGTTGCAAGATACAGACAACCAGCCTAAGCCACAAATAACTACTAACACCCAAGATACGTAGATCCAGTCGCTATAACGTTCACCATAGTAGGTCAAAGTGATAGATAGCCAAATGCGCTCAGCTGAAGTCTTACCAAGCTTAAGACCAGCTAAGTCACCGAGATCTTGGTTCTCCACTTAGGTCAGTCAGGAGAACATATCTCACTATGATCCATCAATACACCACCTTAAGTGTACCAGTAAAGACAAGCAGCCAAGACAAGTCACTTCTTATCTAAACTGGAGCTTAAACCGACAACTTATCCTTAAGTTGTCTCAGCTGTGATAACTGTTTATATCTTGTCAATTCAACCAATTTCTGTAGTTTTCTGTGATACCCGACACACTACGCAAATCTAACTTTTATACAAATAAAGGATTACATGTGCATATATATATATATATATATATATATATATATATATATATATATATATATATATCAGATAGGAGAATAAAATAGTGGTAAGGATAAAACACATTGTATACAAGCTTAAAATTTGCTTCCAGTATACAAAATCCCAACAAAGGTTTCCTTCCTTTCCACAACTCGTAAGGAGTAACATCCCTACCTTTTAGAGGTATTTTGTTCAATAAGTAGTTAGCCGTCAAAACGGCTTCCCCCCACATGTTCTAGGGCAGTCCAGAACTTATTAACAAAGCGTTCATCATCTCCTTTAAAGTTTGGTTCTTCCTTTCAGCTACACCATTTGATTGAGGCGAATAGGGGCAGTGGTTTGATGAATAATACCACTTGTCTTACACAACTCTTCAAAAGGAGCTACATACTCTCCACCTCTATCACTTCGTACCATTTTTATTTGACAATCGAGTTGGTTTTCAGCTTCTGCTTTGAAGTTAGTAAAAGCTTCAATCGCCTCATCTTTACTCCTTAACAGATAAAGAGTACAATACCGAGTGCAGTCATCAATAAAAGTAATAAAATATCTTTTTCCACCTCTAATTTGTACAAACTTTAAATCACACACGTCAGTGTGAACGAGTTCTAGAGGCTTTGTGTTCCTTTCTACAGAATCAAATGGCAGCTTAGCCAATTTTGCTTCAACACAAACTTCACACTTGGTTTTGTTAAACTCATTTACTTTAAGTAGATCGAGATTAACTAATCTTTTTATAGCATTTAGATTAACATGACCTAATCTACAATGTTATAAATCGAAACACTCAATTAAGTAGGAGGAAGTAGCTTCATTTTCATTATTTTTGCCCTCACGGGGCTCTTGGCGCAAGGCCATTACAGACAACTTGAAAAGGCCCTCGGAGAGGTAACCTTTTCCTAGAAACGTTCCAAATTTTGATAAAATAAATTTGTCCGACTCAAAAACTAGTCTAAAACCTCTCTTGACTAGTACAGAGCCGGACACTAGATTCTTCCGGATATCGGGGACATGCAACACCTCTCCAAGAGTAAGGTTCTTGCCGGAGCTCAACCTTAGCACCACAGTACCAAAGCCAACTATCTTAGATGAGGTTTGATTTCCCATATTGAGATTCCTCCCTTGGCAACTCTTGTGCTTGGTGAAGCGGCTTCGGTCACCACAAGCATGTGTCGTGGCAGCGGTATCAATATACCACTACCCTTCATTCTCCACGACATTAGCTTGTTCGATGACAACGGCCGCAAGGTCGGCTTCAGTTATCTCCAACATGTAAGCTTGACGAGCCCTTTTCTTCTTCGGCTTACGGCAGTCCTTGGACACGTGGCCGGATTTGCCACAGTTGTAGCAGTCCCCTTCAAATTTGCAGGCTTGCACCTTGTTCATGCCTTTGGGGTTGTTGTTTAGACACCCTCTCTTGACAGTGTTGGAGTTGCCACCTTTCTCTGCGAGGTTGACTCTTGGTTCCACGGGTACTTTGCCCTTCCCATCTCGAGTCCTCATATCGGTCTCGATGCGGAGCTTGACAATAAGGTCTTCAAGCGTCATTTCCTTTCGCTTGTGCTTTAAATAGCTCTTGAAGTCCTTCCAGCTCGGTAGAAGCTTCTCAATCACGGTTGCCACAATAAAAGCATCTGGCAAAAGCATTCCTTCGGCGTGGACGTCATGGATAATGAGTTGAAACTCTTGAAGTTGCTCCAAGACCGGTCGAGAGTCCACCATTTTGTAGTCCAAAAACTTGGCGACTACAAACTTCTTGGTTCCTGCATCGTCAGTACAGTATTTTCTTTCAAGTGCCTCCCAAATTGCCTTAGAGGTCTTTACATTTGCATATAAACTGTATAGACTATCATCTAGTCCACTAAGTAAGAAGTTTTTACAGAAATAATCTGAAGTAAGCCAATTTTCGTAGGCTATGCGGACTTCAACATTCTCCTCGTTTTCACTTGAAGGGGTGAGTGCGTTCTCCAACAGCACGGTCGTAAACCCCAATGTTATCAAGTAGAACAAGATCTTCTGTTGCCATCTTTTGAAGTCGGCTCCACTAAACTTCGTCGGCTTCTCGGCAGCGGGCAACACTCTAGACGAGTGCAGAGGTGCCGTCAGGGTCAGGTTCGAACCCCCCACCACACCATGGTGGTTCATACTCCCAGAAGGGACATTGTTCTGCAAAGCAGAAGACATCGCATTAAAGTTGAATGCCGAGTTAGTGGCATTAGTAAGGTTAAGTGCCATTCTTGCATCGATGGCGACGGACATGACAGCAAGAGTTGGATCAGCAAAAGTCGGAGTAGGTCTAGGGATAGATGTCGGTGGGACGATAGTTTCGGTGGAGGCAATGACGTCAGAGGTGGAGGAGACAGCGGCAGAGGCGGCATTGTTGATGGCGGCAGCGTCGGAGATGGCAGCAGATGAGGAAGACATTTTTTCAGTTTTACTCAAAGCAGCTTAGGTAGAATATTTCGTCTTGCGATTGTTGACTACAAGAGCTGCTATTACAATATAAACCGATAAGTCAGAAAATGGAAACAAACAGAATGTAGAAAAGAAGTTCGTGGAGTCGAGGATGGCCTCTATTCGCAAGACGAAATATGCCCCGGTAGTGCTCTCGGTTACTGCGTATTGTCTCCAAAGATGAAACGACGACGTCTCGAAGATTGCAGCACCGCAAAACTACGAGCTCCGGCGAACTGGACTTCAGGCGAGGACAGAAGCTAAACAACTTAAGACTAAGATGTATGTAGAAGTGATGCAGAGCAAGAAAATTGTTGTGCTGAAATGACATGCAGACAAGCCTATTTATAAGCTGTTCCACCCAGGTGAATTATTGTTGTAGCATTTAACTCGTCAGGTAGTGGGGTAGTGGAAGGAAAGTGGAGAGATGGAGGGCACTTGAACTGTCTCATTCCAGAGACTTCCAAAAAAGAAATGATCTGGTGCAACAGGAGCACTACACCATGAGCTGGATCAGACCATCAATTTCGAGTTGGGCCAGTCCAAACAAATCCCACCAAGCCTAATGCCAAAGCCCAACTGCCAAGCCCAACGGACAAGTCCACGAACCACCCAAAGGACCAAGATCCAAGATCCAAGTCCAAGTCCAAGTCCAAGGGGCCGGGGCCGGGCGCGGCGCGCCACGCTGCGTGTGAGGCGGTCGGCGAAAAGGCTCGCGCGCATGAGCATGTGTGGTCCAAGCACACCACATGTCACTTTGTTATCTCCTACTAAATGGTAGAGACTTAAATACCACAAAAAACATTACATATTAATCAATGTGGGACAATGATTAATGTAATAACTCTCCTAAACCCGAATAAGGTAAGTTTCTCCACTTTAGGTAACATATTAGTTTTGTCCCCCAAACTTCGAGCCACTATTTCTCACTTACCAGAAATCAGAATCGATAAATTAAACACACTATAATTATCTACTCAAAACGTAGATTGACGTCATATATCGCAATTCATAAATCGAATATATATCGAGGCTCGAAAAGACGATTAAACGGGCTGAATTTTGCCTAAGTCAAATTAGGATTTAATGCTAACTAAATTTCCATAATAACAAAAAAAAAATTTATATATATATATATAGGGAATGGATATTATGAGATCCAAATCTTAAAAGAGATACGAGAACCGATCTCGTCCCTCCATTTCGCAAATCTAAGGCTCTCATTTTATCCCCAAAAGCATTTAAAATTAAATCAAAAAAGGAAAAAATATACTCATTAAGGGTAAATCCGTAAACTTCTATTTTCTTTTTACCCTACCCCTCCAATCAGCGTGTGTAATAGCATTTCTCATTTTCATTTTCATTCTCCTCTCTCTACAACTCACGAGTGCAGCGTCCAGCTTTTCTTCAAATCGAAGACTTGGAAGTTGATTATTTAAGGTGGGTTTCGAAGTTCTATGTTTCTTGAGTCATTTAAACTCGTTTTCCTTGTCTATTTATCCCGATTATTGCACATTTTGAAGATTGATTTATGCACTATTTTTGAATTTTTACAGATTTTGCAGAACAACAATAATTAGTTATGGTTTTCGAAAATTTGTAGTTCAATATTTAAAGAATGCTTTGTTGGGTTCAAATTCTTGAAGCTCGATGTCATTTCATATTTTTTTTCGTAGAGTTTTTTCGATTTATACGGTAGTAGTCCTTTTTCCAAGTGATTAGGGTTTCTCTTGGTTATTTATGAGATGTATGTATCGATTAAGTATTGGTTTTTATGTTGTAGATTCACTATTATAATTTTTGCATATGTAAGTACAATGTTCATGCATATGTATTTGTTAGTTTATGCTGATACTGTCACATATTCATGCATGCAGTTTGTGGAATGGTTGAACCGTGTCAGTCAATTGTGTCTCTTGAATCCGATGAATCCATTTACATTCTTGATTGCCCGGACGAATTGAAATCGTATGTTGGACGGAAATTTGTTACTCTTGATGAGGCTGAAATTTTCTATAGAAACTACGGAGGTTTGTGCGGTTTCGATATCCGTAAGTGGTCGATAAAACGGCATGGGGATGGGTCTATTATGCGTAGATATTTAGTGTGCAGTAGAGAAGGGGAGAAATTCATGGACGTTTATAATTTTAATTCGAAGAAAACAAAGCGAAAGTCTAATTTCATGCATACGACGATTTATTTTTATGCATGTGTTTTGTAACTTTTATGCATATCTTTTTTAGTTCTCATGTTCAAGCTTTATCGTATAGTTTGGTTGTATTCCTTGTCTGTTTATTCGTAGTCATGTTCAAGGTTTGATATTTCATGCATACTGTAGTGTAATTATATGCTTATGGTATGTAATTTTTTTGCATATCCTTTTTTTATGTACATCTGTGTTTATATATCTGCATAGTGCCCAATTTTGATTTGCATGAAAAACACGTTATATATGCATAACTTCTAATACTTAAATATACCAAAACAAGTGTTCGCCTACATTAGTTCAACTAATGTATCAATAAAAAACATAAGTACCACCATAACTTCTAAGTTTTACATCCCAAGTTGTTCCAACAGAAGAGACTCACAACCAAACTTCTAACTATCAAGCATTTTTTACACACATTCTTTAGAATCAAGTTCATTCTCATCGGCATGACCAACAACCTATTGTTCCACTGTCTCATTCATTTTGTTATCATCGAAATTGACTATGCTCAAGCAATACCGCATCCTCAAAAGCTTAAGTTTCTTCACACATTTCCTCAAAAATCCCGTGTCCCAATTGACCCATTGAACGTCTCCATATGTCTTATCAAATACACTCTTGCAAGAAATAATTCATATTTATCAGATTTTACCATTACAAATTGATTTATGCTTACCTTTCTCAGAAATCATGCACACAAGTATATAATTTCATGTTAACCTTTCGATCAAGTTATGCACACATTTTATGCATTTGACTCAATCTTTTTATGCTAACCTTTCGATCAAATTATGCACATCACCAATAATAATTATGCACAAAAATCCAAAATAATATGTACCAATGGAAATATTTTTTATGCTTACTATTTCATATTTTATGCTAATATATAAAATGTTTTATGCTTACGATTACAAAAAAAAGTCAAACGAAAAAAAAGGGTATGCATACCAATATTAAAATTTTCATGCACACAGACACTCAATTTCATGCTAATAATCCACAAGATTCATGCATATCAATGAAACCGTGAAAAAACCATAAATCATAAACTAAATCCCTCATCAAAATTCTTCACCCGCCAGTTAATATACCTATTTCGTGTTCGAACGAGTTCAAGTCATCTTAAACAACGAAATATCAGGCCTCAAACATATTTTAAGGATTTCTTAAATTTTCGGTTTGAAATACCGACGGTTTACACAAACCATTTCTCTTCCAAAACACAATTTCATCCATGGGTAAACCTAATTAACAACAGAAAAGATGAACTAGACCTCACAATTCCTAGATTAAGGACGATTCTTCTCGAATTTCAACGAAGGCAATTGAAAAAAAATTCAATTTTACACAAACCATTTCTATTCAAAATCGCAATTTCATCCATGGGTTAACGAAAACAACAACAGAGAAGTTGCAACCTACCTCTTACTTCGTTGATTATGGACGGAGGATCTCGAATTTCTACCAAGGAAGTACCAAAAAAATGCGACTTGCGGCGGTTTTAGGCGCGGAGGAACTGGTGGCTTTCGAGAAATTGGAGGAAGAAGGAAATCAAAATGGGTGAGTTTTTTTATTTTAGAGAGAGAAAGAGAGTAAGAGAGGGTGAGAGAGAATGAGAGAGAATGGAGTCCGTTGGTTGGGAGAGTAAGAGAGAGTGAGAGAGTTGTTGTAGATATGAAAATTAAATTCAAATTATTTTGTTTCAATTTTTCCATTTTGTCCTTTCTACTTTTTTTTGAAAAAAAAAAAATTAAACTAGTAGTGTAATCTTGACCTTTGATTTGGAAGTGATCTATGGTAGAGAATGATTCTCATATCTCTTTTGAGTGTTGAATCTCCCTAGATCCACATCCTAAATATATATATATATATATATATATATATAACGATTTTCCAGGCAATTGATTAACCGAAAATTAACAAGGACAACTAATTTAGGCGGATTGGAAGTAGTCCACAATTCGTAGCAGAACTTTGTAGGAGGAAAACTGAAAACGAGAAAGAACATGATACAAAAAACTGGAGGAAGAAGTTGTTGCAGCGACGAGCATATCAAGAATCTCGTGGAGGTGGCGGTGGGGAGTGGGGATGTCGGATTATGAACCTAGAAGCTGCTGTGTAGGGTGAGTCGGTGGGGCGGCGGTGAAGCTGACGAAATCAACAATAGCGGGAGTATTGAGGAAGGAGGCTGGTAGGCATGGCCGGATATTTACAGGGAAGGCGAGTAGGAGGAGTCGGTGGAGGTTGTGGGGTCAACAATGGCAGCGGCTTGGCGGAAGGAGCTGTGGACATGGGTGGGATTTTTCTTAAAAGGGGAGGCTATTTTCGGAATAAATGTGCGGTATTGTTGGGATTTTCAAGCTTGAAGAAAAGGACAAAAAGTATGGTATTATTTTGATCGCACCTTCTCTCGCGCCGCTATTGTTGACTCTTTCATCTCCACCGCCTCCCCCACCCTTCCTGTTCCACTCACGCCTCTTTCAACCCCTCATCCACATACTATAAACCCACCCCAACTACTGACCCGCCGTTACAACTCAGAATGACGCTTCATTCGCCGCATGTTACATTCAACTGGAATCGCGAAATCTTCCCTCTTTGCCTTCTGTTAAATTTATCTTCCAAAGCACACATCAATACTTTATTTTTTTCAAATCTCATTCTTAGAAAATTCGTTGCAAATTTGCCATTTTGGGGGAATAACCTGCTCACGATAAACCCAGATTTCACAAATTTTAGCCATTTGTGCGTAATTTTAGCCATTTTAGCCATTTGTGCGTAATTGATTCAGATTTTATTGTTAGTTGAAAATCGGATAATTGGGTTTATATTTCGTTTATAATTTTTGCGTATGTGTGTTTCAGTGGGTTTGGATTGAGTAATTCAGAGGAAATTTGCGTTTAGTTTGAATATCTCGGACAGGGTGTATCAAGTGAGATCGAGTATCGGTTATCTTTTATGTTTATACAATTTTTCTCCCGATGTGATTTGTTCATCTATTATCTATTGGCGAATTTGGGAGAGGATTTGCAGCAATTGAGGAATTGATACAGTCGTTTGATTCGAACTCCGGAGTTGATAGGTAAATAAAATCCTAAACAGCATTGTTTCAATTCATTCCACTATTTTGGGATCAGCGACTAAATTATGATTGGTACAATATGTTATGTAATTTTGATGTTGCTTGTTGATTGACGTGATCGGGTAACCAATGAGTTGTGGATGAAGAATAAATTTGAGCTATGTTATCAAAACCGGACCGGACCGGCCGGTTCAACCGGGACCCGGTGACAAATCCGATCCGATCCAATCAAAAACCATTTTTCACCTTTGACTTTGACTCGGTGTCACCCGGCAAAACCGGCCGGGCGGACCGGTAACCGGTGACCGGTCGAACCGGTTGACTCGGTTAAAAAAAATTAATTTAATTTTTTAATTCAAATATATGATTAATTTAATTTTTAATTTTTTAATTCACTATAAACGAAGAGTATACAATTTCGGATCTCCGGAATAAGTTCCTAGACCCAAAATACTCTTCTATGAGATGCAAATAACAACTAGAGGGTAACAACATATTTATAGGGAAAAATAATGAGAGACTTCATTATTTTTCCAATGTGGGATAGGAGACTCTTCACTATTTGAGCCAAAAACTCTAACAAACCAAGAGAAAGATGTTGATGTGGAGATGATTAATCATTAATGAACAAATTGATTTGAATCAATTGGATGATACCCAATTTCAACATGAAACATATCCAAATACTTATGGATTTGATGAATGAAGAGTGGATTTCAACCTTTTTTTCAATTTGTTTCTAGTTTTATAGGTTAATATTTTTATTGTTATTTTTATTATGAAATTTGAAGTTTGGACATGAAAAATGATAGGTTAATTTTTTACTTTAAATTATTTTAATATTTATTATGTTATACCGGTTCGACCGACCGCTCGGTTGAACCACTAAAATCTACTTGACCGGTTCAATGACCGGTCGATAACATAGAATTTGAGAGAAAAAATAGATGAGAGTAACTTTTTGGGGTTCGGCCTAGTTGACTACCTCCTAGCATCACAATAAGGCTTGTTGTAACTTCATGCATAGATATTCCCATATTTATCAATATTCTCACTTGCAAAGAAGCCGAACCCAGCATGCATAAAGATAAGTGCGAAGGTCTAATATTAGTATAGGGGTGTGCGCGGGCGGCTTTAGGCGGGTTTGGGTGTAAAAACTAATCAATCTATATGTGAGCGGTTTTACGAATATACAAACCATGGCGGGTTTTTATTTCTCCAAACTATAGCGGTTCGGGTGAAGCGGTTAGCGGGCGGTTTGCGGATTAAATAATAAGATATCACATTCTTTCGTGAGATGATAATATCGGAAGGCTACAACTCAGACGCATCAACAGAAATTGAAATGAGAAAGAGAAACAGAGAAAGTGAGAGGCGTTCTCCCTTGAGGCCGTGAATACTGAATAGCATTTACCCACTTTTTACTTTTTATTTTTCAATTTAGTTTGCAATAATATTTATTAAATTAATTAAAATTTTAATGAAATCAAATTTTAATATAATTTATGTTGGGTCTATACAAATACTTTGTAAGTCACTAAATTATTTTGAAAGAGTGTACTACTTGCCCAATAGAATAGACAATATAGCCTACTAGTAAAATTGAAAAATTAAAAACTAAAAAAAGATTTAAGGAGGCGGACGGGTCGGTTAACCACCACCCACCAGCCTCGGTGGCGGTTTGATAAAAAATGATCCGCGGTTAATTTTTCAAAAAAATAATTGACGGCTACAGTACAATGTCCTAATTTGTTTCCAACTGTCTTACTTTCCTAAACTATATTAGATATTCTAATAAGTAGCTGTACCATTTGTGACATCTTCTTGAAATTTAATGCTCTCTGCAACCTACTGCTCCTAAGTAGTTTTCGCTAGAGTTTACTTGGCTACTTAAATAATGCTACTTCCATAGATGAGACTAGATTTGTTAGTCCACCACAATTGTTTATTCTTTGTATTACTTATTTGGTGGTTTCGTAATCTTTTGAATTACGGGAAAACGCAAATATTACACTAACAAGTTGTTGACTCAATGTCGACGTCCTGGAAAAAATAGTCACAAGCTAACCACCTTAACTGCTTTGCAATGATTCAGACTAAATCTTTTCTTCATGTTTTCTACACAAAAAAAGGGCTCTTGCATTAAAGGTAGTTCGACGATCGGGCCTAAATCGATGGCTTCAGCTGCACTAGGCTTTAGTGGGCCTGATTATTCATCTTGAAATTTTTTTACTTACAACCCCTACGTAAGTGTACACTAAGAAAATTTTGTTCATGTGCAATAAGCTTACACGTAGATGATCTCAAATATATAACCTTCTGCACAATTTAAGCACCTCAACCGTAATGTCATCCCAAAACGACTATTCATCTTGATGTATGATATAAAAAATGACTTTTTAATGATTTGGTTGCATGTATACAAATCGAACTATGATATTTACCATTTTCATAAATAAAAATGAACTAGCGCATTATATTAACCGGCTTCGCACGGTATTGTGATGATGCCCTGTGGATATATATCGGTTAATACTCATTGTACTTGGTTGATATACTGTGAAATTAATTGAAAATATACGTTAGTTTATCTTTTTTAGGAATCTCATGGTTTACAAGTTTAGTTCCGTATTACTACTTACGCCTATGTATAAAATTATCAAAATATAAAATTAAATAAATGAACAAAATATCAAATCAAGTAGAAATTGAAGTCATTAACAAGAGCGGATAAAATTCGGGATTTGCAAGTTTTATTCGGTATTTAGCTTACGATTATGCAAGTTCCTATAAATTGATTCATTTCACTAATTCGACTAGACATGTCATTTGACGTAAGTATATAGATTGATGAATATTGTAGCTAGGGGTGAAAACGGATCGAATACGGACGGATAGTGCTCTTCCCATATTTTGTCCCATATTTTTTTCTCGAATTCGGAGTCGAATACGGGAAGACCGGATACGAATACGGATTCGGAATATCCGGGATACGAATACAGGGCGGATATATGACGAATTCGGATCGAATTCGAATAACAATAATCGGATAATATGATTCATAAATAACCATCTATTTGTGATTGCAACACAAGAAAAAATCACGTATACAATATTTAATAGAAGTTTTAATGCAAACTACAGTTAAAATACTACCCATTATGAATAACATAATTTTTAGGATCAATAAAGTACGAAAAAATTCCAAAATTTAATATAAAATACCTAATAATAACCATAGATGCACTTAATATTTTTTTTTAAATATTTTTCTTAATCTTAATTTATTATTATATTAAAAAATTAATTATTAAATAATCCAAAAAAAATCCGAATTCATAATTCGGGAAATATCCGAATTCATAATCTGGAAAATATCCGATTAAATACGGGAAATATCGGATACAGGCGAATAATGTGAAATCCGAATTCGAATCCGTATCCGATTTAGGCCATCCGGATTCGAACCCGTATCCGACCAGATACTAGATTTGCTCCCCGAATTTGATCCCGATCGGATCCAGCTCCGGATCGGGCGGATAATATCCGATCCGTTTTCACCCCTAATTGTAGCCACTGGCCTCTAAACCGTATAATAGACATGGATTTTCTTTATATTTTAATAATATACATTTTTGTCTCATAACTTGTACATTTCACCCTTAAATTTGCATATTATTTATCCTTTTAACTGTAGTCTCTGATTCGTCAGGTCGAAGAAGCACCCATAAAAATGTGCTGAATCTAGGTTTTTCTTTGTACTTTTAAGAAATATATTAACAAAAATATTGATTTCGCATTCTGTATAAAAATTACCCATTACGTTTCTCTAATTTCTGATTATGAATTTATCATCTTCTAAATATATAATAGAGAAGACGATAAATTCAGAAATTAGAACACCATAACAACATTTAATCATTTATAGATTCATATCCGAAACATTCGATCACAAAACAACCTCAATTAACATATGCCATCCGAAGACTCGAGAGTAAATATGATTGCCCAAATTGCCATCACCATCTCCTATTCTTCGTCTTTTAACTTATTACTCTGAGGAATTTCCACCGAAAACTCAACCAAATGCAGGCTCTGATTTTGGTGGTTATCCTTCACTGAAACAAAATCAAGAAAAGATTAAAAAAAAAAATATCATTCACATCAAATACCAGCAACCTCCCAACATAAAAACTAGGAGATTATTGAAAAGTTATATTCACACTAGTTCGTTGCAATTAGTTGGCACTCTTCTTCTTTCTGTTATTTTTTTGTCTCTATGGGGGTGGAGATGACAAACAAAATTATTACTGCTATTTGTTAAGAGAATAACTAACAGTACACGTAAAGGACATACTGGTACTTTACACATGATACTCATATTCCAGATTCAAATGATGTGACTGATAAAAGTCCTTCAACTATCCTATGATCCTATCTTTGAAAACCACATTGCACTTTAATTTCCAAACTTCCCCATATCATAAATCTTTCGAGGATTCCTATTTATTTAAGGAAGTTAGCTGATTCCATTACAACCACACTGACCAGCAGATTATAAGTCAGCTGTTACTATAGTGAATATGCAAAGTAAACAAGGGTACATACCTACAACGTGGAGCGATTCGCCTTGCATCACCAGCAGGAGGGGGTGGAAACGCAAAGTCTTTGCATGGATTGGTCAAAATAGGAACTGTACTACTCATAGCTGAAGCATTCCATATAGCAAGGCAAGGCTCATGCAACAAAGGGACAATAGGACTACCTAGGTTTCTGTGCAGAACGCCGTAGCCTCTTGTATTTCTTCTGAACATTGTCTTTGGCTGCTATTGTATCAGTTTCAGCAACCTGGGACTCTCCCTCCGGTGATAACTTAAACGGAGATTTTCCATAATCATGAGAATTCTCTGGACCAGGAGAACTCACAGTCGCACCAGAGGAAGCCGTGTCAACATTATCTGTTGCCGGCCCTTTTCTCTTGCTTCTGCCACCAACTTCTAAAGTATCACAGTCCATCTCATCACCCTTCATGGTTTCAACAGAGCAATCTTGATGAGTTGGTGAGATATTCTTTTCAGCAAGATGAGAGGAGGAGGGGTTTATGTCTTCCATCGGTGTCTGATTCTCAACCTCAGCTCCAGGAGAATAAGGGATTGGCTTGTTCTCCAATCCATTTACATCCCTTGCCTCCTCAGTAGGGTCTGCAGATAAGGGAACCTCATAGGCACTGGGACCATCTTCATGAGGGAAAGAAGTCTCACTAAGCGTTGTAGCAACACCATTATCTGGTTGTTCTGAGTTCTGTGAACATGGTTTCAGTGTCAGAGGTTCAGACACTGGTAGCATGGCTTCATTACCACTTCCTCTGATCTCTTGCCTAATGATTGGTCTGCTGTCATCTGCAGGAGTGGCTTGGATGTGTGTATCATCCTCAGGTGAAAAATGGGGCTTCACATCTGTCAACATTAATACTGAATCCTGATTGCCAGTAGGTAAATTTAACATAGACGGATCTGCAGGAGATGGTGAAGCTTCTCTACTTCCAGTAATGGTGTCTATTTCTATCATCTCCAACTGTAGGTTGTCATGCAACTCTGGCAGCAGAGAGTCTCTTGACAGAGGTGTAACCAAAGGCTCAACATCCCGTTCAGGACTATCATGTGGCTGTGAAGGAGATCCATTATGTCCCAATGAGGCAGACGGTGTTGGTGACAATGCACTAGAGGTACTTGGGAAGTACGGATTTACACCTGTATTAGCACCTAACAAGTATCCACTCACTCCACCTCTCCTTCTTGGCTTGCAATGCTTCATCTTAGGACCATCTGGAACAATGTCATGCGTTAATAGCATGGCCTCATTTTGATTACTCATTCCCAGAGTAAATGCACATATATCTCGAATCTTCTCAAGGGCCTGTACCATTGGGTTTGTAGTTTCTGAAATATCCAATTAAGATGATGATATAGTGAATGTTATAAACAATTACATCTCAAGAATAAATGCAATGAAAATGTCAAGAATCATGTTCCCCAATTTACAATTCAAAGCAACTATACCTGTAGCTTCAGGATCCAATGGTGTTGCATTTGGATCTGATGTATCTTCCTGGAACTCAGGGGCACTCAATGCAGTATCCCATGTTCCTGGGGTATCTGGCTCAGCAGCATTTCCTAGACGAAGATTAGATGGCTTATAAGAATGAGACACGTCCGATGAGGTGGACAGCATCCCTGTAACATATGAACCTCTTCTTCGGATCTCAGATGCTCGCCCAGAAGTATGTGCGCCCCTCTTTCTTGGTCGACCTCTCTGTACCTTCGAGGGAAAAAATTGGGGTGTCGATGGAGACGCTGCTCCCGTGTCAGAACGCACAGTGAGACGGTGGTCTTCATGCGATGCCCTGAGAGAATATGCACATATCTCCTGGATCTCTCTAAGTACATCTTCACCGGATACCTCATAGCCTTCATGAATAGCATCAGCAGCACGGTGGTATATTTTTTGTAAGCTCTGGGCCTGGGTACATTGAAAAGCGAAAAAAACATGAGCATGAAAGCAGGTAGAAGCCAAGAGATTTGAAGGTTTCCTACCATTGCCTCCATTGCACCTCCAACCCCCTCGTATCCAGTATTTGGGCGAGTGGCTGGATTCCCAATCAACAAGCGAGTAACTCGTCTGTACCACATCATGTATGGATCACTTTGATCCATTGGACCATCAATAAGAGGTGCACATATAACTCGGGCACAACGGTCTGCCCACATATCAACAAATTGCCTGTGATGATGGGCCCAATCATAATTCTGTCTTCCACGACGATCAGTCAAATGGATGTCTGGGATAGTGTTGCAAATTGCAGGGATGCTTTGTTGTTGACCAAATTGGCGTAGAACACGGTCAGGCTGGTGGAACTCCACAACATCAAAGCAGATGAGAGGAGACACAGTCTGCCAAATTTGTTGTCCTGATATACAGTAAGTCGGGAGACTGGCCAAGACCTCAGAAGGATATGGGTCCCATATAAACTAAAACATGAGGTAAATCTCAAAAACTAGTAACAGATTATGCTGGAATATAGGTGCTGCTTGTAGTAGAAAAATATATACAAATTAATAAGAACCTGGTCATCCTTCATATTGTCTAGCTGGTCCCTGTATAATACTAGGACATGTGTTCCTACGGTCTCCAACTTGAAGCCGACATTCCATCTATGGCAATCAATAGACCATCATAAGGCTTAGCTTATTTAGCATATGATCACTTCAAGTAAGCTTATCCAATCTGCAAGAATACCTGGAACCATAGGGGGCAGCAGGCAAAGGGTGACCTCCAGCAACTAAATCAGGAGGTGGCTGCTGTCGAGGTGCCAATCTCCCAGGGCGGATGAAAGGCAGTCTCTCCCATGCCCAGATCTGAGTAATATACACACATAAATAAAAAACTATAGATCTGTATTGACAATTGTTTGTATAATAAAGACGAACTTAGTAGATAAGGATATTTGTTTCGGTCAGATTTGTAATACCTGCAAAAGTACCAGAGGCCCACATATGTCTGATGTCTCAGGTTTGGTTGCACGGCACAATGCACGGTACAAACAAGCAAGGACAGCTCCTCCCCAGCTTAGCTTGCCAGCCACTTCAAAATCCCTAAGCAGCGGCAAGTACATTAACTTTACCTTATTATTAGACATATCAGACAATAGCTGTCCTCCAAGCAACTGCAAAATGTATGCTCTGGCATAAAATTGCACAGTACACTCTGATGCACCATCTGGCAATGTTTTGAATCTCTCCTGTAAGCATCGGATCTTAAGGCGTCCGCGATCAAAGTCCTCGGGTGGGGGTCTGAATCCCAATAGCTCATTGCATATTTCCTGCCATTCATCCATTGACCGGTTGGTATCGACACCTGTAATAGGCTCACCATCCACAGGGAGACCCCACAGTACAGCAATGTCCTGAAGTGTAACAGTAGTCTCACCAACTGGCAAATGGAAAGTATGTGTCTCTGGGCGCCATCTCTCAACCAATGCCGTGATTAAAGCATGATCAAGCCGCATCCGACCAGCCTTATAGACCCCATAGAAGCCTGCTTTCAACATCATTTGTTGCACTCGAGGGTCCAAGGTACCCAAGCGCCAAAAATGGCCATCACACCTCCTACAAGTTAGTGGTTCAAAGTTCTGACCATTCCATATATCTGTAGATCTGTGATGATCCTGTAAGGTTAGTACAGAGTCATCAATGGGCCCAGGATGCAATGTGTGACTCAGTGCATAATCCATATTTACTCAAACCCCTGCAGTAAAAAAATAAAATGTCAATCGTAATGAGCAGTAAGAATGAGCTAACGAACATGACGGTCCTAATAAATCACAGTTTGACTATTTTGAGGCACTATAGATCCCATTAAGGAAAATGATGTTCTTACTTCTGCAACTCTCGGGTCATCGAGTTCTTTTCTGTTATATTCATGTTACAAATAATCAATTTAGATCAATAATGTATCCCATCGGGAGTATTGCACTAAGAAATAGATAAAAAGGTGAAGAAGGCATTCGAGTGTGAATATTTTCCAAGGAAACTACGATATTCATTCCAATGCTGAAAGCAATAGTAAGAATAGCAAGATAAATATCAATTTCATATATGTTGCAAGGTGAAATCAGGGAATTTATGAAGATTTATTAAGTGCAG
The DNA here is from genome assembly GCA_028984105.1 of Lavandula angustifolia. Classification (NCBI taxonomy): domain Eukaryota; kingdom Viridiplantae; phylum Streptophyta; class Magnoliopsida; order Lamiales; family Lamiaceae; genus Lavandula; species Lavandula angustifolia. The sequence continues at coordinate 16,758,675 of CM054824.1, forward strand.
GTGCATGAAAATATGAACTCCTGATCATCAAAATTCGATTGGGGAGAGAGCATAGGTTACGCGTAACTACTGAAATTGATTTATAATCTGCCCCTAACAGAAAACTAACATCATGTTGAACCTCTAATTTGCAGACACATCGCACTTCCATTCCATAATCTAATTTTACAGTATAACACATAAGGGACTCGCGTCCGTATAGCCTCTATACATATACAACCCTAACAGATTTACTCATTAAATCGATGGGGAACATCCTAAGAAGGAACACATTAACTGAATTTAAAGCATCAAAATTTCCTCAATGTGAACCCTCTTGCTAAGCTAATCCATCAGGCAACAGCGGGACATCAGCCCACACATGAACTGCAACTTATTTACGTACTCGAATGTGTCAAGATATAGATATAGAAAAAGAAACCGACTTTTAGGAAATCAAATCACAACGAGCCATGAATCACGTCATCAAATATTTCAATACTCGTTTACCCTTGTGAAAATGACAGAATTATAGCATAATCAGCTATATAAAACCATCCCGATTCTCAATTAAGCTCCAATTATCACATCCAAAAGAAACACGCGCACGAGCGCGCAATTGCCCCGAAAAGCAGACCAAAAAAGAAGAACTTTTACCCAGAATGAGAAATCCAACGAGCACAAGTGAGTCAATCCGCCAAAACGAATCTTTTCGGTTTTCGGGATGGGTGAAGATATGGCATGCAACGGAAGGCCCTGAATTTTGCAGCTTAAAGAAAAATGGAGGGAAGGAGAGGAGTGACTGTGAAAGCAACGGCTATTCAAATCAGTGAATCTATGGGGAGTCAGAGAGAGATGTCTTCCATCAGAAACGCTCTCACGACTTCGTTTTGGAAAAGAAGAGATAGCTAGGGTTTTTAATTTTTGTGGGGAGGCCAATCCTCGAAACCTAAAAGTGTCCCTCTTTACCCACATTTACTGTTTATTTGCAACTCAGTACCGTATTCTCATAATCCTCAGAATAGCCCCGAAATGTTTCATTTATCTATATGTTAATCCCTATATTTTCTGCATGTTCTAAATGTGCCCATGACTTTTTCGATATTTGCCCCTATTTAGTATAACCCCTATCTTTTCTTATTGTTTAAAATGTGCTCTTGACTTCCAGTTATCTTGGTATTTTACTCCTGTGACGTTTCGAAAATTTTCCAGCATAAAATACTTATCATTTCATTTTATGACATGTTATCATGTGCGTAAATTCTATAGTTTTAGAGCTTATTGAGTTTAAAAGCATGATTATATCATTCTTCATTTTTGGATGAAACAGGTATTTGCTTTAATTGTTCAATTATTATATTATCTGTTAAATTCTTTGATGGATTTATATAATTGTTGTATGCTTTATTATAATTATAATTGAATTGCATGTGATATTTGGATTAGAACTCCAAATTGAATAATGTTGGGTGATGAGTTATATAGAAGATTTAAAAATTCCAAAATCCTAGATGACTGACGAACCCTATAATGTAATAGATGTTCAGCTTAGTTGAGTTAAACATGTTACGAGCTCAGTAGACCTGTTAGTGTTTGTCACTAGTTGCTCGAATTTAAGCATAATAGTTTTCGTTCGGCAATTTCTGAAGATCAACCGTCAAAAAACTCAGTATGGTTCAGTTGAGTTCTAGAACATACTAAATGTGAATGATGTAGTCAGAAGAGCAACGGTCAATTACTAATGACATGCTAAATGTTAGTAGAATTCAATTCAGTAAAAGTATCTGAGAGATATCAGAGGAAGCCAACTCAGCATCAGTCATTGTTGGGTTATGATTTAAAATATGAGATTTGAAGAACCCCAAATCTCTAATTGAATGATAAATTGATATATTGTAACAGATGTATAGCTTAGATTAGATCAGCATGTTAGGAGCTCAGTAGGTTAAATAGCTTATTCAGTAGTTGTTATGAACTCAATAGAAGAATACTAATTAGCAGTTTCTAGAAACTCGGCTATCTGAAGACTCGCTAGGATTTAAGATGAATCTACTGAATGAGTGTTGATTAGTCAGAAGAAAGCGGCGGTCAACATAGTGAAGACATTAGAGAATATCAGTAGAGAACTTTTCAGTAAAGTGTTCGAGGTATCAATGGAAGTCAAATTAGTATCAGTCTTGGAGTTTTAATGAAGTCTCACCTACCAACTAACCTCGATCAATGAAGAGCTGACAACACTATACTTATCCTGCACAAAGATACAGTCAACCTCTGAACTCGGAAAAAGAGAGATTCTCTACTGTGCAATTCAAATTGCAAGATGACTGTTTTACTTGTCGTGTTAACACGTGTCTAGGTCTTCTCCAATGGATCTATTCACCAATCAACGCTATAAACCAACATAATTTAATAGCTTAGTTGAGCTCAACATGTTATAATCACAATAGTCTAGATAGAGTTTAGTAGCTGATAGACTCAGTAAATTATTCTTTTCAGTAGCTGATGGACTCAATGTTTGAAGACTCAGTACGATTCAACCGAATCTACTGAATGTGTGTTGAACAGGGTTCTATGGTCGGTCTGTGACCCCTGGATGCCGAAGGCACCTTTGGGGTGATCTCGTAGTTCCTACGGGGTGGAGCTGATGGGGTCGGTCCATGGATTTTCCTTCCTTTTCTTTTGCCGCATTTCGCTCAAATGGTTGAAGGGAGATAGTGCACCAAGTTGTTCGCAAGGGCCAACTTGATCCTCGTATAGGAAAATCGGCCTACAAGTCTGACTCTGGAGAATTTTTAGGATATTCCATAGTTAGCAAAGCATATAGTCTTTAACTGTCCTAAACTTTATATTGAGGAAACATCTCATAGTGTGTTTAATGAGTTTGCTAATCAGCATAGGAAGCCCGCGAAGATCCCAAACCTTAAGACTAAGGAGATCAGCCAGACCTTGAACATTCTGAACCTGAACAATAAAGACTCTCAGTTTGTCCAACCAAACCTGATCTAGGATGATGAAGATGAACCAGCTTCAAATAAATTTGAGCCTCAGACTCAACAAAGGAGAATATTGAATCTACGAGACAGATTTATTGTCAGGTACAGTCGATGAAGAAACTCACATGGTAACTGCGACTATAACTGAGGTCACAAATTTAAGGGAAAAATCTAATTATCTTGAAAATAACAATCCTCATGATTCAGTAGCTCCTACTTTAGTATCCTCTGTAACGCCCCAATTTTCATAACTTTTTTAAGGGGACGTCACCTCGTGCATAAATTTAATCCTCTCAATTTAATTTTCGAAAATAATAGATTTATAAAAGCAATAAGATTTTTAATATATTTCATAACAGCGGAAGTCTTGAATTAAAAACATGTGCACCTACTAGTTCACGGAATTAAATAAAGACAAATGCATAGTTCAAGATAAAACAAAATTAATGCGTTAAAAAAAATTAGATCCTTTCATGTGTGACCATCACCATCCGCCACTTCAAGCATCTGCCGGACCATGATCTGAAAAAGTGAAAATATAAGGGGGTGAGTACGACTACTCAGTGGGAAACATATTTATCCAAACTATAGATTATATCAAACATAAACACGAATAACTAGATCATGTAACATGAACTTGTAATTTGGCCACATAGACCACATGAACTTGTATATTGGCCACACAGACCCCTTGAACTTGTAATTTGGCCACACAGACCACATGAACTTGTATTGGCCACACAGACCACTTTCTTACATGCATGTCGTCAAAACATGAAATATCGAATATAATATATAATAAAGATAAACGTAACATTCTCCACCTTAACCTTGACTTTGAATGAATAATGTGGATATAAATGGATTAAGTCCTGCGCGCCTGCCCTAAGATGAAATATTTACACTTAATAATATACCCATTTAAAAACAATGCACACGACAATTCAACGTTACCTAAACCAACTACGGCCAAATTATAAAAAAAAAAACACATCAAGCGTGCATAACCCTTTTAATAACATTTATATACTTACAAGTCAATTGCCAATATCTGTGATAATGGACAATTCCGCTAAGTATGAAATCTGACTTAAAAGCACAAGACGTATACAGTAACCAACTCACGACTTCTTTAATCAAATTAATGGAAACTCCATAGAAATTTCTTACCATACCTTTATTAACGAAGCACTGAAGAATACATTTAAAGGCAATAAATCATAGTTTATAAAGTACGGTGATTTAGGTCAAATTAAACTTAATTAGGATATTGTACCATAATTGCATAAAATGCATAAACTTACCTCTGACCACATAAATAAATTAACGAATATTTTCAATGTGATGATTTTATAAGCTTCCTATCTCACTGACACAATTGAAGAAAGCATACATATATATTCAACAATATGGAATCACGTGAGAACTTAGTTGAGAGGAAAAAGAATAAATAGTTTAATCAATTCATTAGACAAATTCTATCACGATTCCTTATAATTAATGCAGAAAAGGTTTGAGGTGCATGCATCTCTTGGTTCAAATCATAGCAATTTATTTTAAAGAATAATCTCCTAATGTGTAGTCATAAACCAAAGAAAAACACAACAAAAGTAATTTGCGAAAGATCACAGAAGTTCTCGAAATACCTCGGTAAATATTTTTGACGAAACTTTGGAGGTAGAAAAGGTCGCAAGTTTGAGAAAAAAATATCAATTGAAGAAAACTAATGACGGGTTTTCGGAATTATATACTATTATCTAACCCTAATTAGATATGGTTTAAGCTTATGATAACATCAAACCAAAATAAGATACGGATTTGATTATCAATAAATCTACTTTTGTTTTTAAGAAAACAAGATCTGTCTTTATCCAAACGATTTAGCATGAATAAAATATAAAAGCAATTATAAATAAATACTTCCAGCTTCTTAAATAATTCTTCTAGATCCTATTCTTAAGAAATATCTTAAATATAAGTTAAATACTAATTATGAAACTCAGGACTAATCATCAGCATCTTTTTGTCATTATATATATATATATACATTTTTTTATTTTTTTATTTTATAAGCATTTAATAATGGCAAACTACAAATAATATCACTAGAATTAAAAAAAAAACATATAATACATAACTATAGATCACATTGGACAATTACTATCAACTCACGAAGTCATGAATTTTTTTTAATTAACATCTAAGTCGCGACTTATAGGACTTACTCACAAAAATGTTATGCATGTGAATGATATGCATTTTATATTGGAAATTTTGGGGTGTTACATCCTCAATTACCGATTCAGTTATAACACTTAAAAATGATTCAGTTAATCCATAATATGTTCAAATAGGATAAGATCATAAAAGATTACATACCATCAACCAGAGTCTCAAGTCCAGTTGCCATCGCCATTTTCTAATCCTCACTATAAGTCAGCAACAATCGAGCAAAATGTTATCTGCATAATGAAGTTTAAACTATAGTCAAAGGGCAACCATTCAAATTCATGGAAAGCATAAATCAGGAGCTTATAGACATCATTCCCCATTCGCTTGGACATAATTAAACGCAGTGGAAATCATAAGAACTACATAACCGAACATTCTGCAAAATTATCAAAATTAGTTAATAATGAATTTCAGCCACTCAAGCTCCAAATGATACCCCTCTTAAAAGTGTTTTCTTACACTTATTGAAAGCAGTAAAATGAGGCATCTTAATTCATAAAGTATTTGATCACATAATACTACCAATTTTAACTCCTTTTATAGTTCCATCCGCCCAGAAACTGAGTCTCATGTCTAAATTATAATGCTTAAAAATCAGTCTGAATGTATACGGTCTCTAACCACCTTCATGATCAAGCACGACCGGAAATTGAACTAAATTCTGAATTAGAAACAGGAATGCGTTAGTTTCTTTTTGTCCTTTATGTTATTTTATTTATTTATTCCATCATTATGTTGAAATAGAATTTCTATTTTTTTGTCCGGAGAGATTTTATAAACAACATTATTATATAAGGAAGGTTTAAATTATTTTGTTAATATTGGCCAAGTTTTGTTAAGAGATATTTCAGTTAACAAACAATAAAAAAGACAAGACTAATTTTGATAGTATTTTATATTCCCCTTCTCCCAAAAAACTCAATAAATTTCATCAATCTCTCTGAAACTTGTAATAGAAAACAGTCACCAATATATATAACTACCACTTTCCCTAAGCAATAAACTCATTTTTACTAGGCAGCTGTAAACTAGTCTTGTAACTACTTGTAGGCTTTCTCCTATGTGATTTGATATCTTCAAGAGAATACACAATCATGTTAAAATAACTGTAAGACATGCAAGTAGATAGCTAAGGCATAACAATAACAATTGTTTTCTTGATCCATGTTACAAGTAGGCAAAGTTCATATCTAGTTGAAACTGTAATCAACAATAATTTCCGCCTCAACGTATGATCTCCAAATTTGGAATAAAAAGGTTTTAGCTTAGACTAACTTCTACTATTACAAAATAGGTTTCACTGACATAACCTTATCCTAGAAACTTTAGTAGCAAACATCATAAATTTAGAAAAAAACGAAAGGGGTAAATTGATGGAAGCAATATGTTGCATTCATCCCGAAATGTGTTATCTCTTAGTGCTTGAAGTAGTTTCTGAAGCATATCTGAAGCAATATGTAGCGCGCGTGGGATGAGCAGCGAAAAGGAGGGGAGTCTGAATTTTGATTTCCAATGGAGGTTGTGGCCTCTTTGTCAATGCGCCGTCGACCCTAAACTCAAATATAGTAGGAGGGCAATTGATTAACCGAATTAAGTAACAACGACAACTAATTTAGGCGGATTGGAAGTAGTCCGCAATTCGTAGCAGAACTTTGTAGGAGGAAAACTGAAAACGGGAAAGAACAAGATACAAAAAACTGGAGGAAGAAGATGTTGCGGAGACGAGCATATCAAGAATCTCGTGGAGGTGGCGGTGGGGATTGGGGATGTCGGATTATGAAACTAGAAGCTGCTATGTAGGGTGAGTCGGTGGGGCGGCGGTGGAGCTGACGAAATCAACAATAGCGGGAGTATTGAGGAAGGAGGCTGGTGGGCATGGCCGGATTTTTACAGGGAAGGCGAGTAGGAGGAGTCGGTGGAGGTTGTGGGGTCAACAATGGCAGCGGCTTGGCGGAAGGAGTTGTGGGCATGGGTGGGATTTTCTTAAAAGGGAGGCTATTTCCAGAATAAATTTACGTTATTTTCAGAATTTTCACGCTTGAAGAAAAGGACAAAAAGTGCGGTATTATTTTGAGTTTTGAGATGGAAATATATAACAGTAAGGATAACTTTTACTCGAACAATCTCTTACTTAATTCCTTTTCTGGAATATCGATTTGGAAAATTTGAATATTAAACCCAACTTTTTTTATAAATGACGTTGAAAAATTAAATTGATGAAATATCTACGTTTGGAATAGCGTTCACGAATCACGAAAAATGTATAGCATAACGTAGGGGATGTCTGCATTGAAGCTAGTCACGAATGCCTAGGTTGTTTATACTAAATAAAACGAGTACTGATAGTTGTAACTTGTAAGATTTTCTTTCTTCCATAAACAATAAAAATCTTAGACTCGAGTAGGATAATGTGATCACTAATTTCCATGATGTTTTTTTTAAAGAAAAATTAATAATATTGAAGAATCAGTTAATTCATAAATCATCCCGTGATTGGTGGATTCCTGCCCTGGTGTGTTTCAGGTGTTTGCGTGGATTGTTTTTTTTAATATATATATTAGAATTAAAAAATAATGAATGGATGAGCTAATTATATAGGTTCAATCGAATACTATGCAAATGCAACCATAGGCAGCTGCTGCATGCTCATGCCTAAAGATCCTCTATCCCAATTTTTGGTATCCCATTCGGTGACCTACCAATCACGCGGTGCTACGTGTGAATTGGTGGGCCACCGAATGGGACACCAAAAATGGGATAGAAGATCCGGACTCCATGCTCATAATTATCCCTATATTTTGGGCCAAGTATTATCGTGAGCCGTAACCGATGATAAGGTTGTACCCCGTGCAATTTAACTTGTACCATTGAATTTAACGCGAGATAAATATAAGTTAATTTTCTAGCAAATGTAAGGATTATTCTTTTTTTTTAATTGTGTTTAATTTCTCAGAGGAAATATGGAATTCAGGCTTACGTCATTTTACTTGGTTAATAGAGTAAGCATGCTTATGCATTAATTCAAACCCAAGGTTTTGTGGGCGACAATTACAATTTGGTACAAATGGAAGGCCCGATTAGGCTTTGAGATCTTTCTCACGGGCTTTGTAATAACCTATAAGTATTTGGGCTGGAAACCCCTATATTTTGGGCCTAGTATTATCGTAAAGCGTCTACATTTTATTTTATAAAACTTGATACCAGTAATATATAATCGTTGAAAACTGATTCAAATTCTATTCTCCAGATACTGTGCCCTTGTTTCCCTCTCTTCCACCCGTCATTTTGCCTCTTCTCTCTCTCCACTCTTTCTCTCTCAACTCTTTTCTTTCTCTAGTCAAACATTACCATAATTCTCGAAAAACGATTCTCCGAACGAAAAGAAAGAGGAAACAAAAAATTAGGGATAAATTTATGAGCAAATCGATTCAAATTCTCTCGATTCATCCTGTGATTTCTCCGGCCCAAATTCACAACAATGAATCGGACAGTAAGCATAAGCTTGGACGGCGCGAGAGGTTATCGTCAGTAATCCCCCTTGATATGGCTTTGGGTGCAGACGACGATGATGAATTCTTCGATACGAGCCCCATGTCGTTCGCCAGACCGGCCTCCATCAAACGCATCTACTCCATCAGAACCGCCGATTCCTCCACCGCTCTCCCCGTCTACGACATGTGGATCGCCGAGCCCGGCAACGTCAAGGAGCGGCGCAAGCGCCTCCTCCAAGGCATGGGATTAGTCAGCAACAAGGACCTCCTCCGCCTCGCCACCTCCAATGTCGTCCGTACCGCCTCCATCAAGCCCGATATCCCCAAACCCACCCCGGCCTCCACCGCCGCCGAACCCCCTCCGCCGCACGAACCGGAACCGAAACAAAAACAACCGGTTCTGAAGGCGATCGTGCTCCCGATCGCGCTCCGACGGCGACATCGACGTCATCTCCACCAAGACGGAGCAGCGCAAGATAGAAATCCTCGGCCCCAGATCCAAAAACAAAATCACCAGAACTTTCTCTGGTAAGCTTGCGCCAAGCAAGGCCGGCGCGTGTCAGTACTCATCTGCCATCCGCGTGCTCCAAGAGGCGGACAAGACTACCGCCTCGCACGCCGCCGACCGCGGCGGCGTCGCGCAGTGCGTGGTAACCGACCTTGCTTTCGGGTCCTTCGTCTTGATAAAAAACCTGGACACGGGAACGGATTTCATCGTGAAGGAATCGAACGAAGAAGGAATGTGGAACAAAGTAAACGATCTCCAAACCGGCAAGCAGCTGACGATGGAGGAATTCGAGAAGTCCGTCGGCGTCTCGCCGGTCGTTAAGGAGCTGATGCGGCGCGCGTCGAGAAACAAGCACGGCGAGGGTAAAAAGAATTCACACTTCACCGAGAGCTTCCGCAGCAGAACCAAGAAAAGGTCTGCTCTCTTGAAGAACATCAAGGGAGCAGCCAGCGGATTCCTAGTGGTGGAGAAAATGGACAAAAAGTAGCAAAAGAGGGAAAGAGTCTCGCCGGTCGTTAAGGAGCTGATGCGGCGCGCGTCGAGAAACAAGCACGGCGAGGGTAAAAAGAATTCACACTTCACCGAGAGCTTCCGCAGCAGAACCAAGAAAAGGTCTGCTCTCTTGAAGAACATCAAGGGAGTAGCCAGCGGATTCCTAGTGGTGGAGAAAATGGACAAAAAGTAGCAAAAGAGGGAAAGAGGCGCCGGAGAAGGTTCCAGAAGCTGAGCCAGAGAAGCCCCTCAAGCATTCGTCTCAATGGGTGGACGCTCATCAGCACGGCAAATCAGTGAAAGAATTCACAACACTGCATTTTACTCAAGAGATTCAAGCACACGAGGGCTCAATTTGGACAATGCGTTTCAGTTCGGATTCTCGTTTCCTCGTGAGTGCAGGGAAGATACTAATGTTCATGTTTGGGAAGTCAAGGAATGGGAGGCTGCGGAGAAAGTCGATGATGATGATACTTCCAAGCTTGCAGATGTAGCAACTTTGCCCTCTGAATTGCGGAAGAAGGGTAAGAAAAATGGAAAAGCAACTGTCCCTGACTACGTGAAGTAGCCAGAGACGATGATCGGACTTTCTGAACAGCCTAAATACACTCTAATAGGGCAGAAGGATGAAGTCCTCGATTTAGCATGGTCTCAATCTCAGGTTAGTTTGAAACGAGATCGATCCTCTATTTCTTTACTAGTTAGTAACATAATAGCATCTTTAATTTTGTGTGTGATTAGCAATTGCTTACGTCTTCGATGGATAAGACAGTGAGGATTGTTGGATGCGCAGCGGAAGTTATGATGAGAGAGAAACACAAACAGATAAAAATGAGGAATATATGATATTTTTATATCACACTAAAACTTGAAAATATTACAACACACGTGCTACGGCACGAGAAAAAACTTCTTTCTTACAAGAACAAGAGCTTCGGCTCTTTCTATCTCTCTTACTCTCTCTCTAACTCTTTCTCTCTCTTTTCTCTCTATTTTTCTTTCCTCACACATATCTTTTCTTCCACTCTCTTCTTTCTTTATTTTTCTCTCTACTCACTTATCTCTAAAACAACACATCACTTCCCTATTTATAATAGATGCTAACCGCCTTAATTTTACTTAATCATTAAGCAACTTAATAATGACCACATATATGACTAACCTTATCTCAAAGCAATTTAATAATTGCCAACTAAGTAGTTTAAACCATCTTGAATTCTTCTACCTTATCTTAATTATGAAGCAATCTAATTAATAATTGCCACATATTATACTTGACTATTCTAGACACACACATGTGGACTCATGATTGAGTTTAATATATAACATTTCCTCCCTTAAACTCAATCCCGCAATATCTTCATTCCTAGGAGCATCTTTAATTTTCGGAAAACATCCGTCTTCAAAGGCTGATCGATATGGATATTCTTCCGCAACAAAAGATCACCTCGAACCTTAGACCGTAAGACAACAGCCTCTCTAGATTTATGTTCTGCAACATACACAACCTCGGATGTGAAAGTACAAACCCTTGCTACTGACAAGAGGTCTTTCATTCCCACGTACCTTAGACAATATTCAAAACCAATAGTCATGGCCAGAAACATCTGACGGAGGTCGTCTGCTTTTACATCTTGAACAGAATAACTCTCACTCTTTGACTTGAGTTTCCCAAGTTTAGACACCTTTGTTTCTCCTTCCACAATCTGACATACTGTCATGCCTTGATGTATAATATAGGGCTCCTCAGTGCGCCTTCTTTGACTATCATGTGCCTCAAAAGCTAAAATCAGAGCCTTGCGGACCAACTCCAATTCTTTTGTTGATAGATATGAGATGCTAGTGTTAAGATTCTCCCATAAACTAGAGGAACAATACGACTTCCACTTGTCTCGAACAAAATATCTTGTATTTGTCTTTTCAAGATCATGCAAACTGACAGAATCCGAAGACTCGTATAAACACCATCCTCCCTCACTTCGATAACCTTGAACACATCCTCTATCTCTACCATGGGATGACAATGGCTCAATCTTCATCTCATCTTTGAAAGACATATTTGCCTCTAGAGCCTGCTCTACCAAAGTCGTGCTCTTATTCTTTGTATGCTGCTCGTGCACCTCCAAACTGCTTTGTACTTGATCAATAGACTTGCTTAACTCTTTCGATTCTTCTGCTTTATCTACACCTGTAAATTCCTTATTCAACATTTCCCACGCTTGTTTTGCCCACGCTTGTTTTGGCGTGATAACTTCACTCACCTTGTCAAAGGTTGTCTCATCTAGTCCTTGATAGATGTAGAATAATACCTTCTTATCTCGCAGCGCTTCCTCTGCTTTCTGTGATGTTGGTTCAGCATACCCGTTTTCGACGATATCCCAGAGATCTTGAGACTGCAGCAAGACCTTCATTTGAATACTCCAATTTCCATAGTTGTGCTTCTCCAATTTAGGAATCTGAAGCTGACCAGTATTCATAAACGATGTCATGGATCGACGAAGCTCTGATACCAAATTTGTTGGATGCGCAGCGGAAGTTTTGATGAAAGAGAAACACAAACAGATAAAAATGAGGAATATATGATATTTTTATATCACACTAAAACTTGAAAATATTACAACACACGTGCTACGGCACGAGAAAAAACTTCTTTCTTATAAGAACAAGAGCTTCGGCTCTTTCTATCTCTCTTACTCTCTCTCTAACTCTTTTTCTCTCTTTTCTCTCTATTTTTCTTTCCTCACACATATCTTTTCTTCCGCTCTCTTCTTTCTTTATTTTTCTCTCTACTCACTTATCTCTAAAACAACACATCACTTCCCTATTTATAATAGATGCTAACCGCCTTAATTTTACTTAATCATTAAGCAACTTAATAATGACCACATATATGACTAACCTTATCTCAAAGCAATTTAATAATTGCCAACTAAGTGGTCTAAACCATCTTGAATTCTTCTACCTTATCTTAATTATGAAGCAATCTAATTAATAATTGCCACATATTATACTTGACTATTCTAGACACACACATGTGGACTCGTGATTGAGTTTAATATATAACAAGGATGTGGGACTTGGAAACGCAGAGCTGCTTGAAGATATTTGCTCATAGCGACTACGGTGAGATAGTTAGGTTTATACTACAGTTATGAGTTATCGTGTTGAGATCTCTTATGATGAGTGTATGATGTATATGATGTGGCAGTAACTTGCATACAGTTCAATCCAGTAGCTGATAATCACTTCATCAGCGGCTCACTCGACGGAAAGCTTCGCATTTGGAGCGTACCCGAACTTCATGTTGTCGATTGGACCGATGTTCATGAAATGGTTACTTTTGCTTCCTACACCCCTGATGGCCAGGTAGACTTGCAAACTAATGCATGTTCAGTTATATCCTTAGCAAATGTAGTGATTTTGTTGGTGATTTGAAGGGGGCTATCATCGGTTCTCAACAAGGGAACTGCAAGATGTATAGTGTTGAAGGTTCGACGATAGAACATCGCATCGCATGGATATCCAGAAGAAGAAGCCGCAAGCCAAGACGTTTCCTTCGTTTCAGTCTCAATCCAAGAAACTCCCCGATTTTCAATCTTCACCTCCACCGGGTAAAATCACTGGCTTTCAGGTATGACATGATCAATCTTAATCCACAAGATGATCAACTCCTAAATAATCCATATTCCATATTGTATGTAATCAGTGGCTTAGGCAATAGGGGGCAGTGGGGCCACTACCCTACTGAGATTTAGATTTTTAAGGGGTAGTTTAATACTTTTCTATTAATTATAAGATTTACTAAAATATTTAATATTTTAAATATATGTCTCACGATATGATAAAGGAAAAAACAAAGGAATTTTTTATTATATTTAATTTCCAAAAGAAAAGGAAAGGAGATTAGATACGCTAGTCTCTCTCCCAGCTTCGTTCTGCCCTAATTCCTCTTCTTGTTCTTTCAATTAACTCTTAGTTACGAACACTAATCGATTATTCTCTTTTGCCGACAGCGGAACAGGTAAGTAAGAATCATAAATCCTAATCTTCATTTTGATTTCGTGTGCAAGTAATTCACTTTTTGTCTAAATCACAGGGTAAATGGTTTTACTGAATTTACTAGAAATCTGGAATAGTTGCTCCTCTGATAGTGGAATTTCGTAAAGCATTAGCTTTAAGCTCTTAGAATTTGGTGTATTTGCTTGAAGATTTCTACTTTAGAAACGATTTCTCACGGTCCACGGATATGATTATGAGCACATCGGACAGACTGCGAATTTGGAGATTTGCAAATTAAAATTATCAATTTTTGACTTAATGCTACTCTTGACTCTTTAGTCTTGATTATTGACTATTACTTAAATTTTTTTTCCTTCTTGATATGTAGCAGATACACAAAGGGTAATACGCTAATAGAGCCACTTTATCTTATTGGTTTTCAGAAAAATGAAACGATACTTTAATCTGGTAGCAAAACAGAGGATGCTTATTCTTCAACAACTAATAATCCTATACTTATTCCACCCGAGCCATCACCGGAGAAAGTAAATATTGGAGTTGATCATCAACCTCAAGCATCATTGGAGGAAGTTGATTTAGAAAATCTTCCAAGTGGTCTAAGACTATGACCTCCAATAAAAAGTTGTCCTCCTAACTTAATAAAGCAGGTGCATAGATTTTACTTATTAAAATATCCATATCAACCACGAAATCATGTCTTCCCACAAAAAATAGAAGGAAATAGAAAGTGCAAATTTGTTATGAAGAACATAAGGGAAATGTTATGAAAATCTTTTGCTTGGTTTTCTATTGGTCGGCTTTGTAATGTGATGTAAATGGTGCTATGATCGTTTATATTAAGATAAATATTTTATTTTTTTATCTTCTCATGTGTTATATAATTATAGTAAATTGGCCTCACTAGCTCGATTTCCTGGCTACGCTACCGTATGTAATACAGTTTGCTCCATGGGATCCGTCACAAGTCCTAATCACTTCAGCCTACTCTCATATCGGAATCTACAACGGTCCGGACCTCGTCCAGAAATTCCGAGGGTTCCGGAATACGAGCAGCCAGATGTCGGCCTCCTTCTGCCTAGACGGAAAACATGTGATCAGCGCTAGCGAAGATTCTCAGGTCTATGCATGGAAGGTCGAAGAAACCAAGAATCAAGCAGCCGCCAAGAAGAAAACGGTAGCGGTAGTTGCAGTGAATTCTCACGAGAATTTAGCCTGCAAAGATGTTACCGTCGCCATCACATGGCCGGGGAGTACAAAATTCGAGGCACCATTAGTAGATCTTCAGCCCAAGAAGAATACTAAAAAACCAGCAGCACCAACTACTCCAACTCAAGAAGAAGGTGCTGCTTTACCCCCTCTACCGAAGAAAAAGAAGGAAGCTGCGAAGGAGAGCTTGCTGCGGAGAGGATCAGACGGAGTGTCCTCTGCTCCCAGTGATGAAGGAGTGGAAGCGACTGAGTCTGCGGCGGCCGGGGAAGGCGAAACGCCTTCACTCTCACATTCTCAGTCGGAGAATGCCAGCAGCAGTAGTAGTGGTGGTGGCGGCACCACCATTCAAGCGACGGCGTGGGGGCTGGTGATCGTGACGGCAACCGTAGAAGGAGAGATCAAAGTGTTTCAGAACTTCGGATTGCTGCTAAAAGTCGCTCGTCAGATGCTTTTCTTCTGAGATAAAACTGTGGATAAATTAGTTGTAAATTTGTGTACAAATATATGTGTTTTTAATAGAACTACGAGATAAACTCTAAAATTTCGGAGCGATTTGTTATGTACCACTTTCGTATGCCTTTGTGTCTACTACACCATAACGGTATTGACATGTGTTATTTTTCATTAAATCAAGTGGGTCATATTTAACAATAACATATGTCAATACCCTTATAGTTGTGGTACACACAAAAATATACGAAAATGGTACACACACATTTTTGTGCTTTAAAGCCCAACTCGATAGGTTCAGTTGGCCCAAAAACAGAATCCTAATAATGGGCCAAGAATCCTGCATAATTTCTCAATGAAGGCCCGTTGTGCAAAGCACTGAATCTTGACGACGTCGTTTAGAAGTCACGAAATTCAAACCCTCTCGCGCGGTTTGCCTTTGTCTGCAAAATCAGACTCGAGAATTGCAGCATAGATTGAAGCAGAAAAGAGTCGAATTCCTCGTTTGACTCGATGAGTTCTGGCACCGCCTACTCATTCGACGATAAGGATCTGGACGACGCTGCTTTATGGGCCGTCATAGACTCCGCCGTAGCCGCTGCTGCCTCCTCCCTTTCCTCTGCCATCACCTCCCCCGCACCTCGCGCTAAACCTCTCACCCCTATTCCCTTCCCCATCAACTCTCCGAAACCCCAATTAGACAACCGTAGTCGAAATTACCGGCGTAATTACAACCACAACACCGATGGCGAGGTTCTCCAGAATTACCGACCTAATAAAATTCCAAGAGCAACTACAACGCCGCGGTCCAGTCCCCAGCAACTGATGGTGGTGAAGCATGTAAACCGCACGCCGATCACTCCTCCGGCGTACACCACTGACTCTCCGGAGACAAGGAACCTGGCAGTGACGGAATATAACAGTCCGATTGCGTCGACTCTGAGCTGTGAGAAGGCGGAGATGAGGCATAGTTTGGCCGGTCAGTTTCCGACTGTTTCGCTTTTCAAGGAGTACCAGAATGCTGCTATGGCGGTTAGTTATTAGCTTTGGCTGGATAATTACGTTCAGATTTTTATGCACTCTGTTTAATTAATTGATTTAAAGGAGAATCCTGTGATCCTTTTACTATGTTGTTCTAAACTCTGTTGGTTGATTTACATTTTGGGGAAAGAAGGTGGAGGACATATGTAGTTTAATTTGGTTCCTGGAGTCCAGTGAAAGGGAACTAGGTCATACTTAACATAATGACTTGCTATTCCTAAAAGATGATGAATTTTTTGTTTGTCTTCACTATTGGTTTTCTCTCTTTAATATCTCGATCTTTTTAATCCCAGAACTCGAAAAGCAGATATTCAAACAATTAACTTTTCACCTGAGTAGAATTATCAGTGTGAGTAACTTTTTGTTTAGCTCTCATCTCAGTCATAGAAGACTAAATGTATTTAATGACCTCAGTAGTTTTTCGCGTTCTATTGAAGATATTTGACTGTTATAGAAACGAATGGGTGCTCTTTCTTCTTGATTTTTTTCTGGACAGATATTGGAGAAAAGTGACTATACCATGATATCTGGAAATACGTATATTAAGAAGACAGGTATAATGCAAGCTTGCTTTATAATAGTTAGCACACTAGGTTGCGACATTAATCTAAAGCTGAACTACAGGCTGGAGGAAGATATCGTTTTACTTCAATCTCTCTTTTGAAATTAAAGACAAGACCATAGAGTTTGATGAGAACCGCAACGTTCAGCGTGCTGAGTTTATTGTTCGTGCTTACATGCAGTATGTTCTTTTGACTGTTGGATTCTACATTTCTTACTCCAAAGTCTAAACCATTCCTAGCTTATTCATACGTCCACTACTTTTCTTGTTATTGAAGCCAGAGGTGGGAGATTTTCAGACGGATGGGGATCGTGTGAACGCCGGGAGAAGAAGTTCTCAAAACCAAATCATGATATTCCTAGCACGGCAGAAACTAGAGCCAAAAATAGAGCTTGTCAGGTGTGTTATTTCAATAAAGCATCATCTTTTCAGAACTATTAGGTCTATCCACTCTGCATGTTCCTCTCTAGACTGTTCAGTTTCTTAACTCTGTAGATGCACGTTAATGACTATGTAAAACACAAAATAAATGTCATGGTTCTGTACTTCACATGGACAAACTCTAGGACTAGTTGAGATGTGAGAAAACTTAATGGCTCACTCTTAATGGTTAACAGATTAAGCATCACTCCCTAAAGTTAGATTGGGAGTAGGAACCCACAAAATATATATAAGAAGTCTTTCAATTTTCTTTTAGCTTTTCCACAGTTGAAAGAAGGTTACTGAAGTAGAATCTACTATATGTTGCATGAGCAGTGATGACTTTAAATTTGAGAATGACTGAACATAGACATATATGGAGTGCATATGAATTAGTAGGTGACTTCTACAATGAAGGGGAATATGCTTGAAACTTCTTCCTGATGGACCTTGTACAGATAATTACAGTTTGATGTTATCTAATTATCTATGGCTGGCCAGATCTCCACTTATTGATGTAACTGACATCTTGTGTCTGCTTTAAAATCAAATATAAATGAATTTGGAGAAGGGTATGGGATATATAGGAATTTCTTATACCTTACAATTACCTCAAGCCCTTAGAAGATGTCTAGATGCTGTGTATGTCCCATTTCCCATATGGCGCATTGGGCCAAAAATATTCTGTCTCCAACTCAATCATCTGAAGTTTTTTCTCCTTGTACAGAATAAACTGTTATTTCAAGAACAATACTATCACTGTTTTGTCCAATCATGTTTTGTAGGACTTGCTTGGAATCGGAGAGTACCGAGCCGGTGCCAAACATGCTCAGGGATGAAAAATATACATATGATTGAACTGGCATAAGGTACAAAGCTAATTCATACTTGTCTTAGTTTGTAACTGGAGATCAAGAGCTGAACCAATCATGTAGGATTAGTTTGTCTTGCTCCAGCTAAGCTAATTCATACTAAACCACCCATGAAAATCTGAAGTGATTATGCAACTGTACTTGATGTATCAGAATATCTTAGTGTATCAAATTGAATCTTTTATTAGCTCTTCATCATCATCTCTTGGGTACGTTAGTCTATCTAGATGATTTCATGGCTATCAAAAGAAGTGTGATAAGCCTTTGTGGTTTGTGATTGGACGTTTAAATGATTCGTGTGAACAATGTGATGATGAGCACCCTATCCCCACCCTATACATACTTTTGACGAACATGCATCTTTTAGGTTAATCTTAATTATAGCTGCCTTCCTTCCTTTTCCAAACACTATCAATCACTCCGACACTACAGCTACGTTAGACTTCGATCTCTGTGCACTCAACTTATGATGTCTCTTTAATTCTCATTCTTATTCCCATCTAAATTGCACATGCATCTTACTCTGCTCATTACATCTTACTAATACATATGCGCTTCTTTAAATCCTTAGGGTTTCACATGATGATTCGTTTTTCGCTAAGACTACATAACTTAGCCCTAATTGTCAATTACATTTAGGCTAGAAAGTCTGTGTTTTTAACGCTTTCTTGGATTTTTGTTTATACGCTGAGAAAAGGAGGAGATTTAATTAATTTGATTTTGGCAATAGGGAATCTTTTCGGCCTTGGTCTCGATTCAAACCATCCGTTGGCAATAGGGCTCATCATCTGCCATATCCTTGCGGTGCCACTTTTGTCATTTTACGCCTAACCTTTTCTTTCTGTTTGGCCTTTGCCTTTGCTTGTTTGAATAATAACCTTTTTTTGGCAATTTAAGTTCAATATACTTAAAGAATGTTTTAGTTAAAGTATTAATATTTTCCGTAAATCAATCATTTAATATGAGATTTTGAATAAAATATCTAAATCGGGACTGATTTATACTCCTTCCGTTCCACTCCATTAGTCCAGTATTCATTTTCGGACTGTTTTACTCCATTAGTCCACTTTCATTTTTTAACTTAAAATAACATTCTTATACTCCCTTCGTCCCATTATTAGTGGCGCTTTTCTTTTCGGCACGGGAATTAAGAGAATATGTAATAAAGTATGAGAGATGAATTAGACAATAAAGTAGGAGAGAGAGATGAGTGTGATAATGAGAGAGTATGAGAGAGAAGATGATAAAATAGGAGAGAGAAATAAGTATAATAATGAAAGTAGATGATAAAGTAGGAGAGATAAGATGATAAAGTAGGAAAGAGAGTGATAACTTTTTACCAATTTGGGACGGGACATCCAAATTAGGAAAGGTGGCCACTAATAATGGGACGGAGGGAGTATATTCTAGTGGACCCCATTACTTTATACTACTTTACACACAATAAATAATTTTCTTAATCTCTGTGCCGAAACGAAAGTGGATTAATGGAGTGAAACGGAGGGAGTATATGGTAATATATGAAGGTAATTAAATCTGCGTTGACCGTTATTTTGTTGGGTGATCGGGTTAATGTGGAAAAAAGAAACACTTCGATATGGTAACTACTTGATTGCGCTCCAACCCATATTCCACGTCTGTCTGACAAGTTGCCTAATTTTTGGGCATTTACCAACGACAATCATGTTTATTTACCTTAAAACAAATTGAGAGGGCTAAGGCCTAGGAGGGCAATCTATTTCGTATATTTCCTATTATTAAGTCATCGGTTTTTGAGATTTTTCCAGTCGAACTTTTGAAATTCATCAATTTCATCATGTGATTTTATATTTCAATTAATTTTGAATATAACTCAAATAACCTAAAATCATTACAATATATGACTAAAGTGTATTAGAAAAATTAACAACAAACATTTAATAAGTAAAAGAATCGTAGATATCGAAGCAAAAGAAAATAGTAGTATTAATTACTTGATTCGGTATTTGATATCGAATTATTAAATACTCTCTTGTATTGTTTGCTGATTATTGCACAGGAACGAGGTTGGCTATAAAAAAAAAAATATGCAGGGCATAAAGAGATTTGATATAATCAATATTGTAAAAGTTGTTAGCTCTCTAAATTCTAATCAAATGAGTTTTGACGCCCTCCTTAAGAGCTTCACCGCTCCTCTTCCCATCAACTAAACGATCCTCCACTGCGCGCGCACAAATGGCTCAACAGCAACAGGTATTCATTCTCGTTCTTTTGTGTGTGTTGTTATGTATACATTATATATTTATATCTAATTTGAGCGTGCGTAGGAAGAAGGGTGGCCGCTGGGGCTGCAGCCGCTGAATGTTAGAGTGGGTGGGATGGTGAGAAATCGTGATTTTAATGCCTCTCTCTCCTCCAACACTTTGCTCACCGCCTCCCCCGTTTCCTCCGACGATTCTTCCTCCGGTCTTGATACACAGGTATGTTTATTATTTGCATATATACCCATTTCAAATGAATCAAGAAATATAATGATGGAACGGAATGCCATTCCCATTGCATTTGGCCCTCCTTGGGAATCAGAGTTTCAGCAGGAAGCAAACAATTAATGAATGAATTAGATTGAAGGAGCAGGAAATATTGGTCAATTTTGTTTTTTACTTTATTTTTGGTGGTTTCGTGCTTGAGAGTTACAATTGGAGAAACATATTCCTTTTGGTTCTGAAAAGAGTGCAGAAGGGGAATGCTCGTGCTTTTTGTGAAACTACTTTACTCTTTTCACATCATCTCATTTTCTGTCTCTGACTTGATCTGCAAATTAGTTAATCGCCATCAACAACTCAAAAGCCAAAGATTCCGGCATTGTGCTTCCTAAAGAATTTATTAAGACCAGTATGCTCCTAAAGAGGCTTGCAATGATCTTCCAAAAAGATCAGATCTGCAAGATTTTAGGCAACTTTCTTGAAATGTTTACTTGCCTGCTGTTCCAACTTATAATAAGCATGCGTCTCTTATTTGCGTTTTGAAATGTTTATGATAACAATAACCAAGAAAATGCATGTTAATAGTTGTGAATTGATCCAGATGAAGAGCTGTGCTACTTAAGATTGAATAAGCAATGTATTCTAAATGAAACAAGCCTATGCAATTTGTGTGTTAATTAGTGTTGACAATGTCTGTGTGGCAGTCTACCGGTTCATTCTTCCATGACAAGAGCATCACTCTGGGGAGCCTCATTGGCATCTCAAGCATCCTAGAGCTCTCACGAAGATCAACACGTGGGAGAGCCTCAGAGCCCGCAAGGAACAAGGAGAATTACAAGACGAGAAGATGGTTCCTATCGCTGTGCTCAAGGCTGAGCACCGACGCAGTGAGCATGAATGAAGCCCCATCTCTCGGCCACTTTCTTGAAGCAGAAAGGAGAGCTGCTGGTAACCCCACCTCCTACGGAATGGACGATTTCTCCCATGTTTCGGATCCAAATTCGTTGTTCGTAGGAGGGCATGTTGCTCCTCCTCAAACATCAAGTGAAACTGCCCTAAGTAGGGACTTGTTGTCCCATCAGAATGGTGATGGACCCCCTTTACTCCTCTCTTGTTTGTGTGGGAATCTTGCTCATTGAACATCAAAACTTTAAGCATTTGAATATTCTTTTTCTTCGATTGCTTACTTGGTACGGTGTTGGATCTGAAGATCTGGTTGAATAAAAGTTGCTTCGTTAAGCTAAGATTTTAAGGTCAATTTCTGAACTAGTAGCACCTTCTTATTTATTGCAGATTCTTCTTGCTGTACCTTTAGAGCAATTCTTTTCTCAAGCATTAAATAGCTGCGTGTCCTTTTCTTTGAGATATAAGTCACCATTCTTTATACTTGAG
The DNA here is from genome assembly GCA_028984105.1 of Lavandula angustifolia. Lineage (NCBI taxonomy): Eukaryota > Viridiplantae > Streptophyta > Magnoliopsida > Lamiales > Lamiaceae > Lavandula > Lavandula angustifolia. The sequence goes on from CM054824.1 coordinate 16,780,798, forward strand.
ATTCCCATTGATAAAATAAAATAAAATAAAATACGAGGTGTAACATTTAATACGGGGATCATTGGTGCTAACACTCTTATCTCATAAGATTTAAGTTAGATATTGCAATTACTGGAAGTGTTATTATAACTAATACTAAATATTGTCATTGTCTAAGCATAAATATTAGTCAATCTTAGTACAAAATGAACTGAGCTTTCACCCAATTCATGCATTTATATTAGACAACTAAATGAAATGATGGGTAATTAAGCCCTCCTCTTCCACAACTTCTATCCCGGGGATGTAGTAACAATTGAAAATACCTCATATTTAGAGTAGACAACATTGCAGATCATTTCAAGTTTCAGCTTCTTTACTTCTCAACAGACCTTGGAGTCCATGGAAGACGAGCCTCTGTTCAAGACTTGCAACGGTCAAGTTATGCCGATATCACCGCCTTATCAGTCTCGTTGTTGCACTCTGCAGCAACCTTCCCGGAGCTCCGACCCAACCTCCCAAACGGACTGAGAGAAGGCAAACTCCTGAAGCTGCTGCTTCCTTCACCAAGATTGAATGATTTTCTTGTTCTTGGCTTTGTAGGACTCAATTCCAACTCAGTTTTGGTGTCAGTTTTGCTCTTGGCAACAGTTAGCCGAGTGATGTTGCTCCGGCAGAAGGGGCAGACTGGAATCTTGGAATGGTTGGTGGAGGAATTGGGCTTGCTGTGACAGCAGATGGCTAGAACACAATGAGCACACATCTGATGACTGCAGTTTTGGACTTCAATTGTGCAAACCTGCTCAAAGCAAATGCAGCATAGCTCTGTATCTCCAGCCTATTAGAAAAAGAACACCAACATTTTTATTTGAACTAGCAAAGCTGAGGTATAATGTTGAAATCAATATAATCTTTAGTCAGTTTTTTGTACCTCAGATTCATCATCTGGGAGTGGTTGAGCAGAATAAGGTGTGTCCATCAAGATGGCCTTTTCTCTTTTTTTGTTGGCTTCGAGTAGAGCTTTCTCAAGTAAGGATTTTGCATCAGAGTTGAGCTCAGTAATGAACTTCAATGGTGATGGCCAAGTGAGAGGCTCTGGTGCCAAAGGGTTCAATAAAGCAGCACATGAATCATGTTTGTGCTTCACGGCGACCATGTATGGTATTCTCCTGCAGAGACACCACAGCGTTCAGTCGAGCATTCACATAGACAAAATTAGATATAGACAGAACCACCATCTGTTTATCAGTTGCAGAGAAACATTAGAGGCAGAAAAAGGGAAACATATTATTGAGGTTGAACTATATCTCAAGTGAGAGCAATATCAACTCCAATAAAGTCATCTACTGATCTTTAAAGAAATAGAATCAAGCTAAATGAATCTATATTTTCAAAGAAAACTTAATTTCCATAGCTATTCAATTTAAGCAAGTATTTCAAGAGATGTATTTCATAGTGAGGCTTTGCATTGCTCACCCAGAAGAATCTCTTTGAAGTCTATCAGCACCCCAAGCAAGCAATTCGCGGACACAATCCAATGAGCCTCCCCGAGCAGCCAGATGCAGAGGTGTGCTACCAGGATAGCTGCAATAACATCACTCACTTCAACCAAAATACTAACAAAAAGATGGTAAAGATGAGACTAAGTGATACCTATATCCACCAGTAGAAGCACAGACAAGAGCCCCACTGCTTAATAGAATGTGAACGCAATCTGGACGCCTCTGCCGGGCAGCTAAATGCAATGGGGTTGCACCACTGCCATCTCTTATATTAACAAATCTTGAAAATCCCCTGACGTCAAAGTAATAAAAGAGAATAAGCCTAACTTCTTGTTACTAAACTATGCACATAAAACATATAACCAATAAAGAAAGAACAAAATCTATGGAAAGTAAAGAGGGTTACCAAGACTGAGCAACCGGGGAAGAATTGGCAGCAGAAAGAATCAATTGGAGGCAGTCTGAATGGCCGTAGTAAGCTGCATAATGCAAGCAAGTTCTCCCATATGATGTATCAAACAGTAAAACCTGGGAATTCACCACAACAATTCATGATTATTTCAAGGTAAAATGCTTATGTTGAAGTAAAAATTAATAAAAACAAGAAAAACAAAAGGAGAGAAAAAAGCTGCCATACATTAGCCCCCGCCTGAATAAGCCTTTCCACACATGAAAAGTTGCCGTGAATTGCAGCTAACATCAATGGAGTCTAAGCCAATAAAAACAGACAACAATTTCCATATTTAGTAAATTAATCAGGACAAATTATCTTTGAAGGAACACTGCATACACATCAATTTTAAATAAATAAAATAAAATAATAACAAAAAAGGTACTCAAAGATTTTTAAAAAATAATATTTTTTTATAGAAATCAGATACACATTGTAAGTTGTAATAGACCTGGTTGTGCCGATTCAAGATATCTGGATTCCCATACCGATCCAGAAGCATAGAAAGAACCTAATTGAACAACAACAACAACAAAAAAAAAAAACACAAAATCTCAACAAATCAAACTACTTTCCCAATATACAATCATAAAACAAGGTAACAAAAATCTACCAACAAAGATCAGAGAGAAAAACAAAAACTCACCTCCACCCGCCCATTAGCAGCTGCAACGTGGAGCGCGGAGAGCCGTCCGTGGACAGTCTTCAGCGTCAACAAATTGGGCACGTCCGTCGCCAGCGCTTCGACGGTGTCGACCTCGCCATTCTGAACAGCGTTGAAGAGCTCAGTGTCTTCGGCCTCCCTGCAGCTGAGTCCCTGCCCCATTTTCCGAGGCTCACATTCAAGATCGCCACCCACCACGGCGGAGCAACAGCGGCGTGGTGGTGGCGCTTGGTATTGGGAGTGAAGATGTTTTGGTAGTGGAGGGGGATACAAACAATAGAAAAAAGGTACGAGAGGTATTGGAGTTTGGACTGCCCGCGGGGTTTCAGGCAGCGGTATGCGAGGCTTCGGGCAGCTCCCGGATTTAATTTTCGGGCAGCTCGGACACGCTCGAGAAAAATACACACCTTTGTGATTAAGCTTATTAAACTTTTATACCATCTTTTTGACAAATTTTCAAATAAGTATGGCTCCTATTATTTCATTATTTTATACAAATATTAAATTAAATACACTATAAATCGTGGTTTAATAAATCTTGATTTTTGAGATGATTGTGGAGTAGTCGCATTTGGCTAACTATATATATTAGGATTTACTTTACGTGTTAATCAGTTTAGATTATAAATATTACTCACTCCGTCCCTTTGATATAGTTCACTTTCTTTCGGCGCGGTTTTTAAAGAGAATTGTTAGTTGTATGTAGAGTTGTGTAAAGTTGTGGATTCCTCAAATAAAGTGTGTAATTGTTTACTAAAAAAGGAAAGTGAAATATTATAGTAAGACAAACCGAAAATGAAAACTGAACTATATCAATGGGACGTAGAGAGTACTACATTAAAAAAAATATCATTAATTTACGCTAGACGTCCAAAATGGATATTTTCGTGGACTAATTGTAATTAATGTGGTTATGATTAAAAATATACTAGTAAAAAACAAGTAAGAATGGGAATAGTGGAGGAGTCAGTATAAATTATTAAGGCCCCGTTTGGTTGACAGAAAGGAATGTAATCGGAATCAGGAATCAAACCAGGGGGAATGGAATGAAAGAAATGATTCCTGAAAAACCTGTTTGGTTTGCTGAAGGAATAAACTTGATACCATTCCCTGTTTGGTTTAACGAAAGGAATGGAATCAATTATTTTTTTAATTAAATATATTTTTATTTTAAAAAATGTATATTTCATTTGATATTATTTGAAAAAATAAAATATATTTTTTATATACTAATTTAACATTTAAACATCAAATAAACCAATAACATAAATATTAAAAATTGTCTTAGCAACATAATATAATGTTATGCATAGCATACATATTAGAATAAAAACTCACCCCGGTGGCTCTATCAACACCAAAAATGATCTCCAATTTATCAAGAAAAGAAAAAGGCGTATTATACAAACCGCTAGCTTTTGGATGAGTCTACAAAAAAGAGATCACAATTAAAAAGCAACTAAATCAAGAAAAGGAAAACTCATGCATGCCCCCAAATTAATTGGTTGCGCTCCATCCCTTTGTTTTTACTTCAATGGAATTTTCCCTAAATATCTCTCTATCATGTCCAACAATAAAATGTATTCCATCTCAACTATTTTACACTTCTAATTTTATGTTTGCATCATTCAAGTTAGTTACATATATTAAAGTATATATATACATTTTTTATTTCGGCCAACATTTCTTGTTTGTACTAAGAATCCTCTATCCAATTTCTTTATGTTTGAGAATATCAAAAGTGGGATAGATGTTCTTCATAATCTAATTTGGAGTGAATGATACTATACACTTAACTATTTTCTACAGATAATTTTAGAAGGTGAATCTGTTTAATATGCAACTCAAGTAATAAATTCAAATTTTACGTATCATGAAAATCAATGCTTAAGATGTAGATATGCATTAAATATGTTGTGGGATATTAATTTGGATTTTGTTTCTTTGTAATCTTTCCCTGGTAAAATTTATGAAAATGAAATACTCACTTCGTCTCAATTATCTTGTCCACTTTGATTTTTCACGGTTTTTAAAAAGAGTTGTTAGTTGTGTAGAGAGTTGTAAAATTATAAATTCCACAAAAAAATTATGTGTAATAATTTGCTAAAAAGGGAAAGTGAAAACAAAATAGTTGGGACAATCCAAAATAGAATATTGGGGGAAATAACAAAAAAATACCCCGTGTTTTGGTGAAAATGTGTAAAACTATCATATGTTTGTTTTATTACAAAAAACATCCATGTATTTTATAAAATGTTGCATGAAAACCCACCCATCAAAATTAACAGCTCGTTTATCTAAGTCGTTCTTAAATTTTTAAAAGTTTTAGTATCTAAATGAACTTACTAAACTAGACGAGGCAAAATTAAAACATTGAATAAGAATAGTGAGAAATTTTGAATTTTGAAGAACTGAGAATTAATCGACTCAAACTGCGAGCAACAATACGGATGATATACTTGTGAATTAATCAAAATTTAATATTACATGCATATTTTAAGAGTATTTTAGGCATTATATATCAGGAAAATTGTAAAAATTTTGTCCCGATACACTCGGTGCGATTGAAATATACGTGTTTGGTGTTAGAGACTCTTTTGCAACACATTTAAGAACAAATGGTTTTTTTGCAATAAAAATAACAAGAGATAGTTTTGTGCATTTTCACCTCATGATATTTTTTTGTCATTTTTCCTAAAATATTTAACCAGATAAATATGATGGAGGGAGTACGAGACATGTGACATTGTTTAAGTGGGGCATGCAAAATTCAACGTGGCTGCTTTGGTTTGACTTTTAGTAATACCATGATTGGTTTGAGAGAAAAGCAGTAGACAGCGGTAAGAGGAATTGAATCGAATTTCCACGAGAATACTGCATTAGACTTGACTTTGATGCCACCCCATCATTTAAATCAAATAATAAACCGTTTAAAGCAGTTGGTAAATTAAGAAGACACTGTCTCATTCTATGCAAGAGTTGACTGCATTCATCATCGAATTTTTCCCCTTTTAATATTCACCTTAATTAGAGGTTCGTAATATATTGCTCACTCCGTCCTATAAAAATTATTTTTTTTATGGGATACAGAAATTAATAAATTTGTATTGTGCTATGTATATTGTTTAACTTTTAGTTTGTTAATTTTAATATACACATTTTTTACTTTTTTTTTAAAAATAAGACACTTTCTATGAGACTAACTCAAAAAGAAAAATAACACACTTTCTATAGTTGGGAGGGAGTACTACTTATTTATTTATGTATAATGATACAAGCAAAGATCAAATGTAATAAAAGAAATTAAAAAAGTATAATTCTCCAATTATAATCATTTGTATTTTGCATTAAAATTTTAGAGGACAGATAAAATAAAAGAGCTTATAAATTAGTACCTGCGATTTGTAAGGGCAAATTAGAGATTTTGGGCTGATTATTCAATTTATAAGGTCTGTTAATCGAATCAGTCAACAATATCCGGTATCAATTTAGATTAGGCCGAGCCCGTAAATAACTCAACCCTTTTTGCTGGAAGACGAGAATTTGCGCTCGGATCAAGTCCAACTATTTTGACAAGCCTACGAATTTCTCAACCCAACATAAAATATATAAAACCATTAAATTATACTCCCTGTCCAATTACTTTTCAGTACGATTGTCTTAGCTTTGATTTCAACATACTCTTGTTGTCGAAATTTCATTTTTAAGGAGAATTGTTAGTTGTGTATAGAGTTATGTAAAGTTGTAGGTACATAATAAAGTTGTATATAATAATTTACCAAAATAGGAATATGGACAAATTTTTAAGAACATTCCAAAATGATAGATTTGATAAGATAATTGGGACAAATGAAGTAACAAAATATAAATATAGTTTCTGCATACTTTTTATTGATAATTTGGTTTGTATTTTTATGGGTTAGTGACATATTAAAAAAAATTAGTAGTCATTTTCCTCCTAAAGAATATTATATTACTATATTAGTATTATGTTATTTCAATTATTTTTCCAAAGGCTTTGATTTGTCCATAAATAAAATAATTTTAAAAAGGGTAACTCGTGAAATAAAACACAAAATATAGTCAATTTGCAATTTTAACACGAACTTCAAACCTTAACGAATTAATGCACGAACTTTTGGATTTTTGCAATTAAAGTCATGCACATTGTTAAATCAATTAGGCCCAGCCCATTCTCCTTTCTGGCTTGTTTGCTTCTGGAGGCCCAACCCACTTGTCTCTACTCTACACTGATGTTGCCCTAACAATAAGTACCGCGACAACTGTATCTTTCTGAAGAGCTTCTTGAGTGCGCAACTGTGTGTTTCTACTACTGTATCTCTTCTTCATTCTCTCTGTGAGATTGTCCGGTAGAGTATGTGTGTAGAAACTAATCTTGGAGTGCCACCAAGTTCTCTTGGCCGATAGTGTAGATTGGGTCCTTTTGTGGTGTGTTTGGAACCCTTGTTCAGGGTGTCTGAGCCAATCTGTAGATCTAGTCTTTCCTTTTCTATAAAGTGACGGAGTAAATTCCTTTTCTATAAAGTGACGGGATATTTGTCTTAAATTTGAATATGGCTTTGTTACACTATGAAAGATGTGAGATATTTACCTGATGTGGTCTGTAATCTGCTTTCTTTCACTGCCCTTGAAAATAATGGGTTTAGGGGGTAGTTGGGGTGATGGGTGGATGAAAGTTAAGAAGGGATCTATGGTTGTCTTTAAGTAAAAAAGGACTAATAACTTGTATCCTTTCACTGCTATTCCTATTCATGATGTCAGTACTGTCAATGCCACATTTGATGATAAGATTGTTCTTTGGCATAATAGATTAGGTCATGTTAGTCCTAAGAATCTTGAGATCTTGAAAAGAACTGGTCTGTTTGGCAAAGATAAGTTGTCTTCTGTACCTTTTTGTGATTCTTGTGTTGCTGGTAAACAACATAAGGTTTCCTTTCCAATTTCTGATCCTGCTGTGCGTTCTGGTTCTTCTGATATCCTTGAGTACATACATGCTGATGTGTGGGGTCCTTTTAGTACTCCTACTCATAGTGGATGCCAATATTACTTGTCTGTAATAGATGATTTTTCGAGAAAAACTTTGTTGTTTCTCTTAAAACACAAATCTGAAGTGTTTGAAATGTTTGTTTCTTGGAAAAATCTGGTTGAGAACCAAACTGGTAAGAAAATTAAAGCTTTGAGAACTGACAATGGTCTTGAATTCTGCAATGCTTCTCTTTAATGATTTATGTGCTAAGTGGTGGGATTAAGAGACATAGGACTGTGCCCTATACTCCTCAGCAAAATGGAGTTGCTGAGAGGATGAATAAGACCATTTTAGATAAGGTCAGACGTATGCTTGGGTCTGCAGGTCTATCTAAGACCTTCTGGGGTATTACTGCCCTTACTGCAACTTATCTGATAAATAGACTTCCTTCTGCTCATCTAAATGGTAAGTGTCCTGAGTCTATTTATCCTGGTAAGCCTCTTGATTTGTCTAATCTTCGTGTATTTGGTTGTGCTGCCTTTGTGCATAAAAAGGGGGATAAGCTTGACCCCAAAGGTAAGAAATGTGTGTTCCTTGGTTATCCAGAGGGAGTTAAAGGGTATATGATGTGGGATAAGAGTCAACCTGGATTTAAAGCCATAGTTAGTAGAGATGTAATCTTTAATGAATTTCATTTCCCTTGTCTGCCTTCCTCTTCTACTCCTTCTGTGAATGAATTTGTTTCTGGTGATGGGTTCAAGGTGGAGCCTTTGGCTCATTTTATTCCTGATTCTGTGAATACTAAATCTACTAATGTGCATGTGTCTAAACTTGAAAATGAATCTGAACCTGAGAATGATTCTAGAACTGACACTGAATTTGTTGATGATTATGAATCTGATGTGCATGCTGATACTTTAACTGTTGATAATGTGTCTGATAGTGATCCTTCCTTAACTGATTATGAACTCACTAGGGATAGATCTAGAAGGAACATTAGACCTCCACCAAAATTTGATGACTATGTGATGTCTATGTATGCTTTCAGTGTTTATGATTCATTGGATTATGAACCTACATCTTATTCTGATGCCTTTAATTCTGTGAACTCTGAAAAGTGGTTAACTGCTATGAAGTCTGAAATGAATTCCCTGCATGCTAATCAAACCTGGATTCTTGTTCCTAAACCTAATAATTGTTATGTTGTGGACTGTAAGTGGTTGTTCAAGGTTAAACAAGAGGTTAAGTCTGTCAGGTTTAAGGCAAGACTTGTTGCTAAGGGTTTTACTCAAAAGGAGGGGGTAGATTACAATGAAATCTTTGCTCATGTTGTTAAGTTTACCACTGTGAGAATCATGCTTGCTCTTGTTGCTCATTTCAATAGGGAATTAAAGCAAATGGATGTTACTACTACTTTCTTGCATGGTGACTTAGATAAGACCATATATATGAAGCAGCCTGAGGGATTTGTTTCTCCTGGTAAAGAAAATCATGTGTGTCTTCTTAAAAAGGTCTTATATGGATTGAAACAATCTCCTAGACAGTGGAACATTAAGTTTGATTAGTGTATGCAATATCTTAATTTTAAAAGAATCTCTTTTGATCACTGCCATTATTTTAAGGAAACTTCATCTGTGTATGTCTACCTGTTTATATATGTTGATGATATGCTTATCACTTGTCCTTGTCTGAAATCCATTAAGCTTGTGCAAAAATGTCTCTGTGATAACTTTGAAATGAAAGATTTAGGGGATGCCAAGAGGATCCTTGGTATGAACATAGAAAGAGATAGGAAGAATTTTGCTCTTGTATTAAATCAGATTTCATATGTTGAAAAGATTTTGAGTAAATTCTCTATGTCTGTTGCAAAGTCTGTGAATGTTCCTCTTGCTTCTCATTTTGTACTCAGTAAGGAACAATCTCCTAAATCTGTTTCTGAACATGAAATTAATGATATGAAGAAGGTACCTTATTCCAATGCCATTGGTTCTGTTATGTATTTGATGATCAACACTAGACTTGACATTGCCTATGCTGTAAGCTGTCTGAGTAGATACATGTCAAACCCAGGTATAGATCATTGAAATGCTCTTAAATGGCTTCTTATATATCTGAAATCTACTATGCATGTTGGTTTAAGGTTTTCTAAGTGTGCTGATGTTACAAAACTTGTTGGATATGTTGATTCAAATTATTCAAATGATAGGGACACTAGGAAATCCATGTTTTTACCCTATGTGGGTCCTGTATAAGCTGGAAGTCTCAACTTCAACCTATTGTTGCTTTATCCACGACTGAGTCTGAGTATGTAGCTGCAACTGAAGCTTAAAAAGAAGCAATTTGGCTTAAGGGTCTTTTAACTGAAATTGATTATCTATGTCAAGATGTGACCCCGTTCTCAGATAGTCAATTTGCATTCAACTGTGTAAAAATCTTGTTTTCCATGATAGAACCAAATATATAGATGTTTGGTTTCACTTCATTAAGGATATTGTTGATAAGGACATAGTTAAACTGGAAAAGATTCATACTGACTTGAATCCTGCTGATATGGGAACAAAATGCCTTAGTGTGGAAAAATTGTCTACATGTCTAAAGATTTAGAACTTCAACCTTGGTTAATTCATGTTTTTTCTGGCCTCCATCTCTTGGTGATGTTATTGTTTTTCTTCTGTTTATTGTTTGCTTGTTGTGCTCTCTGTTTCTTTTTTTTTTTTTTTGTGCAGGGTTCCTGGTATGAAGAATATGGTGAGGCCGGCTACTTGGCGATGATGACACCAAAGCCTGTGGGTTATCCTCTTTGGTCTACCTAAGGTACACTACGGTTGGGCCTAAGGTGGAGATTGTTAAATCAATTAGGCCCAGCCCATTCTCCTGTTTGGCCTGTTTGCTTCTGGAGGCCCAGCCCACTTGTCTCTACTCTACACTGATGTTGCCCTAACTATAAGTACCGCAACAACTGTATCTTTCTGAAGAGCTTCTTGTGTGCGCAATCTTGTGTTTCTATTACTGTCTCTCTTCTTCATTCTCTCTGTGAGATTGTCCGGTAGAGTGTGTGTAGAAACTATTCTTGGAGTGCCACCAAGCTCTCTTGGCCGATAGTGTAGATTGGGTCCTTTTGTGGTGTGTTTGGAACCCTTGTTCAGGATGTCTGAGCCAATCTGTAGATCTGGTCTATCCTTTTCTGTAAAGTGACGGAGTAAATTCCTTATACACATATCCCCAATTTCTTTCGATCGTGAAAAAAATCAAAACAACATCGTTTTAATGTTACGTCACACAAACTGGCATCTCATTGATCCATAATATTGACACTAACAAACAAAAGAACTACTTTTGCTCACTAAATGAGAAAGACACATAAATCTAACTCCAAACAGAACTACGTCGAATTAGAGATGGGGTCATGCCTTCAATTACCAAAATTATAAAGTTTATACATTAATTCACCAAAGTTTGAAGTTCGTGTTAAAATAAAAAATTAACTATACTTCGTGTTTTATTTCACCAATAACACTTTAAAAACCTCATAGAATTAACATTAACATCTAACTAACTAAAATTAGTTTTGGACTTAACGATGAAGGAACATAAGCCTACAAAATATATAGATGTACACACGTGTGTGTTTGGTGTCGTTAAGTAATGGAAGTAATAAACACCTTTTCACCTGAAAAATGTCAAAAAAAAAAGGTGGGGCCGGCGTGTGTCGTCCTTTGCTATTAAGGAAAGACGATGACGAAAACGCCATTCATTGAATAGTCGTGGTGTATGGCAGGCACGATTCTTGAATAGCTGATGGCCCCGCAATTTAATTTGCAAGTGCTCATCAACATCACCAATTCCTGGGGGAATCTCTCTTATTACGCTACTAATTTTCCAGAATTGCGGCTAAGAATTTGCGTAATTTTTAATCTAGATGCACGAACAGACATGTACTTAAGGAGTTCATCTATTCAAAATTAGTTCAATATTCTAATTTAATTTTTTTTTCGGGGTCTCATAAAATTTTTATTATTTTTTAAGATGATGAATTATTACAAATAATTTATTTAAAGGGGGCCAATCCAACTAACATAATTAACATGGCTCTTAAATAATCGCGCTGGCAAAAAATATGAAAATTTTTATAGGACGGAGAGAGTATAACATGCATCATCAAGTATACAGTCTACGATCTTATAAGATTGAGTGGGGTGTTCCTATGTGTTTGATGTAAAGAGAAAATAGCCTTAATTCTTGAATGGTTATATTAGTGGTAGATTTGAAGGTGAAAAGGTTAGTACGTAATTTGTCTTGATTACTTTAAAACATCTATTTCTAGCTTTGATTAAAAGGGTTAAGCATAGGTCTCCGACAAAGAAAGAAACAGTGGGCTTTCTTTTTCTTGATCGATCTGTCTCTCTCATGCATGAATATATTTGTAGGATTTTTTAAGCCTGCTCTAATTATTTCATTTTGAATTCGTATTCTATTTATTAATAGACAAAATATAATTCCAATAACAACGTCAATTTTAGTAAACTAAAATCTTTAGTTTTTCAAATTAGACCAGTACGTTGTATATAGTGTACAATTTGAGATTGGTAGTACTCTTTCTTAAAATACTTTCTAATTTTGAGAAAATCAAAGTTTGGCATGTTTAATTAAGTTACTTCTTCGTCTAAATTCGATTCTCTCAATAAATTGACAATTCAAGCTTTCCTCTTTTTCCATGACAAGAAGGAATCTAACAAATCTGTATGTTTCAATGTACGTGTGGACCTATCCAATTACAACACCACCACTTGCTGAAGAGCACAAGAAATGCAAAAGAGAGATATAAATTATTGCTTCCAAATAATAACGTATTACTATCTCAACTTTAAACTCAGCGTCACCTCGAGGAAATCTCAATGAAAAAGTGGTTTCATCTTCTTCTTTTCTTCTCTTAAAAACGAAATATTACAAATTACGATCATAAAAATTAGTTAATACTAATTGCGGTGTAGTAAATACACCAATCAAATAAATATAAAACTGAAAAACATTGAGCTAGACATAGACATGTCTATGAAACCGTCCTGAACCGTAAATCGTCGGTTTGAGATTCAGTTTTGGTTTATTCTTTTCTAGGTTAAACTCGCAATTTCACCTATTGAAAACATTCTTGAGGATCTTGACCTTCTAATTTTTACTTATTTTTAAAATTTACGATTCATGTAAATACATGATTCCAATAATTTTGATATTTTAAAGTAGAGCAAAAAATGAGAATATTTTTTTTAGTTAGTACAATTGCAAGTGAATATTAACTTTTCCAGAAAATATATGTGGGTTGAGAGATGTTTAATATTTTTAACTGAAACTTTGAATATTAAATATTGTTCAATAATTAATTGCTACACGACGGAGAATTGAAAATGAGAACATAAATTTCTTTCTAAAACAATGATCATAATGAAGAATCAACAATGCGAGCGGCTAAATATATTTAATAGTTCATTTTTTTAGGTTTCATAAATTATCTGATTTTATTTACAATTGATTTTTTGACTTTTTTATGAGTAGAAAAACTTTTTTTTTTAATTTCTAAATGAGATAAAATTCATTCAGTAAATAAAAAAAAAGTTCATAAAAATCGTGAAATCGGTAAATCATGACCAACAATTTCAAACTGGAACTGTTAACTATCTACAAATGGTTCAGTTTCGGTTTTCATTTTTGACAAATCTTAGCCGACGATTTCAAACCGTAATCAAAACTGAAACCGAAAATGGGTATCCTATTAGTTTAAAATTGAAAAAATAAAAAGTGTACTAATTCATACCAATATACGAATATATGATAATCATAACGGCTATGATATTTGGACCGGAAAATAGTAGTGAACATTGATTGGCCCACTGAGTTTGGAGCAGGGGAAGGCCCGATGGAAAAGTGATCAGACCAAATAATGTCCGTGATGATTGTTGGTCCTCCCACATCGAAGATTCGGATGTAAGTTTGATGAAACCATATTTATTTAAATATGATTTTCTAGTTTGGACGCCTATAATATTCGGAATTTATCGTTAAGGAATTTGGTCACAAGAGGGAGAAAAAGCTTCCGTTACACACATTGATTGACAATTCATAAATCAATTATCCATTATAGTAGTGAAGTGACAATTATCCAAATAAAAATATAGGAAAAGTATCAGGCAAATGGTGCATGCATGCATGGTGATTGAGCAAGACCACCATATAAAAACAAGCCACTGAGAAATAAGTGGTGTATACTTCTTCACTCGTTTCTACTGATATTGACACATCTTATCTTATATAATTGCTCAATATCAATTCCCATTTTTTTGTTTTCTCGTGAACAAGACGACAACCCACTACAAAAGGATTTACTCCATTTATTTTTAATTATAAACAATTTAGCCATCTTTTTTATTATATCGAAAAAGCTAGCTATTGGTATCCAGATGAAGGATTGAGTTTATCTACGATATATCCAGTTGGTCTATATATATTTTGACTTAATTAGGATATGTAATTCTTTCTTGGCTCAAATAGGAAAGAATTAATTAATGACAATGGAAACATAGGATGCCTCAAACGTTCCTTTCAACAAAGTCTCTAGATAGTTTTTGCCTTTGTTGATTGAGTCCTATCTACCATGCTAAATCAACTAAAAAGAATACCAGCAAAAGAAAAGGACCTACTTAAGAGAGAGAAGATAATTTAAATAAAAAACAAATAAATCAATATGCGTGTATAATTATTTTTTTTGGAAAAAGATTAGTATGTAGAATTCTTTGACTTAACTTTAGTCTACGAAATACCTCTCCTTGTCAATCTATTGCTTAATGGGCCCCATGGGTCATGCCCCCTAATTTTAATCCATACTTATTTACTTAAATATACATATAAGTTTGTGAGAAGTATATATATATAATTTATTTAATGGCGGGATGCTTTTACATATTTAGATTAATTTAACTTGTGGTTTTCTATGGAATCAGATTCCGGGGACACATGTTAATGCATGGAATCTTAATCTCTTACACTTTACTAGTCGCACATACTATTGCTAATCATTTTCGCCCCATATTTATCACAAGATACGTTGAAAAAGCGAAAGCTGCATCCGTTCATGTGTGTTTGGATATTCTGGGATTCATTTTCCAAGTGGACTTCAGCTGTTGGAAGAAGAGATGAAGATACCAAGATCTGGCTTCAATTCTCCAGATTAATTATTATCATTTACTCATTAAAAAAGTAAGAAAGTCCAAACTTATAACCGATTCAAGACAACTAATTCCACATATATTCAAATCTACACCATTATCTCTCTCTCTCTCTATATATATATATTACGTGTGTATCGAGATGGAGGCAGAGAGAGAAAGAGAGAGAGAGAGAGAGCTATATAGCTTTATAGGAGTATATATTTGAATAACATATAGTATTAGTATTGCGTGGGGTAATGGGGTTGAAGATGAGATTAGTAACTTTATTCGTTTATTGATTCTCACAAAAGTGAAATAACAAAGATTCCTTGCCTCCAACATCACCACTTGTATTGTAATACTAAGCGAGCGCGCTACTTGCTACACTTTCTTTATACTTGCATTACATATATATTTCTTTATGCAGTTTTTTTTCATTAGGAGTATATAGCTATAGGATCTACGTACGTGCAGTTCCGTTACTAGACCTAAAAAGTGAGATAATCTTTGTGATTCACTATAAACTCAAATTTGAAAATATTTAGATTATTGGAATCTATGTTATGTGGGATTAATGAAATAGACCAAATATAAAATAACTTGTTTTCGGACAGCAAAAGGTTAAAAGAAACACGAATTTTGCAAAAGGCTACTTATTTTAATTTGAAGGTGGAATATTATTTCAATAGTATTGTACTGGTATGTCTGCTAGATCCTGCTTTTTCATTCTTTCACACTTTCATAAGAAATTTAGTTATATATTATATAGCATTTCTTTGTTGTATAGTTTCTCTTATTATGTGGGTGTTTGGAGCTATGTTATTAAACCCGGCCCGGTCATTGACCCGAAAAAATTAATTTTAGTGGTTCAACCGGTCGAACCGGTGGGTCAACCCGGTGTAATATAATAAATATTAAATATCTTTTAATAATACAAATAAATAAAATAAATAACTTAAAAATATAAAAAACCTAATATTAATATAATTTGAAGTAAAAAATTAACTTAGTATTTTCCATATCCAAACTTCATAAATAGAATTAGTACATTAGATATTTAAAATTTTAATTTAATTTTTTTTAATTAATATTACCGGGTCAACCGGTTACCGGTTACCGAGTCAACCGGCCGGTTCTGCCGGGTCATACCGGGTCAAAGGCCAAAACCGATTTTTTATTGGCCCGGCCCGGATTTTTCACCTGGTCACGGTTGAACCGGGTCAACCGGCCGGGCCGGGCCGGTTTTAATAACATAGGTTTGGAGTAGCTGAAGCTTATTGATAAGTGTTTAAAGTGGCTAAAAACTGCTGATTTGAGAATTTGTAGCTGTTTGGAAATAAGTGCTGAAAGTGGGAAAAATAGTATTTGGAAAACTGCAGATATCAGTAGCTTATTTTAAGTTTTTAAGTAAAATATCCATTTTATTAAATAATTATAATTTATAATAAATAAATATTATTAATTTTTATATTATATAAAATTATGATATATCATATTAACATAAACATATTATGTTTTAAATATTATTTTTTTACTGAAAATCCATAATAATAATATTTATGTATACTTTTAATAATTACGTAGTTAAGAAATAATTATCAATAAATGAAAATAGAGAAAAATATTAATTTTAAATTCAAAATTTTCAGAACCCACTATTTTAATTACTATATATTTAATCATTTTTAATTTTAATAATAATTATTTCATTAAACTTGAAGAATTTATAATAATAAATATAAAATATTTTTTTTATCAAATTACTAACTAATATATTAAAATATAATTATAATTACATATGTAACTAAAAAAAATATTAATTTTAAAATTAATAATTTTTTGAGAATTATAGAAATAATTAAAGGATAAAATACTCCTATAAATTAAATAAGTTGTAAGCTGCAGCTGAAAGTTGGATAATAGCAGCTTAAACAGTTTCTCTATTTTGGCTATATTAGGTAGGGAATTTCTGCTGAAAGCTGAGTGTTCCAAATACTCCAGCTGCAGTGATAGGTCTATTTCGTACTATCCATATTTCGTGTATTTTGGCATATTTTGTGGTACTTGGATTTGTTTTGGTGTTTATTTTGCAGTGCTTAATGATGATGTGGCATTTACGAGGCATCGAGGTGGTGGTAGAAAGATTTGAGGAAATCAAGCCAAGTGAAGAGGGAAATTGTCTTTGATTTCCAATCTAGAGGAAATCAAGCCAAGTGAAGAGGGAAATTATCTTTGATTTCCAATCTAGAGGAAATCAAGCCAAGTGAAGAGAAGAAGAAAAGGAAGAAATCAATATTATCTCTCTCACTTGATTTGCGCCGAAGAAGAAAAGGAAGGAATGGAAGATTGGAATCAATCATGAATTTGATTTTCATATCACATGGTAATTAAGGAGAGATAATTAGGGATTTTATCATTAAATCTCTTAATGAATCATTCGACCAAAAATGAAGGAATGAGGCTATATAAACTCCCCTTGAGGGAGGAAGAGGATATCACTTCAATCATCTCATTTCATTTTCTTTTCCATCTCCATTCCTTCATTATCCAAGGCCGACACCGAGAGAGAGAGAAACTGAAGCCGACGCCGAAGCAAGAATCATCCAAGCAAGCAGACGCCGACGCCTAGGAGAATCCGATCGAGGGGGTGGCTCTATTTAAAGTTTGCATTTCCTGTTTTAATTCATGAACTTTGGTTTGATTTGGAAGAAATAATATGTTAACATTTCCATTTGAATTTTCCGGATTTTAATTATCTACGTTTAATTAGCTTATGGATAGTTTCCTAGTTCTTAATTTATGAAATTTGCATTTCTAGGATTTTTAATTCTGTGCATTTAGTATTTTGAATCTTATTAATTAGTTATAATGTTCATGCTTAACCGTTTATTGAGTTTCATTATATTTTGTGTTCTATCCATAACTAATATGCGTAGCTAATTCTTTTTAGGGGCCGGCGAGATGTGAAACACACACCACTTTAATTTCGTGAGACTAGGGCTTAAAATTAATCACTTGAGTTCTAAATTAATCTAGGTTTAATTAATTGGATTAATTAATTTAGGATTGATCACCCTAGTTAATTTAATTCATAGCTAATTTAGTACTTCCATCATTTCTCGTGGGATTAGGCTAAATAAGTAGCAACTTGTTCTTAGGACAATTGGATTAATTTGGTAGGAGACTATTAGATGTCCACCATACGAGTAGGTTCCTAAATTGGGTTCCCTTAGTTCTTAAAGCTGATTAGGTGTTAAATCTATTGATCGCCCACCAACGTAGGTTGTACCTAATTTAGAGAAGTAGTCGTTTCAATGCCCACCATGGCGATTACCGAATAATTAAGGGGGAATAGGGGGTATGTCAGTTTAACTACGGTATCCTACAACCAATTGATTTAAGTGGATTAATTAATTATTAGTGTCAGTGATTGATTGTGAGTGTGTGTGGATCATCTTGCTGGACCCGCTTTATTTGCATTAGTCAATTTCGTGTTTAATTCTTGCTTGCTTTCATTATTCTTAGGTTATAGAAAATTCTCCAAACTTGCGTGGTTGCTAACCAAACCTTGATTGATAGGATTTTTAGGTTTAAAATACTCCGTTCCCTGTGTTCGATACCTGTTGCTATACTAATTTTAGTTCTAGCAATTCATGCAGGATTATTTGGTGTAAACAGCGATCACCATGCAGCTGAAAATTGTTCAAAAACCACCTATAACAAGAAAAAATGGGATTTAGGGCTTGAATTACAGAATTAGTAAAGCAATTTCCAAACTTACCAACAGGAAGAAGTTCAATTTGGATACAATTGGGTATTCCCTCCACTTAATTTCCTGCTAAATCAACCAATCCCCCTCAATGTCGGCCGCCATATTGTCGACGTAAGAGAAAAAGTAGGTTTGCTTAATTTCACTTTCTGAAAAGCTGAGATTGGTCACGACAATAATGCTAGCTAGGAATATAATTTGAAAACTTAAATTTTATGACTATTCTTAAGTAGACAAAAAAAGTTAAGAAAAAGTTTACTACTACCCTTTTCTCATGATTAATTATATAAAATAAATTTGTAGTCTCCCTTAGTTGAATTATGTGTTGTGAGAAGGCCAGCAATTAACACAAGAAAAACGCCAACGTTATTCTTTATATATATATATATATATATATATATATATATATAGGGTGTGGATCTGGTGAGAATCCACACTTAACGTGAGAATTGCGAACCATGCATAATCCTTATATATTTTACGCAAAAAAACTCGAACATTTAATATTTTTGCATTCTGCATAAAACATATAAGTATTATGCAAAATGTAAAATCATAAGTCTTATGCATAAAAAACATAAGGATTATGCATAAAATATATAAGGAATATGCATGGTTCGCAGTTCTCACGTTAAATGTGGATTCTCACATGATCCATTCCCTATATAGGGAATGGATATTATGAGATCCAAATCTTAAAAGAGATACGAGAACCGATCTCGGCCCTCCATTTCGCAAATCTAAGGCTCTCATTTTATCTCCAAAAGCATTTAAAATTAAATCAAAAAAGGAAAAAATTAGCCTCATTAAGGGCAAATCTGTAAAATTCTATTTTCTTTTTACCCTACCCCTTCAAGAATCGTTTGTAATACAAATCTCAGTTTCATTTTCGTTCTTTCTTCAAGACACGAGTTCGTCCATCGTTTCTTCAAATCGAAGTCTTGGAAGTTGATTATTTACGGTGGGTTTCGAAGTTCTATGTTTCTTGAGTCATTTAAGCTCGTTTTCCTTGTCTATTTATCCCGATTATTGCCGATTTTGAAGATTGATTTCTGCACTATTTTTGAATTTTTACAGAATTTGCAGAACAGCGAGAATTAGTTATGGTTTTCGAAAATTTGTAGTTCAATATTTGTGGAATGCTTTGTTGGGTACAAATTCTTGAAGCTCGATGTCATTTCAAATTTTTTTCGAAGAGATTTTTCGATTTATAGGGTAGTAGTCATTTTTTTCAAGTGATTAGGGTTTCTCTTGTTTATTTATGAGATGTATGTATCGATTAAGTATTGTTTTTATGTTGTAGATTAACTATTATAATTTTTGCATACGTAAGTACAATGTTCATGCATATGTATTTGTTAGTTTATGCTGATACTATGTAATATTCATGCATGCAGTTTCTTGAATGGCTGAACCGTTACAGTCAATTGTGTCTCTTGAATCCGATGAATCCATTTACATTCCTGATTGCCCGGCCGAATTGAAACCGTGTGTTGGACGGAAATTTGTTACTCTTGATGAGGCTGAAATTTTCTATAGAGACTACGGAGGTTTGTACGGTTTCGATATCCGTAAGTGGTCCATAAATCGTCATGGGGATGGGTCTATTATGCGTAGATATTTAGTGTGCAGTAGAGAAGGGGAGAAATTCATGGACGTTGATAATGTTAATTCGAAGAAAACAAAGCGAATGTGTAATTCAAAACGGTCATCTTGCTTTGCACGCGTTGTATTTAAATCCCACCCTGAAAGGTGTAATTCAAAACGATCTGTTCACCCTTATTTTCTGAATGGGTTTTCTGCGTCTTCTTCCTCGTTCTTAGATACCCCCTTAAATTGTTTTGTAATTCGAAGTTAAATATAATGAATTCGGTGTGCATAATTATTCAACTACATATGCAATAACTACTTATATATAATACATGAAAGGGGTTATTAAAATGGAAAATGAAATAATTATATTTGTGCTTATACAATTAATAATTTATGCATACACAGAATTAAGTTTATGCATACCTTAGAAACAGATTTTACAGAATACCAAACTAACAAGGCTTGCAACTGTATCACCAACTATGTATTCAACATGTAATTTCGTGCTTATGCAATTCATAATTTATGCATACATAGAAAAAAGTTTTTGCATAGGTTGGAAATACAATTTGCAGAAAACAAAACTAACATGTCCTGCAGCTGTATCACAAACTAGGTATTCAACATGAAATTTCATGCTTATGCAATACATAATTTATGCATACAAAGAATAAAGTTTATGCATAACCTGGAAACACATTTTCCAGAAGGTCAAAATAACCAGCCATGCAACTGTATCACCAACTATGTATGAAACAGATCTTTTCGTGCTTACGATATTCAATATTTATGCTTACACAGATTCAAGTTTATGCATACGGTTTCATACAAATTATCCACAAACCAATAACATTCCCATGGGCATGAATTTCACAACGCAAACAAGCTAACAACAGGTTAAAAAAACACGAAATGGTTCTTAGGATCGGTTCCAAAAACATTACATGAGCATCAAATAGACCATTCAAAAACACAAAAACATCATCCTCCGTCTTCGCCATTACTTCTTTGTTTGTATGCTAACGTTGCTCATCATGTTTAGCCTTTTTTCCTTTTGCCCATTTGCTGTTGGTCAGTAACATCCCCTATCTTCTTACCTTTTGCTTTGGCCGACAGCTTGACTTTCTCATCCACTTTATTCTTCTTCATCATTTTCTTCACTTTGCTGTCTTTCACCTTCTCCTTCCCTTTATTCACCAAATTTATTAAAGGAATATCCTCTTCCGGCTGTGTTGTTCTCTTCCTCTTTCCTTTACCTCACGATCCGCCTGCTTTTTTAGAATATTCACTTAGTATTGCATGCAGTTTTTTCACTGAATTTATGCATAGAACGCTCATGAATTTATTGCATATCAGTATTAAATTTATCCATACCACTAACACATAAAGCTTTTATGACATATTTATTTTTATGCACATGACTAGCGGATTTTATGCAATAACTACTTATATATAATACATGAAGGGGTTCTAAATAAGTAAATTGAAACATATATTTCCGTGCTTATGCAATTCATAATTTATGCATACACAGATAAAAGTTTATGCATACCCTGGAAACACATTTTTCAGAAGATCAAACTAACTTGGCCTGCAACTGTATCACCAACTATGTCTTGAACATATATTTTCGTGCTTATGTAATTTATATTCTATGCTTACACATAATAAAGTTTTTGCATATCATGGAAACAGATTTTCCAGAAGACCAAACTAACCTGGCCTGCAATAGTTTCACCGGATATGTCTGAAACATGTATTTTCGTGCTTATGCAATTCATAATTTATGCATACACAGATTAAAGTTTATGCTAACCCTGGAAACACATTTTCCAGAAGATCAAACTAACCTGGCCTTCAACTGTATCACCAATTATGTCTTGAACATATATTTTTGTGCGTATGCAATTTATATTTTATGCTTACACATAATAAAGTTTATGCATATCATGGAAACAGATTTTCCAGAAGACCAAACTAACCTGGCCTACAACAGTATCACCAGATATGTCTGAAACATGCATTTCCGTGCTTATGCAATTTATAATTTATGCATACACAGAATAAAATTTATTCATACACATTTTCCAGAAGATCAAAGAAACCATTTCCCAGCATAGATTCAGTCATAGTTAAGTTAATCGAAAGTCTTTTGCCAAAAGCTAAATTAACAAACCAATAACATTCTCATGAGCATCTATTTTACAACGAAAACAAGGTAACAAAAGGCGCTTACAAAACAAGAACGAAAAACCTAAATCCAAATAATTATCGAATTTCTACAGTCCTTATCCCTACAGATTTCCCCAACTTCTACAATTTTCGGTTTCAAAAGGGTTTCGGTTACACCCAAAATTTCTCTTCTAAAACACAAAATCATCCATGGGTAAACTTAATTAACAACCGAAAACATGAAACATATCTCAAAATTCGTCGATTAAGGGAATTTGAAGTCGATTTTCAACAAAATCGCTACCCAAAACAATGATTTTTCAGAAAGCTACCCAAAATCGCAAATCTGGAATTTCAGCGAATGGAAACGACAATAAAGAATGGAGGAATGAAATATAACTCCTACCTTGTTGATTATGGACGGAAGTTTTGGGAGAAATCGGTTCTCTTGAGGTCATGCGCCGTTTCTGAGAGAAATTCTCCACTTTCGCACAAAATGGAGAAACTAAAAACTGACGGAGGAACAAAATGGAGAAACCAAAATGGAGAATTGGAGAAATCAAAATGGAGAAACCAAAATGGAGACTAAAATGGAGAAATGGAGAAACCAAAAAGGATATTAAAAGATCCAAAAACTGACGGAGGAACAAAATGGAGAAACCAAAATGGAGAACTTTTTGACCGCCCACTTCCTATACCCCATTTCAAATTAAAATATTTTTCTATACCCAAAACACCCTTTCCATTATTTTTTTTTTTAAAAAGATAGAAGGGGTTGATCTTGGCCATTAGATTAGGACCGATCAACGCTTAGGATCGAAACTCGTATCTCTTTTGAAGGGAAGATCTCCCTAGAACCATACCCTCTATATATATATATATATATATATATATATATATATATATATTGATGATCTCGAATGCGTACATGGATTTATTATTAGATATAAAAGGAAATTAGAATATAAAAGCAGCGCGTGCAGTGGTTGCATGAAAATTGGAAAAAATGCGTGGTTTCGACTTGTTGTGTTCATCTTTGCCTCCCGCTAATGATGTGCAGTCTTTACGTGATTCTTGGGGAACGAAATTCGAGATCTCTCTCTCGCCCCCCCCTCGTCTAAGAAACCTTGGTTTCTGTAATATTGTTGAACGCTTTTTGGGGTTTGGGAATTGGAAGGAATGATGACGAAATCGTCTAATTATGAAATTGAGTACTGGGGCATCAAATTTGGTGTCTTTTGAGACTTTTGTCCAACTGAACAATCCAAATCATCATTCACCTATATTTGTATTTGCATTTATTGAGAAATCATTGTGCAAACTCAAGGGATCTCTCTCTCTCTCTTTATTATATATCAATATTCAAGAAAAAGAAGACTACTAAAATCATACCGTTTTGAGTAGTGTGAGACGTTTCTTGGGGACATGAACAACTAACCTCAAGGTAGATATTCTGAGACTATTCAGGAATCGGGCATGCAAAGGCGTATTCTTGGGAATATTATGGCTGGAGGAGGGTACAATCCGTAGGTTATAATTAGGAGTTACACCATTATCGCACCTTGAGTGCCAATTCTATTCTTTTCACTTTTATTTTTTATTCGAAAGTGATATTTATATATAGTAAGACTAATATCAAAGCACATATATACTTACATAATTATTATATAAAATATCTAAAACATATTTTAAGTACAGTGTGAGGCTGGTAAAATTAGCATAAGATACTAGTGCAATCTTAGAAAATCTTAGTTATCATGATAATTAATAAAACTCCAATCTTCTCTAGGGTTTTTCTAATACTAAGGATTAATTTAGATACTTTAATTTGAGTATGAGACCAGATACTACTCCTCCTAGCATCAAATTTTCCGATCTGAACCAATGAAGCGCCGCCATTGTTGCATGTAGAAGTTCACATAATTAATTAAGTAGCACTCAGTTAGGAGACTGGCAATTAAAGATTAATGTGTGTGTAATGCTGTCAGTATTTTAATGAAAATAGTTAAAATATTCGTTAATTTTCCATCTGAAACAATATGAAACTATTATTAGTAGTTGCGGTACAACATTAACATAAAATATTTTGCATGGTAAAACAATTCTCCTAATTAGCAAGCTATACAACAAGCTAAGACAGCCATTAAATTAAAGAAATAACATCAGATCATTTCACAAACATTATTTCTTAGGAAAACATCCCTCCATATATCTAAGTACAAGCTACAAGAAATAACACATCTCGATCAGTTTGTCTAAATATATAGCAAGAGTTTTTACACCGTCCTGCAAATCGAGATTACAGAAACAAACAAACCTACAGTACCTAGGGTTTTTTATCCATGTTAATTATTACTAGAGAATTGGGATGTGGATTTTTAGTTTTTCGCCAGGCTTCATCAGTTCTAATAATCCACCGGCCATTGCCACTCTAATCATGAAGCTTCCACACACAGTTAAAGAGTGGCGAATATTTCTACAATGGATTGCTTGTGGAAGAAGAGCTGAAACTGGAAAGCTCGGTCCAATTATTACCTGCAGTGGGTGCATTACTCCACTGCTCATTTCCTCCCATTCCTCCCAATATCTGCCTCGACAAGTTACGCTCTGCCACGTCCTCCATTTTCACCGGCGGCCGCTGACTCACCACCGGGCTAGACAGTCTAGGCCTCTGGGCGTGGTGTTGGCCCCCATCGCCGCCGCCCACGAACGACTCGCCGCCGTAGAATTGGTAAACCCCTTGTGACGGTGGTGTATCTAGACCACCCAAGAAAGGGAATTGCTGAACCTGCTGCTGCCGCCACGACTCAATGCCGCCACTGCCACCGCCGCCTTCGCTAGATAAAAGCGAAGCTACTTCGCCGCCGTTGAGTAAATTGCTATCACCGTGGAAATTCATCTCTCTCGAGGAAGCTGATATTCCGGTGTAATTCAAGCCCATTTCGGCGGCGAAGTTGTCGGTGAATTGACCTAGAGGTGACATGAAGCGCAGCGGCGGAAACTGCGGCGTTAGGTTTAATAGATTAGGTGCGCCACCGCTGTTGGCGGAGACGGCACTTGTGGAGGTGGGGTTAGTTTGCCGGTCGCTGCTAGCCGGAGATTTGGAGCTCGATGACTTGCTTCTCTTGTTTCGGCGGCATCCGCCGCCGACGGGCACGTTCCTCAACGCGCCGCCTCTCGTCCAGTACCTTCTGCAGGTCTTGCAGAAGTGGCGCGGCTGAGATAGGCTGTAGTTGTTGAAGTAGCAAAACTTGGTGTTTGTTGATTCGCAGCGAGGGCATTTGAGAGCGGTTTCCGGAAGGGGTATGTTAGCCATACGAGCTCGCTCCGCCATGGAGCCGGGGCGGATTGAGCCACCTCCGCCTCCATGCGGATGAGAAGGTGGAGGAGGCGGCGGCGGGCCCTTATGCGGTGGAGGTGGGAGTAGAGGGTTAGCACTGCTGCTTCCAATTATTTGATGATTTTGTTGCTACAAAAATGGGAAAAATGAAAAGATTAGAGAGAGAGTGAAAACACAGACGATGGTATATTCAAGAAATTTAAGAGCGAAACCAAAAGATGATAGAAAAATAAAGAACAAAGAAGAAATCAACAAAAAGATGGGAATATGTCTTTTGAATTTTTGCTTTTTCATCAAAGAAGATTAACCATGGTAGCATATGATAACAAAGATGAAAAAAAAGGAAATAGAAAGAAAACACCTCACCTGATTCCAGTTGGATGGATCAAGATAAGCAGGAATTGAAGAAAAAAACATGGCTCTTGATATCTTCCTTTCTCTTTTGTAAAGGTTATTTGGTTTTTGGAGTGGAGAATCACATCAACTGGAGGGTTAGAGAGAGAAAGGGAAAGGGAGAAAGAAAGAAAGAAAAATAAAGGAAGAATGAGAATATAGGAGCTAAAATAAAGCGAGGGGCTTTATGCTTGTACATATATATACAGATAGAGAGGAGGGAGAGAGAGAGAGAAAATAGAGAAAGACACCAAGGTACTAATTTGTTTTCACTCTGTCTAGTTTTGTTTTATTGCTTTTTAGGGTTTCACTTGTTAATTACTTAACCTTTAAGCTTCTTTCTATTACTACTGTTATTGCATGGAAAAGGTGGAGTTGCAGATAATTAATTACTCCCTCCATCCCATTATTAGTGGCGCCTTTCTTTTCGGCACGGTAATTAAGAGAATATGTAATAAAGTAGGAGAGAGGAGTAGATAATAAAGTAGGAGAGAGATGAGTGTAATAATGAGAGAGTAGGAGAGAGAAGATAATAAAGTAGGAGAGATAAATAAGTATAATAATGAGAGTAGATATAAAGTAAGAGAGATAAAATGATAAAGTAGGAAAGAGGGTGTTAATTTTTTACTAATTTAGGACGTTGTCACTAATAGCGGGACGTCCAAATTAGGAAAGGTGGCCACTAATAATGGGACGGAGCGAGTAATATTTTAGGCAAGTGTAGAATATATTGATTGAGAGCGTGGGTTCCCAGCATAACACACTACTGATTATAACTATATTCGGTTTTTGACACAAGCATTAAGCAAACCATTCTTTGTGGCTTAAATTAATTAATTCTAGTGTTGCTTTCTCTTTCATGTATAAAAAATGAATAGCTAGCATGAAAAGGTAAAAGGTGAGAATTAAGGGTTTGAAATTAACAGTGGTATTTGAGATAAACTTTTTTTCTGGGGTGGTTCCCCACCCCCACTCTCTTTCCTATCTCTACCTTTATTTTCTGCATGGGACTACTACCACATGATAATACCAATTTATATATATACACTTCATTAGCTTTATACGTACTACTATTGTATATATCGCTCTCTCTCTCTCTGCACAAAATTCTCACATTGTTGTAGCAAAAAGAGAGTGTATAAGCTGTGGATCCTCTGAAACAGTACATCCTGTAATATCTACAGTTGCTAGCTTCAACTTCTAGAGTTCTAGTTTGTTGGAGCTTTAGTGTGAAATTATGGTGAAATCTTATTTTTGCTTTTGGGAGTCAATTTTTTTTTCAGTAGATGGAAATTAATGTTATCAATATTGTTTTCATTTTTTAAGGTTTCAAATTTTGAGCGGACTGTGGTTGGATTTTGAAAAGTGCATGAATTCCGTTAAACATTGAATTTGAAGCTTTCATTCTCGGAATTTGAAAAAGATTTTTAACTAGAAAAAGCTCGCTTTTCCAGAATGAGAATGTTTAATAGTGTGAATATTTCCCTAAACAGAATATATTATGTTTACCATTCACCTCTCTCTCTAAATATGTACATGTGCATATATGATTAATTATCATCAATTTAAGTCTTATTTATTTTCTTTCTGGTTTTGGTTAAAAAGCCTTTCATGATAATACTTTGAGTTTTGTTAAGTGAGATTCTGATAAGCATGCCGACGGAACCTCTCCTCAGTACCCCAAATTTGAAGTTTTCTGGCGGAGAAAAGTCAAAATTAGGGCAAACTATAACTAAATTGGGTGATTGTTAAAGTTGATTTGCTAAAAAACACCAGAAAAACCTTTACCTACTGGAACTATATAATAACCATATTTCATTTTTATGCATATATATGATATGTGGAATCAAAAATACGCAGACACAGAGTTTCATGTTTTAAGCAAATGGATGAACGACACACGTAAGAGAAAAAACATGCAAACTGGGCGAACTAGAATCAGAGGATGCTGTTTAATTTCTACTGCTTTTCAACCAAAGTGAAAAAATGAAACGAGCCTCAAATCTATTTTCACTATTGCATTTACATTGATTAAGAATCTTGCTCTCACTGTCTGAAAATATACAGAAAAAGCCGGGTAAATAAACGAGTTATCAATTTTTTGGCCTTTCCTGTTCTTCACCTCTACAAGAAATAATGTCTAGTCGCCTCGTCGTGTCTCATCATATCTTCTTATTTGATGATTTCTCGGAAAAAGTCGAATCCCACGTTTATTACTCTCACAAAGTCTATCATACACTAGAGAATAGAAAATTGAAAAACTTGGCGGAATAAAATATGTCACTTCACTACTTCCGGCCCAGCCCAACATTATTTCCTTAATGGGCTGGGCCTCTGCATAATTAACCCAAAAGGCCTTGCTTGAACTTTTATTTCATTATTCCCCAAATCCAATTATTCCAAACCCTTGTTGAAGATATCTAAGCAGTATTTTACACTATTTAGCAGAAAAAATCACTCTACATTTTCACCAGATCCAGATGCCCTACCAATCTCCGCTGCCGGAGCCCTATCCGATTCCGCCGCAGAATTTGCAGTGAGCGACGGCGGTTGAAGTGCACTCGCTCGACACAAGGGGCAATTAGGATTGTGCTGAAGCCATTTATGAATACAAGTCACGTGAAATATATGGTTGCATTCAGGTAGAACTCTAACCCTTTCCTCTTGCTTGAATTCGCCCAAACATATCGAACAAACATCTTGATTATACTCCTTAGACTGTACGATCACCTGAATCGTCTGATTTTGGGGCATAGTGTTGGTAACATCAGTATCATGATTAAGCATCTGGCTTTGGGTTTCGTTGCATAGAACTATTAGACAATGGCAAATTGCGACGACTACGCCGCCGGCAAACACGCCGACCAGCCCTATCAATAGAGGGTTCATATCGAACCGGTGGTGATGATGATGATTATCCATACGATTATCTGAAGCTACTGCACTTTATATATGTATACATGTGTGTGCGTTTAACTGGATTTTGTGTTTAACGCAAGTCGTCTATGTTGCTGGCACGACTTAGGGTATGATTTTCCGGTAAATGCATAACATGTGATTCCTGTTTTGGATCTAATCAGCCCTAAATTTGGATTTTGCGTGTGATATATAAGGAAGGCCCTACAATAAAATGACACTAGATAAATACGCATAAGTCTCCCTACATGTGTTCTCCTCAATAGTTATTTGAGATGTTTGTGATTTCTAGCTAGTGAGTGCACAAAATCGAAATGCGGTCCCAAATAGTTTATAGAAAGCGTGATATGCTTAACTACTGCACTACCATAACACACATTAGGAAAAATAATTAATCTGTATTTAATGAATCCGATCCCATAATGGCACGTTAATCAGTCATATTTTAATAGATTATGTGCCTATAATGACTACCATTTATTAATAACTAAGAATTATTACTAAGTGGGGGTGTTAATCCTAATAAGACTGCACTTTTATTTAATAGTTTACCATATTTATTAACCTTTTGGCCACCCTTTAGGGGGGAAAGTTGAAAAAAGTGCTCAAAATATGCATATAATTATTCTGAGGTTTATATGAATTAGCCTGCTCTATAAGAATCCAACTTACGAACAAATAATATTATACATGCGTGACACAACGCATGACATAACTCATGAATCAAATCCAATAATTAGTTTGTGCCGTGCTGCATATTGACTAGAGAAGCAAAGATTAAATTTTATGGCTACGTAATGATGACTTACAGAATTAAATAAGGTTGGTAATTAATAATAATTGATTGAGGAATGATAGTTCCTTTGACATGTGTATAAAGTGTATTAATAAGGACTTTATATCCATTCTCACTAACCTACTACGGAGTTATTAATACGCATACGCCTAAACCTTACCCTTACCCTTTAACTTAAGTTATCTTTAGCTGTGGTGTAGATATTCTGAGAGAAGTATTAAATCGAACTAAATACGATCATGTTTTTATATTTTCAATTGAACACCAAATCAATCATGTGGATTATATATCGAGTAAAAGGATAAATTATGTATGGTCGAACACACTTTAGCCTTTAGATAATAGTTGAGGTTTTCCTTAATCATAAGAAAATGATGTGGGAAAACGTGATTTTCTCTCTCCAAACTGGAGCACTCGACTTAATTGAAAAGTAGAAGTGATAGATAGACCAATAAATAAGCAGCAGAGCGTGTAAAACGCCAATGAACTTTGTGATAAAGAAACCAGATTATCTTTCGATTTCAATTGGTTTTGGGAGAAGACAATGACTAATAAAATAGGCATTTATACTCGACAGAGGCGTACACAACTTGCCTACAAACGCTATGTACAAATTCCCACCAATTATTGCTACTCCCAAATCGGAACAATAATCATTATTATTAAAATACTTAATTATTGAATTTTACTCCCTCCGTTCCGCTAATTCTGTCCCAGTTGACTTCGGCACGGAGATTAAGAAATTTTAGTTTAGTGTGTATTATATGAGTTTTAATTGTATAAAGAAAATGACACATTTTTCGAGGAATGGTTGGTGGAAAGAAATTAGAATTATTCAAATTTTTGCAAGGCTACTAAAAGGCAATCGATTTTTATTTTTTATATTTTTTTTTATATTGTATTTGAAGAAATAATCTAAAGTTTTCAAAAAGATAAAAATCATAATTTTCTTCAGAGCGTAACATAATCGAGTGGGAGATAGATTTTTGAAAAGAGATAGTATAAGAATGTGGGGGTTGAGTAGTGAGTAAGGGGACCTATTTCATTTTATGTTTAAAAGTAATTTTTACTATTTTAGGAAAGAAGACAGTAATAGCGGGACTGCCCGATTAGGCAAGTATGACAGTAATAGCGGGACGGAGGGAGTATTAATTAAGCGTGTACATGTACTCACCAACAGTGCTTCAACACTTATATAGCACTCTAAGTTAATAAAATTCAATAATTAAATATAAATGAAAATTAATGAACAGCCTAATCTAAATTCCCAAAATTCAAATAAAGAATTTTAATGGTTCGCAAAGAAAAGGAATAAAATAGAAGAAAAAGTAGAAATATTCTCTTTACCTTTGTATAATACACAGCCTCTCACATAGCCAAGATCGTACTTTCTCTATCTTCCCTGAATGAATTGGATTGAAATTTGAAACAGATTCTTTGCTTTCCTCTCTCCTCTCTCTCTCTCTCTCTCTCTCTCTCTCTTATTTATTTTAAAAATAGGAGCAATATTTTTATAATCTAACATATCTTATCACCCTCTCCTCCCTAAATTCTCGTTTTGAGAAATTTGAAACCCAACAAAATTAAGAGGGTCTACCTGACTTTCTTAGCTAATTAATAATTTATCATGTAATAATATATTATGTATTGATGTGTACATTTCCAAAAATAAATTTGGATGGGGTAATAGGATTGCATGTCATCTTGTCGTTGGTTCAAAATATATTATGTTACAAAATTGAATAAAAATAGAACTGAAAGACAGACAGACAGCTGTAGAAGATCAGAGAACGTATCTGGGGCAGTATCATTTCATGGTTCAACACCACAGACATCATAAATTAGTCCAGCTCATGCATATTATGACAGCCGTGTTTTATTATTTTTCTTGTCCAAAACAAACTATAAGGTGTTTGAATGATGTTTGGCGAATCCATAATTTTGTAAATTCCTAGTAATTTAGTGGATTTTATCAAAATATATGATTTCTTAGTGAATGGGATTCAAAGCATAAATTTGATTTTAAACTAGGAACAAACATAAATTTCTCACAAGGTAGCTTAATTGACCTTCATCAGATAACAATGTCAAACTCCAATGAAAAAATATTAAATCTTTCAGTATATTATTAAAATAGAATGAGATGTAATGTATAAAAGAATAAATATCGCATTCATATATTCCAAATAAAACTATATATAGTTTGATATAAAATAGAGGGTAAAAACGAGACCATCTTGCGGAATCTAATCTGGATAAAGCACCCTATCCTCCCTCAGTATGTCGATCAACTCTCAACCATTCACGGTAGCTAGCTTTTGTTTACAGAGAAGGGAAGTCGTGTTTGTCTTGTTTCGCCGATTACAACACTTTGTTTGAGGCGGCGCCATACAGTTGCCTTGATTTGAATTTTACTACTACTACTACTACTACTACTTCACAGTCAATTTCATTAAAAAATCAACTTTTATCATAGAAATCTCTCTCCTCATAAATGAATGAGAGAGAAAAATAAAATAAAATATTGGAGAAATAGTGCATCAGTTAAACAAGGTTGAAAGCAGCATTATTCAGTGACCCACCCATGACCCACCAACCAAACGCGACGCCTGTATATAAATTTGACTCTCGACTCCCCTTTCCTACTTCCATTCCTCCTGCATCAAATTATCAGAAAGAACAAACACATACACTACTGATTGATACACGCGTTTCCCCTTTTTCTAACTCATCATGTCTCACTATCACAACACACACCACCCCCTATTATACTACACATAGCAAATGCATTTACCCCATACTAATACGTATCCGCTCCGACCTTCATAGTCCTTGGCTTGCCTTCGTCTGTAGATCTTGAGAAATAATTAGAAGATGAGGATTTTGAAGTCGATAGATTGTTCAGAGTGCCCATTCTTTTGTGGATTCTTGGTTGTCGAAGCTTATCCCAAAAGGTATTCTGCCAAGATCCCCTCTGATTTGGTGCTTTTCTTGGGCCTCGGCTTCGTGGATTGGTAATACTTATCTAATACTGTAACGGTGTTTCTGTCAATCATCATATATTTGTATATGGAAAGCGAGTGTGAAATTGGGCTTCTATTGCGTGTATAACAAAGAGGAAGATACAGATTTTGTGAAATCTTTTTTCTTTTTTCTAGAAATTTGTCACTGTTTGAATCATGGATTTGATGTGAGTGCCACAATGGGTTCAAGGAGATTCATGGCTTGGGATTGGATTGGACTGGATTTAGTCTCTCAATCTAGTTTATGATCAAGATCTTGTTCATTTTTTTTTTACTTTTTTTCTGGGGTTTAGTTTATTTTCTTTAACGATTCTTCTTGTTCGATCTTTTGGGGAAAAGTTGCACTTTTGCTTTTCTTTTACGTTTAATTTGGGTTTAAGATAAAGTTGGGGAAACTGGGAAAAAAATGAATAAATTTAGGGTTTTGATGGAGGTAGGAAGTTTTAGCTGAGATTGACATTGAATCATCGATGGATATAAGGTTTGGTTATTAATTAAAGTGGTTTTTGGGGTGAAATTATTATTTCAACTTTCCCTCAGCAAAAGAGTGATTCTGAATTGGGGGATGCTCTTCTCACAACTCTGTCAATGGAGAATCACCATCCTTCCACCCTCTTGTCCATGGATTCAAGTGCTCCACCTACTCATGATGAACTAGACCTTGAGATGAGCCGACAAGTTCTCTTAACCCGGCCACCCGATATCAACCTCTCCCTTGCAGAGGGAAGCCCTCCTCCACTGCATTGGAACACTGACCATTGTGATATTCTTGATGTTGGACTTGGTAGTCAGATGCATGAGACTGAGACTTTTATAAGTGTGCCCAAAGTAGGAAGGAAGATTGCAAAGAGGGTAGATAGCATATGGGGTGCTTGGTTCTTCTTCAGCTTCTACTTCAAGCCTGTACTCAACGAGAAATCAAAGGGGAAAGTTATACGCGATAGTAATGGTATTTCCGGGTTTGAAAAATCTGATCTTCAACTTGATACATTCATGGTTCAGCATGATATGGAGAATATGTACATGTGGGTGTTCAAGGAAAGGCCTGAGAATGCTCTGGGTAAAATGCAGCTTCGAAGTTATATGAACGGGCATTCTCGCCAAGGAGAGCATCCTTTTCCATTTAGCGTAGAGAAGGGCTTTGTCCGTTCGCACAGAATGCAGAGGAAACACTACAGGGGCCTCTCAAATCCACAATGTGTCCATGGTGTTGAGGTTGTTCCATCCCCTAGTCTCATGTGTCTTGATGAAGATGATCGAAAAAGATGGATGGAACTAACCGGGAGGGAGATAAACTTCTCCATTCCTAATGAATCAAGTGATTATGGTTCGTGGAGAAACCTACCAAGCACGGAGTTTGAGCTTGAGAGGCCACTTGCTTCGGTCAAGCCCAACCCACACTCTCAATCGAAGAAGCTTCTGAATGGCTTATCCGCGCACCACTGCAATGGAGACACGCCTGATGTCTCACCGGTCAGCAACAAGAGAAAGAAAGACGATTGCTTTGTTGCACGTGACAAAATACCCGACTTGGAGGTCCACCCAAACGAGCCACACTGGTTGAACGGATTCAGTGGTGTGCTGAGGAACGTCTACGGCCCAGTAACAGCTGCCAAATCAACTTATGAAGATGAAGCCGGGTATCTGATTCTAATCAGCTTGCCATTTGTGGATCTGCAGAGGGTGAAGGTTTCTTGGAGGAACACTCTCACTCATGGGATCATCAAGGTGTCTTGCATGAGTACTTCTCGTACTCCTTTCATCAAGAGGCACAGCCGGACCTTCAAGCTTACAGATCCCTCTTCCGAGCACTGCCCTCCCGGAGAATTCGTTAGGGAGATTCCACTTTCGACACGTATCCCTGAAGATGCTAAGATAGAAGCCTACTACGATGGACCGGGTACAGTGCTGGAGATATTGGTGCCCAAACTCCGGGAGGGCCCAGAAGAACACGAAGTTCGTGTGTGTCTCCGGCCTACCTCTCCATGGGGTTAACACTACTATGTTGAAGTTGGAAGTGTTACTAAATAAGATGCAGAATGAAGTATATTACTTGTTGTTGTGTTATCTAATTATTTTTAGTTGGATAATAGTAGTATTGTTACATTTGCTTTTTGAAGTGTGTTGCTAGAATGTAGCTCACTCAACAATGATCTTCACTCACTTCTTATAGCTATATTCACATATTTGATTTTGTCGCATTTCTCGAGATTTGTTTAATATTAATGTTAGATTGTTTCGATTATCGTATCATGTTATTAGATCCACATGATAAGAGTTGAATATGCGACTCGTAGTCCCGTAAAGGGGTAACTCGACGTAGATTTCACATTATTTTATAATTATAAAATGAATTATCAGATTTATGGTTGACCTTGTCTATCTGAGGAAGGCGGCATCTGGAACAGGTGGTGATAAGAAAGGATACTTCTCAGACAGACAGTGCAATGAATCTCAAAAGCAATTGATAATTGGTGATAATTGAAAACGTCAACTTTGATGAAAGGTCAAAGTTACAGGTGGATGGTGGATATGGGATTTGCTCTGCTACTGAATGCTCCACTTAGCTTAATTATTCAAGTTTGTTGGAGTGACTATTAGAAGTAGATGTAACAACACTAAACTCTAATTTTAGAGGATGAAGTTGTTGAGACTAATAGAGTTGTGGACACCACCAATCTCTATCCGTATATCTCACAACGTTTATAATTATCCTCCATAATGGCTTTATTTCTGTCTATATAACCTTCCATGTCCCACAATTCTAGAGATCACATGTGGCATTTTTTTTTATAACCATGGTTAACTATTCAACTAAAGAACTTAATTTATTATGTATTTATTTAATTTGAAAATTCTTAAAAAGTAGTAATTAAATTGTAGAACGAGAAAGAGAAAACGTGGGTTTCTCTCATCTCAAACGTGCCGCCAATTCCCTCTGTTCTCAAACAAAACTTCGTCACCGAATCGCCAATTCCCCTCTTCTCAAACTCTCCTTCAAAATTATCCAGGGGAGACCTCCATCATAGACGAACACTGCGTTTCCAAGAGGCTCTACGTTTTGTCGCTCAACATCGTCCATGAACAGTACGTGGCCATTGAACAGCGACGGTGGCGAGCATTGGAGAGAGAACTCGTGCGTCTTCTTGTTCAATTCTTGACTCATAGTTATTTTAATATACATTTGATGGCTTTGATGTGGCATGAGAAGAGTGTTCTGCTGTCATTAAAATTTGTCTTCTTTTGTTCAAGAAATTGAATTTTGGAGTCTCGGCTATTCAATTTTTGACTCATTTGGTTTGGGTTTATTATTTAACTGTTAATTCTCATTTTCAAGTAGATGTGTCCTCTTATTTAATTCTTAGATTTTGTCGTATTCAATGATTAATTGACTCTTTTAGTTTAGAGTACTAAACTATATTATTCCAATATGTTATTTAAGATTTTCTTTTATCTTAGCATATTAGTTTTTTCTCTATTAATTGATAGTATCATTTTTTCTTAGTTTGAGACCAGACAATCCAAAAGTAGTAGTTGGTTTATGGTATGATAATTTTTGCAGATGGATGCAACCGAAAACTTAAATGGTGGAAGATAAGAGATCCATATCGTAGACTTGGCTTTGAGGATGATGATAATATTCCAAGACACGACTTCAAAGAAGGAATCGAAGCGATTCATTCACGGATACCAAAGGAATTAATTCCTAAAGTTGATATGCAATTCGAAAGTTTACAACAAGCATATGAGTTTTAACTAGCATACGCAAAAGCTGTCGCATTTGGCATCCAAATATGGAAAGCTCACAAAGACAAAACGACGGGTGTAATTTGGGACCAAAAATATTGTTGTGCAAGGGAAGGTAAAAAAAAAGGATGCTCATGGTGCTAGGAAATTTCAACGAGCTGAAACTAGATGCAATTGTGGTGCCGAGATGAAAGTTAGTTGTCGCCAAAGGAGTTACTACTATATTGCAAAATTTATCCCTGAGCATAATCATGCACGTGCTACTCCTTCAAAAACACACATTTTTCGATCTCATCAAAAAATGACTGATGCACAAAAGGCCGGAGTAGATATGGCTATAAGTTGTGGGATTGCTCAGAAAGAGACAATAAAACTAATGTCCAGACAAGCCGGTGGTCGTGAACATCTCGGATTTATATCTAATGATTTCAAAAACTACCTACACTCGAGAAGATCACATAAAATGCGAGTAGGTGATACTGGAGGAGTATTGCAATATTTACAACAAAAGCAAGGAGAGGATCCGAATTTCTTCTATGTAATTCAAGTAGATCAGGATGATTTGATAATAAATATTTTTTGGGTTGATGCAAAGATGAGATCAGATTATTCACATTTTGGCGATGTTTGCTTTGACACTGACTTATAGAAAGCATAAGGATGGGAGGTCAATTGCAATATTTGTTGGCGTCAATAGTCATAAACAATCAATTGTTTTTGGAGCAGCATTGTTATATGACGAAACCGTCATTACATTCTCTTGGTTATTTGATACTTTTGGTAAAGCTATGAAGGGGAAGATGCCGCAGACAATTCTTACTGATCAAGACAAAGCAATGTCAAAAGCATTGGCTTCTCATTGGAAGGAGACTTATCATTGTCTTTGTGTGTGGCACATCAACAAAAATGCAGCTATTCATCTTGGACACGAGTTTGCTTCACACAAAAAATTTGTTAAAAATTTTAGTAGCTGCATGTATGACCACGAGCACGAAGATGAATTCACCATAGGTTGGAATGACATGCTTGATAAATATGATTTTCGAGACAATGAACGGTTGAAAGAATTGTTCAAGATAAAACAGAAGTGGGTACTTGTGTATGGGAGGGAAACTTTTTGTGTAGACATGAGCACCACAGAACGCAGTGAATCCATGAATAGTGTTATTAAGAAGTATATCAGTTACAAGAATGAGTTGGTGGAATTTTTTGAGCATTTTGAGAGGTTGTTGAAGGATTGTCAGTATAAGGAATTAGCGGAAGACCATATGAATAGTCAAAGTGAACCCCCTTCAACACTTCGAGTTCATATTCTGAATCATGCATCAGATGTTTACACATATAAGGTTTTTGAGCTTTTCCATGTTGAAGTATGCAAGACATATGATTGCAATGTGGAGATCTGTAGCGAACAAGAGACAAAAACCGATTATGATGTTAAATACTTTGGGGGTCGTCGTCATCACCGTGTTTCTTATGATTCTAGTGACAGTTCGATATCATGCAGCTGCAAGAAATTTGAATTTGTTGGAATTTTGTGCTCACGTGCATTAAGGATTTTGAATCTCAGACAAATTTCCGCAATACATGAAAAATATATCAAGAAGCGATGGATGAAAACGGCGAAGCATGGAAGTGGGATAGTACACTATAGCGACACTAGTCAACTAGACCCCAAAGAAGCACCTGGCTTTCTTTCGATGTAGTGATTTATGTCAACTTAGTAGTCATTTGACCACAAGAGCAGCAGAAAGTAGCAATGCTTATGAGATTGCTAAGGAGGGTTTAGGAAAATTGTTAGAACAAGTCAATGCAAGTTTTGTGGATGCTACATCAGAACCAAAGTGCAAATACACCTGTGCAAGATAGTATCTGTTGCAAAAAAGTCCGAGGCTTAAAAACAAAGGAAAAAGTTACTTATAAAAATAGCAAAAGACCAAGAAGTTGTTTAGAAAAAGCTACAACAAAGAAGAACCATAGCCACTACCAAGGGTAAGGAAAGCTCGATGCATGTACTGCCATCTGTGAATGTTGAGAATTCACGTCTTGTTGATGAGATTAAATTCCCTCATGGGTTCAATCAGGTATATTATCTTTTTTAGTCATCACTTTTCTTTCTAAAAGTGTTTTTTAAATTTTGTGACTTGTGATAATATAATTGTTCCATTTTTTTTAAGCAACCTCATATCGGTATATCGTGTCCAAGTACAAATTATACCAACAATTCAAGTTGGATTTATACTCAGTCTTTGCGAGTAATAAATACATTTGTATTCATAGTATTCTTACTACACATCTAAGATATTAAGATAGTCTAGTTTGTATGTTTGCTTATTTTTCTAACAGATAACGGATCCGAATAAAGGAAGTCAACCGCTTTTTGGCGCATACAATCCCCCATATCAGCTCGAAGAACAAGTAGATAGAATTGACACTGTCAATCTTGGATAATTATTCTTTTCTGTATCTAAGAATTGAGATAGTTCACCATTTTGGATTGATATTATGTATTTGTTGGTGTGCTTGATCATTGCATTCTGCTTTGTATTTTCCCTTATAAGAGAATAAAGCAGAAACATCGATTCTTTATGTTAGTTTCAATAAAGCGAATGACATATTTTTCAGTATTTTCTTGAACCAGTAAACTAAACCTCCTCGATAAATGAATTCACTTTGGATTTAAATCATCATCACTTGTAGTCTAGCTAGTTATGAATACTACTACTTAACAACAAATATGAGCTAGGTGTAATTTAACCCCCTATGGTTTCGACAAGATGTAATTTAGCTCCTTATAGTTTAAAAAGGTGCAGTACACCTCCCTATAATTTTTATTTCAGTGCACATTGCCCCCTACATGTTATTTTGCCCGATTTTCGGCTTGTTTGGACAAATATACCTCAAGCATATAATACATATGTTAAGATGATACCATAAATTTTAAGATAAAAATTTATTAAACCATGAGGTGGCCTTTTAATTGTATTTCACCATATTTAAGCGGAGGGGTGGATTGCACCAATTTACAAATCACAAGGAGTCTTAACGCACCTACGAGAAATGATAGAGAGAAATTTGCACCTATGTAAAACTACAGGGAGGTGAATGGCACTTCTGTGTAAACCATAAGGGGCTTGGTGCACCTTCTGAAACCATAGGGGGAGAATTTGTAAAACCATAGGGAGGTTAACTGCTATTAACCCCAACAAATATATACCACAAATAAAATAAGCTTCCAAAAATTGATCAATTAGTGCACTTAAATCAAGAAGTTCCATAGCACAAACTTGCTGGAAAATTATCTAATAGAATATTGGTATAGTATAATTTGATACCATAACAAGTCTAAAAAAACTGAAACTATTTAAATATGTGCAGATTCTCCTATTCATTAGAGCCAAGATTGCCTTGTTTTTCACCATTTAATCCGAGCAACCAGCATCCAGAGATAAAATACAGATGCTGCCAAATAAAATCATCCAGCCTGCTCTACAAGAGTGAAGTTCTTCCACGTGAGCTAATATCAATTAGAAGGTGGACAAGGTGAGATACCTACAAACACGTGTGCAACAACAAATGTCAGCCAAGGTAAATGGAAAACTGAGATGGCTGATGACTTATGCTCTTCCCCTCCAGCACCAACACCTGGATGCAAAAGACGCATCAACTTAGAGATAGGACCATAAAGGATGAATAGATAACTCATATTAAAGCATTTTAGCAAGGAGATTAATTCACACGCTCAAAGCGTACTGATTTCTCATATGTCATGGTGTATGAGACTATACACGTTCTATTACCTGTGCAAAAGTTGCATAATCGTAGTATAAATGGAAGAAGACGTGCAATTGGAAAATTGGTCAGAAAAAAGTGGAGGTGCACCCTATTATATATAGACAATAAAACTAAAACCGCCTCATTCAGGTAGATGGCCAAATTAGTCCAGGAAAACCCGCCAAAAGACTAGCATTAATCGAAGGTTTTCATACAGATACATAAATAAGCTCATTCGAACAATGAAATTACTAACACCAAACTAAAACAGAGAAATGACAATGCGAAAAAGAAATCAATAAGAACAGTAAAGCCCACATTCTCAAGGCGGCAATAGCATAAAAATACAATTGACAATAAACAAACACTCATTGTTGCACCGAATAATTACGCATCCAAAACAAGCCCAAAAATCCATTTATGCATATACAACCATATGACATCAGAAAGGGGGAAACACACGCATACCTTAAAAGAGAGAGGTGAGAGAACAAAACTGCCCTTTTTCAGAAGCACTTTGTCGATGTTGTTTCCGGTGGTAGCAATCGTTAAGCAAATTGATTCCCCACATCTCTCCCCCTTAATTCCTTCGTTTATACGCGCAAAGGTCAACGTAATTGCGCAAATATTGAAGGGGGGGGTATTATGAATAGAGTAGATTTCCAAACCAGCAACAATTGACCTTCTTTCTCAATCTTTGGCTTTTCAAAAAAATGTTGTTCCTCACCAACGTCAAGCAAAAGATTAGAAAACAAAACCCATTTTTTCTTAGATGAAGGAGATTCTTCGCCGGAAGTTTTGTTCGCCCATGGCGGCACGTTTGAGAGGAGAGAAACCCACGTTTTCTCTTTCTCGTTCTACAATTTAATTACTTTTAGGAATTTTGAAATTAAATAAATAGATAATAAATTAAGTTCTTTAGTTGAATAGAGTTAACCATGGTTATAAAAAAATGCCACATGTCATCTCTAGAATTGTGGGATATAGAAGGGTATATAGAGGTGGGAGATACAAGCCACTCCGGCTTATTTCACATTTCTTGTCTCAAGAAAGGTAAATGATCAAAATCAACCTGGCCCAAGAACACTTATTAGCAATTCCACCGCAAAAACTGAAAATATTAAAATGAGTAGCGATGCCCGAAGATAGTAAAGAATAATAGTAGATTTAAAGAGGGAATGATATTTAGGAGGTGTTTGCAATAGTTAAACTTTTTTTAAATGCTTAAATTAAGAAAAAGTTGGTAAAAATGACTTATTAGAGAATCTGAAGTGTGTTTGCAAAAACTGCTTAAAAGAAGAAAAAATTGAAAAAATAATGTTTACAAAATTTATAGTGTAATAGCTTATTTTAAAATTTATAAATAAGATGTCAAATCATAACTTATCCAAAATTATAAATATACCATTAAGTTGGAGAAGTTGGTTAAAACCAACTTATTCAACTTAAATGTAGAGAATTTTGAAGAATTTAAATTGTTGAAACACTCAAAATCAATTTTTGCTTAAATTAAGTCATAAGTTAAAAAATTTAAATGATTGCCCTTAGTCGACCTCCTCCATCTTAGGACCAGCTCCGCCGCCAGCACTAGGAGCAGGGGCATCATCGTCCATGGGGGCTTCACCGCCTGCACCCTGGTACATCTTGGCGATGATGGGGTTGCAAATGCTCTCCAGCTCCTTCATCTTGTCCTCAAACTCATCCGCCGTAGCAAGCTGGTTGCTGTCCAGCCAGTTGATGGACTCATCGATAGCGTTTTCAATCTTCTTCTTATCAGCTGCAGGGAGCTTGGAGGCAATCTTCTCGTCCTTGGTGGTATTCCTCATGTTGTAAGCGTAGTTCTCAAGGGCATTCTTAGCTTCCACCTTTTTCTTGTGCTCCTCATCTTCGGACTTGTACTTCTCCGCCTCCTGGACCATTTTCTCGATGTCCTCCTTCGAAAGTCTGCCCTTGTCGTTGGTGATTGTGATCTTGTTCTTCTGTCCAGTGGTCTTGTCCTCCGCGGACACATTCAATATACCGTTGGCATCAATGTCAAAGCAGACTGTGATTTGAGGAACTCCTCTCGGTGCAGGGGGGATTCCGGATAACTCAAACTTTCCGAGCAAGTTGTTATCACGGGTCCTCGTTCTCTCACCTTCAAAGACCTGGATCAGGACACTGGGCTGGTTGTCTGAGTATGTAGAGAAGACCTGCTCCTTCTTGGTTGGAATAGTAGTGTTTCTCGGAATCAAAACGGTCATGACACCACCGGCTGTTTCCAAACCAAGGGAGAGAGGAGTGACATCAAGAAGCAAGAGATCTTGGACCTTCTCATTACCCTCACCACTCAAAATCGCTGCTTGGACTGCAGCACCATATGCAACGGACTTCATCGGGGTTGATACTCTTGCAGAGTTCTTTCCCGTTGAAGAAATCTTGCAGAAGCTGCTGCACCTTGGGAATTCTAGTGGAGCCACCAACAAGGGCAACATCATGGACGGTGCTCTTGTCCATCTTGGCATCCCTCAAACACTTCTCGACTGGCTCCATGCACTTCCTGAACAAGTCCATGTTCAGCTCCTCGAATCTAGCACGAGTGATGGTAGAGTAAAAATCAACGCCCTCGTATAGAGAGTCAATCTCAATGGTGGTCTGGGCGGTGGATGAGAGTGTCCTCTTTGCTCTCTCACAAGTAGTCCTCAATCTTCTCAAAGCCCTAGGGTTACCGTTGATGTCTTTCTTGTGCTTCCTCTTGAATTCCTGAACGAAATGATTCACCATTCTGTTGTCAAAATCTTCACCTCCAAGGTGAGTGTCACCAGCAGTGGACTTCACCTCAAATATACCTTCCTCAATGGTCAGAAGAGAGACATCAAAAGTCCCACCACCAAGGTCAAAAATCAGGACATTCTTCTCGCCAACGCTGGTTGCCTTCTTGTCAAGATCATAGGCAATAGCTGCGGCGGTGGGCTCATTGATGATACGCATGACATTAAGACCAGCAACGACACCAGCATCCTTGGTAGCTTGGCGCTGAGAATCGTTGAAGTATGCTGGGACAG
This sequence comes from Lavandula angustifolia, assembly GCA_028984105.1. Taxonomy (NCBI): domain Eukaryota; kingdom Viridiplantae; phylum Streptophyta; class Magnoliopsida; order Lamiales; family Lamiaceae; genus Lavandula; species Lavandula angustifolia. The sequence continues at coordinate 16,824,147 of CM054824.1, forward strand.
TAACCACGGCATTCTTGATTTGTGAACCTAGATATGCCTCAGCAATCTCCCTCATCTTCATCAAAACCATAGAAGAAATCTCTTCAGCAGCAAATTGCTTATCCTCGCCCTTGTAGCTAACAACAATCAGAGGTTTCTCAGCAGGCCCAGGAATAACCTTGAATGGCCACAACTTAATGTCGCTCTGAAGAGAGGCATCAGAGAATCTCCTTCCAGTCAACCTCTTAGCATCTATTAAGCACAAAATAATAAAAGTCGAGTATTAATTTTACTGAGCAGGCAACCACGAAAATTAATACAAGCGATTGCAATATAAATTGACAAATCAAATAAAATCGACTTTTCAGTAGTTGGAAGACATATAGTAGAAAAACGTTGGAAATGTCATTGCAGAATCACACTAGAGAAAATATTTTTCTACATCCTTCTACTACATTATACGCATAAAGTCAGGAGTTAAAACAGAACAAGTATATCAAAACAATCACTAGAATGTACTTGCAAATTAAAAAAATTACACGACGTATATCAAACTATTAATATTAAATTAGTGACTAGATCTCAGATAAACTTGTCCAATTTATATTACGATTATCCAGAATTATGTCAACAGTTGGTTCAAACACAGATCAATTAAACTGATCATTCCCTTGCGTTTAATTTGATTGATTTATCTGAGGCATATCGAATATTTAAATGATGCGAAACAGATCAACTTGCATTATATGCAGTATACTAACTCAAGAAGCCATCGATACATCTTAAACAAGAAACAGATTCGAATAAATTCACCTCTCTCAATATATTATCATGATCCCTTAATGAAAATTTAAATCAGACTTCATACCACTCTGCATCAGATCTTGCATATATAACAAGAGTGGAACGAAGGTATGCTGATACAAATAGTTAAGTAGCAAGACGGCATCCAGTATTAACTCAAATTCATACACCGCATACATAAAACGTAACGCAGAGTATCTTACCGAAAACAGTGTTCGTCGGGTTCATAGCGACCTGGTTCTTAGCCGCATCACCAATAAGCCTCTCGGAGTCGGTGAAACCGACGTACGACGGTGTCGTCCTGTTTCCCTGTCATTGGCGATGATCTCCACGCGATCGTACTTCCAGACACAGACGCATGAATAGGTCGTCCCGAGATCGATACCGATCGCTGGACCTTCTCCTTTTCCTGACATGGCTCTCTTACTAGTTCTGAATAATTTGGTGATCACGAATTGAGGCGCACTAAGGTTTAAAGAATCAAGAGAGTATATACTGCAGGTTGCCCTCGGTTATCGCGTTCCAGAATGTTCGAAAAAATAATTTGCTTGAGAGCTGTTTGATCTGTTACGAACAAGTAATCAACCAACGGTGATGGATTCGTTCAACTTTTCCTAACGGGTAAAGGATTTTGATTGGTTGATACTGAAGCAACCGACCCGGATTTTTGCCCTTTTCGCCTTTTTGGGGCGAGGAGAGCAATTCCTATTTCCATTTTTATTATGTTTGGTGAAAAATGTAATTTGACATATATTTACTTAGCTTTATTTTTTTTCGTTTTCCGTTGAGCGTTTTACTTTAATAGGATATTCATCTGCTGTAAAGAGATTGGGAGTCCATCCTTCCTATTGACGAATTTTATTTAGTTCTATATCATATACTCTCTAGGACTAATTATGGAATCATCATTACTTTATTGGTTTGTTATTCAAAATTTTACCTCAGTTCTAAAGTCCGATTTGTTGGAAAAATCAGGTTTCCATCGCAAAACCCTATGATATGGAATTTTCTAAATTGAAATGCGTTAACAAATTCAGTGCTTGAATCAAATAACTTTGGACAAAATAAGAATCCAATTAATAATATCTGATATGAACAGTAACTACAAATCTAACAAGGCGCAATAAAACCAACAGCCAGAAGCCCTAATTCTAGAATTGTAGAATGATTTACACCTAATCCGGATCTCAGCCGCCAAAACCATAAAGAGTTCGGCCCTGCCTCTTCAGAGCGTACACAACATCCATGGCGGTGACAGTTTTCCGACGAGCGTGCTCAGTGTAGGTGACTGCGTCGCGGATGACATTCTCGAGGAAGATCTTGAGGACGCCGCGCGTCTCCTCGTAGATGAGACCGCTGATACGCTTGACGCCGCCACGACGAGCCAAACGACGGATGGCTGGCTTTGTGATTCCCTGAATGTTATCCCTCAGCACCTTCCGATGCCGCTTGGCTCCGCCCTTTCCCAAACCCTTGCCTCCTTTACCGCGCCCAGACATTTTGATGAAATGAAAATGAGTGTGTTTTCTTCTTGAATTTGTATATGGCTGATGATAGAAGAAAAAGAACGCCATCTGTTTATATACGAGACGGCAGCAGTGGAAAATAACTTAGGACCGTCCGATTAGATATTTCAATTACGGCTAGATATTGCTATCCGCGTGATTGTCATCTGGATGATTCGGACAGTAGATAAGAGTAGATCAACGGTCAACAATAGACAATTTCAAACTAGGTGAGGATTGTGGTTTTTTATTGTGGGGGAAATTGAAAATGTTGGAGCGCTTTTTTGGTGCTTTTGGCTCCATCATCTCCGTAAGCAATTTTTTGATTTTGGACATTCGTATTATGTTATTCCGACTGGCAAATAATGTTATTTCACGAATAATTTTGTGAGCATACAAGGTTCTCCCTTCTTATAGGGGAGCTCTATCTTATTTTAGGGAACCATAATATTTTGAGTTTAATGGTTTACTCCTATTTTAAAGTAGAAAAATAATATTTTATAATATTTTAATTTTTCAATTTTACAAATTAAATTAAAATACAATTATTTTATAGAACTAAATTATACATATAATATATTTATTGAAAAAAATAATTAAAATTCTACGTTACAAAAAAGATAATTTAAATTGCTTAAATAAAAATTACAGGTTACATAATATCTAATTTCACGAAGATGAATATATATTTCACAAATGATCAATTAGTGCATTCCGGTGCGTGAAATGAGCGCCTGCATCTTTAATTTCACTAAACCAATTCGTAAAGCTTCTAAATCGATCAGATTGAGGTGTTTCAAATTCGATCTCTGTAATTGAAACTTCAATTGGAGCATCAATATCTCGTTCATCCTCAATTATCATATTGTGCATTATTATGTAAAAATTTACAATATCTCTCAAATAACGTGCATCTCATAAATGTGTTGAATTTGCCATAATTGCAAAACGACTTTAGAGAACTTTGAAGGCACGTTCAACATCCTAGCTACACGCTTCTTGTTTCATCACAAAATATTTTTTTTTACCAACTGGTGCACGTATAGTTTGCACAATAATTGTCCACTTAGGGTATATATCATTAGCTAGGTAAAAACACATATTGAATTCTTTTCCACTTGACATAATGTGTAGGGGAGAAATGCTTAGAGCGAGGTTGTTGAAAAAGATCTGATGTTTCCAATTCGTTAATATCATTGTTAGCACCCGACATCCCGAAATATGCACGTCATACTCAAATATCATAATCAGCTACAGTTTCGAAAATAATCGGAGGATGTCCTCTTCGACATGCATATTTATCTGCCTACATTGTCGGACAATTCTTCAATTTTCAATGCATGCAATCTAAACTCCCTAACATTTATGGGAATCCTCGTTGCTTACTAATATAAAGAAGTTTAGCAACATCAGTAGGAGTGAGTCTTCTTAGATACTGTGGCACGAACATTTGACGAGTTGCTCTACAAAACCTCTTCCCACTCAATTGCAGTTGACTTACCAATTTTAATATACTAATCAGTTGCATCAATAGGAAGTGCATATGCCAGTATATGATATGCAACAGATATTTTTTGTGAAGTAGACAAACCTTGCTTACGAGCTGCATCTCTTCGTTGTACAAACCAAGGATTATGGTTTTTAACAGTAGAATTTTCAGCAAAGTAATCTTGAAACAAATTTGCAGTACTCCTTCACGATCATGAAAGATTGTCTTGTACTTAGGAACTGAGCCGCCAGGAGCCCTTGAGCAGTTGAGCTTTACCCTCCAAAGTAAGGCAATAGAATATTATAATTTTGAAATGTTTGTAAAATAATTTGCTCTTCATCGTCATCAGAAGAAGAGGAAAGTGATGAAACATTGGTTTAAGAGCTTAAATATATAGTTGTTTCAATCACCAAAGCACAATCCATGTGCTTTTAATCTTGGTCCTCCATTTCAATCACAAAAGCACAAAGTCATCTTGGTCCTTTATAGCAAATACCAAAGCACAATCCATGTACTTTTAATCTGGGCCCTGCATTTCAATCTTATGGACAATGTAGATTCGGATGACAAAAAGACTATATTATAACACAAAAGGCTATGAGCATGGCTTCAAATTTGAGCACACTTAGCCTATACTTGAAGATTTTGTGAAAGTTGAAACTATGGGTAGACCTCCTTCTAGCCCCGAAGAAATGTTTGCGAGATCGTTCTCCTTCAACCACTTCTTTCATTATCAACTTAGATTGTGAAGAAGAATTCGCTAGTGGTGGTTCTTCATCCTACCGACCGGCAAGTGTAAAGAAAGCAAAAATGAAAAAGAAAAAAAAATACGGAAGATATGACTAATATTCTTAGGTTCATTGAAAAAGAAAATGAGAAACTACGACTACTCACGGCTTCAACAGACAAAAAAAAGATCTTAAGATGTTAATCAGAGACGATAACATCAAAAATGATTGATTTGAGAAAAGATTGATGATCCGCACAAACGTGAATGTTTCGGCTTGACCAAGGTAAAATTTACGAGAAGCGGGGAATGACACACGCACAAAACAACGACCCTCCGAGTTTGTTTCGGAATTTATTATCAGGCACTAGAGGGCTCCGGAGATGATATTCCTGATTATTAAATAATCATTATGAATAATTTAAATTTATGTCATATATCTTCCTTTTACATAATACACAATCCATCTCATTTGATTTATTTTGTTTCTTTTCGGTATGAAGATTAAGATGAGTGATTGGTTGTGTATAGAGACGTATGTTCCACAAAGAAAAAATATGAGTTTGTGTAGTACTCCCTCCGTCCCGTTGTTTTCTTTTTTGGGTTGTCCCGCTTGACTTGTCTTGTTTCTTAAAATAGAAAATAATTATTACACAAACTCCCACTTTTTCTTTGTGAAGCCTACCTCTTTACACACAAATCACTCACTCATCTACACACAACCACCCACTAATCTTAATCTCCGTGCTGAAAAGAAACAAGACAAGTCGGGCGGGACGGACGGAGGGAGTAATTGTTTTTCATTTTAGGAAACATGATAAGTCGAATGAGGCAAACCAAAAAGAAATCAAGACAAGTTAAGCGGAACGGAGGGAGCATAACTAATTTAATGTTTACCAAACTCTACAACTCACGGTTGCTTCATTGCAATTTGTCTTCAAAGGATATAATTATCTTTGCAATTATTTCTTATCATTAGACTAAGTGTGTAATAATAATCTTTATTTAATAAATGGTATCCATACTTTAAACAAATATTTAAAGATAAGCAGTTGAGCCTTCATCATGGCGCCAATCTTTCAGTTCCGGCTCCATAACAGCGCCAATCTCGCACACCAACCAAATCAGCCTCCATTTGCTCACCACCGCCAATTCTCCCACCATCACTTCACCACCGCTAATCTTCAATTTATTGCACATTAAAAATAAAGAAGAAATAAGTGAAGAAAATTTATCCCCTATATGTAGGAGAGAAATATTGACTCCCTCAAAATAGGGAAAGGTATTGGAGAGCCTTGGAGGAAGAATTATAGAGAATTCCTCCATTTTAGAGAATTCTTGGAGTCCAAGGGTCCCCCGTATTTTACGACGGGACCCCTATTCGATTTTTTGGACGGAAACAGTATTTCATCTCCAATCGTGTTCTCCTAAAAATGAATATTTCATAATATTTTTTTTTTAAATTTTATAAATCAATTTTAAATACAAATATATAATATCTGTAATTATAATTTAATGATATAATATCTTTATTTTGATTTAATTGTATAATTAAATTAAAATTAATAATATATTTAATGGAAAAATTAAAATTAATTGCAAAATTGATAATTTAAATTACTTAAATAAAAAATATAGGTTATATAATAATATCTAATTATGAGAAGACGAATACTCATTCCACAAATGTTCAATCAATGCATTCCGAAGCACGAAAATACACATAAGTCCACAAAGTTCAATTCATGTATTTTCCTTTTTATATTAATATTAAGTAATTTCTATTAATAGTTTACTAATTATCTAAATTTAAGTTGAAAAAAAATTATTTTAATAATTTATTCTAAACCCCTTAATCTACAAATCTAATTATTAATCTAATATTTATCACTTTTGCCAACATTAACCTAGATTGCCTCTCTTCAATTTCTTATTTATCGCTCTCCCTCTCTCGCCGCCTCATGTTTATTTCAGTTCTATCTGTCTCTCTCGCCGCCTCATATTGTCTCTCGCCGCCTCATATTGCCATCGACTTTCTTCTCCTCCACACTACTACTTTTCTTTTTCTTTGCCTTGTCCTTGTTTGCCTTGGCTTGAGTTAGAACAGGAGGCTCCAAATACTCAGGCAACGAAACCAAATCCACAGCAATTTCTTTCTCTGTTAAGCCTTGCATCTCAATTCTCAACCCTCTCCGAAATCTCAATCGCCATGAGATTATTCGGCCGGGTGCATCGCCGAATCGATTAGTGCATCGCTGAATCGACGCCATGGCCGGATGCATGTCGAATTTTCAATTTTGTGTTCATATTAGTGTCCAGAATTCTTGATTTTATGTTTTATGTTTTCAATTTCATCTCTTTCCAACTGAAAACCGATAACTTGTGTCAATTCTATGTTTTCAATTTCATCTCTATCAATTGATTTTTCAATTAAAAAAAATGGATACGGGAGATGCAATTTCTCCCATGGGAGAAATATTGCCTCCCTTATTATATGGGAGTGTTTAGGGTAGCCTTGGTGAGTGAATAGTGAAAAAATATGAGGGATTACTCCATTTTTGGACAGCCTTGGAGAAACTCTTATAGTATTCCAACTACTAATTGAGAACAACAATAATAATAATAATATCTCTAGTTCTAAAGTTTACATATGCACATAATAGTAATTCGATAAAGTGTTTAATATACTGCTATTTATAAAATAAAGTAAGAAGTTTTATTGATTTCCAAAATATAGTAATCTTTCAAATTCAAATCTGATATTCAAAATGTGCTAACTTGATAAATAACTGTAGATCTAGGACCTTATAAATGATTGGATAAGTAGAAAAATCATGAGCATATTGTTGGTGTTGCCCTTGAAATTGAAGTCCAATATGCAAAAGACAAAATGACATTGACATATTATTTGTTCTTAAAAGAATATTATGTCATATAAGAAATGATATTTATGTCTGCGTTATGAATTTAAATTTCACCGACAGCTATGTGTAAGTTAGCGAATGTGGATTTCTCAATAAAAAAAATAATGAAAAAAAGTTTCACAACAGCTTCGATTAGTCTATTTGGAGTTGTTTGACAAATTTTCTTTTAATAGGTGATAAAGTTTATTATAGGTTTAACTGGCATCTATAATAAACTAATCTATGACATATTATAATCCAAAACGTAATTAATTGTACTTATAGGTAGATAGATAATAAACTGTAGTAAAAGAAAAAAACATGGCTAAATACAAAGATCGATTACCCATTAATCATATAAACCTAAATAAGTAATCTTTATATTCTCTCACATGGTCACATTGAATTGTGAATTGTTACCTATAAATGGGCTTCAAACAAAATGAAGCAAAAACCAAAAATTAAGTAAAGGGAGATCTAGTATATATATATGTGCTCGACTGACTGAAACCGTGAAAGAAGAGAGTAGTATGGTTGAAAAGTAGGTAGCCATTTATGGCGGACAATAAATTACCATACTTTCTTTCGCGCACCAAATTCATTACCTACAAAATTACACCACCTTTCTTCATATACAACTCACGCATTATCAATCTAATTAAATTATGTCTCATGCATTCTTCCCTTTTCTCCTGCCCTTCATTTAAATCGATCCAGCTTCATGTATTTTTTTCCACTCACGTGTATGCATAGGCTGCTCTTCATCATCTAGCTCCTATATAGTCCTAGTCACCTCATTTTCTGGCCCATCTATACATTCTCCCCCCCCCCCCCCTCTCTCTCTCTCTCTCTGAAGCCAAGAATAATAGAGAATGTACTGGCAAATCTTGAGTTCGATAACAGGAATACGAGGGAAGAGCAGTTTCGGGTGGGCTTCGACGGCTGAAGAGGTGACTGAAGGGATTGATGCTGCTAATCTCACTGCCATGGTTACTGGTTAGCTTTTAAACTAATTCATACATTCGATATTTATGGAAGCTCCAGTTTTGTATGAATACATGAGACAAACAGAAGATCAACTAGACATGTAGTGTGTGTTGTGTGAGAAAATATACATAAAACTACGTGGTGGTATTGATTGGAAGATTTGTGATGGGGCGTACGATTCCTTTCCCTTTTCTAAAGGCATGTAGATATAAATGTTATGAGGGAGGTTTCTTCTTTTACCCACTCTTACATAAAAAAATACAAAAGTACTCAACTCTTAAATTTATATTCACCAAATACCCAAGATTACCAATTTGCCCTCAGATTTTCGTCACCTTTCTTGTTTCCTTTTTTTTTGTTAAAATCTTTCAGTGCCGATGGAGTGCCTATCAGTGCCGCTGAGTGCCTACGGTTTATTTTAAGTATGAATTCGAAATTACAATTTTTTTAAAAATAAAACAGTGCCGATAGAGTGCCTACGGGTGCCGATGAGTGCCGCCAGTTAATTTTCAAGATTGCAATTTTGAATTCTTGTAAAATGAATCGAGTGTCGATTGAGTGCTTAAGGGTGCCGCTGAGAGCCGAAAGTTTATTTTAATGAATATTCTCGGCACTTCTATTCGAAAATACACACAGTGCCAATGCATGCTTTTTAGTGCCTATAGAAGAGTAGCAGTGCCGAAGTCGTGCCTAAGGGTGCCTATGGGTGCCGATTGTTCACTTTTTTTGTTGACTGCCTCAACATATTCGAAAGATACACAGTTAGTATACATGCCTCAATTTTCGAGATTAACAAGACACAAGATAGATGACTTTTTTTTGGACTTTGGTGAAGTGCTGATGGAAAGCCTATGGGTGCCGATGGAGTGCCTATTATTGAGAGGACATGTGTTATTGTGCAATATTATAGGCGACAGACTATCCCATTTATTATGTCCAGTGCCTATGGAGAGCCGACGGGTGCCGATGGAGTGTCAATGGTGAATTTTCATGCAAAATTATGTTGATTGGACTACTGAACGAGGGAAAATTGTGTTGATACAGTTTCTTTTGCATATAAGTATCACGAGCTCGATATGTAACCTTACTCCTTCACTACCACATTTTGAAATTACTCTTACTCTCACTCACTTCTCATTCTCTTCGTTCTTATTGCCAAAAAATGGAAGATTTTCGATCTATTATCGTAAAAGTGAACGGCGAATTCGATCATGAATCGAATTACGCCCGGGGGTCATCCGAGGGCATCAATTGCATCAAAGACCCCATTTTAAAAACCAACTTGAACTGTGAGAGTCAGGCTGTTCGAACTGGACATCCGGGGGCATCAATTGCAGTTGTGGAGACTGCAATCCCGGGTACGACAACTTGAACTTATTAACCATCCAGTAACTGCCAGCCTGTGAAACAGCGTCTCATTAGCACTATCGAAAATAATCAAATGACACTAAAATTTAATAAGACTCACATCAAGCAAACACCCTATCAGCTTCCGGATCGGTCTCAAATTTGTTTTTCTATATTCAAATATGTCTGGATCCTGGTTCTGGTTTAGTGAATCATATAACTTAAGGGTCCAGCTCTCGATGCACAACCTTACTAGGACCCAGTGGCTCGCAGCCAACACCAGAAAGATGATCTGCAAATAACGCAAATATGGATTTCAAAACGCCTAAATTGATACATGTATACGATAAAAACTTACAAATTTAGCATTAGTCCATGCGGGCCTGGTCACGTCCCTTTCTGTTCCAAACACACAATCGAGCAAACCATCATTAGGAACCCAGTCAGAGTAGCTAACTATGGTCCGCTCATGTACGTCGTTATCCGGCTCATGAATCTTCGAGGTCCAAGCATGCTCTAACGCAGTCTGAAAAGGATTGAAATTTTTCATAAGCTTGCATAATTGATACTTAATTTCAATAAATGATACTTACAAAAATTGTAGAGTCTGCAATAACAGTGTAGCGCGAATCAGGAGTGGCCAACACATCACGATCCTTATCTACAAGTCTCACACGAAGATACCTCAAGTACAAATCCACCATAGCTTGCCCCATGTCGTATTTTATGTCGAGAATATTTTTGAAAAAGCGATGGGGCAACTCCCCCTATGAAACCATCAGTGTTGCATGCTTTCTACTTTGCATGAACTCCTCGAAATTTCGCCTCAGCACACCATCACATCAACCATCAAAGGCATCCCAGTAGGATTGTATCGGGGACTAACGAGTGTAGACTGCAAAAAGAAAAAAAATATATTAATGCTAATAAGAAATTATGAGTATCATGGAATTAGACTAATTCGACAAGAGAGTTTACCTGTACATGAGATGAAAGTATTAGTGGCTGCTGACCTCCTTCTGTGGCCACATACTGACTCGAACCCACTCCGGATGCACGTGTTGGCGACCAACGACGGGGTATCCACACATCCCTTGGCTCATACATACTATGTCGCCCAAAGTCAAACTGCTCAGCGCCATAATAAAAAGGATTCACCTTAGAAACCCTCTGAGCAGCAGTCTCCCAAGGGTTTGCATTTGGATCCGTATAGTCCTCTAGGGAAGCTTCTACTGACTCCTCTCTGTTCCAAGGGGACCACTCACTAGTCGGTATGCGTCTAGGGAAAGCCGTTGTATCCTCTTCATACTCGTGGGAGGTCTCAGTCTCTATCGAGAAACTAGTCCCAGAGGTGGTTCCCGCACGCTTGCCGTGGTGAAATACCTTTTTCAAGGCTTCTTTCACTCTTTTGAAAAATTTATCATCCCGCTTGTCCCAATGCTCGTCCACCTTCTTCAACAAGGCCTTCTCGCGTTTGTCCCACCTCTCATCAAAATCTCTCATCATTCTATCATACTGGACCCGAGGCATATCTTCAAGCCTACGGCCAGATGACTCTTCTGTTGCGTGGCCAGTGCTTTTCTTCTTCCCTCTTCTCTTTTCTGCAGGGGCCCGTAGCCTTGGCACACTATCTGTGTTCACCTGCCGCGGCTGAACAGGTACCGATGTCGGGAAAGGTACAACAACCGGGTTTTGCCCATTCACACTTATCCAGTACACTTTCAACTGCTCCTCATCAGTCGGGGTCAGCGTGGACGAGAGGGTCCCTCCATCTGTTCAAGATGTTAAAATCAAAAGTAAGAAAATTTAAGTGGATTTAAGCAATTATGTTGAACTAATGAAAAATTAAAATAAACTAAATTATTTTACCGAAGATGCAAAGAAGCTAATCCACTCTGTATCTGGTGGCGTAATATATGCCCACTTTGTACAGCGGGGCATACTTCCCATACTGATGAGGCAGACACACAACCGTGCCAGATCTGGAATCGCCTCATAAGCCCAAATTTGTATCATAAATCATATTAATTAAAAAAAAAGGATTTATAACCAACAAATTCAAACTAAATAATCAAGCTACAATGGTACCTGAAGTGCCCAAACTGCCCGTACAGATTATATTTCGACTTGACAAGATCCACTCGTTTAGGGACGAAGGTCAAGTAGTGCAGTAGGACATTATAGGTGTACGGACCCCATGGAAAAGTATTCCATGCGTCCAAATCGTCGGCCAAAACCCACATCCACGTTTCAATCTTCTTCGTATCAGCAGGTGCAAAGAAGAAGGACATCAAAGCCACTAGATTTGCCACCTTCAAATAATCATCAGCTGAAAGCTCACCGAGTTTGTTATCTCTTAACAGTGCCAACAAATCCCCTCCTGATATGGCTTTACCCTCTGTAAGTCTCATGAAGACTCCCGACTCTTGTGGCTGCCGAGGCGCATCCGGATTAAAAGTACTTTCCCCAAATGTCAATCCAGTAACTAATGCATACTCGAATTTTGAGAATCTCAACTCTATCCCATTTATGTTAAAACGAACCTCCCCAAGTTCGCACTGCACCTCGTAGCACATCAATTGATGCAGAGCCTGTGAGGCACTCTTCCCTTTCCTCCACTGTAAAAGGTGCCCAAACTGACCACTCATAAATCGGAGAACTAACTCATTACCCCCCTACGTGAAAGACACCGCTTAATCCATTCGGGCAACTGATCTCTCCAATAAGTTGTAATTTTGGGGGATTTTTCCCGAACGGGTAGTCGGATATAATCAGGCTGAAAATAAATAATCTTTCATTATTAAATTAAAAAAAATTCAAATGCAGTAGCCGTCGGCCGGCATCGGCCGAGAGGATTTTTGTTCATAAAATCACCCAGTGCCGATAGAGAATTCACCATCGGCACCAGTCATCGGCACCGTCACGAAACTGCAGTAAAATTCAGTTTCGGCCGGAAAATCTAAAATACCATAAATTCGATTGCATTTTCGTCTATTCAACAACAATCTCAATCAAATTACATGACTAAATCATCACCTAATCATATATTCTCAATCAATTGCGCAATCAATTTCAAGAAATTGTTCAAAGCCGACGGGGCCGAAAGAAAACATACCTGTGCCGAAGAAGCTATACAAAGCCGCATTCTGTGAGTAGCCTATAGTTTATACGTTCAAACGGCGGCGGGTTTAGCGGCGGCGGGACGTCGGTTGAGAGTAGGCGGCGCCTCGATTCAACGTCGGCAATGTGGTGTGCCAAGAGAAGTTTTCGCTCGATTTTTGCCTTTTGTGAGTGCTGGTGCCGTTTCTTACCAAAAAACAATAAATTCACCCAGTGCCGATGGCAGTGCCGATGGGTTTTTTTGCTCTATCGGCACTGGAAATTATATTTGGTGCCTATCGCAGAATCGCAGTGCCTTTACTCGCAGCTTTTGACTAACTTTTATGGACCAAAAAATAAATAAATTATATACTGAGTGCCGATGGCAGTACCTTTGGCAGTGCCGATGGATTGCCTTAGCCAATCAGCACTCGTAGTTATAATTGTTTATCAATTGTTTTATTAAAAAAAAAAATTAATTAGGAGTGCCGATGGCAGTACCGTTGGTAGTGCCTATTGACTACTTTTGCCTACCGGCCCTCGTAATTTAAATTGTTTATCAATTATTTGATTAAAAAAAAACATTTGAAATTGGAAAATTCCAATGTCGATGACAAACAATCGGCACCCGTAGGGTCCTATCGGCACCTGTTTGCCAATTAAAAAAAGTAAGGGTAATACCGAGTATTCTCTAACTATTATTATAGTTGATGGATATATTTGTGTTTTTTTAAGGAGAATGGTTAAAAAGCCATATTTCCACATGTTTTATAATCACAAGCCTGCCAACGAACGGTTACTGTCACTTGTCCTGTCTTTTTTGCTTCATCTCCTTCCGACAACGTTATTATTTATTGATGGTCGGATTATCACTTACAAATAAAATATTTGTATTGGTGTACGTATATACGAAGGGTATACATGTACTGATGTACACCCTTCTATATGTAGATCTTCCTTCGAATGCTAACGTAGCGACTGTGTTACATGATTTATGAAGTGTATAATTTGTTACTCGTGAAACAAAATAGAAAATGAATGAATGTAGGTGGTGCATCTGGGATAGGGCTGGAGACGGCACGAGTTTTGGCTTCAAGAAATGCACAAAGTCATCATCGCAGCAAGAAACATGGAGTCTGCTAGTGAAGCAAAGCAGCTGATTCTGAACGACAACAAAACTGCTCGTGTGGATATTCTCAAACTAGACTTGGCTTCCTTGAAATCGATCAAGGCCTTCGCCGACAACTTCATCGCACTCAATCTCCCCCTCAATATCTTAATGTAATAACAGAGCTTCCTTAATTACTCAAAACTTGTTAATGTCGTCGAATGTTGATCATGATCAATTGATCCTCCATCTTTGATTCTCAGAAACAATGCTGGCATCATGTTCTGCCCTTATCAGAAGTCCGAATATGGGATTGAGATTCAGTTTGCTACGAACCATCTTGGTAGCCTAATTCTCGACACACTTTAATTTCATAAATTTCTAGCCCAATTCTCAACTTCTTCTGTTTCTTGATATTAGGTCACTTCTACTTGACAAACCTTCTTCTTGACAAGATGAAGGAGACCGCAAAATCAAGTGGAATCGAGGGAAGGATCGTGAATCTCTCATCCATAGCACATATACACACTTACAGAGGAGGGATCAGATTTGATGAAAAGATAAACGACAGAACAAGGTAAGTTTGGTGCATTATATCAAGTCCATGCAGCAAAAATTATGATCCGGATTTGTCTTGATGAAGATATGATGACAAGAGGGCGTACGGACAGTCGAAACTCGCCAACATATTGCATGCCAAAGAGCTCTCACGCCACTTCAAGGTATAAATTTTTATCAACTCTTTTTTTACAAATTTTGTAACAAAATCAATAATTTTTTTTGAGTTGTGAAGGACTGTATGTATGAACAGGCTGAAGGAGTGAATATCACTGCAAATGCTGTTCACCCAGGATTGATAATGACCAATCTGTTTCAGTATTCTGGCCTATGGATAAAAAGTAGGTGCTCCAAAAGCTGATCACATATTACCTCTGTTTTATCTTGTTCTGTTTACCTCTTCAATCTCCTACTTTATATTTTGGCAGAAGTTTTCTGGTTTTTCACATCTATACTATGGAAAGCGGCGACAACCTGCTACGTTGCTCTCCACCCGAGCTTGAAAGGCATTTCCGGGAAGTATTTTGTCGACTGCAACGAATTGAAACCCACCAGGTTCGGTAGGGATGAAGTTTTGGCCAAGAGGCTCTGGGAGTTCAGCGACAACTTGGTGAAAAATGCACCACAAAAGTAGTCTTAAGAGAATGTGTTCCACTATATCATGTTATGTTACTGACAATCCACATTGTTTTAGTACACATTCCATTGATGAATAAGAGTAGCAAGTATTCTTCAAGAAATTGATCACATTTCGTCTCACTGATCAAAACAAACTCACAGAGAAAGAAAAAGGCTGCAACCCCAGAGTGGTTCAGTATGTACAAGAGGATGTGTTTATAATACTCAAAACACCTTGAGATTTTCTTGAGATTAAAAGCAACCCTTTTGGGAGTCAAGAAGCGCGGCCAGCAAACGCTTTCTCCACTTTGAGCGTAAGGTACAGAAACCCAGCCACCGAGATGCATAGAGACACGAGCATGATCACAAGCATGGCATCAAATGATATGGACGTACTGATGAAGAACACCACTGCAATAGACGCGCTCTGCCATAGCTTCAGCTGCGCAAATGCTCCTTCCTGCAACCACATCAATGTATTAGAAGAGAGAAGAGAGAGAGAGAGAGTGATTGGTGTCTTCTAGGCCTATAAGAGAGATGATAGAGAAAATTAGAAACCAGATCATGTTTGAATAGAATTCCTAGCAACGCGCTCAGCTGTGTGTTAAGCACTCCATCTCCGATCCCCCACAATCCTCCTATCAGAAGCGGGAGAATTGTACCAAGCATGCCAGTAGTCACACTGCAAGATAAGGCGGGATAAATATTAGTATTGAAGTTTCTCTTTAATTGCGAGTTGATGGGAGAACAATTTACAAACCTGTAAAAAAGCAGAAGCCAAAGCAGTACAATAAGTTGGATCAAAGCTCCAGCTATGACTATTAGTGTGATTGATGAAAGATCAGAAGTAAGACGACCAGCTGCAACAGAACTCTGAAAAGGGTTCCAAAAGGAGAAAAGTTAAAGTCAAATGATCATGGTAAAATCAGCAATGGTTGTTTCTGATAAGAAACTTACAATTGCATCGAAAACTCCATATACAGCCATGGCACCACCAACCCCTTGTTCCCCAAGAACAGGGTTCACGATAAATTTCGTGTATTCAGCCCTGAAAGGAGTAGTTTTCAATTAACTGAAGAAGGGAAATACAATACTGTGGCAGATGTTTATAGAATGTAAAAAACTTTCTGACTCATTTACCAGACAAAAGCTTGTTGTAATCCTGAATATGCAATAAGTGGGATAACCAAGAGGATTCGTATGTCGAGTAATAGATTCAACATAGACTTTATTAAAGACCCCACTGAAGATGCAAAAGTGTCGACAGAGCCTTCCAGCCTTTCTTCTTTACCATTTCTCTTACTCAAGAAGCACATAAGAACTGTACCTAAAGTCATGCTAATGAGAAACACAATTAAGAGTAAAGTTGTGCCGCTGGTTGTACCTCCCTGCAGTTTGTAGCACTATATAGTTAATACTTACCCAGCATATGAAAAATATTAAAATACACAAGAATCTAGCAAACTTTTATTGGATAGGTTGTCAATAAGAAAATCTCATTAACTCGTTTTCCATGTACATGGGCTGCCTCGGAAATGAGGGAACCAGAAAATAAGGCCATAAAATTTGAGTTTTTTTTAATTCTTGCTTCAAACCATGAAGTGTAAAATAGTGAGCCTACATACCTCTTCGTCTCTTAATAAACCAACAGTTATAAGATTTCCAACGAACTGCAGATTCAAAGGAAAAGAAAAGTAAAGTTTGCATTAAGAGTTTGAGTTACGAAAAACTAGCCACTAAATGTTCCGAAGGAAATCATATATGATGTACCTGATGACATGCAAACATACCCCAAAATACTCCATTGAATTTCCCAATTACTGTACCTTCATGCAAATTGCAATCTATTGCATGACTGTTGGCAGTAGAAGTGAGATATGTTCCCTGATAGAATGTAAAGTTAGCGGGTAATATCACAAACTGAAGTTGCACATCTAAAAGTTGATAGAGTCTAATAAATGTGTTAAACCTGTCCAACCCATATGATAGAAGCAGCAAATCCCAAGTAGAGAGAAGCTGGCACCATAGTATACCTAGAATGTGAACCAGGTCAGTGAAGAAGATTTCTTCAAACATCTTGGAAGCTCTATGTTTAGCTTTATTCATTGTATCATTGTCGATCATGAAATCCAGAAGTATTAAGGTAAAATACTCAATTTCATAAACCACTCGGAATCTGAAATACTTGAGGACGACAGCAACAACTTCTGAACATCAAACAACACATAACTAATGAACACTCACATACAGAGAATGCATCATTCACGTATGAATTTTTTTCATTTTCCTTCTCCTAGGACGATTCATGATAATGAACACAAGCTACTGTCAGATAAAAAAGGTCACCAATTTTCCCCAAAACTTATCATATAGCAAATTAGATCTCAAATTTTCATGGCATAATCTCAAGAATCACCTACTTAAAAAATAAATTCAACATGTTGCTTCTGCACAGCCTTAAAATCTTGACAAAAAGCACAAATTTGGATATCACCAACAACTTCATAAACCAAAACAATTAGCTAAAAGTCAATCATACGACCGAAATACTACTAAATGAGAGACTTACCAAGAGGGCTTCAAATTTGCTGCTATGAACAGCCAGTATCCAGTTGTACCAAGAACCAAAGCATTCTTTGATCCCAGCTTCTTCACCACCATTGAAGCCACCAACGAAAATACAGCAAACGAAACATACAATATTCCCAATGATATAGTACCCATATCTCCTTCCTAAAAGAGCAAATGAATAAAACACATTTCCATAAGATAACAACAAAATCCATATTGCACTAAATTATTGTAAAGAGAATCAAATTCTTGAAATTAGAGAAAATTCAAGAAATTACGGTATTCATCGTGGATTCCAGATTCTGCACAGCGCCATAAGCCAAGAAAATGAGGAGGAAAGCCCAGCAGAGCAAATGAACATCTCTCTTGTGGTTGACCGATTGAGGTTGTTCTGGGTATTCTTCAGCAACGAGCGGGGTCTCTTCGTCGTTAGCCATTGAAGAGAGTAGGGTGATTTCAGTGAACAATCACTCACTCAACGAACAACACATATAAGTAAACAATAAATATGTACGCAGATACTGTTTGCGACAAAAGGGGGCTGATAATGGCTCAGCCGGCGAGAATCGTGAGAGGAAAATGACACGAGGAAGAGCCGTTCTTGAGTAAAAAATTGTTGCGTGTATCGAAGATTCTGAATCTGAAGATAATTACATGTATATATGTGTATATGTTCAGACGGCTATATCACAGAGAGAGAGACGCCAGTGTTGTTTATTCTTGATTTCGGCCTGGGATTCTTTGTTTTGTTGCGAACTCATCGTCCTTTTGCAGTCACACCCAATTATTAAAATCCGCATCGGCAAATTCAACAAGAATCCATTCTTTATTTATTATTATTATTTTTTTCATATAACGAGAAACCCATAAACCTCGCTCATGTGTACAAACCACACAGGAGAGTTAAACCACCCTAAGAATCCATTTTTCAATTTCACGCGACACAGGCGGAGGAAGAATTATTTATCAAGTGGGGTATATGAACTTGAGCGGTCAAGAGAGAGGAATACCGCAAAAAAATACCAAGAAGTTTACGATTACAACAATAGAACCTTGCATTAGGGAGATAATTTAATGTAAAAGCTTCTCCGGCATAAAAAATCGATCTTTGAAGGTCGCCCTTTTGCTCCAAAAATTCAAAACCTCGGCAATCCAAGAAACTGCAGATGAGATAATATATTGTACAAACTTCTATGATCTCCAGTAACTTCTCCTGGGTTTTCGACTCTCCGCAACTCTGCCAAAAACGGCCAATGCATCTCGAAACTTACGAATTCTAAGGAAACCCCTGATCATAACCACCTCACTCTCCAAAAACTTGGCTTTCGCCATTATCTTGTCCATGAGTTTCACTAGAGTCTCCTCCATCTTCAAAGCACAAAGCCCTTCAGCCAACATGCAGAATGAGGAAAACTCAGGGAGATAACCTTTCTCCGTCACTTCAAGGGCAAAATCAACAGCCTCCCCAATCGGACCTCCACCGGAGCAAAGCCCTCGGAAAGCAATCCGGTACGAGATAGCATCCGGAGGATCACACTTCTCCTCCATTTCTCTAAAGAACTGCATGGCTTCTTTCACTCTCCCCCTCCTGAAAAGTGCCTGCATTACCGGATTATAAGCCTGCGGCGTCAAAACCATTCCTTTCATCTGGATGCTTCTTAAAAGCCTTGTGGCAACTTCAGCCCGACCGGCTTTACATAGTCCTTGAATTAGGGTTCCGTACGTTACCACATCTGCTTCGCACCCATTTGAAGTCATTGTCTGCACAATGTCTGCAGCCTTTTGAATGTCTCCTTCTCTACAATAGTAAGTGAGGAGGGAATTGAAGCTAAATTTGTCGGGTTTCAGTCCCTCCATGATCATCTGGTCTATAAGCTCAGCAGCCTCCTCCACCCTCTTGGACTTGCAGAGACCATCAATAAGGGTGTTATATGTGACTAGATTTCTTGACACCCCTTGAAGCTCCATCTCATCGAACATCTCCTCTGCTTCTTCGATTTTTTTGCTTTTGCAGAACCCGTCAATCAGTGTGTTGTAAGTGATCACGCTTCTTGAGCAGCCACTTTCTTCCATGTCTTTAAGCAGAGTCAAGGCTTCGTCGAGCTTGCCTTTGCGGCAGAGGTGGTCGATTATTATGTTGTAAGTGAACTCATCTGGTTGGCATCCTTCCGCCTTCATCTTGGAGAACAATTCCATCGCAATGCTGAAGTTGTTGGCCAGACAAAGACCTTGTATGAGAGAATTGAATGTAGACACATCAGGCCGGATACCCTTTGTAGTCAGAATTCGTGCAAGCTCGGTTGCTTCTTCCATCTGATTATCTTTAGACAAGGTGCTAATTATGGCGTTATACGTGATTGCATTCGGAGAACAGTCTCTCGAAATCATCTGGTTGAGAACCTCCATTGCATCTTGAACTTTACCCATTTTGCAAAGCCCGGTTATCACCGTGTTGTAGGTGAAAACATCAGAATCAAAACCCTCTTGGAGCATCAAATCTAAAATCTCCAAAGCATGCCTCACATGCCCGACTTTACACAAACCACTTATCAAAGTATTGAACGTGTATTTATCAGGAGAAAACCCCTCGTTCACCATCTGCTGCACGAATATTAAAGCTTCCTCAATTTTACCCTCCTTGCAAAAACCATTGATCAAGACATTTATAGTCACATTGCTCCATTGGCATTGAGCTGACATCATTTGCTCTCTAACCCTCAACGCTCCTTCCAAGTTGCCTTCCTCAATATAACCCTGCATTATCGTGGTGAAAGTCTTGGCATCTGGCGCCAAACCATACTTAGGCATCTCCTCCATCAACAAAATCGCAGGCCTTATTTGATGCGCCTTGCATAGAGCTTTTATCAATATATTAAAAGTCGAAACATCCGGCTCTGCACCACTGCTTAGCATCTTCGAATGCACGCTTTCAACTAGTATCAACTTATTCCCATCAACAAGAACGTTCAATAGAAAGTTATATGTATGAGTTCCCGGCCTCACTCCAAACTCTTCCTCCATCACATCAAGCACGCCAATGGCTTCATCATACAACTCAAATTTCGCGTAACTATCAATCAAGATAAAGAAAGTACCCTCAACGGCGTCTATATTTGAGTTCTTCATATGATGCAAAACTTGCCTGACGGAATCAAAAGACCCTGCATTTCCAAGCTTTCCAAGAATTTCCTCGTATACCGGTAATGCGGGCACGAAATTTGGCTGCTTCGACGCCCATTGGAAGAGACGGAGGGCCGATTCTTCATCCTTTTCACCGCGAAGAGATTCCACAAGTTGCTTCACGGTAAAGTCGGGTGAGAACGGGACACTAGAAATACTTGAGGAGACGGCAAACGAGAGTGTAGTTGAAGGCCGTTTCGCGGAAGTTCTTGAAAGTGGTGATGGAATAAGTTTTGTTGGTTTTGGAATCTGGTGGCAATCGAAGCGATGATTGAGGTTGTGAGGAGAAGTCCATGGGTGGCACTTGAGGCAAGAGGAGAAAGCCATTGCGGCAATTAAACAAACATCTGGCGGGCACACAACGAGTTGGGCGAAGGATAAATATGGAAGGCTACAGGCTGAAGGGCTAACTAAATATTTTGCTTCGGGCCAACGGTGAGAAGCAACAAATTCTAAGTTGGATAACTTTACGGGCTGCTGCGGCGTGAGAGAGGCTGACAATCTAACACCAGATGGTTAAACTTTAAATTCAAAAAGGTAAGAGGGATGAAGAAATCCGCCGTCCCAATTATCCTGTTTCCTGTTTTTGTTTTTTGTTTTTTGTTTTTTTTATTTTGTAATTGTATGCGTAATATACTCTTGTTGCTATTCAATAAAAAGGTTGAATTGTAAACCCAATTTCCAAAATAATATTTTGCATAATTGTAAATTTTATCTTGTAGTAAGATAAAAGGCGTGAGGTGAAAATTGCTAGGCCTATTAAGATTTATTATTTCTTTCCGAAGTGAAATATTTTATAATCACGATTTTTAATACAATTAGAGTTATAAATGAATCTAATTTGATCGAATTAATTATAGAATACTAATTTATATTTAATTCAATATTTGATAAGTTATGGTACTTTTACACGAATATTGTATTTAATTTGATGTTAATATTCGAGTTATTCAATCTATGTTTCTTTATAGTAGTGTATAAATAATATTAATCGAGCATTCAGTTTGTGTATTCGCCTTGTGTTCAATACAATTTAAAATTATATATTTATTGATTATATTTATAGTATGTTTTAAAAAATTATATTATGTAAATAGGTATTATATGCATTAATATCGTGTATTACTTGAATACTCGAATTGAATATTTATATTTAAATTATAATATGAATACTGAATTAAATAAAAAATATCTAATTCGTATTTGCTTTTATATAAAGTCAGTAAAAAAAATTAAGCAAAAAAGAGATTTATAGTATAATAATATAAAAAATAAGTTAAGTAGCACACACATTTCAAAGGATATTACCTTTTTTTAAGAAGCTTAATTACTTATTAAATTTAAAAAATCTATCATAAAACATATTTTATAAAATACTCACTCCGTCCCATTAGAAACGTCTTGTTTCTTTTGGGCACGGAGGTTAAGAAAATGATAATGTGTGGTGAATATTGTTTGACTTTTGGATAGTTAAATTTTGTCCACATATTCTTGCCTTTTTTAGAAACAAGACGTTTCCAATGGGACAACCCAATAAGGAATACAAGACGCTTCCAATGAGACGGAGGGAGTACTAAATACTACTTATATTATTAAAAATTAAATGGTTGCTACCTAACACAACTTCCTCCTTAGAGTTGTGATGTAGTTCTGAAAATATAATTAGTGTTCATATTAAACTAATTATGTATATACGTATTTATATTAATATATAATAAAATAATAATTCAAGTTTGATTTGGTAATTATACCCATGTTTCACTAATATTTATACTACTATATATTCAAAACTTGCAACCTCCAGCATCTTCTAAACAAATCAGAGGTTTTGCTAGGGTTTTGTTTCTCTCTTTCTTGCCATCTAACCTCATACACGAATCATAACCCGATGGCTCTTCTCTCAGCTTTTCGTCGCATACTCAATGGATCGTCCACGCCATCGCGGAATATACGCTCGCAATTCTCTTCGATTCGCTTCTGTTCTACTCTTCCAACGCTCACATCCCCTAAACTCTTCATTAGCGGTGCGTACCTTCATTTCTGTTGTCGTAATATGTGTTTTACATTTTTCGTCTGCGGATTATTTGATATTATTTGGTTTCTCTATTCGTGCTGAGTCCAACATCTTCTGTTCTGTTAGTTTGATTCCGATGAAATGGTGATATGCATCAATTTCTTGTAACTGATAAACAGCCCAGTTAACTATGCCACATAGCACAATTTTACGGATCTTTATGTTTTTCTTTTACATTTTTTAACGCTCTTGTCAATTTTGCCGGAAACTGCATTTTGCTCAGTTGAAAGCTTTGATTCTTATGAAGTACACCCTCTATTGGCTCCTTTTTCTTTTCGTTTCTCTCATTTGAAATGGCCCTTTAAAAAAAATACTACATTCTTTTATATTTTGTGTGTAAAGAGTATACCACAAAGAAAAAATATGAGTTTGTATAATAATTATTTTACATTTTAAGAAATAAGACAAGTCAAGCAGACAATCCAAAAAGGAAAATAAGATAAGTCAAGCGGGATGGAGGGAGTATCACCTACTTTATTATTCAGTCTCTCACTGTCCTCACTCATCTTTTTTCTCTTACTTTATCACTTGCTCTACTTTCTTAATTCCCGTACCGGAAAGCCAATGAGCCATTATCAATGAGACGGAGGGAGTAGCATTTTAGACCTTTTTATTTCTTACATGCTTTGACCCTACTGTGTGATCTCCTTGCTATTTTTTGCCATACAATGAAAAATTAGCATTGTTGAATATTTCTTCATCTTGATTGCATCTAATAGTGAAGGGTTTCATTGAAGTGAAGCGTTAAGCACATATACTTGTGTGTTCTGTGTGTGTATAAACATGTATGCCTTATGTAGGTCCACTTTATGCATGCCGCCCTACGCATATGCATATTGATTTCTAGACATGTGGAATTTCTTCAATCATGGGTTCCTGAAAATAATTGAGAGATGTACACGAATTTGTTGGTATTTGCTTCTTTATGTCTAATACTGTTGTATTAGTGCATTTAATCTAACCAGCACTGGCGTTTCTTATTCTTTGATGTTATATAGCTCCTTTTTTGTTTAGTATGTATCCTATGTGTGTGAGACCGAGACCAAGAATACATTTTGCATTTTCAGAGGTGTGAAAAGAATGGTATCTTAACCATGTGTCCAGTGGAGATAATTCAGATCAATATTTTCTAACATTACTTGAATTTAAGAGTTATGCTTTCAAAGTTTCAATGAATCCCAAACTTAATCTTGTCAGTAGATTCTCCCTGAGACTTTTGTATAGAAGAACCCAAACTTACTGGTGAATATGTGTTTAACTTGATCTCATTCTTTTGGAGAGGTGAGATTTTCTTGACACTATTCTATCATTAATTCTTGTATCATCCAGGAGCTGTTTTTATGTTGGAGCTCATCACCAAGTAGCTTTTTAAATCCATTGTACATCTAGTAGCAGTCGAATGGAGCATTTCTAATAGAATAGTTGAGATGTTTATTTTGCTGCCACGGTGACTGACTAATGTTTTACTTTGAATAATTTATTTAAAATGTGCTCTTATTTCTTACGTAGTGTTCAACTGAAAATTGCGAAGAGAATGACCATCAATTCCTTAATTCTCATGAAACAGGTCTTTCAAGAATGACAACTGATGAAAACCTGTTCAGGGCATTTGCACCCTTTGGAAATCTTCGCGAGGGTAAACAGCTCACGATTTATTCTTTGTCTCCATGCCATCCTGGATATAAATACGTCTTCTACTGTCTTGATTTAGTCCTTTAACTTCCTGTTTTGGTTATGCAGCAAAAGTCATCATTGACAGAGCCTCTGGGAAATCAAGGGGTTTCGGTTTTGTTTCTTATGAAACTGTGGAAGAAGCTGAGAAGGCAAGGGAAGGAATGAATGCCAAGTTCCTTGATGGTTGGGTAATTTTTGTGGATCCAGCCAAGCCGAGGGAAACTCTCCAGCAACCTCCTCGGCGAGATATGCAACAATCTACTGAAACAGGTTTCACTAGGAACAGGACTGTTGGATGGAGTGGTGGTTATTGACTTTCATTCAGTTTCTTTCGAATGTATTTTTCATTGTATTGGTCGGACTCGGGGGAATGTGGGCTAATTTTTAAGACATTTGGACTACAAAATTTCTGGTTAGTCGAATTAAATTGTGTGCTAGTACGATATGCATACCATAGTTATGTAGCAAGGCTCAATGCTAATAAGACATTTTTTTCGTGTTTTATCTTTTGCCTATCATTGTTTTAATAGCTTATGATGTGTTTGCAGATGATTTTTCAAAGTATTTACCTTTTTATTAGTAGTATAAGTAATTTTTTAGTATTTACAAAACTTATTTATATGGAATTTTCTTAAAAGTAAATAGTCAAATTGTTGAAAGTTATAAGTATCAATTGATAAGTTTTTTATGCTTAAAAAAGTGTGTAATTCTCTCATTTGCTTATTTCATACATGTGTGTTTTTCTTATTATTTATGATAGATTCCCACATAATGGTTTAGTATATTTTAAATTTATGATTTTTGACAAATTAAGCACTTTAATTGTTATATAATTTAAAGGGGACAGATTAATGCCTGATTGGATGCGATGATTGTGAAGATGACGTGTTTATGTTCTCACAGAATTTAATCTCCTCAAACCAAAACTCTATCCGTCCTACGCCGCCAGCGTCCTCGTCCCGGCCCTCAAATTACGCCCGTTCTCCTTCTCCAATCCCATCCTGGTCCTAAATTGTTATTTTAGGAATTAATTTATCCACTCCAAATAAGCTGTTGGGCAATATCTGTAAATTTGTCTTGTCAAAGACGCTTTAATAAAGTTTTCCAAATTAACACGAAGGGTTTTTATGATGACCAACCACCTACGACTAGTCTTTGCTAAAACCTAAAGCTTACACATACTCACGCCCGCTCCGCCGGCTCCAGGTCTCAACAATGTCTCTCTACGTTTCTCACCATCTCACCCTCAAATTCCCGCAACTCAATCAATCCAAGGTTTATATTCCTATCCGCTACATTAGTCGATTCTCGCAGTTGTAGCAGTAGATTTTTGTATTTGTCGCTAAGATTGCTATATGCTTTCTTCTTCTTCCCCTTTCAATTTTGCATAATCGATCATTCTGCATTTATTGATGATAATAGGAACAGCTATTTTTTACTGCGTTAGGTATTTCCCGCGGCAAGTCGTTTGAGAATGAATAGATGCACGGTTTTTGCGGCGGTATCTACCAGTGAAGATGTATCGAGTTACATACCAGCAGCGCCGATATTGCTCCCAGAAGGGCCATGGCATCAAGTCAGTAATTTGTGCCAACTATACTTGATTCTTATTCAGTCAGTATAAAATTTTATTTTTTCTAACGCCCTAATGAATCTTTATTGTCTTTTGTCCTTTATCTGAGTTTAAAAATTCAATAAATAAATAAATAAAGTTTTAGTTTTCTTAGTTTTCCCGGGTGAATATTTACTCTTGGAATCTCTCTTTCAGTCCTAGCAGCTGTTCGTCACTTTTCCGAATAGATGAATTGATTTCCGGTTCATTTCGCCATCCTAACTAGTGAATCATTAAGATTCATTTGTTTAATAAAATCTTTTGCATTCACAGGTTCCTTCGTTTCCACCACTTCGTACTAAATGATTAGGTCAGAATTCTACAACGGAGCTCATAATCCAATTTATTCTTGAGTCAACCTTCTTAGTCTTTATTGACTCGAAGCTCCTGAGTTTTTTCTTCTCTTCTATAAGAAATTCATTGAATATTTTATTATGTATGAATCAATTAGTATTGATGCTTTATTACACTCTCTTTTATGAGATGAGCATAGACCTTCCATATTGGAATTCTATATCAGTGATATTCTTTTTCTCTCTTTCTCTCATCCTTCCATTCTACACCTTTTTCTGTAATTTTGCTTTAAAAAAGTGAAAGTTTAATTATTTCAGTTTCTACAAAGATATGACTTTTTTAACATATATTGACTGGTTCTTTAGATCCAGATAATATGAAGTGATGAATTGGTTTTCATACTATGGGGCCGGTCTTTTGTAACCCTAACCCTAAAAAAAAACCAACGAGTCACACACTAAGCATAGCAATTATATCAAAAGGTCAATTGAATTTTTATTCAACCCTATAGAATTAGTTTGATTGGTAGCAAAAAGAATGAATGAGTTTCCCCTTTTTCCTTCTATCAACATGTATATATGTGAGTTTCTACTGTGTGCTTCTGTATGAGCGTGCGCACGTGTGTATTATGCTTGTCATTCATCAAATAGAGTGTTGTTTTAGCTACCTCCTTTTGACAGAACGAAATGGATTTGGAGGACTCGTGTTTGTCCGATGAGTACAAGCATTGGTTAGAAAGTTTGTAAGGATGTTTTATATGATTTGTAATCTAATCTTTTGATTGTTGGGTGGATTCATTCGTTTTTCGGTGTGTGTGTGTGTTAGTGGTGTGGGGACATAATCTGGAGATGTACTCTTGAAAATTTCAAAATTCAATCTGGTATGAGATAGATTGCATCTAGATTCAGTTAGACATAATTCAAATAGTATTGTTCAGATAGATGCTAGAATCTGAACTGCATAAAGTAGTCAAAAAATTCGTGCTTTGACGAATAGATTTGAAGTTAACTCTGGACATGTTAAGGTTTTTATATGTCGTTTTAGTTTACCGCTGAACTTCAAGGTTCCAGATACCAGGTGGAGTTACAGCTGCAAAGGGTTTCAAAGCTGCTGGGATGTATGCTGGCTTGCGTGCAGTTGGAGAGAAGCCTGATCTTGCACTGGTTGCTTGTGATGTAGATGCTGTATCTGCAGGTTTGATCTCCGCATTAGAAAAGTTAGTGTGCCGCCATATATAGAGTAGTTCATTTAATTGCACCAGCATCAAGGTAGGAACTTTTAGATATACCCTCTTACAGCACTAAGACAAGAAAATTCTCAGGTTTTTCTTCATTTTCTCTTAGACATGTGTTTTGTTTCTAAAGCCTACTTAATTTGTAGGTACTTTTACAACTAATGTTGTAGCTGCTGCACCAGTATTATACTGTAAAGAGGCACTTGAAAAGTGTACAACGGTATGTTATGGGATGCCTATTTATGTTGGCTGTAGGGGGTCTAACTGTATAGTTACCTTTCTCCTGAAATTATCTAATTCTATCTCTTATCTTCAACTCCCCCCCCAACCCGGTTTTGTCCTATAAAAAAAGTACAAAGGAAAATAAAAACACCAGAAAAGAAAAATATGTCGAGATGATTGAACTGATTCATGTGCGATAATATTCCAGGCTCGTGCAGTACTAATTAATGCTGGTCAAGCGAATGCGGCAACGGTAAATCTCTTGTTACTACTGTTATTCCTCATTTGGAACTATACTTATTACTCGTTCTAAAATCAAAATGGTGACATTTTAAATTGTTATTTAATAAGACATTCAGCCACAATCTTTCTCTACAGTCTACACTGCTTCCAGAAGTTACATCATTTTCAGTGGCACTGGCTATTTGTATTTTGTACAATTTTGCTAATAAATAATTTAAATTGGTCGAACTAATACTCCTTAACACTTTGTTTATAGGGTGATGCAGGTTACCAGGATGTTATAGAATGTTCTCATTCCCTGGCTGAGGTATCTGTATTTGATTCGAATTTTAATTGGAAAGATAGTGCTTTTAATGATCTAACTTGCTAGTAAATACAGTTACTGCAACTCGAGCCAGACCACGTTTTGATTGAATCCACTGGGGTGATTGGTAGACGTATCAAGAAGGTAAAAATAGTAGTAATTATTGTTAATTAGCTTGCCGTATACCCCTATTCATGATACGATCAATTTTTTCCTAAATCAGATAGCTGTAATATAGTTGTTCCTTTTCACGTGCAGGAGCCCCTTCTCAAGTCACTTCCAGATTTAGTAAATATGCTGTCTTCAACTATTCATGGGTAATTATTCAGAATGATTTTGCAAACCCTTGTCTGCTGATAGATATTAGACTACATAGACAGTGTTTCTTTGGGTTTCTTCCTGTCTCAAGCTGGTTATCTTGGACATGGATGAGATCACTACTTGTAAACTCTTACTTTATCTTTCTACCCTCAAAATGCATAATTGAATCCAAAAGTTCCCGTTTCTGCTTTAAATTTCTTAATATTGTGTAATCACCGCTATTTCAGTTTCTGCTTTAAAATTTATCGTTTTGTTCGCAGGGCAGACTCTGCTGCTGTAGCAATAACTACCACAGATCTTGTGAGTAAAAGTGTTGCAATAGAATCTGAGGTGTGTTGACTTCTTTATCCATGGATGTGCCTGCCCATTGTAGACACCTTTTATTGTCCCAGTTATGATTGATACTGAACTGCTCCGTTGTTGAAGTTGACATGTTGAGTTACTCCGTCCTTATACTTTACAATCTTTACTGCTATCATGCCAAACTATCATGTCATAGCTACATGATACAAATAACACACACATACTCATACATAAACGAGTATATTTGGTTGAGGCTGGTTTTACGTGGGCAAGTACTTGAGCATTATGAGTCTCGTCAGTTACTATAATTTGAAAGTTCTGATGTTTGGGCATTGTTATGTTTTCTGACCTCTTGAAAATGTTCATTTATCCATCTTAAGTATATGGGAGAGAACTGTAAATCTAGGCAAAGCTGGTTCTTAACCTGCAAATTCTGCTGTCGTTTTCAACTTTATGCCTAATCTCTGCGGGCTACTTTTTTTAGAGCTCATATGCTATTATAATGAAGAGCTCCTTGCTTTTCATCTCACATCTCAACTGCTGGAGTATTATTAGAAGCTTTTAACGTATTGATAGGAAATAAGTCTATTGCTTTTGAAGTTACAATGTGTTGTTTTAGCTGCTTGTACATGTCAGTTGTGAGATGGATTAATCTATATACTTTCTGCAAATAGTTGGACAAAGGTTTCACCACCATTATAGGAAAACTATTTATTGAATTTAGGTTGGAGGAAAACGAGTAAGGATTGGTGGCATGGCAAAAGGTTCTGGGATGATTCATCCTAACATGGCCACAATGCTTGGGGTATGTACTACCAATTTCTTTATTTTTTTCTAGAAATTAGGAATATATTATCCATTTTTCTGATTTAACTTTCACAGGTTGTAACAACTGATGCCTCAGTTACAAGTGATGTGTGGCGGAAAATGGTTCGAGTTGCGGTCAACCGTAGTTTTAATCAAATCACTGTAATTTTCAAACTTCGTCCTGTTTCTATATCAAAGAATGATTTTTATCTGCTTTTGTGTACGGATCAGTACATAACTGTGTTGTGGATGCTATTTGGCAGGTAGATGGGGACACCAGTACTAATGATTGCGTCATTGCTCTGGCTAGTGGTCTTTCAGGAGCAAATATAATATCGTCTTTTGATAATTCTGATGCACATCATCTGCAAGCATGTCTTGATGCTGTACGTATTTTTATTACAGTTGGTATGAAATGATGAACTACCCATGCAGGCATATTCTGAATCTGATATTCTTCTTTTCTTGTTTGTATCATCAAACTTGTATAACCGCCATCAGGTTAAAGCTGCCCACTTTTTGTAGTATGAGATATTCAATGAAGAGGGCACGGAAAAGTAGTATTACAGTTTTTGGGGATTATTGATATTTACTTCAGGGAACTGGTATCAACAAACTATAGGACTAAGTGTATTTATCAAGTAAATATTTTTGTATATTGACATCCATAAATAGATATGTAGTATGATTAATGCATAATACTTTAGATTGGGAACCTTGGATTCTCAACATGGTTTGATGAGTTGGCTAATGCGATTAATATATATGGAGAGAATCTAAGTTGTACGTTATTTTCCATACATCCGTTTGTCAGGTTATGCAAGGTCTTGCAAAGTCAATAGCTTGGGATGGCGAAGGAGCTACATGCTTGATTGAGGTTTGTATCTTTTTGGGAAACAGCTATTCCATTGTCTTAAACATCTTTTTCATCTTAAAAGTATATTACCTTGTCCAACGTCTAGTACTTTGTTCTGTGGGTTTTTGAGATGGGCAAATCTCTTACAGGATTACATCAGTTCATACAAAGGTTTAGATATCTATCATATAATATACCCAATCCACTTAACAATTTGAAGAATTTGGAACATGTCTGGCTCCCGAGACATTACCATTCTGATGATATATGATGCTTAAGTACCTTCCTTTGAGTAAAATATCAATTTGAAAAGCAGTTCAACTTCAAAGGCATTCAATCATCATGGGAAAATATATATTCTTGTACTTGAAATTTTATCTATGGCTAGCAAATGAAGTTGGTATTGATCGACAACTTTTGCAAGTCCTACTAGATTCTGTAGATTGCCTTTCCTGATTGTAATTTACTTATGATTTTCAGGTCCAAGTATCAGGAGCAGGCACAGAAGTTGAAGCAGCAAAAGTTGCACGATCCGTGGCATCCTCTTCATTAGCAAAGGCACGATATTAATTTGCTTAAGTAGTTCTGACCCAGACATGCTCAGATGTTAATTTCCATTATCCATGTAGTAGGCTGCGGTATATGGCAGAGATCCGAACTGGGGGCGCATAGCTTGTGCTGCTGGCTATGCTGGAATTCCATTCAATCCGAATGAACTCCGAATATCACTTGGCGACATTCTATTAATGGACAAGGGCCAGCCACTGTCATTTGACAGGTACTGTTGAATTTACTCTTAGTGAGATTATTATCCAAACCAGCATGCCCCTTAAATAGAAATATATGTATACTCTGAATGCTGCATGCATTGAGGCCGACATACAAGTTTGTCTCAATAAGCAAAATGATGTCTCAGGACTGCTGCTAGCAATTACCTCAGGGAGACAGGAGAGAAGCATGGAACAGTCATAATTGGGATATCTATTGGTAAGTCTGACCCTAACTTGTTTGGTATATATATCTACTCAATTGTATGACCTTAACTTTGTGTCAAATGAATTACCATTATTGCCTTGTCCAAACAGGTGATGGTTCGGGTAATGGACTAGCATGGGGCTGCGACCTTAGTTACGATTATGTGAAGATAAATGCAGAGTACACAACTTGACCAGATGTAACTTTCATTCAGTTATCTGTATTTGTAATAAAATGATCTGGCATGCCAAAGGACTTTCTTTTTTATTGGATCCTAATTACCGGAGAACATATAAGCAAGTAGTGGAATGATATCAGTGAAGAAAGCAAACTCATTAAATCAAACCTCAGTTCAAACACAAGCCATGGGAATATAAACAGTACCATAAAATTAAAACTAAAATCAAAGTTTGCACATCCTCTAAATCTCACGAAACTTGCACGGTTGCACCGCCCCATGGATCAACAAAATCTCGGCCTCTATTTATTTATACACACCAGAAGATACACAAACATGCATGTCTCATCAAGAAGCCTCTGCAACCGAAAAGTGCAGATTCAAAACCGATTTTTTTAGGAAGCTACTTCCACAGAATGGATCTGGGGTGCCAACATCATATTCTACAGTGTCTACCTGTGTTTCACCGAAACTGGTTCCACTGTCATCATAGAAGGGCTTGAGCTTCGGGGACCCACCGCCACTTCTCCGAACATGCTTCTTAGTCTTTTCCTTACCCTTGCTGCTCCTTGAAGATTTGGAACTACTCTTCTGCTTGTACTTCCCAGATTTCTTGCTATGGCTGCGGTAGTTTTGACTCCAATTTGATGGAACATGCGACATAGATGTTGGGACAGGATCATACACATCAGGAGCCCAACTTACTGACAGATTTTTAGGTGGTATGCCCTGTTTTTCTCGGCTACCTTTCAAAGCAGATACAAGCTTCAAAGGAACCTGGGAGATGTTTATACAGTAGAAAGTTTAAGGAAGAAGTGACATACTAAAAAGCTCAAAAAATTGCTCACGTGCATCATACAGTAGAAAGTTTAAGTTTCTGATGCATGGACCAAGACACAACTAAATCTCTCACAAGATGTTGAGTAGCACTAGAAATAAATGTGTTTTGAGTTTTATATCAGCAACCTTTGTAAAAGACGCAAGTTCGTCAACTGGAAAACAAGGGAAACCATATAAAACCTACTGAAGAACAAAGATAAAGCCATAATTTCCAGGAACTAACACAAACAAGTTGTAATTCAGTGATACTAAGTCATCAACTAAATAGATGTCAATACACTAGTATGACTAGCTTTAGAATACCCAGCATGACATTATTTAATAAGTAAAGAAAAAATGAAAAAAAAAAACAGCCATAAAGATAATACTGAAAGCTTACAGGCAGCGACATGGATCTTGAATAGAACTTATTAGGCTTGTTGGAGCCATTTACTTCAGAGCGTTCAGAACTAAAATTTTCCTCAATTCTTTTGTTTCTCGGCTATGAATGAATCTACAGAGGAATTTGGCCCACGAGGAGGTGGAAAAGCGACACACTTGCTTAAGCATTTCTCGGAAGCTGAATTACATTTTGCATGGGTTTCCAGGCCTTGGCATTTACATTCTTTCACCACATTGACCACATAATCATTCCCAGGGTTGAGTTGATCAGTTGATGATCTGGTATCCTCAATATCAAGAAACTCAGTCAAACATGCTTTGAGGTCATGCATAGAAAGATCCTTCGAGCTGTACTGAGTTAGCTGGTCTGGGTCTGTCGTAGAACCACCACTACTGTTTACATCTAGACAAGCTGACGCACTGCGAGGACCAGATACTTCCATTTACAAAAGAAACAACTACAGAAGAGCTGCAAGAACAAAAATCTGAAAGTCATTATTCACGTACAGGGAAGAATGACATCCACAATACAACGGACAGAAGTATATCCAGGTAACCTAAGCTAACTGTCAATAAAATTTGATTATACAACTGTGCACATATCAGAAGATTGTTGTTCAGACTGATGTAGTATTAATAACCAAAAGGTAGGTAGATGGACCATTACTTCGGAGTAGGAAGGATGAAGACAGAGATATACAAACACATCATATAGCAAGTTAGCAACAGATGATATGGCGTGTATTACAAAACCACCGGATCAAGTGCTTCAATTCAATCAGAAAGGCCAGAATGCTCTTAAATTTAAAGATTGCAAATGCAATGAATGTAAGCTAAGGCAGACTACAAGTGTTGCATATTTCCTGTTCTAACTGCATTCCAAGCCTATACTATTCCTCAATTTTAACTCATCTGTGGATAGTAAGTGATGAAAGAAGTTTGATCTGATAAGAGTTCAATATAATAGAAATCATCAAGCAATTATGAAGCAAAAGAAATATACAAAATAAAACTAGTGTTGAAATTCAATCTCTAAGTTTCAAATCCTTACGAAAACAAATAACCATAAATGCATCAAATAAGAATAACAAACCAAGAACTACCAAAAACCACAGCGATAATTAAGTATATTATCCAGAAAAAAAGATATTAGAGAAATTGCACAAATAAACGTGAATCACCTGAATAAACTCCTCCAAATGAATATGCCTAAAAGTCGCCGGATCAACCGAAAACCCGAGAGTAACGAGTTCCGATGTCCACGTCAAATTAGTTATAAATCCTTGCGTCACGTAGCACAATACCTCGCCGGAAATCAAAATAGAGCGCAAGAAACCTCGATGGAGATAAACGACCCTAAAATCAACGAAGAGAAAAAAGGTAAAACGTTAACGACTGAGATTACCACGCCTATCGCTTTTCATAAGATGTTTCAGGCGATGAGAATATGAGCCGCCATAGAAGGAGGTGACGTGGGGGCGCGTGAACAGAAGGCGGTCGTTGGAAGGCACCGAATTCATCGTTCGATGCTCTTCAGATCACGATTTCCGAATTTTTCCGTTAGATGTTCTGTAAATTCTACAGTTCAATTTTCTACAGAGCAAAGGAAATAAAGAGAAGGCAGAAGAAATCAAAATCAGAAAGCTTAGAGAGATTCAGATAATATGAGATGCGCATGTAAATTGGGGAATGTCGGAATTGTCGGCATTTGAGAGCGCAACCCTAAAATTCGTAAGAGAATAGAGAGAGATTTACGGAATAGATAAAGACGATGAATTATCGAATAGTTGAGCAACTTTCAGCATTCCTTAATAATGCTGTGTTTCACCGAAACTGGTTCCACTGTCTCATCAAGAAGCCTCTGCAGCCTCATCAAGAAACTGGTTCCACAAACATGCATGTCTCATCAAGAAGCCTCTGCAACCGAAAAGTGCAGATTCAAAACCGATTTTTTCAGGAAGCTACTTCCACAGAATGGATCTGGGGTGCCAACATCATATTTGTCACACCCCGTTTTGGAAGGAACGGGTACGGAAAAGGAATGATTGCTCCGAGTAATAAAATCGCCATCGGATAGGAATGTTTTCGGACTACGGAGCCGGAAAGTGGGAAAGTGTGGATCTACTTCCTTAATTATTATGTTTTCCTTAATTATTATATTTTATATTTAAATATGTTTATGGTAATATGTGTAGCTTATAAAAGGCATGTTTGCATAAGGTTATGGTATCGAATATCAATCAAATGAAATCTCTCTCAAACCTTCCTTTCTCTCTCTCGGCTAAATCTCTCTCTCTTTAATCTATCTATCTCTCAACTTCTCTGCTATTATCCTTCTCCCTCAATTCTCTTATCATCAAGGATCTTGAAATTATATTAACAATTATGTTTAACAATCCGAGGGATTCTTCCCGGATTGTTACAGTGGTATCAGAGCAACGTTCCTGCGACTATGGGCTTCCCCGGCGAACGGCGATCGAACAATCGATTGCGGCGGTCTTTGAGCAAGAAAATGCTCACTTTGTCAAGGAGATTAATCGAGTGTTTAATTATTACCTTCGCGAGGCCGTGATGCTTCCGGTCTTAACTCCAGTAAACACCTCCGCCAAGGTTTCCACACCTCCAATCGAGTCTACCACCGCGACTCCTGTTCCAGTCCCTACTCCAACAGCTGCAGCTCTTGCCCCAACTCCGATATCAACTCCACCGGCAGCCGCCCTTGCTGCAGCACCAACTCCGCCGGCAGCTCCGCCTTCGCCAGTTTTAACTCCGCCGCCTGTCTCCACGCCTCCCCCTCTCAGCAAACCGACAGCCACCTCCCCAGTTCATTCGCCGCCTGCTTCACCTCCAACTGCCGCTGAAGATGATGCTCAGGCTACTAAGGCCGAAGAGGTTGCAGAAGAGAAAACTGAGGATAGTGTGTTTTCCTCCCAAGTCCAAGCAACACTCCTACCATCGTCCAAGAATCGAGTCTTGGGGACAAGACTCCATAAAGAGGGGAGTATTGTGACACCCCGTTTTGGAAGGAACGGGTACGGAAAAGGAATGATTGCTCCGAGTAATAAAATCGGCATCGGATAGGAATGTTTTCGGGCTATGGAGCGGGAAAGTGGAAAAGTGTGGATCTACTTCCTTAATTATTATGTTTTCCTTAATTATTATATTTTATATTTAAATATGTTTATGATAATATGTGTAGCCTATAAAAGACATGTTTGCATAAGGTTATGGTATCGAATATCAATCAAATGAAATCTCTCTCAAACTCTTCCTTTCTCTCTCTCGGCTAAATCTCTCTCTCTTTAATCTATCTATCTCTCAACTTCTCTGCTATTATCCCTCTCCCTCAATTCTCTTATCATCAAGGATCTTGAAATTATATTAACAATTATGTTTAACAATCCGAGGGATTCTTCCCGGATTGTTACAATATTCTACAGTGTCTACATGTGTTTCACCGAAACTGGTTCCACTGTCATCATAGAAGGGCTTGAGCTTCGGGGACCCACCGCCACTTCTCCGAACATGCTTCTTAGTCTTTTCCTTACCCTTGTTGCTCCTTGAAGATTTGGAACTACTCTTCTGCAGTTCAAAAATCAGTCCAACCATACTGCAAAATAAACTGCAAAACCCATTTTGATCCAGTTTTTGTACAGTAATTTGGTAGGAATCCGTTTTTACTGTGATGCCTGCATAGGACTTCTTTGCAAATAAAGTATTTTCAATTCTAGTCCCTAATTTGTTGTCATTCACATAATTTGAGCGATTTCAAGATTGCAGAATAAACCCCAAAAACCATGAAGCGAGAGAGAAATAGAGAAGAATTGAACAATTATATAAGCAAAATAGAGAATGAAGGAGAGAACTCATACTTTCTTCAGACTGGATCTGACGATTTCTTCAGAATTTGAGCAACTTGATTTGAAGATTTCATTAGAAATTGAATGAAGATACACGAGAGGGGAAGATATTTAGAGATGACGATGAGCAATATATCTAGAGATTACGAAGAAAAAAAAATCTTGAAGAGAATACTAAGATGCGAAAATGAAAGAAATGAGAAAATGGAGAGACGGAGAAGACGATGAAGCCGTTGTCATTTACTTTCCCAAATTAATAAGTGTGGATAGTATTTTATTTAATTCCTTCTTTTTTTATTTATTATTTTTTTTTCTTCAAAAATGACAATGAATGAAGAGTCCGGCGGTGAAATGCCCATCTGGGAAAAAAGAAACACATTTATACCCAATTCTTATATTTAACTACACTATATACTCAAGAAGACGAAAATACCCTTACTATGAGGATGGTCCGATCAGTGAACAGAGGGCCCGATCAGGGTCCGACCAAGCCCGATCACTATACAATGGACAAGGGTCGATCACTATTCAAATGGCATGATCGGTCATGCCCTATCATGCCCTGGCCGATCACTATCAGGCCATGATCGGGCATGTCCGATAGGTCGGACACATGACATGGTCCGATCACGGTCCGATCATGGCCTGACACTTTTAAGTGAGAGAAGTGAAAAAGTGGGGGTATTTTAGTAAATTTGGGTATATAGTGGATAATTTTTATAACGTTAGGTAATTTTGTAGTTGTAATAGTCAAATAGGGTATATTGATATATTATCACATGAATCAATATGTAATAGTTTCTTATTTTAATTCCTTATTTCTTATTTAATTAAATTAGTTAGAGGATAGTTTTTTATTCCATATTTATGTATATTTATTTAAAAATTATGTATAAAATATAGTTTTTATAAAATAACATAAATTCATAAGATAAATCCATATTTATGTATATTTATTTAAAAATTATGTGACAAACAACTGAATTACGATCCCAAATGATAAAATTGATCCAATAATCCGGTAAATCGGAGCTAATTTCGTATACTAAAGTACATTTGTGGAATGAATATACTAATTTTGTATCTTGAATTTATGTGTAATTTTTTAGTTTGTTTGTTTGTTTTATGTAATGTTTTTTTTATTCTCGTATGGTTCATAAGACAAGTACTCTTTTCCCTTATTTGGAGGTTTTGACGAGGCTTGACCCTTGAGTTTTCAAGTATGTGATCTCCAAGGGTTTTTATGATTTTCTTGTTCTTCTTTTTAATAATATAACTCTATTTTATTATTATATGATTTAATATTATTTTTTATAAAATTATGTAATTAATAATTATTTAATACATAATTTGTTTATTAATTTTATTTATTAATTATCAAGTTATCTTATATATATTAAAATTTGTATCCAATATTTTAGTAGTAGTAAAGTTTAGTGCACCAATGTGCAATTAAGAAAAATATGTAAGTAGAATTGAAATGTATTTTGTGAAATAATATAAAGAGAATATTCTTTTAGGTTTGAGTTTGAGTTTGATGGTTGGAAATAAATTACTGTTTGATGTGACAGAAACTGAAAAATGAAAATTGGTTTTAGGTTTATTGTTGGAGATGCTCAAAGAAAATCCAAATTTGGCTGGTTTACGTGTCAAGGGCAAAGATGTCAAACTAAGGTCGAGATATTTATCAAGACCCATGAATTATTAAATGACCTAAGGCTAAGGACAAAGGGATTTAGCGTCAGCGCGGAAAAGTCGGGGTGTCCAGTGAGAAAATTCTACTCTAGATCGGGTCTATAATTTAAGTTGTAGACCTTATGGTGTAAAATAATGACACCTTATTTATTTTTCAAAATAAGAAACACTTATAAAATTCGAAATATCACGCATTGCTCCACACCACAAAGTCTACAAGACTATGTCTAGGTAGAATGCGTTGACTTGAATTGTTTTTATTTACTTTAAATTAAAGTTAAAATACAAAAAACACTCCGACTGTGATTGCCGATCGGCATTAATTTGAGAGAATTTTCGTTTCATTTTTAGATGCTTTACCAAAGTTTTGGAGTTTCATAAAATAAAATCTGATCAATTTTTTTTTCTTTTCCCTTCTAAGATCCCAAAACATGTACTCCCTCCTTCCCATTAACTTCTCGTCTCTTTTTTTGGGTAATCCCACTTGAATTATTTTCTTTATTGGATCTAGCTCTTTAGACATAACCAACCATTTATTTAATTTTTATGTCAAAAAGAAACAAGACAAATAAAGTAGGACAAAAAGAGTACAATTTTGGTTTTCTTTTGAGGTTTCTATACATATACTTTTAAAATTTCAAGCTTATTGTACAAATCCATGTACTCCCCCTGTCTCATTTAACTTATCTCATTTCTTTTCGATACAAGAATAAGATGAGTAGTTGATTATGAGTATATGAATGGGTTAAAAAAAAGTGTGAGAATTTGTATAGTAATTATTTTCATATTTAAGAAATGGAATAAATAAAGTGGAACAATCCGAAAAGGAAAACGAAATAAATCAAGAGTTACAATTTATTTATTTGTTATTTGTTCTTTTTTAAGTCAAGGGTTACAATTTGACAATGAAAAATATGCATATCTAGTGGTCTTTCTAATGAAATTGAGAAAACGCTGATATAGTATGACGGTATGTGAATGAAATGAAATGAAACATAAATTTATTTAAGAAATTCCTAGACAGCAGAACAGAGCAATATCATTATAATGGAAACGAGACACAATTCATTAGCAATAAGCAACTTCCAAAGATCATGATCTAAAGGAACATGTGGTTTCTGCTATTCTAGTACTGTAAGATTTAAAAAAAAAATGTCAGAAAAATACAGACTCCAACTCAACCAAGATTAACTATGAGAACCACCACATTGTAGTAGTTAATCAATTTGCTCCATGCTTCCATCTTCATCCCGTAGAACAACGTGGTTCTTACTCGATCCCATCTCCTACCTAGAACCTGCCATTACAATGTAGAGAGCAATCTTATAAGTAAGGTGACCCCAAATAAATGCATCTCTAAGAAAATGCAGGCATACCGCACTTCAGATACACCGGAAGAAATTGTACATTGTATCATAAGTTCTTTTTTAATTTCAACTAGGTGAAAGGGTGAAGTGCCATTTACATACAGAAAGATTTTATTATTGGAAATGAAAATTGGAAGACAAAAACAGTGAAGTCTGAAGACATAACAATGGGTACCACCCTGCTCAAGCAAATGAGCAATATCAGAAGACCAGATACAATAAACTTGCATTTTACACCTTAAGACCCCTAAAATGCAGAAACTACCAATGATAATTACTGTAAAAGTAGCAAAGCAATAATAATAGATCCAACCCTCCACCTAAACGTGACATAACCCCAACCAGCATCATGCACGGATGGAGACGAGGACTCAGGGAAAATGATCATATGGAACACCTTCTCATCCATCCTAAGACCAGGAACCACACATACACAGATTCAAGATTTACAACACCAGATTCGCCAGCAAAAACTTTAACATGAAATGGATGTTTCTTCATGTGCCAGTATATCAATCATATGAACAAACAAAGAAATAATTTTTGCAACAGCCACTAGGAACTTCTGATAACAATTCAACTACGATGGACCGGATAAATATAAGAAAAGAAGCCAAACTCAAAAGGGTCAAGGCACATTTAAGTGAACAAGTAGCCGTACCATTTCTATGAGCTCAATCAGTACAAGTGTGCGAGTGTTTCAATCACAATCTTAGAAATCAGAACAGTTCCAAGAGGGAGTCATAACCGAGAGTACAGACACCATTGAAGCTTCTACTGAGAGTGCATCAAAGGTAAATAATGCCGAGTTTTGAATAATACATATAGTGACTTCAGAAACCTCCAGCAAAAAAGTTGCAGATAACTAAAAACATAATAACAGATTAACATCAAATACTAATAAAATAGAAGGCCATTTTCATCTTATACAGACCTTGGCGGCTCGGAATTCGCGTATAAATTACGATGAAGAACCCGTCCGCTGCTGGAACCCCCACCTTCAATCAGCTCTTTCAACCCTAGGTTCCCTACCTTCTCCTCCTCCTCCTCTTCCTCCTCCTTTTCATCATCATCATCACCACCACCAATCCCCTTATTTAAAATCTTCATCAAATTCCTTTTTGGCGCACCAACTCTCTCGAAGTAATTCCCGTATATATACTCCGGGGTGTAGCCATTCTCCTCATCAAACAACATTATATGCCCGTGCCACTCCCAAACCCGATAATCAGACCCAGTCTCCTCCTGAAAACCGACGCAGATATGGTGTTCGCCGATCGTGATAGCCTGACCGGAATTAGGTTTAAGTTTGTCGATCTCGCCGCTGAGAATTTTGCGGACAATCTCTTTCTCGAGCTTGGATTCTTCCTTAGCGAGCTGCGTTTTGGAGGAGGACTCATCATTATCATATCCTTCTGAATCGGAATCAGATTCGGAGAGATTGAGGAGCAAATCGGAGAAGAGTAGGTCTTCGAGGGATTTGGCGGGGGAGAAGGGCGTCACACCGTGGAGGTTCGGGGGGCGGAGTTGGAGGCGCGACATGAGGGACCGGAGCAATAGGTTGTCGAAGTTGGGACTGAGGGTGGATGAGCCGGCGGCGCCGCTGCCGTTCATTTCTGAATTGGGTTGAAGATGAAACTCCCAGAGGGGTTTTTGGAAAGGGCTTGGGGTTTTAGAAGGGGAAATGGGAGAAAAAGTGATATTGATTGAGCCGAAGATATTTAGGCTATAGGGTTACGCTTTATTTTATTGTGAATTTAATTCACAAATCAATTTTGAGAAAGTCTGATGATTAATTAAATAGGCCGGCGGCGAAATGCCCATTTGGGAAAAGACAAACACATTTATACCAAATTTTTATATTTAACTACATTATATACCCAAGAAGACGAAAATACTCCTACTTTTTCAATAAAATCAAACTATGAGATGTCCGATCACGGTCCGACCGGAGGGGCCGATCATGGTCCGACCGGTCGGACCATGACCGAGCATGGTCGGTCGATGCGGTGGGGTGGGGGCAGGGTGGGGTGGAGTGGGGTGGCCGATCAATCGGTCATGACCGATGGAGTGGGGTGGGGGTGGGGTGGGGTGGGGTGGGGTGGGGTGGCCGATCACAAAAAAAATTAAAAGTTGATGACCGATCATGGTCGGTCATGACCGATCATATTGCCGATCATGGTCGGTCGGTGCCGATTTTTAGTGCCGATCAAAAAAAAAATTAAAAATTGATAGATATAGTGCCGATCATGATCGGTCATGACCGATCTTTGTGCCGATCATGGTTGTCGGTGCTGATCAAGTGAGGGTATTTTAGTAAAATTGGGTATTTGCTAGATAGTTTTTAAATGAATGGGTAGTTTTGTAGTTGTAATAGTCAAATAGGATATATGTGTACAATTACACTTAATTAAATTTGTTTAATACTACCTTTTCAAAGGAAAGAATTCGTCTAGCCCAGCATCGACAAGGTTAGAATTCGACTCATCTATTAAAAGTGAACAGATAAGCTCGAAAATAGCAGCTTTTGACTTTGGAAATTTAAAGCTTTCTAATTTGCACTATGGTTGCATATACAGTAGTTCTGGATTAACTTGCCATATCAAAAAGTAAGGCTTTATGTCCTATAATTTGTAGTTTGAATTTAGACTACAAATAGCACTATTCTGAAATGACATTGTGAGTGTTGTGTTTCTCTTATGGTCGATATTACGAATTCAAATCTCATCTTTCGTAAGATTTATACAGAGGAGGTAAATTAAAAAAAAAGAAATGGAAGAAAGAACATTTGTTACAACCCGTTCAAAAGTGGTTATATTATAAAGTGATTTTATGTGGTTTTACTATTATTATTATGATTTTTAAAAAAATGTATC
Source organism: Lavandula angustifolia (assembly GCA_028984105.1). Classification (NCBI taxonomy): domain Eukaryota; kingdom Viridiplantae; phylum Streptophyta; class Magnoliopsida; order Lamiales; family Lamiaceae; genus Lavandula; species Lavandula angustifolia. Next base: position 16,867,138 of record CM054824.1, read on the forward strand.
ATGTTGAGTATGCATTTCATATTTTTATTTTTGGAATATATATTGTGCATAAATATTATTTATCAAGGTGATTTATTTTTCAATAAATAAATTATGCATAAATACTATTTATTAAGGTGATTTATTTTGCATTAAATAATTTTTTTCTTTTTAATGTATTGGCTTGTAACGTTTTGGAGAAATTAAGAGGATTAATGAAGAGTTTTTGTTTAAAAGCAAAACCTAGCATCCATATGTACACCACCACATCTCAAATCTCAATTGTCAAATTATTTTTGAAGAGTCTCTCAAATATTTAGATTATTTCCCTTAAGTGGAGTATCCAAATTGTTACTGCATTTGAGGTAAATGTATATATATATATATATTTTTTTTTCAGTAGATTATGCATCTAAAATTTTTTATGAGCATATATGTTTTTCGTATTAGATCTGATTTTGTATAATTTTAAAACGTGGTCTTTGAATATAGATGATTGGGGCATTAAGTGAATAGATGTGATATAAGGTATATATATATATATATATATATATATATATATATAAAAATATAATTTCATAATTTGATAATGGAGTTTCTAGAAAATTTTGATGCTATAATCAGTAATTGATTTTAGTTGTTGAGGAGAGAATCATCTAAAAGGGGTTAAACGATTTTTAGCCGAGAGAGTATTGGATTTAATTTCATTATAGTTTCAATTTTCTTCTTCCTTTTCGTTTACTGAAATCAAACACATGTGGATATTATAATTTAAATTTTCATCCAAATTCATTGTATGTATATATATGCGAGTTCAAGATTTTCATTATATATATATATATATATATATATATACATATATGTTCTAGTTGTTTGGCTTAGTAGGACTGTAGGAATATTTTGTTTGGAGGAGTCAGAAGATGGATAATAACATAGTTCACATTATATTATGCATTTTATTTTGTATGAATATTTATTTATAAATTTGAATTTGTATTGAATATTTAGGTGGGCACGACTAAGACACTAAATTATTTTATTTTTTTGTTCAAGTCATTTACACAATGGAATCAAGGTGTGGACTCTTACTTATGCCGTTGATTTATGATTATCCTTATTGATGTGATTGTCGACGAGTATTATTTCATATTCATTATAAGATGGTTCTTGGATTAACTAGTGGTCATCCTTCATATTAACATCTTCGTGAGTTCTGGATTGACTCGTTATCCTTCATATGAACCTCTTGTGTGGATTTATTATTTAGTCATCCTTCATTTTAACATTTAATGTGTTGCGGATTGACTTAATAATTATCCTTCATATTAACCTCACGGTTGTGCACAACTTATCATTTTCCGCCTTTGTGGTGATGTCATTGGCTGCGTTTGTGGTGACGTCATTTATAATGTGATTTATTACATTTGTTGTGCGGTTATATCAGTTTTGATAAATCATAGCATATGTCCCGCATTGAGTGTACTATGTATATTCATCCATCACTAATCATTTTAGGAAAATGAGCACGGAGGCGTGTGGAAGACCGAATGATGCACTCGTATTTTGTTTTTAGACATTTCTTCTTACTTTAGTTTTGGATAAAATCTTATTTATATTTTCGCTGCTTAAGTTTTAGACTTATTTTAAAGTTACATTTGGATTTGAATAAATAAATTTCATACACATTTTTTCTCTATATGATTATTAGTGCTTATTTCTCAAAGATAAAGGTTATTTAAATTAGGGTGTTACAACATCTACAAATTTACTGTAATTCGTTATAATCCATGCGTGTACTGCAGAAAGAATGAAGTAACAACGAAATAGAAGAGACGTAAAAACAAACTTGAATACAGATGAATAACAATCAATCACGATGATCGCTTTTTACATAGAAAAATACTAGTATATATTTTGGATTTAACCGTAATCCTATAAGTTGCAGTATCACCAACAAACCACTCATATGCAGTATGAATTATTCGTCATCGTCTTTAAAGTATGTGAAGTATTCTCCCAAAGCAAATCTGAGAAACATGATGAAGCAACTGGAACAAGCTACCGCCTCAAGCTCTCCACTATATAGTCTGCATATAGGTCCCTGCACCAAGCAAGCCATTGTGTCTGATCAAACTGGTGAATCTTTTTATAGTGAAGTAGAAATTTCTTGCTCCAAAAACATTAGCAAAGGGAAAAATGAAATGATATCCACAAAGTATGTGTTCCTTCAATTAGTAATTTGATGCATAGCCTATAGGTGGAGCACTCACATGGAAGATTGGATTGCTTCATGGGCTTGCTTGGCAGGAAGAAACTCATCAACAGCAACATCCTTGTTCTCATTTTTCTTGTCTGATTAATTCAACAGTTAAGATAACAACATATAGTCTAGACTAGAGTTCCTAAGGACCAGAAACCGTAAGTAGCAAAAAGCAGGAACATTTGTTTAACCAGGAAGGGAAATCATAATTAGAACTCATAACCCACTCCATAAGGATACAGTCTTCAAAAAAACGGCGTATTTCAGCCAATCGGTGGGGTGGAAGCTCACTAATATCTGTATAGTTCCGATATTCAGGATCATCAGCACAGACAGCAATTATCTTGTCATCTGTCTCTCCCTGTTGCAGTAACCAAGTCAGTGAATCCTATTTTTGAACTCTGAGATGAAAGTGGTCTTAGTAACTGAACCTGATCTATCATGGGCATGAGACCTATTGCTTTGGCCCTGAGAAAGCATCCAGGAAGTACTGGTTCCTGAATATGTAAATGCAGAATTAGAAACTGCATTATCACTTTTAAAAAGTAAAATTATATCCACTAATCACGTTGCCAAAATGTACTTGGTTAGGGTACACTATATGAGGTCTGATGGCATAATTGCTGAGTATGTGATACCTGCATAATGACCAATACATCCATAGGGTCATTGTCTTCGCAGAGAGTACGAGGGATGAACCCGTAGTTATGAGGGTAAACAACTGATGAGTAAAGAATACGATCAACCTGCAGGTGGAAGAGATTTTTGGTACTTCATAATCATTAATCAACCAACATATCTTGCTTCAAAAAATTAAATCTTATACCTTGATTAATCCAGTTTTCTTGTCAAGTTCATATTTCACCTTACTTCCCTTACTGATTTCAACCACCTGAAGTTACAATACAAGTTGTTGGATTGAGCTTCACAATAAAATTTATAGCTGATGTCAGAAGGTTAAATCTAAGGTAGATAATCCTATCAGATGACAGCTCATTCAACATTATCAACTCAAAACTTCCATTTGCAATTGAGAATGTAATTAGAAGTTTACAAGTACAATTGATACAGTAATTTACAAGTTTTCAGTTCAGCATTTATCTTCTTAAACTTGTCATGGTATTGAAAATGAAAGAGTAAAGGATAGCCAGTATCTTACGCAGTTGAAAATAACCGGTGCTCCAGGTCCTGCATTGCGAGAATAGGAGAAAAAAGATTAACAAAGCTAATTGAGTAATGGGAATATTGGATCCTGGTAGATAGTTTAGATATGTACCTATCTCAAGATCATGCCAAGGATGAGCAGCAACAGTTTTCCTCATTAGGGAAGAGAGTATTCTTTCGTTAAGAGGTGCATGTGATGACTTCTGCAGGCCAGAGCATTTTTCTGGAAATCCAATTGGTGGAGCCATAACTGTAGGTGGCATATCATAAAACTCATTATATGCTAACATGTTAGACTAAGAACCAAAGACGAGAATTTCTGCTCCATTTTTTGGCAAATAAAATGAACAAGATCATCAAAAACAGGTCATCTAACTGCTGATGACATACAAGCGTGCTGTTTACTTATATCTGATAAAACAAGCTATTGAGTACAACGATCAATTTGGAAGCAACGCATACCTAAGGTTTATTGAAAATTTGAAATCATATGATTATTTTAAAACAAAATTTCCAGCAGAGAGGACTAGGATATCAACAATCTTGTCAATGGAGTAGATATAGACAAAGATACTTATTCCAGCAAAATATAATAATGAACAACGATGCCTTCTTTAGTTTCTCGCATAAATCCTTCATTCCAGAAGTAGGGATGCATCAAATCCTCAAAACAAGATGTTTAACGGAGTTAAACAGAACCAGATTCTAGTTAACAGCATTACAATTCAAGCATGCTTCATCTTAATTCGAGACACACGATCATCTAAAGAGAAAGGTCCCCCAGCCGCTCCCATTTTTCTCTATATACACGAAAAAGACCTATTATTCCAAACCCTTAAAACTGCGAATTAGTCATGCACAAGAGACCAGAGAAGCTAGGGAAGAGGCAAAACAGCCCAAACAGAGCGGTTGAGGTCTCATTACTACGACCGACCATATAGATCAGCAACAAACAGTACAAAGAGCTTCTTAAAAGCAGAGTTGCAAGATCATCTATATGGGTATATACAATACGGCATACTTGCATAATGCTGCGATTTTATTAGTGAATAATAATAATATAATATTGCGCGTATTAGCATATGCACAGAAACCAAGAGACGATAATGGTTCGAGTCTAACAAACGTTTAGAAAAAGCTCGAGTAAGAGAAGGAATAACATAGAAAACGCATGCAAATGCACATAATACCTAGATCTCAACAAACATTAGTAGATTGCGGCAAAAAAATAAGTTCAACGCAACAGAGCTTGCATCGAGAATTTACAAACATTCCTCCATCAAACTTGCCTAATGCCTGTAGCGGATTACAACACAAAAGGCCTAAAAATAATGGATAGTAACTCAGAAATGTAGAATACGATGGAGCTTAACGGAAAAAGCGGAACATACCCGAATAAATTAAATAACAGCAAACAAAGCTGGAACAAAGCGCCTGTGCGAAGATAAGAAAAGCTCAGATCTCGAACAGAATGCGGTGCGTGGAAATGAAGGCAAGGCAGACGGAATTTATAGGCAAAATGAGTGAAGATGAGAGAGAAAGGCACTGTAAAGAAAAGCCTTTTACTCAGCGAGAGAGAGAGAGAGAGGCGGTGAGATTATGCCTCTCGCGCTGCATCACAGCATATTCCGATATTCGGGTTGGCGGAAATAAAAAGTACTTCCTCCGTACCATTAGTAGTGTCCCATTCTTTTTCGGCACGGTTATTAAGAAAATGATGTTTTGTGGTATGTATTGTTTGACTTTTGAGTGGTTGATTCTTGTCCAGATATTTCTTACCTTTTTTTAGAAATGTGACACTTTTAATGGGACAACCAAAAAAGGGAAATGAGACACTACTAATGGGACAGAGGGAGTATAAAGAAAATTCTTTATTTTTAAACGAATAAATTTGTTGCTGCGAATAAGAAGAGATATTGCTGCCAGTTGGAAATGACGTGGCATCTTGTCATTGGGTGTTGCGGACCCAAATAAGATTTAAGGACTTGACAGCTGGCGGAAGGAGGAAAAGTTCGACGGCCAATTCACACTTGTGCCACATGTGGAATATATCTAAGCACGGTTTACTTTCTGATTTATTCTTTCCATACAGCTAATCTCTAATTTACTTTCAATATGCTTTATTATTTTATTTAATCTTAGTTCTTCCAAAATAAATAAATTTTAAAAGATTAAGTATTTTAAATAAATAACTGTGTTAGAATATAACAACTTATAGAAAATAAATTGTAGTCTGAAAAATAGATGAGAGGATTTCATTAGAAATTATGCATAAAGCTTGGCATGTACCTAATTAATAGCAACAACTTATGTAAATATAAATAAAAAACAAAATTATGGAAGATATATGAGTTATTTCGATAGATTTTTTGAAACACACGTTCGAGTTTAAGTTCAATTACGTAGTTTTATCAATTAATTCCATGAAAACTATAATTAAATGTCATTTTGAATCAATAGCTTCAGACTTTCATATATTCATTAGTATAATCGTAATGACTAATGAGATGTGGTGAATTTGTGTTAGTTTAGATTTCTTTAAACCATAAATTCGTGGTTATTTCATTATTTGCAAATTATGTCTCACACTAATTAATTGTGTGAAGGTAATATTATTAAGGGTTATTTGCCTCAAAATACATCAACTTTCTTCATTTTCCCGTTTTGTACACGAACTTTAAAATCCGCCTGTAAATACATGAACTTTCAATTTGTTTCAAATTTCACACCGGTAAAGAATCCGGCAAAATCAAAGTTGACGTGACAATTTTCGACGTGACGTGTCCGCACACGTGGCTGTCCAGTCAGCATTGAAGCAAAAGTCTGAAATTTAAATACACAAACTTTGTAAATTTCCCCGTTTTGCACATGAACTTTCAATTTGATTTCGATTTGCACATAAACTTAAAATTTTATTTCAATTTATACATAAAGTTCATATTGCCTTGGTTCACGGTCTTTCAAAGGTTATTGCATCAGGAAGGGGTACCCTTTTCTTTCATTTCATCAAGAGATGCAGAAGACTTATCCTACAATTCTTCCATAAACTGCCAAGGAGGTAGTTATACTTATACGCAGAAAAAGCTTGTGTCATCTCTATGATTATGTCATGTGCATCTTCTGCACTTCTCACGAATCAAAAGGCAATAATACGAATTCTTGCTCCCCGTAATTTTGATGACTGGCTAGCCATTTCGAACAAGTGCAACTTAAAAAATCTCAATCAAGGCACAAACCCCCAACTTCATTCAATAAATCCAACAACTTTATAGCGGAGTCATACTATGAAGTATCAGTGGATGACAAAATTCGAATTAAAATTCGGAAAAAAAGTAGAAAATTTGTGAGTTCAAGTTTGATTAAGGAATGGCGGACTCATATTTTATCATAACAATCTATCATATTGAATCTGTCCATGCCAAAAAACATAAGCTTGGAGGGGTGACTTTATTGAGTGGTGGGGATGTCGGTCGTAGTCCCAGACGCTCCAGAAGCTGATGCACGTGGTGCTCTTCTTGATGGTAGTTTGCTTGGAGGGTTCACAAACAACACCTTCCTCTGAGGATTCATCTGCAAATGAAGATCAATTAAGCTAAATAAGTTTGAACTACACAAAATTTTATGGTTAAAACACTGAAGACCATACCTGCATGTATATATTTCCAGTATCCGTGCAATTTAGCACTCCCATGCCACTTCTCGCAGTGGCTTTCTTCCTCGCAATGATTGTTCGATCTGAGGTTGAAACTGCAAGTTGATTACCACTTGAGTGTTCAATGTGCATTGTAGTAATTTTTTGAGACCTTCCAACTTTTCTCTACAATAAACAAGGTAAAATATTAGTCACAAAAATTAGATTATTTACACATCACGATAGTTAGCTTACCTTTTTTGTACTCTTCTCAACTGCCTCATTTTTGCAGGTTCTTTGATTATGTCCTTTTTGCTGACATTTTTGGCATGTCATATGACCTCCACATCTTCTCAACTTGGTTGGATTCTTGGGATCTCTCTCATGAGGATTTCTGAGTCTCTTCTTCGTAGGCCTACCCGGCATCTTCTTAATGAATGATGGCTGTATAGGATAACCCTCGGCCTCCGGCCATATTTTTTCACCCCTAACCAGTTCCAACCCGAAGCTGTATGCTATTCTATATCTTTCTACTGTGTAATAATCATTAACATATGCAAATGGATCCTCTTTCAAGTAGTGAATAGCAGAGCATGCATGTATGCACAGAATCCCTGTCATATCCCATACCCTACACGAACAAGACTTCTCCCCAACAATAACCACAAACTTATCATTCATCCAATCAACCTCAAATTTACCCCCAAGTGTCGGATGTGCAGTACAATGCCTACTATCATATCTTATTTTTTTGTAATTTCTTTTTAATGGCATATCCTATCACTCACACCCTCAATTTGCATGATTTATTTATATTGTCTCTCCATCATCGAACACCTTATTTCCTCTAACATGTGAATCACATGCTTCCCCCTAGCATTTAAGATCCATCCATTGAAGGTAGTAAGGTGTGCTAGCATTTGCATTACATCTCCATCATTTTTAAGCAGCTTAAAAGACTCTGTTTTGGGGATTTTGTACCATATACTATGAAAGGCTTCGTAGCCCAACTTCTTCACCTCATCCTCCACATCGAAATAGTCAAATCTATCTAAATCAAATCCATGTTTCACTTCAGAAACGCCCCCAACATATATTTGTTCGCTACTTAATTGCTTAAAACCTCCACCATGGTGTATATTCATACCAAATGTGTCACTAGATTAAAAAAAAGTCACATTCACCTAGCATTAAATGTGTTATTGAATTTAAAAAAAAAATTAAACTCAAGTGCATGTAAATACCTGTCTCTCTTGTCCATTTGTGTATCTCGAACAAACTCCCCTCTTCAACCGCAGGCAACAATTCGAGAGCTAATAGAACAAAAATTCAGAACAAGTAAGATTATTTCGCAATACAACTACCTAAGCTCCATACTGAATTACAGAGGTAACATGTTACGACATAGCAAAAATTCAGGTAAGAAGATTATTGCATAGAGACGAAGTAGCAACACAGCCATCCAAAGCTTCACACTGAATGCGTTATGAGAAGCTCATAAGATAGTATGGACAGATCAGATATCAACTCTTACAATTTTGGTAATATCCAATTTGTTATTCAATATACTTTCAAGTATTTGATCAACATATTATAGTAGAAGATGATTACTTCTAAGATCATTTAAACACACACAAGCAAAGAAAGCTTGAAAACTTTGAATCTAATAGTCAGATTTTAACAACTTTGCAATGTCAATCTAATCATATACTCACCAATCCATTCTTCAATTATAAGTCCCAATTCACATATACTTTTTGCCTTATTTACTCAAAATCCCAACTTTATAGTCTCTAAACTCCACTGACAGTAAGCAAAAACTCAAGTACAGCCAACTCCAAGAAAAATGGAAAGAATCAAGGAAACAAACAGACCTCTGAATCACCAGCAGGGAAGCAGCAGTAGGCGAAAGGAGGTTATTCCTCTCAGCAGCAAGCAGAGGGCAGCAAAAAGAGCCAGTCCACATCAGACTCCAAGAAACGCGGTGCAACTAACTTCTTGAATAGAATGAAGCAAGGCTCCTCATCATCAAACAATGGTTTGTTGCTGGACGCATTAAAGAACACACCATTGACAAGTGAAAGCACCACAGGAAAGGGAGGGTCGGAGCAGAAGAAAAATGAGAACCCAAAGAGAGGCAAGAAGAAAGAAGCAAGGAGAATTACAGAGATAGAGTCGAACCTGAACCACCAGCAGTAAGCGAGAAGAAAGAAGCAAGAGAGCGACTGCGTTCCTAGCGGGGAGGGGGGTTAGGGTTTCCAAGCATTTTTGTGTTTAGAGTTGGAAATTGGGGGAAAATAGAGTTGAATAACAAAACGATGTCGTTTAGATTTTTAATTATACGACGTCATTTTATTTGCCGGGCGACAATACACGTGGATTTTACGGCTGCCAAGTCAGCTTTGATTTGGGGATAAATTTGACCCATGTGAAATTTGAAACAAATTGAAAGTTCATATATTTACAGGTGGATTTTAAAGTTCGTGTGCAAAACGGGAAAATGAAGAAAGTTTGTGTATTTTGAGGCAAATAACCCTATTATTAATTACTCTATTTGGATAAGGTAGCCAAGTAAGCAGGACGAGGTATTCGACACATTTGGCAGTTTGACACCAAGACTCGGTTAACAACTTGCTTTCACATAAATAAACGAAATAAAATGCTTACACAGATATGGCAGGTTTTTCGCACACACGATATTTCCTTATACATTACAGTTGGTGCATTTTTATTATTCCCTCCGTCTCATAAAAAGCGTCTCCTTTCTATGAGTACGAAGATTAAGAAAATGAGATTATGTGGTGTATATTGTTTGACTTTTTTGATTTATTAATTTTGATCCACATATTGTTTGTCTTCTTAAGAAACAAGACACTTTCTATGAAACGGCTCGAAAAGGAAAACAACACTTTTTTATGGGATGAAGGGAGTATAATACTACAAGTTATCAACTACTCAATATACCCGTTACTATAATTTGACTACATATTGATGAAGCGGCATCGACCTCTTAGTTGACGAGGTTTATAATTTTGGATATGAAAAAAAACAAAATTTTGAAGCAACTTTTTAAGAAAACAAAGATAAAATTTGTAATTTATTAAAATGTGAGGGTTGTGGACCGTACGCCAACCCTATATACGCCTATGCAAAGCAACCTAGTCGTGAAATATGATTTTTATAAAAATATAATCTAACAAACTTGATGTTTCCTTTGTCCGCACAATAAAAACCCAATAAAATCGTATAAGATCCCAATGCTCCTCTTTGAGCGATTTTCACTCCGACCTCGTAGATTATAATAATTAATTTGAGTGTGTTGCACATCTAATAAAATAATAAGTACATAGATTCATTAGTTATGATGTCGAATGATGAACAAATCAATCAATGTTGGAGATCGTGGGGGGTGCAGAAGAGTAAAAAATATGCTTCAGGCAATCAGCAATGCCTCCTGCCTAATCAAAGTATTCGTATAATCGAATACTATTTATTATCTCGTAACCTCCTTTCAACATATGAAGGGGTTTTTGAAATACCTTTCAACCTTATAACTTTCAGTTGCAGTTTGAGTGTTTTAAACACCAATTTTCGACATAAATTCATTATTAAATATAGCCAAGATTGAAAAGTTACTTAATTGGCTATGACACAGCTTTCAGCTAAAGCTTACATCTTATCTAATTTATTAGAATATTTTTTCTTCTAAATATTTCTACTATAAGTCCAAAAAAAAAAATCATTAACTCTAAAATTAATATTTTTATTAATTACAAATTTTATTATAATTATATTTTTATAATAGTTAAAAATTTGATAATAATTATTTATTATTTCTAAAATTTTCAAGTTTAGTGAAATATTTTTATTAAAATTATAAATTAATTAAAATGGTGGGTTTTGAGAATCTCAAATTTTAAATTTATAATTTATAATTTTCATTTAATAATAATTATTCTTTTAGCTACTAATCATTAAAATTATATAAAAATATTATTACCATGAATTTATGCAAATAAGTAATATTTAAAATATAATAATATGGTATGTTTATACTAATATGATATGCTATAAATTTATGTAATTAATATAATTTAATATTTCAATAGTGAAATCAAAATTATAATTCAAAAAAAATTTGTTAATTTTATTTATTTATTATAAATTATAATTATTTAATCACTGTGGAGTAAGATAGTTTATTTAAAAAGTTAAAATAAACTTCTGCTATCAACATTATTTTCAAACATAAATTTTCCCCATTTTTTCCAAGCTCTTACAAATTCTAAAATTAGTCGCTTCCAACATTTATCAATGGAATTGAACTATTCCAAACAACCATGGTGACAGATTTTGAAATTTGAGCTAATGACTATTTCTATTTTATATTTAATGTCTGAACTTTTCCAACTTAAAAATACGTAGTCTAGACTCAAGAGTAGAATCTGTGTCAATCGAGCAATAGTGGGCCTAATCCAGCAGTAGTTAATAAGTCCAATTAGATTGATGAGCCGTGGCCCGTGGCCCCTTCCTACGAATTGAACGAGTAGATGTTGTTTATTTTATAGAAAGTGTTCAATTCTATATTTATTTATTATGCATGGCAACTTTAAATTTTTTATTTTTTAATTTATTTTTTAACTCACACACTATCATTTTTGGGTTTGTTGGATATATGGAATCGAACCACCCGTCCTTTCACTTTAAATTTTGATACATGTATAAATAAATTTAATATTTATTTATTTTTACGAAAAAATATTTTATCTGAAATTTGTTTTGTATATTTGAGATTAGGAAGATCACTAGTCATGCCCCTAGCATTCAAATTTCCTATTCGACCACTTAACATTATAGATGATCTATCGAGTTGCATCACCAAATTCAAAATTTATTCCAAATCGAACATGATTCATAAACTAATTTAGCAATAAAAATTATTTAGTTCATAGTTTTGAAATAAAAACGAGATAAAGTGCAAATGTTTATTTAAACTTTATCGTGGGGAGTAAAAAAATCCTTTAACATTAAAATACACAAATGCATTTAACTTGTACTACAGTACAAAATGTATGAGAAAACATAATTAAATTAGTTTTAGATTTATATGTAACACTCTTTATTTAGTTATTTATGAGGGAGACTCAATTCCATAAAAGTGTGAGATTTTATTTATCCTTTTTGTTATTTATTCTATCCGACAATTAAGACGTATTTGCAGATGCTTTTTTTAAAGCACTTATTTTTTTTAGTGCATAAGCAATTTTTACTATTTGCAAAAAATTGTATTCTTGTGTTCTAAAATTAAGTAGGAAATCTGCTTAAATTCATAAGCATGTATTAAGGTGTTTTTGATGCTTAAACTACCATAATTTTTTAAAACTACCACAAACATTTAATACTTTTTAATATTAATATAAAAATCATCTGTTTTTGATTAAAAACAGCTTATTTTATATTTAAACAAGAGTAAATAAAAAATACTGTAGTTCCAAACACATCCTAACTGCTAAACGATGATAAATATTTTTATATCATTATGGTAGTCCATTTTTATTATTAAAATCCCAATAAAAATTATCAGTACTAATAAACAACAAAATTTATTTTGAAACTTTTGAAAATCAAGGTGCACATTGTTAATGTGTATTGATTTTATAATAAAACTAGCGAAATTCTTACCCACGCTTGCGCGGGACCATTATATTGCCTAGTATTATGTTAATATATTTTACAATCGCTTTTACAATTTTAATAGATATTGATTATAGAAATGCGTATAATTCATGTATAAAATATTACATACTAAATAAATAATGATAGAAGAGATTCAATTTTCTTATAATAAAGATAAATATATATATTTTTATGTAATTATTAGAACACTAAAGCAAATTTTCTAAAAGTTTTGCAAGAATATTAAATCTATTTAATCATCACATAATAGCTATGTTTTTAATCCGCACTTGTGCGGAGTTGCAATCTTGTCCGATATATTTATTTATATCTTTTGTACAATGCAAAATTTTAAATGTAAGAATATACTATTTTTTTATTAATCTAGAATACGAAAAGAAAAATATCATATTAACTTAGTATATAATAATATAAAAAATTAAACAATAATAGTTTACGTTAAGTTACTTATAAGAGAAGTAAAATAAAAAGAAAATATTATGAGGTGGTTATCAAAAATTGGGAAAAAATATTATATTAATTTGTTAATTTATTAAAAAATAAATTCTGACTTGAGTATTTAAAAAGGAGAAATGAACTAATTATAAAATAAAAAAATATATTATGTTAACTTATTATAAAGTAAAATAAAAAATAAAAAAGTATTATGAATTTTTCGTCGAAGACTGAACATAACAAAACTACGAAAACCGAAGACCGGATATGTGGCCCCATATTTCTACATTTTTTTCAGAAAGGATGAATGTGTTTTTTTTTATAATAAAAATAGTCACCAGAAGGGAAGGTTGCACCTCTCTCTAACAGGCACCATGGGCCTTAAATGAATTATTTTGAGACGTGGTGTATAGGTAAGTAACATTTATCCAGTCATTATACTTGCTACAAATGGCTTCTATATGAAACAAGAAATTAACAAAACTAACTCTACAACAGTGTTAATACAAGGAAAATTAAAATTCATTAATACAAACATACTAACTGTAAATGAATTGTTCAGAATGGCTGTAGAATTTAAGTTTTTTCAATTATTCTAAAAATAAATATGAAGGAAGTGAGAAAAAAAAAAAAAGTGCAATGATGTTTATTATATACACTGGCGGAGCCAGGATTTTGAATTGGAGGGGGCGAATTATGTGTGGTGCAACAATGAGTATAAGAAATTCAAAAGTATTTATAATTTATAAAAACAACAAAAATAACAAGTTCAAAACGAAGTACAAAAACCATATTAGATTACAATATCTTCTTAGGCATTTAAAATTTAGACCGACGTTTTTTCATAAGATTAAACTCCTCAATAATTGAATCTGTATCAAAAGATTCAACAATTTCTCTTTCTGAACTAATTAGTAAACAACCACGAAGGAAATCATCTTCCATTTTATTCCGCAACCTTATCTTCACGAGTTTCATTTTAGAAAATGCACGCTCAGAGTTTTCAAGGCAAAGGTTGTGGATTTTTCTGGTAATGAATTAGGAAGAAATCCATGGCCATATTATTAGTATAATTATTAGCACAATGTTGCTATTTTTTACACAATTGTCATGACAAATCTTTTTTTTTCGTATAATTTTTCTTGTAATGTTGTGTCATGATATCTTCAAATATAAGCATCAACTTAAATTTCACGAAGTCTGTGAAATATCTACGCCAAAAATAGAAGTATTTTACATAGAAAAAAAAAATTGGTTGAAAAAATTCGGTCACGCCAGCCACCACCTGCCTCCGCCTATGATTATATACACCCTGCAGCTGCAGTGAAGACCAAACAAACGATTGAGAAAAGTGCTGCAAGTGAAGATGAATGAAGTTGTGGATTATTAAAGTAATGCAAGAGAAAGTTAGGCAGAAAATGGAGAATGATAATTTGTCATAAGATAAAATGGAGGTGCAATAAAAAAATTCCGAAAAAATGAATGTTAATCTACTCACCCTGCAGTCTTTTTCCGTTATCTACCAGACAAAAGAGGAAACTTGATGATCAAGAAAGAAATGAAATCGAATGAAGCAATTCAGTCTCCTACAGAACAGAGCCTGATTTGTTGGCAGAAGCAGCCAGAAGGCTGGATAACGGAGTAATCATATTTCAAGACATTTCCAGTTTACAAACTTGTTACCTGCATCTGGACTGCTCTTATAATTTACCTACATACAGTATCTTATCATCATATACATACATAACACAAGCTTCTACTTCATCTGTTGAATCATGATAAGCATATGGTCGGTAAGGTGTGAAATTCATTCACAAAAAACCTGAGGATATTAGTCTCGTTACTACACTTGAAAACATAGATTAAGTATAATTTAGTTGAAACAAGTCAACAACATTGCGAAAAAAATGCTACAATACATTTAGGGCCATGTGCACAAATACCCACTTCTAATTGGATAAATGCACAAAAGTCCACTTTATACAGAAAATGCATAAATACCCAAACTCTTTTTTTACCCTCAAAATGTAGGCATAGATGGTAGCTGACAATGGCAGGTGTGGGCTGTCCCTACCTGACGCCATCCCATCCCATCGCATTTAATGCATAGTTGTGCAAATGAATTCAAGTGATATTTAATTTCTGCAAAGTTGACTGCCGCCCACCTAGGCCTGCGCATAGGCATGTGTTTCTGTGACAAAATTTGACTGCAAAATTTAACTGCAGCCCACTTTATTGAATTCCGAAAAAGTTAGACTGCTCACTTGGCTATTTAATTTCACGTGATTCTGTGACAAAAATTAGAAATTTCGCTGGATTCATGCATATAAAGAGCTACTCATGCTTATATTTTGTACTCATGCATTTTCATATCAGAGAAAGAAAAATATAGAGAGAGAAATATACGTATTTTGCGAGAGAGAGAAATCTTTGGATAAGTTTTCAACTTAGGAATATACGTATTTTGCATTCTCAGTTCGTATTTTGCGAGGTATGTTCTCAGTTCTTATTTTAAATACGTATTTTGCATTCTCAGTTCGTATTTTATTTAGGGTTTATATACGTATTTTATCTTCATTTCGAATTAGGGTTTGTTAAATTCCAATTTTGTTTAGGGTTTATATACGTATTTTATAAAATTCATATTTTAAATAGGAATTTCTAAAGTTTATTTTAAATACGTATTTAAATTCCAATTTTGTTTAGGTTTATAAATACGAATTTGGTTTATTTTAAATACGTATTTAAATTCCAATTTTGTAAATTCGAAGTTTTTTTAGGGTTTATAGATAAAATTAGGGTTTATAAATACGAATTTGTCAGTTGGTATTTTAAATACTTATTTTAAATTCCAATTGTGTTTAGGGTTTATAATTACGAATTTGGTTTATAATTACGAACCCATTTATAAAATTAGGGTTTGTAAATTCCAAGTTTTTTTAGGGTTTATATATGAAATTAGGGTTTATAGATAAAATTAGGGTGTATAAATACGAATTTGTCAGTTCGTATTTTAAATACGTATTTTAAATACCAATTTTCTTTAGGGTTTATAAATACCAATTTGGTTTATAATTACGAATTTATAAAATTAGGGTTTGTAAATTTCAAAATTTTTTAGGGTTTATATATGAAATTAGGGTTTATTAATACGAATTTGTCAGTTCGTATTTTAAATACGTATTTTAAATTCCAATTTTGTTTAGGGTTTATAAATACGAAATTTTGCGATTAGGGTTTGTAAATTCCAAGTTTGTTTCGGGTTTATATATGAAATTAGGGTTTGTAGATAAAATTAGGGTTTATAAATACGAATTAGGGTTTGTAAATTAGGGTTTATAAAATTAGGGTTTGTAAATTAGGCTTTATAAATACGATTTCCGAATTTTCGTATATAAACACTAAAGAAAATGTTACTATTTCTCAGTTCGTGTTTTATCTAAGTAAAAAGTTCTTATTTTGCATATTTTTTCGTAAATATTGTTACTTCGTTAATAGTTCGAATTTCGAAGTGAGATTACGAGCATACATAAACAGTTCGTAAATAATAATTTCAAAAATATTAATTTTGAAAAAGTTGTTCATTGTAAATAGTTGTTCATTGTGAAAAGCTATTCGAAATAGTTGTTCATTGTAAAAAGTTATTCGAAATAGTCTTGTAATAATTTCGTAACAATGAATTATAGTTCTTCGTAGTTCATTTTAACGTACATTATTACGGAGATATACGATAGTTCATTTTAATCTTATTTCCATGTCTTAAACTTTGGTTAGATGGCAGAATGGACACGCATAACAGTCAAGTACGGAGGAATATTTGAAGGTTCCGAATACAAATATGGGGATGAACAACTTGCAGCAATTCCGCACTGCCTACTTTCTTTGTCATCTCTAAAAGCAACCATTGATTCAATTACGCAAACTAATTCGATGCGTACCCCATATTTATTGTATTCCCTAGAGAGAAATCGCGCCGGTCGGCTCGTGAAGTCACTAATGACGAGTGATGAAGATTTAAATCGACTCATTGGCTTCGAGGAAGATCCCACTGTCTATGTTGTGACGACGAGTCCGAGTGATCGTGCTGGAACAAGTACGTGGCATACCCGATCACATCTCCCTTATACGGACGATCGGGACCTAGTTGAGCAATCCATTAGGGATTTCGACAGACATCAGTTCTTCGGTGACGGACGGGAGGAGGAGGAATACGAGGAGGTGGAGCAAGAGGAGGAGGAAAACGAGGAGGAGGAGGAGGAGGTGGAGGAGGAGGAGGAGGAGGAAACGGAGGAGGAGGTAGAACAAGAAACACATAACGAAGATTCCACGGATTCGGACGATCCGGATTACTCTGCCGAAGAGGAGTCCGATGAAGATGAGCACGGCGAACATCAAAGCATTTATGGTACAATGTTGGAGTTTGCAACGTGGATGCGAAACGAAGGCGGTTACAATCGGTTAATGACATTACTCGAACAACCGAGTAACCTACCCATCAACTTTTCGTCGTTGGAGGAAGAAGATGGCGACTCGATTCCGGATATAGCAAACTGGCTAGTTCCGTTCTTCCCTATCGCTCAGACCGACATCATTGGATGTCCTGACTTGGATGCTGTTAACGATGGCGTTCTTGAGGTGGATTCGATTTTCTGGAGTAGAGACGAGCTTACGGGTGCCGTGGGAGTGTGACACTTAGAGCATCGGCGGTCTTTTATGGTGCTAAAAGCTGACAGAAAATATACATGGTTTGGGTGTTTGCACGGAAAGTCGTGTCCTTTTATGTTGCGTGCGAAAAAGGATGCAGATGTTTGGGAAATATACAAGGTGGACAAGAAGCACACATGTGAGTTCGACTTCGAACGATTGGTGCCAAGAACTGTGAGTGCAAAGACTATCGGTGTATATTTCAGCCGACAAATGCGGAGAGAGGGGTCCATGATAAGGCCTCGCGACATCATTGATGAGTTGCGTCATAGATTTGGTGTCGAAGTTAAATACTACAAGGCACTTCGTGGTCGGAATATGGCTATCACGATGATCTACGGCGACCACGACGATTCTTATAAGCTGCTACCCAAGTACCTCCATATGCTGAAGCAGTTAAACCCCGGAACGATTACCCATTACAGCACCGGGGAGGACAATCGGTTCGAGTACGTGTTTGTCGCGTGGGGTCCGTGCATAAATGCGTTTATGTTTAACTTGAGGCAGGTCATCGTAGTTGATGGCACACATTTGAAAGGGAAGAATACCGGCTTGCTATTCGTAGCTGTGACGAAAGACTGCAACGAGCAAGTCCTGCCGCTTGCGATAGGCATTGGCCCGATAGAGAATAATGACTCGTGGACATGGTTTATGACCAAATTAAGGACAGTGTACCCGCCGACTGAGGGCATAGTCATCGTGTCTGACCAACACGTGAGTATTAAGCATGCCATTGAAGAGGTGTATCCTGAGGCAACTCATTATCTGTGTTGCGTCCATCTGAGCAACAACCTTGCTCCTTACGGGCGCGCAGCAGTAAGGATATTTCGTAGGGCCGCAAAAGCATACACAAAGTCTGAGTTTCGGAGGAAAATGGCTTCACTGAAGGCGAAGAGTCAGGAGGCACACGATAAAGTCAAGGACATTGGTCCGGAACGGTGGGCCCTATCGCATTGCACTTCTCGGCGTTACTGTTTTTTGACGTCAAATTGTGCCGAATCATTCAACGCGAGGCTATTGTGGGCCCGACGTCTGCCGATATGTTCCCTAATTGATACCGTGCGGTTTATCATGGAGAGTTGGTTCAACAAGCGCCGGGCGAACATGCATGCTCACGACCATAGCCTAGTCGAGGTTGCTAAACAAAAGTTGCACGAGCAGGTTGAAAGAGGACGCACGTATCCAGTGACGATCGTTGGCGATGACGTTTTCACTGTGAACGATGGGGAACGAGATTTTAAGGTCCGGTTAGGAGCAAGACGAAGTTGCCAGTGTCGCAAATTCGATCTGGATCTTATTCCATGCGAGCATGCCGCAGCCGCTATTATGTAAGTTTTCATTACTTTTAACATATTCCGTTACAGACTATATTTGTTATAAGTACACTAACAGAAATTTACCGACAGTCACAACGGCAATGATATGTATGAATTTATATCGGCGGTCTACAGTACGGAAGTTCATAGAGATTTATATGATCACCAGTTTCATGCTTTACCTCCACACCAGCTGTGGACCGTGCCCGAAGAAATATCAAATGTGCCAACAGTGCTCCCTCCATTGACAAGAAGATCCGCCGGTCGCCCGAGGTCACGGCGATATAGATCTGGCTTAGAGGCAAGCGCCGGTACAAGAACTAGACAATCTCGGAAGTGTGGCCTCTGCAAAGAGCATGGTCATACAAGGAGGACCTGTCCCACCAGACTGTGACTCTATTTATGCATTATAATATTATGTATCCAGAACTCTTGCTGTTTAAATTGACGATTTTGCTGTTGTAATAGTACTCTATCCACTACTTTCTATATGAGGGACCTTATACGTATGGTTTATTTGCAATTTTATATACCCTACCATGAGAAGATAGACACTAGATACATATAACGTTTTCGTTCTCCGTATATTATGCGTATATCCCCGCATAAATAATTATACGACGGTATCTACTAAAATATAAACTTTTTACGGAGAACGAATGTGTTTTTACGATTCAGAATTACTTTCTTTAGTATATTGGTAAATATATCTCAGCAAACTAAGAATAGTCCCCCGTGGGACATTGTACAAACTTTATATGTACCTTCGACGAATTGCTTTACGGTGTTTTTAAATTATTTTAATTGAGAGAATGTGAGAGAGAGAACCATCTAACCTACATTAAATGGTAATCTCTCAATTTAAATTGACTGTAAGTTGTTCTAATAGTCCTCTCTCCATTACCTTCTATATCATAGGTAAGATATACAAATGAGAGAAATATTTGTCAAAATAGAGAGAAAGATTGAGATATATATGGATTTGTAGTAATCTCTAAATTTAAATTGACAGAATTGACATAAATTGATAGAAAACTAACTAAGTTACTTTAAATAGTAGTCTTGCTGTTTAAATTGACGGGTTTTGCTGTTTTAATAGTACCCTATCCACTACTTTCTATATGAGGGACCTTATACGTATGGTTTATTTGCAATTTTATATACCCTACCATGAGAAGATAGACACTAGATACATATAACGTTTTCGTTCTCCGTATATTTTGCGTATATCTCCGCATAAATAATTATACGATGGTATCTACTAAAATATAAACTTTTTACGGAGAACGAATGTGTTTTTATGATTCAGAATTACGTTCTTTAGTATATTGGTAAATATATCTCAGCAAACTAAGAATAGTCCCCCGTGGGACATTGTACAAACTTTATATGTACCTTCGACGAATTGCTTTACGGCGTTTTTAAATTGTTTTAATTGAGAGAATGTGAGAGAGAGAACCATCTAACCTACATTAAATGGTAATCTCTCAATTTAAATTGACTGTAAGTTGTTCTAGTAGTCCTCTCTCCATTACCTTCTATATCATAGGTAAGATATACAAATGAGAGAAATATTTGTCAAAATAGAGAGAAAGATTGAGATATATATGGATTTGTAGTAATCTCTAAATTTAAATTGACAGAATTGACATAAATTGATAGAAAACTAACTAAGTTACTTTAAATAGTAGTCTTGCTGTTTAAATTGACGGGTTTTGCTGTTGTAATAGTACCCTATCCACTACTTTCTATATGAGGGACCTTATACGTATGGTTTATTTGCAATTATATATACCCTACCATGAGAAGATAGACACTAGATACATATAACGTTTTCGTTCTCCGTATATTGTGCGTATATCTCCGCATAAATAATTATACGACGGTATCTACTAAAATATAAACTTTTTACGGAGAACGAATGCGTTTTTAAATTGTTTTAATTAAAAACTAAATAATTAAAAGTCTTTGAAATGGCCTAATCATTACTCGGGTCAACCGGGTCAACTAACACACACATCAACCAAATTCGCATCCCCATAATATGTCTAATGCTCCAAATATCGAGCTCACTCCGGACGAGTTCGGGCCTCGGCAGACCATCAATTAACCGATGTACGGATAATAGGGCGTATAACCGCAATTAACTTGGTCTCTTTGTACGAACTGTGCTCGTTCAAAGACCTCCAAATGCATATCACGCCAAGTTTCTTGACGAGGTTGCCCGTACAGACGTTCGAAGTACCTGTTGGAATCAAACAGTCTGTACATCATCCTTGTAATCGGTTGTATGCTCTCTCTCCGCAGCCGCCGATATGATTCATCAGAAATCATCCACAACGAGTCATACAACTTGACAGTCCACATATGCACACGGATTCGCACGGTGACCCAGTGAGCTCCAGTGACAAAGCAAACCAGTATGAGCTATAGAAATCCGTAACAGAACATTAGTTCACCACATTAAACTAATATATCACTGCATTTTTATTAAATTCGAAGATATAACTTACGTATTGCAGCCCCGGTACCCATTCTCTCGCAACTTCCTTCAAAGCAACGGAAGGCTCCCATGCATCCACGTCCATCCCGTGGTTCGCCCAAGCATATTGTATTTGAGACTTGTAAAATATATATTCTTAGCATTTTAAGAAACAATTTTTTATATAACATCTAATACTTATCCAAAATTGAACGGGGAGAATGAGAGTACTGCCGCCCCGCACACCATGAAGTATACCGTCTCCTTTCGCGATTTGCCTCCTAATGGTACCCAAATAACATTCAATCATGTCATGGGTAAGCATCTTCGTAACATCTTCGAGGATATCAAACCACGGGTGCGTCAAATGATATCTCGTGGCTGTGTAGACGTGGTCAATAAATTCATTGTGTGCGCGACGCCACGCCCGATATTCCTTGAAGCCAAGGACAGACCAATCGCCCAAGTAATGGGCGAGATTCTTCTTCGGGGCAACGAACGGCGACGTAATGGCACGAGAGAGTCTTCTTGTGCGAAATCCACGTCCACGTGGGCTACTCGGATCTTCTTCGACGGGGGCCTTCTCTTTTCCCTTTCCTCCTCTCCGGCTGGTACCGGCATCTCCCGCTTGTACCACTTTCAACGGTTCAACATATTTCGGGGGCACAATAAGTGCCCACGATGCGGAGAAATCATCATCGTATAAGGAGTGATCTTCATCGGGCTCCTATAAAATAAACATTTACGTTAAGTTTAAGTATATATCTTTGTATAAAGTACATAAGTCTAAATAAAACATTTAATAGTCTACCTCTGATACCGGACTGGGAGAAGCAGAAGGCTGCGCGGGCTCATCGTCTGGAAGCTGCTGCTGGGTAGATACGGGCCGATCATGAGACTTCTTCGTGCGTGCCTCGGATGCGACGGACGAGTCGCTACTCACGATCCACGGCATCAACCTGCCGGGTCAACCCGACCGATGCATGCGGAGTTGCTCCGCGAGTACAAGAAATTGAATGTCGACCGGAGATGCCAACACTCTCGGAATGTCGTCCGGAGATGCCGCCACTCTTGGAATGTCGACCCGAGATGCCGTGACTATGTGAAACTGAATGTCGGCGACCCTCCTCCACATGCGACGGTCCTCCCACCACCGCTGACTTCCGCTCCGACTTATTTTTGGAGAAAAAGTTTTTGATCTTCTTCCAAAACTTTTTCTCACGATGAGTCATGTCTTGAGTATCAAGACTGCTAGAACTCGCCGGAGCCTGGTTTCTTTCTGATCGTCTTTGCATAGCGAGGGGAGAGGGGGGGGCGGCCGGCAGGGCCGCGTGGACGAGGAATGCCCATCGCTCTGGCTCGATCAGATCCAAACTGGACAACAACCGGCTCTCTATACGGCACGCCAAGTACCGCCCCGGACAGCGTGCTCGCATAATAATCAGTCATGATCTCTGCTTCCTCCTCCACCATCGGTCCGCATTCCAACTATTTATAAAAGAAGCAACGTTACATAATTAGAATCTAGAACAGTATATATATAGTTTACCGTATTTTTACACGGATATGACAAACATAGTTATTTACCTCTTCATCGAAGAATTCAGCGAAAGATCCTTTCACTCTCGGGAAATTCCACCTCAACAGACGTGGAAGCGCTTCTTGGTCCACCAAGTTCGCACAAGCCCTCCCAAATTCGGGGATGCAATCGAAAGCCCATGCTTGTAAGGCCCAGACGGGCCCGCTGAACACATAAGACACCTTACATCCCGCAAGAGTGTTGGGGATGAATTGCTTGTAGTGAAGCAATGCTCGGTATGCATACGCTCCCCACGGGAATTCCTTCCATTCGTTCACGTTGTCCACTAACACCCAAACGAAGTCGTCGATCGCCTCGGCCTCGAAACACCCAAGATTAGTAGGTGCGGCATCAACACATTTGCCACTTTCACGTAGTCGGCCGCCGATGCGCCGTTCACCTCGTGTTCTCCCGAAAATATCCTCCAACTCGGATATTTTCATTCTCCGATTTCCACAAAATACGGCCCTTGCACGAACCGTGGAAGCATCATGCTCCATTGTTGGGTCAAATGTCGATGACCCAAACATCAACCCCGAGACCAGGGGCAAATTCTCGCGGACCAAACTTCAAATGACGATTAGATACGTGAAACCAAAAGTTGTTCGATACAAAGTCGGCAAATTGCACTTCACGGCACATCAGCTGGTGGAGAGCTTTGCTTGCACTAACACTCCCCTCCCATTCCATGAAATGGCCGAAAGGGCTACTCTCACAGAATTGTGCATACAGGGCGTCACCGCCGACGGCAGTCAGTGTCTCGCGGATCAGTGGGATCACATCCCACTTGTAATGAATCATGATTCGAGGTTTAGCCGACTTGGCTACGTACCTCAAAAAAAACCATTGACTCTGCATGAACAAAAAATTATACAAAGACTAGTTAGAACATATAAAGAAATTCGAATATACAAAGAAATAAGCATTCAATTATATAATAATATATTATAATATACAAATAAATTCGAACATATATGTTCGAACATATATTATAATATACAAATAAATAATATTATAATGTACAAACAGATAATATTATAATATATTATAATATATTTTGAGATTCTACATGGTTGCAGGATTGTCACATGGGCATGGTTGCAGGATTGTCAAATGAATGCGAGCATACAAACAAACAAATCAGCCTACAAACGCATCGCGTGGAATAAGACAGCATAAAATATACAATACTGCAATAATATTATTATATCAACACGCGTGGAATAAGACATCAATCAATTATACGCAATCAAACAAACAAATGTAATTCACGATATTAATTCCGGAATAGTATAAAATAGAATCACGATAAAATCACGATATTAATAATACACACATATAAATATATCAACACGATAAATACTATAATATTAATACTTTAAAATACACAAATACTAATTTCATTTAAAACAGATTATAATATTAATGTTATTTATTAATATATTACATATTAATATATGTTATATTATAAATATTGTACTTAAATATATTAATAATATATATAATACATATATTAATGTTATAAATATTATTACATAAATAACATAAATATTACAATATTTAACTACAAACAGTATTGAATATTATATATTTAATAAAAGTATATTAAATACGTATACAATACTGCAATAATATTATTACATAAAAAACATATAAATACGTGATGATGGTGAATCAATTAGCAAAAAATATAATTTTTAAACCCTAAATTTTCAGTATTTTTTGATTAAACCCTAAATTTTCAGTATTTATTCATTAAACACGATATAAAATAAAACCCGAAAACAGCGATATACAAAATTTCACGATATAAAATAAACAATATAAATTTATTAAAAATAAACGATATAAAATAAACCCGAAATTATATGATGCTGAAAAACCCTAAATTTCGTCATAATTTAGTCAAAATATATGATGCTGAAAAACCCTAAATTAGTCAAAATATATGATGCTTTGAAAAACCGTAAAAATAATTTTCGACCGTATTTGTCATAATTTATTTTCGACAAGATTTATCTACAATAATTTTCAAACCCTACATTTTGTCATAATTTATTTTAGAACCCTAAATTTTCGAACCCTAAATTTATAAACCCTAAATTTTCAGAATTTCGTCTACAGAATTTCAGCATTTCGTCTACGCATTTTTCAAACACTAAATTTCGTCTACGTAATTTTCAGCATTTCGTCTAAAGAATTTTCAGAATTTCGTCAACATTTCATCTACAGAATTTTCGTATAAACAGCGAGGCATTTAATCTATAAACTGAATTTTCTTCAGCATTTCCGAAGTACAGCGAGGCCTTTAATCTACACAATTTTCGTCAGCATTTCGTATAAACTGCGAGGCATAGGATTTCATCTACTAATCTGCGAGGCGGCAAAATATTCATCCATTTATCGTCTACTTGTTGCGAAGTAGTGCTGAGAAGTAGTGCTGAAAAGTTATGCTCGTCACTTGTTGCTTCTTGTCTACTTTATATAATGGAAGGCTGGCTCTTGAGAAATTAGTGCTGAGAAGTTGAAGGTGTGAGAATTTGAAGACTACCAACCACTTTATATAATGGAAGGCTGGCTCGTGGGTAAAAACGCAACAAGTAGACGAACAAGTCGATTGGTGTGGAAGACTTCAAGATTAGGATTTATAATTTTAAAACCCTAATTTCGGCCTAATTTATTTATATATATAATTTCGGATTTTATATATACCCTATATATAATTTAGGATTTTATATATACTCTAATTTATCTAATCTCGTAAATGTATTTAATATTTATCAAAATATTCGCGTTCAACGAAAATATTCTCGTTTATTTTTATTGAAATGTACCCTAATTGCACGAAAATATTCTTTTACCAAAATATTTTAGTAACAAAATATTCTCGTTTATTTTAGTACCAAAATAGAACACGATTTAATTGAAAATATATAACCATCTAATTTATACAAACCCTAATTTAATCTAATTTAACGCGATTTTAGTGCCAAAATATAATCGTTAATTTTAGTACAAAAATATAATACCATCAAATTTATACAAACCCTAATTTCCTATTTATTTACAAACCCTAATTCCAATGGTTAAAGAGGTGGAAACAGTATATGAAAAAAGATGAGCAAAACAGAAAAATATTCATGATTATGAAACCAGAAGAATATTTATGATTAAAAGTATGAAAAAAGATGACAAAAATTGGAGCTAAAAAGAAGGAAGTAATAATAGAGGGAATTTGTGTGCATTGTGGAGGAAGATCACATGAGATTCTGCCCAGAAATACAAAATTGAAGGTCTTGTCAAGCAGAAAAGGCTGCCTCCTCTCTTTGCCATAACGTTAAATGCATGTAATATTTATACAGAAAATTAAAAATGCCTAATTTTCTATTTAATTCGGGTTATTTATAGACGATAAAATATTTATAATAATCCGTAATACAAACTCGAAATTACATTCTTTTAGTACATCGCAATTCAATCGAAATTCAAACTCTTGCATCGTAATACAAACCCTAAAATTACAAACCCTAATTTCAAACCCTAAATACAAACCCTAATTACAAACCCCCAAAAGCTGTCGTCCAAAATAATAAAGTTGTCGTCCAAAACCATTACATGGCTGCCGTCCAATCACTCAAACAGCGAACAAGAATTGATGTGCGGCAGGAATCTGCACTGTTGCAGACACGGCATTCAAGCCGGTCCAACACAAAGCAAGAATAAGAACGGCGGCAGTCACACCTGATGGCGTCTAGCTCACCAGCAGCAGGCATCAACGTCGTCAGCCGGCAGGTAACGACACTGCTGCGTGTCAGTGCAGCAGAATAGGGATAAAAACGTCCAGGTGGGTATTGATGCATTTATTATTTTTTGGTGGCAGATGGTGCAATGAAGTAGTGGTGGTTATTCTTGACAAGAAACCCATACATTTATACTCCCCTGTCTCCACCCAAAAAGGAGTGAGAACTATGAATCAACTCTTGTTATTAAAAAAAATTAGGCGTGAAGAAATAACGACAATAAAATCAAATGTTAGTATAAATACTATAACAACATAACAAACAACATATGAAAAATTGAATAGCGAAAATAACGAAATGCAAACCGAGGCGAGAGTTAGACTCTCTCTCCGCAAGACGATAATGCTCCGCTACTCGGTGCAAGCGGTCTATAGCACTCGTCTCCAAGATACAACGGTTTTTCATTACGAGTAGTTGCACTACTTCTCGTAATTCCGGCGAACTACTTGATATCTCGGGACTAAGGAAATATGAACATATAGATGTATTTAATGAAGTCACATAACATACGAATGGAAGAATTAATTTATTTTATAACTCACGGTGGCATCATCTATTTATAGGTAAGAGATGCCTTTTCCATAAAGAGACACAATGCTTGGTTAATTAAAGAGGCATTGAAACGCTTTATGAATCATCACAACGCATGCATGCAACAACGTGTCCAACCATGCATGTAAATATGAAACAATGTTACCAACGTTTCAAGCATCACATGTGGCTCTTCATGATTTGAAAGAAGCCAACCGACGTAAACCAACGTTAATAACCAAGTATCCCTTCATTGTTATTTAATAATCTAATTAAAGTCTAACAATCCCCCACATTAGATTATTAAATGCAAATGCAAAATGTTATGCAATCCAAAGTCCCAAGTGACCTATTATTGCATCAGGATAGGTAGTTTTTTGCTTTGAACCTTCCTTAGTATAATGTTATCGGATTTACTCGCTGCTCGGTGAACGCGATGTCTTGAACCGGTCAGCTTTTTGTGTAAACCAAGACAATAACATATACACAATAATAGATACAATATCGTTCGTTCTCACGTTGTGTCCATTTTGGCCTTGGACCATATCTTGGATTCATAAGTGTTTTTCTTATTTGAAGCGGCCACACTTCTCACTTATATAGGTGATCTCCTATTAAGAGTATCCCGCCATACTCCACCAATAAGGCTATAGGAATCATTAAAAGCATATAGCTTACCCTTTTACCACAAGCTACAGGTTTGCACTTGGGGCAACTTCGAGAATGGATTTTTAGTTGTGTTTCCAAGTGCACAACTTGAACATTCTTAACTTAGTTGTCTCTTTGAACCATGTTCATGGGATCTCCAATTATCATGGTAGAGTTACCATTAAGAGCATTCTTTTAGTGTGGATTTTAATCCCATTCCCCTAACTGCGTTGTACAATTGATCACTATTAATACCTTTAGTAAATGGATCCGCAATATTATCTTTGACTTCACATAGTCAATACATATTATTCCACTAGTGATCAATTATCTAATGGTATTGTGCCTTCGACGAATATGTCGAGACTTACCATTATACATACTACTTTGTGCTCTCCCTATTGCATACATACTATCACAATGTATCAAGACGGGAGACACGAATTTTTTCCAACAAGGAATATCCTCTAAGAAGTTCCGTAGTCATTCGGCTTCTTCGTATGTAATCGTTATGATGTCATGCATCATACGCTATGCATTTTTGCTCATCTTTTTCATCTTCCCCCACAATTGGAGGTGTCTCTTTCAAGAATCGAGACAGATTCAAAGTAGTTAAATAAAATAACATTTTAGATTGTCAATCCTAGCGCGTTCTTTTAGTTACTCTTGCGATCCCGGAACACATCCTCGTTGGATCCACTTTTATTGCGATCCCGGAACGTATCCTCGTCGGATCCAATTTCATCTAGGGTCTCGAGCCGTTACTCAGAGTACCCTTTTCAACTTTGGATATCGTTTTTCCTCAGATAATCCCTTATAATACGAACTTTGCAATGCCGCAAACTGTTCGTAAATCGGACCTCGAACCCCGAAGTTATCCGCTGCCGAAGATGGCACTCCGAACTGCCTCGGTGCCACAGGCAGTGAACCGGCTATGTTCAAACAACTCCCGATCACTCAAAACCAACCAACACCTATCGAAACTCATACCTCTGGAAAGCCACTTGTATAGGCTTTCCAACGCATCTCGCAGTTCGATAAACGGACTCTCGATTTAGGAGTTACACCCCGTTAAACTGCCCAAAATCATCACTAAACCCAGATTTTTCTTGCGAAAGAAAAACTGTTCATCTGCGAACTTGCGTCGCAATTTCTGACCGGCGTAATGAAAAACAATGCCCAAAGTCTATACCATTGCAAACCTTGTACTTTTAGTTTTTCAACACACCTATCGGTTCGTGAAACGGAGATCGGACCAAGGAATTATTCGCCGTCGAAGAAGGCTCGCTGCACTACCTACTGATTTTCAAGCTGCGGAGCAGCATGTTCCGAGCATTTCCAACACACTATTTGTTTGTCCGAAAACCCCTTGAAATCCATACCGTTGTAAAGCCACGACTACAGGCTTTCCAACGCAACTTGCCTCTCGTTATTTGGAGTTCGGACCAGAATGTTATACCCCTCGGAAAAAGCCTACTCAAAACACCAAACTGGCGAGAAGCGCGAGCAGCGAAGTTTCGACCCGATTTTCATGACCCAATCGAACTCATAATTCTAGAAAACTGACATCCACACAAACCTTGATAAACAAGGATTCCAGAGCATATCTTCGATCGTAAAACAGAGTCCCGACCGCTGAGATACGTCTGCTCGAATGTCGCCCGAAGCCGTTTGATTAAATGCCACACCCGAGAAAATTCTAAGTATTGAAATGAGGCTTAGCTCCACCCATTTTGAGAGATATTTTGTGAACAGACCTCAAATCTGGAAACCCCAAGTCCTATACCGTATCGAACCTTGTCATTGAAAGGATCTCCAGAACTTTTCCGTTCGCCATTGGGAGATCGTATCAAGAAGTTACGGATCTACGAAAAGGCACTACCGAAACGCCATCCTCCCTGGGATATGCCGAACCCCCAACTTTAGAATAGCCTAGGAGCTTCGTCCCTTCTCAAAACTCACCGATTCTTATACCGATAGAAAGCTGAGTTCGTTGGCTTTCCAAAACTATGTTCGACGCATAAAATGGAGTTCAGACGAAGAAGATACAAGCCCGCGAAGTACAGCTGGCAGAACTGCCACAAACTCGCTGACTCAAGTTTGGAGGCCATTTTAATTATCGTAACGACGCCCGATCAGAAAGCTTACTTCTACGAACTTGAAGCCCTCCTGGGACAGAACCTAAACGTGAATTTTCGTCAAAGAGCGACGGTCGGATACTTTCCGCATGAACAGGGATCCTTTCCGCGTGAATTTGGTTGTTCGTTGCTGTTGTAAAGTTCGGCAGCACGTTACTACTACTTGTCATCATTTCTTCAACACGAATTATCGTCTTGCGATTGTTATTAAAAAAAATTAGGCGTGAAGAAATAACGACAATAAAATCAAATGTTAGTATAAATACTATAACAACATAACAAACAACATATGAAAAATTGAATAGCGAAAATAACGAAATGCAAACCGAGGCGAGAGTTAGACTCTCTCTCCGCAAGACGATAATGCTCCGCTACTCGGTGCAAGCGGTCTATAGCACTCGTCTCCAAGATACAACGGTTTTTCATTACGAGTAGTTGCACTACTTCTCGTAATTCCGGCGAACTACTTGATATCTCGGGACTAAGGAAATATGAACATATAGATGTATTTAATGAAGTCACATAACATACGAATGGAAGAATTAATTTATTTTATAACTCACGGTGGCATCATCTATTTATAGGTAAGAGATGCCTTTTCCATAAAGAGACACAATGCTTGGTTAATTAAAGAGGCATTGAAACGCTTTATGAATCATCACAACGCATGCATGCAACAACGTGTCCAACCATGCATGTAAATATGAAACAATGTTACCAACGTTTCAAGCATCACATGTGGCTCTTCATGATTTGAAAGAAGCCAACCGACGTAAACCAACGTTAATAACCAAGTATCCCTTCATTGTTATTTAATAATCTAATTAAAGTCTAACAACTCTTACTGGGAGGGTCTATAAATCTGGAAAAAACCCTTTATTTCAATTTACTACTACTGTCCGGCATAGCTTTCTTTCATGGTGGTGGGAATTACACGATGATGCTGGGTAACATCTGTTTTACTTGGGGGCTTAGATGCGTTGCGTTCATCTTCGGCTTGAAGGACATTGTTTTTAGAAAGAGAAACTTGGCAGTATAGAGAAATAACTGTGTAGAAGATGAATGTTGATGAGGAGGAGTCGCGTCGCCTGAAATGGAAACAGTTGTGACGCTCCGTAAAATGAAAAGCAAATTGTACCTGTAATTGGTTCAAAAGCAAAGAAATTTAGGAAAAAAACAAAATAAGTATCATTAGTTATTCCATGTCAGCACACACTATTTCACACTACATCATCACACATTTTGGTTTTTAATAGTAATTTGCTTATCAAGTTGCAATTTTATGTAAATGTTATTAGGTTTTAGTTTAATTCATGTAATGGCGTATCTACACCATTTAATTAAAAAAATGTAATATAAATTAAGGATTTCTTGTGGGATAAGTAAAGTTCAAAACTTCAAAATGCTTTCTTACTTTTTAAACGAATTGATAATATTTTTTCTCTTTATGGTAATTTTTGCGTAATATAGGAGTATTTTTTTGATCTCATTATAGTTCTTTTTTTTTTTTTTTTTTTTTTTAATTTCTGCCTATAATTTCCCTCATTCAAATAAAATTTCAAATTTTGTCGCGATATATATGGAGTAATTAGGTCCCATTTTCTTTTCTAGGGTTTGTTTTGAGGAATCTTTTAAAATTAGAAAGAACGAATTCAGATGGCCGCTCCACCCGCCAGAGCACGGGCCGATTATGATTGCCTCATCAAGCTTCTCTTGATCGGTGATAGCGGTGCGTTTCTCTCCCGAATATGTACCAAATATTAGATTTGAATTTCCTGGTTATCTGCGGTTGAATGTGAACTATATGAAAATTCCTGAATTTAGCATATATATTTTGAAAATTCGAGTTGCATTGGATGCAAAATGTTTGTATTGTTCCCTCTCCTGTTGTCTTAGTTATTCGGTCGAGTATACCGACAATCTTCGGTTATGTTAATTTCATGGGCTATGTACGATCGAACAATGCGTTTTTTTTTGAACGGTTTACCAGTGAAGATGGTGTTAGACTCTCTCCGCATGCTGTTATAAAATTGTGGCTGTTTAAGAACTATGTATTTGTGCTCGAGTGCTTGTTAATGCGATGAGGAAAAATTCAATTCGGAATGGGATACTAAAGTTTTTATGCATCCTATTACCTTGAGGTATGTACGCATGTTTGCAGGTATAGATCATACTGTTATGAGTTTTGAATTACTAACTATTGGCAGTTTCATGAGGGTGATGTTATTTGTGATTTACTAACTATTGGCAGTTGGCTTTTCAATCTTAGAGAGGTTTGAGAGGAGTTGGATAAAGGAAAGTAACATAGTTACGAAAAATAGAATGGTTCACATATTGCTTAAGCTAGTGATAATCCTGAGTTCCACATTGTTGTTTAGAGTCTTGGTGTTTAACTGCACTTTAGATTGTATGTTGCAAATAATCAGATGGAGAGCCTGCTTTATGACATTGTCTATATTATTTCTCCATTCATGAATATCATTCTAACAAGGGGAACTGCGCTGCACGATTAGTTAACCCTCTCGTGGATATATAAGGAAATGAGACTTCTATCACTGAGTGGTAGTATTTCACAAGAAAATCTTTGAACTATCTTTTTTATCTGTTCTTTTCAGAGATTCATCTCATACAATTCGCTTAAACCTATTATTTGAAATTTTATTTTGGTGACCTTAAAATGTATACCATTATTTAAGTCTTCATTGTTTTTTATGGTTTTTTCAGGCGTGGGAAAGAGTTGCCTTCTTTTACGTTTTTCTGATGGTTCTTTCACCACCAGTTTCATCACTACTATTGGGTAGGTACCCTTCAAGTGTAGATTTTGTTGCTACTACCCATGTTTCACAGTTCTCCTCCCTGTTGTATTTGATTGTGCTTTTCTCTTACAGGATCGATTTTAAGATAAGAACTATTGAGCTTGATGGCAAAAGAATCAAACTGCAAATATGGGACACCGCTGGACAAGAGCGATTTCGTACTATAACAACTGGTACTGTTTAAATGATGGTACTGTTTAAATGATGCCGACCTGTATCTTTCTTATGGATGTCTTCTGAGATCTCACATATTTTGTCTGAGTCACTTTGGTTCTTCCCAGTCATTAGTTTGTGGTTGTTGGTTAGGACAGTATGATGTCCATGATGGTGGAAGATGATTACAATTGGTAGAAATGAGATGAATGTGGTGATGGTGGTAGGCTAGGGGAGAGTAATCTGCCAGGAATTTGTGATGTTGAATTAGAGGATTAAAGCATAGTAGTGGAGTTGAACAAGTTGAAAAGGACAATTGGGTTGTGGGAAGTGTCGTGTTTTTTATCTGTTCATACTTTATTGGTTTTATTCCTCAGCTACCTAAAATGAGTAAGATCCTTTATGTAAGATATAGAACTAGGCAGGAGAGCTTATCAGCAGTTTCTTTTACTTATGTTCAGTACTCTAAAATCCTTTTATCAGATTTAGAATTTGTCTTAACTGATTCAAATATTGTGTATGCTCCTACATGTTGAGAATTTCATTATCTAAGAATCGCTTCTTGTGCAGCTTACTATCGCGGAGCAATGGGTATACTACTGGTGTATGATGTTACTGATGAGGCATCTTTCAACAGTAATCACTCTTCTTTCCTTTTCTTTTCTTTCTTAAAAACAATAAAGTTATCATCACAAAAACTATTAGAAGATTTTCATTAATGTTTTCCTTATATATCAAGTGACCCTAAATAAAGTTTTAACCTTATGGTAGTTAACAGTATTCTCTCATCTGAAAAATTGTCCCGATCCTTTCTTCAGATATTAGGAACTGGATCAGAAATATTGAGCAACATGCCTCTGACAATGTCAACAAGGTATTGGTAGGAAACAAAGCTGATATGGATGAAAGCAAAAGGGTACACTTTCTATCTCCGTCTCTCGCTCCCACAGTCACGCACACACATATGCATGTACTGATATACATCTGTAGGTATACCTGACTTCTGGAGGTTTATATTACCTCGGGTTATATCTAGCTTCAATTCATTTTACACTCAGCAAGCATGTATTTCGGACCAATCAAGTCTATTCCTCAGTAAATCTTGGGAATTTTGATATACAAGTTAAATGGTGATAGTGAGCCATTATGATGATCACTTGTTTTCTTAACAAATTGAACTTCCATAGGCTGTTCCTACCGCCAAGGGTCAAGCACTTGCTGATGAATATGGAATCAAATTTTTTGAGACTGTAAGTAACACTTGTTGTGTAAATAGCATGGTTGCTTCTGTTGAATGAGATAGTCTAACGCCATTACGTTAACAGAGTGCTAAGACAAACATGAACGTGGAGGAGGTTTTCTTCTCAGTCGCCAGGGACATAAAGCAAAGACTAGCTGAATCAGACTCAAAGATTGAGGTATACCAAGTGTTGTTAGTTATAATCATAAATGCCTCTTCTATGATTTGTATTTTTGCATGAATGCAGCCACAGACCATAAAGATTAGCCAACCGGACCAGACTGGGGGTGCTCAAGCTGCTCAAAAATCAGCCTGCTGCGGTTAGTTCGTCGAGACACCCTAACTCAACCATTTTGACTAAGGAAACTAGTCGTTGCTATCCCTATCAATTTTTAGATGCTACACAAATGTGTTTTATTAGTGGAATTAACTTTATTTGTTTCTCATTTTGGTATTAAGATGAAAGCTAAATCTCAGCTAAACCATGTCAGTTAGGGAAGTTAACGATTCTCTATTGTGGAACGATGCCATCTCTTCTGCTCATTAGCACTATTATGTTAATTCATCCTATAGGCCTTTGGTTGGTAAGATTGAATTTTGCCCTGTGAAAGTAATTTGATTCCAAACTGTTGTGTCGGATAGAGTTTGAAAAGTAATTCCATCCCAAACTGTGGTGTTGGTTTAATTTTAATCTAAAATATAAGGAAAATAAGGTAACAATAGAATGTTTTTTTTTTTTCCTTCTCAAGGAAGTGTATATACATACTTAACAAGGAATAAAGTACACAAAAATCTCAATCTGTTCCAAAAAGATTCAAATAATTTCAAAACAAAAGCCCTCTTGTGTTTTACTATAGGTTATATAACAAGCATCTCTGGCCGCGTTGTCTATACAAATACACACTCAGTCCTTCCCATACGCCTCGTGCCCTGTTAGGGAAAAGTCATATTTGAGCTGTGTTGAAGAACCTCGGTGCAGTCAGGATGCAACTCTGGGTTCTGCCCACCAGCATCTCTTCAGTGGATAATGGTGGTTTTGAAGTGAGGTTGGGGTATTTTGGTAAATCCAGATGAACAGAGAAGAGTGAATAGACAGGCCTGTGGTCTGAAAACGTTGATTCCCCCCTAACGTACCACATTTGCTCCAGCCCTTCTCCTTTCCAAAGAATCCTGTCACACCTATCAAATAAAAACATTAATTATTGTTGCGTAAATATTGGGAGATTTCTTAAAAATTCCTAAAAGAATAAAATTAATATACTATTATTGTTGTTATTGACTAATCTAGATCTCCACATGATGATCAGATCTACGAATACAATTTTACTTACTACGCACTTAACTAAATAGATTTTTTAAGTAATACAGCTGGTAAGAATTAAAAAAGAACATATTGTTTGTACACGTTAAACAATGTTTAGAATAGGTTTAAAACATGTTTAAAATATTGGCCTGCATCACGGTTGGAAATGAACATCGATTTCGACCAATGGCCGACATTAGAGTAAATTAGCTTTTAATATGATAACTAATCTGCTAACCTCATATGAATCATATTCTCATTATCTGATATTTATCTCGAACAATTTCCCAACAAGTATAATATTCAAACACCCCACCCCTTTCTAATCTAAATAAATAATAACTTAATTAAAGTAAATTGAAGCAACAGTAATTAAGATTAGTGACGACATGATACCCTACATCTTTTCCTTTCATGTTAATCATCTTAACCGGCCTAATACTATTATAAGTTGACCACTATTGCAACGATCTTGTCATTAAAAATCAAGAAAAAAACACTGACAATATAAAAATAAGTAAATTCTTCAAGTCTTAATTACTTACCATGCAGGAGTGCGACGTTTCTCCTTGGACGTAGAGGTTTGTACGACGTAACGGTCGGAATTAGCAACGTATTTGTAGGTCGGAGCAAAATAGATTTCGCCTTCTTCCCACCCTTTGAACACTCTACCAGCTCTTTGTTCGATTCTCAACTGCCACACATAAAAAAACATATACGTCTTTCATCTCGATAAATAGACACATTACTGTAATTCGAGTGTCTGACGATCGATCTGACTCGAGACTAACCTCATCTTTCTCTAGAAGGGATTGCCAATCGTTCCTCTCGAGTAGCTCGCACGTGTCTCCACAACTCGAAGCGAGTCGATAATTCAAGTCACCAAGCCAAATTATCTTGCTAGAGAGAACACCAATTAACACGAAATTAATTAATTAAATCATATATATTATCAAATTATATATGGTATACAAGTAATTTTGATGAATGCTAGCTTACTCGTGATCCGAAATTGTACCGGGTGGAATAGGTTTTCCTTGAATACCAAAGGGGTGAGAGAATCTCGTTCTCTTCAAAATCTCCATCACGTCCAAATTCCTTCTCACTGCGTCTCCTTCTTTCTCTCCAGAAGCTAAGTGAGTGCACACGAAGCAAAACGCCGTCTGGTACAATATCATGCTAATGGATATCGATCCCTACATAGGGGCAAATCCAAAATTAAAAATTAGATGGTCCAAATATCTAAATATACAAAAAATGGCAAATTCTTAAAAGATGTACTAATAAAATTATACTAAATTTTGGTTAAGTTAAATTCGGACAAATATCTTGTACCTTATTTCCGAGGCATCCCATGATGCCTCTTCCGACGCAGGAGACCTTCAAACTAGAGATATGATGATACAAATCGTCTCGAACCCACACGCACAAGAAGATTCCAACCATCTGCTTGCTGGCTGCCAAGCAGTACTTGGGTTGGATTATCTGATCATCTTCTAACGACAGCAAATCCGAGAAGCTAACCCTTGGCTTCGAAAACGGACGAGGTTGGTGGTCGGAGAAAGACATTTCTGAGTTCTGGTTTAGAGCTTGGCGAATTAGGGACAGCCACCTGTCCGCCGGCCCGCCGTCCTCCGGCCCTAGTACGTTGCCTGCATTCAGAGGTACTATCTCCTGGAACCTGAAGTTGGTACAATATTTTAATTAATTTTTTTCTTTTTGGAATCAATTATTTTAATTAATATCTTACCCAAGAACATAAATATCTACAGGTGCTTTAGTCCTTAACCAATCATTTAAATTAGGTTCATCATGTGGTGATTTGCCTCCTACATTCCATGTTCCGACGAACATCCTATAAAAATCAAATACAATATTAAAATATAATTAAGGTTTTATTATCCATAAAAAATAATGTTAAAACAATCCTAAGTATAATAATGAAGATTCTCGTTTGAAGAAAGTTGTAACTAAACATGGAAAAAGTTGGGCAAATCATTAGATCCACCAAAAGGGAATAAAAATTAAACGAACGCACAGCCAATAATGATTACCAGTGGCATTCCAGTTCGGAATCAAACAAATCTATTGCAAAGTACCTTTAGAATATATTACACTTCATTAATTAGAAAACTCGATCGAACAACAATAATTCAATCCCTCGTGGTACATACCTAAACAGGGAAAATATTTTTTAATAATTATTATTTTCGTGTGATGAGTGAAACCCACAGCCAGTAACGAATTGCCTGAGATTCTAATCTGCTCATGTGTACTTACCGCAGGTTGAGGTTATTTGGGAGTTGCGGTGCTAGCTGACTGAATCTGGGCCCTTCAATTTTGTTACTCTTTTCAATCAACCACTCATCTAAAGCAGTGAAGAATATGGATTAATTATAAAGATCTATATATACTTAATTAATAAGCAATAGAATTAGTTGTGTAATAAATTGATTACCTGATAATTCTTCAGGTACGACGACGTATAGACCATCATCCGAGCAACTCGTTCTTCTTCTTTGATACAGGGCTGGTTTTACGATTCAAATTACATAAACAATAAAAAAGGCAAAATGATGTACATAAAAATAAAAATAAAAAATGTACCATTTTCTCTGTAATCCGACTGAAATTCATCTCTACCGCTCTTCATGCTCAACCATTTTCTCACCACCTCTTTAGGCCACGAGGACTAAATTGAGAAAGACAAAAAAAAAAAAAAGGAAGTAAATTCGATTCGTCTCTGATATTTTCATGTTTACGACGAATTTGGACATGGTCTCGTAGATGCTACACTATAAGTATCATACGAAATCATATATTTAGGATGGACAATCACAATACAATTACATACCTTAAGATTCTTCCTCTCTTCTCTCATTGAGTGTTGCTCGAAACTACGCGGAAACTAATTGAAGAGTCTAAGTCCTGTTGAAAGGATTCATAATAAATGAAATGAAAATAGAAGATATTTTTTGACAAATATTATGTTTTTTTGTGCGAGTCGTAGTACAGAAATGTATAGAATAAAACAACTGGGGTGTGTGCCTTGGGATGGCAAAGTTGGTGAAGGTGGTTGGCCCGGGGCCGATAGGTCCTGGTTCGAATCCCACTGGAAGCAACTTTGTGGAGCCTGTCACCTATGGTTAGCCTAGGGTGGTTGAACTTTCCTGTGTGGTTTGCAGACTACTGCACAAGGAGCGGGGTTTACCCAATGCGCACCGAAGGTTGACGAATTTAAATGTGAACAGTCTGAAAGAAACAAGTTGGGCATTGACGTTTGACGAATAAGAGCAAAGAAATAATAATAGATGAAATTAATATGTCAACTTCTGAGTAAATTTCAAATTTTTTGAATAAAAAGAATTAATTTGCAGGAGAAGTGGAGACAGCATTAGCTGACGAGAAACAAAGGAATCGCAGAAATTGTGCTGCGGATATGTGATTTGCATGCAACATAAAATAAAAGGTAGATTTGGGATTTCCTTTTAATATTATTGTAATGAAGAGATAGAAAGACGGCAGGAATTTCCTTCTTTTTCCCTTGAAGAATAATTTACAAATGCTGCTTTGGTTCTGAAGAAACTTGAGAGAGAGAGAGAGAGAGACTAGAGAGAGAGAGAGACGAACTAATCAAAACTATTTATACAAAAGTTGAAAAATTGAGTTTTTGGGATAGCAAGAAAATGAAATCAGAAGCTAATGTGGTGAACGGCATTGAAGATGATGGATGAGATTAGATTTGAAAAATAGAGACTTACATGAATGAATGAGAAGATAAGTTTGGAGAGAGTCTTTTCAGGCAGGAGCTTGTATCTTTCTGGATCTGTTTGGTTTATAGAGCAAAATGAAAAGCTGTACTCTGCGGCGACTGATGAGGCTCCAAGTAGAAAACTTGTCCTGTTATGTTCTCAGAGAGAGAGAGAGAGAGAGAGAGAGAGAGAAAGAGAGAGAGAGAGAGTCAGAGTCAGAGACAGAGAGAGGAAGAGGACGGTGAAATACAAGAGATATGATTGGAGGGGAATTACCCTAATTAAAAAGTTTTACGAAGGCGGCATTTTCTGTACAGCCAATTAGATGCCACTTTTGATTTTTAAATGGATAGTTCCAAAAATCTTCTAAACGTTGCCCTAAATACATTTTTAAAAAAAAATCACTATTCTTGCATATTTTCCTTTCCTTTTTAAAGGATGAATAATTACAAAATTCCATGTGGGTATGTTTAAATTAATGATTTGGATTTGTTAAGTTTGGAAATTAATGAATGTAGTCGATAATATTAACTACATATGTCCATTTAAATTTGTTTCTGTATAATTGCATTAAATTGGAATTTCGTCTGATTAACGGCGGCCGCTTCGACCACAAAATAAAATATTGGTTTTGGATTTATTAAAAAGGTTGACATATTCCAAAATTAAAGGAACAAAATCTTGAGTGCGAATGCATATTTAAATGAATTAGTTGCATTATTATGAACTTTGTACAATATTAATTGGCCCATTTCTACCAATCAAAGGTTGTAGCCAATAAATCTTTGTACCAGCTTACGATTGTCGAAATTATGTGATCGTAAAAAATAATACTAACTTTGACGAGAGTTAATACTACACCTAAGAAATTGTCGGAGAGTGGAGATTATGTCATTTCATAATTCATACTATAGGTTGTTGAATTGTATTTATAAATATAACGATACATATTTATTTTTGGATTGGCGATATTTATTTATGTAATATTTTTGTATTTATGCAGTTGCAATATTATGATATTTATTGAATTAAATTACAAACATGTATGGAGGTCAAATCTCATAAACATTTTTGTTTGCTTCCTTTTTTTTCCATTATGAGTAAAGAAAAAGTCAAACAGTGTTGTAATTAAGAAAATTGGTCGTAATATTAAAATACAAGTTGGAATTAATTGAGAATTAACCCAAGATTGTGAATGGCTAAGTGATTAATCCAATATATTAATGACAGATAAAGACACAAGTTTAAGACAAAAAATACTACGGGTGCTTATAATGTTCTAAGCAATGACGCTATGAGAGATCAATATTATTAAGTTTTTGTCTTCGAATATGTTTCTCGTTAACTAATACCAACAATATGCATACATTAATAGCACACTTACGAATAAATTAGCAAAAAGGAAGACTGTGGAATAAGTTGATTATGAATGTAATGAAGCAATAAGTACCCCCAAGTTTGGAGGAGAAGTTACACCAACAAT
Organism: Lavandula angustifolia; assembly: GCA_028984105.1. Lineage (NCBI taxonomy): Eukaryota > Viridiplantae > Streptophyta > Magnoliopsida > Lamiales > Lamiaceae > Lavandula > Lavandula angustifolia. Next base: position 16,908,249 of record CM054824.1, read on the forward strand.
TCAATTATTTATATCAAATTTGGAGATGGTTTTCTGTAAAATAAGCAGTGCTTTCCAGCTTGTTGGGACCAGCTTACAAGCACATAATATTAAAAGAATAGGCTCAGAACATCAAGTTTGGTAAAAGGAAGAGTAAAAAACTAGTACGCACCTCGGGTATCGGCTGAGTTTACCTTTGTCTGAATCCGATATCAAGATGGTGAGATAGATAATAACAGCCATACTGGTAGAACTCAGTAACATGATGAAAAGAGATTTTATATCTGCGTTGTTACGTGTGAATCTACTCTTGGTATCAACATCAATCAAGCTCCAAAATCTTTATGATCGATGGTTCTGTTCTGCAACATGATAGCGATGTTCTAGTCCTTTTTCCTCATTTTTTGTTTCTACTGATATTCTCAATCCGAACATATTTTTTATATATTAAACCATCACTTTCTAATAATGCTGATAAGGCATGATTCACTTCCCTCAAAATAAAAACAGAAATGTCATTACTCAACTATATATATATCCATTAGATCACTCATGCATAATTGTTCTTTTTCAGCACTGTGCACTTGCTTACAAGGGCGGATGTAGGGGTGGGCTGGGCTGGGCTCCAGCCCAGTGCAACCCCGGCCCAGAAATTATATTTACCCGGCCCAAATTTATTTTTTACATATTTCATCCCACTCCAGACCAGCCTAAATGATTTGCAAATTTATTATTGTTAGATATGAGTCAGTAGATGATACTCAGTTGTTCGTGGTCAAAAGAAAATTGGGGGAATTGAAGATCCCAAAACCGAGCTGATATCAGTAGTATAGTGTGTCGATTAGGATTAGCTGATGTATAAGTTAGACTTGATGTAATCGTTTTTAATATTTTTGTCTAAGTCCTGTACGGGGTAATTGTCGAACTGATCTTCTGTCGAAGAAACTTTTCGGAACCCCACGTCATCAGTGTAATCGCTTGCGTTCTTCAGTCAACAGCTGACTAGACCTTAGTAGAAGACAGCGCATCAGCTGAGTAGACCTCAGTAGAGGCCAACCCAGCAACTGATAAGTCATCAGTAGAAGAACTCATGCAAGCCCAGTACCTTCACAATCGCCAGCTGACCTACTCAGAAGCTACATTCCTTGTCAGCCGACTCAGTCGAAGAAGACAGAGACTTTGCGCTTCATCGTATCCGACGTAAAGCGACCCAGCTACTTAAGTCTTTTCGAAAGTTCAGTAGAAGATCATACGAGGTTGTTTGAACGGTCAACTCTGACATTCTCACCAACCACAAACTTCGACCAATGAGAAGCCGACAACGCCTTACTCGCTCCCCGCAAAGAAAGCCGCTCTCATGTACGATAATTAACCGCCCCGCTTGCAACAAGTTCGAATTTATGGCCGTTTTCTTTGGAAGCTTGTGACACATGGCATCGTCGTCTCCAACGGACATATGCCATAGCTCACAGCTATAAATAGAGAAGAATTTGAAGTTCCACATACGAAACGAAAAAAAACACACAAGACCAAACACGAAACACGGAACAACGAAATTCAAAAGGGAAAATCGCTCAAGCTCTCAAACACTCTAGCAAACTCATCAGAACATCCAGCGAAGAATCTGCATTTATTAGAATATTTTGTGGTTCTTCTCTCTAGAGTCTTTAGATCCCTTTCTTCTCTACCTAAGCTCATTGCCATATTTATAGCTTAGATTCGAAGGAGTTCACACTTAGTGAATTGTTCTTATTGTAAGAACTCCTTCTTAGTTGGAGATTGTTTCGCTCCCTTTCGAAGTTAGGTTTGAATTGTAAAGTCGCTAAGGACTATAACTTAGAAGGATCTGTCCAGTCGCACGTTTCCTTCTTTGAGACTTGCTCAGATTAATCAACAAGTTATCCTGCCTTGTTCAGGACCGTGGACGTAGGATCTTGCGTATCCGAACCACGTTAAATTGCTTGTGTTCTTTATTGTTTTATTGCATACAAACCTTTGAAAATCATAAGTTTGCATAAAACGTATTTCAAAAGTCGCACAACCAAAAGAACTTAATTTGCGAAAACACGTTTTCAAAAAGAGACAAACTCCGGGCCCCACACTTATCCGCACGCTAAAGTCTTCGACTGAGTTTCGAGCAATCCTGACAAAAGTCGGTAGGGAGAGCTCGAAGGCCGACCCACTCTGACCCGCGATCGAAGGTTGTATTTGACACTATTCATCAGTTGCAACTAACAGCTTCAGTTGACCTTCACCGAGAAAAAGAAACTGTACTCAGGTGTATTCACCCCCCCCCTCTACACCTGATATTTGTCTCCGGACCAACAATTGGTATCAGAGCACACGGTGTTCTACTGATCACCGTTCAGACATGCGGGTCTTCTCGAACAGATCCTGAAAACATTTTCTCTGCACAAGGCATCTCTTCATTCATCCTTATACTCGTACGCATAATGTCTGACATGTCAAGTATCAGGATGGTGCCGATGTTCTCGATAGAGAACTTCACGGTATGGCGTGTAAGAATGGAGGCACACCTTACGTCGCTGCACGACAGCATGACTGACGTACTGGAGACCGGACCCATCATTCCAATGATAGACATCGTTCAGTTCGCTGATGTGGAAGGTGAAGGAGCTCGAATCGGTCTGAAGATTCCCAAGGACAAATCTGCCTTCACGCCTGAAGAGAAAAAACTGCATAACCTCGACCGAGTCGCACGAAATGCTATACTGACAACGCTCAGTGACTCATATCTCGGGAGGGTGCAGGATTGCAAAACGGCGAAGGAACTTTGGGACGCCCTGGCTGTACTAAGCCAAGGAACTCTTCAGATCAAAGAAAACAAGCTCGAATTAGAGCTTCAGAAGTTCGAAGCCTTTGCGATGGAGCCCAGTGAAACTATTGACGAGCTGAGCGTCAGATTTAAGAAATCAAGTCAATGTGATAAACGGGCTGGGAAAAGTGTTCTCAAACAAAGAGATGAACACAAAGATCATAAGAGCGCTACCTCGACAGAAGTGGCTTCCTTTTGCCACTTATTTACGTCGCTCTGATCTTAATGCTCTAACTCCTGATGTTATATTTTCAGAATTAAAGACGGAGGAATTTGAGTATAGTCTACCTCAAAAGTGCTCCAGTGCTCCAGCTGACACACAGTTCGATCATGCCTTCAAGGCAAGAGTCAGCAAAACTGGAGGCAAAAATATTTCTTCCAAAGGCAAGCGAGGCTGCTGCGCATACAAAGACCTCCGAAATATGCGCTCCTGACCAACTCGCACCGATGGCTCTCAAATACCAAAGAGAAAAGGAGAGAGTCGAAAAGTCGAAGAAATACCACAGAGATTCTCCCTCAGGTAAGAAAGATTATCAGAGAAGGGAAGAGTTTAATCCTTCCACTGAATGCAGGAAAACAGAACCTGCTGCTAGTCCATCAAAAGACTCAGCTGGAAAAAGCAGCAGCAGAACATCAACATGCTACAACTGCAAGAAGGAGGGACACTATCAGTACGACTGTCCCGAACTCTCACCGCTCAAAGAGCGAACGGCGAGCCGGAAGAGACAAATTTGCCCAGAAGAGGCAGGCCTATATAGCCGGAGAGATATCCGACAACTCAATTGAAGAGGATACATTCATGTACTCTTCTGAGGACGAAGCTGCATTCGTAGCTGTTGAAGTCGGAGAGACGGTTCCTGAGGAATCAGCTGAACACTGTCTGATGGCCGGAGAAGAGGCTGAGGTAAATTCTAAACTTAATATAACCTCCTCTTCACACAACACACACGATACTTGCTCGGTCTCGGATGATCCTCTGGACGTAGTACAAGCATATGACGACCTGCTAGAGGAACAAATTCAGCTGAGCAGAGAGTTCAGCAGAACCATCCAGGAACTTGAACAGGTAAAGGCTGAGAATCAGAGACTTTCTTCTGATTATCAGGTCTCTACTGAGTCAGTGGATCTAGTTGCGAGACTCAACGAAGAGATCGAATCTCTTATGACTAAGTCTCAGCTTCAAGAGACTCAGATCTCAATCCTAACCAAGGACAATTCGGAGAAAGAGACTGAAATAGCCCAACTCAGTCAGAAACTCTCAGACGTACAGAAGGACTATGATTCTCTCAGGAGAAGTGATGAGGTCTGGAGAGGACTGATGACTGAACAATACCTGGGAGCTAAGGAGAAGCTAGAAAGCATGCTCAGAGCACAACGACCAACTGCTGTAAAAGAAGGCCTTGGCTATACTCACGAAGCTTCTACCTCCAAAAGCTCAGCAACGCTGGCTGATAGGTTCGTCAGAGGAAAGGTGCAAGTTGCTGACACTACACCTCAGGCGAAGAACAAACAGAAAGTAATCGCACCTCGCCCAAGCAAAGAACAAACAACCGACCAAAGGTTCCAGCCCCGGACACCGAGATCAAACTCGGGGGGGAACCAAGAAGGTCGAGATGGGCGAACAAGCATACAAGGAGCCACTGTATGAGCACCCGGCTCAGTACGGCTCGTACTATTATGAGCCCAGGGTTAGGAGAAGCGCAAAGACTCAGAAGAAGAAAGCGCCTGAACCAAAATCATTAGCAGAAAGTCAGTATCTCCAAGTCATGTGGAGAAGAAAGCCGACAAGGTTCGAAGAAGAAGTCTCGGACTTCTAAGGTCCCGAGACAGATTTGGGTTCCGAAATCACCCACTAACCAGTAAGGACCCAACTGAACCAAAGGGTACCTAAAGATGCTTCTGTTTTGCAGGTGCATAAGGACCCATGGATAGTGGACAACGACTGCTCAAGACACATGACGTATCAGAAGAGCCTGGCCGACCAACTACATACAAGAAGATGGTCCCGGAGTGAGTTTGGTGACAACTCAAAAGGCTACACAAGGGGATACGGAACACCGAACATTGGGACCGCTTCGGCTCAAGAGTAACATATGTTGAAGGACTTCAACATAATCTCCTTTCTGTCAGTCAATTCTGTGATAATCTTAACAGAGTTATCTTTGACGCTGGCTTCTGTGATGTTGTTGACAAATCTACAGGGAAAACAGTGTTATCAGGTTCGCGGAGGAAGAACATCTATGTTGCAAACTAGAAAACCGCAGAACCTGAGGTTTGCTTACTTGCACAGACAAAATCTGGTGACAAGTCAGGATAGCTATGCCACAAAAGACTCAGCCACCTGAACTTCAAGACCATGAACAAGCTAGCCAAGAACTCCAAAGTCAGAGGACTGCCCAACGAATTGTTTATCAAAGATAGAAACTGTGAAGCATGTCTGAAGGGAAAGCAAACAAAGAATAGCAATCCACCTATTCCGTCACCTTCCACTGATGGAATCCTTCAGCTGCTGCACATGGACCTATTCGGGCCAGTTTCTCCAGTGACTATAAGAGGCAAGAAGTATGCCCTCGTCGTTATTGACGACTATTCGAGATATACTTGGGTTATCTTCATCGCTAATAAGTCAGATGTTCAAACTAAGTTGCCTAATCTGCTGAAGAAGCTCAGTGTGGAAAAGGACATCAAGATTCAAAGAATTCGCTCGGACAGAGGAACAGAGTTTCTAAACTCAGTAGTTAAGACGTACTGCGATAAAGAGGGAATTAAGCACGAGACATCAGCTACGCGCACCCCTCAGCAGAACGGACTTGCTGAACGAAAGAACAGAACACTTAAAGAAGCAGCAAGAACGCTCCTCGCAGACTCAGGACTACCCTCGAAGTTCTGGGCTGATGCTACTGACACCGTCTGCTATACTCAGAACTGCTCACTACTCACTCAGCAACACATGAAGACACCATATGAATTATGGAAAGGGAGAATTCCTTCTATAGCTCATTTCCATATTTTTTGCTGTTCTTGCTTTATCCACAATAACGGGAAAGATCAGGTGAAGGTCTTTGATAGCAAATCTGATCAAGGAGTTTTCTTAGGATACTCTCGAGTCAGTAAAGCCTTCAGAGTCTTTAACTATCGGACTCTTTGTGTGGAGGAAAGCCCTCATGTTGTTTTTGATGAATTTGTTACTGAGAACAGGAAAGATACAGAGACAAATACTGATAATGTCAGCAGCAAGCTACAGGATCTCGGACTTACTGATAAAGCTTAAAAGATCCAGCATTGTTGGGTTGATGAGTCGACGATGAACAAACCCAGACTCAACCAACAGTCGATGTAGCCGACCTAGTTGATTCTACCGAACGTAATCAACAACGAGTAACATCGGTCGATGAGGAAGCCCCCGTGGTAACCGAGACCTCTACCGAGAATATAAACTCGGGGGGGAACGATTAATGTTCCCGAGCTAAATGCCCCCGAACACCGGAAACTCGGTAGATCCTAATCTTCTTACCGAAATACTGCAATCTCGTAACGCACTACTGCGAAATGCCTAACACTCCAACTGATTCTGCAGAAGTTGTATCAGAAGAAGAAGCCAGACTCAGACGATCTTAGCTAGATGCTCACTCTTCAGATCTCATAATAGGAGATCCGTCAGCGACTATAAGAACAAGATCGAGATTAAATCAAGGCGAAAGCTCACTATATTCTTGTTTCTTGTCTACAGAAGAACCTCAATCGATAGAGGACGCACTTAATGATGCTGACTGGATCATCTCCATGCAAGAAGAGCTGAACCAGTTCGTCCGAAACGAAGTTTGGGAGCTTGTAGACAGACCTAGACATCACCACGTGATTGGTACTAAGTGGGTCTTCAAAAACAAGCGAGATGAAAACAACGTCATTGTCAGAAATAAAGCACGACTAGTTGCAAAGGGATACAGTCAGGCAGAAGGAATTGATTTTGATGAAACATTCGCTCCGGTCCGCTAGGATTGGAAGCCATTCGTCTATTCCTAGCTTATGCAACACATCAAGGCTTCAAAGTCTATCAGATGGATGTAAAGTCAGCTTTTCTGAACGGCGTACTGAAGGAAGAAGTCTACGTGGAACAACCACCCGGCTTTCACAGGGACATCAGGTGTACAGACTTAGGAAAGCTCTGTATGGGTTAAAACAAGCACCCAGGGCTTGGTATGATACCCTATCAGACTTTCTACTTCAGAAAGGTTTTCGTAAGGGGACAGTAGATCGCACCCTATTCAACATAAAGTCAGGAGATGACATCCTACTGGTGCAAATCTACGTGGACGACATCATTTTCGGCTGCAGAAATGAGATCATATGTCAGCAGTTCGAGAAGATGATGTCCATGATGGGAGAGATGAATTATTTCCTTGGATTTCAAGTGAAGCAATCACCTGAAGGAATCTTCATCAATCAAGCCAAATACACTCGAGATCTTCTCAAGAGATTCGGCCGCGACTCCAAAGAAGCCGATCAAAATCCCCATGAACACGAATTTTAAAATCCATCTAGACAAAGAGGGAGCTTCTGTTAACTCTACTGATTATAGAGCTATTATTGGTTCTTTGTTATATTTAACGACTAGCCGACCCGATATAACTTATCTTTGTAGGTGTATGCGCAAGATTTCAAGCGGATCCCAAGCGAAGTCATTTAGACTCGAGCAAAGAAGATTCTCGCGATATCTACGAGGAACACCGATGCTTTGGGTTATGGTATCCTACCGATGATAATCTAATACCGACAGGTTATTCGATGTTGATTATGCGGGATGCGGGATAGATCGTAAGTCAACTTCCGAACGTGTTAGTTCCTAGGCGGCAAGGCCGATATCTTGGTTCTCAAAGAAACAAGCACTCGGAGCAACGTCCACTACCGGGCCGAGTACATGGCCGCCGGAAGTTGCTGTGCCCAAATCCTTTGGCTTCGACAACAACCGAGAGATTATGGTATCACTCGGAATGAAGTGCCCATCTACCGTGACTCCACAAGTGCTATTGCCATAACTCGAACCCGAGTTCTACATACGAGATGCAAGCACGTGGATATCCGACACCACTTCATCGGAGACCATGTCGAGAAGAAGGATATCGAATGGAGAAAATCCATACCGACAAGCAAAGGGCGTACATACCGACCAAACCACTAGCCGAGAACGCATTCGAGAATTATCGGTTGAGCTAGGTCTACTGGATCCTACCGAAATGCATCGCAGTAAAGGCAACTACCGATAGCGACTTATGGAGACAATTGACAACATTTGGTATCGTAGATGGAACCAAGACGGCATCGGTAGATTCCGTACGATGATTCAAGAGGGAAGAATCACACCGTATACGGCAAGGGGGAACACGCTTATCAGTACTTCAACCATCCTCCTGCGATATAACGGTAACCAGCTGATCGAAAGTTCAGCTGAAGAGGTTTGCGTAGTATCATATACTTAATTTCTTTTCAGAAGCATGTTTGCATTTACTATATTAGTCGCACGAAGTCAGCAGTTAATGTGCATTTATTTCCCGCCATTAATAGTTTAAGGAAAGGTCAGTAGGAAACCTTCTCATTCGAATAACTGAGTAATTAATGCTGTCTGTCGCACATTTAATGCATGTCTTCTCACTTACCTTTATTACGTAAGTCTAAGTTAGAGGCGGCTTTGGTAATCATTCCTTTTATAACATTCAATCTCAGCCGTCCATAAGATTTGAAAGATTAAAAATGGATCGTAGGATCAAAACTTATAATCAGACGATATATATAAAATCTTTCATCTTCTATCCTTTCCTCACTTTTCGCCATTTACAACTTAAGAGCTATCTTCGAGCGTTTCAGTTTTCTCAAAATCTTCTCAAACTGCCTCGCATTTGCATTCTTCTCAAGCTCTTTAGTATTCGGTAATGTATTGAAACCTGCTTAATACTTACTAACTTACTCTATTTTCAAGTGCTAACAAGTTGTTTTGCAGATTTCAATGGCGACAGTTCAGACTCCTAAGACCATTGAGGAGATTATGTCCTCGAGGATTCAGTTTGAACCGACTTTGGCTTTCCGTCAAGTAGATATTTCCTATCTGGAGCTGGTCTTTGATGCTCTGGAGCGTTCTGGTCTTCAGGAATTGGTAACGGAACACCCGAGATCGTATCTGCCAAGGCAAGTGGCAGAGGTGTATTTCAACTGGAAGTCGCTTGCGTCTAGAGGCGAGCAATCTTCTTTCGCCTACATGAAAGAAGTTGATCAGAATTGTTGGGATTCTACACATCGAGTCTTCAACGTCAGGGACGCCTTGGTGCTGACGTTCGACCTTCCAGACTCCGGTATTTCTCCCATCGGGTACAAGGAGAAAGAGATAAATGAGTATGTCCATAAGTTCTGCGGACGTACTGACATCTCGTTCAAGACAGCTTTGCCGAAGAACCTTTTGCTCCCCCAATACAGAGGACTAGCCTACATAGTCTCTCAAATACTGACTAGCTCAGCTGGATCATACGATCAACTGTCCAAACCAAGGATTCAGCTGATGATAGCGATCGACGACGAAATTGAAGTGAACTGGGCCGATTATTACGTTTCTGAGATGAAGGCCCAAGCCCAGAAATTCACTACCTTACCCACTGGAGAGAGGAAGTTAGCCAGTGTGGGAAAATTACTTTATGGGACTAAGATGTCAGTCCTCATTGAGAGCTCTGTTCAAAGGCACTCATCGTTCGCTGACTCAAAATTCTTTGACATGAAATTGATTAAGTTCAAAACAAAAGCAGCGATTGAGAAATCTATCGGGAAAGGGCCGGCTGAGCCGAAAAGAGCTGCATCTGCTCTGCCCCCTCATACCGAAGTGCCTAAGAGGAGGAGGCTAACTAAGCCCATACCAGCTGAGGTCTCAGCTGCTCAGCCTCTCACTGTCATTGAACAAGCTCCTCCTCACACACAAGAAGAGCAAATTTTGGACTCTGATACTGGCATTGAGGGTGCGACCCTCAAAGATAAGGTCCAGGTCATCAGCTCTGAAGAGACCCAGTCGGATGTTAGGGAACCGACTGAGGAGACTCCGACTGAGTGGACAACTATTCATTCCACTCATCTTCGTGCCACAGCTGAAGTACACGATCATATTCCTGAGATCGCTGGGCACTCAGACTTAGTCGACATAGCCCTCAGGGCAAGGGTTCAAATGCTACTGAGATTTCTGAGTTGGGATATTCTAGCAGAGATAATCAAAACCCACTCAGTCATCAACTTGCTCGATGAGGAGCAGAAATTACAAGAAGTCATAGGGTACGGAGAGCCAGCTGACTTGGCTACTCTCGAAGATCTCAGAGCCGCTATGCTTTATCTTCTAAGCTTGCGAGAGTCAGTTCTTGGTGATACTCCTCCGCCCCCATCTCCTCCTGCTGATAAGGATGATAATAAGAACAATGATGATGATGATGATCAGAGGAAGGATCAGAAACCCAAGGATACAGAGTTGGGAGGCTCTGCTGAGGGTTCAACTCCCCGTGAGAAGAGCAAATCACCACATCCCGATACATCGGTGATGCTCAAGGTGCTCCGGGCACGGTCGGGAGCAGCTCCTCACGTTTTTACGAGCGAGAGGCTCGGAACCAGTTCTTACCAGATTCAGCCTATCGGTTCCGTGTCCTCGAAGTCTGTTAACAAAGCCATTAGATGTCAAGGAGAGAAGAACAGACTATTGGCTAAGGACGTCCATCTGAAATGGACAAAGTACACTAAGGCTCGACAGGTGAGCTTAGACAGGACTAGCCGCCGGCATCTCAAAAACTCCGAAGCTCCTCCTCAACCAAATTTTCGGGAGATAATTGAGGCCGCCTTAGCCGCTCGGAAAATCAATTTAGAAGCTCGTAGTCGGCGGTTGCTCCGAATCAGCAGAAGATCTTTTCAGAGCAGCTGACTCAAGCTCTTGAAACTATTAAGCTCGAAATTGATGAGAAGAATAAGATTGCCACCTCTAGCCTTCAAAAAGCTATTACCCAACAGGCAGAGGCTCTGAAACTTATTCAGAAAGAAATGACAGAATCGCAGGATCAGGCTCTACTGAAACTCCGTCGAGAGTCACCGCATGACCTTAAAACATCTAGAGCCGATCGGGAAAAAGACTGGGAATTATACTGCGATCTCATCAAGGACTTCGAATCCACAGCTTCTCATATTAAGGATTCAGTCCACAATGTGGAAAGAGACATTCAAGCCATCCGCACCCAACTCTCTAAGGCAGATGATGCCAAAAAGGGGAAAGGTATTATGAAAGATAAACCTGAAACGGATACGACTGAAGTCCAGATCTAGGAAGGAAGGGTTCAGGAGGAAGGACCCTCCTCAGTTCCTCAGGGGGAAGAACCCTCTACTGCTCAGGGGGAAGGTGTTCAGGAGAAAGGACCCTCCGCAGCCCAAGCAGATTCAGGGGTTCTACTACTTGAATATCCCCTACAACCTACCCCCATCTCATCTTCCACAGCTCACATAGAAGAAGTTGCTCATTTCATTGAGCAAGAGTCAGAAGAAGAGCAATAAGCTCCTCCGCAGAGGCCCGGGAAGGAGACTGCTACTGATATTTCTCATCCTTCCTCCCCCGTCCGTAAATTCAAATCAAAAGCGGAACAAGAGGCCTTCGACCTCCGGGTAGCCCAACAACTTTAGGATAAGCTGGACCATGAGCGTCAGCTGGAAGAAGCCCAACTTGCTAAGAAGCCTAAGGGCAAAGTTGTTAAGGGCAGAGGTAAGAAGAAGGGAGAGTCAGTGGAAGAGGAGAAAAAGAAGGCTTAGGAGGAGTCTGCAAAAACTCTTCCTACTGCAGGTCAAGCTACTGCTCAGAGTCATTATCAGACTCATCTTACACCTCAGCAGGAAGCAGAAGATAGAGCCACTTGGGAAGCCACGCTGCAAGGCCTAAACCTTAGAAAAGGAGACTGTAGGGCAGCGGCTCTCCGAGAGAAGAAGAGAATGGTTGATATGGCTAAGATGATTAGCCTATCTCAAAAGCCAGCAGCTGATCCCAGAAGGCAAATCCCACGAGGATCAAGGTACAGAAGAGCTCCTTATGTCAAGAAGGACCCAGTTCTTCATATCGATAAATGGGTACCGGCTCTAGTCAATGATCAATGGGAAGAACTCAAAAAGGAATTCATCAAAGGCTACTATGTATGGGAATTCTATCCTCGTGAGCAGTCTATCGAACAAGCTTTTGACGAGTTCATGTTTAATTACAATTCTGAGCTTAGGGAACAACTTCTGGAGATCATGAAGAAAGAAAACATTCCTTTTAGAGCTCCAACTTTCAGGCGCATTCCACCTCCTAGAACAGCGTGCGGAGTTCTATACACGAAGGAAATAGAGGATGAGATTAGAGCTGCAGCATCTCATTTCGACCTGAGTGTCGACCTTGCTGAAGACTTTGAGGATATCCAGACGCTGAGGAAGAGAATCTATTTATACTATGGTCTGGAACCTCCTGTCGACAGATCTGCTGATTTCAAGAAGCGTATTCAAGGCTTCAGGCGTCAGTAGTATTTCTCTCTACTCTTTTGTAATAGTAACAGGAACTTGTAATTTCCTGATCATATATATTATCGTTCCTATTGCTTGACAGACAATTACTCATTGTCTTACAGCATTTTGCTTTGTGTTTTCACAACTGATCACTAAGTGATCTGACACACACTCACACTATCAGTTTCTTCGATTTTGCCTATCTCTCACCCGATGTTTTGAAGTTATCATATCAGTTTGTTTTCCTCAGATAAATTAAGGGGGAAATTGTTGTCAGTAGGTCAGCATACCTTATAAAATGTTATTCGTTTAGAATTTAGAAGTAGAGGTTTTGGCATCATCAATTATGGGGAAATTGTTGGATATGAGTCAGTAGATGATACTCAGTTGTTCGTGGTCAAAAGAAAATTGGGGGAAATCATAGTAGTACTATGGAATTGAAGATCCCAAAACCGAGCTGATATCAGTAGTATAGTGTGTCGATTAGGATTAGCTGATGTATAGGTTAGACTTGTTGTAATCGTTTTTAATATTTTTGTCTAAGTCCTGTACGGGGTAATTGTCGAACTGATCTTCTGTCGAAGAAACTTTTCGGAACCCCACGTCATCAGTGTAATCGCTTGCGTTCTTCGATCGGCGGTGACTAGACCTCGGTAGAAGACGGCGCATCACCGAGTAGACCTCGGTAGAGGCCAACCCAAGAGCCGATAAGTCATCGGTAGAAGAACTCATGCAAGCCCAAGATCCTTCGTAGCCGCCACCGACCTACTCAGAAACTACATTCCTTGTCAGCCGACTCAGTCGAAGAAGACAGAGACTTTGCAGTCTACTGTATCCGACAGAAAGCGACCCAGCTACTTAAGTATTTTCAAAAGTTCAGCAGAAGATCATACGAGGTTGTTTGAACGGTCAACTCTGACATTCTCACCAACCACAAACCTCGACCAATGAGAAGCCGACAACGCCTTACCTGCTCCCTGCAGTAAAGCTGCTCTCATGTACAGTAATTAACTGCCCTGCTGCAACAAGTTCGAATTTATTGCCGTTTTCTTTGGAAGCTTGTGACACGTGACATCGTCGTCTCCAACGGACATATGCCATAGCTCACAGCTATAAATAGAGAAGAATTTGAAGTTCCACATACGAAACGAAAAAAAAACACACAAGACCAAACACGAAACACAGAACAACGAAATTGAAAAGGGAAAATCGCTCAAGCTCTCAAACACTCTAGCAAACTCATCAGAACATCCAGCGAAGAATCTGCATTTATTAGAATATTTTGTGGTTCTTCTCTCTAGAGTCTTTAGATCCCTTTCTTCTCTACCTAAGCTCATTGCCATATTTATAGCTTAGATTCGAAGGAGTTCACACTTAGTGAATTCTTCTTATTGTAAGAACTCATTCTTAGTTGGAGATTGTTTCGCTCCCTTTCGAACTTAGGTTTGAATTGTAAAGTCGCTAAGGACTATAACTTAGAAGGATCTGTCCAGTGCACAGTTTCCTTGCTGAGACTTGCTCAGATTAATCAACAAGTTATCCTGCCTTGTTCAGGACCGTGGACGTAGGATCTTGCGTATCCGAACCACGTTAAATTGCTTGTGTTCTTTACTGTTTTATTGCATACAAACCTTTGAAAATTATAAGTTTGCATAAAACGTATTTCAAAAGTCGCACATCCAATAGAACTTAATTTGCGAAAACACGTTTTCAAAAAGAGACAAACTTCGGGCTCCACACTTATCCGCACGCTAAAGTCTTCGACTGAGTTTCGAAGTACTGACAAAAGTCAGTAGGAGAGCTCAGTAGCTGACCCACTCTGACCCGCAATCGAAGGTTGTATTTGTCACTATTCATCAGTTGCAACTAACAGCTTCAGCTGACCTTCATCGAGAAAAAGAAACTGTACTCAGGTGTATTCACCCCCCCCTCTACACCTGATATTTGTCTCCGGACCAACAATTATAATTGAAACCCATTTCAACACAAATTCTAATTTGCAAGCCAAATCCCAAAATCTAATTTTGACATCCCCATTTTTCGTGTCGATGCCGAATTTTATGTGTAAATTTTACGAAAAAAATATTTCGTATTTTATGAAAATTTAATATATTGAAGCGAATTTAAAAATATATGAGTTCAATGGCCCAACAACAACTAAATTAAATGGTCCAACAACAACAATTAAATTAAATGGTCCAACAAGTCAACAACAATAATCCTATACAGCGAGAATTGAGATATAATTCAGATGATAGTGAATTAACGACACTTCAGAGGACAGAGGAGGGATCAAGGAGCGAGAGTTAAGCAGACCGTATCTTAGGTGTCCGGAGTCCTTACTCTTGACTTCCTTATACTCATTGTTACATTATCTTTTGTCTAAAACAAAATTTTCGGGGACTTCGCCCCCGAACCCCAAATAAGTCTCGCATCCCCATCTATAAATCTTAGTTCCGACCCTACAGACTCCACCAGTATACATTTCTAGATCCGCCCCTGCTTGCATAAAGGATTAGAGTTGTTCCAATTTCTTAAACAAATCTAAACACCTATATATATAGTTAGTCGTGTCCTAATTCCGAAGGAAGCAGGTGCCAGCAAAATATATTTGACGATGCTGCAAAGTATTGTCATCGATCGAGGGAAAGGAAAATTGCTACACTTCTAATTGTGATTTGTTACTTCATCGTGCCTACCAGCTACGATGTATATTCAGTTTTTGAAGGATTTTGACACAATTAACAACTATGCTTGGGGAACTGCATTGTTGTCCTTCTTAAAGGGCTCTGCAAATATATGATTGGAAAGAAGCCAGTTCCGACGAAAATTGTGGATTTTAATAGTAACTGATCCTTCCTCTTATAATATATTTTTTTAATTCTTTTGTTTTTTCATTTCAATGTTTGTTATTTTTTCTTTCGTAATCCGCATCACGAAATTGCGGTATGCGATTGACTTGGGTTTGCACTTGCCTCTTTGTATCCATCTTGTGGAGCAAGTAAAAAATTTAGCTCGTAACCACAAACAGTGAGTGTCTCATCTCCCATAACTCTCATATTTTCTATCAACCTACAACTCATGAAGAACCATTACTGAAATATGGTTGTGCATATTAAATCTTGGTCCAAGTTATAAATAAATATTTGATAATAACCTCTTGAATTGAAAGGTGCATCCTAAATCACATGCTCGGCTATCGCGGACAATCAAACCTACAACATTACACTAATTATGTAATTTAACATATGCAAGGAGGGAGAAAGATACAAGGGAAATATGATTTGATTTCTAAAGTAAAATATGGTCCCTTGAGGTTACTAATTAACTTGTCAACATCAATTTCTATTTCGACCATCGCCACAATGTCGTAGAGAAAATGTTTTTTCACTTGAGCTCTAGAGATTAGAGAAAACCACATAGTTAAGTGATCTGACATACAATAAAGCTGCAACATTATCAATAAATTAAACACCTTTCATGTAGCATGTCTAGAACTTAATTGCAAGTATCATTTCGTGATAATCAGTTAGGGATGAAAAAATAGTCATAACTCACAAGTAGAACATTCAATTAACAACTGGAAAAAAAATTGATGATACAGGAATACAGTTAGAGATATTACAATTCCGTTCCATCAAGAACCATGAGAAGAACCTCATGTTCAAACAAATGACTGAAAGGTCCATGACCTATGTCATGCAAGAGCCCCTCTCAATCAAAATATACTAGGCAGTTAACAACAATACATTACTACTCCTACTTTTCAGAACATAAAAATCTACAGAACCTGCAGTTTGCATATCAAAGCGCTTGATACCATCTCTAATCCTCTAATCCCTGTAAACGCATACCAGAATACTTAAATTTCACTTTGTAGTTCAAATAAATATTTCTAATTCAGACGGCATACTTATTGAGCCTTATGTTTGTGAAGCCAATAAACTCCAAGAGAATGCTCAAATCTAGAAAGGACTGCTCCTGGATAAACCATGTCGGTCATTCCTGAAGATAAAATAACAGAATAAAAAGCAAGGTAGTCAAGGGAAGAGCCTATGGATAAAACATTCTCATGTAGCATTAAAAAGGAAGGCTTCTGGAATGAGTTCTAACCGAACTGAATCTCTGACGGTTACAATTTCCCAGGAGTAAAACGCAAATAACATCAAAATTAATTAAATGCCATAAAGTCTCAAAATCTGACATATGATAGAAAGCATGGCAGTCGATTTACCCCCATTATGTTGAAGAAAGAGATGATCAGAGAAGAAAGAACAGTAAAACTCTTAAGAGAGATTGATTATGAATCGAAGAAGAAAGGAATTTTCATTAAGAGATCTTCATGTACAGGATGCGATATATATATAGACTAATGCACGTGACTTGCACATGTGCTCATTAAACCGTTCCTCAACTGATCTCAACTAATTGGAAGTGGTAGTTATAACCGCTCAGCAACCACTACTACTAACACACTAAATGTTTATACTAACTACTTTAACAGCTTGTGCAACAGTCTTGAACCATCTTCTCCACGTATAGCCATCCACTGAGTCTTCAAGCTGACTGTGTGACTGTTCTGGATCCTTGACACCCCCCCTCAAGTGGAGGGTGCAAATTCAGCACACTCAACTTGGATAAGAGAAAGTTGAACTGAGACCGTCCTAAAGGTTTTGTGAAGAGATCTGCTAGCTGGTGTGTAGTGGGTACAAAAAGAGTATGTAACACACCAGATTGTATGTGTGACCTGATGAAATGACAATCTATTTCGATGTGTTTAGTCCGTTCATGATGAACAGGGTTTGCAGCAAGGGCCAGAGCAGACTTGCTATTCGAGAATACAGTTGCAGTACGAATTGGAAAACCAAGATCTTTGAATAATGTTATCATCCATAAGACCTCAGATGTAGCAGAGGCTAGGGCTCTGTATTCGGCTTCTGCAGAACTTCTGGAGACTGTTACTTGTTTCTTTGATCGCCAAGATAGAAGAGAATTTCCTAGAAACATACAGTAGCCAGTTATAGATCTTCTTGTATCAATGCATGATGCCCAATCCGAGTCACTGTATCCTTTTAGGCGCAAGTCAAAAGCCTTGGGATAGAAGAGGCCTTGACCAATGGAACCTTTGAGATACCTCAGGATCCTATGAGCAACAGCTTGATGTGTGAGGCCAGGTTTCTGCATGTATTGAGCAAGAGAGTGTACAACAAAGCTGATATCTGGCCGAGTTACAGTTAAGTACATTAGTTTCCCAATAAGCTTCCGGTAGGGAGATGGATCACTGAGGTAATGATCATCTTGTGCAGAAAGTCTGAGCTTGCTGTCTATAGGAAAAGAGACTGGTTTGCAATCAGCATAACCTGTGTCCTGAAGAAGTTCAAGGACATATTTTCTTTGACATATATAGATACCAGTAGATGAGCGAGCAACTTCTAAGCCAAGGAAATATTTCATAGGCCCTAGATCCTTGATTTTGAAAGTATCATCAAGGAAAGCCTTTATCTTTGTTACTTCAGCTGAATTGTTGCTTGCCACTAAGATATCATCCACATAGACAAGGAGAATAAGATCATATGCGGAAGTGTGTATTGTGAAGAGGGAATGATCAGCTTGAGATTGTATGAAACCATAAGTCTTCAGGGCTTGAGAAAGCTTTGAAAACCATTGTCTGCTTGCCTGTTTTAAGCCATATAAACTCTTAAGCAGTTTGCAAACTTGATTTGATCCAGATTTCTTGAAACCTTGAGGCACGGTCATGTAGACTTCTTCATTTAAATCTCCATGAAGAAAAGCATTGTTGACATCTATCTGTTCAAGGAACCAACCCTTAACAGTAGCTAAGGCTAGTAAGCTGCGTACAGTGGTTAACTTAGCAACAGGGGAGAAAGTGTCTTCATAGTCGATTCCTTCCTGCTGAGTGAACCCTTTTGCAACCAGGCGCGCCTTATATCTTTCAATGCTGCCATTAGCATGATACTTGATCTTATAAACCCACTTGCAGCCTATGGGAACCTTCCCCTCAGGTAGTGTAGTGAGAATCCATGTGTTATTACTCTCAAGAGTTGATATTTCATTTTTCATGGCTTGTTGCCAGTTTGGGTTGGAAGCGGCTTGAGAATAGGAAGTAGGCTCAGGAACAGAGGTAAGAGTGGTTGAGTATGCAGCATGAGATGGAGAAAAGCAATTATAGGTAGTATAGCTAGAAAGAGGATATGAAGAACTTACTTTGGGAGGGTAGCTGAGGGCAGAATCTGGCATAGTCAGAGCTTTAACATTGGCACATTTGTAGTCTTTAAGATGGTGTGGAGGTTTTTTTTGTCTTGTTGAGCGTCTGACTTGTTGATCAGATGGAATTTGAAATGAAGAATCAGAAGTAAAGCTTTCTGATTCAGATGCAAGGGAAATAGAAGAAGTAGAGTTTGAGACTGGATCCGACTCAGTGTCAGGATTTGTAGCAAGAGGGATCTCAGGGATGGAACATGGTAGGACAAGAGTAGGAGTGTTTGGAATAAGAGGTTTAGAGAAGGGAAAAATGTTTTCATGAAAAGTCACATCTCTAGAAATGATGAAGGTATGAGTTTGGAGATCATACAGTTTATACCCTTTGGAGTTTGTAGGATAGCCTACGAAAACACACTTTCTTGCTCTAGGTGTGAATTTGTTCTTGTGTCCAATTAGATTGGCAGCAAAACACAAGCATCCAAAGACTTTAAGATCAGAAAGAGAAGGTGGGATAGAATACAATTTCTCATAAGGGCTTTTATTGACAAGGACAGGGGTGGGGATTCTATTGAGATTATGTACGGCAGTTAACAGACAGTCCCC
Organism: Lavandula angustifolia; assembly: GCA_028984105.1. Lineage (NCBI taxonomy): Eukaryota > Viridiplantae > Streptophyta > Magnoliopsida > Lamiales > Lamiaceae > Lavandula > Lavandula angustifolia. Next base: position 16,927,420 of record CM054824.1, read on the forward strand.
CCAAAATGTCAATGCTAGATGTGATTGGAACAATAAGGCTCTAGCAATGTTAAGTAGTGATTGGTGTCGGCGTTCTACAACACCATTTTGCTGAGGTGAATATACACATGAAGTTTGGTGTAATATTCCATTTGAGGAATAGAACGTAGGAAGATTGAACTCAGACCCATTATTTGTCCTTATTGTTTTGATTTGGCATGAAAACTGTGTTGAAACCATTTTATGGAAGTGTTGTAGGTGTGAGGAAGTTTCGGACTTAGTTTTCATGAGACAACACCAAGTAACTCTAGTGAAATCATCAACAATGGTGAGAAAATATTGATGATCATGGAGGGTAGGAATTGAAAAGGGGCCCCATATGTCACAGTGAATCATGTCAAATGTAGCCAGAGTTTTGATGGAGCTTATGGGAAACGGTTTTCTATGAAACTTTGCCAAAGGGCAGATAGTACAGTTTTCATTACATGCCTTTTTAAGGGTAGGTACTATATCTTGTAGTAGCCTTAGTCTAGAATCAGAAATGTGACCAAGTCTATAATGCCATAGTTGGCTAGAAGAAACAACATAATTACAAGAAATAGAATTTGGAGTTACAACTTTGGTAGTATTATCTCTGGGAGGCTCAACTAGAAACAATCCATGATGTAGTCTGACTATGCCAATCTGTCTCCTAAGCAAGGGATCCTGTATATCACATGAATCATTGAAGAAAGTGAGTTTAAGTTTAGAGATAGTAATGAGTTGACTGACAGATATGAGATTGACAGTGAAGCTAGGGACACAAAGAACGTTGTGAAATGTGTAGTTGGAAAAGGGTGATGAAGAACCAATGTGTGTGACAGGGAGTTTGTCTCCAGTTGGTAACATGACAAACATGTTATTAATTGGGGTAGGATTTATCAAAAAGGATGTATTACAGACCATATGATCCGTAGAACCTGTGTCTAAGATCCATGAGCCAGCATGTATATGTGCAGGGACTGCATTTACATGAGCAACATAAGAGCAATATGCTAATTTACTTGGATTTTCAGCAGGTGTAGTAGACACAGCAAGGTTTTGAATCATGGTTAGGAGATGTTGGTATTGATCATTAGTAATGGATGAGGGAGTTAAGGAATTCTCACTATTTCCCTGAGAGGTAGATACCACATTTGCAGCAGATGGAACATAGGATGAGTTTTGAGCATATCCTGGACCAGTTCTTGGTTTGGACTTGAACCCGGGAGGAAAACCGTGTAGCTTATAACATTTGTCCTTTGTATGGCCTGTTCTTCCACAGTGAGAACACATTGGAACATCTCTTCTCTGAGTAGGGTTAGGAAAGCCACGATAAGGGCCTCTTGAACCAGCATAGCAAGCCATACTCTCTTCAGAATTATTGTTTCCTGCATTCTGGCTCATCATAGCAACAGATTCCATTGATCCAAAGGGCATGATACTGAGACTTCGTTGTTTTTCCTCTTGTACAACCAGACTAAAGATGTGATCTATCTTAGGAAATGGTTTCATTACAAGAATTTGGCCTCTTATCGAAGAAAAACAATCATTTAGACTCATAAGAAATTTGAGAGACATGTTTCTCTCTTCTTGATCTGTGAAAGATTGAAGGCAATTACATGTACAAGCAACCATTGCTCCACACTGACAAGAAGGAGCAACGGAATACTGTTGTAGTTCTTTTCGCAAGCAATCCAATGTGTTAAAGTAATCAGTCACAGAGAGAGAACCTTGACATGTAGAATATAATTCCTTTTGCAACTCAAAAATTCTAGGAAAGTTACCTTGAGAATATCGATCACTTAGGACTCTCCACATTTCTTTTGCAGTTTCACAATAGAGAATACATTGTGAAATCTTCTTGGTACAAGAGTTCAAGATCCAGGACTGGATCATCAAGTTGCATCTCTGCCATGCTGCGTGACTAGGTCATCAATGGCTGGAATAACTGCGGTTTCCAAAAGCAAGGACATCTTGTTCTTTGCTCCTAGAGCAATTCTCATGGATCGACTCCATGAATAACAGTTTTCTCCATCTAACGGTGGATTAACCAATATAGTGGCTGGACTGTCACTTTGGCTGATGAAATATGGATTGTTCATATCTTCCTCATGATTGCGGCGTGCAGCCATTGATGAATTTCTGGAAAATCTTTGAAGATTAACAAATTGAAAAGAATGTGTTGTTTGATCAGCAAGAAAGCTCTGATACCATGAAGAAAGAGATGATCAGAGAAGAAAGAACAGTAAAACTCTTAAGAGAGATTGATTATGAATCGAAGAAGAAAGGAATTTTCATTAAGAGATCTTCATGTACAGGATGCGATATATATATAGACTAACACACGTGACTTGCACATGTGCTCATTAAACTGTTCCTCAACTGATCTCAACTAATTGGAAGTGGTAGTTATAACCGCTCAACAACCACTAACACACTACTAACACACTAACTGTTTATACTAACTACTTTAACAGCTTGTGCAACAGTCTTGAACCATCTTCTCCACGTATAGCCATCCACTGAGTCTTCAAGCTGACTGTGTGACTGTTCTGGATCCTTGACATATGTTACCCAACACAAGAGAGAGAGAGAGAGAGAGAACGCTACCTTATGGAACTAAATGTTCACGAAACTGTAATATACGATGAGGACGAGAACTCTCCGTTCTTAGCCACTCTTACGCGCCAAAATGCTACTAGTTTATATAGAACAAAACCAAAAACCGACTCATTATAGAATAAAAATTGAATTTGGGACTTTTATAATCCATTTTATGTCACCTTCACAAATATTTTGACATATGGCATATATTTTTAATTAAATAACAAAATCAAAATCAATTATGATGGATTATATATGCACATGTCAAAACATGTATGGAGTGTAACATATATAAAAGTATGACATAGAAGTCTTTGTGGGAATATACTAGTGTTGTTTATTGGGTTAGCTCATGCAAATTGTTACTTTAAATTAAATGCATTAATCAGTTTAATTATGAAAAAAGGGACATGTTATTATTGGGCTTTAACAAGAAATTAAGTACAGTGAAATCTAATACTGTCTGCAGGCCTTGAGGAATTTAAAACAACCCAATAAAGTAAAAAAAAGATTGCATGTCTAGAGTTGGAGGAATTCAAATATGTAGTGCTTTCTTTAGTTATGCGAACAAAAAAAGTATCATGACTTTTTTTACGTGTCACAAGATGTGTACTAGGTAATAATAAGATTCCATATAAGTATACAATTGCTAATACGCAGACTAATACAAGATATCACATAGAAAATTAAGTATATAATAGTTGCAATGTTGTAAGAAATTACTCCCTCCGTCCCGTTATTTGTGGCTCAATTGGTTTCGGCACGGGAATTAAGAGAGTAAATGATAAAGTATGAGAGAGAAGATGAGTAAGATAATGAGAGAGTATGAGAGAAAGATGATAAAGTAGGAGAGGGAATGTAATAAAGTAGGAGAGAGAAGATGATAGAATAGGAGTAATTTTTTACCAAATTAAGAAAGCGGGCACAAATAATGGGACACCCATTTCGGGAAAGTGAGCCACAAATAGCGGGACGGAGGGAGTATGAGTTTATGATTATATACCAAGAATATTAAGCCATCCATAGAACAAGCATTATATTCTCGAATTCATCAATTCAATGATTAAATAATGGAACTTTTTTATGTTATGAATATGCATGTAGTTGATTTAATCTTATGTGCATAATGTAGATGACCCATCAACCACCAATAGAATCTATATTATTACTATACATCTTCTTGATTCGAATAATCGGACAACAAATATTATCTGCATATGATCGCCTCTTCCGCGACTCCTCCATGTAGCAATGGATATTTATCCGACGTCGTATCAACCTCCGATCCCAATTCTCCCAATTCTTCTTTTGCTTTGCCCACATCATGGTATAGAACCCAAACACAATTATTACTGCTCTAATCACGCTAAAACAAAACCATACACTATACATACATTTTCAATTCAACAAATGTTACTCTACACTCCTATCCATATCAATTAAGACAAACAATCTTAGTAAAACAGAGAGCATGTTTATAGAACTATTTTTCATGGGTTGTTTGTCTTAGCAATTATTTTACCTTGCAAGATGAAGAGTGTCGCCGAGGATGATGAATCCCATGGCTGCAGCTAGCACGTTTAGTGGGCCCCTCAAGTGCAAAACCAACGAATCAACAGAGTTGAAAACTCCCTAGCTATAATAGAATTAAGATGAAACAAACATGTAAATACGTAATGGATTGATTAATTACTAGAAAAGAATCAATTTCACAACTTACCTAGCATAACACAAGAAAGCAATATTCGGCCTGAATATCCATTTACTTGAGGACAAATGCAGCTAGAATGCCGACGGTGGACGTGTCGAAGAAAATAATGGCGAACTCGGAAGGGTATTATTTCATAATAAACTTCAATTTAGTGTTGGGACAAGTATTGATGGAGCTGGGGAAGGTGGGTTACCAAAATGATGCTACATGTCCATGTGCATGAGAAAAGATAATCGACGGTGAGAAACATGCTGCCGAAGATCCAATTAGATCGAGTCGGGTCGAGTCGAGTATTTGATGAAGAGAAGATGGAGGGGTACTGCCATTGTGATGATTGGACCTTTGTAAAACGTTTAGGAAGATTTGTAAAAATAGTCAAATTTATACATTATATTGCAAAAATAGATAAATTGGGTGTAAATTGCACCCAATAGACAATGTGACTATTTTAGCCCTCAATTTCAATTTGACTTGATTGGAATGGACATGTGTCTGCCATATTTTCAGAACTGTTTGAATGGAAGCATTTCATGAATCATTCAACGAGGGATTTGCTTTTTCCTTCAAATAAGGACGTTATTTTCTCATCCACAAAAGGACAAAAAATAGAATTTAGTCATTTCAATTTCAGTAACTTGATTTTTATATTTATTATTTATTTTACAATCATAAATTGTTTGCATTAAATAATTAGATTATAATTATATAACCGAAATCTACTTGAATTGCAATTAATATCTTAAATTAACGTCATTGAAACATTTATGAAAATATGGCAGCTACATTTCTGAATATGGCAGACAATTTCAATCAAGTCAAATTAAGGGCTAAAATAGTCATATTGTCTATTGGGTGCAATTTACACCCAATTTATCTATTTTTACAATATAGTGTATAAATTTGACTATTTTTGCAAATCTCTCAAATGTTTATACAAAGGTTCCTGTTATGGAGACTATGGTGCCACCAAATTTAGCCCAGTTGCTCCCGCTTGATACTGCTACCTTTTCCATCCTACATAAATCTATGTTATCAAACCTGGTCCGGCCCGGCCACCGTGAAAAATTCGGGTCGGGTCAATCAAAAACCCATTTTTCCCTTTGACCCAGTGCGACTTGGAAGAACCGGCCGCTCGACTCGATAACCGATACCCGGTTAATTCGGTTGACTCAATAATATTATTAAAAAAAAACTAAATTTAATTTAATGATTTAATCCCTCACCCCTCATCTGATTTCGATAATTTCGATAATTAAACCACAACAAATATATGCAAACAATCTTTTAAGTGTTGCGGATATATCTCTTTCAAAGTTATACATTTAGCCCGTTAGAATTTCCATAATTAATTCACAAAAGATATTCTCTCGGTCTATTATTCATGTCCAATATACTCCAAATGAATATCCCATTATTTATGACTCACCATTTTTAATTTTACTTCACTTTTTAACCTTCAAGACCCTTCACTTTATAACTTTACACTCTTTTTCAACCTTCTAGATCTATCACTTTTACTTTACACTCAATACCTTAATATACGTGCCCATTTCAAAATGAGCATGAATAAAGGTAGGTAGCATTTAGTTACAATCTTTTAGCCTTTGTGAATATATTGATGGGTATGGATCTCATAGGAAGCCTTCTTATAATAAGAAATAAGAAGGTGGGTGGCCTGGGACCGATAGGTCATGTGTTCAATTCCCACTGGACACGCTATGTGTGAGTCTGTCACCCTGTCACATTAAGGGTGGAACTCTGCTGTGTGGTTTGCAGGCTATTGCACAGGAGCGAGGTTTACCCTGTGCGCACCAAAGGTAGCGGCTGCAGGTTCCTCGTCAATAAAAAAAACAAAAAAGAAGAAGCAATTAAGAACTTAGATCAAAGATTAATTCAAGAACACAATTCATCTCAATTTTCTAATTTCATAATATTTTTAATTATAATAGGGACAAAATAGAAAGACAAATTCTATCACAACTCTAATCAAATTAGTGTAGATCCTCATTATTCCAAAATTAAAATTCCAAAACAAACACACACTCTCTCTCTCTCTCTCTTGCATCGACTCTCTCCATTTATTTCTCACTCTAAAAACCAAATTCCCCATTTCTCGGTAGAGGGAAGAAGCGCTCTATCTCTTTCTCTCTACACTAAATATTCGGCCATTAACATTCAGGTTTTCGGTCATTATTGTTAAATTCGGCGATTCTATCTTTCCAACGACCTTTATTCATCCTAAAAACGAAAAACCTCTCCAAATCCCATAGATAAACCGTCTACGCCTTCTTAGATGAAGATTGCCGACAATTTCATTTGTCCAAGAAAAATGGAACTCTAGTTTGTTGAATAGATTAATGAGACAATAATATATTGTGTTTACATTGATATGCGCATTAAGTTCGATTTTGGATGCAAAATATGCATAAATCAGCTCGATAATATACATAAAATATATCGTGATATGCATATACCATATTTCCTTTGTAAATTGTTCATAAAAAATGAGAAAAATATGCATAACTTGTTAATATTGTACATGAAATAATATTGTGATATGCATATATTATCTTTCATGTATAGAACATCCAAAAAAAAAAGATTGAAAATTAGAAAATATTTTGCTTCCACATTTCCTCCGTATCGGATATTGAAACACACCAAATATGGAAAAAATAACATTAATATTCATATATTATATCCAATATATGCATCGAGCTATAACAAAATATGTATAACATTAATATGCATATGTTATATTCGATATATACATCGACCTATAACAAAATATGTATAACATAAATATGCATATGCATATATTATATCCGATATATGCATCAACCTATCACAAAATATGCATAACATATATGCATATATTATATCATATAATATATGCATCAATCAACAATGAAATTTGCATCAAATGAATTAATTAAACATAACATTGGTTTCGATAAAGAAAGACAAATGTGGGGAAGAATGTTAGGAAGATTTGGACAAAAAGTGGAGGAGATATTGAGAGTACGAGAGAATAAGGAGGGTGGGCAAGAAATGGACGAAAATAAATTAAGTTTTTAAAATATAAAATCTAAAAATTACAAATTTACCCTTAATGATTGCTTTTTTTTTTTAAAAAAAATAATTGAAAATTTATAAAATGATGAATTAATGACATCCATTGATTGCACTAAATAAAAAATCAATATTGCTTCTTATTTCTTTTTTTAAGATTCCTTCCTATATGATTTATTCCCTATATTGATTATTCAAACTTATATAAGGATGCCAAAATTTGCATAATTAAATCACAACAGGTATATTTAATTTATTATTACAATCTTTATGGTAAATAACTAAATATATGGACTTTATTCAAAGTTATACTCCATTTGTCCTATAATTGTTGCTCCATTTTCAGAAATAGTAAATTATTACAAACACTTTACTTAAGGGCTCACATCTTTACACACAACCAACAACTCTGATCTTCAAAAACTGTGACGAAAAATTTTAGAGCAAGAATTGTGCAACGGAGGAAGTATTAGATAAGACACCTTTTGCATAAGGAAAACCCTTCTACCAGTTAGAATTTCCATAATTAAGACATCAGATTTTAGCTGTAGTGAATATATTGAGTTTTTCAACGTTTATGTAAGAAAACCCCCTTTTCAAGTGCCATAGATGACAAACTGTGGGTTAATTTATAAAAACACAAAATGAATGGAAAATCAATTTTCGGCACTACATGAAAAAGAAAAGTTGAACGACACAACGTAGTCTAGCACTTTGGGCAATCATCCGTGGTCGATACTCATGACGGTTTCACCTAAAATGATAAGAACATAAACATCAAACACGAGATATAGAACCAATACAAAATGTTCAATTTCTTAAGAGAAGGTTAAACAAATCAAACAGTAGGCGAAACATTTGAACAAAATTTACCCAAAGCCTCACCATGTTCTCTCAATTGTCCTCAAAAGAAAGGCCGTTAACATATATAAAGATAGAGGTAAGGAACAGATATAAAGAACAATATCAATAACAACAAAAGATGAGGATTACTAGACGAGCTGTTCTATATGAAATAGAAAATCCACAAATTATAGGAATAATTCAAGGAAAATGATTGTAACTTGAGAACCTACGGCTGGTAAACTCCAAATGAACAAGTCTTGTGATTATAGGATGAGGCTTCTGTTAAGTGGGGTCAGCCCATTTACTCATGTTTCCCATTCACATTCCACTAACCACAACCACTACACCAGTAATTGAAAGGTTGTCTTTTTTTTTTTAAAAGTTGGGAGTAGCACGTGAAGTGATAAGAGGTGAAAAGTTTTTCTCCCACCGGTGAAGGACTAGTAAGGAGAAGACGAAACGTTTTTCACTCTAAGGTGAAGACGAAACGTTTTTCGCTCTTGAGCAGGAGAAGACGAAACGTCGCCGGTTTCCTCCTCCACAATTTGTTGTGGATTCGTCTTCGTGATCTCGATTCATCTACCGATCCAATTTGGGAGTTCAAATTGGTAATGTATTTCCAATTCTATAGATTGTAGATTGGATATACTTGTTGTTAATTTTGTTGGTAGATTGATTGTTGTTGATATCGTCCGGAGTCACCGGATTGATTTGTGTAACTCTTCATCATCATAGTGGAGTTATTTTGTCTGGACTAGGTCCCGTGGTTTTTCCCAGTTGGGTTTTCCACGTAAAAATTCTTGGTGTTCTTGTGCATTTAATTTCCGCAAGTTATTATTATTGGTGAATTGGTCCATCCTGTTTTAATCAGTGGATTGGGAAATTCGAATTGTTTCCCGTAACTGGTATCAGAGCAAGGTTGAATACTGATTAAAATGGAGGATACAGATAGTGGTTGTATGATTAAGTTGAATGCAACTAACTATTCAACTTGGAAGTCTAGAATGGAGGACTACTTATATTGTAGAGATTTGTATGATCCTGTTCTAGGAGATTCAGCAAAGCCGAAAGATATGGCTGATGAAAAATGGACCACTATGCACAGGAAAACAGTTGGAAACATTAGAAAGTGGATTGGACAAAGTATATTCCAACACTTTGCTAATGAAACCAAAGCGGATGAGTTGTGGAAGAAGTTGGAAAATATGTATGAGCGGAAATCTGGTTTGAACAAGGCTTCATGTTTGAAGCAAATTGCTCGTATAAGATATATTGATGGCTCAGATATGAATGAGCATTTGAGTACTTTCCAGGGCTTGATAAATCAAGCAACCAATTTGAAGCTAAATTTGGATGATGAAACGACGACTTTGTTCTTATTCAATTCATTGCCGGATAGTTGGGACACGATGGTTGTCTCTGTTACTAATTCAGCTCCAAATGGTGTATTGACGATGGCCTTAGCAAAAGAGGCCGTGATGAATGAAGAATTTAGAAGGAGAGAACAAGGATTCAACAATGAACCCCAGGCCTTGGTTTCTGAAAAGAAAGAACGAAGGGGGAGAAGCAGGAGCAGAGGACCCCACAACAAGCAGAATAAATCCAGGGGAAAGTCCGAGTCGAAGAAAAATATTGAGTGCTATTATTGTCATAAGATGGGTCACTATAAGAGTGACTGCAGAATTTTGAAGGCAAAGTCTGGTGATCAAAAGGGCAAAGCTAAGATGACTGAAAAAGAAGAAGAAGACACTACAGGAGTAGTGGCAGCAGATGATGATGATTTGTTTGTACCATGTGATGATGGTACTGTGAATGCTACTTGCCACGACACTGATTGGCTAGTAGATTCTGGTGCTTCCTATCATGTCTCTATACACAGGCATTTCTTCTCTACCTATACCAGCGGTGATTTTGGCTATGCCAAGATGGGAAATGAGTCCAAGTGCAAAGTTATTGGCATTGGAGATATATATCTTGATATGGATACTGGTTGTCAATTGGTTTTGAAGAATGCTAGGCATATTCCCAGTATGCGTTTGAATCTTATTGCTACAGGAAAACTTGATGATGATGGTTTCACTAGCACAGAAGGTGGAGGCAGATGGAAGCTTACGAGAGGAAATCTCATTGTTGCCAGAGGAAAGAAAAGAAACACTCTCTACTGGACTCGTGCGAGGTTAAGCAAGGGAGAGGTAAATTCAGTTCGTGATTGCTCTATAGATCTTTGGCACAGACGACTGGGACATATGAGTGAAAAGGGGATTCAGACACTTGTTCGAAAGAAGCTCCTATCTGAAGTACAAGGTACTACTCTTAAACCTTGTATTGATTGCATCTATGGAAAACAACATAGAGTTGCATTTAAGAGTAAACCTCCATCTAGGATGTCGAGCCCGTTACAATTAGTACATACTGATGTATGCTACATGAAAGATAAGTCTCTTGGTGGTGCAATTTATTTTGTAAGTTTTATTGATGATTTTACACGGAAAGTTTGGTGTTTTCCTTTGAAATCTAAAGATCAGGTTCTTGAGATGTTCAAAGACTTTCACAGCAGAGTTGAAAGAGAGACGGGCAAGAAACTGATACGTGTTCGGGCAGATAACGGTGGTGAATATAGAGGATCGTTTGAAAGTTATTGCAAATCAAATGGGATCATACTTGAGAAGACAGTTCCTAAGACTCCTCAAGAAAATGGTATTGCAGAGAGGATGAATAGATCAATTACTGAACGTATTAGATGCATGCTATCTAATGCGAAGTTGCCTAAGTCTTTTTGGGCTGAGGCTTTGAGGACTGCTGTTGATCTAATTAATCTTTCTCCATCAGTTCCTTTGGATGGTGATATTCCAGAGAGGGTTTGGAAAGGGAAAGAAGTCTCTTTCAAGCATTTGAGAGTCTTTGGTTGTCAGGCGTTTGTCCATATTCCTAAAGATGAAAGAGCAAAACTTGATGTGAAATCAAAACAGTGTATCTTCTTGGGTTATGGAAATGAAGAGTTTGGCTACAGATTGTATGATCCGGTTACAAAGAAGGTTATCAGAAGCAGAGATGTTGTCTTCCTTGAAGACCAGACTATTGAAGACATTGAAAAGGAAAAGAATCAAAAGTCACCAGAAGAGATTCCTATTGCAGATTCAGTCCCAGAACTAGTTGATTCTGATCACGGGGGAGCTGAATCAGAGCAAGAAGAGAACATAGATGGTGATGAAATTGTTTCTGATGAACCCGAGGGAAGTGAAGTACCAACTCCACCACCAGTTCAGGATGAAGTTAGGAGATCTACCAGAGAGAAAAGACCTTCAAGCAGGTATGATCCTAACGAGTATGTTTTGTTAACAGATGGAGGAGAGCCAGAGTGTTATAGTGAGGCTCTTGATCATGAAAAGAAAGAAGAATGGTTGCAGGCCATGCAAGAAGAGATGGTGTCCTTGCATGAGAATCACACCTATGACTTGGTGAAGTTGCCTAAGGGCAAGAGAGCTCTACAGAATAAATGGGTCTACAAGCTGAAGACTCAAGAGCAAACTTCTCAACCTAAGTACAAGGCGAGACTGGTTGTGAAGGGTTTTGGTCAGAAGAAGGGTGTAGATTTTGAGGAGATTTTTTCTCCTGTGGTAAAGATGTCTTCCATTCGTACTGTTCTTGGTATTGCAGCTAGCTTGAATTTGGAGATTGAACAGCTTGATGTGAAGACAGCCTTCCTACATGGTGATTTGGAAGAAGAAATTTATATGGAGCAACCAGAGGGATTTAAGGAAGTTGGTAAAGAGAGTCATGTTTGTCGTCTCAGGAAGAGCTTGTATGGTCTGAAGCAGGCACCGAGACAGTGGTATAAAAAGTTTGACTCCTTCATGACAGACCAAGAGTATAAGAGGACTACATCTGATCATTGTGTTTATGTGAAGAATTATTCAGATGGTGATTTTATTATTCTCTTGCTTTATGTCGATGACATGTTGATTGTAGGTCACGACATCAGAAAAATTGACAGCTTGAAGAAAGATTTGAGCAAGTCCTTCGCAATGAAGGATATGGGATCGGCTAAACAGATTCTTGGGATGAAGATTTCTAAAGACAGACAACATGGAAAGCTTTGGTTGTCTCAAGAAAAGTACATTAAGAAAGTACTTGATCGATTTAACATGAGCAGTGCTAAGGAAGTGTCTACTCCACTTGCAGGCCACTTCAAGCTGAGCATTCAGCAGTGTCCTAAAAGTGAGAAAGATGAAGAGTGTATGAAGAAAGTTCCTTATGCATCAGCCGTTGGCAGTCTGATGTACGCTATGGTGTGCACTAGACCAAACATAGCTCATGCAGTTGGTGTTGTTAGCCGGTTTCTCTCTAACCCAGGTAGAGAGCATTGGAATGCTGTCAAGTGGATTCTCAGGTATCTCAAGGGGACTTCTAATATGAGTTTGTGTTTTGGCAATGGTAAAACAATGCTAGAAGGATTCACTGATGCAGATATGGCAGGTGATTTTGATAGTAGAAAGTCCACATCTGGATACTTGATGAAATTTGCAGGTTGTGCAGTTTCATGGCAAAGCAGACTTCAAAAGTGTGTTGCTCTTTCGAGCACTGAAGCAGAATATATTGCTGTGACTGAAGCTTGCAAAGAAGTTCTTTGGCTGCAGAAATTCCTACAGGAATTAGGAATGAAGCAAGAAAAGTACAGTCTTTATTGTGATAGTCAGAGCGCCATTCATTTGTGCAAGAATTCTACCTTTCATTCTCGATCCAAACACATTGATGTGAGGTATCATTGGATTCGAGATGTTTTGGATTCGAAGTTGTTGACATTGGAGAAGGTACACACAGATGAAAATGGTGCTGATATGATGACCAAGGCGTTGCCAAAAGAAAAGTTTATCTTTTGTAGACAAGAGGCCGGATTGGTCGTGTCTTCCCAAATGAGCTGACGGGGGAGATTGTTAAGTGGGGTCAGCCCATTTACTCATGTTTCCCATTCACATTCCACTAACCACAACCACTACACCAGTAATTGAAAGGTTGTCTTTTTTTTTTAAAAGTTGGGAGTAGCACGTGAAGTGATAAGAGGTGAAAAGTTTTTCTCCCACCGGTGAAGGACTAGTAAGGAGAAGACGAAACGTTTTTCACTCTAAGGTGAAGACGAAACGTTTTTCGCTCTTGAGCAGGAGAAGACGAAACGTCGCCGGTTTCCTCCTCCACAATTTGTTGTGGATTCGTCTTCGTGATCTCGATTCATCTACCGATCCAATTTGGGAGTTCAAATTGGTAATGTATTTCCAATTCTATAGATTGTAGATTGGATATACTTGTTGTTAATTTTGTTGGTAGATTGATTGTTGTTGATATCGTCCGGAGTCACCGGATTGATTTGTGTAACTCTTCATCATCATAGTGGAGTTATTTTGTCTGGACTAAGTCCCGTGGTTTTTCCTAGTTGGGTTTTCCACGTAAAAATTCTTGGTGTTCTTGTGCATTTAATTTCCGCAAGTTATTATTATTGGTGAATTGGTCCATCCTGTTTTAATCAGTGGATTGGGAAATTCGAATTGTTTCCCGTAACAGCTTCAATATCACCGACATAAATTAAAGTAGAAAGCAAAACAAAGAGTACTTTTAGATTCATGCATCTTATGTTCTAGAGGCTTTAGAAAAGAATGGTCTCTGAATTAAAACAAAAGCATGCACGGAAATATTATGCAATCATGCGAGGTTGAAACTTGATTCCGACTCTCAACAAAAAGATCAAACACGAGATACATAATGTTCAATTTCTTACAGAAGATTAAACAAAATGGTAAACCATACATACATTTGAAACAAGGACGAACTCATATTCACCAGTAACATATCCAAGCCACACCAGAAAAAATTGAAGAACAGAAAGAAAAAAAACTCACATGAATTGGCAAATCCCCAAAAACTAAAATAAAAATAGCATACACAATTCAGAAGCAAATGTACATGTGGTTTCTAAAACGTGACTTTGGTTTGCCAAGGACTAAGGCTCTATATCAAGTGCCATAGATAAACAAGTGTGCTACTCCAATGTGTTACAATTACTGCTATTCCATTGTGTTACTACTTTGCAGTATACCCATTCTCCTACTCTCCTCCCTATTTAAGTTCTAGAAAAAGAAAACATTAAATCCCCTCATCCGGTATTCATCATTTTATTATAAAAAATTGTAGAACTCAACATACAATGAAAGAATCTTACCATTCCAGCAAGCTATTATCCATTGCAACTCTACATCGAGCTGACAGGAATGTTTCATCCATGTAAGTGATCTCTGATGTTCTCTGCATACTCGCTCAAGTCCCTTACGTGTGAAGTTGAGACATTCTTCAACCATAGAGTCTTTAAAGCTCTTAGAGGCCTTAGATACCAGAGTTTTAGTATATTTAAGCATCAGAAGTTGTCATCAGAGAACACATACATGTAATTGACTATAAGAAAATTTATAAGATCACTTACCATGTCAGTTCTTTTAGATGTAGAGTTGATAATATTGCTGCTATCTTTTCAATAGCTATATTTTCTTCTCTAGAAGCTTCTTCCTGTTGCAAAAGAACACATTTTTAAAGTGATAAGACTTCAGATTAAAATCAGTCGAGCTTCATAATAGTTATTTCACCTGACCTTAAACATATTTTCGACGTTTCAGCTTGATGAGTTGCTTGCCTCAACAGGTAATTCACCCCCTAGAAGCAAAGCAAATCAGTACTGGACTTGCATGATGGATTTGGAAAGTATATATATAAATAATTAAATATTATTCCATCCGTCCCATTTGAAGCGAAGCGTTTTTTTTTTGAGGTGTCCCATTTGAAGCGACACGTTTCCGAAAAAGGAAATAACTTTCAAAAATATTACAACTTCTCTACTACTTTATCATTTCTCTTACTTTAACATCTATTAGCTCACTATCTCACTCATCTTTTCTCTATTACTTTATCATCTATTCCTCTCTCATACTTTATCATCCACTTTCTTAATTCACACACCAAAAAGAAACGCGTCGCTTCAAACGGGACGGAGGGCCCTTGTTGCTCATGCCGCTTCTATTGTATAAGTTTTTCCTATTCCAGTCTGACCATATGTAAAGATGGTGCAGTTGAATCCATCTAATTGGAGAAATAGCTTTATCATTTATAGATCTTTGTTGTGCTTTTGACGTTAAACTTCAATATCAACAAATTTTAAATTTGTCTGGTGGAGATACCTGATATGCATTCACCAAGATTCATTCTCATTAAATGGAGCTGATCCCAGCTGGTCAAAGTCATCATGTTTATTTCCTTATAATGCACCTCGTCCAACATCAAAGAATCTGCAAACACTCATGCAATTTCAAATCAGGCTGACCTAAACTTGTAACTTCCACAGAGAAAAATAAGAAGAAACAGCCAGCTTCGAATCAGTAAAGATGTTTATGTCACCAAGACCACTCTTGGCAAGACGACTCATGACCAATTGTGCATTTAGCTACTGTTGAGGAAAACACTTTAAAAATGAATCTTAACACTATTAATGAGGAAAAAAACATTAATATATGTTAGTTTGAAGGCACACACAACTCCACCTCATCCTCTCACTGAACTGCTGTCTTATCTATCTACAATTACTCCAATCACTGCTATTCCATTTTGTTGTTACTTCGCAGTTGTTATTAAAAATTAGGTGTGAAGAAATGTAGCGACAATAAAACCAAATGTTAGTATAAATACTATAACAACATAACAAACAACATATGAAAAATAGTGAAAATAACGAAATGCAAACCGAGGCGAGAGTTAGACTCTCTCTCCGCAAGACGATAATGCTCCACTACTCTGTGCAAGCGGTCTATAGTACTCGTCTCCAAGATACAACGGTTTTTCAATTACGAGTAGTTGCACTACTTCTCGTAATTCCGATGAACTACTTGATATTTGGGACTAAGGAAATGAAAGTATGTGATGAAAGGAAACACAAATAAATTGGAATTTTTTTTTTTAATAATCGGATGGAATGGTCTATTTATAAATTTGAAGCACCCATTCATAAAAGACATAACTCTTCACAAAGGTCGCAACTTTTCGTAATGGACACAATTCTTCATAATGGACACAATTCTTCACAATAAGATGAATTGTGAATGGTTGCATTTGTTCAACTTCCAAGTACCTCTTGGCATGAACCAATATATCTCTTCATGAATCAACACATTCGTTCATCATTTAATTTATGAAATAATATGTCCATTCCACGAAGTAACGTGTCCATTCATCTAGGAACCAACGCATCCTTTCAATTAATTAATTTAATAATCTAATTTCCATAATAAAAATCTAACAATCCCCCACATGGAAGTTAGATTATTAAATGCATATGGAAATGCAAAATGTTATGCAAACCAAAGTCCCAATGACCTATTATTGCATCAGAATAGGTAGTTTTTTGCTTTGAACCTTCCTTAGTATAATGTTATCGGATTTACTCGCTGCTCGGTGAACGCGATGTCTTGAACCGGTCAGCTTTTTGTGTAAACCAAGACAATAACATATACACAATAATAGATACAATATCTTTCGTTCTCACGTTGTGTCCATTTTGGCCTTGGACCATATCTTGGATTCATAAGTGTTTTTCTATTTGAAGCGGCCACACTTCTCACTTATATAGGTGATCTCCTATAAAGAGTATCCTGTCATACTCCACCAATAAGGCTATAGAAATCATTAAAAGCTTATAGCTTACACTTTTACCACAAGCTACAGGTTTGCACTTGGGGCAGCTTTGAGAATGGATTTTTAGTTGTGTTTTCAAGTGCACAACTTGAACATTCTTAACTTAGTTGTCTCCTTGAACCATGTTCATGGGATCTCCAATTATCATGATAGAGTTACCCTTAAGAGTGTTCTTTTAGTGTGGATTTTAATCCCATTCCCCTAACTGTATTGTACAATTGATCACGGTTAATACCTTTAGTAAACGGATCCGCAATATTGTCTTTTGACTTCACATAGTCAATACCTATTATTCCACTAGTGATCAATTGTCTAACGGTATTATGTCTTCGACGAATATGTTGAGATTTACCATCATACATACTACTTTGTGTTCTCCCTATTGCATACATACTATCACAATGTATCAAGACGGGAGACACGGATTTTTCCCAACAAGGAATATCCTCTAAGAAGTTCCGTAGTCATTCGGCTTCTTCGTATGTAATTGTTATGATGTCATGCATCGTACGCTATGCGTTTTTGCTCATCTTTTTCATCTTCCCCCACAATTGGAGGTGTCTCTTTCAAGAATCGAGACAGATTCAAAGTAGTTAAATAAAATAACATTTTAGATTGTCAATCCTAGCGCGTTCTTTTAGTTACTCTTGCGATCCCGGAACACATCCTCGTTGGATCCACTTTTATTGTGATCCCGGAACGTATCCTCGTCGGATCCAATTTCATCTAAGGTCTCGAGCCGTTACTCAGAGTACCCTTTTCAACTTTGGATATCGGGTCTTTCCTCAGATAATCCCTTATAATACGAACTTTGCAACGCCGCAAACTGTTCGTAAATCGGACCTCGAACCCCGAAGTTATCCGCTGCCGAAGATGGCACTCCGAACTGCCTCGGTGCCACAAGTAGTGAACCGGCTATGTTCAAACAACTCCCGATCACTCAAAACCAACTAACACCTATCCAAACTCATACCTCTGGAAAGCCACTTGTATAGGCTTTCCAACGCATCTCGCAGTTCGATAAACGGACTCTCGATTTAGGAGTTACACCCCGTTAAACTGCCCAAAATCATCACTAAACCCAGATTTTTCTTGCGAAAGAAAAACTGTTCATCTTGCGAACTTGCGTCGCAATTTCCGACCGGAGTAATGAAAAACAATGCCCAAAGTCTATACCATTGCAAACCTTGTACTTTTAGCTTTTCAACACACCTATCGGTTCGTGAAACGGAGATCGGACCAAGGAATTATTCGCCGTCGAAGAAGGCTCGCTGCACTACCTACTGATTTTCAAGATGCGGAGCAGCATGTTCCGAGCATTTCCAACACACTATTTGTTTGTCCGAAAACCCCTTGAAACTCATACCTTTGTAAAGCCACGACTACAGGATTTCCAACGCAACTTTCCTCTAGTTATTTGGAGTTCGGACCAGAATGTTATACCCCTCGGAAAAAAGCCTACTCAAAACACCAAATTGGCGAGAAGCGCGAGCAGCGAAGTTTCGACCTGATTTTCATGACCCAATCGAACTCATAATTGTAGAAAACTGACATCCACACAAACCTTGATAAACAAGGATTCCAGAGCATATCTTCGATCGTAAAACAGAGTCCCGACCGCTGAGATACGTCTGCTCGAATGTCGCCCAGAAGCTGTTTGATTAAATGCCACACCCAGAAAATTCTAAGTATTGAAATGAGGCTTAGCTCCACCCATTTTGAGAGATATTTTGTGAACAGACCTACGGTCGGATCCTTTCTGCATGAACAGGGATCCTTTCCGCGTGAATTTGGTTGTTCGTTGCTGTTGTAAAGTTCGGCAGCACGTTAGCATTATCGTCTTGCGATTGTTATTAAAAATTAGATGTGAAGAAATGTAGCGACAATAAAACCAAATGTTAGTATAAATACTATAACAACATAACAAACAACATATGAAAAATAGTGAAAATAACGAAATGCAAACCGAGGCGAGAGTTAAACTCTCTCTCCGCAAGACGATAATGCTCCACTACTCGGTGCAAGCGGTCTATAGCACTCGTCTCCAAGATACAACGGTTTTTCAATTACGAGTAGTTGCACTACTTCTCGTAATTCCGGCGAACTACTTGATATTTGGGACTAAGGAAATGAAAGTATGTGATGAAAGGAAACACAAATAAATTGGAAATTTTTTTTTTAATAATCGGATGGAATGGTCTATTTATAGATTTGAAGCACCCATTCATAAAAGACATAACTCTTCACAAAGGTCGCAACTTTTCGTAATGGACACAATTCTTCATAATGGACACAATTCTTCACAATAAGATGAGTTGTGAATGGTTGCATTTGTTCGACTTCCAAGTACCTCTTGACATGAACCAATATATCTCTTCATGAATCAACACATTCGTTCATCATTTAATTTATGAAATAATAAGTCCATTCCACGAAGTAACGTGTCCATTCATCTAGGAACCAACGCATCCTTTCAATTAATTAATTTAATAATCTAATTTTCATAATAAAAATCTAACAGCAGTAATAACCATTCCCTTACCCTCCTCGCTATTTCATTTCTAGAAAAAGTCTTTTCTCCTCATTCGAAATTCATTACTTTGTTAGAGAAAATAGTAAAACTCATAAAACGAAAGAGTCTTACCATTCCAAGCACTTTGAGGCCTTAGATACATGAGTTTTAGTATATCTAAGCATCAGAAATTGTCATCAGAGAACACAAACATGTAATTGACAACATATAAGATCAACTTACC
Source organism: Lavandula angustifolia (assembly GCA_028984105.1). Lineage (NCBI taxonomy): Eukaryota > Viridiplantae > Streptophyta > Magnoliopsida > Lamiales > Lamiaceae > Lavandula > Lavandula angustifolia. The sequence goes on from CM054824.1 coordinate 16,947,133, forward strand.
ACGTCAGTTCTTTTAGATGTCAGAGTTGATAATAGTGCTGCTATATTTTCCATAGCTATATTTTCTTCTCCTGAAGCTTCTTCCTTTTACAAAAGGACACAATTTTAAAATGACAAGACTTCAAATTAAAATCAGCCGAGCAGCATAAAATTTCTTTCACCTGATCTTAAACATCTTTGTTTAAGAAGTTTGAGAAGTGTCAAAGATTTGGTGAACTGCTCTAAGGAATAATACCTGCCTCAGTAGGCAATTCACCATCCTACCAGCAAAGCACATCAGTCTTGGACTTACATGGGATTTGGAAAGTACATCAACAATTTATTGTGAAATCTGTAAATTTACCTTATTTCTCATGCCTATAGATTTACCTTATTTCTCATGCCTATAAATTTACCTTATTTCTCATGCCTCCTTCCCTTGTAAAAGCTGAATCACTCTAATACTTCAGCCACAATTGGAGAAATACCTTTATCATATATACCTTTGTTGTGCTTTTGACCCAAAAACCTTGTAAACGATTAAAATACATAGTTATGGGGGCAAATCATACAATATCAGACAATTTTAAATTTGTACAATCACAGGCTGGTTGGAAAGAGAAACCATACCTTATCAAAGGTGAAGACTTAATCGACTTGCTTGATACCTACATTATATGAAACAGTTACCTCTTTTGCAATCTTTACATGTAACTGCCTTGGGCATGTCAACCTTTGCTACTTGGAATCTTCTTATTGCGACACACAAGGAGAGTAGAAGATTTCATATTTAACTTTATCGTGAATTACTTAGAAATTACTTCTTTTTATAGAACAAACAAAACTCTATCAAATACGCAGTCATGATTATTATCAAGAGATCTAATTACAACTTTTACTAATAATTCTTAGGTTTTTTTTTTACGAAGAGCAATTCAGTTCTCCACGTTATAATCCTAATCATTCAATTCAAACCGAGTATTAGCACCACTAAAATGCAAACCGCATGCCACAACTTATCACTACATTTTAGCATCTAACCATTTACTACTGGAAGAATATGGTAGGGTGCAACAACTATAAACACGAAGTTCAACGCTTAAAAAAAACTCAATCTTTCAACCCAAACAAAATAAATGAAGGCGCAAATACTAATTTGAACCCTTGTTAGATGAACATAACATGCAATAGGGTTCCTACCACATCCATATCAACTAACAAGAAATATAGCAATTTACCTTCAAAGGAAGCAAATAGTGAAGATCATCATACACAAGCTAACGGACACAACACAAGAACCAGAAAAGATGCCAAAATAATACACACCTGCAGAAGCGCCATATTTTACAACACAATGAGGGTTGAAGTCGGTACATTTGCAGTGGCAGACGACAAGGCAGAAGAACAGAAAACTCAACATGCTGTAGTACTAAAAAGAAGATAACATCAGATTTCAGAAACAAAATAACAATTCTGTCAATTATAGACCAGAGTTCCACAAATATGCAACCTAAAATCTACATATCGCAGGGGTAGTTCCATCCAAGACCTAGTGGAAATAAAACAAAGATGACTATCAGACAAAATTTATCAAGAAACCTCGATCAGATCATGCTATTGTTTTGGTTTCACTAAGACTAGCCATAAGCAATTGATACAGCATGATGCCGATCACATACTTGAAAAAAAAAGAAACCCTTCAACCAGAAATATGAAGTCCAAATAAAGAATATAAGAGGGATAGAGCTCAAAGAATGCATCGAAGAAAAACCTGCAAGTTAACCTTTTTGCCCTGCCGATCATGATTCCACTCGGAAACTCTGGAATCGACCGGCAGTCTCCTTTGGGTGCGCGGCATTAGGAAAGGTGGCGGAGACGAGACGCTGTCCTGCATGTCCCAGACTTTGAAAATCACAACTGATCCTTGAAGAAGAAAGAAAAGAAGGTCGCAGAGATGAAAATTCAAGGGGTTTTGAAATTTGTAAGGATTAGAATTCCTGCATTGAATTGTTGGCCGCGAGATGGTACTGTCGGATCAGAGGTCTCTTGGCAGTCCGTGCTATATATAATTCGATTGAGAGTTGTTGCCAGTTTATTTAGGAAATTTTTTAAGTTTATTTAGGAAATTTCAGGTTTTCTTAACGGCTAGTCAATATTAATTAATTTTGTTGCCTTTTGTAAAGTTTAATTAGTTGACGCACGTGGTTCCCGATTTTGTTGCCTTAATGTGAAAACATTGCTCTACAAATTTTCTAAACTAGAAAAATAACAGTTTCTTAAATTCTATGAATGGCAGTAGCGCGAATTCTGATACGGCGGGAGAGGATCGGGATTCTTGGACAGTCCCTCCGACCAAACTACCTATGTCGCAGACAATCGCACAACGTAGCTGCTCCCAATTCTGATCAAACCCGTAGGATAAATTTGGACGGAGATTCAAGCGCCCACCACCTGCTCGACGAAATGCCTGAACGCGACGTTAAATTAGCGACAGCTCTGATAGGCCAATTTGCGAAGCGAAATCAGCACAGGGAAGCCATTGCTTCCTTCTCAAGAATGATCCTTTTAGGCATCAGACCTAATGAGTACACTTTCTCTACGGTCATTCATTCTTCTGCCTTCCTAAAAGACCTGCATCTCGGCAAGCAAATTCAATCCCACGCCATGAAAGCCGGATTTACTTCGAATGTCTTTGCGGGTAGCGCCATTTTGGATCTTTACGTTAAGCTGGGCAATCTTGATGATGCTATAAAGGCATTTGAAGGTATTAGTAAGCCTAATGTGTTCTCTTATGCCACGTTGATCCACGCGTACACCAAACAAGGAAGAATCGACGAAGCTGAGCTCGTTTTCCGATCAATGCCGGAGAGGAATGTGGTTTGTTGGAATACCATGATCAGTGGATGCAGCCAGTTGGGGAGAAACGAGGAAGCTGTGAATCTTTTAATCGAGATGTTGAGAGATGGCGTTACGCCTATTCAATCTTCGTACCCCTCTGCCATCACTGCAGCTGCCAATATAGGATCATTGGGGTTAGGGAGGAGCATCCATGCCTCTGCAGTGAAGTTCTTGGGCGATGTTGGCTTGTTTGTTGCAAATTCTTTGGTAAGTTTGTATGCAAAATGTGGAAGCATGGAGGATAGTCTTGCGGCCTTCAATAAAATGCGCGATAAGAATGTAGTGTCATGGAACGCTTTGATCTGTGGCTATGCGCAGAATGGACAAGGGGATGTGGCAATCGATATGTATCAGAAGATGAAGCTGATGGGTGTTAGGCCAAATAGTGTTACCATTCTTGGTCTGCTTTTAGCTTGTAGTCATGCTGGTCTTGTTGATGAGTGTTATAAGCACTTCAATCTGGTCAAGTCTGAAGATGCAAGCCTACTGAAAGCAGAGCATTATGCGTGTTTGATTGATTCACTATCGCGGTCTGGGAGATTTGAGGAGGCTGAGAGGTTTCTTCGCGACTTGCCTTTTGATCCTGGGGTCGGGTTTTGGAAGGCATTGCTGGGAGGGTGCCAGGTTCATTCAAACTTGGAATTGGGGGAAGTTGCAGCTAGGAAAATACTGGAGTTGGAGCCTAGAGATGTGTCGTCTTATGTGATGCTTTCGAATGCACATTCTGCAGCGGGGAGGTGGGAGAGTGTGGTGGATGTGAGGCAGAGGATGAGGGAGAGGGGATTGATTAGGGTTCCTGGGAGTAGTTGGATAGAGATTAGAAGCAGAGTTCATGTGTTTGTTACAGCAGACAAGAGACATAGCAATAAGGATGAGATTTACATGGCTTTGAGATTCTTACTTGATCATGTAGTGGATAGGCAAGATGCCAACATGTTGAGAGGAATCTGATTCATTTATCAGATAATTGATTTAGATTGCAGTTCACTGTTTCTTGAATACAGTATGTGCAAGAACAAGAATTTCTCTGTTCCTTGAATACAACCACTTTTTTGGACAAACAAAGAAGAGTCAATTGCCAATCCGTGCATGTCTTGGAAGGGGCCGAAAAAAATATATATATAATTTTGGTCAATTATGTTGGCATCTGTCCAATTTTGATATGTTTTATAATTTTAATTTTTTTCATGTGTGTATATGCACCGAAAATTAAAAATAATAATGAAAATAAATCTTATTTTCTAAATAATTTTGTTCTTTAATTTAACATGAGATTTTTTTTTTAAATTTTCGCTCGTGAGAATTTATTTATTTTTCTAATTTTTGGGGTGTATATATACACTATTTACCGATCATTGGCCAACAAAACAAACTAAAAAAACATGAACCAACATAATAGACCAAAATTGAATTTTTCCCACAATAAACACAGTTAAAGATCGTAAACAATGGAAGGAATCCATGAAAAAGAAAAAATATGGAACCAAAAAGTATATAATGGAGATGTAAGCTATAATTCATGTCTCCACATATCCTGGGAAATCAAGTCTGAAAGCTCCTACATCTAAAAGAAATGGAACTTGTATGCACATTCGCATACAAAATTGAGGTGTTTCGGTCCCAATCGTCCAAACAAAAACGGTTAAAGAAAAACTAAATCTCCAGCCATTTAGATGATGCCAATTTTGTTAGCGACATCCAGAGCATCATAATCAGGTGTCAATCTAACATATGCCTTCTTAGTCCCATCCGGCCTGAAACAGATCAAAGTAATATTGAATTACGGGAAAGAAAAGAAAAATGCAAAACAAGTTTATCTAAAATGAAACATGAGAAGCAAGACTGGACTGCATGAGCTTAGCATAGTAGGAAAGTTTAGACACAATGTTGTTCATCACTAAAACCTCAAGATGGAAAGAGTTCAGACAATAATTGTTTGAAAAACTTAATAAATTATTATATAAAGTGATGCACAATCACGAGCCAACAGTTCTACTCATTAATGTACTTTAGGAGCAGTATCATACTCTTGACTATCAGACCAAAACATGCAGGGTGCAGAAAGATTGAGGAAATCCTTGTTTACCTGATAAGGGTGTTCACTTTCTTCGTCTGAATGTCATACATCTTCTTGACTGCATCCTTGATCTTTTTCTTATCCGCACGGATGTCTACAATGAAAACTAGAGTGTTGTTATCCTCAATTTTCTTCATTGCAGATTCTGTGGTGAGAGGATACTTAAGAATCTGGTAATGGTCAAGCTTATTGCGAGGAGCAGCACTAATGCGAGGATACTTGGGATTCCTCTCCTTCGTCAATGTCTTTGGCCGATAGAAGGTAACTTTGGTCCGTATTTTCTTGGCCTTCTTAAGAATTGCTGAGCCTGCTTTTACAGCCTTGGCAGTCTTCAGGGCTTCAGCCTTAGGGTCCAACTTCTTCTTACCAGTATCCACTGCAGATATATACGTTTGCAAAAGAAAAATTAGCAAACAAAACATGTAAGGTGCAGTATTATTAAGAACCAACGATACAGCCTAGTCATCCAGACATCGACGTATAACAGAATCACCTAATCGATTGCCAACATAAAGCAACGCAGACATTGGGTTGAAAAGACATTGGGAAAATAATGGCTAGCATCCCAGATTGCATAAGAAAAGCTAAAGTTTTAAAATTAAGATAACTTTTAGGCAAAACCGAATACATAGATGCTTTGCTAACAAGTTTTCATAAAAGCGTAGATATTGCAAGAGATACATAAACGGCAGGGACAGGGCTGGAAAGAATATCAAAGTCCAAATAAACGTCATGTTTTTAAATATGCTCTTCATGATTTTGCTGCTCCACAAGAAACAGCATAATGAAACACCATTCAGCTAATCAAAATTTGCGTGACTCAGATATTCTTCTTGAGTTCCGAAAACAAGCAAACAATTCTACCCAAAGGCAACGGAATTTTGAAAATCTGAAACCCTAATTGAAAGATTAGCATACCTTTAGCTGGAGCCATTTCGAAAAGAGGAAACCCTAAACCCTAACGCAACTCTTACCCTGTAAAATTAACGAATTAGATTAGATAACCTGAAAGAGATAACTAAGTGCAAACAAAGCTATATAATACAGGAAATCCTTCAGCGAAGCGGGAGGAGAGAGAGACGTTCGCCGTTCTAGGGTTTTCTGCAACCAGAGAAACTAATAAAATTTATATCTAAGCCAGTGCACGAGCTTACCACGTGCCTATTCTCACAATTTTTCTATTTTACTTATATTTTTTTCTTAAAATACATATACATAATAATATTAATAGATTTCCACGTGTGTAGGCTTTGAAGGGAAACTTTTATCCTAGGGTCCCACCCCCAGATTTTAATATATGTAAGTATGAAAAAAATTTAAAGTGTGAAATAATTGATTTGGAAGGTGCTTTACACTTGTGAAAATTCGGGGGTGGGAGGTGCAGTGCTCCCACCCCTAACATAAAAGGAACAACTTTGAAGCCCGATAAAGAAGTTATGGGCGTTCACTTCGTGAAGGATGGGAACAATAATTACGAAAAGCCCAATAAAGCACGTGCTTCCAAATACAGCTCAGCATCTGTTTTATGCCACCTGTCTCCATCGCTCGGTTACTCGTACAAAGTACAAAAGCGCTTGTTTCAGACCACGACTATGATTTTTGGTAAGACTTGAAGCGACTCCAGAGCGCAGCGGATAAAACTGGACGGAAGATTACAGGAGAGAGATGACTAGTCATTCAAAAATACTCATTAACCCATCTTGATTGAATTGTGGTTAACTAACTACGGTTGACTTTCCCCTCGTATTCTCTCCTTGACAGCTTTTCTGATACGCTTCTCAAATCTGTTCAAAGTTGGGGAAAAAAGAAAATTGATTTGCCCTAGATAATTGCGATTATAAAATTCCCGGAATTCTCTTTTTTTTTTGCTTGTTTTCGTAGTTGGCTGATTCTGAATTTTTCGTATTTTTCCCCGGGGATGTGAGTTTTTCTTTTATTTTCTCTTTGTATGAAATGGAGACACAGAGAGTGGTGGATTTTCCACATAGGAGCATGGATAAAAGGCCGCGAAAGCGACCCCGTTTGGCATGGGATCTGCCGCCTAATGTTCCTCCTGCTCCTGCAAAGGTTCAATTTTCAGATGTATAATGTGTATTTACTTTTCTGGTTGCAAAACTTGAACATGCATTGGATGTATGTCCATGGATTTCTTCCCGCGTACAGAATTTTAATTTTGGATTGCTAGGATAGTCGAGAACTAGTCTGTAGTTCAATAAAATTGTTGCTATTTTTAACAGTCTGCACGAATCTTTTTCTAGATTCTTTTTATTGCATTTCATTATTTCTTTTCCCTTTAGTTTTTAATTAAGCTTATGTGTGTTTTTCTGTATTGGACTTTGGAGTGTTATAGAAACTAGACAAAAGATAACATAAGGGCGATATTTCCTCTTGTTCTTTTAGGGTAGGGCTTCTTCATTTGTTTGTTTGTATTATTATGTGTTTAATGCTTGGAGAACTTAACTTGGTGTTTGGTGGGGTGAAATTATACTTTGTTTGGTGAAGTTGAGAACTGGAGACGGGGTTGGAGGAAAAGCTTGGTAGAAAATAAATTTCGAAATGCATGCGCTCAAAAAGACTGTTTTTCATTTGTTTTCCTAGTAAAATTAAAGTTTGTCTCTTGTGCAGATTATTCCAACAATATACTGTGCCCAAGAGTTTGGAACTCTCCCTGGTTATGCGTGTTCAAAACAAAGACGCGAAACGAAGGGATCAATATATTATAAAGGCATTCCACGTAATGGTTCTCCACCTTGGAGACCTGATGATAAAGATGGGCACTATATTTTTGCTATTGGGGAGAACTTAACTCCTCGTTGTAAGTACATCAGAATACCCGAGTCAGTTTTATAATGAAATGCAATGCTTCTTGAATTGCATTTCAATTTGATGCTTTGTCAACATTAAAAATGTCATCTTAATGTTTATATAATATTAAAAATGTCATCTTAATGTTTATATAACTTCTCTAGTGAAAATTGTGTTTCCTCGGGAAGGATCCTATGATATTTGTAATTTATTCATGTTTTTAATCAATGGGTAATATGCAGTAATCATCAAGCATGAAGAGAGTAGAAAGCATTATAATTGGAATAGAAAGTATGGAAGATCAATGTCCTGTGATTAAGTATGCTATTCCTTTTTTATTTGATTAGTAAAAAGGCACTTCCCAGTCAATCTGTTTAGTTATATTTAGATATAAGACTAAATCCCTCTATTGCCAAATTTTCTTGACTCTTTGTTTGAATAAAAAGACTCCCATCCTTTCGATCACCTTTCTTTAGGACTAGATACTAAAATATTGGGAAAGTCATGGACAATGTTAGCACCAAATCAAAATCTTGAAAGTCATTTTGTGAGACGGAAGAGTTTATATGATTGGCAATTCTTTCTCTTTATTCAAGTTAGCCTATACCACCTCATGTTAGAAGGTGCATATGAATGATTTTGGTCAAATATTTCCAGCTGAAGCCTAGGAAAACTTCTCTCTCTTAATGGTGAGCACGTGCTCAATTTTATATTAGTTCTTCACAAGTGAGTGATTCATGCACTTCCGCAGATATGCGTATGCTGCTAGATGTTGAACATGTATGTGTATTAGTAATTTATGTTTATGTGAGCATGTGGCTGCTTTGGATTTCTAGCATTTAAGAGCTGTCCAGGTCGTTTCTCAGTCCTTTAATTATTTAATAATAATAATGCTAGCACTACTGCTGACTGATATTGATACACAGTCACTGCACTATCATTCTTTGAATTCACAAGCTGGACGCACAAAGTGTTACTCCCTCCGTCCTACTATTTATGTTTTTTTGGGATTGGGCTTGGAGATTAAGACGGTTTGTGTAAAAGTATAAAGTAGTGGTGTAGAAGTATAAGGTGGTGGGGGTCACTCATTTGTGTCTACTTTTGGAATGAGACATAAATAGTGAGACAACCCGAAATAGCAAATGAGACATTAATAATGGGACGGAGGGAGTACTTTTTAACAATTACCAACCCAACCCCCTAGAATAAGAGTGTGCCTTGCCAACCAATGAGAAACAATGACTGCTCTCCAACTATTAAAGATTATTAACAATCTCTTGATCCCTCTCCTTCTAATAGCTATTCCTCCATCATTTGTCTCTTGAGAAGGAGAACAGTCAATTTCAAGGATCGGATTGAGTCCGGTATAAGGTAAAGCAACATTTATTTTGTTTTCGGATTTACATCAGTGGGGAACTGGCCAAGTTGACTTTAAATTATATTTTTCTTCTGACATTTGAAATCTTCTTTTCCCTATGTGTTTACTATTTTTCATCAAATTTTGGTAGTTTGTGTATTTACTTTGAATTTTTCTAGTTATTTATACTTCTCTAATTCACTTATGTCCCTCTTTTGCAGACAGGATAGTGAGTAAAATGGGTGAAGGTTAGTTGTTTCATTTTTCAATGTTTCCTCACTATACTCTTGTATCTTGTGATATTTTTAACATTTTTTCATGCTTGTCTTGAGTTGACCGTCAGATAGAATCTTTTACTTATATCTGATGGTATGATTGCAGGGACCTTTGGGCAAGTCTTAGAATGTGTGGACAATGAAAGGAAAGAGATAGTTGCAATCAAAGTTGTTCGTTCAATACAGAAATACAGGGAAGCTGCAATGATTGAAATTGATGTCTTGCAGAAACTTGCAAGGCATGATATCTGTCGGACACGGTAAAGGCTCCTCCCCCCTCCAACCCCCAATTTGCCTTAAAACAGGCACCCTGGAAACTGAATTGATTCTAGTGAAGTTGTGTTCATTCTTTGCAGTTGTGTGCAAATACGGAATTGGTTTGACTATCGTAGTCATATTTGTATTGTAAGTTTTTAATATGATTTATGGTTAAATTTGAAAGGGTGTGATGTTTCTTCATACCTTATATTCTGTGAATTAAATACGTGCCGATGAATTTAAATGGTCTTAGCAGGTATTTGAGAAGCTTGGTCCAAGCTTGTACGATTTTCTACGCAAAAATAGCTATCGTTCATTTCCAATTGATCTTGTTCGGGAGTTTGGCAGACAACTTTTGGAATCTGTCGCATGTCTGTGACCATATCTTTGCAACACTATTTTTCTCTTCTAATATTATTGACATTTTATAAAATTTTACCATGTTCTTGCTACGTTACACTACTGTTACACCTCACTCACTATGTATGCTAAAATTTAAGATGTTTACTTTGCCATGGACATCTTGCTTATTAGTATTTGTTCACCTTGTAGTTATGCATGATCTTCGCCTGATCCACACCGATTTGAAACCAGAAAATATTCTTCTGGTATCCTCAGAATATATTAAAGTTCCAGACTATAAGGTGATCTCATATGCAATTTCTCTTGCAAGCTTCTTGATTTTCTCCAGTTTTGTAAGGTTTCTCAATCTGCGTTTTGTAATTAATTATGCTATGCCTTGTTTAAACTTCCTCATATCCATTTATTTCCTTTGCATAAGCCATCGTGGATATTAATTTTATTCTTTTGTGGAAGTCTATTTCTTCAATGTAAGTTGCTCTGGCAGAATAGTGATGTCGCCAAACATTCAAGAGATATATGTGTTCTGTAACACATATATCTCTTGAATGTTCTGTAACAGTTTCACTTCTTATGCTGTGTATTAATTTTCTAAATTTTGTCATCCTGAAGGAATATTTTCTAATATTTTAGTAATTCTTAACATTTTTTATTTTATTTTTGGCTCATCAAAATGGTTCTCACCATGAGCATTTTTGTAATGTTTTGAAAACTATAAAGGTGCACTCTGATGACCTATGGTGCCTGTTTTCATCTTGCTTTTTAATACTTCTAAGATTCACAAAAGATTATAATCCGTACATCAATTTTGTGAAAACTGGCTTAATGCTGCTGATGGCATTTCAATGTCTATTCCTGATTCTTTCGTTTGCACTTTCTCTCTGTTTTGAAGTTTCTGTCTAGATCTGTGAAAGATGCTCCCTACTTCAAAAACCTACCTAAATCAAGCGCAATAAAGCTTATTGATTTTGGTAGTACTACATTTGAACATCAAGATCACAGCTATGTAGTGTCTACTCGCCATTATCGTGCACCAGAGGTCATTCTCGGTAATTGGTGGTTCTCAAACAGATATTGCTTTTCCGTGTTTGACATCTTTCATTTTTGATTGGGAGTCATCTTTGTTTTATTTCCACAAGGTCTTGGATGGAACTACCCCTGCGACATGTGGAGTGTAGGTTGCATACTTGTGGAACTCTGCTCCGTAAGTGACAGAATTGTTATTTTGTTTCTGAAATCCGATGTTTCTCATAGATTATTAATTTTTGATTTTCTTACTGTTCTCTTGTTATTCCTGTAAACATTCTACCAAAGCGTGATCTATCCTTTAGGTCTATGCTCAACATTTAATGAATTTTATTCACTCTGTTATATTGAGTTACTTAACATTTAATGAATTTTTATTACCTCATTTTCATATGCATTTCACGTTCCTTCCAAGGTGCACTGGCATATTGATCTGTTAATGTTTACAAATATGTGGCAGGGTGAAGCTCTTTTCCAGACTCATGAAAACCTGGAACATCTTGCAATGATGGAAAGGGTGCTAGGGCCATTGCCTCAACATATGATATTGCGAGCCGAGTAATATATATATATTTTAATGGATTAAGTTATGAGTGTAAGTCTTGATATTTATTTGTTTACTGATTTCACAGTCGTCGTACGGAAAAGTATTTTAGAAGGGGTACTAGGTTGGATTGGCCAGAGGGTGCTACTTCCAGAGAAAGTATGAAAGCAGTCTGGAAATTGCCCCGACTTCCGGTATTGTTTTCCAATCCTGTAGTAAAAAGGGTGTGGCTTTTTGTGCAACTTGCGTAGATGATCCTATATTATATTTTTTATAAAGCTGAAGATGACATCATACATTCTTAACATGATTTATATATGTTGCTTGGCATGTCTAATTCTTTTTAGATTTTAAGTGAGGTTCTCTGATGTCTCCTTTTGTTTGTTGGTCGGTTGTGTTAGCTTAATTGTTGTTTGGCATATTAAGGTGGATACTGCTATATTTAAAGTGATGATCGATGTAGATCCCAATTTCCTAACCTGGGAAATTATGTGCAGCAAGTATCTTCTTCTTTTTAGTACTACAGAACTGGGCCATGTGGAGTTATCTCTTCATGTGCCTTCTCTATAATCTCTGATTTCATTGCTCTGATTACCAAATTTGTGTGCAGAACCTCATCATGCAGCATGTAGATCACTCGGGTGGAGATTTGATCGATCTTCTGCAGGGGCTTCTACGGTATGACCCTGCAGAACGACTCAAGGCAAGAGAAGCTTTAGGTCACCCCTTTTTTATGAAGGGACCTTAGGAGATTTGGATATCTCTAAACGGATACGTGAGTGAAAAATGCAATGGAGAGCCCTTGGGTGAATAAAACTTCACATGGACGTGAATTCCAAAAAGAGAAAAAAATGAATAGAGAGAGAGAAAAAAAAAGGAAGGGGTGGAGAATACAAGGTTAGACATTGGCTGCTTTGTCGTCTGCCACTGCAAATGTATCGACTTCATTCCTGAGCGTGTTGTAAAATATGGCGCTTCTGCAGGTGTGTATTATTTTGTATCATCTTTTCTGGTTCTTGTTGGTTGTGATTGCTTGTCTTGTGTCCATTACTTTGCAAAGTTTCATGCATATTACCCGTACATCTATTGTTGTTGCTTGTGTATGATGTTCTTCACTATTTGCTTCCTTTGAAGGTTTATTGCTTATATTTAATTTTTTGGTAGTTGATGGATGTGGTAAGAACTGTCTGCGACCCTATCTATTATTATCTATATAAAGCCCAGTTGCAATTCCCCTTCAATTTGCATTTTTCAGTTATTTACGATTTTGTAATCAATTTCAATTTTTCCACTATTTACGATTTTGTCATCAATCTCAATTTTTCACTATTTACGAATTTACCACCAATTTTAATTTTTTCACTATTTACGAATTTGTCATAAATTTCAATTTTTTACTATTTACAAATTTACCACTCAAATTAACCTTTTCCAAAAAAAAATAATAAAAGCCTTAGTTGCAATTTTCCCTTCAATTTGCATTTTTCATTTATTTACGAATTTGTCATCAATTTCAATTTTTCCACTATTTACAAATTTGCCATCAATTTCAATTTTATCACTATTTATGAATTTACAACCATTTTCAATTTTTTCACTATATACGAATTTACCATAAATTTTAATTTTTTACTATTTATGAATTTGCCACTTAAATTAACCTTTTCCAAAAAAATAATAAAAGTCCCAATTGCAATTTTCCCTTCTATTTGCATTTTTCATTTATTTACGAATTTGCTACAAATTTCAATTTTTCACTATTTACAAATTTACCATCAATTTCAATTTTACCATTATTTACGAATTCGCCGCCAATTTCAATTTTTCCACTATTTACGAATTTGCCACAAATTTCAATTTTCTATTATTTACGAATTTGCTACTCAAATTAGCCTTTTCCAAAAAATTAATAATTCAAATTTTCACTATTTACGAATTTGCTATTTAATTCAATTTCAACTTTCCATGTTTTACAAATTTGTCATTCAAGTTTTATTAAAATTAATTTCTTATTTACGAGGTTGTCATTTCAATTTATTTTCAACTGATTTGCATCTCCAGTCAATTTCAATTTAGTTTCCTAATATTATAATTCCTCTCAAATTGAAGAGTAAAATTTTTACAATCCAACCTTCTGTCCACTTTTTAACATGAACTTTCCAATTTTCAATTAATTAAACATATCTTGATTATTTAAGAATTTGTCATTTCTGCATATTTTAATTTTTGATTATTTACACCTTATTTTTTCTCACTTCAGTGATTTATTAAATATTGATTGTAGGTGAGTTATTTGATTGTTAATATACATAATATTATTACATAATACATATTAATATTATCATAACTATATTTAATAATATTATAATTACATATAACTATTTATATTTAACATATAAGATATTTGTTATATAATATAAATAAGAATAATATATCATATTAATAATATCATATACTATTATAAATCACATTATATAATATAAATAAGAATAATATATCATATAATAATCCTCTAGTTAACATTCTTCTAAAATGTACATTTAGATTGATATACCTTCGATTGGCTTAGGAATGCGACGATGTTGATATCTTATTCTCATTTAATTTTCAAGTGTTGGAAATTTGGACATTTATGTGATCAAGCACATTATAAAGTATGATATTACTTTTTTGTTGAGTGCCAGAATGATGTTTATGTTTGTGAACATGATAAATGCAAGTTGATATTCTTAAAATCTGTGGTTTTATGTTATATTTGAGAACTATGGTCGATTACACACACTACTACGACAATTCATGTTGCATTGTCAAGTACATCAATAACTTCAACAAATCAATATGTGGTTGAGTTTCATTACTATTGCGACTTTTTGTTGAGATTAATATAAAAAAATCTTTTTATTGCATATACATTAACAACATCATCTACAACTATCGGAATAACATTGCAAAAGCTAATTGTCTAAAATTGCTCATAAATATAACACGAGCTTATTTTATTGGTCAGGATATCTGTAGGTGGAAGGTTGAAAGGCGAGTGTCTTTTCAATCAATTTGCATTTTCCATCTATTTATCAATTTGTCATTGCATTTCAATTGTAATTTGAGTTTTATTTGTCAATTTGCCACCGAATCCAATTGAATCAGCCGCAATTTCCACCGTCTTCCTTATTAATATAATAAATTGAACTCAGCACATATTCTCATTCGCCATTCGATTCAATTGAAATTAATATCCTATTTACAGATATGTCATTGCTTTTTTTTTCTTGCCGATTGAAGAGGTAATTTCGAAGAATCCAATCAATATTTATGCATTTGTCATCAACTCATATTTACGAATATGCCACTGTCTTTTCATAGCAATTACCCCGACCTTTCCTAACCGCTTTCCATTTCTCTCTCTCAGATTCCTCCATCAGATCATTCGTCTTCCTCTTCGTCTTACCGCCTGACTCTTTTTCTTCGAACTCAGCTACGCAAACTGGTCTATTTTCCTCGAATCATTTTCTTCCCTTTTTGTTGTTGTCTGCCCATTAGGCATTAATTTTCTTGATTTATTATGTTATATTACTTTTATCAGATTTCTTTATTGTCTTATTTTTGTTTTCTGTCGGTTTACCTTTGCAGATTAACAACGTATCTAATGTAATTTAATTGTGTTTTTTGCTTTCATGTTGTGCTTCTTCATCTTATCATGTGAAAGTGAATGATGCATAATTTTTACAGTTTTGAACTTATATCTACTACTCCTAAATCAAATTTTTTGGTTTTTTGTACGAGAATTATCAACAATTTATCGTTGATTACACTAGAATAGTGCACGAATAAAATATTCGATTTCATCACTCTAGATTCAATTGAAACGATTCATAGCAATATTGCTTGCAATAAATTATTGAAAATATATTTTGGTCAAATTCTAAAATGTATTATATATATAGAGTAAAAATGAAATTAGAGAGCATGAAGTGTAAAATGCACTTTATTGAAATCATCCCAGCAACATAAGAGACGTCAACACAAATTAACCAACGTTTTAGAAAATTTCGTCTATTTTTTCTCACAAACTAACCAATATTTTAGAAAGTTTCGTCTATTTTTCCTCTCAACATTGAACATAAAAGTTTTTGAGAAATACATTAACTTTTTCATAAATATATTAGTAAACATTGTTTGATATGTAAGACGGACAACATACATGCAGTCAATATTAATGTTAGACAACAATATAGAAACTCCTCTATGTAATCAATAATAAAGATAAAAAGATAATGAAACATTTTACACTATTTAATCACAAAAAAATTGACAGCACAATATATATAGTATGTAAATATTTGTAAAGAAAAAAAATTATAACTATCAATTATGCTATTATTAAGTTGTTAGATATTTGACTTAGTTATCCTGGTGCATGTATTATTCAGAGTAAAAACATCCAGCAAGCAAAAGTTATAATGTGTTATGTAAATGAGTTTTCGAAATATGTTAATACACTTATGATTTTCCGGGCTGATTGAATTGTTTTCTATTTGACTTTAGATGTCCTTTTCAAGCTATGAAAAAGATCCATTTTGAAAGCTTGGCCAAGAAAAGCAACCTTCCAAAACAGTATAGGATGGCAAGGTAGAAGAAGTGTAATAAAGAGGAGAAATGTGAGAAGAAAAAGAAGATAGAGAAATTTTTTATGGTTGTGTTTGGAATAGCTGAAACTTATTGATAAGTGCTTAAAGCTGCTTTAAGCTACTGAATTGATAATCTATAGGTGTTTGAAAATAAGTGCCGAAAGTTGTTGAAACTGAAAAAAATAGTGTTTGGAAATGTTGCTGATAGGAGTAGCTTATTTATACTTCTTAAATAAAATGTCTATCTTGCTCCTAAAACTATAAAACAATTGTGATTTATAATAAATAAATAACATTGACAAATTAATCTTATTAAATTAATCTTATTTATATTTATTTTTTTACTTTATAATTTCGATCTCAATATTATAAAATATTAAATTAATCTATATTATATGTAAATTTATATTATATATATTAGTATAAATTTACTGATATGATATTTTTGGTTGTTGAATAAAATAAAAATTTAAGGAAAGAAGAAATTTGAAATTAAATATACTTTAGGGTTAAATGTTATTTTTAGAATTAAATAAATTTGTTAAGGATAAATTTGTCCAAAAAAAATTAATATGTTATAAGTTGTAAGTAGAAGCTACTGAAGCTGTCAATTACCAACTTATCAAAAAACTCTAAAATTGGTACAAAATAGAGAAGTTGCAGCTTAAAGCCGAGTTTCCAAACACAAAAACTACAACTTTAAGCTATAAGCTGTGAAACAGAAGCTATTTCAAACACCTCCTAAGTGTATTGACTTTGATGACCTTCATCTATCTTAATTTTAAGGTTAAAGAAGTTTTACATGTGGTTCTTAGATTCAGTTTATTTGTTTTTGACAATATTTTATTTGATCATCTTTAATAAAATATTTTCGAAATGTAAAATAAGAGTTACCACGAATCAAGTCATTTCCAGCATTTTTTTTTAAATTAGAACAAATAATAATAAAGTAAAATAGACATATTTACCGAAAAACTAATTAAACTGCTATATGTACATATTACATCCTAATTGGGATGTGTAGAAGACTTAATAAATTCATTTAAAGAGAAAATGGTGATCAAGTAAGTTCTCCACAACAACTCTTATTTTTGTTCCAAACTTGACTATAAATCCCAATGAGGCTGTAAAGTTTTTAATATGCAATATCAACTCGACATAAATTTGTTCTTCAGGTTAGTGCACAAGATCTTTCATTCGCTACCTTTGTTGCGTCGGTGGTAAGTTCTCTTATTTTTTATTCCCTTTTTAGGGCTTTCGATTTTAGCATCTCAAACACTTATTTTGTATACTTACGAGATTGTACAATTTATTTTTTTATTTTTCATTATTGTTTTGTTTTTAAAGTAAAATATTTGAAAGTTTGTGAAATTTTTTGTAGTTGGAAGAATTTTCAATTTGACAATTAGTAATTTTATTTTTTACAGTCGCATTTTTTCCCGTGCGTAGCACGTGTGCTAGTGCTACCCTAGTTGCATATTATGCCCCATCTAACAAGTTATATAGATTCAACGATTTAAATCGGCTATTTTTTTAGGATTTTTTTTCTTTTTTTTTTCTTTCAGTTGGACTTGGTATTAATAGTTGTTGGCTTGTTGCACAGTATTCTTTATCTGGTTAATGTTTGGATGCTAAAATGCGGTTGTATTTAACTATAAACTGCTAATATTCCATTTGAATTGAATGGTCAGTATTATTAATGAAACAATTGTATCAGTTTTAATTGAAATTCTACATAATGATGATGACTTTATGCAATTACATTAGAACCTCTCTAATTTAATATTCGGTAAATTAATAACAAAATGTGGTGAAATATGATTTTAGTGTTGTCTATTTTTTTTTAACTTAAGTCTAATTGAATTTCATCTCTAACTTTTTCTAATTATATAAAAAGATTTTAGTGTTGTTTTTTCGAATTTTACTATAAAGTTGTGAAGACCCCTAGAAGCAATAAGGGCTTTGTTGGATATGAGTCAGTAGATTGATACTCAGCTGTTCTAGGGTTAAAAGAAATTGGGGGAAATCATAGTAGTACTATGGAATTGAAGATCCCAAAACCGAGCTGATATCAGTAGATTAGTGTGTCGATAGGATTAGCTGATGTATAGGTTAGACGTGATGTAATGCTTATTATTTTTGTCTAAGTCCTGTACGGGGTAGTTGTTGAACTGATCTTCAGCTGAAGATACTTTTCAGAACCCCACGTCATCAGTGTAATCGCTTGCATTCTTCGTCGGCACCGATATCAAACTCGATTGAAGATCCCGCATCAGTGACCGGACCTCGGTAGAAGCATTCTCTACAAGCCGATGGTCATCGGTAGAAGAACCAAGGCAAGCAAGTATACCTTCGCGATCGACCAACCGACTATCGAAGCTCACTTTATCGGTCCGACGACTCACCGAAGAAGACAGACTTTCGAGTATCGTATCCGACGAAAAGCGACCCAAAGACTTAAAGTCCCTTCAAATGTTCAGCGAGAAGACATACGAGGTAGTTTGAACGGTCAACTCGACACTCACCAACTACAAACCTCGACCAATGAGAAGACGACAACGCTTACCTACTCTACACAAGAAAGCCGCTCTCATGAACAGTGCATTAATCGCCCCGCCGCAACAAAGTTGAATAGTGGCCGTTTTCTTTGGACGCTTGTGACACGTGGCATCGTCGTCTCCAACGGACATATGTCACAACTCACAACTATAAATAGAGAAGGATTTGAAGATTTCAAGAAGAGGAATATACGCGAAATCAAGGGAAATCATTAAAACTCACAACGCTCTAGAACCTTCAAGCTTATCCAGGAGACGAACTAGTTTTCATAGAACACTTCTTGTAGTTCATCTCTCTAGAGCACTTTGATCCCTATCTTCTCTAGACTAAGCTCATTGCTAGATTCATAGCTTAGATCCGAAGGAGTTCACATTTAGTGAATTGTTCTTGTTGTAAGAACTCCTTCTCGGTTGGAGAATATTCCCTCCCTTCTAAACTTAGGTTTGGATTGTAAAAGTCGCTAAGGACTATAACTTAGAGGGAACTGTCCAAAGCACGGTATCCCCGCTGAGGCTTGCTCGAATAATCAACAAGTTCTCTCGCCTTGTTCGGGACCGTGGACGTAGGATCTTGCGTATCCGAACCACGTTAAATCGCTTGTGTTCATTTACTTGTTTTATTGCATTGCATTCAACCGACTTGAAAATCATAAGTTTGCATAAAACGTATTTTATAAAGTGCACAAACCAAAAGATTTAACTTGCAAAAACGCGTTTTCAAAAGAGACGACTCCGGGCCTAACACTTATCCGCACTACGGTCTCCGACCGAGTTTCGTAATACCGACATCGGTCGGTAGAAGAGCTCGAAGCCGACTCACTTTGACCCCAGTGATCGAAGGCTTATTTGGCACTCGTTCATCGATTGCAAACATCGCCTTCACCGACCTTCACCGAGAAAAAGAAACAGAGCTCGTGTGTATTCACCCCCCCCTCTACACACGACTTTTCGTCTCCGGACCAACAATTGGTATCGAGCTTTCGGTGTTCAACCGATCGCCGGTTCGAAATACTTGGTCCTCTCGAACCGATCCCGAAAACCGTTTTCACCGCATAAGCATCTTCTCGGCATCCTTATACTCTTACAATGTCCGATATGTCGGGTATCGGGATGGTGCCGATGTTCTCAATAGAGAACTACACGGTATGGCGCGTACGTATGGAGGCACACCTAACGTCACTCCATGACAAGCATGTCGATGTCCTAGAGTCGGGACCGATCATTCCCATGATCGACAGCGTAGTATTTGCTTGCTTGGAGGAGGCGTGGGAGCACAAACCGGTGCTAAGGTTCCCAAAGACAAATCTCGCCTTCACGCCCGAAGAAAAGAAGTTGCACAACCTTGACCGAGTTGCACGTAATGCCATACCGACTACGCTCGGTGACTCACATCTCGGAAGGGTACAAGATTGCAAAACGGCGAAAGAGCTATGGGACGCCTTGGGCATCTTGAGCCATGGAACCCCTCGATCAAAGAGAACAAGCTCGAGCTAGAGCTTCGGAAGTTCGACGCCTTTGCAATGGAGCTCTTATCGAAACCATTGACGAGCCGAGTGTCGATTCACCAATCAAGTCAATGTTATCAATGGGTTGGGGAGGTCGTTCACCAACAAGGAGATGAACACCAAGATCTTGAGAGCGTTGCCCCGACGAAGTGGCTTCCATTTGCTACTTATTTACGTCGCTCGATCTAAATGCTCTAACTCCCGATGTTATATTTTCGTAATTAAAATCGGAGGAGTTCGAGCATAGCCTACCTCAAAAGTGCTTAAGCGCTCCAAATGACACACGGTTCGACCACGCCTTCAAGGCAACGATCGGCAATACCGGAGCCAAGCCTATTTCCTCAAGCAAAGCCGTGGCCACATCGGTAGCAAAGTCTTCCGAGACTTCAGCCCCGATCGCCTAGCACCGATGGCTCTCAAATATCGAGGGAAAAGGAGAGAGTCGAAAGCCGAGGAAATACAACCGAGATTCTTCCTCGGGTAAGAAAGACTATCATAAGAAAGAAGAATTTAATCCTTCTACCGAATGCGGGAAATCGGAGTCTGCCGCCGATCCATCTAAAGACTCACTGGTAAGAGCAAGCAGAACATCTACCTCGCTACAACCGCAAGAAGGAGGGACACTATCGCACGATTGTCCCGAACTCTCAGTGCTCAAAGAGCGTAACGGCAGCCAGGGAGAAAGAAGTTCGCCGAGAGACGGCAGGCCTATATAGCCGGAGAGATATCCGATAACTCAATTGAGGAGGATACATTCATGTATTCTTCGAAGACGAAGCCGCGTTCGTCGCAGCTTGAGGTCGCAAAGACAGTTCTCGATGAGTCGGCCGAATACTGTCCGATGGCCGGAGAAGAGGCCGAGGTAAATTCTAAACGCATTATTACCTCTTCTTCACACAAAGACACAAGACACGTGCTCGGTCACGAGATGATCCTCTAGATGTGGTACAAGCCTACGACGACTGTTAGAGGAACAGTATTCACCGAGCAGAGTTCAAGCAGAACCATCCAGGAACTTGAACAGTAAAGGCCGAGAATCGAGACTTTCTTCGATTGTCGGGTCTCTCTACCGAGTCAGTGGATCTAGTTGCGAGACTCAAGGAAGAGATTGAATCTCTTATGACTAAGTCTCGGCTTCAAGAGACTCGGATCTCGGCTCGACCAAGGACAATTCCGAGAAAGAGACCGAAATAGCCAAGCTCGGTCGAAGCTCACGGACGTGCGAGAATGACTATGACTCACTCGGAAGGAGTGACGAAGTCCGGAGAGTATTGATGACCGAACAATACCCGGGAGCTAAGGAGAAGCTTGAAAGCATGCTTAGAGCTCAACGGTCAACTTCGTGAAAGAAGGCCCCGGGCTATACACACGAAGCTTCTACCTCCAAAAGCTCAAGCAACCCCGGGCGATAGGTTCGTCGAGGAAAGGTGCAAGCGCTCGACACCACACCTCGGGCGAAAAACAAACGAAAAAATAATTACACCTCGGTCGAGTAGCAACAAGCGGTGACCAAAGGTTCCAGCCCCAGGACACCGCGATCAAATTCGGGGGGGAATCAAGAAGGTCGGATGGGCGTAACGCATAAGGAGCCACCGTATGAGCACCCGGCTCGCACGGCTCGTACTACTATGAGCCCGGGGGTCGGGAGAAGCGCTAAGACTCGAAGAAGAAAGCGCATGAACCCAAAATTATTAGCGAAAAGTCGGTATCTCCAAGTCCTCGTGGAGAAGAAAGCCGATAAGGTTCGAAAAGAAGTCTGGGAACTTCTAAGGTCCCGAGACAGATCCGGGTTCCGAAATCACCCACTAACCCGTAAGGACCCAACCGAACCAAAGGGTACCTAAAAATGCCTCCGTTTTGCGGGTGCATAAAGACCCGTGGATAGTGGACGGCGGCCGCTCGAGACACATGACCTACCGTAAGAGCTCGACCAACTACGTACAAGAAGATGGTCCCGAATGAATTCGGTGACAATTCCAAAGGCTACACAAGGGGATACGGAACGCCGAACATTGGGACCGCCACGGTTCCAAGAGTAACATATGTTGAAGGACTTCAACATAATCTCCTTTCGATCGATCAATTTCGTGATAATCTTAACGAGTAATCTTTGACACCGGTTTCGTGATATTGTTGACAAATCTACAGTGGAAAACGAGTGTTATCGTGTTCGCGGAGGAAGAACATCTATGTTGCAACCGGAATACCGCGTAACCCGAGGCTTGCTTGCTTGCACGGACTAAATCAGGTAACAAGTCGCCGGCTATGGCACAAGAGACTCAGCCACCCGAACTTCAAGACCATGAACAAGCTTGTCAAGAACTCTAAAGTCGAGGACCGCCCAACGAATCGTTTATCAAAGACGAAAATTGTGAAGCGTGCCCGAAGGGAAAGCAAACAAAGAGTAGCAATCCACCTATTCCGTCACCTTCCACCGATGGAATCCTTCACCGCTTCACATGGACTTATTCGGGCCGGTCTCTCCGGTGACTATAAGAGGCAAGAAGTATGCCCTCGTCGTCATAGATGACTTCTCGAGATATACTTGGGTCATCTTCATCGCCAACAAATCGATGTTCGGACCGAGTTACCTAATCTACCGAAGAAACTCGGTGTGGAAAAGAACATCAAGATTAAGAAGATACGCTCGAACGAGGAACAGAGTTTCTAAACTCGGTAGTTAAGACATACTTGCGATAAAGAGGGAATTCAGCACGAGACATCACCGCGCGCACCCCTCGCCAGAACGGACTTGCTGAACGTAAGAACGAGAACTCTCAAAGAAGCAAAGCAAGAACGCTCCTCGCAGATTCTCGGACTACCCTCAAAGTTTTGGGCCGATGCTACCGACACCGCCCGTTACACTCGGAATCGATCACTACCGACACAAAGCAACACATGAAGACGCCATACGAACCGTGGAAAGGGAGAATTCCTTCTATTTCTCATTTTCATGTTTTCTACCGTCCTTGCTTTATCCACAACAATGGGAAAGATCAGTTGAAGGTCTTTGATAGCAAATCGATCAAGGAGTATTCTTAGGATACTCCCGAGTCGATAAAGCCTTCGAGTTTTTAACTATCAAACTCTTTGCGTGGAGGAAAGCCCTCATGTTGTTTTTGATGAATTTGTTACCGAGAACAGGAAAGATACAAAGTCAAGTATCGAGGATGTCGGCAAAGAAGCTACGGGATCTCGAACTAAATGACAAAGCTCGAAAAGATCCAAGATTGTTGGGATGATGAGTCGAAGATGAAGAAATTCGGACTCGACCAACAAGCAATGTAGCTAACCTAGTTGATTCTATCGAACGAATCAACAACAGGTAACTTCGGTCGATGAGGAAGCCCCCTGTGGTAACCGAGACCTCTACCGAGAATATAAACTTAGGGGGGAACCATTAATGTTCCCGAGTCGAATGCCCCCGAACCCCGGAAACTCGGTAGATCCTAACCTTCTTACTTGAATTACTACATGCCACAAAACGTACTACCGAAATGCCTAATACACCTACCGACGTGCGAAAGTGGTATCGAAGAAGAAGCCCGACTCAGGCGTTCGTGGCTCGATGCTCATTCTTCGATCTTATCATTGGAGATCCATCAGCAACTATAAGGACGAGATCAAGATTAATTCAAGGAGAAAGCTCACTTTACTCTTGTTTTCTCTACGTAAGAACCTCGGTCGATAGAGGACGCACTTAAAGATGCCGACCGGGTCATTGCTATGCAAGAAGAGCTGAACCAGTTCGTCGAAATGAAGTTTGGGAGCTTGTCGACGGACACTGACATCGGCACGTGATTGGAACTAAGTGGGTCTTCAAGAACAAGCGAGATGAAAACAACGTCATTGTCGAAATAAAGCTCGACTAGTTGCTAAAGGATACAATCGGGCGAGAGGGAATTGACTTTGATGAAACATTTGCTCCGGTCGCCGGATTGGAAGCCATTCGTCTTTTCCTAGCTTATGCAACACATCGAGATTTAAGGTATATCGAGATGGATGTGAAGTCGGCTTTTCGAACGGCGTGCATCAAGGAAGAAGTCTACGTGGAACAACCGCCCGGCTTTCAGCGGGGACATCAGGTGTACGAGACTTAGGAAAGCTCAGTATGGGTTAAAACAAGCACCCGGGGCTTGGTATGATACCCTATCGACTTTCTACTTCGTAAAGGTTTTCAAAAGGGGACGATGATCGCACCCTATTCAAGCATAAAGTCGAAGATGACATTCTATTGGGTGCAAATCTATGTGGACGACATCATTTTCGGTACCGCAGAAACGAAGTTATATGTCGCAGCTTCGAGAAGATGATGAAGGAGAAATTCGAGATGTCCATGATGGGAGAGATGAATTATTTCCTTGGATTTCAAGTAAAACAATCACCGAAGGAATCTTCATCAATCAAGCCAAATACACTCGAGATCTTCTCAAAAGATTCGGCCGTGATTCCAAAGCAAACCGGTCCAAGATCCCCATGAACACGAACTTTAAAATCGATCTAGACAAAGAGGGAGCTTCTGTTAACTCTACTGATTATAGAGCTATTATTGGTTCTTTACTTTATTTAACAGCTAGCCGACCTGACATAACTTATGCTGTAGGTGTATGCGCAAGATTTCAGGCGAATCCCAAGCGAAGTCATCTAGACTCAGCGAAGAAGATTCTGCGATATCTAAGAGGAACACCTGAGGCTGGGTTATGGTATCCTGCTGATGATAATCTAATACTGACAGGTTATTCTGATGCTGATTACGCAGGATGTAGGATAGATCGAAAATCAACTTCCGGAACATGTCAGTTCCTAGGCAGCAAGCTGATATCGTGGTTTTCAAAGAAACAGCACTCAGTAGCTACGTCCACTACTGAAGCTGAGTACATGGCTGCAGGAAGTTGCCGTGTGCCCGGATCCTTTGGCTTCGACAACAATTGAGAGATTATGGTATAACTCGGGATGAAGTGCCCATCTACCGTGACTCCACCAAGGTCAATAGCTATAACTCGAACCCGGTTCTACATACCGTATGCAAGCACGTGGACATCCGACACCACTTCATCGGAGACCATGTCGAAAAGAAGGACATCGGGATGGAGAAAATCCATACCGACAAGCAAAGGGGCGATATACCTGACCAAACCACTAGCCGAGAACAGGTTCGGAGAACTATCGGTTGAGCTAGGTCTCGCTCGATCCTACCGAGACAAGTTAGTAGAAGCCGACTACCGATAATAATATACTTAGCAACAATGTGTATCGGTATGGAATCGGCACGACAGTCGAAAAACTTAGTACGGTGACTCATTGGGAGATGCACACCGTACACAACAAGGGAGAACATGGTCATCAAGCACAACCATCCTCCCGATAAATGATGGTAACCAGCGATAAGTTCAGCGAAGAGGTTTGCGTAGTATCGTTACTTAATTTGTTCGAAGCATGCCGCATTTAATGCATCGCCGCTCGCATTCGGTTGCCTAGGAGCATTTATTCCTTACCATTTATTATGTTTAAGGTTTGAGGAAAGGTCGGCAGGACTCCTCGCTCGCGTAATTAATGCTCTCGTTGCGCATTTAATGCATGTCTTCTCCATTAGCTTTATTACGTATATCTATATTTTTGGCGGCTATTGTAATCATTCTTTTATAACATTTAATCTTAGCCGCCCCTTGATTTTGAAAGATTAAATTTGAACCGTGCGATTCAAACTAAAGATCAAACTCAATATACAAAATCTTTCATCTTCTATCAACTCCTCACTTTTCGCCATTCTCATATCTTAGAGCTTTTTCTTAGCGATTCGGTTTCCTTCCTTACATCCTCATTCAAACCGCATTGCTATATCTCTTTTCAAGCTCTATTTCACGGTAATGTATCGGATGTCCGCTAGCAACTACTAACTTACTCTATTTTCAAGTGCTAATATGTTGTTTTGCGATTTCAATGGCGAACGTTCAAACTCCGCACAACATTGAGGAGATTGTAGCCTCCGGGGATTCTCGTTTGAACCTACCTTGGCCTTCCGCCAAGTGGAGATCTCTTTCCTTGAACCCGTGTTTGACGCTTTGGAGCGTTCAGGGTTGGAGATGCTGGTTTCGAAGCACCCCCGTGTTTTTCTCCCTCGACAGGTCGCTGAAGTTTATTTCAACTGGAAATCTCTAGCGTCGGGAGGAGAGGAATCGTCCTTCTCTTATCAGAAGGAAGTCGATCAAGATGAGTGGGAGTCAGCTGTTCTTACCTTCGATATTCAAGATGCTCTAGCTCTCTCTTTCGATCTTCCCAACTCCGGCATTTCTCCGATTGGATACAAGGAGAAGGAGATCAATGCATATGTGCAGAAATTCTGTGGACGCAAGGATGTGGCGTTCAAAACAGCTTTACCGAGGAATATGTTGCTACCTCAGTACAGAGGTCTAGCTTACGTGGTATCGCACATTCTGACAAGTTCAGCTGGATCATATGATCAACTGTCCAAACCTAGGATTCAGCTGATGATGGCAATAGACGATGGGGTTGAAGTGAACTGGGCCGAGTATTATACTACTCAGATGAAGGCACAGGCTCGAAGTTCACCACATTACCCATCGGCGAGAGGAGGATAGCCGGTGTGGGTAAACTTCTATTCGGAACAAAGATGTACGTTTCGATAGAATGCATAGTTCGGCGGAACTCACTGTTGAGAACTCGGCCTTTGAGGACTCCAAGTACTTTGACAAGAAGTCTATCAAATTTATGACAAAGGCCGGAGCGAGAAAAGTCAATTGGCAAGGGGCCACCCGAACCGAAGAGAGCGGCGTCTGCTCTGCCCCCAACTGTCCAAGTACCAAAGAAGAGGAGGTTGGCTAAGAATCGACCTGCTGAGGTCACAGTGGCTCAGCCACTTACCATTATTCAGCCAGCTCCTCCTTCTATTCAAGAGGAGCAACTACTCGATTCAGATATTGGAATCGAGGGAGCGACGATCAAGGACAAAGTCCAAGTGATCAGCTACGAGGGAACAGAGTCCGACAAGAGGGAACCGTCACCCGAACCTACCTGCTGAGTGGACAACAACCGACACCACTCGACCGGGTGCTGCACCGAGATTCAAGAAAGAGATACCGTAAATTGCCGAGCACGCAGATCCGGTTGAAATAGCAAGAAGGACAAGAGCTCGATGCTCTTAAGGTTTCTGCACCTTGGGACATTCTTATTGACTTTGCCAAATCCCAAGAGTCACCGGATGAGCTGCGACGGAGGAGCAAGAGCTCCAAGCCAAGATTGGATTCGGAGAGCCAGCGATGTGGCGTCTTTCGAAGATTTGAGAGCCGCAATGCTCTATTTACCGAGCTTGAGAGCTCCGATCGAAACATGACTCCGCCCCCATCTCCACCTTCCGATAAAGGCGATAATGATGATCAAGATGAGGAGATGGATGGCAAACCCAAGGAAGCGGACCAGGGGAGAATCTGCAGAGGGACAAACTCCCCAAGAGAAGAGCCCAACACCACCCATAGTCACATCTCGGTGAGGCTACAACCGCTCCGAAGTACGTAGGGGAGCAGCTTGATCTCGTTCTCCGAGCAGAGGCTCGGAACCAGCTCTTATCGATACAACCCATCGGTTCCGTGTCCTCACGTTACGTCAATAGGGCTATCAAACGCCAAGGTGAGAAAAATCGACTCCTAGCCAAAGATGTTCATTTCAAATGGGAGAAGTACACCAAGGCTCGTAACGAAGCTCTAAGTAAGTTGGCCGCCGACATCTCCACCCCTAAAGAGGCTTCTCGGCCGGATTTCAAGGAGATAGTTGAGCAGGCCCTAAGTGCTCAAAAGGCCGATTTATCGGCACGAGTCGGCACGCTTGCCGCTCGAGCATAAAACTTTCTCGGAGCAAAGTGACTCAAGCGATGAAAACAATTCAAGGCTTCATTGATGAGAGAAACAAGATAGCAACCACCTCTCTTCAAACGGCCATCAAGCAACAGTCGAGGCCTTAAAAGCCATTCGAAAGAAATGACGAAATCAAATGATCAAGCTCTGCTGAAACTCCGTCAGAGTCGGCCTTCGATTGAAGAAATCTAGAGCCGATCGGGAGAAAGACTGGGAAAACTACTCGCAACTTGGTCGCTGATTTTGATGACACAGATTACCCGCATCAAAGATTCTCGCACAACTGGAGCAGACGTAAAAGCTATCCGCACCTCCCCGGCGAATATTGCTGATGCCAAAAAGGGGGGAAGATATTGTGAAAGATGAACCCGATACGGATGCGGTCGACGTCCGGATCCTTGAGGGACAGGCTCGGGAGGCGGGACCCTCCTCGGCCAGCCAGAGCCCTCGGCCGCAGAGATTCGGGGGAACAGGCTCCGGAGGCGGGACCAACTAATCGAAAGGTACATCTACCGAGGTCCTTCTCCTTGATTTCCCACTACAAGCCACCCCCATCTCCTCTTCACGTGTGCACATAGACGAAATCGCTCAATTCCTTGAAGAGCCACCGAAGAAGAAGAGTCTCAAAAGCTACCGCAGAGGTCGGGGGAAGGAAATCGCTATCGAATCCACTACTCCTTCCTCCCCGATCAAGAAGTTTAAATCAAAAGCGGAGCAAGAGGCATTCGACCTCGGAATAGCCCAAGAGCTGCAAGACAAGCTGGACCAGAAGCGTCAGCTAGAGGAGGCAGCTGAAGCAGAAAAAAAGCCTAAGGGCAAAGCTGTCAGGGGGCAAAGGAAAGAGAAAGGTCATTAATACGGTCGAAGAGCAAAAGAAGAAAGCCCAAGAAGAATTTGCTAAGGCTCTTCCGATCGAAATCAAAGCTACTTGCTCGAGTATTCCCATATCTACTCTTACACCCGAGCGGATAGCGTAAGATCAAACGACCCGGGAGGCGACGCCGCAAGGACCGAGTCTCGGACGAGGAGACACTAGAGCAGGCCGCTCTCCGTGAGAAGAAAAGGATGGCCGACTCCGGCAAGAATGAAAAGCCTATCTCGATAAACCAAGGCCCGATCCAAGAAGGCGGATCCCGAGAGGATCTAAGTTCATCGTGGGCCCCCACATCAAGCAACAACCGATTCAAGCATGTGGATAAGTGGGTGCCGGCTGATATGAATGAACATTGGGAGAGATTGAAAGAAACTTTTATCAAAGGCTACTACGTATGGCGCATTTACCCACTTGATCGCCCACCGATCAGCTCTTTGAGGAGTTGATTACGAGATTTAATGTTGAATTCGGTGAACGGTCGAAGCAAGTCATGGAATCACGAATGTAACCTTCCGTGCCCCGACTTTCCGACGTATTCCACCGCCGAGACTTGCTAGTGGACTGCCGAGCACTAAGGACATAGAAAGAGAAGTGGAGGAAGCCGCCTACGCCCGAGCCTTGCTCCCGTAAAGGCCGGATGATAACTTGGAGATCCGGGAGATTCGAGCTAGAGTGTATAAATACTATTACCCGGATCCCCCGAGGAAAAATCCACCGACTTCAAGAAGAAAACGCAAGTTCAAGAAGCACAGCGGATGATTTTTTTCTCTCCTCATCTTTTGTAATAGCATAGGAACTCTGTAATTCTTGATATATATATATCAGTTCCTCTGCTTGCTAGACAATTACTCATTGTCTTTCAGCCTTTTACTTTGTGTTTACACTACTGATCACCAAGTGATCTGACACACACTCACATCAGTTTCTCTGATCTTGCCTTTCTCTCACCTGCTGGAGTTCATTTACTATTATCAGTTTTTCCTCAAATGCTTTAAGGGGGAAATTGTTGTCGTAGGACAGTATCTTTAATAGATATTAGAGTATAGAGGTTTTGGCATCATCAATTAGGGGGAAATTGTTGGATATGAGTCGGTAGATTGATACTCACGTTTTCTAGGGTTAAAAGAAATTGGGGGAAATCATAGTAGTACTATGGAATTGAAGATCCCAAAACCGAGCCGATATCGGTAGATTAGTGTGTCGATAGGATTAGCTGATGTATAGGTTAGACGTGATGTAATGCTTATTATTTTTGTCTAAGTCCTGTACGGGGTAGTTGTTGAACTGATCTTCAGCTGAAGATACTTTTCAGAACCCCACGTCATCGGTGTAATCGCTTGCATTCTTCGTCGGCACCGATATCAAACTCGGTTGAAGATCCCGCATCAGCGACCGGACCTCGGTAGAAGCATTCTCTACAAGCCGATGGTCATCGGTAGAAGAACCAAGTGCAAGCAGTATACCTTCGCGATCGACCAACCGACTATCGAAGCTCACTTTATCGGTCCGACGACTCACCGAAGAAGACAGACTTTCGAGTCAGTATCCGACGTAAAGCGACCCAAAGACTTAAAGTCCCTTCAAATGTTCGAGAAGACATACGAGGTAGTTTGAACGGTCAACTCGACACTCACCAACTACAAACCTCGACCAATGAGAAGCCGACAACGCTTACCTACTCTACACAAGAAAGCTGCTCTCATGAACAGTGCATTAACGCCCCGCTTCGCAACAAAGTTGAATAGTGGCCGTTTTCTTTGGACGCTTGTGACACGTGGCATCGTCGTCTCCAACGGACATATGTCACAACTCACAACTATAAATAGAGAAGGATTTGAAGATTTCAAGAAGAGGAATATACGCGAAATCAAGGGAAATCATTAAAACTCACAACGCTCTAGAACCTTCAAGCTTATCCAGAGACGAACTAGTTTTCATAGAACACTTCTTGTAGTTCATCTCTCTAGAGCACTTTGATCCCTATCTTCTCTAGACTAAGCTCATTGCTAGATTCATAGCTTAGATCCGAAGGAGTTCACATTTAGTGAATTGTTCTTGTTGTAAGAACTCCTTCTCAGTTGGAGAATATTCCCTCCCTTCTAAACTTAGGTTTGGATTGTAAAGTCGCTAAGGACTATAACTTAGAGGGAACTGTCCAGCGCACAGTATCCCCGCCGAGGCTTGCTCGGAATAATCAACAAGTTCTCTCGCCTTGTTCGGGACCGTGGACGTAGGATCTTGCGTATCCGAACCACGTTAAATCGCTTGTGTTCATTTCTTGTTTTATTGCATTGCATTCAACCGACTTGAAAATCATAAGTTTGCATAAAACGTATTTTATAAAGTGCACAGCCAAAAGATTTAACTTGCAAAAATGCGTTTTCAAAAGAGACGACTCCGGGCCTAACACTTATCCGCACTACAGTCTCCGACTGAGTTTCGTAATACTGACATCAGTCAGTAGAAGAGCTCAGAAGCTGACTCACTTTGACCCCAGTGATCGAAGGCTTATTTGGCACTGTTCATCAGTTGCAAACATCAGCTTCAGCTGACCTTCACTGAGAAAAAGAAACAGAGCTCAGGTGTATTCACCCCCCCCCCTCTACACCTGACTTTTCGTCTCCGGACCAACAGGCTTCCTTGCGCGTAACTGGTAGGGGTGAAACCGGATCGGATAATATCCGCCCGATCCGATGCCGTATCCGATCGGATACCAATTCGGGGAGCAATTCTAGTATCCGATCGGATACGGATTCGAATCCGGATATCTTGAATCGGATACGGATTCGAATTCGAATTTCACATTATCCGTCCGTGTCCGATTTTTCCCGTATTTAATCGGATATTTTTCGGATTATGAAATCGGATATTCGAAATATTTAATAATTAATTTTATAATATAATAATAAATTAATATTAA
Source organism: Lavandula angustifolia (assembly GCA_028984105.1). Taxonomy (NCBI): domain Eukaryota; kingdom Viridiplantae; phylum Streptophyta; class Magnoliopsida; order Lamiales; family Lamiaceae; genus Lavandula; species Lavandula angustifolia. The sequence continues at coordinate 16,979,064 of CM054824.1, forward strand.
GAAATATATAAAAAAAAACTCACCGCCGTCCCCCGGCGTCCCACCTATCGCCGGCGTCCCACCTCTTGCCGCCGCGACGTGCCAACGCCACTACCACCTCTCCCCCGCCGCGCCGCTCAGCTCTCGCGATATAAATCCGACAAACAAAACCTTCCAGATATAAATCCTGTCAAAGCAAACTTCCTTCCATCACGAAAACGGGCGGATTTGATATTTGCTTCGACTCATCGGCGGATTCTGACTCGCCTCTGGACTCTGGAGCAGTCTCCACAATTTCTATCGAAAATGTGCGATATAAACAACGCAGTTCCCATTTATAATCAATCCTGCCAAGGTACAACCACCCAAGGTACCCCTGATGTTGCGACTGGTACAACAACTATTCCTGATGGTACAACCACCCAAGGTACCACACACACACCGTTTGGTACCACTGAATTTATTCATGGTACAAATCCGCAAGCACATGGTATAAATTATAGTCCCCTTACGTAGTTTTCTTTAAAATTTCAGGTTCTTAAAAGAATATTGCATCTATTATTGGTGATTTAGAGGTCATGGAAACACTTTTTGCCAACATTGTGATTCAGGTTTATCAGTTTTACGTCTTTAATTAGAATGTTCTTCCAAGTTAGTTGCAAACTTAAAATACTAATTGTAGATTAAAACATGTCGGATGAAGAAGAAATGGTAGTGATGAAGAAATCCACTTGTGTTATTTTTTTTTGTTGATTGCTATCATGTCATGCCAAACCTTATGTGGTTATTAAACTTTGTAAACTACTTTATATTTTAAGCGCATCTATGGTTATTTTTTTCGTACTTTCTTGATCTTAAAAAATATGTTATTTATAATGGATAGTATATTAACTATAATTTACATTAAAACTTCTATTAAATATTGTATACGTGATTTTTTCATGTGTTGCAATCACAGATAGTTGATTATTTATAAATCATACTATCCGATTATTATTATTCGAATTCGATCTGAATCCGTCATATATCCGCCCTGTATTCGTATCCCAAATATTTCAAATCCGTATTCGTATCCGGCCTTCCCATATTCGACTTCGAATCCAAGAAAAAAAATATGGGATCAAATATGGGAAGAGCACTATCCGTCCGTATTCGATCCGTTTTCACCCCTAGTAACTGGTTTCAAATAAATTGCACTATTATGTTTAGAGTTTTTTAGTGTTGATTGTAAATGAATGTTAATTATGCTACTATACTTGTTTTTAGATCAATAAATTCATTATTTCTTAACAAATTAATACACCATCCATCCCACTATTCTTGTCCTATTGGTGTTCGATGTGAATTTTAAAAGAGTGGGTGGATGGATGTATGTTGAAATGAGTGGAAACTGTGTTAAATGGTGGGATTCACTATTTAATTTGTTGTGGTCCACAAGTTATTTTTCTTTTTGGGATGAAGACAACAATAACACCACAGTTAAAAAAGAAAACTAAAACAAGAATAGTGGGAACGATCGAAAATGAAAACTAAGACAAAGCGGAAAGAGTATAATTTATTATTTCTAAATAATAAATAGTAAAATGAAATTATTATAATTTCTTATATTTTTCTAATTAAAATTCGATTATGTTGAAGTTTAAAAAGACTTTCTAAATTAATAAGTTAATTTATAAATAAATTAATATATTTATAAAATATTAAAATCTCACGATTTTGACAATATTAATTTAAAAAGATTTAATTGTAGTAGAATTTTAATTTAATTCCTTAAAAAATGATTTTTAAATAAATGAGTTCTTGATAAAGTTAATTGTTAAATCTTCTCCTCTAGTTTACTAAGAATAAAGACAAAAAAAAATATAATCAATCATTCTCATTATTGTTTTCTTGTATTATACAAGAAAACAATAATGAGAAAAGAATATAAGAAAACAAGATTGATTATATTTTTGCATGTCACTTATGATTAGCGTTAAACTCTTCTGTGTTGTTTGCAGGCTAGAACACAGAAGCGGAGTTTATCTAGTACGTACTTTAATAGAGGCTACCATTACCCTCGTTATAAAAAAAAAAATAATAATAAAAAAAACCCGCTCAGAAACAACACAATCAGCCGATCAAATTTTCAGCATTCCTCTCTCTCTCTCTCTCTCTCTCTCTCTCTCCAATGTCATTTGGATAACATCTCAAATTTAAGAGGAACAACATTGCATAGCAGGCAAAACAATCCAATACTGATGTGCCTAATTATGCCAAAGTTTATGCTTTGACCGTATAAATCATAAGCATCGTTAGAAAATAAACAAAAACCTGCGCTGACACCTTCACCTTTATCAGCATCACTCCCTTAGTTCTTTGCCATAGCTCTTTCATTCTCCGCCCTCTGCGCGAAAAGCTTCGAAGCCATCATATTCTGATCAAAATAGCTCGCATAAGGGTGCCCTTTTGGAGCCAATTTCCTATACACCTCAAAACACTTGTCAGCCTCTCCAGTATCCCCCATCAAGGTATAGATTATACCCCGACACAAAAACGGACTGAAATCCCTCGGCTCCTCCTTAACCAATTCCTGATAGAATTTCAATGCCTCATCATACTTCCCCTCTAGAACCCTAATTTGAGCCAGCAACATCCTAAAATCCCTCAAATCACTCTCCTTATTCTCCTCTTTGCACAACTTTATCGCCTCTTCGATCCTCCTCTCGACCATTTCGAATTCCTCGCTCGGCTCCTCCTGCGACGCCACAGTCATCAGTCCCTGATACGCCTCGACACTGAGGGGGTCCTTGTTTATCAGCTCGTAGAAACCTTTTTTGGCTAATTGAAGATCCCCATTGTAGGCATGGAGATGAGCTTTCATCATCGGCCACTCCATTTCCTCCGGCTCGAGTTCTATCAACTTATCGATAATGTCGATAGCTTCGCGAGCCTTTTTGCTCTTTATTTTGATCTCCATCAAGTTTTTCAGTGCGTCGAGATCATTAGGGTTGGAAACCAAATGTTCTTCAATGTATTTCTCCCTTTCTTCATCCGCAACGAAATCCCCTTCAGTTGTCTCCACGTCCGCGGGAGGAGAAATCGGGGCGGCGACTGAGGGTTTACACGATAAATAAAATCCGGAATGGAGGAGCGCCGCGGCGGCGGCAGTGGTGAGAATTGTTGTTTTAAGAGGGGCTAGAAATAGATTTAATGACTTTTCCGGGGCGGCTTCGTGATTGGGAGTTTTGAATTTGAGCAATTTGGTGGTTTTGTCGGAGTTTCTACAGTTAGAGTTCGGGTTGGGGAGAGAAGCTCGGATGGGAGTAAGAGAGAATTGGGGCAGCGAAGGAGGCTGGGATCTGAGGGAGAAGGAAGGACGGTGGAGATTGAGCGGCGGGAGGTGGTAGCCGGTCGGGTTAGCGGCGGCGGAATTGATAGGATTCATGGCGATAGGGTTAGAGGGAGCCTTAACCCTCTAGGATAATGAGGAAATGGTTGTACCGTTGGACGCACCAAAACGGACAACCTCCTACCTGCTTCGTGATATCCGCTCTCAACCAAAGTCGCGTGTTGTACTGTGGCGATTATGCTCGATATATCATACTCCCTCCGTCCCAAATATATATGTATACTTTTTCTTTTTCATTTGTCCTAAATTTATATACATATTAATAATTTTTTTTATCTAACTAAATTTTTTACCAACTTTAATAAATCTAATTAATATGATAATATGTAAAAAAATTATTTTATCCCACTTTTATAATATGAAGCACAATTATGATATTGACTTTTTAATAATTTATTTTAATTTACTTAAATTTTAATATCAATATTTATTTAACTTTCATATCATTAAATATTTTCTTAATCTATGTGAAAAAACAAATGAACATATAAAATAAGGATGGAGAAAGTATATCTGTAGTAATAATAATAATAATATAAATAATAATTGTAATACCCTGAAAATTTTAATAAATAAAACCTGTAATGATAGGGATTTAATTCCGAATAAATGCATAACGAGAACGCCATTTCATTATATTTAATTATCGTCGCGTTCGCAAGTAATTATGGAGCATTGTGGACGTTTCGTGACATTCCGGGTAATTTCGAGTTTTATATTGGCACACCTATTATTATATATGCGTATACATGTGTACCTTGTAATTTTTAATACGTATAATTGAGTCGAATTTTAATACGATAATTAATTGCTAATATATATATATATATATATATATATATATATATATATATCTTTTAAGATATGGTAGGATTTGGATAGCATATCATAAGATCCGTTCAATCTCTTCCAAATCTTAACTACCCACGTCTATCCCTCTCTCCCACACGCAATCCCTACCGCAAGAAAGTGACGATCGATCTCCCTACTCCTGCGATGATGGCGCTGCAACACAACCAATTGGCCGAAGATCACACCCCAGGAAAAGTTCTCCCTCCCATTGGCGGACTCCACGGCAGAATCACGACCCTCTCCCTCCCTTCTCTTGCTGCCCAAGTCTGTCTCATGGAAGAAACATGAAACGTCGAAGGGGTGCAGAACTAGACGAGCTGCTGCCTTTATGTACTCACACCCCTGCACCCTTCCCCCTCTTCTGCACTATCTCTCTCTATCACTCTCATTCTCGCGAGCAATACCAGTGGAAGGAGGAAGAACACCGCTGAAAATCGAGCTCGAAGTCGACTAGAAGTTCTCCAATCACGCCGTGCCCGGAAGAGACTAGGAGGGTAACGTTCTTCTCTTGTTTTCTTTCATGAACAGCTTCTGCAAATTGGATTTAGCTTTATGTTGACAACCTATTAGATTCTCCTTTCAAACGTTTGAGGAATGTTTTTCTTTTTAGTGCGTAAGACTCTTGTTGGTGATAATGATGGATGAGTTGTTTCGAATGCAAGAATTTATCTACCTTGTTATTGATCTAAGACACAAACTCGTTTTACCTGTGTTGTATCTATCTCTTGGAAGAGTTTGAAATGGTAACTGACTCGATTAAACAATACCGAAGTGCTGAAAATATGCAGCCCATTAAGTGTTCGACAAAATGCTTAAGACAAGTTTTTCCTTGTTTCTAAATCTTCACATATGCCTTGTAAACTGCCAACTTGAGCTCGTTGTCTAGGCCACCTATCTAATGAAGAACTTAGAAAATTTGATACCATGAGAAAGCCCTTCTTGATGACTTTGCAACGCCGCAAACCGTTTGTAAATCGGACCTCAAATCTAGAAGTTATTCGCTGTCGAAATCAACCCCCCAAACTGCCCCTGTGCCTGCGAGCAGGGAACCGACCCTTTTCAAACAACTCCCGATCTCCCTAAAACCGATTAATGCCTATCGAAACTCGTACCGTTGGAAAGCCCTTCTTGTTGGCTTTCCAAAGAGACGCTTTGCGTATTTTTTGGAACTGAGAAGAAGGAGATATGAAGCCGCGAAGTTCAGCTGTCGAACTGCTTGCCGAAACCAAGGCAGTACGTTGAAACCATTTTATCATTTGTTTCCGCTTATTTAAAACTGTAAAGGAATACACCTTTGGAAAGCCACTTGTATAGGCTTTCCAACGCATCTCACGGTTCTTAAAACGGACCCTCGATCGAGAAGTTACACCTCGTCGAAAGTGGCCCAAAAACGTTCCTTTAAAGCCCATATTTTTTTTTCTGCGAAAACTGTCCTTTTCTTGCAACTTTGGGACTGAATTATCTATCGATCTCACGGACTGTGAGACCCAAAATGACGTACCGTTATAAAGAACTCACCCCCAACTGTGCATAACGTTCCTCCGTTCATGATTCGGAGAACGGATCGAAGAGTTTCACACCATCGAAAACTCCCGAAAAACCAGCCCCAACCTTGGCGACCAGCAAGTAGCTACTTTCCGCCCAAATTTTCAGAACCCTACGAACAACCCAAACCCCCAAACGGCATATCCCTGGAAATCCCTTACTCCAAGCTTTCCAGAACACCTCTCCGTTCATAAAACAAAGTCTCGACCGCTGAGTTACGCTTGCTCGAATATAGCCCAGAAACTGTTTGTTTAAATGTCTCACCCAGAAAAATTCTAAGTGTTGAAATAAGGGTTTAGCTCCACCTATTTTGAGAGGTTGTTTGTGAACAACCCTCGAATTTGGTAACCCCAAGCCCCATACTGTATCGAACCTTGTCATACAAGGAACCTCCAGAAGCTTTCCGTTCGCCATTTGGAGATTGTATCAAGAAGTTACGGATCGACGAAAATGCATCGCTGAAACTCCCATCCTTACCGAAATGTGCTGAACCCCCAACTTTAAAATAGTCTGGGAGCTTCGTTCCTTCTCGAAACTCACCAAACCTTATAGAGATGGAAAGCTGAGTTCGTTGGCTTTCCAAAACCATACTCGACGCATGAAATGGAGTTCGAACAAAAAAGATGCGAGCCTACAAAGTACCGCTGACAGAACTGCCACAAATTCGCCGACTCAAGTTCGGAGACTATTTTCGATGTCGAAACAACATCCGATCAGAAAACTTATTTCTACGGTCTTGTATCCCTCCTGAGAAAGAATCTAAACGTGAGTTTTTGTCAAAGACCGACGGTCGAATCGTCCGAAAATAAAGCCGGAAATTGCTGCGAAAATCATTTCCAAAAATATATTTTTGCTTTCAAATATCCCCTTAAAATACCAAAGTTGAAATTATTTACCGAATGAGGAGAGGATGTTATGAATATGTGAACGGGATATATCCGGGCAAGATTTTTTTTCAAAGACGCATGTTATTATTTCGAAGGAAATAGCGAAATAAAATCCGTCCTTCGTAACCGAAAATCCTAATTGCTAGAGACGAACTTTGTGGTCTAGAATTCGAGGAAATTCTAGGACTTTGGGATTTAACCCTAACAGAAATTAGGTCTCTATTGTAGGGCCCTCTGAGGAAGGACGGTAACCTCGGAAAAAGCTGCGGATAATAATAACGCGCCACGAGGTGGGTTATACTTTCCTCTAAACTTATCTTTGAGTTAATAAGCTCTTAAATTATATGAAGTGCTGTTATCCATGGAAATGTTTTATGCGCGTTCGATTAAGTTTAATGTTCTTGTATGGTCGATTGAGATTCTTGTTCTGACCTAACACGTCAGACTAGAATTGTGTACACCCCCGTTAGTTGTGCAGTGAGTTGATCTCCACTGTACACTAACTTTTATAAGGGATTATCTGGAGAAAGACCCGATATCCAAAGTTGAAAAGGGTACTCTGAGTAACGACTTGAGATCCTAGATGAAATTGGATCCGACGAGGATACGTTCCGGGATCGCAATGAAAGTGGATCCGACGAGGATGTGTTCCGGGATCGCAAGAGTAACTAAAAGAACGCTGCACGCGCGCGCAAAAGAAAGGAAAAATGTTTTCGTATGCTTAGGAGTTCTTTTTTCGTTTTAAAACCTCCTAAGTCATACTTTATGCTCTTGATAACTGCAGATTTTATAAAAATGCTTTATTAAATGTTTGCCCACTGAGTACACTAGTACTCAGCCCAAATATCTTTTTTTTAAATAACATTTTCAGGTTGAGCGGTTGCTACTGACTGACGGAGCCGAGGAAAGGGTTGCTGTCAAATAAATTAAATTCCGCACTGCTTAATGGTTTTTGCCCAATTCGAGGAATGTAACTCTTTTGTTTATTGCTACTCTGAACCCATCTTTATTATCAGTTATTTCTTTCTATGTGATCGGAGACTTATCACATTTTGAACTATCCTTGAGTTTATGAAATATTATAATTTAATATTTCTCGTACTAATTTGTAATATTATTTAAAATCATAAATTCTTGATTTATTTACTCGTATTGTACTACACTTGGTCACACGCCCTTTTCCGAAAATCGGGCTGTGACAATAATAATAATAATAATAATAAATAATAATATCTGTAATAATAATAATAATACTAATAATAATAATAATAATAATAATAATAATAATAATAATAGTAATAAAGGCGCGCATTCTACAGACCCATTTGATAGTAAAACCCTTTTACTGCTACAGACTGGAATAAAGCATGCACAAACTTTTTAAATTTAAAGGCCCAAATCCATATACACGACATAAATATATAACACACGATCAAAACATACCACATACACGACATAAATATATAACACATGATCAAAACTACTAGCAGTATGTAGAGGTAGTGATGCAGCGCAAATATTGAAAATAAAGAACAAACAAAAATAGAATAAAGATAAGATAAAATCTAGTTGTTGATTCTTCGGAATACCAGTCTAAATTATAAATATTAACTAAAATCCTAAACTATAAATATTATCTAAAACCCGTTGATTCGCACACGATATCAAAAGTTGATTTTCATTAACTTTTTTAATTGATGCATGAATATATAGGATAACAATTGATGCATGAATATTTAGGATAGCAATCATCTAAAAGTCAGATTAATGAAAATTGGGAGAAGATGACTCCATTCTACAAATTCAAATATAACCCAAACTAAAAGGCCATTAAATAGGCTCATAGCAATTCACATTAAATGCTAACAAATTATTTATACTCTCGAGATTCTCCAAATAACTTGTCGTTTGCATCTGCATCGGTACGGTTGCATCCACAATATGAGGCGAATCTTTAATTTGAGAAAGGGGAATGAAATAGGAAAACTTTCAATCCTCTACTGCTAAACTGAATCAGCAGAGCACATGACCGAGCCAATCAGAGGACGACACTAGGACCGAAACACTCGGTCCCGTCTCACAAGTCTCCAACGTTAGAAACAAACAAAGCACGCTTATCTTTTTCCTCAATAAAGTTCGGTCAGTATTTATGCATGAGATTCTTTCATATTCTAAGAATTAATATTATTAAAACTTGAGACATTGGACCATTGTTGGAACCTTGAAATAGTAATAGTACAAATTAAAGGTCGTTATTATCACATTGATCAATTAAATCAAACACATGCATGTATATTGCGTGCGAAATAGACCGAAAGGCAATCTCGAAATATTTTATATATATTCGAATGGGAGAAATTAACACTACTAGTTAATGGAGTATATAATATAATGTACTATCAACAATATTAGCGGTAAGAACAGTAATGAATAATGATCATTCATTCACCATTGTTGTCGTCCTTGTTGGAATAATCCAAAACTATACTGTGGATTCTTTGACTTGTGTCAGTTTCTGACGCTGTTCTTTCCTCTCTTGTCTTTGCATACGCCTCGAAGAAATCTTTGTTCTCTTTCTCCAGCTCCTTCCACACTATTGTATATGAAAATTATTACAAACTCATATTACATGATCATCTTTTTCAACAAAGTATAATGATGAAGTATCGAATTAAAGTACATATTCTGGAAGTTACCGGTAGATGTAATAACAGGATTGATATTTGCATATTTAGAGAGAGCATCCATGCATTCCTCTTTGCTCATCTTGAATACTATGCACTCTTCTATTAGGTGTTGTATCTGCACTCATATATATATGTGTTCCAATCATCATCACAACACAAATCCAGAGAGGGAGAGAGAGAGAGAGAGAGAGAGAATTTAATTACCTTGTGAATATATTGTGCAGTGGACTCTGATCCCATGATTTCCCCCAACTCAGGTGAAGATTCTTATGCAGAAGAGAAGAAGGCGAAAACTGAAAAGGGAATAACATCACTATATGCACTAGGGTTTAGTGGGAATTGATCAGGTGATGACATGAGATTGTGGTAGGCCCGTAGTCCCACGTGGTTACCGTGTGCTGATTGGCTGCGCGCGATCGGAGTAGATTTTAATAGGGAAGGCGTTGTAAATTGTAATCCCCACTTCACGTGTCAAAGCCGGGCCCATTCCAGGTCCAATAAAACACGTTGGTCACTTAGGATACGGAAGTGGGCCCACGCCTAAACCAATGATTCATGAAACAACGGTACTTGCTACAGCCGTGGCGTCTTAACCCACTCCTCCGCCATGTTTACTCGGGACAGCTACAATGACAACTATATATTAAATTTATTTATTAAAAAAATTCCTATAACAGTAACAATTACATTATTTATTTATATGTATATATATATTTTAAAATTTTAGTTTCTCAATAATGAAATTTTTCTGAAAATAGCCTCTTAAGATATTTATATATGAAAAATAAATAAATATGTATATATATATATATATATATATATTTTTTTTTTTTTTTTTTTGATTTGAGGGAACCCGCACCGCTACCTTCGGTGCGGCTGCGGTAAACCTCAACTCCTTGTGCGATAGCACTCGCAAACCACACAGGAGGTTCAACCACCCTAAGGTGACAGGCTCACACAGAATGGCTTCAGTGAGGATTGAACCCATGACCTGTCGGTCCCGGGCGCTATATATTTTGGAAGATCAAGAGTTTGGTCAATATGAAAAAGTTAGTACAGCCAAACCTAGTCTATGGACCCTGACCAAGAGAGTTGTCCAAATCACAAACGAAGAACCTAATTAATGTTCTCTACTATATAATGACAAATTCAATATTTTTCTATAGTTATACAGGCCAATTAATCTCATGACATCAAGTAACAGGTGTCCACATGTATTATTGCACCCGCATTTTGTAGTTTTCGTCTTCACTTACATTAAAAAAAATGCAAATTGCTAAAGATGTAGTACGAATTTCTTATTTCTTTTGAAACTTCTAGGAAGCTTCACTCGAATTCTTTATCCCCACCAAAATTAATACCCAAAAATAAAGTAAGCTTTGAAGATGTTGATGTCTCCTTATGTATCCGTCTTTAGTGAAACACACATGCATAAATGTGGTCGGTTCGATCCTCACATTCGAATCTAAATCAAATCCAATTTATAGATGATTTATTCGTGTGTGAAATGAGAAGTAAGTCTGACCGTGAGTTTTGTTATTTGACATATTTTGATCCGTTAAAATGGCAAAAAATAAATTTTGCATGTCACAATAATATGTGCATATTTTGAGCTAGTGACGGCGGAAAATTAACTCTTGTGTGAAACATTTCACCGATAAATAGCGATTTATTTGCAATATTTAAGTTGAAAGTGAATTACAGCTAGTATTGATAATGACTTATCTGAGGAAAAGTACATGCATAATTGAATTAGGCACAGAAGAAAATATATTAAATTAAGTTGGTGGGTTAAATGTTTCTATGCATTACTCGAAGGGTAATCATTTCATAAAAACCATTTAACAAATAATTTGGATGAGTAAATAACGTTATATGTTCGCTTACTTTCAACAATCACTTTTTCTCTACCAACTCCATTTGCTAATAGAGTAAAAAAAAAGTTTTATAAATAATTAAATGAGCGAAACACACAATCACATCCTTTCCATTTAAGATGAGAACATGTGTCCTTTTAACCTAACTTCATGTCTCCATCTAATATTTAATTGAGTCAACCTTAAGAGTGAGACATGTAGTGGGATAGAAGATCTCCACCTGTCTTTAGGCTACCCTTGGTTTGGCAGAAACAAGCCGATTATATTAATAATCAGGCCTTATGATACTTGGGCTGAAGGGCCCATTGCTAATCTGAAGGGCCCAGCCTCTCATTCACTTGCCCAATTAATATTTCATCCGCTCGAAAGCCGTCTATCTGTGCTTACCCCAACTTTAATTCTTTTTGGACAATTGTACCCTTTAGATCTATGACAATTTCGCTTTCATCCAGGTATGAAAAAGGTGCGATTTCAGTCGAGCAAGACGGAATAGACAGTTATGCCCTTTAGAATATTGCTTGTTTAAATATTTTATCCGTCTCACTATTCTTGTCTCATTTCTTTTTTATGCTATATTTAGGAAAATTGTTAGTTGTATGTAGAGATGTGTGGTAGTTGTATTATAATTTAGTGTTTCAAAAGATGAGATGGGAGAAGTATAAAAGAAAAGCAAGATAAAAATATAGAACAGATAATTAAAATATTATTTTAAATTGCATAAGTTTAACCTTCTATAATACACTCGACATAAACATATAATATTGGTGAGATTAAAAATGTAAAATTTGCAAGTATCGCAAGCGACTATGAATAGATGTTATCCTTTGCTATTTTTTCTAGTTGGCATTTAGAGGGTATTTGCAAAAGCTTAAATTATTCAACTTATAGCTTAATTTAAGGAAAAGTTTTTTTGGGTGTTTTCAACAGCTTAAATTTGAAAAAATTATCTACATTTAAGTTGAATAAGTTGAAGTTGGTTAAGTTGGTTTTTACCAACTTCTCCAACTTAATGATATATTTTTAATTTCGGATAAGTTATGATTTGACATTTTACTTATAAATCACAAAATAAGTTACTACAGTATAAATTTTGCAAACACTACTTTTTCAACTTTTTCTTCTTTTAAGCAGTTTTTACAAACACACCTTAAATTCTCTAATAAGCCACTTTTACCAACTTTTCTTTAATTTAAACATTTAAAAAAAATTTAAGCTATTATAGTGAACTTGATTTGCGGCTGATTTTAGTGGGGGAAAGGCTGAGTGTAGTATGCCTAGGCAAATATCGGGGTGTAGGTCTCTGATAATTCAAGCATTGAGCCTTGAATTGGATGGACCTTTTTGAGTGAAAAAGGTACCCATTTCTATGTATGTGACAAATCAGATTTCAGACAATCTTGGGCGTGGAGACATTTTTTCAATCTTACATTTTCCAGCCCAAGATATATGAGAATCTACCACCTCTTACTCGGATTTAGAAACTAGACACCCACGTCGTACACAAAGTCAATTAATGTTGTAACCAGAGTAGAAAATAACAGAATTGTCTTGAAATAATAAGTAGAATTTGATTGGAGGGGTGAGACACCCCATACAGAAAAAACGTCTCATCGTTTTCCGGAAAAAGTTGATTGAGTCCAATTCTAACATCAAGGGATCTTCTATCCCACATTTCATATCTTACAACATATTCCACCAATAAAGTGAAGATATATATCTTTTTAATTTAACCACAACACTCATTTGTTAACTCGTCTAACTCTTTTTTTTTTAAATTTCTTCCACAACCCTAACTCACTGTTGTGGTTAAATTAAAAAGGCACATATTCTCATCTTAGTGGTGAAATATGTATGTAGTAGGATATGAAATATGTGATAGAAAATCCTCAGCCAATTTGTTTTTTCACATTTCAAAACGTTTTACAGTATTGGCAATTTCGCATATAATTGAGACGTGGAGAGAGAACATGACAATGATAGGACATAAGTTATATTTTTTTTTTAAAAGTTTGCAGAATTGTATAAGAAATTATTGAAATTAAAGTTGAAAAAGAGTAATTAGGAAGAGGAACATTATAAAAGCTAAAATTTGTACTCCACCGTCTCCAAATTAAGTCTTATGTAAATTACATTACACGCCATTCAAAAAGTAGAATGGTGATTGTCTATAGTTTGTTTTTTCTACGGAAAAACTGGGGGTCGTGAAACTACTGCTAACCTCATTTGTAAATTAATATTCTCTCAATCCCATTAGAAGTGGTATATTCTTATTATAGGAACGTCTCAATATGAATGATACATTTTTTAAAATGATAAAAATTGTATGAATTATATTTAACTACTAAAAATTTCTAACAATCTATACTACATAACATTATTTTCTTGATTCTTGCATCTCAAAAAAATATATCGTTTCTAGTGAGACGGTAGAAATACGAGTATTATTTTATGATAAACAAAAATAAAGTTGGAACGACAGCCGTGAGAAATTCATATACATTAATTGAACCCAATGGTTAAGGTGGCATTTTCCCACGGTAATTTATGGGGTGGGATCATTTGTCCCAGTTTTTGGTGTCCCAATCATATCCAGCCAAAAACGTTGCAGTTTCGTAACAAAACTGAAAGAGTTTTTTTTTAAAACAAAAATATCATCCAAAATAAATCGTCTTTCCTAACCCCCAAATTAAATTATGCACCAATCAATAAGCATGTCCGATGAATCCCAACCCCTCTTCCACATGAGCTCTCATCATCGACATCGCAAAATTGCTTGCACGCCGCAATCTAATCGTTTCCGTCATCACCATTCTAGTTAACATCGCCCACTACCACCCAACCATCCAACGCGCCGCCGCAGCTGGCCTACAAGTCCAACTCATCCAAATTCATTTCCCAGCCGCCAAAGCCCACTCCGACGGCTGCGAGAACATCGACTCTCCTCCATCGCTAGAGATGAGCTATAAATTCATGGTTGTTCTCAAGTCAACACAGGACAGTCGAATTAGAGATTATTGAAGTAGAGGAGAGCGTTGGTTTACCTTGGCTTGGTCAAAGGAGAAAATGTAGGAGAGAAGCTTGAAGGTTTTTTAGTGGAGCCGATTGAATTTACAATGAAGATAATAAAAAAAATTCAACTCAGTGATGAAACGGCGACGTTTTGGGCTGAGACAGAGTTAGGACACCAAAAATTGGGATAGGTGATCCCAAACCCGTAATTTATGGTCGTTTTAAAAAGTAGTGTAGGTGGATTTGGGCCTACTCTTATTACTTTAATGAGAAAATTAACTTTAACCCTTTTTCTTTTACCATGATTGCTGTTTAAGTCAAAGTTATTCAGGTAAACAGATCTATCCTATTGTACAAACCTAATTTTAAATCTCGAACTGGAGTATTTAACGTTATCACTAATTGACTATTTAGGGTCTAATGTCAGATACCACACATGCTTATTTCTAGAACTCGCTTGATGTTCCAACTTTTTTTGACAATGATAATATGTAGTTGCTAATAATATTGCGAAAGTTGCTGCTTGGTGCGTACAAAGTAAATTTTAAATAATGGCTAGTTAGATTTGAATTCAAATTTTTTTACTATATACTAAGCATCTTGATCATTTGGTCATCTATCGGAATTGTTGGTTGTAGTTCTTATTTCGTTAAAATGTGATGTACGACAACTAAATTAAATGAAATTAGACATAATGTGTCAGTGGGATGTTGTGTTAAGGTAGTGTTTAAAATAGTTTTTATGAGCAGCTTTTAGCTATTCATGGTTGCTTAAAGTTGTTCTTAAGAAAGAATTGTTAGTGTTTGTAATATTGTAAAAAATACAGTTTAATTTTAGAAAAAAAAATTTCCGAAACACTCTTATAAGCTGTTTTTCAATTCTTTTTTGCTTTTGCTTTTAAAAAAAGCACTTCATGATCAACTTATAAGCTTCTGCTTATTCTAGCTTATTTTAAGGGAGTGTTTGGAGTAGCTGAAACTTACTGATAAGTGCTGAAAGCTGCTGAAAGGCTTATTTGAAAATCAGTTATTATTTGGAAATAAGTGCTGAAAGCTGCTAAAAATAGGGAAAATAGTGTTTGAGAATACTGCTGATAGAAGTAGCTTATTGTTACTTTTAAAAAGAAATGTCTGTTTTGCTCTTAGTATTACTAATTATTATTTATAATAAATAATAAAATTCAGAGATAATTGTTATTCAATATTTATTTTTTGCTTACAATTTCAATCTAATACTATAAAATACTAAATTAATCTAAATATTATATATATTATGAAATTGTATCATAATAAATATAGTATACAATTATATGGTAAATACTATTTATTTATATAAGTTCATAATACAAACAAAATACATAAAAATTCCTCCATAAATTTTATGAAGAATTGAGAGAGAGAAGAGAAGAGACGCGGCGGATGTGATAAAAATGTATTATCACAAAGTATTAGGGTTAGGGATAGTTCTGGAATTAAATAAAATTATTAGGGGTAGTTTGGTGAAAAAAACATAAGCTATAAGTTGAAAGCTAGAAGCTGGGTTGGAGCAGCTTCAGTTGGATCTATATTTTCGACCCAATTTTAGAGAATCTCAGCTTTAAGCTGGGAGTCCCAAACACCCCACACCAACTTAAAGCTGAAGCAGCTTACAAAAAGCTGTTCCAAACATCCACTAAGTACAAAAAAACAATAACATACATTCCAAACATTAAAAATTCTTATTCTGACTTATTTAAGCAAAAAAAAGCAAAAATCTACATTTCAAATATTAAAAATGTGTTTTTTAAGTAACAAAGCTTAAAAATAATTTTTTAAACTGTTCCAGACACTAACTAAAGATATCAAAATTATCAATATATCATTCTCGTTCACTACACGGTCAATCAAATCTGATAACTAGATATTCCGACTCGTGATTGTTCCTCAAAATTTTATTTAACCTCGATTCAATAAGTATATTAAACAAGTTCAAAATGAATTTTATCTATTTTATTCCAATATCGAGTAATTAAAATGGAGCACATATTGAACTCGTTGAGCTTCAGTTACTCGTTAATTAAAAAAGCTCATTATAAATTCAAGTAATTTCTAACAAGTGTTCATATCATATTGTATTAACATACAATAATATTCATTATGACTTATTAAAAAGCATTAATGAGATGACTAATTAATTTCTCACCAGTTGTTATAAATGACACTCAAATTCAAATTATGGATCATGCATATCGGGTTACCGTTGTGCCCAATCTCTACTGTATATTGGATTTTAATTAGTCGCTCAAAATTCTCAAATCTAGACATAAATGCTAGCAGTGAATATACACCCAATATTTTAGTAATTTAATAAATACCCACGAGATTTAATAAATAGGGAAAGTATAACGTTTAAATTAGGCAAGTAATCACGTTGCCATATATACATGACGTGGCAAATTAGTCTGGTCCCCACCTTCCCCCACTCGTGTCAACCCGCTCAGCATCCTCTGTGGTGTCAACCTATCTAAAAACGTATTTCGAATTCTTCTCCATTTCAAAATTACGACTCCTGTCACACTCACGCACATAGACACGCAGTTCCGTCATTAATGTTGCCTGCCTGCCTGCTCTCTCTCTCTCTCTCTCACTTGTTCTCCGTGTCTTCCCTCTCTAAAAGTGACTGAATCTATTTACCTAGCACTTTTTCTTTCTCTCTTTTTTTACTAGCCTACTTCTGTACCTAAAGGCACATACTTTCTCTAGAATGCGCTTAGTTGGTACCATATTTTTTTGCTTCCTCGGTTGAGGATACCTTTCTATCTCTAGAATGGGTAACAGGATTTGCTCAAAGAGGATTTGTCTTGTCTTTCAACTGTTGGTGTTTAAAATGAGTTGAGAATTAGTTTGGTTGCGAATGGCGATGATATTCGAGGTGCTGTCGCGCTTTTTTCCGATGATTTCGATCTAATCTCTCTCTCTCTCGAAAACTTCGTGTTCTTTTTGAAATAAGAAAAAGGTCTTCTCTACTGTTGTTGAAAATCGATAACTCTTCAGTTTCCTTTTTTTTTTTTTTTTTCAATCTTTTTGGTGAAGACTTAATTTGAAAAAGAAAATGGAGAGAGCTCGACACCGGAAAACCAAAAGTGCTTCTGGCATTGAAGGTGATTTTTCCGATCTCCTCTATGTTTCTTGCATTCTTGGGGCCAATTACGTTATAGTTAAGCTTGTTGAAGAATTTTCAGTGGATCAAATTATGCTGTTTTAGAAGATAAGTTTTTTTTACGGATTAGCGGAGCCTGCAATTTGTTCGTTATGCTGGTGCTACTTTTCTTGAGATTCTAATTTCTTGAAATATTTTCAATTTAGTTCCTCTGCTTTTTTACTCCTTTACAGTAAAATATGAAATATTTCTAAAAAGGATAAGAATGTGCAAGATTAAGAATTCTTGCACCTTTAATTGTCGTCCGAATTTATCTTGAACGTGGCGTTTTAATTTCATGCGTAAGATTGCTATTTCCAATTTATGGTTTCTAGCTGTTTCCTTTCTTTTAACTACTTTTCCATTTTTTAGTTTCTTGTAACAAGTTCTCTTGATTCCCTTTCATGATAATTTTAGGTTTATTATCTTACTATTATATTATTTGGTAGTCTTCCGTCTGACGTGTTTAGCTTCTTTTCTGTCGTACTAAAATGACATTGATTGATAATTAGCATTGCTC
Source organism: Lavandula angustifolia (assembly GCA_028984105.1). Classification (NCBI taxonomy): domain Eukaryota; kingdom Viridiplantae; phylum Streptophyta; class Magnoliopsida; order Lamiales; family Lamiaceae; genus Lavandula; species Lavandula angustifolia. The sequence continues at coordinate 16,996,988 of CM054824.1, forward strand.
ATGCTTTCACTAAAGCTAGGTTTGTTAGTTGTGGGATGGAAGGAACTTTCTTTTTTGGTGTAATCATAATTTTGTTCCCCTTTCTACTTATGATGAGTTATAATTCCTGGGCCTAATCCTTTATAGAGGCCGTTACTAATCCTAAAAGCTGCTATCTAAGCATTCATTTTCAATTTTCTAATAGCTCTCCTTATCTCTAGGTATGGTTATTTATTTGTAGATAATACAACTTTTACATTTTTTTATTTCTTGATCGGCCCATTTTACCACGATCATTGAGGTGTTTGTTTGATGCTAAACCTGGCCGACTCTTCTTTTTTTCATATTTTCAGCCACGATGATCTGCAGTCTATCTAGATTATGTTTTTATTTCCTGTTTTCTCCAAGAGTTTCGTGCTATATCGATAATCTGCTTACGAATTTGTACAATAAACTCGGATTCACCATTACTGTTGAACTTTTAACCAGGCATTCAGCGGATTCAGAAGCAGAAAACAGTTCCAAGATTGTCTTCAGATTCTCGTTCTTATATTGATGGGAGCAATAGAGAAGATATGTTCAGTGATAATGTATTTCTATTTCTAAGAATTTTCAGTTTGTTACATAATTCAAGTTTCTCCAATTCTGTAGCAACTTCAAAACTTTTTAACTTTTAATTTGGCATCTACAGGTCATGCTTGAGATGGGGCAGAGCACCTTAGAAAGAGCAACAGGGATATCAATGAAGAAGTTGCTGGCAGAAGAAATGTCAAAAGATGCTGAACCCAAGAGAAGATCACCAAGCGTTGTTGCCAGATTAATGGGGTTTGAAGGTCTGCCATCCCCTCGGCATGTTCATAGACAACAAAAGAACAATCAAAGAAATAGCCAACTATATGATGGCCGATCCAACCAGAGAAGCTTTATGGACCAGCAAGAATTCAAGGACGTTTATGAAGATTTAGAAGCATCTCATGTTGTGAATCGCCGATGTTCGTCAAGATGGAGTGCAAACTCAATTCTTACAAAACCTGAGTTTGGATTGATTCAGCAGAAATTTATGGATGCAAAGCGTCTTTCAACTGATGAAAAACTCCAAGGTTCCAAAGAGCTCAATGACACTCTAGAGATGCTGGACAGCAACAAGGACTTGCTGCTGAAGTTTCTTGGTCAATCAGATTGCTTGTTTGTGAAGCATTTGCATGATCTGCAAGCTAATCCTAACAGTTCTCTTGGTAGTCAAATAGCAGTCTTGAAGCCGTTTGAAAGCAATGGCAAAGAAGGGCGATCTGGACGAGGTACTTCTAATAAACCTCATGTTGCTTCTCACCTGAAACGTGAAGATGGTCTTCTGCTTGAAAGACACAGTCGCCACAAACCTTTTACTTCCAATTCTTCAAAGATTCAAGTGGAAGAGATGAATGGCGAAAATACTCTTCCTACAAGGATTGTGGTTTTGAAGCCAAACCTTGGAAAGATCCAGGATGCTCGTGCATCTTTCTCATCACCTGATCATTCACAAGGTTATCTGCCCAGCTACAACAAAATCAAGGAATATCCAAGAGTTGGTAGTGCAGAAACAGTTTCCTGGAGAAGGAAAGACTCATCTTATAATACAGGATTATCAAAGGCCATGTCAAAAGAAGCTAGAGAAATAGCCAGGGAAATAACAATGAGGATGAGAGATAGTTGTTATGAGGTCATGGATGCAAAATCTACTGCTTACAAAGGATATGTGGGAGATGAGAGCTCATATGAAGCTAATGAAAGTGATTCTGACAGTGATCCTGAGGTATTTAGATTCTCTTCTAGAAGATCCTTTGACGATATTAACATGAGCAGATATCCATCTTCTCATCTGGGTGAATCACCTCTAAATATGGAAGCAAAGAAGCGACTGTCTGAGAGATGGAAGATGACTCACAAGTATCAGGATTTGGAAATGATTAATAGGGGTAGCACACTGGGTGAAATGCTTGCCTTTCCCGATAAGAAAACTAGGTCTTACCAGTTAAATGCTAAGATGAGTCCTGGCCAAACAAGTAAAGGACTTGGTAGCAGTAATGGAACTGCTGTTTTGGATTTTCCTTTGGGTATAAGCAGTAGGGAGGGATGGAAGGAAGAAATATGCAGAACTTCCTCTAGGTCGAGGTCACTTCCTCCGCCCACTGGTGGGAGAGGGAGAAGCCACAGGCGTAGGCCAAATCCTGATAAGTTGGCTGAAGACAAAAAGCTGATGAATACTGATTACGTGCATTCTTGTAGAAGTAAGGTTGTAAAGGGAAACCTAAGTTACAGAGAACATTATTCAGCTAAAGATTCAAAATCCAGGAGCAAGGCTCCTCATCCCTGTCAACACAGATTCGCTAACGATATAGACTCTTCATCCGAAGCCAGTTTTGAGATTCAAATGGAGCCAAACACCAAGGACTTATCTGAACAACGGGCCATGATTCCAATTTCTGACAAGGAACACTGTCCTGACGTCCCTGTCGATATAATGATGATTTCTGAACCTGGAAGCACAACTACGCCTACAAAATCATCCGAGATGTGTTTACAGCAGTTGCATTCAACTACAGCTAGCGACACAGTTGCTAATCCTATACAAGAGGTTTGTAGTCTATGGGCTCGTCTTGACTTTACGTGTACAGAAGTATTTCGTTCTTCTGCTTATAACGTAGAATGATTATTGCAGCATGCTTCTTATCTGTTATTCTCATTTTTACTTGGAATTTGAAACACCCCTGCTTTCTCTACTTAATCGACGTAGGATTTTCACTTCTTTGTATGTGTGCTTACATGCTTTCTTTGCGAGCTACTTTAAATTGTTTACTGCTCTTTCCTTTGATTGGGAAGGCTTATATGTATAAGTTGTACATGCTAGAGTGCATATTTGATTGTTTTCTCTCAATTCCAGTTATGAATACTTACCCTGTTTCTTATGGTAGTTGGTTGGCCTAGTCTTTGAACTTAACCATAGGTAGTTTGTTAACCACTTTCGTTTGTCAAATATCACTCTGTTGCTTTGCATAATGTGGAGTTAGTCAAACTGTAAATGTTATGCTGTACAATATGCTGATTTGGCTACTTAAGTATTGCTTAATTACCTGATGATGGTGATTGGTCTCATGTTACTAATTTGATTCTGTAGAAAAAGGTTATTCATAATAATTCTTTTACAAAGTTCCTTCTGATGATAGTGACTGGTCTCATGATATACAAATATGCAATATGATTGTTTCTACTTATGGTATATATTGATGAAATATCTTAAAATGGTGAGTAAATATTTCTTCTATATTAATTTGTACAAACGATTGTCTTTGTGTGATGAATTTCATTTAAACATGTACGTATAAAGTTCTTCAGTTGAAATTCCATATCCTTATCAATTCTGCTTGTCATGCAAAAGTGTGAGAAGTTAAGATCTGGAGTCGACCCTACTAATTGGTTGGTGCTTTATAATGTAGCATGGAGCTGAGCCAGAATCTCCTGAAAGCTCGAAAGAAGCAGACCATCCTAGTCCAGTATCAGTCCTTGAGGTCCCTTGTAGCGAAGATACATCATCCTTTGAAAGTTTTGAGAGTCTCGGTGCTGAGCTTCACGGTATGATGCTATACCCTTGACGATAAATAATTTTTGATGTGCATGGTAATAAGTCAAAAATGTTCTTTTGACCCTTTGCTGTAGAACTCCGAATGCAACTGAAGCTCCTCAAGAAGGAGTCAGGCTCATGGTCAGAGACATCCGCGCTTCTTCCCATTGAGGAAGAAGCGCAACTATCTCCAAATGTTTCCGAAGGAAACCATATTTTATCAGTTGACACTTGGAGAACATCTTATGCTCTTGATGTGCTGATTGACTCTGGTCTTGAAGAGTCTCACTTTAACATGCTCAAAACACTCTGGCACTCCTCGAATTCCCCTTTGGACCCCAGCCTGTTCGACAAGCTGGAGAAGAAATATAATGTAGGTTTTAGGTCTGAGAGGAGGTTTCTCTTCGACAGAATAAATTCAGCGCTTTCCGAGATTTTTGAGGAGCATGTAAACATGTATCCCTGGGTAAGGCCAACAGTAGCAGGATTGCATTTGAAGTGGCAAAGCGTTCAAGATGATCTTGAGAGATTGATCGATAACCAGGATTACGCTGGCGGGAGGGAGATGCCTGATAGAGAACTTGATAGAGAGATGGTGTGGTCAGATTCTAACGGAGAGATTGACTTGTTAGGTAATGAAATAGAGAAATTGTTGATAGATGACATGATAACTGAGGTTATATGTAACTAATGCGTAGCTTCTCAACTGAACTTAATTGGATAGGTATGGTAACGTTGGTACAAGAAGAGTTGGTAATAAATCTAAATTTAATCCAAAGTTGCAAGTAATAGTTTTAGTTTCCCTTATTATTAGCAATGCATATTTACGATATATATATATATATATATATATATATATATATATATATATATATATATATATGAAATGGATCAAAAGAGATCATAGATTCAAAAGAGATACGAGAACCGATCCCGTCCATCCATTTCGTTGATCTATGTCTACCATTTTTTATTAGGTAGCATTTAAAAATAAATCAAAAATGAGAAATCACTCTCATTAAGGGTATTTTTGTAAACTTCTCTTCTTTTAATTCAACTTCATATTTTCTCTCTCCACCAATTTCGCTTTCATGTTTGACTTTTACACTTTTATGCTCATGATGTTATGCGTTTATGCTCATCTTGTAAACTTTTCATGCATGTCCGAATCGGAATGACAGAGCCGTTACAATCAAATGTTTCTTTCCCTATTGTTACTTTTCTTAGAATGAATTTGATGTGTACGCATAAGGATTGATTTTGGATGGACGTTCATTGTTCTTGGGCAATTTTGCTCATTTCGTTTGTTTTATTCGATTTTGTGTTTTCCTATTTTCTGATTATCTGTTTATGTATATTATATTCTAGGTGAATTTATGCAGATTTTTATAACGTTTCACGCATGACAGAACACGAATGGCCGAGTCGTTGGATGAATATAGTTCTTTTCATTATGTTGATTCTATTTTCGTCCCCAAATGCCCACATAAATCAAAACCATTAAGTTGGATGGAAGTCTCCAAGGCTTTCCATCATCTTTGAATGTCTCCTGCAAAAAGAAAAAGAAAATTGAGATTCAATCATGACAATTTACAGTTTCATGCAAATCGCCACTCATTTTCATGCATACTTACTCACAATTTCATGTATACCATCGAACAAATTTATGCATATTACTTCGAACTCAATATGAAACGCAGTCTGTCTCATGCTTCACAATGCACTCATTTTCATACATATATAACCTCTCATGCATGCATACCATTATAAAAATTCATGCTTATTACTTCGAACACAATATGAAACGCAGTCCGTCACATGCTTCACAATGCACTCATTCTCATGCATAAATAACATCTCATCCATGCATACCATTCTACAAATTCATGAATATTACTTCAAATACAATATGAAACGCAGTCCGTCATATGCTTTACAATGCATTCATTTTCATGCATATATAGCGTCTAATTCATGCATACCATTCTACAAATTCATGCATATTACTTCGAACCCCAAAATGAAACGCAATCCGTCACATACTCACAATGCATTCATTTTTTCATGCATATATAACATCTAAATCATGCGTAACATTCTACAAATTTACGCATATTACTGCTACGTATGCATATTTTTTCCAAAAAGTGCAAGAATCACGAAATGACATTCCAAACAGAGCAATAATTGTGGAACTATGTATATCTCTTCAAACAGATCGAAAAACACATCAAGATTAAGAAGAATTGAAAATAAATTACAGATCTAGGGATAAAACCCATAGATCTAAGGTTAAAAATCATAGATCTATGGTTAAAAACCAGAAATCGTACTCAAAATCAGAAAAAAAAACCAGTAATCGAAGGAGTGTTGCAGAAAACTCCCCCAAAAACCCTTACTCTCCCAAATGTTGTTTCGAACGAATGAACATACTTTGAAACAACAAAATCTCAATACCGAAACCATAAACGAAGGAGTGTTGCAGAAAACTCCCCCAAAATTGCGTGTGTTTTCAGAATCGAAAATGTCACGCATAAAAATCCCCCGAAATTGCGATGGGCAAACGAAAAGAACAAAAAAAAATCAACAAACTTACCTCTTAATTGGTAATTGTGCTCAAGGCTTTCACCAATTTCTATAATGGAAGTCGAAACCTAGGTTTGGTTCTCGTTGAAATCGCCTCCAAGAAGGAAGAAAGTGAAAATGAAATGTTGCCCGCCCTTTCCCGTATCTTCAAAATGAAAGAAATCGCTTTTCCAAAAATGCCCTTTATCTCCCCCCCTCTTTTTTTAAAAGATTAATTAGTGTAATCTTGGTCATTCGATTGGGATGCATCTACGGTCACGATCAGTTCTCATATCTCTTTTAAATGTTGGATCTCTCTAGAACAAGACTATCGGATCTACAAACAATCCAAGTTGCCAAAATAGAATTAGAATTATAATATAAAAAAGCATATCTTGTTCTAAATGTTTGAGGACACGTCAATACCAATTTATAATAAAAATAATACTCCCTCGATCCCACTAAAAATGATACCTTTTTTTAGGCACGGGAATTAAGAAAGTGGTATTATTTGACATAAATTGTTTAACTTTTTAGTAGTTAAATGTGATCCACAAAATCATTGCTGTCGGTCCCGAGATTAAATGATCAAGTGTAGGGGGGGGGGGAATACACCTGAAAACAATTTCTCAACTTCAAACATGAACAATCCTTTTTAGGAGAGTGCCATACTGAACGAGTTCAGTAGACCAAATAATTAGTTCTGGATCGTGTGACAGAGTGGCTGACTTCACTGAGGCCTGCTAGCTGACTTGAGTCAGAATTCAGTACCGTTCAGCTGAAGTTTAGTAGTGCGGAAATGTGTAGGCCCAAATTCAGTTGAGTTTAGAAAATGTTTTTAATAAAACAGTTTCAGTATGTAAGTGCAATCGATTAAGCTTTGCTGAAACTCAGTTGAATGATTTTAGAAAATACTTTCAGTATGCACAGTAATCAATGCAATAGTTAAAAACTGAAAAACAAACACAGAACACAGGCAAATTTTAAAGTGGTTCGGATCCAACAATCCTACGTCCACTGTCCCGAAAGATCAGGAAGCTATGTATTATACTGAGATAGTCTCAGTCGGTTTGTACACTGGACAAACACTGGTCTTGAGATTTATACTGAGCAAGTCTCAGTTTACAAAGGATCAAACTTAAGTGTTTGACAAACTCTCCAACTATGAAGGAGTCCTTTACAATAAGGATTAGTTCAGATATGAACTCCTTCGTCTAAGCTATGGATAAGACCTGCTGAGCTTATGTTAGAGGGATAGGGAACGAGAAAATGGCTTCTAGAGCGACGAATGGTTTAAGTATGGACTTAGGTTCGTATTCAGTCGCTTGGATACTAGAGGCTTTATACTCGGGTTCAGCTTGGTTTCCTATGAGCAGGTATGTCGTCTTTCGCCGGAGATTACTCTTTGAACTTCTTGCGGAAGACTTAGGTCATTTTTAGTTGCTCGTGAATGCTCTTGTGTTCTTTGATTTCTCTGTGTTCGCTCGTGAGCTTCAATTTGAATTGTATCCCTCTATTTATAGAGCAAAGACAAGGATAGATCCGTTGGAGACGACGGTCTTTGTGTCTCTCTCTTTTGGGTAGCTAACGGCTCTTTCAAAGATGGTGGCAGAGTACTTTCCCTCCATTTCTGGAAAGTTGTTGACTTGCAGCTTTAATAAGAAAGTTGACAGCTGGGTGCTCGTCATTGGTCGAGGCTGAAGATAGTAGGTGAGACAGAACAGACTTCAAGGTAGATCTGAAGCTGACTTCTCTCTTCCTCGTATGACTCTGCTGATTTGACTTAGTAAATTCTGACAGTTAGAAGACTGTCCAGCCGTCGCTGAGTCAGATCTATATTCAGTAGCATGCTCATGCTGAGTCGGCTCTACTGAAGATCAACTCTGAGTTCAGTGAACTACTCATGCTGAGTTCAATTCCACTGACTCCTTTCAGTATACTGCTCCTATGAGTCCAGTATCACTGAGTCTTCTTCTTCTGGTACTGAGGCTGGTAATCTACTGAGCGCCTGAACCAAATGAAGAGTGTCTACTGAGTCTGAAACCTCAGAGATAGAACAATACATATTACAACGGAATGGTTCATCAGTTCAAAGTAGGGTTTTGGGATCTTCAAATCTTTAGCAAATATTCAGAGCACTAGGCTGCTGAGTTATCTCCCAACAAGTTGTGGAGCGACTGAATCATCTCCCAACATTTTCCCCCTATTTGATGATGCCAAAACCTAACACTATAACTATCAGAAACAAAGCTCCTTACAAGTTTTACAAGTAGAATCAGTGGAGTTGTTCTTCAAGTTCTAGACTACTGAGGGAGTTAGGGAAGAAATAACAGAACCTATACAGAGAAACTATCAGCAACTTCTCCCTTTCTAACAACATTTCCTCATCTATAAGCAATCTAATAGACTAGAATCTAACAAGGTAAAAACTGACAGATAAATATATTCAGTGAGTGTGTGAGTCAGTAATCACTTGAGTGATTATGTGTGTTAAGCATAAAGATAAACAATGCCATATAGACAATAAGGAATTTTCAGGGCCGAACAACAGTGATGTTTTATATATAATGAAATTCAGTACAGATACATCAAACTGCTATTCTAAGAAAACAGAACAGAAAAGAAATACAAAAGCTATCTATCATCTGAACTGCTGAATCCTGTCTTTGAAGTCCTTTGATTTTGATTCAGGAACTGGCAGTCCATACATTCTGTAAGTAGTCTTCCTCAGCTTCAGTATCTCTGGAAGATCAGTAGGCTCATCTTCATCTAAGTGTCTAGCTTGGGCAACATCTTTAATCTCTTTCTCAATCATCCCATAATGAACAGAGCCATCAAGCTTCAGTGGGGGAGGCATGATCCTTGGAGCTGGGACCCTGAGATCAATTTTAACTGCTATGGCCTTGTGAACTCTAGCAAATATCTCTGGGTCAGTCTTCAGAAGCCATTCAACAAATGCGATGACTTGTGCATTTCAGGCCAGTATCTCCAGAAGTAGTATCTCTTGATGTAGTCTGCCTTCAGTGACTCCCACCTCTGTGTCCGTTCCCAAGGCATCCATTCATCCAATCTGGGCCATCTGTGAATCTTAAGATCAGTAGGCTTCCTGAGTCTTCTCTATTTGTAAGGAATATCTGCTTTCTCAGGAATCCTTTGGCTAGCTTCCTTCTCAGCCTTCAGCCTCAGAGCTTCTAGATCTGCCAAGCTGAGCCTTTCTCTTGCTACTTCTATTTGCCTTGCTTCAGCTCCTCTGTCTAGATACCTCTCCATCTGATCCCATAACTCTTGTATTTCAAGCTCTTGTTTCTTCGAGGGAACATAGGAGGGTACATGCTCTTCTTCTTCTGAATCAGCAGGAGTAGATGATTTTTCTTTTGAAGTTCCCTGCTGACCAGATGTCTGCTGCTGCTGCTGCTGTTCCTTTTCCTTCTCTTTGTCAGCCTCATCACTCAGCTTTAGTTTCCTTGGAGGCAGCCTTGTCCCAAGCTTCCTACCTCCTGCTGGGGCCTTAGTCTTGCCTTTGGCTGGTTTTTTATTTGGCTTGTTGGCAGCCTCAGCCTCGACAATCTCTCTGGAAAGCTTCTCATCAGCAGCTATCTCAGCTTCTTCCTCAGGAGTGATGTATCTTTTAGTTTTCTTGTTGGGAGGAGTGGGAAGCTTCAGTACTTTCTTGCCCTTTCCTTGTACTGGAGGAGGCAGAGGAACCTCTTCCTCTTCTGAGTCCTCCTCTGCGTACTCAACAATCTCCTTGATTATATCACTGGGTGTCTGAGTTGCTTGAGTAGCAGAATCCTTGGGTCCTGAGCCACTTGGGCCAGTCTCAGCAGGCACTACATCTCCTGCTACTGAGACACCCTGGGCCTCGCCTTGTACAGTCTGAGTAGAGGAACCAGTGGGAGCAGATTGCTGACTCTGAGTTGCTCCAGCCACTGTCCTTACTCCTTTAGGTACTCTCAGTACCTTCTCTTTCCCTTCAGATATCTTCAGTTTTCCTTCCCCCTTTTTGGCATCAACAAATAAGCCAGGGGTGGGAATCTGCACCTTCTTATCTAGACTCTTATATGCTGCTAAAAGATCATCCAATGCGTACTGCAGCTTTGTGAGTCTCTCATGCAGTTCGTTTCTCTCATCTGTTAGCTGTTCGCTGTACTTCTTGTAAGAGGCGTCTACTGCTGTCTGAATATCTTGCAACTTTTGATCCGCCTTATCTTCCATAGCCTTCTGAATTGATTGGATTCTGAGTTCGGAGGCCTGAGAGATAGAAGAGACGGATGCAGTGTGAGCTGACTGGGCGGCATTGTAATCTTCCAGAAGTTTTGCTTGGCCAGCCTCCATCAACTTCAGTTTCTCTTCGAAGTTGGCTCGTTGAGTGGCGAGTGCTTCAGTCAGAATTGTTGAGAAGTCGGGGGCAGACGTGTTCTGAATAGTCGTTCTGAGCCCCTTGATCTCTGCACTCTGAGCCTGAGTGGTCTGCCTCCACGTCTTGTGGACGGCACGGGCGAGGAGTCTGTTCTGAGTTCCTTTACTCCTCAGGGCCCTGGCCACTGACTTCGATCGTCGGCTTTTAGGGCTGGGCGCTACCTCGAACGCAGACTCAAGTAGAAGCTGAGCTGGTTCTGCCGCCTTCGAGGTACCAGCCTCCGATTGACCTGGTCCAATGATGCTGAGAGGAGGTTCAATAGTAGATGTTGGAGCATCCTTGTCCAGTTGAGTACCCTCATCAGGCTTCTCAGGGCCTGAATCACGGGGTGGATCCTGACCATCGGGGTCAGACCCATCTAAGGGTGCCGTTGCCGAGACTAGTTGTCAATCGTTCAGCATGGCAAGCATGGCATCCCTCAAGTCATCTAGGGAATAGATGTCAGAAGGCTCTGAGTAGCCTATCTTGTCCCTTATGATTAACTCCTCTTCATGGAGCTGTTCGCAGGTGTGGTGGATGATCAGCTTATTCAGAGTAGACCACTCCTGGAACCTAATCAACATATGGAGTCTAGCCTGCCTTGCCAGAGTGACAAGATCAGTGTGGCTGGCTATCTCCGAAATATGTTTAGCAATCTCTCGGGAGGCTCTTGATTGCAAAGTAGATGCCTCCATCCCGATCGATTCTGACTCAGAAGCAGTCTCGGAATCTCCGACTTCAATCGGAGACTGTTGCTTCTCAGCAGACGGAATGCTGCTAAGAGGAGGAATATCAAAGGGGCTCTCAGTCGTAGGAATCTGTTCAGCTTTGACCCCTTGGTCCACTATCTCATCTCGTTCAGTGGAGACAACCTTCTCCATTGAGTGAGTTTTCTCTGAGGACTCAGCCTCGTCCCTCAGCCATAGAGGTGGTTCAACAACAACCTCTGGTACGACCTCACTGACTTTCTTCAGTCTCTTGGTCGGCGTCTTGGGAGTAGACTTGGGAGGCGACCTCTTCTTCGTAGGAGTGGAGGTCTTCTGTGCTCCGGTCTTGGGATCAGTTTAGATAAGAAGTGGCTTGTCTTAGCTGCTTGTCTTTACTGGTACACTTAAGGTGGTGTATTGACGGATCACAGTGAGATGTGTTCTCCTAACTGACCTTAGTGGAGAACTAAGATCTCGGTGACTTAGCTGGTCTTAAGCTTGGTAAGACTTCAGCTGAGTGCATTTGGCTATCTATCTCTTTGACCTACTATGGTGAACGTCATCGCGACCGAATCTACGTATCTTGGGTGTTAGTAGTTATTTGTGGCTCAGGCTGGTTGTCTGTATCTTGCAGCCGTATCCTAGTAAAATGGGTTGATAATATCCCCTGAGGAACTCGAAAGGATTAGCACACTAAACCCGGCCGGTTGATTAAGTTCAGGTGTGTTAATAAGGTCTAGTGGTACTACTCAGGAACATAAGATGTTAATTAATTTAAGCTGTCAGTGAGCTTAATTAATTAACGGATATTTCTATCTTAAATACGGAGATCGATTAAGTCTAAAATACAAGCCCTTGCTCAATTTGGGATAAAGGGGTAAGTCAGCACAGATTCTCTAGTGGAATGAATCTGTGTTTATTAATTAATTTTGCTCTGGGCTGAGCATAGATAATTATTAATTTGAGGCCCAGCTTTATTTCTTGTATTAGATCCCTGATCTGACCCAATTAGTTGCCTAGTTATTTATTGTCTCTCAGAAATCATTATTAATGGATTAATGTATTTTTACATTATTTAATAATGTTATTTATCTGGAATTAATTGGCTGGGCCAATTAATTGATAAATATTAGTAGCCCAGTGGATTAATTAATTATACTATGGGCTAATTACGTGGAAGCCCATTAGAAATATAATTAAATTAATGGGCTACAAATATATTAATATTATATTGGCTTTTGAAGCCTATATATATTAGTATTCTGTTCAGAAACAGATTACATATATTTTCACAAAAATTGGAGACGCCTAACGTGAGTATAGAGAGAGACAGTAATCTATTTTCTTCAGTTCTCTGACCACCCAGAGGAAGAAAAAGGCCGGGACACAGATCAGAAGATCTGACACAGGAGCAACAATCAAAGCCGCGACAACATACGAAGGAGGAAGGTATCGGTTTCTAACCCTCAATTATCCTTCAATTGGTATCAGAGCCTAGTTTAGGCTCTGATTGTTGCTGTTAGGTGTATGATTAGGGTTCAATTCCGTCGTTATCGGATTAATTTTTGTGTTTGGGGCGGCCTGCGAGCCACTGTTAGGTGTATGATTAACGTTTTTCTTAACATCTCTTCTCGAGGATCTCTTTCATGTTCACCAGTCCCATAACATCTCTTCCTGCCATGTTTAATATTCTGCAAATACAAGAAATCAGTATCGAACGAAGAAAAATATTAAAGATATCATGTACGATGCTGAATGATCATGAAAGATTTACCAAATGTTTTTCTGAGATATTTGAAAATGAGTTTGCAATGAAACACAAGCTTTTTCTCAGAAAACTAGGGTTCGTAAAGATTGCAGAGTGAAAATGGCGGTTTCCAACTTTGAAAGTGTTTATATATGTTAAAGAAGATGAACAATTAATAATCCACGGTTCAGTTTGAAATAGCTTTATGAGATGGACGGCTAGGATTTAATGTTATAAAATAGGTAATGATCAATTTAGCCGCCTAAGTCAAAATACAGTTGTAAGTAGCCAAAGAAGTAACTTGATACGACATGCATTTAATGCGCCGCAGAGTTCAGCATACTTTACATAGATGTCGTGTATTTAACGTAAACCGTTATATTAAATGACATTTCATAAAGCATTGAATACGAAGCTGAATCTGAGTCATAAATGCACAGAATATTTCATTGGCTACTGAGTAGAGATACGCAAACCTGTTAGCTGAACATCGTAGTCAGCTGATACCTTGTGTAGATGGTTGCTGAGTCTCTACGTTTTGAATTTAATCAGTACTGAGAGTGAACATTCCCCCTTGCTGAATGCTCCTCTCTTGAATCCACTTACTGACTGGAGTCAGTAGGGTCCAGCAGACCTAACTCTACTGAAAGTTCTCTGAATCTGGCTCCAGCTAGAGGCTTGGTCAGAATATCTGCCCTTTGATGGTCAGTATGGATCTTTTCCATCCTGATATCCTTCTTTTCGACATGATCACGAATGAAGTGGTGTCTGATGTCCACATGCTTGCATCTCGTATGAAGTACTGGGTTCTGAGTGATTGCAATTGCACTGGTGCTGTCGCAGAAGATCGACACTTAATTCTGAATAACATCATAGTCGCATAGCTGCTGTCTCAGCCAAAGGATTTGGGCGCACCAACTTCCGGCAGCCATATATTCAGCTTCAGTAGTTGACGTCGCTAATGAATGCTGTTTCTTGAAAACCATAAAATCAACTTACTGCCAAGGAACTGACACGTTCCAGAAGTTGACTTTCGGTCAATTCTACATCCTGTATAGTTAGCATCAGAATAACCAGTTAGTTCAATATTATAATCAGCTGGATACCATAAACCCATATCAGGTGTTCCTCTGAGATAGCGGAGAGTCTTCTTTGCTGAGTCCATGTGACTCTGCTTAGGATTCGCATGAAATCGAGTGCAGACACCTACAACATAAGTTATGTCAGGTCGAGTAGCTGTTAGATATAATAATGAACCAATAATAGCACGAAATTCAGTATGGTCTACTGATCTCCCTCTATATCAAGATCGATTTTCATGTTCGTGTTCATCGGGATCTTGATTGGTTTGCCGAATGTGCAACCGAACTTCTTGATGTGGTCTCGAGTGTATTTGCATTGATTGATGAACGTTCCCTTCTCAGATTGTTTGACTTGAAAACCAAGGAAATAGTTCATCTCTCCCATCATTGACATCTCGAACTTGTCCTTCATCATTTTCTCAAACTGCTGACACATGATGACGTTCTTCGATCCGAAGATTATGTCATCTACGTAGATCTGTACAAGTAGGATATCATCTTCCAGTTGAATGTTGTATAATGTGCGGTCTACTGTGCCTTTCTAAAAACCTTCCTGAAGAAGAAACCCAGATAGGGTATCGTTAGGGGTGTGCATAAAAACCGTCCAACCGCCTCCGCCCGCTTGACCCGCCCGTTTAGCAAACCGCCATTGAGCGGGTGGGTCGCGGTTTGCCGGTGGCGGTTAACCGACCCGCCCGCCACCCTAATTTTTTTCTTTTCTAATATTAATCTTAGATACATGAGTCAACAAAGTAGCATTTCAAAAATTCATTTTCCATATGAATGTGCCATAGTGACGTGAATCTTAAAATATACTATCATACTCATTTCATTTGAAGTTATATACATTGTATGATTTGAATTTTTTTTTGTGGTACACCAAAGTGTTGTCTCCTACTTCATGTTTAAAACAAATAATTGTCGTAGTAGGTTTTTTTTCCTTCTAACTAAATCAACTTACAAAATTCGTCAATGTCGCTATAGATAATAAATAATTAAGTAGTTAGGATATCTAATTATTTGATCCGCAAAACCGCCCGCAACTGTCCGCAAACCGCCCCACCCGACCCGCAACGGTTTGGAAAAAAATGAAACCACCACGGTTTGTAAATTCATAAAACCGCCTATGTGTAGATCGGTTAATTTTTATGCTCGAACCTGCCAGAACCCGCCCACGCACACCCCTAGGTATCGTACCAAGCCCTGAGTGCTTGTTTTAACCCGTACACAGCCTTTCTGAGTTTGTAGACCTGATGTCCCTGCTGAAAACCGGGAGGCTATTCTACATAGACTTCTTCTTTCAGCACGCCGTTCAGGAACGCAGACTTCACATCCATTTGATAAACTCTGAATCTCTGATGTGTTGCGTAGGCTAGGAATAGTCTTATTGCCTCCAATCTTGTAACTGGAGCGAAAGTTTCGTCGAAATCTATCCCTTCGGCTTGACAGTAGCCTTTTGCCACGAGTCTTGCTTTGTTCCTTACTATAACGTTATTTTCATCTCGCTTGTTCTTGAAGACCCATTTAGTTCCAATCACATGTTGATGCTGGGGTCTGTCAACAAGCTCCCATACTTCGTTTCTCGTGAACTGATTCAGCTCCTTCTTGCATGGCTATGATCTAATTAGCGTCCTTAAGTGCGTCCTCAACTGACTGAGGTTCTTCAGTAGACAAGAAGCAGGAGTATAATGCGCTTTCTCCCTGACAGAATCTGGATCTTGTCTTTATGCTTGCTGAAGGATCTCCAATAATCAAGTCAGAAGTGTGAGCGTCCAGCCACGATCTACGATGTTTCAACTCCTCATGTGAGATTTGTTCAACACAGATAGTAGGTGAGTTAGGCATTTCAGTTGTACTATTCTGAGAATGAAGCAATTCAGTTACAAGAGTTGGGTCTACTGAGTCACCAGGTTCAGGGGCATTTAGCTCAGGAACTTCATTTGTTCCCCCTGAATTATTATTCTCAGTAGAGGTCTCAGTTACCACTTGGGTTTCTTCATCGACTCGAGTTACACCGGGATTGACTCCGTTCGAGAGAGTCAACTGTTCAGCCTACTTCGCTGTGGGCCGAGATTCGATAGACTTATCTTCAGTTTCTTCATCTGAATCATCATCCCAACACAGCTGGATCTTTTCAACTTTATCTTTCAGGCTCAGATCCTGTAGCTGCTTACTGATGTCCTCAGATTCTGGTTTAGAGTTCATGCTCCTGTCTTCAGTAGCAAACTCATTAAAAACAATATGAGGGATTTCCTCCAAGCAAAGGGTCCGGTAGTTAAAGACTCTGAAGGCTTTGCGGACCCGGGAGTATCCTAAGAAGACTCACTGGTCTGACTTGCTATCAAAAGTCATCACCTGATCATTTCTATTATTGTGGATAAAGCACGAACACCCAAAAATATGGAAATAAGATAAAGAAGGCTTCCTGCCGTTCCATAATTCATATGGTGTCTTCTTATGCTGCTTTGTCAGTAGAGATTTGTTCTAAGTGTAACATGCAGTGTCAGTAGCTTCTGCCCAGAATTTGGTTGGGAGTCCTGAGTCTGTGAGCAGGGTTCTTGCTGCTTCTTTGAGTGTTCTATTCTTTCTTTCAGCAACCCCATTTTGTTGAGGCGTGCGCGCAGCAGATGTCTCATGCTCGATGCCTTAAGCTTTGCAGAACTCCTCCACCATCGAATTAAGGAACTCAGTTCCTCTGTCTGAACGTATCTTGATGATCTCGGTGTTCTTCTCGACACTGAGCTTTTTCAGAAGCCTTGGTAACTCTGTTTTGACGTCAGACTTGTTGGCAATAAATATGACCCATGTGTAGCGCGAGTAGTCATCAATGACCACTAAAGCATACTTTTTGCCTCTGATCGTCACTGGAGAGACTGGACCGAATAAATCCATATGTAGCGGCTGAAGGATTCCATCAGTGGAAGGAGATGAAACATGAGGATTTTGATTCCTTGTTTGATTTCCCTTCAGGCATGCTTCATACTGAGTGTCTTTGCTGAATAATTCATTCGGCAGTCCTCGTACTAGAGTGTTTCTAGCTAGCTTGTTGAGCATCTTGAAGTTGAGATGACTGAGTTTTTTGTGCCAGAGCCACCCTGTTCTGTTGTCATTCTTTGCCAACAAACAAGCTTCAGGTTCAGCTGAGTTCCAGTCAGCTACGTAGATATTCTTTTTGCGCGAACCTGACAACACTGTTTTCCCTATAGATTTATCAATGACATCACCGAAACCAGCGTAAAAAATCACTCTATTCGAGTTATCACAAAATTGACTAACACAGAGAAGATTATGCTGAAGTCCTTCAACATATGATACACTTGAAACTGTTGCGGTTCCAATGCTGAGTGTTCCATATCCTCTGGTGTAGCCTTTTACATTGTCTCCAAACTCGGGATCCTTCTTCAGTAGTATAGTTCTTCAGTAGGTCCTTTTGGTAAGTCATATGTCTTGAGCATCCGCTGTCCACATACCAAGGGTCCTTGTGCACCTGCAAAACAGAATTATATTTAGGTACCCTTTATTTTTGATTTTGGGTCCTTAGATGTTAGTTTTGGAAACCCAGATCTGTCTTACGACCCTGGTGGTCTCAGACAGTTTTTTCCCACTTTGATCAACATACTTGACCACTGGACTGGTCGATGCTGACTCCTGAGGTTTTATAGGTTCAGGAGTCTTGATCTTCTGAGTAGGTGGACTACTGACCTTTGCCTTCTGCACGGCTTTCTTCTTCTTCTTCTTCTGACTTTTAGGTCCTCTCCTGACTATAGGATCATAGTAATATGACCCATACTGAGCTGGATGTGTCAGCTGCGGAGGTCCTTACTGATCAGCCACTTAGCTTTGCTAGTTCCCCCTTGACTGAACTGGGTGATTTGGAACTGATCTTCTTGTCAGAATGCTGATAGCTGGGATGAGGTGCCTTCATCTTTTGTTTGTTCTTTGCTAGGGGGTTCAGAATCTCTGCGTTAATGGTCTCCCCTTGAACAAATCTATCAGCTAGCCGGTTTTCTGAGCGTACGGGGGCAGATGAGCAGGCTCTATGGCTGAATCCAAGTCCCTCCTTGCAGTGCTTCGGCTTGTTGCTTGCTAGAATCACCTCAAGACATCATCACTCTTCTTCAGCAGTTCAGGCTCGGTCTGAAGTCCTGACAACTCTTGGTTCAGTTGACTCAGTTCAGTATTTTTTTGAGTCAAGTCATTGGTCAGTACTGAGATCTGATCTTCTTGATGCTGCGACTTGGCCATCAGAGAGTTTATCTTCTCCCTGAGTCTCATCACAAGTCCTTCTGAGTCAGTAGCAACCTGACTCTCCTGAGAAAGTATCTGATTCTCCACTTTCAGGGTATCCACCTCCTGAAGAGTCTTACTGAGCTGCAGACTCATATGAATCTGCTCGTCGAGTAGTTCTTCATATGCGATTGCGACGTCCAGATTCTAATCTGCACCTGAAATAGTATCGTGTGTGTAGTGTGAAGAGGAGTTGAATGTAGCGTGAGAGTTTACCTCATCCTCTTCTCCTGCCATGAGACACTTTCAGCATCTTCTTCAAGCTCAACGGCTATGAATACCGCTTCATCGTTGGATGAATCCATGAAGGAATCGACTTCATCTGAGTCGTCTAAGAGTTCACCAACAATATATGCTTGTCGCTTCTTGATGAACTTCTCCCTTCGAGCTTTGCGTGCTGCTCTCTCAGTAGTACTGAGCTCAGGACAATCATACTGATAGTGTCCTTGCTTCTTGCAGTTGTAGCAGGTAGTGACTCTCTATTCTTTGCTTTCGCTATCTTTCGACTAAGCCGAGTCCTCCTGTTTCCTGCATTCAGAAGTATGTGAGTCAGGAGTGAGTTTGGGCGTATATTCGGACTTACCCTTGGAGTCTCTGACGACTCTTGAGAGTTTTCTGCGTCTCTCCTTCTCCTTCTGATACTTCACGGCAAGCTATGCGTACTTCTTGGCTAGGTTTCCCTCTTGTAAATCACTAAGTGAAGGTTCAGCCTTGTTAGAAGTTGGAGCCGCTGTGCTGACTGATGCTTTGAAGGCATGGTCGACTTGGGTGTTAGCTTCAGCTCGCTGCTTCCATTGAGGTAGACCAAACTCGAACTCCTCAGCTTTATGTTCTTAAAAGATATGGTCAGGAGTAACAATATCTAAATCAGAATGTCTCAGTAAAGTAGCAAAGGGAGTCCAATGACCGTCTGGCAGTGCCCTCAAAATCTTGAGATTCATCTCTCGGTTGGAGAACGTCTTTCCCAGCCCGTTGATAGAGTTCATCATATCCGTGAATCTAACGTTGAGATCTTCAATGGAGTCACCAGGCATGAGAGACAGTCTCTCCAGCTTCTGAAGTTCCAGCGCCAGCTTGTCTACTTTGATCTTCTGAGTCCCCCAACTCAATAGCACTAGAGCATCCCAGAGTTCCTTTGTGGACTTGCAATCCCAAACTCTCCCGAGGTAAGAATCGCTCAGAGTGGTCAGTATGGCGTTTCTGGCGACCTGGTCTAAGTTGTAAAGCTTCTTCTCCTCAGGGGTGAAGAGACTTCTGTCTTTAGGGATCTTCTTCCCGATCACCATTCCTCCTCCTTGTGCTGGGTCTTGAGTTACGACACTATCAACCATTGGAACGAGAGGTCCGTCCTCCAATACCTCTGCCATGCTGTCGTGGAGGGAAATTAGATGTGCCTCCATTCTGACCCGCCATACCCCGTAGTTCTCTATTGAGAACATGGGTACCATCCTGATTCCTGACATATCAGACATAGTTGATAATGATATGAATGAAGAATGATATGCAGTGAAAAAATTTTCTGGATCCGTTCAACTAGACCAATTTTAGAATAACAAGAGTCTTAGAGAACTCCTGCTCTGATACCAATTGTTGGTCCCGAGATTAAACGTTCAGGTGTAGAGGGGGGGGGGGGTGAATACACCTGAAAACAATTTCTCAACTTCAAACATGAACAATCCTTTTTAGGAGAGTGCCGTACTGAACGAGTTCAGTAGACCAAATAATCTGTTCTGGATCGTGTGGCAGAGTGGCTGACTTCACTGAGGCCTGCTAGCTGATTTGAGTCAGAATTCAGTACCGTTCAGCTGAAGTTTAGTAGTGCGAAAATGTGTAGGCCCAAATTCAGTTGAGTTTAGAAAACGTTTTTAATAAAATAGTTTCAGTAAGTTAGTGCAATCGATTAAGCTTGCTAAAACTCAGTTGAATGATTTTAGAAAATACTTTCAGCATGCACAGTAATCAATGCAATAGTTAAAAATAGAAAAACAAGCACAGAACATAAGCAGTTTTTAAAGTGGTTCGGATCCAACAATCCTACATCCACTGTCCCGAAAGATCAGGAAGCTATGTATTATACTGAGATAGTCTCAGTCGGTTTGTACACTGGACAAACACTGGTCTTGAGATTTATACTGAGCAAGTCTCAGTTTACAAAGGATCAAACTAAAGCGTTTGACAAACTCTCC
Organism: Lavandula angustifolia; assembly: GCA_028984105.1. Lineage (NCBI taxonomy): Eukaryota > Viridiplantae > Streptophyta > Magnoliopsida > Lamiales > Lamiaceae > Lavandula > Lavandula angustifolia. The sequence continues at coordinate 17,017,538 of CM054824.1, forward strand.
AACTATGAAGGAGTCCTTTACAATAAGGATCAGTTTAGATATGAACTCCTTCGTCTAAGCTTTGGATAAGATATGCTGAGCTTAGGTTAGAGGGATAGGGAACGAGAAAATGGTTTCTAGAGCGACGAACGGTTTAAGTATGGACTTAGGTTCGTATTCAGTCGCTTGGATACTAGAGGCTTTATACTCGGGTTCAGCTTGGTTCCCTATGAGCAGGTATGTCGTCTTTCGCCGGAGATTACTCTTTGTGCTTCTTGCGGAAGACTTAGGTCATTTTTAGTTGCTCGTGAATGCTCTTGTGTTCTTTGATTTCTCTGTGTTCGCTCGTGAGCTTCAATTTGAATTGTATCCCTCTATTTATAGAGCAGAGACAAGGATAGATCCGTTGGAGACGACGATCCTTGTGTCTCTCTCTTTTGGGTAGCTAACGACTCTTTCAAAGATGGTGGCAGAGTACTTTCCCTCCATTTCTGGAAAGTTGTTGACTTGCAGCTTTAATCAGAAAGTTGACAGTTGGCTGCTCGTCATTGGTCGAGGCTGAAGAGAGTAGGTGAGACAGAACATACTTCAAGGTAGATCTGAAGCTGACTTCTCTCTTCCTCGTATGACTCTACGGATTTAACTTAGTAAATTCTGACAGTTAGAAGACTGTCCAGCCGTCGTTGAGTCTGATCTATATTCAGTAGCATGCTCCTGCTGAGTCGGCTCTACTGAAGATCAACTCTGAGTTTAGTGAACTACTCCTGCTGAGTTCAGTTCCACTGACTCCTTTCGCATATCTTGCTCCTCGCCGAGTCCAGTATCACTGAGTCTTCTTCTTCTGGTACTGAGGCTGGTAATCTACTGAGCGCCTGAACCAAATGAAGAGTGTCTACTGAGTCTGAAACCTCAGAGACAGAACAATACAGATTACAACGGAATGGTTCATCAGTTCAAAGTAGGGTTTTGAGATCTTCAAATCTTCAGCAAATATTCAGAGCACTAGGCTGCTGAGTTATCTCCCAACAAGTTGTGGAGCGACTGAATCATCTCCCAACATTTTCCCCCTATTTGATGATGCCAAAACCTAACACTATAACTATAAAAAACAAAGCTCCTTACAAGTTTTACAAGTAGAATCAGTGGAGTTGTTCTTCAAGTTCTAGACTATTGAGGGAGTTAGGGAAGAAATAGCAGAACCTATACAGAGAAACTATCAACAATTTCTCCCTTTCTAACAACATTTCCTCATCTATAAGCAATCTAATAGACTAGAATCTAACAAGGTAAAAACTGACAGATAAATATATTCAGTGAGTGTGTGAGTCACTAATCACTTGAGTGATTCTGTGTGTTAAACATAAAGATAAACAAGGCCATATAGACAATAAGGAATTGTCAGGTCCGAACAACAGTGATGTTTTATATATAATGAAATTCAGTACAGATACATCAGACTGCTATTCTAAGAAAACAGAACAGAAAAGAAATACAGAAGCTATCTATCATCTGAACTGCTGAATCCTGTCTTTGAAGTCCTTTGATTTTGATTCAGGAAGTGGCAGTCCATACATTCTGTAAGTAGTCTTCCTCAGCTTCAATATCTCTGGCAAATCAGCAGGCTCATCTTCATCTAAGTGTCTTGCTTGGGCAACATCTTTAATCTCTTTCTCAATCACCCCATAATGAACAGAGCCATCAAGCTTCAGTGGGGGAGGCATGATCCTTGGTGTTGGGACCCTGACATCAATTTTATCTGCTATGGCCTTCTGAACTCTAGCAAATATCTCTGGGTTAGTCTTCAGAAGCCATTCAACAAATGCGATGGACTTGTGCATTTCAGGCCAGTATCTCCAGAAGTAGTATCTCTTGATGTAGTCTGCCTTTAGTGACTCCTACCTCTGTGTCCGTTCCCATGGCATCCATTCATCCAATCTGGGCCATCTGTGAATCTTAAGATCAGTAGGCTTCCTGAGTCTTCTCTATTTGTAAGGAATATCTGCTTTCTCAGGAATCCTTTAGCTAGCTTCCTTCTCAGCGTTCAGTCTCAGAGCTTCTAGATCTGCCAATCTGAGCCTTTCTCTTGCTGCTTCTATCTGCCTTGCTTCAGCTCCTCTGTCTAGATACCTCTCCATCTGATCCCATAACTCTAGTATTTCAAGCTCTTGTTTCTTCGAGGGAACATAGGAGGGTACATGCTCTTCTTCTTCTGAATCAGCAGGAGTAGATGATCTCGACCGTCATCGTATATCCGTATTCATTTGTAATCACTCAAGTTCTAAGTAATATATAAATATTCTCTAAGAGTTTCTCTCTCTAACTTTTTCTCTCTAAATATGTGTTTAAGGTCGATAGTAGACTGACTAGCAAGGGTTAAGTTAGATTTGGATAGGTTTATATTTAAATTGATACAACGTTTCCTTATTTATAAATTCTGTTTTGCAACCTTATAATAGATGATATGATCTTGAATATAAAATTCCATATCTACTCAACTTAAGTAAAAGAAATTAGGGTGTTTATGGGCCGGTTTAGGTGTAAAATATAACAAACTCACACATAGACGGTTCACAAATCTATAAATCGTGGCAGTTTATTTATTTCCTCAAATCATGGCGGTTCGGTTGATAATTTGGTGAACGGTTTGCAGTCGGTTTGGCAGGTTAAATAATTAGCGATATTAATGTAATAACACAAAACTCTAACTCCGATCAATTATGCAATATCAGCCCGGCAAAACAAAAATCTTAAAATCCATAACAAACATATCAAACATACGGCCACAACTAGAAACACAACAAGATTTCAATAGCAATCATCCACAAAACACAATCTTAATAGTAAGCAATACTCCATCCGTCCAAATATTTATGTCCAATAGGGACTCGACGGAGTTTAAGATGAGTTGTGGAAAGATATAAAGTAGTGGTGAAAATGTATAAAGTGATGGGGTCCACCTATTTAGATGCTTGTGGACCACTCATTTATGTTGACTTTTTGAATGAAACATAAATAGTAGGACAAACAAATATAACAAATGAGACATAAATAATGGGACGAAGGGAGTATAAAATAAAACCCCATAGCATATATATTGAGGTTAACACATCTTGTGTTAATGATACTTTTGAGTCTTGCACTGTTGCAGCGTCTATGGTTTCAAAACAAAAAAAAAGAATTGTATTGAGTGCTTCTCTATCTCTTTCATTTTCGTCCTTTGAAAATTAGGTAATTTTTTTTTAAAATAAAGATAATAAATTAAAAAAATAAATAAGCAATAATTAAAAAAGGGGCGGGCGGGTCGGTCATCGGACACCCCAAACCGCCAGTCATTCGCCAAAAGGCAGTTTGTGCAAAAAAATAAACCGCGGTTAGTTGCAACAAAGATTAACCAGCGGGTATAAGTTGTAGTGGATGGGTTAAGCAGAGGGAGACGATTGAACGATTTTTTTGAACACAACTAAAAAATATAATGAATTTTCAAATATTATTATATTAAATACTTTTTCTAGAAGGATTATTTATCAAAAATCAATTTTTATACTTTTTCTAGAAGTATTATTTATCAAAAATCACTCCTAGTAATAGTATAGCTAATCATCCTCTCGGACCAACTACTGATCACCTTGATAAGCTATTGCCTCACCAACTATCTAGTCAGACACAAGCCCCTCCTCGAGCGGATTCCTCACTTTGCTCCTTAGCCTATGGGGTATTAGCAGTCGTTTCCAGTTGTTGTCCCAATCCCAAGGACAGGTTCTTACGTGTTACTCACCTGTCCGCCACAGAAAAACACCATTTTCCGTGCATGTGTTAAGCATGCCGCCAACGTTCATCCTGGCTTAAATAGCCAGATTTCATTGTATACAGTTAAACCTTGATGAAGTAATGTTCGATAAACTAATAACCTCTCTTAAATAACAATTTCTTCTTGTCCCGACTTGGAACAGTGTACTAAAGTAATAATTTGTCTAAATGCATTAAGTAATATATTTTTTTTAAATCCTTATCTCAATGAAATATAAAGTAAAAATTACTGATTTTAGAAAATACATATATAAAATTATAATAGTATAGTTGTACAATAATCATTTCTTATAAATATAGACTTTCATAGTTATTGTATTTTCTTCCCACCTAAACCAAAATCATCATCCTTAACTTTCTGTAAATTGTAGACAACTTTGAATATTTCACTCGTGTTGTAGCAAGTAATTATTTAATTAAGATGATTATTGCTTGAAATAAACCTTTTAATGACACAATTGAAATAAATGTACTATCATCTCGTTTAGGATTGACCACTTCATCATCATTACTGTTCATAAATGTTCTAATAATTTCTTCATTCATCGGTAATTCCATAGTTGTATTATTCTCGATAGCTAAAAATTCTTGAAGAGTTATAGCATTTCTATAGCGTAAATTAGAAATGACATTAACTAATGTTTGAGATCTTCATCTAATTAAAGGCCTTCATTTTCAGTAGATCATTTTCTGTTGAAGGAATCTTGCAAAGCTGAAAACATACTGCTAAAATAATTTTAATATAAGTAAAAATAAGATTTTCATTTATTTATGTACATGAGCGTTCTTTATAAAACTATGAAACTTTTCTAAAATTGAATGATTTGACTTGTTTTATAATTAGTGCATATTTAATATACATTTTTAACATGATTTTACTAATGTAAATACTAAGTTTTTTTTTATTTTTTAATGTTTCGACAATTAAGTTATTAAAAAATTAAGTTTAATACACACATTTAATTATTTTATATCGTAAATTTATCTTTAATGAATAAATATTCATTTGCCGATAAATGAATAAATTTATCGATAGTTGAATAACTTCACTAAAAAAACAAAAATTTGATCCCAAATATATTACTTTAAAGATGTTTAACTATAATTCTAAATATAATAATTAATGCAACAACGTTTACTAGCCAAACAACAAAGTATTCTATTCTTATAATATTCTCTAAAGCAAATTCAATATAATTAAAGTGCAAAACAATTAAGGACGAGAGGTTATAAAACTTACTAAATCCAAATTATATCATCAATAATTGATCAAAACAAATGCGTACGTCCGGGATTAACATTTGATTAATAAAACATACGCTATGTGTAATCTGATTGAGATTAAAACTTCTAATTACAATATGACATTTCATTAATAAAGCATGCCATGTGTAATCTGAACAATAAAGCATGCTATGTGTAATCTGACTCGTCTTGAATTAATAGGTTGTTCGAAATGAAGGAATCTATGTCGCGCAATTAATTAGTAAAATTTAATTTATTCACATGTTGAAATTTGAAAAAATTAAAATAATTTATTAAAAAGTTAATGATATAATTGTGTTTGTTATTATAGAAATTGGATAAAATATTTTTTTATACATTATCATATTAATTAATTAGACCTACTAAAGTTAAATATTTAGTTACATATAAAAAAATTACTAATAAACAAATAAATTTAGGACAATCAATGAAAATAGGCATATAAATTTGAGACAGAGGGAGTACATATTATTAGTATGAACTTGTATTTGAAAGTAAAGTAAGGCCTTCTAAAATGGTCAAATTAACGTTTATTGCTGTGGTTTGATATCCTTTATTACATGCTTAATATTTATACTCATAGTACCATATATCACGGGGTAAGAACATGCGGCAGAGGTGGTGGATCGTTGTTTCTGTTGGACGGAGCTGACGGCGGAATCAGCACCCCTTTCGGAAGCTTACCAAATGTAAATTTCATCTGTCCTGTGGTTTCACGGTGGCTGTGTGGTGCTAGTGGAGGTTCATCACCTGTTCTGGTCGACGGGCCCGGCGGCGGAACTGGACCTTTCGGAAGCTTACCAAATGTAAGTTTCCTATTGTAAGCATTTGACTCGGTACAAAGAATTGCTTTCAAAAGAAATGCAAACACCAGAATTTGTGCAATTCTCGTCATGCTGCAACTTATCACTTATCTTGTGTTCCTTGAAATTACTTCACTTGTCACATATATATAGGGGTGAAAGTAAGTATTTCGTATATTTAACCAAATATTGCGTATACATTATTACTTATTAGGGTAAGCAAGATTTGAATTCACAACTTTACAAGGCAATGAACCGTAACATTTGAACGGAAAAAAATAATTGCCATTTTTGCACGCGGTAGAAAATCTGAAATTATGAATTGAATTTTCAAATCATTATACTCTAAATAATTCTCATAATATTGTGAGCGAAATTCTGGCAAAATTCTACTCTCAGAAAAATAACTACCAAAATATCATTCAAAACATTATTTTTTATTCTTCATAAAAGTGATATTTTTATATTTGTGAAATAAAAGTGATAGTACATTTTTTCTAGTTTTAATAAAAACAACTAATTTCTTGTAGATAAGATTTATTATATATATGATGATCATATCTAAACCCTAATAGCCTATAATACCCGTTTAAATCTAAGTGCTATTATAAGGATTTTTTTATTAATTAAATAAGAGTTAACAATTATTACTGCTTCCAAATAAATTATCAAGGTGATCATAATTCTCTTAATAGGATAGTTACATTTGTACTCTAATAAATATTATATATATATATATATAAAAATGTATGGTTGTTATTAATACTTCATTTAATCTGAATTTTAATTTTTTTTTAAATTTGTTAAGAATATGCATCATATGCATTACGAAAAATTTAAATCTTTTACTTTTCCGTAATTCATCATGATTCTATATTTATGGCAATTATTTTGAAATTTGATTTTCCATATTCAAAACCGTTTATTCATTTAATTTTATTAAATATATTTTTTATTGCAGACAATTCAATATTGAGTTTTTTATGATTACGTAAAAATGAAAATCAATTTAGAAGATAAATTTATTGCAAGAAACAATTCTTTGTGCAATATTTTTTTTCTTTTTATTTATAAATTATTATTACATATAATGCATATTATTTTAGTAATTGAAATTTTTATTTATTTTTATTTTAGAATCCAAATATAATAATTTGGCAAAGATTGTACATGCATTAAACATTATATTTTAATGCATCTCACTTTGATATTAATGCATGTTTGATGCATCAAATATCATATACTAATTCATCGGATTTTTTTTTGGGATGCAAATAATTAATAATTACATAATTTGTTTTTTATTTTAACATCTAAGAAAATTAAAACAAATACAAGGAAATTGCATATGCATTAAAACTATATTTTAATGCATCATAATTCTAATTTAATGCATTTTATATACACAATATTATATAATAATGCATCAGAATTTTGATATGCATGCATCTTCAGAAACGAAACTATGCATATAAGAATGTAATATAATCTAAGACTATGAATAATCAAACTTGGTTCGATTTAAATTTGATTATAATGCATTTGAATCTATTTAAATTTGAGTACAAAAATAATAAAATGTAATGCATTTGAATGAGTTTAAGATTGATTTTAATTTAATTAATGATTTGGTAGTAGTTTAAATAAGATCCCTAGAAATCCTTCCTAAATAAAAGATTTAGAAAGTATATTGTTTTACAAATTTACCCCTTTCCTAATATAAAAATATATAAATATGTTAATTTATATTTAGATCTAACCGCACATTAATTTAAAATTTATGGACCAAATTGGTTCCTAATTCTTATATAGGAGGCTTAAAATAAGAAATAAGAAGGAATATTAGACCTCCATTTTATTTAATCTATGGTTGTTATTATTTTAAATTTATGCATTTATTATTAAGATATCATTAAGGTTATTTATGACAATTTGTTTCCTTTATTTTTGATAAACGCAATCTACTTCCTTTATTAACCGTAATTTACTTCCTTTATTTTTGTAACCGCAATCTATTTCCTTTATTTCGCATACAATAATTTACATATAAAATCAAATTTAGGTTTCTAATTTTGAGTTTCATTTTTTGTATCTGGACATTATGTACCGATTTTTTCGTTTTTCGAGTATCATATTATATCCTTTTTCCAAAAGCCACCATTTGAACATCATTGGAAATCAGACTGTAAAAATTGGGTCTGCATGAATATCCATAATTTTATGCATAAAGTATTTTGATCTTATGCATATTGAAAATATAAAGAATAGCAACATATGCAAAAATTATATCGATATTATGCATGAACTAATATTGTGATATGCATATATCGCATAAAGCGTTCAAAAAGAAAGAATGAGTAAAATATGCACCGATTAGTTGATAGTATGCAAAAAATAATGATGAAATAAAGTATTATGACCCTATGCATATTGAAAACATAAAGAATGATAAAATTAACATAAATTATATCGGTAATATGCATGAACTAATATTGTAATATGCATATACCACATTTCTTTTATAAAACGTTCAAAAAGAAAGAATGAGAAAAATATGCACTGATTAGTTGATAATATGCAAAAAATAATGATGAAATAAAGTATTATATTCCTATGCATATTGAAAACTTAAGGAATGATAAAATATGCATAAATTATATTGATACTATACATGAACTAATATTGTGATATGCATATGCCGGATTTCATGTATAAAACGTTCAAAAAGAAAGAATAAAAAAAATGCATAAATAAGTTGGATACTAAACTTATGATATGCATATACTTTATTTCATGTACGCATTTCTTGTATAAAACGTTCAAAAAGATGTATGCATGCATTAATGAAAGAGAGAGTGTAAGTTTAATGAAGATGGAAATGTCAGGAGTGAGTTTGATGAATATGGGAAGATCCACCTTTTTTCTTTGCTCGAGAGTAAAAGAAAGAGAAAGAAATATGTGGGAAAGTAGAGAAGATTTATACGGAAATTATGGAAGTTAATTAGGATTCAAACACATATGATCCAAAATTACAAACTTACCCTTAATGATCCACTTCTTTTATTTTCAGCAGTTCAAAAAACTAAAATTTATCAATTAATCACATCCATTGATGACACTAAATGTAGGACTAAGATTTCATCCTACTTCTTATCTTAAGACCCCTTCTTATAGGATTCACACACACACACACATATATATATATTCCTTATTTAAGATTTGGAGAAGATATAATAGAATTTATGTTGGAAAATCGAAAATGTTTATATATATTTATATATATATAAATTAGTTATTTATTATGGAAAGTTAATTAGCATTTATTGCTAATTTGACTTGGACAAAATTCAGCCCTTTTCGATCGCATTTTCGAGCCTCGATATTTATCCGATTAATGTTTTGAGATATATGACGTCGATCTACGTTTCGAGTAGATAATTATAGTGTGCTTAATTTCTCGATTCCGATTTTCGGTGAGTGAGAAATAGTGGCTCGAAGCTTGGGGGGACAAAACTAATATGTTACCTAAAGTGGAGAAACTTACCTTATTCGGGTTTGGGAGAGTTATTACATTAATCAATGTCCCACATCGATTAATGAATAATGTTTTGTGTGGTATTTAAGTGTCTACCACATTGTAAGAGATAACAAAGTGACATGTGGTGGGCTTGGGCCACACATGCTCATGCGCGCGAGCCTTTTCGCCGACCGCCTCACACGCGGCGCGGCGCGCCGCGCCCGCACCGCGCCCGCGCGCCGCCACCGCGCCCGCGCCCGCACCGCACCCGCGCCGCACCGCGCCTGCGCCCGTGCCCGGCCCCGCCCCGGTTCCAGTTTCGTGGACTTGGACTTGGACTTGGCAATTGGTCCTTTGGGTGGTCTGTCGGGTTTGGCCGTTGGGCTCGGCAGTTGGGCTCGGTGGGTTGGGCTATGTGTGGGCTGGCGGTGTAGTGCTCTAGCTACACCTGATTCCTCTCCGTGGTGCAGTGCTCCTGCTGCACCAGAGTGTGTCTTTTTGGAAGGATCTGGAAGAGGCTCTTCAGCAGCCAACCTTCCATATCTCCACTCCCCACTCCCCTGGACACGTCAGCCTGCTTTAATTGGCAGGTGTTACTCAACAACCTTTCACCTGGGCTGGGACTGCCTATAAATAGGATCAGTCTACATGCCATTTGAACACACCAACACCTACAAACAACAAGCATTCCATACTTAGCTCTGCATTCCATATTTAGCTCTTAACTGTCCAGCAGCCTGTCCTCGCCGGAAAAGTCCTGTTCGTCGGAGCTCGAAGATCCTACGGTGATGCAATCCTCGAGACGTTGTCGTTTCATCTTTGGGGACGAAACGCCAAAACCGAGAGCACTACCGGGGCATTTTTCGTCTTGCGGAGAGAGGCCTTCCTCGACTCGACGATTCTTTTGTTTGTTTTATTTTTTTGACTTACGGTTCATTTGTAATAGCAGCTTTTGTAACCAACAATCGCTAGACGAAAAAATTACCTACTTAAGTTGCTTCAAACATGTCGTCATCATCTGCTGCCATCTCTGACGCTGCCGCCGCCGCCGCTTCTGCCGCCACCAACCCCGCCGTTTCTGACATCATTGCCTCCTCCGCCAACGTAGTTCCTCCGGCGTCTGTCCCTACACCTACTCCGGTGTTTGCGAATCCAACCCTCACTGCCATGTCCACCGCCACCGATGCTAGGATAGCATTTAACCGTGCTAATGCCTCTAACACGACATTCAACTTCAATGCAATGTCCTCTGCCTTGCAGAGCAATGTCCCTTTTGGGAGTGTGAACCACCATGGAGTGGTGGGGGGTTCAAACCCGACCCTGATGACACCTCTGCACTCGTCTAGAGTGTTGCCCGCTGCTGAGAAGCCGACCAAGTTTGGTGGAGCCGACTTCAAAAGGTGGCAACAGAAGATGTTGTTCTATTTGACAACATTGGGGTTCACCACTGTGTAGATGGAGAATGCACCTGCCCCTCCAAATGACAACGAAGAGAACATGGAAGTCCGGATAGCCTATGACAATTGGCTAACTTCTGACTACTTTTGTAAAAACTTCTTGCTTAGTGGACTAGATGATAGTCTGTACAGTGTATATGCAAATGTAAAGACCTCCAAGGCAATTTGGGAGGCACTTGAAAGGAAATACTGTACTGACGATGCAGGTACCAAGAAGTTTGTAGTCGCCAAGTTCTTAGACTACAAAATGGTGGACTCTCGACCGGTCATGGAGCAAGTGCAAGAGTTCCAACTCATTGTCCATGACGTCCACGCCGAAGGTATGCTTTTGCCAGATGCTTTTATCGTGGCAACTGTAATTGAGAAACTTCCCTCGAGCTGGAAGGACTTCAAGAGCTACTTGAAGCACAAGCGAAAGGAAATGACGCTTGAGGACCTTGTGGTCAAGCTCCGCATCGAGACCGACATGAGGACTCGAGATGGGAAGGGCAAGGCACCCGTGGAGCCAAGAGTCAACCTTGCTGAGAAAGGTGGTAACTCCAACAATGCAAAGAGAGGGCGTCCAAATAGCAACCCCAAAGGGAAGGGCAAGGTGCAATCCCGCAAGTTTGAAGGGGACTGCTACAACTGTGGCAAATCCGGCCACATGTCCAAGGACTGCCGAAAGCTGAAGAAGAAGAGGGCTCGTCAAGCCAATATGTTGGAGATTGACCTCACTGAAGCCGACCTTGCGGCCGTTGTCACTGAAGAAGCAAACGTCGTGGAGAATGAGGGGAAGTGGTATATTGATACCGCTGCCACGGCACATGTTTGTGGTGACCGAAGCCGCTTCACCAAGTACAAGAGTTGCCAAGGGAGGAAGCTCAATATGGGTAATCAAGCCTCGTCTGAGGTGGTTGGCTTTGGTACTGTGGTGCTAAGATTGAGCTCCGGGAAGAACCTGACTCTGGGAGAGGTGCTGCATGTCCCCGACATCCGGAAAAATCTTGTGTCCGACTCTGTACTAGTCAAGAGAGGGTTTAGACTAGTTTTTGAGTCGGACAAATTTATCTTATCTAAATTTGGAATGTTTTTAGGAAAAGGCTACCTGTCTGAGGGCCTTTTTAAGTTGAGTGTAATGGCGATTCGCCAAGAGCCCGTTGAGGCTAAAAATAATGAAAACGAAGCTACTTCCTCTTACTTGATTGAGTGTTCCGATTTATGGCATTCTAGATTAGGACATGTTAATCTAAATGCGATAAAAAGATTAGTTAATCTCGATCTACTTAAAGTAAATGAGTTTAACAAAACCAAGTGTGAAGTTTGTGTTGAAGCAAAATTGGCTAAGATGCCATTTCATTCTGTAGAAAGGAACACAAAACCTCTAGAACTCATTCACACTGACGTATGTGACTTGAAGTTTGTACAAACTAGAGGTGGGAAAAAATATTTTATTACTTTTATTGATGACTGCACCAAGTATTGTACTCTTTATCTTTTAAGGAGTAAAGATGAGGCGATTGAAGCTTTTATTAACTTCAAAGCAGAAGTCGAAAACCAACTTGATTGTAAAATCAAAATGGTACGAAGTGATAGAGGTGGAGAATATGTAGCTTATTTTGAAGAGTTGTGTAAGACAAGTGGTATTATTCATCAAACCATATTCCCTTCACTCTCTTCTTATACTCGTTTCCTGCGAATCTCACTCCATTTTTGCTACTCCACATTCTGCCATCCCCATATTTTCAAAAGGGCAAGCCTTCAAGCTGTCTCCTTCCACCGGAGAGTTAGGACCCAGCCACGTTCTCCCTCGTCGTCGGAATCGAAGTTGAACAAAGGTATAAACTTTCTCCAACTCGTTTCTAGTTTTATGTCGATTTGGTGGAAGTTGTTTTGCTCACTGTTACTGGAAATGCATTGTGTATACTTGAATGAAATACTCTTTTGGTTATTGAACGACCACACCATCATGATCCTAAACCAAACCGTAACGTGCTTATCTTTTAGAAGTGAACCTATGTGTTGTTTCTTGTATGAGATGGATACTGGAACGTGAGTAGTAAGCCAGGATCATAACATGGATAGTGAAATCTAAAGCACACAAACTGTTCGCTAAAATGCCTCAATCACCACTTAAAAGAAATATTTGGTTATGCCTTTCTTTTTCGTCCAAGATCCATGAAATCGTACATCTACTTAATTTCCACATCTTTGGTATGATTTAAGAATAATTGAACTACAAAACCACCTTCAACTATCTCATTTTTCGCTGCCACGACTCAAGTGCCGAATTTTCCGAGGATCGACTATCCTTGTTGACATTAAGCAGCGAGTTTCGGCTCGATTTCTAGACTTCTTAGTTAATCGAAACTCAGTGATCTAGACACTCTTAGAGAGCCCTTACTTTCAGCTTTCCAAAGCACCTCTCGGTTCGCGAAACGGAGCCCGAACCACGAAGTTATTCAACGTCGAACATGGACCGCTGAACTGCCTAACATTTTCAGACTGCGGAGCAGCCTTGTTCGAGCGTTTCCAACACGCTGTGTATTGCCGAAACCCCTTGTACACCCACATAGTTGGAAAGCCACATCTACAGGCTTTCCAACGCCACTTGCCTCTCGATTTTTAGAGCTCGGAACAAAAAAATTATGCACCGTCAAAAACACCCGCTCAAAACTGCCGAGTTGGCGAGAAGCGCAGAACTGCAAGTTCCGACCCGATTTTCACGACCCGATCGAACTAATAACTCTAGAAAACTTACACCCACATAAACCTTAATAAACAAGGATCCCAAAACATATCTTCGATCGTAAAACAAAGTCCCGACCGCTGAGATACGCCTGGTCGAATGTCGCCCAGAAGCTGTTTGATTAAATGCCATACCCAGAAAATTCTAAGTGTCGAAATAAAGGTTTAGCTCCACCGGTTTTGGGAGATCTTTTGTGAACAACCCTCAAATCTGGTAAGCCCCATACCATATCAAATCTCGTCATTCAAGGAATCTCCAGAACTTTTTTGTTCGCCATTTGGAGATCGTATCAAGAAGTTACGGATCAACAAAAAGGCACCGCTGAAACGCCCATCCTTCCCGGATTGTGCTGACCCCCCAACTTTAGAATAGCCTAGGAGCTTCGTTCCTTCTCGAAACTCACCGAACCTGATGCCGATAAAAAGCTGAGTTCGTTGGCTTTCCAAAACCGTGCTCGACACATAAAATGGAGTTCGGACGAAGAAGTTATGAGCCTGCGAAGTACAGCTGGCAGAACTGCCACAAACTCGCTGACTCCAGTTCGGAGGCCAGTTTCGATGTTGTAACGACGCCCGATCGGGAAACTTACTTCTACGGACTTGTAACCCTCCTGGGGCAGAATCTACACGTGCACTTTCGTCAAAGACCGACGGTCGGATCGTCCGGAAATAAAGTTGGAAGTTGCTGCGAATATCACTTCCAAAAATACCATTAATCTCAAATATCCCTTCAAATGCCAAAGTCAAATTATTTACCGAATGAGGAGAGAATGCTATGAATACGTGAACGAGTTGTATCCGGGCAAGATCTTTAAAGATGAATTTTATTATGTCGAAGAAAATAGCAAAGTAAAATCCGCCCTTCGTAACCAAAAATCCTAATTGCTAGAGACAAACTTTGTGTGTTAGAATTCGATAAATCTTAGGATTTTGGGATTTTACCCTAACCGAAATTAGGCCTCTGTTGTAGGACCCTCTGAAAAAGGCGGTAACCTCGAAAAAGCTGCGGATAATATTATCGCTCCACGAGGTGGGTAATATTTTTTTAAAAGTTATTTTGAGTTAATGAGCTCTGTAAATTACTGTTTATCCATGAAAGTTTTTGTGCATTTATACTGTTTAATGCTCCTGAGATCGATCGAGATCCTTGATTAATCTAAAACATTAATCAATGATTGTGTACACGTTGTTAGTTACTAGTGGACTGATCCCCACTAAGTGCTAACCAAGATACGGGACCCCCTGAGTTACGACTTTAGGGGCCAGGGTTCCCGAGAAAGTAAGTGGGACCCCCTGAGTTACGACTTTAGGGGCCAGGGTTCCCACATAAGTAAGTGAGACCCCCTGAAGTACGATTCTAGGGGCCAGGGTTCTCACCGTAAGGAGTAACGGTTAAATGTGACACAGATGTGCACACCCAATGATAAATATTTTGTATGTTTGGAGCAGTTTCATTTTTTAAAAAAAAAAACCCTCCAAGTCATACCTCATGCATGGATAAATTGGTTGTTTTTAAACGTATTTCAAACTGCTCTACCCACTGAGTACACTAGTACTCAGCCCAAATCTTTTTCAAAAACATTTTCGGAGTTGAGCGGTACATTGCGAGACGGGTGGAGCCGAGGGCGAGGGTTACTGTTTGATATGCTAAATCCCACCGTGCTTAATTGATACTTGCAGAGGTAATTGTTTTGCTACTCATCATTTTAAACTTGTCTTCATGATTATTGAACTAGATTTCTTTATGTGCTCAAACTTGTTTCATTTTGATAAATCTCGGCGTTGAAATCCTATGAATTTAAATTCTTGAATTATTCTGTATTATCCTCTAATTATAAATACTCGTTGATTTATCCGCATTCATCACACCCTGTCATACGCCCCTTCCCAAAAAACGGGTTGTGACAATGCACCTGCCCCTCCAAATGAGAACGAAGAGAACTTGGAAGTCCGGATAGCCTATGACAATTGGCTAACTTCCGACTACTTTTGTAAAAACTTCTTGCTTAATGGACTAGATGATAGTCTGTACAGTGTATATGCAAATGTAAAGACCTCCAAGGCAATTTGGGAGGCACTTGAAAGAAAATACTGTACTGACGATGCAGGTACCAAGAAGTTTGAAGTCGCCAAGTTCTTGGACTACAAAATGGTGGACTCTCGACCGGTCATGGAGCAAGTGCAAGAGTTCCAACTCATTGTCCATGACGTCCACGCCGAAGGTATGCTTTTGCCAGATGCTTTTATCGTGGCAACTGTAATTGAGAAGGACTTCAAGAGCTACTTGAAGCACAAGCGAAAGGAAATGACGCTTGAGGACCTTGTGGTCAAGCTCCGCATCGAGACCGACATGAGGACTCGAGATGGGAAGGGCAAAGCACCCGTGGAGCCAAGAGTCAACCTTGCTGAGAAAGGTGGCAACTCCAACAATGCAAAGAGAGGGCGTCCAAATAGCAACCCCAAAGGGAAGGGCAAGGTGCAATCCCACAAGTTTGAAGGGGACTGCTACAACTGTGGCAAATCCGGCCACATGTCCAAGGACTGCCGAAAGCCGAAGAAGAAGAGGGCTCGTCAAGCCAATATGTTGGAGATTGACCTCACTGAAGCCGACCTTGCGGCCGTTGTCACTGAAGAAGCAAACATCGTGGAGAATGAGGGGAAGTGGTATATTGATACCGCTGCCACGGCACATGTTTGTGGTGACCGAAGCCGCTTCACCAAGTACAAGAGTTGCCAAGGGAGGAAGCTCAATATGGGGAATCAAGCCTCATCTGAGGTAGTTGGCTATGGTACTGTGGTGCTAAGGTTGAGCTCCGGCAAGAACCTTACTCTTGGAGAGGTGCTGCATGTCCCCGACATCCGGAAGAATCTTGTGTCCGACTCTGTACTAGTCAAGAGAGGGTTTAGACTAGTTTTTGAGTCGGATAAATTTATCCTGTCTAAATTTGGAATGTTTTTAGGAAAAGGTTACCTCTCTGAGGGCCTTTTCAAACTGTCTGTAATGGCATTACGCCAGGAGCCTGTTGAGGCCAAGGATAATGAAAACAAAGCTACTTCCTCTTACTTGATTGAGTGTTCCGATTTATGACATTCTAGATTAGGACATGTTAATCTAAATGCAATAAAAAGATTAGTTAATCTCGATCTACTTAAAGTAAATGAGTTTAACAAAACCAAGTGTGAAGTTTGTGTTGAAGCAAAATTGGCTAAGTTGCCATTTCATTCTGTAGAAAGGAACACAAAACCTCTAGAACTCATTCACACTGACGTATGTGACTTAAAGTTTGTACAAACTAGAGGTGGGAAAAAGTATTTTATTACTTTTATTGATGACTGCACTAAGTATTGTACTCTTTATCTTTTAAGGAGTAAAGATGAGGCGATTGAAGCTTTTACTAACTTCAAAGCAGAAGCTGAAAACCAACTTGATTGTAAAATCAAAATGATACGAAGTGATAGAGGTGGAGAATATGTAGCTCCTTTTGAAGAGTTGTGTAAGACAAGTGGTATTATTCATCAAACCACTGCCCCCTATTCGCCTCAATCAAATGGTGTAGCTGAAAGGAAGAATCGAACTCTAAAGGAGATGATGAATGCTTTGTTGATAAGTTCTGGACTGCCCCAGAACATGTGGGGGGAAGCCGTCTTGACGGCTAACTACTTATTAAACAAAATACCTCTAAAAGGTAGAGATGTGACTCCTTACGAGTTGTGGAAAGGAAGGAAACCTTCCTATAAATACCTCAAAGTGTGGGGGTATTTGGCTAAGGTAGAAGTGCCTTTGCCTAAGCAAGTTACTATCGGACCTAAGACTGTCGATTGTATCTTTATAGGATATGCACTGAATAGTAGTGCATATCGGTTTGTCATTCATAAGTCGGTCGTTCCCGATATGAATGTTGGAACTACTATTGAGTCAAGGAATGCTATATTCTTTGAACATATCTATCCTTGTAAAAAGGATGATAAAGTTGAGTCAAGCTCTAGTGGTGGAGCAAGAGAAGTTGCTAGTAGTTTTAGAAATGTGGGGGTAGAACCCGATACACGTAAAAGGCAAGCTGTCGATCTTGAAACTTTAGAACCAAGACGTAGCACTAGAGCAAGAGTTGCTAAGGACTTTGGTCCTGATTATGTTGTCTTTCTTTTAGATGAAGAGCCGCGGTCTATAAAAGAAGCTCTTTCTAGACCCGATGGCCCACTTTGGCAAGAAGCTGTCCAAAGTGAAATTGATTCCATTATGCAGAATCACACTTGGGTCTTAGCAGATTTACCCGAAGGTTGCAAGCCATTAGGATGTAAATGGATCCTAAAAAGAAAATATAAGGCAGATGAGTCAATTGATAAATATAAAGCTCGTTTAGTGGTTAAAGGCTTTAAGCAAATTGAAGGATATGACTTCTTCGATACTTATTCGCCTGTAACGAGGATTACGTCTATCCGTGTGCTTCTCGCGATTGCTGCTTTGCACAATCTTGAGATTCACCAAATGGACGTGAAAACTGCATTTCTAAATGGAGATTTAGAAGAGGAAATTTATATGGAACAACCTGAAGGGTTCGTTGTACCTGGTCAAGAGCGAAAGGTATGTAAGTTGGTGAAATCCCTATATGGGTTGAAACAAGCACCATTACAATGGCACTTGAAATTCGACGAGGCTATGTTGTCGAATGGTTTTAAGATTAATGAATGTGACAAGTGTGTTTACATAAAGAATACAAAGAATGGCTTTGTAATTGTTTGTCTTTATGTAGACGACATGTTAATTATGGGACAAAACCTTCAAGTCATAAATGACACCAAGCGAATGCTTAAGAGAACTTTCGATATGAAAGATATGGGAGTTGCTGATGTTATTCTTGGAGTGAAGATTCAAAGAACTCCCAAAGGGATTGTTTTGTCTCAATCTCATTATATTGAGAAAGTGCTTAAAAGGTTTAATGCCTTTGATAGTGCACCGGCTAAGACTCCTTTAGAAGTTAATGTTCACTTGAGCAAGAATATGGGTGATCCTGTTGCTCAAGAGGATTATGCTAGAGTCATTGGTTGTCTTATGTATATCACGAATTGTACGAGGCCTGATCTAGCTTGTTCGGTGAACAAACTGAGTCGCTATACTAGTAATCCTAGTAGAGAGCATTGGAAATCTCTTGTAAGAGTTATGAGGTATTTGAAATAAACTCTTAACTTTGGGCTGCAACTATTCGAGACATCCCCCGTACTTGAAGGGTACTGTGATGCAAATTGGATATCCGACACTAAAGACTCGTTGTCTACTAGTGGTTATGTGTTCACTATAGGGGGAGGAGCTGTGTCGTGGAGATCCACGAAATAGACGTGCATAGCCCGATCCACCATGGAATCTGAATTTATTGCTTTAGATAAAGCCGGTGAGGAGGCCGAATGGCTCCGTAATTTTCTTGAAGATATTCCATGTTGGACGAACCCCGTGCCACCTGTGATGATTCACTGTGATAGCCAAGCGGCTATTGGTAGGGCCAAGAGTGGGTTGTATAATGGTAAGTCGAGATATATTCATCGTCGACATAATACCGTAAGACATTTGATCACGAGTGGGGTTATCTCTGTAGACTATGTCAAGTCTATAGATAACCTAGCGGATCCGCTTACTAAGAGTTTGAATCGAGATCAAATGTGTAAGCTCGTAGAGGGAATGGGAGTTAAATCCACAAGTTAAAGACGATTATAGTGGATACCCAACCTTGTAGATTGGAGATCCCATGAACTTGGTTCAATGAGAAAACTAAGCTATATGAGTCTGTTGATACCACACTCAAATAGTCTATTCCCTAAAAGAGCTCGAGAGTGTTGGTGACTTGTTAAGTGGTGAGGTTAAGTCTTAGACTTTTAATGAATCTAGGATGCCTTGAGAAGGTGGAGTATGACAGGTTACTCGAGTAAGAATCACCTATGTAAGTAAGAAGTGAGGGCCGCTTCTACGTAACACTTATGAATCCAAAGAGGTTGTTCATGGCCAGTAAAGGACACAAACGTGAGAACGGACGAGGTTGAGACTTTATAATGTTAGTGCTATTGTCTAAGTATACACCATGGAGGAATAGTTCAAGGCCACGGGTCCACTAATCCGCCGGTATGCTCGATAGCACTGACTAAGGAAGGTTCAAGGTCACAAACCACCTACCCTGATGCTTTATTGTCTCTTGAGGATAGAGCCGTGTGTCTGCATGCATGCATTTGGCTATTTCCACTCATGTGGGGGATTGTTGGAAAATCGAAAATGTTTATATATATTTATATATATATAAATTAGTTATTTATTATGGAAAGTTAATTAGCATTTATTGCTAATTTGACTTGGGCAAAATTTAGCCCTTTTCGATCACATTTTCGAGCCTCGATATTTATCCGATTAATGTTTTGAGATATATGACGTCGATCTACGTTTCGAGTAGATAATTATAGTATGCTTAATTTCTCGATTCCGATTTTCGGTGAGTGAGAAATAGTGGCTCGAAGTTTGGGGGGACAAAACTAATATGTTACCTAAAGTGGAGAAACTTACATTATTCGGGTTTGGGAGAGTTATTACATTAATCAATGTCCCACATCGATTAATGAATAATGTTTTGTGTGGTATTTAAGTGTCTACCACATTGTAAGAGATAACAAAGTGACATGTGGTGGGCTTGGGCCACACATGCTCATGCGCGCGAGCCTTTTCGCCGACTGCCTCACACGCGGCGCGGCGCGCCGCGCCGCACCGCGCCCGCGCCCGTGCCCGTGCCCGACCCCGGTTCCAGTTCCGTGTCCGTGGACTTGGACTTGGACTTGGACTTGGCAATTGGTCCTTTGGGTGGTCCGTCGGGTTTGGCCGTTGGGCTCGGCAGTTGGACTCGGTGGGTTGGGCTACGTGTGGGCTGGCGGTGCAGTGCTCCAGCTACACCTGATTCCTCTCCGTGGTGCAGTGCTCCTGCTGCACCAGAGTGTGTCTTTTTGGAAGGATCTGGAAGAGGCTCTTCAGCAGCCAACCTTCCATATCTCCACTCCCCACTCCCCTGGACACGTCAGCCTGCTTTAATTGGCAGTTGTTACTCAACAACCTTTCACCTGGGCTGGGACTGCCTATAAATAGGATCAGTCTGCATGCCATTTGAACACACCAACACCTGCAAACAACAAGCATTCCATACTTAGCTCTGCATTCCATATTTAGCTCTTAGCTGTCCAACAGCCTGTCCTCGCCGGAAAAGTCATGTTCGCCGGAGCTCGAAGATCCTGCGGTGCTGCAATCCTCGAGACGTCGTCGTTTCATCTTTGGGGACGAAACGCCAAAACCGAGAGCACTACCGGGGCATTTTTCGTCTTGCGGAGAGAGGCCTTCCTCGACTCGACGATTCTTTTGTTTGTTTTATTTTTTCGACTTACGGTTCATTTGTAATAGCAGCTTTTGTAACCAACAATTTAGGGGTGTTATTAGATATGCTCAAATCTCCCTCCGTATCTTTCTCAACTCCTACCCACGTCATCTCTCCCACACGATCGTGACTACAAAAAAAAACGCCAATTGATTTTCCTAATGTCTTTGATGATAGCGCTGCAACGGAGCTGATTGACAGAGTTCACTCCAAAAGAAAGCCCCCTCCACGTTGCATTCAAGGAAAGGAGAAGAAGAAGGGAAGAATTGGGTTGATGTATATCGTGAAGAATGAGATGATGTCCATGTACAGAATGAGATGATGTCCATGTACAAGATGTGACGACCCCTACAGATGTCTATCTCCTCATCTCCCCCCCGTCCCTTTCCTATGCAAGCCATCAGAGACATCATACCTCCACCACTCCTCTGCCTATTTAAACAAAAGAGAGAAGAGAAAGAGAGGGAAGGAAAGAAGTAAAGTTTGCACAACCACCACCACCGTTCATCTTCGCCGTTGACGCACAAGACAAGAGCTCTCTGCCTCTCCAAATCTCTGGTCGAACTCGCTCATAGTCGACTAGAAGGTCCCTAACCACGCCGTGCCCGGAAGAAGTTAGGAGGGTATAATGTTCTTCTCTTTTTTTTTTTTTTTTTTTTTTTGTTGACGAGGAACCCGCAGCCGCTACCTTTGGTGCGCACTGGGTAAACCTCGCTCCTGTGCAATAACCTGCAAACCACACAGAAGAGTTAAACCACCCTTAATGTGACAGGGTGACAGGCTTACACATAGCGTGTCCAGTGGGAATTGAACCCATGACCTATCGGTCCCGGGCCACCCACCTTCACCGCTATGCCATCCCAAGGGGACTCTTCTCTTATTTCTCCTTCATTAAAAGTCTCTGCGATTATACCTCAAAGCTGGTTTAAGACACCGTGTAGGCTTTTAGATGATTGGTCTATTTGATTTTCTTTCAAGCTTTTGAGGAATGATTTTCTCCTGTTAACGTGAGGTTCCTGTTGGTGTTGATGATGGATGAGTGTTTCGAGTACTAAAAACACATCAATATATACTTAAAAAGAAATTACTTAATTAAGCAGTTTAGTTTTTCAATATTAAAAAACTACTTTAGATAAAAACAGATAAATACCTAGAATAAGTTATTGCAAACACACTCATACGGGTGAATGATTGCATCACTCTTAATCATCAAATCAACACTATGAGAAAAAGGAATATTAACATTAATGTTTTAAATAATGATGTCACGCTCTATTAGGATTATACATTATTACATAATTGAATATGTTTAGTAATTATATAACTTCATAATAATTATTCATCAACGTTTTGGAGGAAAAAAAAAGTGGCCCAAAAAGCACTATGCCAATTGATTACACTCACTCACTGTTCTTGTAGCCCATAGAAAACGTAGCAGCAGTAATTAGTCCTGTTCAAGAGGGACTCTAAAGCGTACCAAAATCATTATCCTTAAATTTTAGTAAAGTGTAGATAATTTTGAATATTTTATTATTTAATTAAGATGATTACTGCTTGAAATAAACTTTTTAATGACACAATTGGAATAAATGTACTATTATCTGATTTAGGATTGACCACTTCATCATCATTACCGTTCATAAGTGTTCCAATAATTTCTTCATTCATCGGTAATTCCATAGTTGTACCATTCTCGATAGCTAAAAAATCTTGAAGAGTTATAGCATTTCTGTAGCGTAAATTAGATATGACATTAACTAATGTTTGAGATCTTCATCTAATTAAAGGCCTTCATTTTCAGTAGATCATTTTCTGTTGAAGGACTCTTGCAAAACTGAAGACATACTGCTAAAATAATTTTAATATAAGTAAAAGTAAGATTTTCATTTATTTATGTACATGAGCGTTCTTTATAAAACTATGAAACTTTTCTAAAATTGAATGATTTGACTTGTTTTTAATTAGTGCATATTTAATATATATTTTTAACATGATTTTACTAAAGTAAATACTAAGTTTTTTTATTTTTATTTTTTAATGTTTACACAATTAAGTTATTAAAAAATTAAGTTTAATACACACATTTAATATATTTTATATCGTAAATTTATCTTTAATGAATAAATATTCATTTGTCGATAAATGAATAAATTTATCGATAGTTGAATAACTTCACTAAATAATAAAAAAAATCAATCCCAAATATATTACTTTGAAAGGTTTAACTATAATTCTAAATATAATAATTAATGCAACAACGTTTACTAGCCAAACAACAAAGTATTCTATTCTTATAATATTCTCTAAAGCAATTTCAATATAATTGAAGTGCAAAAAAATTAAGGACGAGAGGTTATAAAACTTACTAAATCCAAATTAGATCATCAATGATTGATCAAAACAAATGCGTACGTCCGGGATTAACATTTGATTAATAAAACATACGCTATGTGTAATCTGACTGAGATTAAAACTTCTAATTACAATATGACAGTTCATTATTAATAAAGCATGCTATGTGTATTCTGAATAATAAAGCATGCGTAATCTGACTCGTCTTGAAGTAATAGGTTGTTCGAAATGAAGGAATCTATGTCGCGCAATTAATTATTAAAAATTAATTTATTCACATATTCGTCTTGACTTGAGCGAAATTTGATAGAAATCTTGTTTACTTTGTAAATGATTGGTTCCTTAATCCGGTAGTTTGCCACAAAGACTTAATTGCAGAATGAAGAATTTGTCCATTAAAGCAAGCATTCATTTTGCCCTATCATTGAAGTTACATAATAATCCTCTTCTTCTAGACATCCGATTTTAATTAATCACTGACTGAAAGCTGCCTGCGGATCAAGCTGCCTGCATATCTCCATATACGTAAGAAACAAGACCCTATCGTTGGCTCCCGTTCTATGATTCCTCGTATGCCTACAGAAATACCTCAACTCGGTCAGCCTGCAGCAACCCACCATCTGCCCTAGAAACAAAAACAACCAATCTATGTTCCTCTTCTTCCCCAAGACCGGCTTCGCGCAGCCGTGCTGCCCGCAGAACCTGCAGTCAGGCAAGGTTGGGTTCATCCACACCCGCGGAGCGCGGTGGTACATCTGGTCGCGGTGCTTCATGATGAACACCGCCACCTCTCGGAACTTGGCGTGCAGGTCGTAGTCGATGTCGAACTGCTTGTCGCACGGGCTGCACTTCACCCTTCCAGTGATAACGTTTATGCCCTTCGTCGCGAGGTATTGCAGGCTGTGAACCACCGCACGCTGCACCGTCGCCCATTGATACGGCGGCGTTATGGTCTCCGACTTGTTGGGGGCGAGAGACCGCCTCCCCATCCGCAACGAGCCTCTCACAACAGCCGGAGAGTTGAGATAGAGACTGGGGGAGTTACCATTGTCATTGTTGATAGGTCAATTTCGTACTATCCATATTCCGTGTATTTTGGCATATTTTGTGGCACTTGGATTTGTTTTGGTGTTTGTTTTGCAGTGCTTATTGATGATGTGGCATTGACGAGACATTGAGGTGGCGGTTGCGAGATTTAAGGAATATATGCTCAAATTGGAAGAAATCATCATCTCATTCATCTCTTTTATTCATTTCCGTAGCCTTCATCAACCAAAACCACCAAAGCCACTCTGCCGATTCATCATAATCCATTTGACACCAATTTATCTATCGCCATTCACCGAGAGAGGAGTTCCGAGAAGCCGACGCCGTGAGTCATCCGATCAAGCATCGCCGGAATTCGAGGAAGCCGATTGAAGGGTTATCACTTTAAGTTTGAATTTATTGCTTTTAATTCATGAGCTTTGGTTTGATTTGGAGGAAACATGATGTTAACATTTTCGTTTGAATTTCTGGATTTGAATTGTCTTAACCTATGGATGGTTTCTTAGTAGTTTTTAATTTATGAAATTTGCAATTCTAGGATTTTAATTTCGTGGACTTAGTGTTTTGAATTCTTTTAAATTAGTTATAATTTTCATAATTATTTATTAAATTTCAGCATGTTTTGTGTTCTATCCAGTAATTCGGTTTGTCTATCTTGTCTGGTTAATATGTGTAGCTAAGTCTTTTTAGGGGCCGGCAAGATGTGAAACACACACCACTTTAATTCGTGAGACTAGGGCTTAAAATTAATCCCTTAAGTTCTGAATTAATCTAGGTTTAATTAATTGAATAAATTAATTTAGGCTTGATCACCCTAGTTAATTTAATTTATAGCTAATTTAGTACTTCCATCGTTTCTCGTGGGATTAGGCTAAATAAGTAGCAACTTGTTCTTAGGACAATTGAATTAATTTGGTAGGAGACTATTAGATGTCCACCATACGAGTAGGCTCCTAAATTGGGTTCCCTTAGTTCTTAAAGCTGATTAGATGTTAAATCTATTGATTGTCCACCAACGTAGTGCATCTAATTTAGAGAAGTAGTCGTTTCAATGCCCACCATGACGATTACCGATTAATTAAGGGGGAATAGGGAATATGTCAGTTTAATTACGGTGTCCTACAACTAATTGATTTAAGTGGATTAATTAATAATTAGTGTCTGTGATCGATTGTGTGTGTATGTGAATCATTTTGCTGGACCCGATTTTATTTGCATAAGTCAATTTCATGTTAATTTCTTGCTTATTTTCGTTATTTTTAGATTAAAATTTTCCCAAAAATTGTGTGGTTGCTAACCAAAATCTTGATTAATAGGGTTTATAAGTTTAAAAATCTCCGTTCCCTGTGTTCGATACCTATAGCTATACCAATTTTAGTTCTAGCTAATTTGCAGGATTATTTGGTGAAAACAGCGATCACCAAATTTGGCGCCGTTGCCGGGGAACGGTGTTTTATTTAAGCTTATTTTTCCTACTGATCTTTTGTGCTTTTTAAGTGTTGCATGAGCAGGTCTTCCCGCCCTTTTCTACACTTTGATCCAAAAATAGAAAAGACTGCGAAAAGGAATAAGAAGGCAACAAAGCTGCAGAAGCAACCGGTGCTGTCAAGAGTAGAACCAGGTCCGACTGATCAGACAGAGGACAGAACCAGTGAGTCAGAGTCTGAAATCGGTCCGACAGGTCGATGCACCCATATTCCAAGACAAGCAATTCTGAATCTGAGAAAGAAACATGGCTGAAGAAGAAAGAGCCAATATGAAGATGAACTCAGGTTCGAGGAACTTGGGAGAGGACTTGCCCGGACCAATCCACATAACTACCACAGAGCAGATAGATGTGAAGTTGAATCTGGTCGCGGCATGTCCAAAGTTTTACGGGAAGCTGAATGAAAACCCTTTTTCTTTTCTAGAGGGATTCAATCAGGTCTGTGATCTGCACAGACAAGGTCATTTGGATGCTTTCAAGCTTAAGGCATTCCCTTTTACCCTACAAGATGGAGCTCGTGCATGGTTTTCCAGATTGAGGCCTAGATCAATCACTACTTGGGCTCAGATGCGTCAAATATTCCTGGATAAATACTTTCTACAATCCAAGACGAATGTACTCAAGAAAGAGATATCCGGAATCAATCAAGAGCTTGATGAGTCCTTTGGTGCCTACTGGGAGAGATTTGGGAAGCTAGTTGATAGCTGCCCAAACCATGGTTTTTCTGACGTGGATCTGCTACAAATTTTCTACCAAGGAATGACAGATAAATCTAAAACCATGGTGAACGTTGGATTGAAAGGTAGCTTCGCTAAGGCAATCATAGAAGGACTTGCCGAATCCACATCGCAGTACAAAGGACCGAGAATGCAGAGGAAATCCGTTAACCTTTCAAGCGGAGATTTCCTAGATGATTTAGATATGAAGGTTGGTATGAAAATGGAGGAGAAGTTCAGCCAACTTGAAGATAAAATGGAGGAGAAGTTCAGCCAACTTGAAGATAATTGATTTAAGTGGATTAATTAATAATTAGTGTCTGTGATCGATTGTGTGTGTGTGTGAATCATCTTGCTGGACCCGATTTTATTTGCATAAGTCAATTTCGTGTTAATTTCTTGCTTATTTTCGTTATTTTTAGATTAAATTTTTCCCAAAAATTGCGTGTTTGCTAACCAAAATCTTGATTAATAGGGTTTATAAGTTTAAAAATCTCCGTTCCCTGTGTTCGATACCTGTAGCTATACCAATTTGAGTTCTAGCTAATTTGCAGGATTATTTAGTGAAAACAGCGATCACCAATTGTTGGCGTGATTACTCATATTGGGGAATAGACGTATGAAGAAATTGTTGGTATTTAAGGAGATTTAGGTATGTTTGAAATTTAAAATGGGAAGACCTTTTCTCACTGACATTCTGTCGTTATCCCGTAATCATATGATAATCCTAACAAGCAGTTGGTGTGTTCTCAACTTAAGTCCTAAATCTCTAATACATGTTATTATTTCAAATATTTTCTGCCTTTTCATTCTATATGGATTACTTTTCGAAAAAAAATAATTTTGTTTAATTTTTTGGCATATTAGTTTGTGACTACATTAATTATTTTTAATTTAAAGATCTATTATAAATGTGCTCATATTGTACATCGGACTTCTTTGTTTTAGATCTTAAAAGTACCGACTACCGACAATATTCGAAAAGCATTATATTTTGATCTCATCATCGTCTTAGATACAAGAAATTCATCCCCAATTCTAATCTTAATAATAAAATATTAATTCATTTTAAATATTTTCAATTTAGTACAAAACCCAAATTTTGTTATTTTGAATTTGTTATTTTCTCATTAATTATGTATATTAATAAAAATTTAATTAATGTCGTGTTGTGTCAAAAAATATCGTCTCTTGAGTTATGACCATATGGTCGTGTCGCATGTATGTGTGATCTAGTTTTAGATCTACCATGTTTAAAGAAAAAACATAAAGATTAATGCTTTTATTACTTAAAAAAATCAATTCTTGTACTTGTTAGAATAACATGAAATAGATATAACATCGAACGGTCCACATCATTATCCTAAGTAGTATTGTCATCATATGTTGGAAGAAGAGTTATAAATACTGGACGTGAACTACTCGCTTTTACCAAACAGAAGTGAGCAAGAAAATGAGTATTACTCAATTTCTGGAAATTACTAACTTGTAATCGTTATTTCCGATCTTACAATTTACAATTGCCAATGATACTTATACATGGTGATCCAATGTTAGTCGGCTTCACCGACCAATTTAACTTCGCTTTTCTAAATCAAGTTTTAAAAATCAACGATCCAATGTTAGTCGGCTTCACTGAACCTTTGCTGAACGATTCTGAATTCTGACATCAGTCAGCTAGCAGACCTCAGTACTGTTAGTCACTCTGTCTGCGCGATCAAGATCGACTTGCTTGGTCTACTGAATCAGTTCAGTAGACATCTTTCGTGAAACGTAGTGATCGCGTTTTGAGTTTGAGAAAAAAGTTTTCAGGTGTATTCACCCCCTTCTCTACACCTGAATGTTTGACTCGGGACCAACAAAAATAAAGATAATAAATTAAAAAAATAAAGATGCAATAATTAGAAAAAGGGGCGGGTGCATCGGTTATCCGACACCCCCAAACTGCCACTCTTACGCCAAGAGGCAGTTTGTTCAAAAAAATAAACCACGGTTAGTTGCAACAAAGATTAACCGGCGGGTACAAGTTGTAGCGGGCGGGTTAAGCGGACGGAGACGATTGAACGATATTTTTGAACACAACTAAAAAATATAATGAATTTTCAAATATTATTATATTATATACTTTTTCTAGAAGGATTATTTATCAAAGATCAGTTTATATACTTTTTCTTTTTCTAGAAGTATTATTTATCAAAAAATCAGTCCTAGTAATAGTATAGCTGATCATCCTCTCGGAACTACTGATCACCTTGATAAGCTATTGCTCACCAACTAGCTAGTCAGACGCAGGCCCTAAAGGAAAATTGAGGTTAAGAACGATACCTTCCTCCTTCGTATGTTGTTGCAGCTCTGATTGTTGCTCGTGTGTCAGATCTTCTGATCTGTGTCCCGGCCTTTTTCTCCCTCTAGGTGATCAGAGAACTGGAGAAAATAAGATTTATGTCTCTCACTAAACTCACGCACAGCGTGAATATCTCGTGTATGTGTCTGTTCTGTTTCTGAACATAATACTAATATATATAGGCTTCGAAAGCTAATATAATATTAATATATTTGTAGCCCATTAATTTAATTATATTCTTATTGGACTTCCACATAATTAGCTCATAATATAATTAATTAATCCACTGGGCTACTAATATTTATCAATTAATTGGCCCAACCAATTAATTTCAGATAAATAACATTATTAAATAATGTAAAAATACATTAATCCATTAATAATGATTTCTGAGAGACAATAAATAACTAGGCAACTAATTGGGCCAGATCAGAGATATAATACAAGAAATAAAGCTGGGCCTCAAATTAATTAATTATCTATGCTCAGCATAGAACAAAATTAATTAATAAACACAGATTCATTCCACTAGAGAATCCGTGATGACTTACCTTTTTATCCCAAATTGAGCAAGGGCTTGTATTTTAGACTTAATCGATCTCCGTATTTAAGATAGAAATATTCGTTAATTAATTAAGCTCACTGACAGCTTAAATTAATTAACATCTTATATTCTTGAGTAGTACCACTCGAACTTATTAACACACCTGAACTTAATCAACTGGCCGGGTTTAGTGTGCTAATCCTTTCGAGTTCCTCAGGGGATATTATCAACCCATTTTACTAGGATACGGTTGCAAGATACAGACAGTCAGT
Organism: Lavandula angustifolia; assembly: GCA_028984105.1. NCBI lineage: Eukaryota > Viridiplantae > Streptophyta > Magnoliopsida > Lamiales > Lamiaceae > Lavandula > Lavandula angustifolia. Next base: position 17,047,249 of record CM054824.1, read on the forward strand.
CTGAGCCACAAATGACTACTAACACCCAAGATACGTAGATCGGTTGCAATGACATTCACCACAGTAGGTAAAAGTGATAGATAGCCAAATGCACTCAACTGAAGTCTTACCAAGCTTAAGACAAACTAAGTCACCGAGATCTTGGTTCTCCACTAAGGTCAGTTAGGAGAACACATCTCACTGTGATCCATCAATACACCACCTTCAGTATACCAGTAAAGACAAGCAGCTAAGACAAGCCACTTCTTATCTAAACTGCAGCTTAAACCAACAACTTATCCTTAAGTTGTCTCAGCTGTGATAACTATTTATATCTTGTCAGTTCAATCAATTTGTGTTGTCTTCTGTGATACCCGACACACCACACAAATCTAACTTTTATATAAGATAAAGGATAACATGTGCAAATATATTTATTTATCAGATAGGAGAATAAAATAGTGATAGGGACAAAACACATTGTATACAAGCATAAAATTTGCTTCCAGTATACAAAATCCCAACAAGCCCCTCTTCGAGCGGATTCCTCACTTTCCTCCTTAGAGTATGGGGTATTAGCAGTCGTTTCCAGTTGTTGTCCCAATCCTAAGGACATGTTTTTACGTGTTACTCACCCGTCCGTCACTGAAAAACACCACTTCTCGTCCTACTTCCATGTGTTAAACATGCCGCCAGCGTTCATCCTGGCTTAAATAGCCAGATATCATTGTATACAGTTAAACCTCGATGAAGTAATGTTCGATAAACTAATATCTTTCTTAAATAACAATTTCTTCCGGTCCCGACTTGGATCAATGTACTAAAGTAATAATTTTGCTAAATGCATTAAGTAATATATTTTTTTAAATCCTTAAGATCCCAATGAAATGTAAAGTATTAATTACTGATTTCAGAAAATATATATAGACAATTATAATAGTATAGCAGTACAAAAATCATTTCTTATAAATATAGGTTTCCATAGTTATTGTATTTTCTTCCCACATAAACCAAAATCATCATCCTTAACTTTCTGTAAAGTGTAAACAACTTTTGAATAATTTGCTCGTGTTGTAGCAATACACCTGAATGCAAATTTCTCTCAAACGCGAAGTCAGCTCTAGCTGAGTTTACTACTGAACTGAGTCAGATAGCCAGATATACTTCAAATCGCGTGGGCAGAAAATCTTCTACTGAGTTCAGCTCTACTGACTTGAGTCAGTCGAACAGTCGTTCAGTATCAGAGTGTGTGCAGAAGTGTAGGCCCTATGAAACATCTCGGTTAGAAAACACCGGTTTTTATGCTGAGTTTTGTGAAATACGGTTTGTATGCAGTATGATCAGTTAAATAAAATAGTAAATCAACACAACAATTTTTAAAGTGGTTCGGACATGCTGGGTCCTACATCCACTGTCCTGACCAAAGCATGATACTTGTTATATTTATACTGAGCAAGTCTCAATTGGTCTTACACTGGACAAACGCAAACCTTAAAATTTATACTGAGCAAGTTCTCAGTGATCTGTGCGTGAGACAGATTCTCTACTTATAGTCGTAGTGACTTTTACAAGGGTTCAAACTTGAAGAGTTTGAGTCTTCTCAACCTAAGAGGACGTTCTTACAAATAAGAACAGTTTCACAAGGATGTGAACTTCCTCGAGGTTTCTAAGCTAAATTTATAACAATGAGCTTGCTTAGATAAGAGAAGGGGAACAAGATAAAAGTCTAAGTGATGAACTAAAGGTGTTCTTCAATGGATGCTAGTTCTTTACTGGATTATGCTTGAGATTGCTAAGAGTTTATGCGTAGAAAGCTTGGGTTCCCGGTGTCGTCTCTGTATGACGACTTCTCTTATTTATAGGCGTCGATAGTGAATAGATCAGTTGGAGGGGGCTATAGACACGTGTCGATGCGATAAGAAAAACGGCTCCTTTAATTTGAACGTTGTCGAGCAGGTACACTGTAGAGATTCTCCTATTTTTTAGTTTTAAAGCCGCTTTTGTCAGAGTAGATGGTCGATGCCGGCTCCTTATTGGTCGAGGTAGATTGACAGTTGAGACTTGTCAAACATCAAGGTTGATTTCCTCTGAATCCTCGGACCTGCAACTGAAGTGTCTTTCCTACTGACGTTCTTCTGAGCATTCAGTGCATGGACACGAATTCCTGGGCAGATTCAGCTAGAGGTTGCTGTCCAACTGACTTCTTCGATCCTGAGTTCTTCAGCTGAGTGAGGTCTTCTACTGAAGCCTGCAGCTACTGAATTCTGTCCTACTGAGTTCTAACAACTGAACTCTGTCCTACTGAGTTCTAACAACTGAACTCGACTAGGCTATAGAAACGAAGGTACAATATTCAGCTGAGGTTTTGGGATCTATCAAATCTATCCAAATCTATCAACACTATCAGATCTACATATTCATCTACTGAATCCTTATCCCAACAGCAATTCTGTAGCTAAATTAGAGATGTCATTAACTAATGTCTGACATCTTCATCTAATTAATGGACTTCGTTTTCAGTAGATCATTTTCTGTTGAAGGAATCTTGCAATTCTGAGAAGATACTTCTAGGATAATTTTAATATAAGCAAAAATAAGATTTTCATTTATTTATGTACATGAGCGTTGTTTATAAAACTATGAAACTTTTCTAAAGTTGAATGATATGACTAGTTTTATAATTAGTGCATATTTAATATACATTTTAAACACGATTTTACTAAAGTAAATACTAAGTTTTTTTATTTTTATTTTTATTTTTTAATGTTTACACAATTAAGTTATTAAAAAATTAAGTTTAATACACACATTCAATATATTTTATATCGTAAATTTATCTTTAATGAATAAATATTCGTTTGTCGATAAATGAATAAATTTATCGATAGTTGAATAACTTCACTAAATAAAAAAAATTAATCCCAAATATATTACTTTAAAGAGGTTTAACTATAATTCTAAATATAATAATTAATGCAACAACGTTTACTAGCCAAACAACAAAGTATTCTATTCTTATAATATTCTCTAAAGCAATTTCAATATAATTGAAGTGCAAAAAAATTAAGGACGAGAGGTTATAAAACTTACTAAATCCAAATTAGATCATCAATGATTGATCAAAACAAATGCGTACGTCCGGGATTAACATTTGATTAATAAAACATACGCTATGTGTAATCTGACTGAGATTAAAACTTCTAATTACAATATGACAGTTCATTATTAATAAAGCATGCTATGTGTATTCTGAATAATAAAGCATGCGTAATCTGACTCGTCTTGAAGTAATAGGTTGTTCGAAATGAAGGAATCTATGTCGCGCAATTAATTAGTAAAAATTAATTTATTCACATGTTCGTCTTGACTTGAGCGAAATTTGATAGAAATCTTGTTTACTTTGTAAATGATTGGTTCCTTAATCCGGTAGTTTGCCACAAAGACTTAATTGCAGAATGAAGAATTTGTCCATTAAAGCAAGCATTCATTTTGCCCTATCATTGAAGTTACATAATAATCTGTTGGGTGGGGTCTGCACATTTAAGTTGACTCCCACTACACCTAATTATGAAAGTGTCTCCTACTTTGAGAAAGTGGGAATCTTTCTTTTGAATTGGTTGAAAAACGTGTATCATTTTTTTTCTTGTCAGGGTGATAAGAGGTGAAAGTTTTTCTCCCACTGGTAGAGGACTAGTAAGGGGAAGACGAAACGTTTTTCACTCTTGAGCAGGAGAAGACGAAACGTCGCCGGCTTCTTCCTCCACAATTTGTTGTGGATTTGTCTTCGTGATCTCGATTCATCTACCGATCCAATTTAGGAGTTCAAATTGGTAATGTATTTCCAATTCTATAGATTGTAGATTGGATATACTTGTTGTGGTTGTTTTGTTGGTAGATTGATTGTTGTTGATATCGTCCGGAGTCACCGGATTGACTTGTGTAACTCTTCATCATCATAGTGGAGTTATTTTGTCTGGACTAGGTCCCGTGGTTTTTCCCAGTTGGGTTTTCCACGTAAAAAATTCTTGGTGTTCTTGTGCATTTAATTTCCGCAAGATATTATTATTATTGGTGAATTGGTCTATCCTGTTTTAATCAGTGGGGTGGGAAATTTGGAATTGTTTCCCGTAACTGGTATCAGAGCAAGGTTGAATACTGATTAAAATGGAGGATACAGATAGTGGTTGTATGATTAAGTTGAATGCAACTAACTATTCGACTTGGAAGTCTAGAATGGAGGACTACTTATATTGTAGAGATTTGTATGATCCTCGTTTCTAGGAGATTCAAAGAAAGCCGAAAGATATGGCCGATGAAAAATGGACCACTATGCACAGGAAAACAGTTGGAAACATTAGAAAGTGGATTGGACAAAGTATATTCCAACACTTTGCTAATGAAACCAAAGCGGATGAGTTGTGGAAGAAGTTGGAAAATATGTATGAGCGGAAATCTGGTTTGAATAAGGCTTCGTGTTTGAAGCAAATTGCTCGTATAAGATATATTGATGGCTCAGATATGAATGAGCATTTGAGTACTTTCCAGGGTTTGATAAATCAAGCAACCAATTTGAAGCTAAATTTGGATGATGAAACGACAGCTTTGTTCTTATTCAATTCATTGCCGGACAGTTGGGACACGATGGTTGTCTCTGTTACTAATTCAGCTCCAAATGGTGTATTGACGATGGCCTTAGCAAAAGAGGCCGTGATGAATGAAGAATTTAGAAGGAGAGAACAAGGATTCAACAATGAACCCCAGGCCTTGGTTTCTGAAAAGAAAGAACGAAGGGGGAGAAGCAGGAGCAGAGGACCCCACAACAAGCAGAATAAATCCAGGGGAAAGTCCGAGTCGAAGAAAAATATTGAGTGCTATTATTGTCATAAGATGGGTCACTATAAGAGTGACTGCAGAATTTTGAAGGCAAAGTCTGGTGATCAAAAGGGCAAAGCTAAGATGGCTGAAAAAGAAGAAGAAGAAGACACTATAGGAGTAGTGGCAGCAGATGATGATGATTTGTTTGTACCATGTGGTGATGGTACTGTGAATGCTACTTGCCACGATACTGATTGGCTAGTAGATTCTGGTGCTTCCTGTCATGTCTCTATACACAGGCATTTCTTCTCTACCTATACCAGCGGTGATTTTGGCTATGCCAAGATGGGAAATGAGTCCAAGTGCAAAGTTATTGGCATTGGAGATATATATCTTGATATGGATACTGGTTGTCAGTTGGTTTTGAAGAATGCTAGGCAGTATGCGTTTGAATCTTATTGCTACAGGAAAACTTGATGATGATGGTTTCACTAGCACAGAAGGTGGAGGCAGATGGAAGCTTACGAGAGGAAATCTCATTGTTGCCAGAGGAAAGAAAAGGAATACTCTCTACTGGACTCGTGCGAGGTTAAGCAAGGGAGAGATAAATTCAGTTCGTGATTGCTCTATAGATCTTTGGCACAGAAGACTGGGACATATGAGTGAGAAGGGGATTCAGACACTTGTTCGAAAGAAGCTTCTGCCTGAAGTACAAGGTACTACTCTTAAACCTTGTATTGATTGCATCTATGGAAAACAACATAGAGTTGCATTTAAGAGTAAACCTCCATCTAGGAAGTCGAGCCCGTTACAATTAGTACATACTGATGTGTGCTACATGAAAGATAAGTCTCTTGGTGGTGCAATTTACTTTGTGAGTTTTATTGATGATTTTGCACGGAAAGTTTGGTGTTTTCCTTTGAAATCTAAAGATCAGGTCCTTGAGATTTTCAAAGACTTTCACACCAGAGTTGAAAGAGAGACGGGCAAGAGACTGATACGTGTTCGGGCTGATAATGGTGGTGAATACAGAGGACCGTTTGAAAGCTATTGCAAATCAAAGGGGATCATACTTGAGAAGACAGTTCCTAAGACTCCTCAGGAAAATGGTATTGCAGAGAGAATGAACAGATCAATTACTGAATGTATTAGATGCATGTTATCTAATGCGAAGTTGCCTAAGTCTTTTTGGGCTGAGGCTTTGAGGACTGCTGTTGATCTAATTAATCTTTCTCCATCAGTTCCTTTGGATGGTGATATTCCAGAGAGGGTTTGGAAAGGGAAAGAAGTCTCTTTCAAGCATTTGAGAGTCTTTGGTTGTCAGGCGTTTGTCCATATTCCTAAAGATGAAAGATCAAAACTTGATGTGAAATCAAAGCAGTGTATCTTCTTGGGTTATGGAAATGAAGAGTTTGGCTACAGATTGTATGATCCGGTTACAAAGAAGGTTATCAGAAGCAGAGATGTTGTCTTCCTCGAAGACCAGACTATTGAAGATATTGAAAAAGAAAAGAATCAGAAGTCACCAGATGAGATTCCTATTGCAGATTCAGTCCCAGAACTAGTTGATTCTGATCACGGGGGAGCTGAATTGGAGCAAGAAGAGAACATAGATGGTGATGAAATTATTTCTGATGAACCCGAGGGAAGTGAAGTACCAACTCCACCACCAGTTCAGGATGAAGTTAGGAGATCTACCAGAGAGAAAAGACCTTCAAGCAGGTACGATCCTAACGAGTATGTTTTGTTGACAGATGGAGGAGAGCCAGAGTGTTATAGTGATGCTCTTGATCATGAAAAGAAAGAAGAATGGTTGCAGGCCATGCAAGAAGAGATGGTGTCCTTGCATGAGAATCACACCTATGACTTGGTGAAGTTGCCTAAGGGCAAGAGAGCTCTACAGAATAAATGGGTCTACAAGCTGAAGACTCAAGAACAAACTTCTCAACCTAAGTACAAGGCTAGACTGGTTGTGAAGGGTTTTGGTCGAAGAAGGGTGTAGATTTTGAGGAGATTTTTTCTCCTCGTGGTAAAGATGTCTTCCATTCGCATCTTGTTCTTGGTATTGCGGCTAGCTTGAATTTGGAGATTGAACAGCTTGATGTGAAGACAGCCTTCCTACATGGTGATTTGGAAGAAGAAATTTATATGGAGCAACCAGAGGGATTTAAGGAAGTTGGTAAAGAGAGTCATGTTTGTCGTCTCAGGAAGAGCTTGTATGGTCCAAGCGGCACCGAGACAATTGGTATAAAAAGTTTGACTCCTTCATGACAGACCAAGAGTATAAGAGGACTACATCTGATCATTGTGTTTATGTGAAGAATTATTCAGATGGTGATTTTATTATTCTCTTGCTTTATGTCGATGACATGTTGATTGTAGGTCACGACATCAGAAAAATTGACAGCTTGAAGGAAGATTTGAGCAAGTCCTTCGCAATGAAGGATATGGGATCGGCTAAGCAGATTCTTGGGATGAAGATCTCACGAGACAGACAACATGGAAAGCTTTGGTTGTCTCAAGAAAAGTACATTAAGAAAGTACTTGATAGATTTAACATGAGCAGTGCTAAGGAAGTGTCTACTCCACTTGCAGGCCACTTTAAATTGAGCATTCAGCAGTGTCCTAAAAGTGAGAAAGATGAAGAATGTATGAAGAAAGTTCCTTATGCATCAGCCATTGGCAGTCTGATGTACGCTATGGTGTGCACTAGACCAGACATAGCTCATGCAGTTGGTGTTGTTAGCCGGTTTCTCTCTAACCCAGGTAGAGAGCATTGGAATGCTGTCAAGTGGATTCTCAGGTATCTCAAGGGGACTTCTAATATGTGTTTGTGTTTTGGCAATGGTAAAACAATGCTAGAAGGATTCACTGATGCAGATATGACAGATGATTTTGATAGTAGAAAGTCCACATCTGGATACTTGATGAAATTTGCAGGTTGTGCAGTTTCATGGCAAAGCAGACTTCAAAAGTGTGTTGCTCTTTCGAGCACTAAAGCAGAATATATTGCTGTGACTGAAGCTTGCAAAGAAGTTCTTTGGCTGCAGAAATTCCTACAGGAATTAGGAATGAAGCAAGAAAAGTACAGTCTTTATTGTGATAGTCAGAGCGCCATTCATTTGTGCAAGAATTCTACCTTCCATTCTCGATCCAAACACATTGATGTGAGGTATCATTGGATTCGAGATGTTTTGGATTCTAAGTTGTTGACATTGGAGAAGGTACACACAGATGATAATGGTGCTGATATGATGACCAAGGCGTTGCCAAGAGAGAAGTTTATCTTTTGTAGACAAGAGGCTGGATTGATTGAGTCTCCCCAAATGAGCTGACGGGGGAGAATGTTGGGTGGGGTCTGCACATTTAAGTTGACTCCCACTACACCTAATTATGAAAGTGTCTCCTACTTTGAGAAAGTGGGAATCTTTCTTTTGAATTGGTTGAAAAACGTGTATCATTTTTTTTCTTGTCTGGGTGATAAGAGGTGAAAGTTTTTCTCCCACTGGTAGAGGACTAGTAAGGGGAAGACGAAACGTTTTTCACTCTTGAGCAGGAGAAGACGAAACGTCGCCGGCTTCCTCCTCCACAATTTGTTGTGGATTTGTCTTCGTGATCTCGATTCATCTACCGATCCAATTTGGGAGTTCAAATTGGTAATGTATTTCCAATTCTATAGATTGTAGATTGGATATACTTGTTGTGGTTGTTTTGTTGGTAGATTGATTGTTGTTGATATCGTCCGGAGTCACCGGATTGACTTGTGTAACTCTTCATCATCATAGTGGAGTTATTTTGTCTGGACTAGGTCCCGTGGTTTTTCCCAGTTGGGTTTTCCACGTAAAAAATTCTTAGTGTTCTTGTGCATTTAATTTCCGCAAGATATTATTATTATTGGTGAATTGGTCTATCCTGTTTTAATCAGTGGAGTGGGAAATTTGGAATTGTTTCCCGTAACATAATCCTCTTCTTCTAGACATCCGATTTTAATTAATCACTGACTGAAAGCTGCCTGCGGATCAAGCTGCCTGCATATCTCCATATACGTAAGAAACAAGACCCTATCCTTGGCTCCGTTCTATGATTCCTCGTATGCCTACAGAAATACCTCAACTCGGTCAGCCTGCAGCAACCCACCATCTGCCCTAGAAACAAAAACAACCAATCTATGTTCCTCTTCTTCCCCAAGACCGGCTTCGCGCAGCCGTGCTGCCCGCAGAACCTGCAGTCAGGCAAGGTCGGGTTCATCCACACCCGCGGAGCGCGGTGGTACATCTGGTCGCGGTGCTTCATGATGAACACCGCCACCTCTCGGAACTTGGCATGCAGGTCGTAGTCGATTTCAAACTGCTTGTCGCACCGGCTGCACTTCACCCTTCCAGTGATAACGTTTATGCCCCTCGTCGCAAGGTATTGCAAGCTGTGAACCACCGCACGCTGCGCCGTCGCCCATTGATACGGCGGCGTTATGATTCTGACTTGTTGGGGGCGAGAGACCGCCTCCCCAACCGCGACGAGCCTCTCACGACAGCCGGAGAGTTGAGAGAGAGACTGTTGGAGTTACCATTGTCATTGTTGGCGTGATTACTCATATTGGGGAATAGACGTATGAAGAAATTGTTGGTATTTAAGGAGATTTAGGTATGTTTGAAATTTAAAATGGGAAGACCTTTTCTCACTGACATTCTGTCGTTATCCCGTAATCATATGATAATCCTAACATGCAGTTGGTGTGTTCTCAACTTAAGTCCTAAATCTCTACTACCTGTTATTATTTCAAATATTATCTGCCTTTTTCATTCTATATGGATTACTTTTCAAAAAAAAAAAAATTTTGTTTAGTTTTTTGGCATATTAGTTTGTGACTACATTAATTATTTTTAATTTAAAGATCTATTATAAATGTGCTCATATTTTTTAGTTTTTGTACATCGGACTTCTTTGTTTTAGATCTTAAAAGTACCGACTATCGACAATATTCCAAAAGCATTATATTTTGATCTCATCATCGTCTTAGATACAAAAAATTCATCCCCAATTCTAATCTTAATAATAAAATATTAATTCATTTTAAATATTTTCAATTTAGTACAAAACCCAAATTTTGTTATTTTGTCTATTTTGAATTTGTTATTTTTTCATTAATTATGAATATTAATAATAATTTAATTAATGTCGTGTTGTGTCAAAAAATATCGTGTCTCTTGAGTTATGACCATATGGTCGTGTCGCATGTATGTGTGATCTAGTTTTAGATCTACCATGTTTAAAGAAAAAACATAAAGATTAATGCTTTTATTACTTAAAAAAAAAATCAATGCTTGTACTAAATGAACTTTTAGAAATTTTTATTGGGACCAAAGTCAAAAACTCTATATCTAGCATAAGGCAGTGAATTTTTTCTTGTATCCGACCTTAGCACAATTGGTAGAGCGGAAACTGTAGTATGTGCTGATATCTTCATTCAGAAAGGAGAAATGGCTCTGTATCCGATTGTTGAAATTTGAAAAAATTAAAATAAATTATTAAAAAGTTAATGATATATTTGTGTTTGTTATTATAGAAATTGGATAAAATAGTTTTTTTTTTTTTATAAATTATCATATTAATTAATTAGACTTACTAAAGTTAATGAAACATTTAGTTACATATAAAAAAATTATTAATAAACATATAAATTTAAGACAACGAATGAAAACAGATATATAAATTTGAGACAGAGGGAGTAATTCGCCCACATGGTGGAACATAAACTATAACATTCAATTTCATATAACAGTTCCTCAGATGGAGACATATTATTAGTATGAACTTGTATTTAATTTGAAAGTAATAAAGTAAAGCCTTCTAAAATGGTCAAATTAACGTTTATTGCTTTGGTTTGATATCGTTTATTATTACATGCTTAATATTTATACTCATTTTACCATATATCACGGGTAAGAACAGGCGGCAGAGGTGGTGGAGCGGGTTGGTTATTATGTCGGTCGGACGGACCTGACGGCGGAATCGGCACCCCTTTCGGAAGCTTACCAAATGTAAATTTCATCTGTGCTGTGGTTTCACGGTGGCTGGGTGGTGGTAGTGAAGGTTCATCACCTCTTCTGTTCGACGGACCCGACGGCGGAACTGGACCTTTCGGAAGCTTACCACATGTAAGTTTCCTATTGTAGGCATTTGACTAGGTAAAAAGAATTGCTTGCAAAAGAAATACAAACACCAGAATTTGTGCAATTCTCGTCATGCTACAGCTTATCACTTATCTTGTGTTCCTTGAAATTACTTCACTTGTCACATATATATATATAGGGGTGAAAGTAAGTATTTCGTATATTTATCCAAATACAGTTAAACCTCGATAAAGTAATATTCGATAAAGTAATAATCTCGTTAAGATAATAATTTCTTCAGGTTCCGATATGAGTCGATGCACTAAAATAATGTTCGATAAAGTAATAACATCGTTAAATGAATATTTTTTCGCGGTTCCAAGGTTATTACTTTATCCATGTTTAACTGTATTGCGTATAAATTATTAGGGTAAACAAGATTTGAATTCACAAATTGTCCCCTTGGGATGGCATAGCGGTGAAGGTGGGTGGCCCGGGACCGATAGGTCATAGGTTCAATTCCCACTGGACACGCTATGTGTGAGCCTGTCACCCTGTCACATTAAGGGTGGTTTAACTCTTCTGTGTGGTTTGCAGGCTATTGGACAGGAGCGAGGTTTACCCTGTGCGCACCAAAGGTAGTGGCTGCGGGTTCCTCGTCAACAAAAAAAAAAGATTTGAATTCACAACTTTACAAGGTAAGTGAACCGTAATTTTTAAACATAAAAAAATAATTGCCATTTTTGCACGCGGTAGAAAATCTGATATTATCAATTGAATTTTCAAATCATTATACTCTAAATAATTCTCATAATATTGTGAGCGAAATTTTGGCCAAAATTCTGCTCTCAGCAAAATAACTACCAAAATATTACTCAAAATATTATCTTTTATTCTTCATAAAAGTGATATTTTTAAATTTGAGAAATAAAAGTGATACATTAGTTTTAGTAAAAACAACTAATTTGTTGTAGATAAGATTTATTATATATATGATGACCATATCTAAACCTTAACAGCATGTAATATCACGTTTAAATCTAAGTGCTATTATAAGGATTTTTTATTAATTAAATAATAGTTAACAATTATTACTTCTTCCAAATAAATTATCAGGGTGATCATAATACTCTTAATAGGATTATTACATTTGTACTCTAATAAATATTGACCCCCCCCCCCACACACACACACACACACACACACACATATATATATATATATATATATATATATATATATATATATATATAGGATTTGGATCCAATAAAAACTAAGGCATTTAGTGAGAATTAAGAACCAATCTTATCTATTGATTTAATTGCATCAATGGATAATATTAATTAGTTAATTTGTGTATATCTTAAATGAATGAATACTCATGATTACTGTTGGTCCCGAGAGCACGTTCAGGTGTAGGGGGGGGGTTGAATACACCTAAAAACCGATTTTCTCAACTTAAACACGAACAGTCCTTTTCAGGATGATGTCGTACTGAACAAGTTCAGCAGACCAGATACTGAATCGTGTTGGCAGAGTGACTGACTCTACTGAGACCTGCTAGCTGACTGAGAGTCAGAATTCAGTATCTTGCAGATAGAGTTTAGTGGTGCGGAATAGTGTAGGCCCAATTCAGATGAGTTAGGAAAACGTTTTTATTAAAACAATTTCAGTTGATTAGTGCAGTCTGTTAAGTTTGCTGAAACTCAATTGAATGATTTTAAAGAAGGTTTTCAGTATGAACAGTAAATCAATGCAACAGTTAAGAGCAGAACACAAGACACAGAGATTTTTAAAGTGGTTCAGACACAAAAATCCTACGTCCATTGTCCCGAAAGATCAGGAAGCTATTTATTATACTGAGATAGTCTCAGTCGGTTTGTACGCTGGACAAACACTGGTCTTGAGATTTATACTGAGCAAGTCTCAGTTTACACGGTTATCAAACTGAGTGTTTGAAAAACTCTCCAACTGTGAAGGAGTCCTTTACAATAAGGATTAGTTCAAAGGTGAACTCCTTCGTCTAAGCTATGGATATATTCTATTGAACTTAGGTTAGAGGGATAGGGAACAAGGAAGTGGCTTCTAGAACGACGAACAACTGAATATAGCTTTGGGTTCGTGTATCGTCGTTTGGATACTAGAGGCTGTATTAATCAGTTCTGCTTGGTTCCCTAAGAGCTGGAATGTAGTCTTTCACCGGAGATAGATTCTTCGAACTTCTTGCGGAAGACTTAGGCTTTTTGAATTTTACTCGTTTGAATGCTCTGTATGTCTTCTCGTGTTCTTCCCGTGAGCTTCAAATTTCGATTTATCCCTCTATTTATAGAGAAGAGATTAGGATAGATCCGTTGGAGACGACGATCCTTTGTCTCTCTCTTTTGGGTAGCTAACGACTCTTTTGAAGTTTGGTGGCAGTGTCCTTTCCCTCCTTTTCTGGAAAGTTGTTGACTTGCAGCTTTAGTAGATATAAGATACGTGGCTGCTTGTCATTGGCCGAGGTTCAGAAAGTGGTTGAGACAGAACAGACTTCAAGGAGATCCGAGCCGACTTCTCTCTTCCTCGTATTTGACTCTGCTGAAAAGTGACTTCAAAGATTCTGACAGTCAGAAGACTGTCTGGCCATTGCTGAGTCTGATCTCTGATTCAGTAGCATGCTCCTACTGAGTAGGCTCTACTGAAGATCAGCTCTGAGTACAGTGAACTACTCCTGGTGAGTTCAGTTCCACTGACTTCTTTCGCATATCTTTGCTCTTCTTGAGTCCAAGATTACCGAGTCTTCTACTTCAGTGCCGAGGCGGAAAATCTACCGAGTGCCCGAACCGGAGCGGAGGGTCTGCTGAGTCTGAAATCTCAGAGACAAAACAACTTACAACGTAATGGTTCACCAATCAGAATAGGGTTTTGGGATCTTCAAATCTTCACAGACTTATTCAGAGCACAGGGCTACTGAGTCGTATGTTACCACAGAAGACTGAGTCATTTCCCACTATTTATCAACACTGCTGAGGATAGAATCATCACCTAACATTTTCCCCCTATTTGATGATGCCAAAACCTAATAGCTATCAACCTAACACTATGACTTATTAGAAATAGTGCTCCTTACAAAATTACAAGTAGAATCATTGAGTTGTTCTTTAAGTCCTAGACTACTAAGGGGATCAGGGCAGAAAGTCAGAATAAATATAGAGTCTGAACAACACTTCCCCCTGTCTTAACAACATTTTCCCCCTATGCTATCAAGTCTATCAGAATCTAGCTAAGCAACAACTGACAATAAATAACAGACAGTGAGTGTGTGAGTCAGTAATCACTTTAGTGATTCTGAGTGTTAAGCAAAAATAAACACGGCTATTCAGACAATAAGATATTGTCAAAGCCAAACAGAGATATTATATATGTAAAGAGGTTCAGTACAGTTACATCTCTGCTAGACTAGAAGAAGAAAAAGATACAAAGAGAACACAGAAGCCAGAAGTCATTTGAACTGCCTAATCCTGTCTTTGAAATCTTGGGATTGAGATTCAGGAAGAGGCACTCCATACATGCGATAAGTGACTTTTCTCAGCTTCAGTATCTCAGCAAAGTCCACTGGGTCTTCTTCATCAAGAAATTTGGCTTCAGCAGCGTCCTTCATTTCTTTCTCTATTACTCCATAGTGAATGGATCCGTCAAGTCTTTGTGGGGGTGGCAGGATTCTAGGGTCTGGAACTCTAACTTCGACATTTTCTTTGAGAACTTTCTGCAATCTGGCATACATGTCTAAGTCGGCTCTCATTATCCATTCAGTATAAGCCACAGCTTTGCGCTTCTCAGACCAGAATCTCCAGAAATAGTTTCTTTTAATGAACTCGATTTTCAGCGCTTCCCACCTCTGCATGAATTCCACTGGCATCCATTCATTTGTTCTAGGCTATCTGTGAGTCTTCAGATCCGTAGGCTTTCTGAATCTCTTGTATCTGTAGGGGATGTCAGCCTTTGAGGGGATCATCTAACTAGCTTCCTTTTCCGTTCTCAGCCTGAGGGCTTCAAGATCTGCTATATGTAATCTCTCTCTGGCTGCTTCAATTTGCCTGACCTCTTCACCTCTATATAAGTATCTGTCTAACTGAGCACAGATTTCTTCCATCTCTTGTTCCTGTGCCTTAGAGGCAGTGTAGGAGGGCTTGTGAGGTGGCTCTTCTTCTGAGTCAGCAGGCGTTGGTGATCTTTCTTTGGAGGTGCCCTGCTGCCCAGTTGATTGTTGCTGCTGCAGCTCCTTCTCCTTTTCTCTATCAGCTTCGTCGCTGAGTTTAAGCGTTTTGGGAGGCAACCTTGCACTTGTTCTCTTGCCTCCAACTGGAGCCTTAGATTTGCCTTTGACAGGCTTCGGTTTGAGTTTGTTCGCTGCTTCAGCTTCGGCTATCTCCATAGCCAGCTTCTCGTCTGCGGCTATCTGAGCCTCCTCCTCTGGGGTAATGAACCTCTTGGGTCCTTTCTTCTTGGAGGGAGGGGTTGGGAGTTTCAAAACTTTCTTGCCTTTGCCGGCAACAGGAGGAGGAAGAGGAGCTTCTTCCTCTTCTGAGTCCTCCTCGTCAGCATACTCTGCAACTTCCTTAATAATGTCAAAGGGAGTCTGCGTTGCCTGAGTAGCGACTTCTCTGGCTTCTGAGCCACTTGGGCCAGTCTCAGTTGATGCTGCAGCTGCAGCTGAGACACCCTGGGCCTCGCCAGTTTCAGTAGGTACAGTAGGGGCGGATGACTGAGTTGAGGTTGTCCCTGCTACTAACCTTGCTCTCTTCGGAGCTTTTAGTATCAGCTCCTTGGCAGCTTCCCCCTTAATTGATTTCTCTATTACTCTTTCCCCTTTTTGGCATCAGCAAGTAGGGTTGGGGGCGGAGCAGATACCTTCTTGTTCAGGATTTTGTAGGAGGCTGACAGATCGTCTAATTTTGTATGAATCTTGGTGAGTGCCTCATGCAGCTCATTTCTCTTGTTGGTCAGCTGATTGCTGTATTCTTTATGTGAGAGATCTGCTGTAGCCTTGAACTCTTTTACCTGTTGCGCAACCTTCTCTTCAAGAGCCTTCTGAATAGTTTGGATTCTAAGGTCATTGGCTTGAGAGATGGCTGTGACTGATTCAGTGTGAGCAGTTTGAGCGGCCTTGTATTGATTCATCAGTTTATCCTGGCCTTCCTGAATCATCTTGAGCTGAGCCTCGAAATCAGCTCTCTGTGCAGCTAAGGCATTCGTCAGAATGCTGGAGAAGTCAGGGACTTGGGATGAAGAAATAGCTGTTCTGAGTCCTTGCAGCTCTGCACTCTGTGCCTCAGTGGTTTGCCGCCAAGTTTTGTGGACGGTACGGACAAGAAGGCGATTCTGAGTGCCTTGATTCTTTAGTGCCCTGGCCACTATTTTCGAACGACGGCTCTTTGGGCTGGGCGCTACTTCGAAAGCAGATTGGAGAAGAAGCTACGCAGGATCAGCTGCCTTCGAAGTACCAGCCACTGTCTGCCCAGGACCAAGGATGCTGAGTGGAGGGTCAGCAGTAGATGCAGTGGCATCCTTGTCCCGTTGAGATCCCTCATCAGGCTTCTCAGGACCTGAATCATGGGGTGGGTCCTGACCATTGGGGTCAGATCCATCTGAGGGCGCGGGTGCTGAGACATGCTGTTTGTCATGCAGCAATGCGAGCATGGCCGCCCTCAGGTCCTCGAGCGTGCCGAGGTCAGATGGCTCTGAGTAGCCAATCTGCCCTCTTATAAGCAGCTCTTCCTCATGGAGCTATTCACAAGAATGGTGTATGATCAGTCGCTTCAGATTGTGCCATTCCTGGCACCTGATCAACATATGGAGTCTCGCTTGCCTAGCCAATAGGACAAGATCTGAGTGGCTGGCGATCTCTGGAATCACTTCAGAAATCTCTCGAGAGGCTCTGGATTTGAGCGCTGAGGCCTCCATCCCGACAGATTCTGACTCCGAGGCTGTCTCTGAGCTCTCGACTTCGATAGGAGACGCCTGTTTCTCAGCAGATGGGATGCTGCTGAGGGGAGGTACGTCCAAGGGGCTCTTCAGAGTATGAACTTCTTTAGTCTGGACTTCTGATTGGATCTCTTCAGCTTGGACCCCTTGGTCCATTGTCTCTCCATGTTCAGTTGAGACGATTTTCTCCACTGATTGAGTCTTCTCAGAAGACTCTGGTTCGTCTCTCAACTGTAGAGGTGGCTGAGTAATGACGGCCTCTGGTTCCGGCTCAGCCTAAGTAGGCACAACCTCGCTGACCTTCTTCAGCTTCTTGGTTGGTGCCTTAGGCGTCGATTTTGGTGGGGACCTCTTCTTCTTTGGCGTTGAGGTCTGCTGAGTCCCACTCGTAGGTGCAGCTGGCCCTGAGCCAATCTGTTGAAGGGCTGCTGACCTATTCTGGAATCTGACTTTCTTCACGTTGAAGTATTGTTTGTCAGCAAAGGTGACTTTGACAGATGCGCAGAAATCCTCTATCATCACTGAGAGTTTAAGTCCGTATAGGAGCTTTCCTTTGACGCTGAGCCTATTGGATGCCTTATCAAATTTGGCTGACTGCATCATAAACTCTCTAAGGAAAAATTCTGTCCAGTTGATCTTGGTCCGATCATATATGGCCATCATCAGTTGCAGTTTGGGTCTGGACACTTGGTCAAACGAGCTTGCTTGACTCATCAGCAACTGAGTCACAATATATGCTAGTGCTCTGTACTGAGGGAGCATAGCGTTCTTTGGAAAAGCGGCTCTGAACACTGTTGGCTTTCCGCTGAACTCGGTGAGGTACTCATCCATCAAATCATCTTTATAAGTGACGGTGTTGAATCCTGAGTTGGGGAGGTTGAAGCTTTTCTGAAGAGCTTCGCGGATGGACATCTGCTTCACTTCAATCATGGAGCGGGAGGGATCGCCTACTGTATGGACGACGAATCTCCCTCTGATGTCTCCATCTACTGAATCAGAGTTCGAGTAGATCTCTGCTACTTGGCGCGGGAGGAAGAAAGTCGGCCTTCTCCTCAGAAATCCTTCCAGACCAGTTTCTCTGAGAGCGTAGAATATCTCCTCCATAAAGTCCAGGTCGCACTCATCAAACTCCATGACAGACTCGCACCAGACTCGATCCTTTTCGAGGATCTCTTGCATATCTGCCGGAGCACCAACTTGAGTTCCTGTCATTTTTGTAATCTGCATACACAGCATAGGTCAGTATCGATTAACATATAAGAGAAATAAAAACCATACGATACTTAATAATCATTGAAGAATTACCAAAGGATTTTCTGAATATTTTGAGGAGAATTTGGATAGAAGGTAATAAGTATCTCAGAAAATCTCGGGTATTTAAGATATTTTTGAGATATGAAATGACGGTGTCAAAGATTTGAACTCATATATATATCTTAGAGAAGATAAACAGTTAAAGATCAATGGTTCAGTTTGAACACGCTTTTTAGATGGACGGCTAGGATTAAGTTTTATAAAATAGGCAATGATCAAATTAGCCGCCTAAGTCAAAAGCCAGTTGAAAATAGCCTAAGTAGTAACTTTATACGACATGCATTTAATGTGTGGCAGAGTTCAGCATGCTTGTACATAGAATATCGTGTATTCAATGTGATCCGTTAAAATTAAATGACATTTCCTAAGGCATTGACTACGATGCTGAATCTGATCATAAATGCACAGAATTGATATATAGGCTACTGAGTAGAGATATTCAAACCTGTCAGCTGAACATCGTAGTCAGCTGATACCTCATGTAGATGGTTGTTGAGTCTCTACTTACTGATTTTACTCAGTACTGAGAGTGAACATTCCCCCTTACTGAATGCTCCTCTCCTGAATCCTCTTACTGACTGGAGTCAGTAGGGTCCTGCAGACCTAGCTCTACGGAAAGTTCTCTGAATCTGGCTTTAGCTAGAGGCTTGGTTAGAATATCTGCCCTTTGATGGTCAGTATGGATCTTTTCCATCCTGATATCCTTCTTTTCGACATGGTCACGAATGAAGTGGTGTCTGATGTCCACGTGCTTGCATCTCGTATGAAGTATAGGATTCTGAGTGATTGCAATGGCACTGGTACTGTCACAGAAGATCGGCACTTCATTCAGAATGACGTCATAGTCGCGTAGCTGCTGTCTCAGCCAAAGGATTTGGGCGCAGCAACTTCCGGCAACCATGTATTCAGCTTCAGTAGTTGACGTCGCTACTGAATGTTGTTTCTTTGAGAACCATGAGATCAGCTTACTTCCGAGGAACTGACACGGTCCAGAAGTTGACTTTCGGTCCATTCTACATCCTGCATAGTCAGCATCAGAATAACCAGTTAGTTCTATATTATCATCAGCTGGATACCATAAACCCATGTCAGGTGTTCCTCTGAGATAGCGGAGATCTTCTTTGCTTGAGTCCATGTGACTCTGCTTCGGATTCGCCTGAAATCGAGCGCAGACACCTACAACATAAGTTATGTCAGGACGAGTAGCTGTTAAGTATAATAGAGAACCAATTATAGCACGAAATTCAGTTTGGTCTACTGATACTCCCTCTTTATCAAGATCGATCTTTATATTCGTGTTCATCAGGATCTTGATTGGTTTGCCGGATGTGCAGCCGAATCTTTTGATGAGGTCTCGAGTGTATTTGTCTTGATTGATAAACGTTCCCTTCTCAGATTGTTTGACTTGAAAGCCAAGGAAATAGTTCATCTCTCCCATCATTGACATCTCGAACTTATCCTTCATCATTCTTTCAAACTGCTGACACATGATGACATTCTTCGAGCCGAAGATGATGTCATCTACGTAGATCTGCACAAGTAATAGGTCATCTTCCAGTCGAATGCTGAATAATGTGCGATCTATTGTGCCCTTCTAAAAACCTTTCTGAAGAAGAAACTCAGACAGGGTATCGTACCAAGCCCTGGGTGCTTGTTTTAACCCATACAGAGCCTTTCTGATTCTATAAACCTGATGTCCCTGTTGAAAGCCGGGAGGCTATTCCCCCATAGACTTCTTCTTTCAGTACGCCGTTCAGGAAAACAGACTTCACATCCATTTGATATACTCTGAATCTTTGATGTGTTGCGTATGCTAGGAATAGTCTGATTGCCTCCAATCTTGCAACTGGAGCGAATGTTTCATCGGAATCTATCCCTTCAGCTTGACAGTAGCCTTTTACCACGAGTCTTGCTTTATTCCTTACTATGACGTTGTTTTCATCTCGCTTGTTCTTGAAGACCCATTTAGTTCCGATCACATGTTGATGTCGGGATCTGTCAACAAGCTCCCAAACTTCGTTTCTCGTGAACTGATTCAGCTCCTCCTACATGGCTATGATCCAGTCAGCATCTTTCAGTGCATCCTCAACTGACTGAGGTTCTTCAGTAGACAAGAAGCAGGAATATAAGGCGCTTTCTCTCTGACAGAATCTAGATCTTGTCTTTACGCTTGCTGAAGGATCTCCTATAATTAAGTCTGAAGTGTGAGCATCCAGCCACAATCTACGATGTTTCAACTCTTCATCTAAAATTTGTTCAACACAGATAGTAGGTGAGTTAGGCATTTCAGTTGTACTATTCTGATATTGAAGCAGTTCAGTTACAAGAGTGTGATCTACTGAGTCACCAGGTTCAGGGGCATTTAGCTCAGGAACATCATTAGTTCCCCCTGAATTATTATTCTCAGTAGAGGTCTCAGTTACCACCGGGGTTTCTTCATCGACCTGAGTTACCTGGGATTGACTCTGTTCTGGAGAGTCAATCTGTTTAGCTACTTCTGCTGCTGGCTGAGATTCAGTAGACTTGGCTTCAGTTTCCTCATCTGAATCATCATCCCAACATAGCTGGATCTTTTCGACTTTATCTTTTAAGCTCAGATCCTGTAGCTGCTTACTGATGTCCTCAGATTCAGGTTCAGAGTTTCTGCTCCTGTCTTCAGTAGCAAACTCATTAAAAACAACATGAGGGCTTTCCTCCACGCAAAGAGTTCGATAGTTAAAGACTCTAAAAGCTTTGCTGACCCGGGAGTATCCTAAGAACACTCCCTGGTCTGACTTGCTATCAAAAGTCTTCAGCTGATCTTTCCCATTGTTGTGGATAATGCACGAACACCCAAAAATATGGAAATAAGATAGAGAAGGTTTCCTGCTGTTCCATAGTTCATATGGTGTCTTCTTGTGCTGCTTTGTCAGTAGAGATCGGTTCTGAGTGTCACATGCAGTGTCAGTAGCTTCTGCCCAGAATTTGGTTGGGAGTCCTGAGTCTGCAAGCAGGGTTCTTGCTGCTTCTTTGAGTGTGCGATTCTTCCTCTCAGCAACCCCATTTTGTTGAGGCGTGCGCGCGACAGACGTCTCATGCTCTATTCCTTCTGCTTTGCAGAACTCCTCCACCATGAAATTAAGGAACTTAGTTCCTCTGTCAGAACGTATTTTGATAATCTTGGTGTTCTTCTTGAAGGAATAATTAGGGTTTGAAACCGATACCTTCCTCCTGGTGTGTTGTTGCGGCTTTGATTGTTGCTCCTGTGTTAGATCTTCTGATCTGTGTCCCGGCCTTTTTCTTCCTCTGGGTGGTCAGAGAACTGAAGAAAATAAATTTATGTCTCTCTCTTACTCACGTTTGGCGTGCGTGTGTAATTATAATTTCATAATCTGTTTATGAACAGAATACTGATATATATAGGCTTCAAAAGCCAATATAATATTAATATATCTGTAACCCATTAATTTAATTATATTTCTAATGGGCTTCCACATAACAAGCCCATAATATAATTAATTAATTTACTGGGCTACTAATATTTATCAATTAATTGACCCATCCAATTAATTCTAGATAAATAACATTATTAAATAATGTAAAAATACATTAATCCATTAATAATGAATTCTGAGAAATAATAAATTACTAGACAACTAACTGGGCCAGATCAGGGATCCAATACAAGAAATAAAGCTGGGCCTCTAATTAATTAATTATCCATGCTCAGCCCAGAGCAAAATTAATTAATTAACACAGATTCATTCCACTAGAGAATCCATGTTGACTTACCCCTTTATCCCAAATTGAGCAAGGGCTTTTATTTTAGACTTAATCGATCTCCGTATTTAAGATATAAATATCCGTTAATTAATTAAGCTCACTGACAGCTTAAATTAATTAACATCTTATATTCCTGAGTAGTATCACTCGACCTTATTAACACACCTGAACTTAATCAACCGGCCGGGTTTAGTGTACTAATCCTTTCGAGTTCCTCAGGGGATATTATCAACCCATTTTACTAGGATACGGATGCAAGATACAGACAACCAGCCTGAGCCACAAATAACTACTAACACCCAAGATACGTAGATCCGGTCGCGATGAGGTTCACCATAGTAAGTCAAAGTGATAGATAGCCAAATGCACTCAGCTGAAGTCTTACCAAGCTTAAGACCAGCAAAGTCACCGAGATCTTGGTTTTCCACTAAGGTCAGTTAGGAAAACACATCTCCCTGTGATCCGTCAATACACCACCTTAAGTGTACCAGTAAAGACAAGCAGCTAATACAAGCCACTTCTTATCTAGACTGCAGCTTAAACCGACAACTTATCCTTAAGTTGTCTCAGCTGTGATAACCGTTTATATCTTGTCAGTTCAACCAATTTGTGTTGTCTTCTGTGATACCCGACACACCACACAAATCTAACTTTTATACAAGATAAAGGATAACATGTGCAAATATACATATTTATCAGATAGGATAATAAAACAGTGGTAAGGACAAAAACACATTGTATACAAGCATAAAAAGTGCTTCTAGTATACAAAATCCCAACAATTCTCCCACTTATACTAAAGTAAACTTTTAGTATACAATGTGTCATTCTAGGTACAAACTAGTACCCAACTATATCTCAGCTATCTAGGTACAAACTAGTACCCAGCTATATCTCAGCTATCTATCCTATCTATCACTGCATCTTCTCCCACTTATACAAAAGTTTCTGTAGTCCTAAGTGGGGGGCATCTCTACCATCCCTAAGCCACGAACATGCGTCTCGTAAGCCGAGAGTGGTAAGTTCTTCGTTAAAGGATTAGCTAGGTTGACTTCAGTTCCAATTTTGTCAATCACCACGTCACCTCGATTTACGAATACTCGTATAATGTAGTACTTCCGGTCTATGTGTTTAAACGCCTTGTGAGATCTAGGTTCCTTAGAATTTGTCACTACACCCGCATGATCACAATAAATCATGATCGGCTTAGGCAAATTCTGAACAATATCAAGATCCAGGGGGAAATTCTTGAGCCAAACTGCCTTTTTCGAAGCTTCTGAAGCAGCCACATACTCTGCTTCCATGGTTGAGTCTGCAATGCATTTCTGCTTTGCACTCCTCCATGAAATGGCTCCACCTCCCACGGTAAACACATAACCCGAGGTAGACTTCTTCTTGTCTCTGTCAACCTGGAAATCCGATTCTGTATAACCCAAAGACACTAGACTGTCTGACTGGTAAACAAGCCTATAATCTCTAGTCCGTTTAAGGTACTTGAGAATAAGCTTGACCGCAGTCCAGTGTTCCTTTCCAGGGTTAGACTGATATCTTGAGACCATGCCTACAGTATATGAGATATCTTCTCTCGTACAAAGCATCGCATACATGAGGCTGCCGGCAGCGGAAGCATATGGTACTAGCCTCATAATTTCTATCTCTTCAGGCATTTTAGGGCAGTGATTCTTGGACAGAAAAATGCCATGTCTGAAAGGTACTGAACCTCTCTTGGCTTTTTGCATGCTAAAACGAGCAATAACAGTGTCAATGTAGGACACTTGTGACAAGCTTAACATCCTTTTCTGGCGATCTCGGATAACCTTGATCCCAAGGATAAGCAGCTTCACCTAAGTCCTTCATTTGAAACTGCTCGGATAACCACATCTTTACGTCTGAAAACACTTCAACATTATTGCTAATGAGAAGGATGTAATCTACGTAAAATGCAAGAAACACCACTGATCCGTTAACACAAATATGGTACACACACCTCGTTAGGACAGGATACAAATCCATAGGATTTGACTACCTCGTCGAAAACACTGGTGCCATAATCGGAAAGCTTGCTTAAGTCTATGAATATACTTCTTAAGCTTCCAAACTAGATGCTCTTCGCCCTTCTTCACATAACCATCTGGCTGTTTCATGTACATGTCCCTACCTTTTTCAAGGTGACCGTTTAGGAATGCGGTTTTGACATACATTTGCCAGATCTCTAGTTTCATGTGAGCTGATATGGCAAGGAGAATCTGAATGGATTTGATCATTGCTACAGGCGAGAAGGTATCTTCGTAATCGATGCCTTCTTTCTGGGTAAAACCCTTCGCCGCTAGCCTGGCCTTAAACGCCATGATCTCTCCATACGGTCCTCTCTCTTTCTCTTGTATACCCACTTACTACCAATAGCATTGCAGCCCTCAGGTAGTTCAGTGATCTCGTATACATCCATATTAGTTATGGACTCAAATTCCAAGTCCATGGTGATTCTTCATGAATCTGCATCTACATCTCCCACTGCTTTGTTGTAAGTCCAAGGATCCACGGTATCTTGTTCATCTGCCGGGAGATAATCAAACGTCTCCCCAGTGAACATATACCGATCAGGTGTAAATATCACCCTCCCACTACGTCGAACAGTGTCAGGAGCTGTGTTAACAGATTGTTACTCGTGGAGTACTATCTTGCACAACTGGTTGTTCAAGTGGAACTTGACCACCTTATAATTCCTCAAGGATGATGTCGACTCGAGATTTATGGTTACTAATGTAATCTTCTTCTAAGAACCGAGCGTTAGGGCTAACAACGATCTTCTGTTCTTTAGGATCATAAAAGTATCCACCCTTTCGTTTCCTTCGAATGCCCTATGAACAACATCACTTTTGAACGTGATTCCAATTTATCGGCCTGCCTATTCAGCACATAAGCAGGGTAACCTCAAATCCTTAAGTGGTGCATACTGGGTTTGTGCCCGCTCCACAATTCGAAAGGGATCTTTTGTACCGACTTGGAAGACACACGATTCAACAAGTATGCTGCAATCTCTAGGGCATATCCCCAAAAGGAAATTGGCAAAGTTGCATAACTCATCATCGACCGAACCATCTCTAAGAGACTTCGGTTCCTTCTCTCTAACACACCATTCTGCTGAGGCGTGCCCGGTGCTGTCAGCTGGGATGTAATCCCACATTCTGTCAAGTAGTCCTTGAACTCGTTGGATAGGTATTTTCTACCACGATCAGATCGTAGTGTTTTGATTTCTTTACCTAGCTTCTTCTCCACTTCTGCCTTGAATTCCTTAAAGGTTTCAAAGCAATCCAACTTGTGGTGAAGAAGGTAAACATATCCATACCTCGAGTAATCGTCAATAAATGTGACGAAAAACTCATACCTTCCACGAGCTTGTGTAAACATAGACCCACACAAGTCAGAATGTATCAAACTTAATACTTCTGTGGCTCTATAACCCTTTGCCTTGAAAGGCCTAGTCATCATCTTTCCTTCCAAACAGGTTTCGCAAGTTGGAAATGGTTTAATCTTGGAGAGACTCCAATGATCCATATTCCACCAACCTCTGGGTCCTGTTAAGATTGATGTGACCTAGTCTTAAGTGCCACAGATAAGTTTGATTTACCTTAGAAGACTCTTTCCTCTTCTTAAGATTTGATGATGAGGAAGCAATATTAACAGAACTACGCAGTTTACAAGTAATAGTATATAAAGATCCGTTTAATGGTCCACCACAGATAAAATCATCGTCTTTCATGATAGAAACTTCACTATCAAAACTTGATTTATAACCATCCATGGTGCAGAGTTTTGAAACAGAAATAATGTTTCGCCTAAACTCTGGCACATGTTAAACATCTTTAAGTACTAAAACAGAACTATCAAAAGATAGATGTAAATCTCCAATGGCAATTGCAGGAACTTTTGATGCATTGCCCATTGAGACTACCACCTCAACATTGCTCAATTGCCTTTTCTGCAAGAAACCTTGCAAGGTGTAACAAACATGATCAGTTGCCCCCGAATCCACTACCCATTTGTGGGTAGAAGAGGAAACCAGAACAATTTCAGTTACAAGAGCGACACACGTCTCTTTCTGTTTTGCCTTGACATCTGGATTATAATTATTCCAGTGTCCTTTCTTACCACTCTTGAAGAACCTTCCTTTCTCCTTTGACTTTCGTATGTCGCCGGTAAGGACCGTCTTCTTGAAATGTCCACCCTTTCTGCTCTTTTTCTGGTTTCCGCATTTCGGAGGATTCCTTGAACTACTAGGGATATTCAAGACTTGAGCACTCTTGCCCTTTCCTATAACCTCTTTGACCGCTACCAAAGATTTGAGTAACATACTCATAGTAAACTCGTTCTTAGACATAGCGGTCCTAAAACAGAAGTTCTTATAGGACCTTTGCAGAGCATTTATTGGGAAGGTAAGATATCTCTTCCACATTGTAAAATTATTTAAACCCGTTAGGGCTTGGTTGGTGAGACTGTTTAGGAACTCGAAAAATAAAATATTCGAACTGACATATCTGAAAAATGTAATTTTAAAAGCATGTATGAAATTAACATTTGCACATAATTCGTAATTAATAATCATTGTAACCTTTTGTAAAAACAATGTTATTAAAAACCTCGAACAGCTCTAGGAGTTCCACTAGCAAGCCACGCAGGTGGACGTTTACTAGCGTAACCCTAAACCAAACTATTTACCTAGCACTTTAATTCCAATCCACGTCTAGGTTCTTAAGAAGAATGAAATTAATAGTTCGATATTCTGGACCATGTCACTATTAAAATGCGGGAAGGGACTTCGAGGGAAGTGAATTGTACATGCGGTGACATCTAAGCATTGACCATTAATTTGACCAAAATAGAATCAAATTCTCGAAATTGACATACTTACTCGAACCATGCCGCATTCTATTTGATCTAATTAACCATCCTATTTAATTATTATCTTCTAGAGTACTCGTGTTTACTAGGCACGCAAGGCACGCAGGTGGACGTTTACGGTTTCGATCCCACTACTCAATAATAATCAAATATTGTTTTGGAAAACTCATCTCACAAAACTGGTAGCTCAAAAATGCAAGCAAGTCACGCAGGTGGACGTTTAATCCTTTTCAGGATGATGTCGTACTGAACAAGTTCAGCAGACCAGATACTGAATCGTGTTGGCAGAGTGACTGACTCTACTGAAACCTGCTGCTAGCTGACTGAGAGTCAGAATTCAGTATCTTGCAGATAGAGTTTAGTGGTGCGGAATAGTGTAGGCCCAATTCAGTCGAGTTAGGAAAACGTTTTTATTAAAATAGTTTCAGTTGATTAGTGCAGTCTGTTAAGTTTGCTGAAACTCAGTTGAATGATTTTAAAGAAGGTTTTCAGTATGAACATTAAATCAATGCAACAGTTAAGAGCAGAACACAAGACACATAGCTTTTTAAAGTGGTTCGAACACAAAAATCCTACGTCCATTGTCCCGAAAGATCAGGAAGCTATTTATTATACTAAGATAGTCTCAGTCGGTTTGTACGCTGGACAAACACTGGTCTTAAGATTTATACTGAGCAAGTCTCAGTTTACACGGTTATCAAACTGAGTGTTTGAAAAACTCTCAAACTGTGAAGGACTCCTTTACAAAAAGGATTAGTTCAAAGGTGAACTCCTTCGTCTAAGCTATGAATATATTCTATTGAGCTTAGGTTAGAGGGATAGGGAACAAGGAAGTGGCTTCTAGAACGACGAACAGCTGAATATAGCTATGGGTTCGTGTATTGTCGTTTGGATACTAGAGGCTGTATTAATCAGTTCTGCTTGGTTCCCTAAGAGCTGGAATGTAGTCTTTCGCCGGAGATAGATTCTTCGAACTTCTTGTGGAAGACTTAGGCTTTTTGAGTTTTGCTCGTTTGAATGCTCTGTATGTCCTCTCGTGTTCTTCCCGTGAGCTTCAAATTTCTATTTATCCCTCTATTTATAGAGAAGAGATTAGGATAGATCCGTTGGAGACGACGATCCTTTGTCTCTCTCTTTTGGGTAGCTATTGGCTCTTTTGAAGTTTGGTGGCAGTGTCCTTTCCCTCCTTTTCTGGAAAGTTGTTGACTTACATCTTTAGTAGATATAGGATACGTGGCTGCTTGTCATTGGCCGAGGTTCAGAAATTGGTTGAGACAGAATAGACTTCAAGGAGATCTGAAGCTGACTTCTCTCTTCCTCGTATTTGACTCTGCTGAAAAGTGACTTCAAAGATTCGACGCCGAAGACGTCGTCGGCCGTTGCTGAGAGTCCCGATCTCTGATTCAGTAGCATGCTCCTACTGACTAGGCTCTACTGAAGATCAGCTCTGAGTACAGTGAACTACTCCTAGTGAGTTCAGTTCCACTGACTTCTTTCGCATATCTTTGCTCTCGCTAAGTCCAAGATATTCGAGTCTTCTACTTCTGGTGCTGAGGCGGATAATCTACTGAGTGCCTGAACCAGAGCAGAGAGTCTGCTGAGTATGAAATCTCAGAGACAAAACAACTTACAACGTAATGGTTCACCAATCAGAATAGGGTTTTGGGATCTTCAAATCTTCACAGACTTATTCAGAGCACAGGGCTACTGAGTCGTATGTTACCACAGAAGACTGAGTCATTTCCCACTATTTATCAACACTGCTGAGGATAGAATCATCACCCAACAATTACACTAAAGGATTAAAATGTAATTGACATTACATCTACACGATCTCATGATTTTGGTAAGTGTATCCCCATTTAATTTTATTCTATATTTATTTAATAAAACGCTCTATACATTTTATTTTATTTTTTGTTTTACTCAATTAAGTATCGATTTTATGTTATTCTAGTAATATTTATTAGAGTATAAATAAAATATTTCAAGTTTTTTTAGTGAAGTCTGTTGCATTATAATTTGCTTATTGATGCATTAGGTAGTTTTTTTTTCAGTGACAGTTTTCCTATAAAACATTATATATAAAGTAGGATTGACCATTATGCACTAATAAATTTGATAAGTTGCAGTTTTATATGTACAAAAAATTCAAATGTATAATAAATTATTAGATAAGCGATCAATATATATATATATATATATATATATATATATATATATATATATAGAGAGAGGGAAGATCATATGAGAACACCCCTTAGAGTGAGAAATAGGAATAATTTATAACCGTTTGATCAAGTAATTCAACGCTCCAGATCATGCCATCACTTAAAATTCTGAAATGCACCTTTAAGGCCAAAAGTGTGCACTGATGTTATTTTTGTAATCTTGCACAATCTATTATTTTTTTATCTTCTTTCCTTTGCTGTAAACGTTATTTTTGTTAATTCTCTTCCATGTTTTAATATCATCAAGTCTCGTCCCAGATTTTACGAGAACAATCGTTAATTGTGCATAGTTTCACTAATTATCGTCCTAGATCTTAGTCTCGTCCCAGATTTTCCTTAATAATTTCATCTTTTCGTTATTTATCATTAATTGTGCATATTTTTCCTGTTAATTATGCAAATTTTTCTTAATAATTGTGCATATTTTTCCCATTAAATGTGTTCATATTTTCCACAGTAATTGTACATTTTTTTCTCATTAATTGTGCATATTTTCCCTCATAATTGTGCATTTGTTTTTGCAAAATTGTGCATATATTTATAAATTAAAATAATCAACAACACACTCATCCAAATCATTGTTAAAAATTCGACAGAAAATAAAAAAACTCACAAATTTATTCTGAATTTTCTTCGTGTTTACACAGTGACAAAGGGACGAATAATTCTGTTTAAAAATTTGCTGCTTTTTACCCACTGATCTTCAATTGATCTTCGTTGTTGAAATCTTTTGGAAACCCTGTTTAGAAATCACAGATTTTTACCCACTGGTCTTCAATTGATCTTCGATGTCGAAATCTTTTGGAAACCAAGCAATGGAAGACCAGAAAAAACTGAACACTCAACAAAAAGAGGTGGCGTATGGCTTTTACTGCCATCTATTGTTCCAGAGCCTTCAAACGACAACCGCTCATCAACATTAACGACAAGTTTGTTTCCACACATAGTAGAAACCCATAATCAAGAATCGTGATTGTTTTAGTAGTCCAGCAGCATCCATTATTCTTCCACATTGATCGGTCGAGCCTCACGGAGCTGGTCAAAGAGAAAAAACTCGATGATTTGGCGAGACTGGGAGGAGTTGAAGGAATTGCTGCATCACTGAGAACATATGTGCAGCGTTTAGTGGTGATGAAGAATATGTCGTGGCCATGTGTGAAGCCTTTGGGAGAAACACATATTCAATGCCGCCTGTGAAGAGCTTCTTCCATTTCGTATTCGAAATACGCTAGGTTAGGTTTATTATATTGAAAGAATTTGACTGTAATACCCTTTGTGCAAATTTTTTAAGTAAATGGTGCATTTCGGGTAAAAAAAAATTAGAAACGAATCTGGTCCATCAATTTACATGATCTAAAGGATGATGATTGTTCTTATTTCTCACTCTAAGGGGTGTTCCTATTGGAACCTCCCATATATATATATATATATATATATATATATATATATATATATAGGGTGTGGATCTAGGGAGATCCAACACTCAAAAGAGATATGAGAACCGATCCTAAGCGTCGATCGATCCTAATCTAATGGCTAATATCAACCCCTTCTTTCTTTAAAAAAAACAAAAATGGTGGAAAGGGTGTTTTGGGAATAGAAATAGTATAGGGTTTGGGCGCTAGAATTCATTGTTTCATTCTCCCACTTTCTAAACATTTCGAAAATCAGAAACGGCGGTTTCATTCTTTCATTCTCCCCTTTTTTTCTGAAAACTTCCATCCATAATCGAGAATACCCACTACTCCCAAACTTTCGAGTGCTACAAAGTTCTTCCAGAATCGAGATTCATCGTTCTTGACAGAGTACGTTGCTAGAAGGGCGCGTAATCGTGGAAAGCGATTGTTTTCGTGTCTTGGTCCAAAAATCGACTAACAATTCGCAGAATAAGAGTAGAATTCCCTCGAATCGATGAAATTTCAGGTATGTTTCATGTTTTCGTTTCTTAATTTAGGTAACCCATGGATTATTTTGTGTTTTAGAGATATGATTGTTTATGTGAATGAAACCCTATGGAAATCGATGCGATTGGTGAATATGGAAGGGTATGAATTTGGTATTTGAAGGAAACCGAAAAAATGAACCAATTCTGAAACCCTAAACCCCCATTTAACCTTAACAGATTACAGATTTTTTGTTTTTGAATGGTGTAATTGATGCTCATATAATGTTTTTAGCCTCTTATTTGCTTGTTTTCATTGTGAAATTCATGCTCATGTGAATGTTATTGGTTTGTTGATTTAGGTTGGTTTGTTTGCCAAATGCTTTGTTTATTGATTTCAGGCCTCTAATATTTATTTTTGCATTTCGATTGGAACGGTTACAACATGGACGCATGTTAGTAATTTTATTCGATTGAAAAAGAAATCTTCTATTTTATTGAGCATCAGCATTATAGTAGAGCTATATTAGCATGAACATATGACTTCGGTAGCATAAAATAAAATTTGTTTGCTACATATAAAACTTGTTGTCTGTGCTTCAACATTTCTGAATGGTTAGCATAAAAAAATATCCTGGTTTGCATAAAATCCGATAGTCATGTCCATAAAAGTATTTTTTTCAGAAAAGCTTCATATGTTTATGGTATGGATAAATTTTAAACTGATATGCAATAAATTCATGAGCGTTCAATGCATAAAATCAGTGAAAAAACTACATCCATACTAAGTCAATATGTTAAAAATGCAGGCGGATCGAGAGGTAAAGGAAAGAGGAAGAGAACCAAACAGTCGGAAGAGGATGTTCCTTTAATAAATTTGTTGAATAAAGGAAAGGACAAGGTTAAAGACAACAAAGCAAATGAAATGACGAAGAAGAATAAAGTGGATGAGAAAGCCAAGTTGTCTGCAAAATCAAAAGGTAAGAAGATAGTGGATATTCTTGACCAACAACAAAAGGGCAAAAGGAAAACGGATAAACATGTTGAGGACGGTCAGCAGACAAACAAAGAAGAACTTGCGAAGAGGGAGGACAATGTTAATCAATTGACAAGCCGATGTTGTCCGCATTCCCTCATGGAGAAATAAGCAAAATGAATGAAGGACAGTTGGCTATGGTAAGGACAATGGGTTTTGGTGGAATTTTGGGGATAGATGTTAGTAGACTACCAAATAAAATGTGTTATTGTTTAGTTGAGAATTACGACCCTAAGAGATCACAACTTGTAATATCGGAGGGAAGGAGAATAGATGTGAATGAGATGGATGTTTATCGGGCTTTTGGGTTCCCTCGGGGGGGTCTAGTAATACGTAAGAAAAAAATCAATGATCGTAGCGATGTTGCTGATGAATGGGTAGGACAATTCACAAGTAAGAGACTTGTGGATAGTTGTCATAAGATCTCGGTAAATCATGTAACTGCGGCATTGCTCGGAGATGAGAGAGCGGGGAAAATTTTTAGGATGAATTTTCTAGTGTTGCTTGCGAGCTCCCTTATCCAAACAAGCTCCAATGGGTACCTTTACCCATTCTTTTCCGATCCATTGGAAGAAGAAAGCGATGCGCGGCAATGGAACTGGTGCGAGTTGGTTATTTGTGCCTGATTGATACCTGCAGGACGTGGAAGGAGAATAAAACAAAACTCTTTTTTGGACCGTCACTATTTCTTCTGGTAATTTCTATGTCTCTGTTTATGCTTATCATTAATAAAGATTGTGCTAATGAGTTAATAATTTCATGCAAATAACACTGTCTGCATTTTGTAAAAGTCATGGGTGATTGGTCATTTTTTATGCATATCCTGAATAAAGTTTGTGTTAATGACTTTATACTTTTATGCAACTAAAAATTTAAGCAGAATTTTTAAGTCATTGTTTATGTCATTGCAGACTTAATACTTTAATGCAAATCATGAAGCAAGTTTGTGCTAATTTGTTTATTATTTTATGCAAATAAAACTGTATGCAGATATTTTACGTGGATCGTGTGATGATGTTCAATGAACAAATGGGGAGGCAGCTACCTTTAATAAGAAATTGGGATTGAGTGCAATTGAGAAAGAGGCAACAAATGGAGTTGGAGAATGGTGGATTTGGAGAGGGTCGCATATTGGAACCCGTTGCAATTGCGAGTTTAGAAGAAGAAAATCGAATGAATGTAACAGTTGTGCCTGGGGGTAGTAGCGACAGGGTAGGTGCTTCTACTGTACAAGAACCATCCTTGAAGTATTCATCATTAATAATGAAACAAGCCGAAGCAGTTGCATGGCAAATGGTGAAACTCATGAAGCTGATTGAGGATGCACCGTCAGAATTGTTTAACAACAATTCATTTAAGAAAACGGTTGATGCGGCTTCGAAGATCATTGCTTCCGGTGTACCAGAATCTGTTTCATTGGTTGAGGACCATGTAGAAGAGATTGATGGTGATTTCTGGAATTCAGAAGAAGTGAAGGAAGCCATGTTTGCTATTGACACGACGATGCTTATGGTGAAGAATTACATGGATGAATTACCTAGCTTTAGTTTGGGGATGACACAACTATTCCGGCCCACACAACTTGATAAGGTCAAAATGATGTTATTTTGGGTTAGAAAATTATTTTATGAACTCACATTAACGTTTTATTTTGCTAGTTGTAGGGAAATTTGAACGAAGAGAAGGTTGAGCCTCCTACCACTAGCAAGAACATATCCACTGACAGTCACGAAATTTCGAAAGAAGCCAATGTGGAGTGTCATGGTTCGGTCCTTATCCCGGATCAAGGTGTGGAAGAATTGGCTAGGGCCATTGATGCTATAGCGGAAGTTGTAGTTAGCTTAAATGAAGAGCACGGTAAATTGGACAAAGATGAAGAGGTAATTAGTACTTGAACTTATCTAAATATATGAGTAAGTGATGTTGTGTTTTTCTTTGTTAATTAGTTTTTTCTTGGTATAGATGACGGTGGGAGATCATACCAGTGAAGGGGTTGAGTTTGCAGGAATTGAAGGAGTTCATGTTGAAGACAGAGTTGGTGATCAAGGTGCAGGACATGTTAGTTTGTTCTTCTGGATAATCTGTATGAAACGGTTTGCATAAATATTATTCTGTGTAAGCATAATTAATGTAAATAGTAGGCACAAAAATATGTGTTTCCTACATAGTTGGTGATACCGTAGCATGACTGGTTATTTTGACCTTCTGTTAAATGTTTTTTCTAGTTATGCATAAACTGTATGGTTGGTATGCATAAATTATGTATTGCATTAGCATGAATTTTCATGCTGAATACCTAGTTTGTGATACAGCTGCAGACCCGGTAAGTTTGGTTTTGCTGCAAATTGTATTTCGAAGGTATGCATAAAAACTTTTCTATGTGTGCATAAATTATGCATTGCATAAGCACAAAATCACATGTTTAATACATAGTTGGTGACACTGTTGCGTGGCTATTTAGTTTGCTGTTATGTTAAATCTATTTCGTAGATATGCATAAACTTTCTACTGTGTATGCATAAATTATTTATTGTATAAGCACAAAAAAAATTATTTCGTTTTCCATTTTAATAACCCATATCATGTAATATATAAAAGTATTTATTGCATATGTAGTTGAATATTTTTGCCCACAGAATTCATTGTATTTAACTTGTAATTACAAAAAATTTAAGGGGGGCTCTGAGAACGAGGAAGAAGATGCAGAAAATAAGGGTGAAGGGAGTTCGAAGGCGGCGGTACAATATATATACTACGCTTACTAAATCGTCATATTTAAATTGACAAAATATTTCAGTACTATGCTAATGAATTTCAATTTCTAGGTTACAAGCCGAATGCCTTGCCGGAATAAATCTTCAATGAAGAGTGCAAAGGCGAAGAAATCACCGTACATTCTGCGTTACGTGGACGCATCAAGAAATTTAACAAAAACGGAGATTACAGTTTGTTTGTTCAGCCTTTTTGTAGCCGATGATAATTGGTATGGTTATTCATGGATCATATTATATAAATTATTCTTGTTTGATAGATAGAAATAACTTATGTTGAACTATTTATGTTGCTAGTCTGCTGTTTGATTGGAAAGAATTTAAGATTTATGCCCAAAAGTTGCGGGGCTTGAAGCAAAGCAACTGGGTTGACAATCTTATAATTGATGCATGGGGCGCCATTCTAAACGAAAGGGAGCAAGTGAAGTCGGATGAATCACCGCTACGGCTGTTTGCTCCATTGAGGGTATGTATAATTCAATAAGATAAGAGACTTTAAATGAACTATGTAGATGAGTATTTATGCATTAACAATGTCTAATATACACAGAGCGGCACAGTGGTTTGTCCTGAGAAAGACATTGATTCGTTTAAGAAGCAGGAAATTTTCAATCTAGGAATGGCTACGACGCTGACAACATATAAAGTTGCTAATCTAAATAAGATTCAACCAGTAACTGAAAATATAGGAATTCAACTGTTTTTATTTTGGGTCATGTTGACTAATTGGAAATTATTTGCTTCTTATGTAGTATGTTTTCCCGATTGAGAATGAGGGCTGCTACTTCATGATATGTTTTGATTTGAGGATGAAGCGGACTTTCATAATTGACAATACCACTGACCACAAAAGCATTGATATGAAAGTGAAGTATGGAAACATACCCAATGATTTGGTGAGGAAAATCTTGAGTTACATAGAATTTTATTTTATCTTCATAATGAAATTGCGCTATATTTTTTTCGTTCTTAGACATATATGTTGTCTCAATACCTGACGGAGATGAAATGCACAAGCCGTGCAAAGATGGTAGAGAAATGCGACCCAGAAATGATCATTCCAGTATGGGGGAACAGATCAAAAGTTATGGATTCATGTATTATTTAATAAGCATAAAATAATATTACTGTGTGCATAAATTAAGAGAATGGTAAGCATAAATATTTTTGCGAGAATACTACTTGATAAATATGATTGATTTCTTGCAGGAGTTTATTTGATGAGATACATGGAGACGTTCAAGGGTGATTTAATCAACTGGGACACGGGATTTCTAAGGAAAGGTGTGAAGCAGATAAAGCTTTTGAGGATGCGGTATTGTTTGAGCATAGTTAATTTCGATGATAACAAAATGAAGGAGACGGTTGAACTAGAGGCGGTTGGACATGCAGATGAGAATGAACTTGATTCTAAAGAATGTGTCAAAGAATTGCTTGATAGTTAGAATGTTGGGTTGCGCGACTCTTTGGTTTGGATAATTTCGTAGGAAAAACTTAGTACTTCGGATGGTCTTTATGTTTTTTAAGGATTAAGTAGTTCTGTGAAATGTAGTGGAAAACTTCTTTTGGTATATTCAAGTATTCTAAGTTATGCATTCATAATTGGATCATATGCCAAAACAATTGGGGAGTATGTAGATATATAAACAATCTTGTAGGAAAAAAACGTATATGCACAAAAAATACATAACATAAGCATGAAAATACAATACGATATGCATGAAATTGAAAACCTTAACATATTTAGATATGCATGAAGTCATAAAAGAAATGCATGAAACATCAATACGGTATGCATGATATATAAAACCTTGAACATAATCAGTACCATAAAGGTTGAACTTGAGAGGTATAATATATATGCATGAAAATCATAAAACATAAGCATAAAAACAGACCGTGGTATGCATGAAAATAACATAACATAAAGTAAAGCGATTCAGTTAATACAAATTAGTCCAAACAGACGGTGCATCGGTCTCTACTAAGTTCTGCATAAAAAGTTAACAGGAATCTTCTACATCCTTAAAGTTAGGGCAGTTTCTTGAATCGTGATGTCCCATCTGGTACATTTCCGACACATCCTCTGAGGCTTCAACTTAGCACACAATGCAGCCTCCTTCCTAGATTGTAGTCTACTGCCCGATCCCTTGTTTTTTACTTGATCTGGTGGCAGAACCTCGACATCTTGAGGGATATGTGAGCCATAAAAACTTTCAAACGTGTTTTCATTAACCTTACTACTTGAACCGCCATCATCATCAATCTGATATTTGTTGACCAAATCATCAAAATCAGACAGTAGTTCGTTCATACGTGCAGGGTAGCCGGCAACCAATGCCGCACATTTGTACATCCAACAACTTCTTAATGGCATCTGCAGCAGAATGACCGACATTCCCAACTTCAGAAGACTTATCAAAACGTTTGAAAGACACATTTCTACCCCAACGAGAAAGCACACAAGAATTTGGAACACAACTGATATTGGAATTCTTGAACACCTTCAAAATGTGCCTGCACAACAGACCGTGCATCTCCATCTTCCTGCATGTGCATGAAACCCTCAAATCAACAACATTAAACATAACGTTGAAAACACCAACTGTATTATCATCAATTTCAAACATCTTCACGAAACCACTATCGGTTATTTTTTGAATAGAATACATGTTCACAGCCTCAACCCATTCACCCTGCACCTTACAAAACATAGTGTTTGAATACACTGCAGCCAAACTTCGCTCCAAAGGAAACGTTGTTACTAAAATTGGTAAACTACCATCATCCGCTGCGTTAAGTTTGTCCAGTGAATGTCGTTGAGCATTTATTGCACTCTCGAACAACAAATAGAACATCACCAGATTGGCCTTCGATTTTAAGTAAGTTCGGAAAAAAATGATTCTCGCTCTTGGACATGGATGTTGTGCGAAACAATCCAAACATTGGGAAGTCTCGGAAATAAGCAGGAATCCAATAATGGCGTAGGTCAAACATCCCATCAAGCCAATCATGACCAACCAAATCAAAATCCAATAAAACCGATTTCCACTTCGCATCGAACTCCTCCGGTTGCAGGTCGCTATTCCACACAATGTCATTAAATCTTTTCGTAAAATCAGTGTTTTTTCTTAATGACACCGGAATCTTATCCGGAACTTTCAGCATCATGTGCCACATACAAAAGTGATGCCGTGTTTCGGGCATAACATTTTCCATTGCAATCTTCACGGAACGATCCTGATCGGTTATTAGTAACTTCGGACAACCGCCTATGCAAGTCTTGAAAGTGTTAAGTAACCAAGAATATGACTCCACTGTCTCTGAGGACAACAAACCCGCTGCAAACGTAATACACTTGCCGTGGTGGTCGAGGCCGGTGAAAGGAACAAATATCATGCCGTAGCTGCATAAAAGTCATAGAAATTGAAAT
The DNA here is from genome assembly GCA_028984105.1 of Lavandula angustifolia. Lineage (NCBI taxonomy): Eukaryota > Viridiplantae > Streptophyta > Magnoliopsida > Lamiales > Lamiaceae > Lavandula > Lavandula angustifolia. The sequence goes on from CM054824.1 coordinate 17,085,445, forward strand.
TCCTTAGTTTGCATAAAATCTATTCTGTATAAGCATTAATGAAAGGAGTCATGAGCATGAAATCAGTAAAAGAATTTTCTATATAATATGCATGTGTATGATTACGTGCATAAAAGATATGTATAATGTGCATAAATAATACATTTCATATGCATAAACTATCAATGCGAACAATATGAATTTGAAAAACCATACTAACTCCTATCAGCTACATAGAAAAAACACGTACCTATTGGTTGAATAAGTTGCATCCATTGATAACGAATCTCCAAAAATCTTGTAATTGCCAATACATATATCATCAGCCCAAAATACACGCTTCAATTTGTCCCCTTCGTCCGTAAAATATTCGTATAAGAAATTCGGGTTCCTATCACGAGCTTCCTTCATTTTATCCAATATCATTTGTGCATCCGCACCCTCAACGCATATACGAAGATCACGGTGAAAATTTTTAAAATCTACTCCATCACAACCCATGTTCTATATACCCGGCCGAATTGAAACCGTATGTTGGGTAATCAGGAATGTAAATGGATTCATCGGATTCAAGAGACATAATTGACTGTAACGGTTCACCCATTCAACAAACTGCATGCATGAATATTACACAGTATCAGCATAAACTAACAAATACATATGCATGAACATTGTACTTACGTATGCAAAAATTATAATAGTGAATCTACAACATAAAAACAATACTTAATCGATACATACATCTCATAAATAAAGAAGAGAAACCCTAATCACTTGGAAAAACGACTACTACCCTATAAATCGAAAAATCTCTACGAAAAAAATCCGAAATGACATCGAGCTTCAAGAATTTGAACCCAACAAAGCATTCCACAAATATTGAACTACAATTTTTTGAAAACCATAAGTAATTCTTACCTTCGCAGCAAAATCTATAAAAAATCGAAAAATGTGCAGAAATCAATCTTCAAAATCGGCAATAATCGGGATAAATCGACAAGGAAAACGAGCTTAAATCACTCAAGAAACATAGAACTTCGAAACCCACGATAAATAATCGACTTCCGAGTGTTCGATTTGAAGACAAACTTTCGGTAGTGCTCGTGAGTATTGAAGAACGAAAATGAAGAGTGAGAAATAAATGACCCACAAACAGCCGAAAGAAACATCTAGGGTAAAAGAAAAGAGAAGATTACATATTTGCCCTTAATGAGGCTATTTATCCTTTTCTGATTTAAATTTAAATGCTTTTGGGGATAAAATGAGAGTCTTAGATTTGCGAAATGGAGGGACGAGATCGGTTCTCGTATCTCTTTTAAGATTTGGATCTCATAATATCTATTTCCTATATATATATATATATATATATATATATATCCTTATTTAAGATTTGGAGAAGATATAATAGAATTTAGGAGTATTATTAGATACGCTCAAATCTCCCTCCGTATCTTTCTCAACTCCTACTCACGTCATCTCTCCCACGCGATCGCGACTACAAAGAAAAAGCCGATTGATTTTTCTAATGCCTTTGATGATAGCGTTGCAACAGAGCTGATTGGCACAGTTCACTCCAGAAGAAAGCCCCGTCCACGTTGCATTCAAGGAAAGGAGAATAATAAGGGAAGAACTGGGTTGATGTATAGCGTGAAGAATGGGATGATGTCCCTGCACAAGATGTGACGATCCCTAGAGATATTTCTGCCTATCTCCCTATCTCCTCATCTGTCAGCTTCAGTATCAGCCTTGAAGTCTGCAAGTGTCTCAATCACTTTATGTACCTCGACCAATGACAAACAGCTAGCTGGCCGGTCTCTGACATAAAGATGCAAGTCAACCACTTTCCCAAAAAGTAAGGGGAATCTACATAATTCGAAAAAAAGTCATTTGCTACCTAGTTATAGAGTGACACGTAGACAGTTCATCTCCAACGGATCTATTCACAATCACACATATAAATAGAGGGAAGGTCGTGATCTTCAAAGTCACACTACACGATCACATAAGCGACCATACAAGAACTCAAGCATTCAAGAATCAAGCTCTAGAACACCTATCGTTTATTCAGTGAAGAACACGAACCCAGAGTTGATATATCCTCTTGTTCTTCACTCTAGAAGCCTTTTCAGTTCTCACCCTCTAACATTAAGCTCATTGTAATATTCATAGCTTAAACCGAAGGAGTTCATTTATTGAACTGTTCTTAGTGTTAAAAACTCCTTAGTAGTTGGAGATACATTCAAACATTCTTGTTTGACCCTGTAAACTGAAACTTACTCAGTATAATCACAAGTAAAATTTTGTCATACGTACAAACTAACTGAGACTAACTCAGTATAATAAAATAGTGTCTTGTGTTGTTAAGGACGAGTGGACGTAGGATCTTGCGTATCCGAACCACTTTAAAAACTATTGTGTTGTTTATTTGTTGCATGATATAAATGTTCATACTGAAAATATTCTTAAAAAATCATACAACAACATTTCAGTTAAAAGCTAAAACATCGCACTAATACACTGAACTAATTTGTTAAACAAACTTTTTCAAAACAAACTGAATCGGGCCTACACAATTCAACACGCTACTGAACCTTTGTTGAACGGTTCTGAATTCTGACATCAGTCAGCTAGCAGACCTCAGTACTGTCAGTCACTCTGTCTGCGCGATCAAGACCGGCTTGCTTGGTCTATTGAATCAGTTTAGTTGACATCTTTTGTTGGTCCCGAGAGTAAACGTTCAGGCGTAGAGGGGGGGGGGGTGAATACACCTGTAAACCGATTTCTCAACTTTAAACGCGAACAATCCTTTTCAGGAGAATGTCGTGCTGAACAAATTCAGCAGACCAAATAAGTTGTTCTGAATCGCGTGGCAGAGTGACTAACTTTGCTGAGGCCTGCTAGCTGACTAGAGTCAGAATTCGGTACCGTTAAGATAAAGTTCAGTAGTGCGGAAATGTGTAGGCCTAAATTCAGTTGAGTTAAGAAAACGTTTTTAATAAAATAGTTTCAGTATATTAGTGCAGTCGATTAAGCTTGCTGAAACTCAGTTGAATGATTTTAAAGATGTTTTCAGTATGCACAGTAATCAATACAACAGTAAATAACGAACACAAAGAACACATGCGATTTTTAAAGTGGTTCGGATCCAACAATCCTACGTCCACTGTCCCGAAAGATCAGGAGGTTATGTATTATACTGAGATAGTCTCAGTTGGTTTGTATGCTGGAAAAACACTGGTCTTGAGATTTATACTGAGCAAGTCTCAGTTTATAAGGTATCAAACTAAGTGTTTGAAAAACTCTCCAACTATGAAGGACTACTTTACAATAAGGATCAGTTCGACTATGAACTCCTTCGTCTAAGCTCTAGATATGATCAGTTGAGCTTAGGTTAGAGGGATATGATCAGTAGACTTGGGTTCGTGTTCAGTCGCTTGGGTACTAGAGGCTATATAAGTCTGGTTCAGCTTGGTTCCCTATGAAGCTGTCATTGGTCGAGGTTCAGAAAAGTAGGTGAGATAGAACAGACTTCAAGAAGATCTGAAGCTGACTTCTCTCTTCCTCGTATTGACTCTGCTGATTTGACTTTAGAGAATCCTGACAGTCAGAAGACTGTCCAGCTGTTGATGAGTCTGATCTTTATTCAGTAGCATGCTCCTGCTGAGTCGGCTCTACTGAAGATCAACTCTGAGTTCAGTGAACTACTCCTGAAGAGTTCAATTCAACTGACACCTTTCAGTATACTGCTCTTGCTGAGTTCAGTATCACTGAGTCTTCAAATTCTGGTACTGAGGCAGGTAATCTACTGAGTGCCTGAACCAGATGAAGAGCGTCTACTGAGTCTGAAACCTCAGAGACAAAACAGAACATGTTACAACAGAATGGTTCATCAGCCAAGATAGGGTTTTGGGATCTTCAAATCTTCAGTAAATATACAGAGCACATGGCTACTGAATTATGTCTCAACTGATTGTGAGAAGACTGAATCATCTCCCAATATTTTCCCCCTATTTGATGATGCCAAAACCTAACACTATGACTTATCAGAAACAGAGCTCCTTACACGTATTACAAGTGGAATCAGTGGAGTTATTCTTCAAGTCCTAGACTACTGAGGGAATTAGGAAAGAAATATCAGAACCTATACATAAAACTAATCAGCAGTTTCTGCATGTCTAACAACATTCTCCCTCATCTAAGCAATCTAACAGATCAGAATCTAACAGAGTAAAACTGACAGAATATATAAGTTCAGTGAGTGTGTGAGTCAGTAATCACTTGAGTGATTCTGTGTGTTAAGCATAAAAACAAACAAGGCCATATAGACAATAATGAATTTTCAGGGCCAATAACAGTGATGTTTTATATATATGAAGAAGTTCAGTACAGATACATCAACTGCTATACTAAGGAAACACATAAATGAAATTACAAGAAATATAGAAGCTAACAATCATCTGAACTGCTGAATCCTTTCTTTGAAGTCCTTTGATTTAGATTCAGGAAGGGGCAGTCCATACATTCTATATGTGATCTTCCTCAACTTCAGTATCTCTGAAAAGTCAGCAGGAGTAGTTGATTTTTCTTTTGAATTGCCCTGCTGACCAGTTGTCTGCTGTTGTTCATTTTCTTTCTCCTTTTCTTTATCTGCCTCATCACTCAGTTTCAGAGTTCTGGGAGGCAATCTGGGTCCAGTTTTTTTGCCGCTTGTTGGAGCTTTGGTTTTGCCTTTGGCTGGCTTCTTCTTTGGCTTGTTTACAGCCTCAGCCTCAGCAATTTCTCTGGCTAATTTTTCATCGGCACCAATCTGAGCTTCTTCCTCTGGAGTAACATACCTTTTAGGTCCTTTCTTTTTAGAGGGAGGGGTTGGAAGCGTCAGAATCTTCTTACCTTTTCCGGCAACTGGAGGAGGCAGAGGAACCTCTTCCTCTTCTGACTCATCTTCTACGTACTCAGCAATCTCCTTGATTATGTGAGATGGAGTTTGGGTTGCTTGAGTAGCAGAGTCTTTGGGTCCTGAGCCGCTTGGGCCGGTCTCAGCAAACACTACATCGCCTGCTGCTGAGACACCTTGGGCCTCGCCAGACTGAGTTGAGGGACCAGTGGGAGTAGTTTGCTGACTCTGAGTTGCTCCTGCCACTGTCCTCACTCCTTGTCCACCTTCCCTTCTTGTATCTTCCCTTTCCCTTCCCCCTTTTTGGCATCAACAAATACGCCAGAAGTGGGAACAGATACTTTCTTGTCCAGACTTTTGTACGCTGCTGATAGATCGTCCAAGGCATACTGCAGCTTAGTCAGTCATTCATGCAGGTCGTTCCTCTCTTCAGTGAGTTGTTCGCTGTATTTCTTGTGAGAAGCGTCTGCTGCTGTCTGGATATCCTGCAACTGTTTATCCACTCTCTCTTCTATTGCCTTCTGAATAGATTGGAGCCTGAGGTCGGAGGCTTGAGAGATGGAGGAAACTGATTCAGTATGAGCTGTTTGTGCGGCCTTATAATCTTCAATAAGTTTTGCTTGGCCAGCCTGAATCAGCTTCAGTTGCTCTTCAAAGTCGGCTCTTTGAGGGGCGAGTGCATCATTCAGAATACTGGAGAAATCAGGAGCAGGCGAGTTCTGAATGGTTGTTTTGAGCTCCTTGATTTCCACACTCTGAGCCTGAGTGGTCTGCCTCCACGTCTTGTGGACGGCGCGAGCGAGAAGTCGGTTCTGAGTCCCTTGACTTCTCAGGACCCTGGCCACTGAGCTGGGTGCTACCTTGAAAGCAGATTCAAGTAGCAGCTGAGAGGGTTCTGCTGAGTTTGAGGTACCAACCGCCGACTGTCCTGGTCCAAGGATGCTGAGAGGTGGTTCAGCAGTAGATGTGGGAGCATCCTTGTCCAGTTGAGTTCCCTCATCAGGCTTCTCAGGGCCTGAATCACGGGGTGGGTCCTGACCATCGGGGTCAGACCCATCTGAGGGTGCCGATGCTGAAATGGGTTGGCGGTCGTTCAGCATGGCTAGCATGGCAGCCCTCAAATCGTCTAAGGAGCAGACATCGAATGGCTCTGAGTAGCTAATCTTGCTCCTTATCAGCAGCTCCTCCTCATGGAGCTGTTCACAGGAGCGGTGTTTGATTAAGCGGTTCAGATTATGCCACTCCTAGAGCTGGATCAGCATTTGGAGCCTAGCCTGCCTTGCCAGTAAGATGAGATCAGTGTGGCTGGCTATCTCCGGGATCCTTTCAGCAATCTCTCGGGAGGCTCGTGATTGAAGAGCTGAAGCCTCTATCCCGATTGATTCTGACTCAGAAGTAGTCTCTGAATCTTCAACTTCTATGGGAGACGGCTGCTTCTCAGCAGAAGGTATGCTGCTCAGTGGTGGAACATTCAAGGGGCTCTGAGAGGGTGGAATAGATTCAGCTTGGACCCCTTGGTCCACTATCTCGTCACGCTCAGTGGAGACGGCCTTCTCCACTAACGGAGTCTTCTTGGATGACTCAGATTCATCCCTCAGTTGCAGAGGTGGTTCAGCAACCACGACCTCTGGCACTACCTCCGGTATGACCTCACTGATTTTCTTCAACCTCTTGGTCGGAGTTTTCGGAGTAGATTTAGGAGGGGACCTCTTCTTAGTGAGAGTGGAGGTCTTCTGAGCTCTGGACTTGGGATCAGCAGGCCCTGATCCAATCTGCTGAAGGGCCGCTGCCCTGCTCTGGAACCGGACCTTCTTTGGGTTGAAATATTGCTTGTAACCAAAAGGTGATGTTGTTCGTTCCGCAGAAATCTTCTATCATTACTAATAGCATCAGTCCATAGAGTAGTTTTCCCTTTACAGCAAGGCAAAAACTTTTCTTGTCAAATTTGGCGGACTGCGTCATGAATTCTTTCAAGAAGAATTCGGTCCAATTGATCTTTGCATGATCATGTGTGGCCATCATAAGTTGAAGCTTCGGCCTAGACACCTGATCAAAGGACCCAGCCTGACTCGTCAGCAACTGAGTCACTATGTAGGCCAGCGCTCTGTACTGAGGAAGCATTGCATTCTTCGGGAATGCTGCTCTGAATGTGGTAGGCTTCCCACATAATTTTGATAAGTATTCGTCCATCAGGTCATTTTTGTAAGCCACGGTGCCGAATCCCTCACTGGGGAGTTGGAAGCTTCTCTGAAGGGCTTCTCTGATCGACATCTGTTTGATCTCAGAAATTGCACGGGAGGGGTCGCCATCTGAGTGAACGATGTAACGGCAACGGATGTCCCCTTCAACTGATTCTGAGTTAAGATAAAGCTAAGCTATCTGGCGCGAAAGGAAGAAAGATGGCTTCCTCGTCATAAATCCTTCAAGGCCAGTCGCTCTGAGAGCGTAGAATATATCCTCCATGTAGTCGATTCACAAGCATCGAACTCCATCATGGGCTCCCACCAGACTCGATCCTTTTCTAGGATCTCTTGCATATCATCAGGGACGGTTACGTAAGTTCCTGTCATATTCAGTAATCTGTAAGAGCAAAAGATCAGTATCGAACGAAAAATATTGAAATCAACATAAACGATACTGAATGATCATTAAAAGTTTACCAAGGATTTTTCTGAGATTTTTGAAAATAAGGTTGCAAGGAGGCAAGGATTCGCAGAAAAACTAGGGTTCGAAAAATTTGCAGAGTGGAGATGGCGGTTTCTAAACTTTGAACGTGTTTATATATGTTAAAGAAGATGAACAGTTAATAATCTACGGTTCAGTTTGAAATAGCTTTTTGAGATGGACGGCCAGGATTCAATGTTATAAAATAGGTATTGATCATTTTAGCCGCCTAAGTCAAAATACAGTTGTAACTAGCCAAAGAAGTAACTTGATACGACATGCATTAAATGTGGCGCAGAGTTCAACATACTTTACATGGAATGTCGTGTATTTAATGTAAACCGTTATATTAAATGATATTTTCTAAGGCATTGAATACGAAGCTGAATCTGAGTCATAAATGCACTGAATATTTCATTGGCTACTGAGTAGAGATACGCAAACTTGTCAGCTGAACATCGTAGTCAGCTGATACCTCGTGTAGATGGTTGTTGAGTCTCTACGTACTGAATTTACTCAGTACTGAGAGTGAACATTCCCCCTTGCTGAATGCTCCTCTCCTGAATCCACTTACTGACTGGAGTTATTAGGGTCCAGCAGACCTAGCTCTACTGAAAGTTCTCTGAATCTGGCTTCAGTTAGAGGCTTGGTCAGTATAGCTGCCCTTTGGTGATCAGTATGGATCTGTTCCATCCTGATATCCTTCTTTTCGACAAGATCACGAATGAAGTGGTGTCTGATGTCCACGTGCTTGAATCTTGTATGAAGTACAAGATTCTGAGTGATTGTAATTGCACTGGTACTGTCGCAGAAGATCGGCACTTCATTCTGAATAACATCATAGTCGCGTAGCTGCTGTCTCAGCCAAATGATTTGGGTGCAGCAACTTCCAGCAGCCATGTATTCAGCTTCAATAGTTGACGTCACTACTGAATGTTGTTTCTTTGAAAACCATGAGATCAGCTTACTGCCAAGGAACTGACACGTTCCAGAAGTTGACTTTCGGTCAATTCTACATCCTGCATAATCAGCATCAGAATAACCAGTTAGTTCAATATTATCATCAGCTGGATACCATAAACCCATGTCAGGTGTTCCTCTGAGATAGCGGAGAATCTTCTTTGCTGAGTCCATATGACTTTGCTTAGGATTCGCCTGAAACCGAGCGCAGACACCTACAACATAAGTTATGTCAGGTCGAGTAGCTGTTAAGTATAATAATGAACCAATAATAGCACGAAATTCAGTATGGTCTACTGATACTCTCTCTTTATCAAGATCAATTTTCATGTTCGTGTTCATTGGGATCATGATTGGTTTGCCGGATGTGCAACCGAATTTCTTGATGAGGTCTCGAGTGTATTTGCCTTGATTGAAGAACATTCTCTTTTCAGATTGTTTGACTTGAAAACTGAGGAAATAGTTCATTTCTCCCATCATTGACATCTCGAACTTGTCCTTCATCATTTTCTCAAACTGCTGACACATGATGACGTTCTTTGATCCGAAGATTATGTCATCTACGTAGATCTGCACAAGTAGGATATCGTCTTCCAGTCGAATGCTGAATAATATGCGATCTACTGTGCCTTTCTAAAAACCTTTCTAAAGAAGAAACTCAGATAGGGTATTGTACCAAGCCCTGGGTGCTTGTTTTAACCCATACAGTGTCTTTCTGAGTTTGTAAACCTGATGTCCCTACTGAAAGCCGGGAGGCTGTTCTACCTAGACTTCTTCTTTCAGTACGCCGTTCAGGAACGCAGACTTCACATCCATTTGATAAACTCTGAACCTCTGATGTGTTGCGTAGGCTAGGAATAGTCTGATTGCCTCCAATCTTTCAACTGGAGCGAACATTTCGTCGAAATCTATCCCTTCAGCTTGACAGTAGCCTTTTGCCACGAGTCTTGCTTTATTCCTTATTATGACGTTGTTTTCATCTCGCTTGTTCTTGAAGACCCATTTAGTTCCAATTACATGTTGATGTCGGGGTCTGTCAACAAGCTCCCAAACTTCATTTCTCGTGAACTGATTCAGCTCCTCCTGCATGGCTATGATCCAATCAGCGTCCCTAAGTGCATCCTCAACTGATTGAGGTTCTTCAGTAGATAAGAAGCAGGAATATAAAACGCTTTCTCCCTGACAGAATGTGCATCTTGTCTTTACGCTTGCTGAAGGATCTCCAATAATCAAATCAGAAGTGTGAGCATCCAGCCACGATCTACGATATTTCAACTCTTCATCTGAAATTTGTTCAACACAGATAGTAGGTGAGTTAGGCATTTCAGTTGTACTATTCTGATATTGAAGTAATTCAGTTACAAGAGTAGGGTCTACTGAGTCACTAGGTTCAGGGGCATTTAGCTCAGGAACTTCATTTGTTCCCCCTGAATTATTATTGTCAGTAGAGGTCTCAGTTACCACTTGGGTTTCTTCATCGACCTGAGTTACCTGGGATTGACTCTCTTCAGTAGAGTCAATCTGTTCAGCTACTTCTGCTGCTGGCTAAGATTCAGTAGACTTATCTTCAATTTCTCCATCTGAATCATCATCCCAACATAGCTGGATCTTTTCAACTTTATCTTTCAAGCTCAGATCCTGTAGCTGCTTACTGATGTCCTCATATTCAGATTTAGAGTTCTTGGTCCTGTATTCAGTAGCAAACTCATTAAAAACAACATGAGGGCTTTCCTCCACGCAAAGGGTCCGATAGTTAAAGACTCTGAAGGCTTTGCTGACCTGGGAGTATCCTAAGAAGACTCCCTGGTCTGACTTGCTATCAAAAGTCTTCAACTGATCCTTCCCATTATTGTGGATAAAGCACGAACACCCAAAAATATGGAAATAAGATAAAGAAGGCTTCCTGCCGTTCCATAATTCATATGGTGTCTTCTTATGCTGCTTTGTCAGTAGAGATCTATTCTGAGTATAACAGGCAGTATCAATAGCTTCTGCCCAGAATTTGGATGGGAGTCCTGAGTCTGCGAGCAGGGTTCTTGCTGCTTCTTTGAGTGTTCTATTTTTCGTTTCAGCAACCCCATTTTGTTGAGGCGTGCGCGCAGCAGACGTCTCATGCTCTATGCCTTCTACTTTGCAGAACTCCTCCACCATAGAATTCAGGAACTCAGTTCCTCTGTCTGAATGTATCTTGATGATCTTGGTGTTCTTCTCGATAATGAGCTTTTTCAGAAGCATTGGTAACTCTGTTTTGACGGCAGACTTGTTGGCAATAAATATGACCCATGTGTAGCGTGAGTAGTCATCAATAACCACTAAAGCATACTTCTTACCTCTGATCGTCACCGGAGAGACTAGACCGAACAAATCCATATGTAGCAGCTGAAGGATTCCATCAGTGGAAGGAGATGGAACAGGAGGATTTTGATTCCTTATTTGCTTTCCCTTCAGACATGAGTGTCTTTGCTGAATACTTCATTCGGCAGTCCCCTTGCTAGAGTGTTTCTAGCTAGTTTGTTGAGCGTCTTGAAGTTGAGATGGCTGAGTCTTCTGTGCCAGAGCCACCCCGTTCTGTTGTCGTTCTTTGCCAACAAACAAGCTTTAGGTTTTGTTGAGTTCCAGTCAGCTACATAGATATTCTTTTTGTGCGAACCTGATAACACTGTTTTCCCTGTAGATTTATCAATGACATCACAGAAACCAGCGTAAAAAATCACTCTATTCGAGTTATCACAAAATTGACTAACGAGAGAAGATTATGCTGAAGTCCTTCAACATATGATACTCTTGGAACTATTGCGGTTCCAATGTTGAGTGTTCCATAGCCTCTGGTATAGCCTTTTGCGTTGTCTCCAAACTCGATTTGGGGTCCTTCTTCAGTAGTATAATTCTTCAGTAGGTCCTTTTGGTATGTCATATGTCTTGAGCATCCACTGTCCACATACCAAGGGTCCTTGTGCACCTGCAAAATAGAATTATATTTAGGTACCCTTTATTTTTGATTTTGGGTCCTTAGATGTTAGTTTTTGAAACCCAGATCTGTCTTACGACCCTAGTGGTCTCAGACAGTTTCTTCCCACTTTGATCAACATACTTGACCACTGGATTGGTCGATGATGACTTCTGAGGCTTTACAAGTTCAGAAGTCTTGATCTTCTGAGTAGGTGGACTTCTGACCTTTGCCTTCTGTACGGCTTTCTTTTTCTTCTTCTGACTTTTAGGTCCTCTCCTGACTATAGGATCATAATAGTATGACCCATACTGAGCTGGATGTGTCAGCTGCGGAGGTCCATACTGATCAGCACATTTTGCTTTGCTTGTTCCCCCTTGACTGAACTGGGGTGTTTTGGTGCTGATCTTCTTGTCAGAATGCTGATAGCTTGGATGAGGTGCCTTCATCTTTTGTTTGTTCTTGGCTAGAGGGTTCAGAATTTCTGCGTTGATGGTCTCTCCTTGAACGAACCTATCGCTAGCCGATTTTCTGAGCGTATGGGGGCAGATGAGGAGGCTCCATGGTTGAATCAGAGTCCCTCCTTGCAATGCTCAAGCTTGTTGCTTGCTAGCATCGCCTCCAGCTTCTTTTCAGCGCCCATGTATCGCTCTGTCATCAGGTTTCGCCAGACATCATCACTTTTCTTTAGCAATTCATGCTCTGTCTGAAGTCCTGACAGCTCTTGCTTCAGTAGACTCAGTTCAGTATCTTTCTGAGTCAAGTCATTGGTCAGTACTGAGATCTGATCTTCTTGATGCTGAGACTTGGCCATCAGAGAGTTTATCTCCTCCCTGAGTCTCAACACAAGTCCTTTAGACTCAGTAGCAACCTGACTCTCCTGAGAAAGTCTCTGATTCTCCACTTTCAGGGTATCCAACTCCTGAAGAGTCTTACTGAGCTGCAGACTCATCTGAATCTACTCGTCGAGTAGTTCTTCGTATGCAATCGCGACGTCCAGATTCTCATCTGCACCTGAAATAGTATCGTGTGTGAAGTGTGAAGAGGAGTTAAATGGAGCGTGAGATTTTACCTCATCCTCTTCTCTTGCCATGAGACACTTTTCAGCGTCTTCTTCAGCTTCAAGCTCTACGGCCATGAATGCCGCTTCATCATTGATGAATCCATGAAGGGCTCGACTTCATCTAAGTCTTTTGAGAGTTCACCGGCAATATATGCTTGTCATTTCTTGATGAACTTCTCCCTTCGAGCTTTGCGTGTTGCTCTTTCAGCAGTGCTGAGCTCAGGACAGTCAAACTGATAGTGTCCTGGCTTCTTGCAGTTATAGCAGGTTGTGACTCTTTCTTCTTTGCTTTCGCTATCTTTCGACTGAGCTCCTCCTATTTCCTGCATTCAGAAGTGTGTGAGTTAGGAGTGCGCTTAGGTGTATATTCAGTCTTACCCTTGGAGTCTCTGACGACTCTTGAGAGCTTTCTGCGCCTCTCCTTCTCTTTCTGATACTTCACGGCATGCAGCGCATACTTCTTGGCCAAGTTTCCTTTTTGTAGATCACTAAGTGAAGGTTTAGTCTTGCTAGACGCTGGAGCTGTTGTGCTGACTGTTGCTTTGAAAGCATGGTCGACTTGGGTGTCAGCTTCAACTCGCTGCTTTCTTTGAGGTAGACCAAACTCGAACTCCTCAGCTTTAAGTTCTTAAAAGATATGGTCAGGAGTAACAATATCTAAATCAGAATGACACAATAAAGTAGCAAAGGGAGTCCAGTGACCGTCTGGTAGTGCCCTCAAAATTTTGAGATTCATCTTTCGGTTGGAGAACGTCTTTCCCAGCCCGTTGATGGAGTTCATCAGATCCGTGAATCTGACGTTGAGATCTTCAATGGAGTCATCAGGCATGAGAGACAGTCTCTCCAGCTTTTGAAGTTCCAGCGCGAGTTTGTTTGCTTTGATCTTCTGAGTCCCCCGACTCAGTAGCGCTAGAGCATCCCAGAGTTCCTTCGCGGACTTGCAGTCTGGAACTCTTCCGAGATAGGAATCGCTCAGAGTGGTCAGTATGGCGTTTCTGGCGACTCGGTCTAAGTTGTGAATTTTCTTCTCCTCAGGGGTGAAGAGACTTCTGTCTTTAGGGATCTTCTTCCAGTCACCATTCCTCTTCCTTGTGCTGGATCCTGAGCTACGACGCTATCAACCATTGGAACGATAGGTCCGTCCTCTAGAACCTCTATCATGCTGTCGTGGAGTGAGGTTAGATGTGCCTCCATTCTGACCCGCCATACACCATGTCTGACATATCAGACATAGTGAATAATGATATGAATGAAGAATGATATGCAGTGAAAACGTTTTCTGGATCCGTTCAAGTAGACTAGTTTCAGAATAACAAGAGTCTTAGAGAACTCCTGCTCTGATACCAATTGTTGGTCCCGAGAGTAAAAGTTCAGGTGTAGAGGGGGGGGGGTGAATACACCTAAAAACCGATTTCTCAACTTTAAACGCGAACAGTCCTTTTTAGGAGAGTGTCGTACTGAACAAATTCAGCAGACCAAATAAGTTGTTTTGAATCGCATGGTAGAGTGACTGACTTTACTGAGGCCTGCTACCTGACTAGAGTCAGAATTCAGTACCGTTTAGATAAAGTTCAGTAGTGCGGAAACGTGTAGACCCAAATTCAGTTGAGTTAAGAAAACGTTTTTAATAAAATAGTTTCAGTATATTAGTGCAGTCAATTAAGCTTGTTGAAACTCAGTTGAATGATTTTAAAGATGTTTTCAGTATGCACAGTAATCAATGCAACAGCAAATAACGAACACAAAGAACACAGACGATTTTTAAAGTGGTTCGGATCCAACAATCCTACGTCCACTGTCCCGAAAGATCAGGAGGCTATGTATTATATTGAGATAGTCTCAGTTGGTTTTTACGCTGGACAAACACTGGTCTTGAGATTTATAACGAGCATGTCTCAGTTTACAAGGTATTAAACCGACAACTTCATCCTTAAGTTGTCTCAGCTGTGTTAACTGTTTATATCTTGTCAGTTCAACCAATTTGTGTTTTCTTCTGTGATACCCGACACACCACACAAATCTAACTTTTATACAAGATAAAGGATAACATGTGCAAATATACATATTTATCAGATAGGAGAATAAAACAGTGGTAAGGACAAAAACAAATTGTATACAAGCATAAAAGTGCTTCCAGTATACAAAATCCCAACAGTTTCGACATATAATTTGACTTACCTTTCGTTTCCCGATAGGCTTTAGTCACTTTTCTGCGTCGCTCCTTCTCCTTCTGATATTTCACAGCGAGCAGCGCATACTTCTGAGCGAGACTTCCTTCTTGTAGATCATTGAGTGAAGGTTCAATCTTACTCGTCGTCTTGCTCGTCGCGGGAGATGCTGTGCTGACTGACGCTTTGAAAGCATGGTCAATCTTTGTGTCAGCTTCAGCTCTCAGGTTTCGTTGAGGTCTGTCGAACTCAAACTCCTCTGCCTGTAATTCTGAAAAGATATGGTCAGGAGAGACAACATCTAAATCAGAATGTCGCAATAGAGTGGCAAAAGGTGTCCAGTGTCCGTCCGGCAGTGCCCTCAGTATCTTTAGATTCATCTCTCGGTTGCTGAATGTCTTTCCCAGCCCGTTGATTGAGTTCATCAGATTCGTGAATCTGACATTTAGATCTTCAATTTTGTCACCAGGCATGAGAGACAAGCTTTCCAGCTTTTGGAGTTCCAGCGCTAGTTTATTCGCTTTAATCTTCTGAGTCCCCCGACTCAGTAGCGCTAGGGCGTCCCAGAGTTCTTTTGCAGTCTTGCATTCCTGAACCCTGCCAAGATAAGAATCACTAAGGGTGGTCAGTATAGCGTTTCTGGCAACACGGTCTAAGTTGTGAAGCTTCTTCTCCTCAGGAGTGAAGAGACTTCTGTCTTTGGGAATCTTCTTCCCGGTCACCATTCCTCCTCCTTCAGCTTGGTCTTGAAACACTATCGATCATGGGAACGATAGGTCCTTCCTCAAGCACTTCAGTCATGCTATCGTGGAGAGAAGTCAGATGCGCCTCCATTCTGACTCGCCATACTCCATAGTTCTCCACCGAGAACATGGGTACCATCCTTATACCTGACATATCAGCCATAGAAGATAAAGATATGAATGTAGAGTGATATGCAGTGAAAACGTTTTCCTCCAGATCCGTTCGAATAGACCAGTCTCAAAGTGACAAGAGTCTTAAGGAACTCTTGCTCTGATACCAATTGTTGGTCCCGAGTGTACGGTCAGGTGTAGAGGGGGGGGGGGCGAATACACCTGATTCGATTTCACAACTTCGAACACGAACAGTCCTATTCAGGATGGTGTCCGATCAAATGGAGTTCAGCGAGACCAAACAAATTGCCGAATCGTGTGCGGCAAAGAGTCTGACTCTACTGAGACCTGCTAGCTGACTGAGTTAGAAATTCAGTATCTACAGTAAGAGTTCAGCGTGCGGAAATGTGTGTAGGCCCAAATCAGTTGAGTGGTGAAAACGTTTTATGAAAGTCTCAGTTCAGCAGATATTCAGTTCAGTATGCTGAGATAGTTGATTGATTTTAAGAAATGATGTTCGGTATGAATAGTAAAATCAATGCAACAGTAAGTAAACGACACAGAGATTTTTAAAGTGGTTCGGATATCGCTCAAATCCTACATCCACTGTCTCGAAAGATCAGGAGGCTATTATTTATCCTGAGTTAGTCTCAGTCAGCTTGCGCACTGGGCAAAGCCGCGTCTTGGTTTTTATACTGATCCAAGTCTCAGTTTACAACGATCAAACTTAGAAGTGTTTGACAAACTTTCTCCAATAGTGAAGGAGTCCTTATACAATAAGGATCAGGTTCAAAGATGAACTCCTTCGTCTAAGCTATAGAATAGAACAGTTGAGCTTAGGGTTAGAGGGATAGGGAATATGAGAGAGTAGCTTCTAGATCGACGAACAGCTGAAGGTAAGCTTTGAGTTTGTGTAACGTCGATTTGGATACTAGAGGCTTTATATGTCGGTTCAGCTTGATTCCCTATGAGCTAGAATGTAGTCTTTCGCCGGAAGATTGTTCTTCAAGTTCTTGCTAAGACTTTGTTCTTTTGGGTTCTTTGCTCGTTGAGTGCTTTCTGGATTTTGGCTCCGTGGTTCGTGCATTTGGTGTATTCTTCTTGAATAATCCCTCTATTTATAGAGCAGAGATTGAAATAGATCCGTTGGAGACGATCTTCTTCTCTCTCTCTCTTTTGGTAGCAAACGGCTCTTTTTGACGTAGGTAACAATGCCTTTTCCTCCTTTTTCGGAAAGTGTTGACTTGCAGCTTTAGTAGGTAGGATGACACGTGTATGCTTGTCATTTGTCGAGGTGAATAAAGTGGTTGAGACAGAACAGACTTCGAGGCTAATTGAAGTTGACTTCTCTCTTCCTCGTATATGACTATGCTGATTGCATTTCAAAAAGATCTGACAGTTCAGAAGATTGTCTGCCGATGCTGAGTCTGACCTTGTATTCAGTAGATAGACAGCTGAGATAAGTCTATGGAAGATCGCTCTGAGTCTAGTGAACTACTCTCGCCGGAGTTCGGTTCAACCGACTCTCTCGGATATCTTGCTCTCGCTAAGTCCAAGATCACCGAGTCTTCTACACCGGTGCCGAGGCGGATAAGCTGCGAGCGCCTTGACCGGAGCAGAGTGTCTACCGAGTCCGAAACCTCGGAGACAAACAACATATACAACGGAATGGTTCACCAATCGGATAGGGTTTTGGGATCTTCAAATCTTCGAGACAAGTACGAGCACAAGGCTACCGAGCTTAAGATCGGTGTCTTAGACCGAATCATTTCCCACTAAGAGTAACAAAGGCTTGAGGATGGAATCATCACCCAACAATTTCCCCCTATTTGATGATGCCAAAACCTATCATCTATGCTAAACACTAACTTACTCGGGAACGAGCTCCTTACATAATTACAAGAAGGATCGGTGGAGTTGTCGGTAAGTGCTAGACTACCGAGGGAGACAGAGCGGGAACAATTTCCCTCTCTACAACAATTTCCCCCATGCAACAATTTCCCCCTATGAGAAATAATAACTCTATGAAAGTCTAGTCTATCGAAATCTAACCGAGCAAAACCGACAGGTAAATAAATAAAGTGTGTGTGTGTCGGTAATCACTTCGATGATTCCGAGTGTTAAAGCATAAAGCAAACACGGCTATTTAGACAACAAGTAGTTGTCAAAGCCAAAAAGCGATTGTATATATATGATAGTCGGTTAAGTACAATACAAATCTTGCTAAGCTAAGAAGAGAACTAAGGAGGAGAACCCTTAAACTGCTGAATCCTATTCATGAAACCTTGAGATTGATCTTCGGGCGGTGGGACTCCATACATTCCGAACGTGTTCTTCCTCGGCTTCAAGTATTCGGAGAAGTCTGCCTGGATCATCTTGTTCTAGACCTCTCGTTCATCGCAAAGATTCTTCACTTCTTGTTCAATCACTCCGAGATGAACCGAGTCGTCTTGTCTTCTCGGGTGGAGGAATGATTCTTGCTTCAGGAACGCCGACTACTACCCCTTCGATTACGGCTCGTGCAAATATGGGTAAAGATCGGGTTCGATAATGACCCATCCACTCGACGTAGGCATCGGCCTTAGACATTTCGAGCCGGAATCTCCGTAAATAATTTCTCTTGATAAACTCAATCTTGGCCGATTCCCATCTCTCGATTAAACCGAATAGGCATCCATTCGTCCGATCTCGGCCATCTATGTGTTTTCGGATCGGTTGGCTTCCCGAACCTTCGTATTGGTAAGGAATGTCGGCTTTCGAAGGAACTCTCGGCTGGCCTCTTGCTCGCACGAATTCCGAGTGCCTCGAGGTGCCGCCAAATGTATCCTCTCGCCCGGCAGCCTCTAACTGTCTAGCTTCCTCTCCTCGGTAGAGATATCTCTCCATCTCGAGCGAATATTGCTTCAATTTCGCATCTTGCTTTTGAGGCTTCGAGGAGCTTGTTCGTAGTCGAGCAGAGGTACTCGGATTTGTTTTTGGACATACCTTGCTTCGCCGAGTGCCTTTTTCGTTGTTGTTGTTGTCTCTCCCTATCTTCATCATCCTCGATTTTGAGTTTTCTGGGAGGCAACCTAGCAGGCGCTTTCTTCTTTCCACCGCGTGCTGGTGCCTTTGTCTTTCCTTTAGCAGGCTTAGACTTTGGCTTGTTGGCAGCTTCAGCATTGGCAATCTCCCTAGCGAGCTTCTCATCGGCCCGCTATCCGAGCCTCCTCCTCGGTCAGAAATATATCTCTTGGTTTTCTTCTTTCTTTGGAGGGGTCGGGAGATCCATTACTTTCTTACCTTTTCCCTGAACAGGTGGAGGTAGAGGAACCTCTTCTTCATCATCTGAGTCCTCTTTCTGTTCAGCATACTCTGCAACCTCCTTGATGATATCAGTAGGAGTCAGGGTTGCATGAGTAGCCCGGGATCCCGAGCCACTTGGGCCGGTCTCAGTTGTGCTCGCAGGTTGGGACACCCCGGGCCTCACCCGTCCGAGTCCGAGTCCGAGATGACTTCGAGTGTAGCTTCCCCCTTAGAAGATTTTGTAGATTTTGTGGTTTTTGTAGGAGTAGGCTTCTCAGTACTCTGTTTCTTGCCTTTTGCTGGCTCGGTACTCTTTTCCTTCCCTCTTTTACTTTCCCCCTTTTTGGCATCATCAATAGCAGCCGGGGTAGGGATAAGTACCTTTTTCGAAGGTCATTGAAGGAGGTTGACAAGCCGATCGAATTTGATCCTTAAAGTCCGTCGTTGCCTCATGCAGCTCGTTCCTCTCAGAAGTCAGAGCTTCACTGTATTGCTTGTAGGAGAGTTCAGCTGCAGCCTTAAAATCATTCAGCTTCTCAGAGATCTTATCCTCCAGGACCAGTTGAATATTATCAAGTCTTATGTATGTGGCCTGGGATTGTTCAGTAATAGCTTCAGTATGAGCCAATTTGGAAGCCTGAAATTCCTCAAGTAGTTTGGCTTGGCTCTCCTGAAAGATCCTGAGATGAGATTCAAATTTGTCTTGCTGCTGAGCCAGTGCTTTTGAAATAAGCGCAGAGACATCAGGGGCGACTGATTGAGATATAGAAGACTTCAGCCCTTGAAGCTCAGTAGAGGTGGCTTCAGCAGTCTTCTTCCACACGTTGTGGACTGCCTTGGCGAGGGCACGGTTCTGAGTGCCTTGGCTTTTAATAGCCTTCGCCACATACTTGGAACGTCGACGATGCGGGCTGGGCGCTACCTCGAATGCAGACTTCAACAAGAGCTGAGCGGGCTCTGTGGATGCTGAGGTACCAGCCGTCGACTTCGCAGGTCCAAGGATACTTGGCGGACGCGGAGCTTCTGCAGAAGTGAGTGTATCCTTGTTCTGGGGATTTCCCTCATCAGGCTTTCCAGGGCCTGAATCACTGGGTGGGTCGTCATGGTCTGACCCATCTGAGGGTGCTGGGCCGGAGGCAAGCTGTCGATCATGTATCATAGCCAGCATCGCAGCCCTCAGATTGTCCATTGAACTGAGGTCTTCAGGCTCAGAATAGCCTATCTGTTCTCTCAGTCTCAGTTCTTCTTCATGAAGCTGCTGACAGGAGTAGTGAAGAACTAAGCGTTGTAGACGAGGCCACCCCTTATGTCGCAGCAACTTGTGGAGCCTTGTTGAATTGGCAATTTGCAACAGGTCTGAGTAGTCAGCAAGCTCTGGAATTAGTTGAAGAATTTCTCGGGATGCTCTGGATAGAATCACTGACGCTTCCATCCCGATTGTTTCTTCTTCAGACGCCGTCTCAGATTCCAAGTCAATTGGAGACGTCTGAGTCTCAGCAGGTGGCGCACTGCTGAGTGGAGGAACTGCGAGGGGGCTGTCAAGGCGTTGAATTTCTTCACTGTGAGCTTCAGTGGCCTCCTCTTGTTCCATAGCTACAGGTTCTTCAGTGGAGACGATTTTCTCCACTGATTGAGTCTTCTCAGAAGACTCAGATTCATCTATCAGCCTCTGGGGCTGAGTAGTTTGCTGAGTGGCCTGTTCAGCAGGGGCTTCAGGTTCAGCAGGCACATCGCTGGCTTTCCTTAGTTTCTTAGCCGGTGCCTTTGGGGTTTTTGCTGGAGGCGTTCTCCTTTTCGTTGGAGTAGCCTTCTGAGACTCAGTCTGCTGAGTCACGGCTGAGGGGCCTGACCCGATTTGCTGAAGGGCCGCAGTCCTGTTGTAAAATCGAACTTTCTTTATGTTGAAGTACTCCTTGTCGTCATAGGTGATCTGCTCAGAGCCACAGAAGTCTTCAATCATAACAGACAGCTTTAGCCCATAAAGTAATTTGCCTTTTGCGCTCAGCGTACGCGTGGGCTTGTCAAACTTAGCTGCTTGAGCCATAAATTCCCGAATGAAGAACTCGGTCCAGTTGACCTTGGCACAATCATAAATTGCCATCATCAAGTGGATCTTAGGTCGAGAGACCTGATCAAAGGAGCCAGCTTGGCTCGTCAGCAACTGCGTGACGATGTAGGCCAATGCTCTGAACTGTGGTAGCATTGCGTTCTTCGGGAAGGCTGCTCTGAAGGTTGTAGGCTTGCCACAGAATACCGTCAGGTATTCGTCTACTGAGTCGTCGTTATAGCCTATAGTACTGATGCCTTCAGATGGAAGATTGAAGCTCTTCTTCAGTGCTTGCTTGATCGATATCCGCTTCAGAATCTTCGACGCATCGCCAATAGTGTGAACAGCGAAACTCGCCACAATATCTCCTCCGACGGAATCAGAGTTCAGATATATCTCTGCCACTTGTCGAGGAAGGAAGTAAGTGGGCTTCCTCGATAGAAATTCTTCCAGACCAGATCCTCTGAGGTATGTAAAGACTTCATCCATATATTCGAGCTCGCAAGAATCGAATTCCATGACTAGTTCGCACCAGACACGGCCTTTGCTGAGGATCTCCTCCATGTTGTCAGGGGCATCTACAAAAATACCCGCCATAGTACCTGTTACAAGAGATTTATCAGTATCGATTCTTAGTTAGAACAGTGCTTCTGTAGTGATACTGAAAAAATACGAGAATACGATAATGAGCTTCTCATAGGCATACCAATAAAATCGAGATAAGATATGAAGATGAAGTTGCAAGTAAGGATTGCTTTTGCAAATCTCGGATTTTTCGGATTTGAAAGATTTGAAGTATGCTAATGGCGGTTTGAGAAGATATGATCAAATATATATATCAAACGTGAAGATGAACAGTTATTTGATCAAAGATTGTGATTAAACTGCTTTATAGAATGGACGGTCAAGATTAGAAGATATATTATAGGTAATGATCACATATGCCGCCTAATTCAAAGCCAGTTGTAAAATAGCCTAAGTAGTAACTGTGAAAAGACATGCATTAAATGCGCGCAGAGTTCAGCAAGCTTATGTATGGAATGTCGTGCATTAAATGAAATCCGTTAATAATAAAGACAAACCAAGAGATATTAATATCATGCTGAATCTTTGTCATAAATACAAGGTTCTGTAATATAAATTACTACTGAGTAGAGATACGCAAACCTGTTAGCTGAACATAGTAGTCAGCTGATACCTCGTGTAGATGGTTTCTGAATCTCTACGTACTGAATACATTCAGTACTGAGAGTGAACATTCCCCCTTACTGAAATGGTCCTCTCATGAAACCTTTTACTGACTGGGGTCAGTGGGATCCAACAGACCTAGCTCTACTGAAAGTTCTCTGAATCTGGATTCAGCTAGAGGCTTGGTCATTATGTCAGCCCGTTGCTTGTCAGTATGGATCTTTTCCATCCTGATATCCTTCTTTTTGACATGGTCACGAATGAAGTGATGTCTGATGTCCACGTGCTTGCATCTCGTGTGTAGTACAGGATTCTGAGTGATTGCAATGGCACTGGTACTATCGCAGAAGATCGGCACTTCATTCTGAATGATGTCATAGTCTCTCATTCTTTGTCTCGGCCCAAAGGATTTGGGCGCAACAACTTCCGGCAGCCATGTATTCGGCTTCGGTAGTCGACGTAGCTACCGAGTGCTTTGTTTCTTTGAAAACCATGAGATCGGCTTTTGCCGCCAAGGAACCGACATGTTCCCGAAGTTGATTTTCGGTCAATTCTACATCCCGCATAGTCGGCATCGAATAGCCGGTTAGTTCAATATTATCATCACCGGATACCATAAACCCATATCGGGTGTTCCTCGGAGATAGCGGAGAATCTTCTTTGCTTGAGTCCATATGGCTCGCTTGGGATTCCCCCGAAATCGAGCACGCATACACCTACGGCATAAGTTATGTCGGGACGAGTAGGCATTAAATATAATAATGAACCAATTATAGCACGATATTCGGTTTGGTCTCATCGATACTCCCTCTTTATCAAGATCTATCTTCATATTCGTATTCATCGGGATCTTGATAGATTTGTCGGATGTGCGGCCGAATCTTTTGATGAGGTCTCGAGTGTATTTGCCCTCGGTTTATGAACGTTCCCTTTTCAGATTGCTTGACTTGAAAACCAAGGAAGTAGTTCATTTCTCCCATCATTGACATCTCGAACTTATCCTTCATCATCTTTTCAAATTGTTGACACATGATGACATTCTTTGATCCGAATATGATGTCATCCACGTAGATCTGCACAAGTAATAAGTCTTCTTCCGGTCGAATGCTTTGAATAGAGTGCGGTCTCATCGTGCCTTTCTGAAAACCTTTCTGAAGAAGAAACTCAGACAGGGTATCGTACCAAGCCCTGGGTGCTTGTTTTAACCCATACAGAGCCTTTCTGAGTCTATATACTTGATGTCCCTACTGAAAGCCGGGCGGTTGTTCCACATAGACTTCTTCTTTCAGCACGCCATTCAGGAACGCAGACTTCACATCCATTTGATAAACTCTGAATCTTTGATGTGTTGCGTAGGCTAGGAATAGTCTAATTGCCTCTAATCTTGCAACTGGAGTGAAAGTTTCATCGAAATCTATTCCTTTAGCTTGACAGTAGCCTTTAGCCACGAGCCTTGCTTTGTCAGCCTCATCACTCAGCTTTAATTTCCTAGGAGGCAGTCTTGTCCCAGGCTTCCTACCTCCTGTTGGGGCCTTAATCTTGCCTTTGGCTGGCTTTTTCTTTGGCTTGTTAGCAGCCTCAGCCTCGGCAATTTCTCTGGCAAGCTTTTCATCAGCAGCTATCTGAGCTTCCTCCTCAGGAGTGATGTATCTTTTAGTTTTCTTCGAGGGAGGTGTTGGAAGCTTCAGTATTTTCTTGCCTTTACCTTGCACTGGAGGAGGCAGAGGAACCTCTTCCTCTTCTGACTCCTCTTCTGCGTACTCAACAATCTCCTTGATTATGTCACTGGGAGTCTAGGTCGCTTGAGTAGCAGAGTGCTTGGGTCCTGAGCCGCTTGGGCCGGTCTCAGCGGACACTACATCTCCTACTGCTGAGACACCATGGGCCTCGCCTTGTGTAGTCTGAGTAGAGGAACTAGTGCGAGCAGATTGCTGACTCTGAGTAGCTCCAGTCACTGTCCTTACTCCTTTAGGTACTCTCAGTACCTTTTCTTTCCCTTAGGTTATCTTCAGTTTTCCTTCCCCCTTTTTGGCATCAGCAAATAAGTCAGGGGTGGGAATCTGCACCTTCTTATCCAGACTCTTGTAGGCTGCTGAAAGGTCATCTAATACGTACTGCAGTTTTGTGAGTCTCTCATGCAGTTCGTTTCTCTCCTCAGTAAGTTGTTCGCTGTACTTCTTATGAGAAGCGTCGGCTGCTGTCTGGATATCATGCAACTTCTGATCCACTTTCTCTTCCATAGCCTTATGAATAGATTGGATTCTGAGCTCGGAGGCCTGGGAGATGGAAGAGACTGATGCGGCTTTGTAATCTTCCAGAAGTTTTGCTTGGCCCGCCTCCATCAACTTCAGTTGCTCTTCGAAGTTGGCTCATTAAGTGGCGAGTGCTTCAGTTAGGATCGTTGAGAAGTCGGGGGCAGGAGAATTCTGAATAGTTGTTCTGAGCCCCTTGATCTCTGCACTCTGAGCCTGAGTGGTCAGCCTCCACGTCTTGTGGACGGCACGGGCGAGGAGTCGGTTCTGAGTCCCTTGACTTCTCAGGGCCCTGGCCACTAACTTTGATCGTCGGCTTTTAGGGCTGGGCGCTACCTCGAACGCAGACTCAAGTAAGAGCTGAGCTGGTTCTACAGATTTCGAGGTACTAGCCGCTGACTGACCTGGTCCAAGGATGCTGAGAGGTGGTTCAGCAGTAGAGGTTGGAGCATCCTTGTCCAGTTGAGTACCCTCATCAGGCTTCTCAGGGCCTGAATCACGGGGTGGGTCCTGACCATCGGGCTCAGACCCATCTAAGGGTGCCGTTGCTAAGGTTGGCTGGCGATCATTCAGCATGGGTAGCATGGCAGCCCTCAAGTCGTCCATGGAACATATATTAGATGGCTCTGAGTAGCCAATCTTGTTCCTTATCATCAGCTCCTCCTCGTGGAGCTGTTCACAGGAGTGGTGTTTGATCAGCTTATTCAGGGTAGACCACTCCTGGAACCTGATCAGCATATGGAGTCTAGCCTGCCTTGCCAGTATGATGAGGTCAGTGTGGCTGGCTATCTCTGGGATGTGTTCAGTAATCTCTGAGGAGGCTCTTGATTGCAGAGCAGATGCCTCCATCCCGATTGGTTCTGACTCAGAAGCAGTCTCGGAATCTTCTACTTCAATGGGAGACTGTTGGTTCTCAGCAGACGGAATGTTGCTTAGCGAAGGAACATCCAAGGGGCTCTCAGTCGTAGGGACTCGTTCAGCTTCGACCCCTTGGTCCACTGTCTCGCCTCGTTCAGTGGAGACGACCTTCTCCACTGACGGAGTCTTTTCTGAGGACTCAGACTTGTCTCTCAGCTGCAGAGGTGGTTCAGAAACTACCTCTAGTACGACCTCACTGACTTTCTTCAGTCTCTTGGTCGGCGTCTTCGGAGTAGACTTGGGAGGGGACCTCTTCTTCGTAAGAGTGGAGGTCTTCTGAGTTCATGACTTGGGATCAGCAGGCCCTGTCCCAATCTGCTGAAGGGCCGCTGCCCTGCTCTGGAATCTGACTTTCTTCGGGTTGAAATATAACTTGTCAGCGTACACCACATTGTCAGCTCCGCAGAGATCTTCTATCATGACAGATAGATTTGTGCCGTATAGTAACTTTCCCTTGACTGACAGGCAGTTGTCTGAGCGGTCAAACTTGGCAGCCTGAGTCATAAACTCCTTCAGGAAGAATTCAGCCTAGTTAATTTTTGCATGATCGTGAATGGCCATCATAAGCTGAATCTTCGGTCTTGATACTTGGTCAAAAGAGCCGACCTGACTCGTCAGAATCTGAGTCACTATGTAGGCAAGAGCTCGATACTGCGGAAGCATAGCGTTCTTTGGGAAGGCAACTCTGAACGTTGTAGGCTTCCCGCAGAACACTTCCAGATACTCGTCCATGAGGTCGTCCTTATAGCCCACTGTGGTGAAACCTTCGCTCGAAAGTTGGAAGCTTTGCGGAAGCGCTTCCTTTATAGACATCAGCTTGATCTCAAGAATGACGCGAGCGAGGTCTCCAAGAATATAGGTGACACATCTGCATCGGATGTCCCCATCTACTGACTCAGAGTTCAGATATAATTCCGTTATTTGGCGAGGGAGGAAGTATGATAGCTTCCTAGACAGGAACTTCTCCAAGCCCGTCGCCCTCAGCGAATCAAAGATTTCCTCCATGAAATCTAGATCGCAGGAGTCAAACTCCATCATCGGCTCGAACCAGACACGATCCTTCTTGAGGATCTCTTTCATGTTCGCCGGAACCATAACATCTCTTCCTGCCATATTTGATATTCTACAAGAACAAGAAATCAGTATCGAACGAAAAATATTAAGATTATCATATACGATGCTGAATGATCATGAAAGATTTACCAAAGATTTTCTGAGAGTTTTGAAAATGAGTTTGCAAGGAGGTAAGGCTTTTTCTCAGAAAACTAGGGTTCGAAAATTTGCAGAGTGAAAATGGCGGTTTCTAACTTTGAACGTGTTTATATATGTTAAAGAAGATGAACAGTTAATAATCTACGATTTAGTTTGAAATAGCTTTATGAGATTGACGGCTAGGATTTAATGTTATAAAATAGGTAATGATCAATTTAGCCGCCTAAGTCAAAATACAGTTGTAAATAGCCAAAGAAGTAACTTGATACGACATGCATTAAAAGCGCCGCAGAGTTCAGCATACTTTACATAGAATGTCGTGTATTTAATGTAAACCGTTATATTAAATGACATTTCATAAGGCATTGAATACGAAGCTGAATCTAAGTCATAAATGCTCATAATGTTTCATTGGCTACTGAGTAGAGATACGCAAACCTGTCAACTGAACATCGTAGTCAGCTGATACCTCATGTAGATGGTTGTTGAGTCTCTATGTACTGTTTTTACTCAGTACTGAGAGTGAACATTCCCCCTTACAGAATGATCCTCTCCTGAATCCTCTTACTGACTGGATTCAGTAGGGTCCAGCAGACCTATCTCTACTGAAAGTTCTCTGAATCTTGCTTCAGCTAGAGGCTTGGTCAGTATATCAGCCCTTTGATGGTCAGTATGGATCTTTTCCATCCTGATATCCTTCTTTTCGACATGGTCACGAATGAAGTGGTGTCTGGTGTCCACGTGCTTGCATCTCGTATGAAGTACAGGATTCTGAGTGATTGCAATGGCACTGGTACTGTCGCAGAAAATTGGCACTTCATTCTGAATGACGTCATAGTCGCGTAGCCGCTGTCTCAGCCAAAGGACTTGGGGGCAACAACTTCCGGCAGCCATGTATTCAGCTTCAGTAGTTGATGCCGCTACTGAATACTATTTCTTCGAGAACCATGAGATCAGCTTACTGCTAAGGAACAGACACGTTCCAGAAGTTGACTTTCGGTCAATTCTACATCCTGCATAGTCAGCATCAGAATAACCAGTTAATTCAATATTATCATCAGCTGGATACCATAAACCCATGTCAGGTGTTCCTCTTAGATAACGGAGAATCTTCTTTGCTGAGTCCATGTGACTTTGCTTAGGATTCGCCTGAAAACGAGCGCAGACACCTACAACATAAGTTATGTCAGGTCGAGTAGCAGTTAGATATAATAATGAACCAATAATAGCATGAAATTCAGTATGGTCTACTGATACTCCCTCTTTATCAAGATCGATTTTCATGTTCGTGTTCATCGGGATATTGATTGGTTTGCCGGATTTGCAACCGAACTTCTTGATGAGGTCTCAAGTGTATTTGCCTTGATTGATAAACGTTCCCTTCTCAGATTGATTGACTTGAAAACCGAGGAAATAATTCATCTCTCCCACCATTGACATCTCGAATTTATCCTTCATCATTTTCTCAAACTGCTGACACATGATGACGTTCTTTGATCTGAAGATTATGTTATCTACGTAGATCTGCACAAGTAGGATATCGTCTTCTAGTCGAATGCTGAATAATGTGCGGTCTACTGTGCCTTTCTGAAAACCTTTCTGAAGAAGAAACTCAGACAGGGTATCGTACCAAGCCCTGGGTGCTTGTTTTAACCCGTACAGAGCATTTCTGAGTCTGTAGACTTGATGTCCCTGCTGAAAGCCGGGAGGCTGATCTACATAGACTTCTTCATTCAGCACGCCGTTCAGGAACGCAGACTTCACATCCATTTGATAAACTCTGAATCTTTGATGTGTTTCGTAGGCTAGGAGTAGTCTGATTGCCCCCAATCTTGCAACTGGAGCGAAAGTTTCTTCGAAATCTATTCCCTTAGCTTGACAGTAGCCTTTTGCCACGAGTCTTGCTTTATTCCTTACTATAACATTGTTTTCATCTCTCTTGTTCTGGAAGACCCATTTAGTTCCAATAACATGTTGATGCCGGGGTCTGTCAACAAGCTCCCATACTTCGTTTCTCGTGAACCGATTCAGCTCCTCTTGCATAGCTATGATCCAATCAGCGTCCTTAAGTTCATCCTCAATTGACTGAGGTTTTTCAGTAGACAAGAAGCAGGAATATAGTGCGCTTTCTCCCTGACAGAATCTGGATCTTGTCTTTACGCTTGCTGAAGGATCTCCAATAATCAAATCAGAAGTGTGAGCGTCCAGCCACGATCTACGATGTTTCAACTCCTCATCTGAGATTTGTTCAACATAGATAGTAGGTGAGTTAGGCATCTCAGTTATACTATTCTGAGATTGAAGCAATTCAGTTACTAGAGTTGGGTCTACTGAGTCACCAGGTTCAGGGGAATTTAGCTCAGGAACTTCATTTGTTCCCCCTGAATTATTATCCTCAGTAGAGGTCTCAGTTACGACTTGGGTTTCTTCATCGACCTGAGTTACCTGGGATTGACTCTGTTCAGTAGAGTCAATATGTTCAGCTACTTCTGCGGCTGGTTGAGATTCAGTAGACTTATCTTCAGTTTCTCCATCTGAATCATCATCCCAACACAACTGGATCTTTTCAACTTTGTCTTTCAAGCTCAGATCCTGTAGCTGCTTACTAATGTCCTCGGATTCTGGTTTAGAGTTCCTGCTCCTGTCTTCAGTAGCAACCCCATTTTGTTGAGGCGTGCGCACGGCAGACGTCTCATGCTCTATGCCTTCAACTTTGCAGAACTCCTCCACCATAAAATTCAGGAACTCAGTTCCTCTGTCTGAACGTATCTTGATGATCTTGGTGTTCTTCTCGACACTGAGATTTTTCAGAAGCGTTGGTAACTCTGTTTTGACATCAGACATGTTGGCAATAAATATGACCCATGTGTAGCGCGAGTAGTCATCAATGACCACTAAAGCATACTTTTTGCCTCTGATCGTCACAGGAGAGACTGGTCCGAATAAATCCATATGTAGCAGCTGAAGGATTCCATCAGTGGAAGGAGATGGAACAGGAGGATTTTGATTTCTTGTTTGCTTTCCCTTCAGGCATGCTTCACTCTGAGTGTCTTTGCTGAATACTCCATTCGGCAGTCCTCTTGCTAGAGTGTTTCTAGCTAGTTTGTTGAGCGTCTTGAAGTAGAGATGGTTGAGTCTTCTGTGCCAGAGCCACCCCGTTCTGTTGTCGTTCTTCGCCAACAAACAAGCTCCAGGTTCAGCTGAGTTCCAGTCAACTACGTAGATGTTCTTTTTGCGCGAACCTGACAACACTGTTTTCCCTGTAGATTTATCAATGACATCACAGAAACCAGCGTAAAAAATCACTCTATTCGAGTTATCACAAAATTGACTAACAGAGAGAAGATTATGCTGAAGTCCTTCAACACATGATACTCTTGGAACTGTTGCGGTTCCAATGTTGAGTGTTCCATAGCCTCTGGTATAGCCTTTCGCGTTGTCTCAAGACTCCATTCGGGGTCATTCTTCAGTAGTATAATTCTTCAGTAGATCCTTTTGGTATGTCATATGTCTTGAGCATCCGCTGTCCACATACCAAGGGTCCTTGTGCACCTGCAAAACAGAATTATATTTAGGTACCCTTTATTTTTTATTTTGGGTCCTTAGATGTTAGTTTTGGAAACCCAGATCTGTCTTACGACCCTGGTGGTCTCAGTTAGTTTCTTCCCACTCTGATCAACATACTTAACCACTAGATTGGTCGATGCTGACTTCTGAGGCTTTACAGGTTCAGGAATCCTGATCTTCTGAGTGGGTGGACTATTGACCTTTGCCTTCTGCACGTCTTTCTTCTTCTTCTTCTGACTCTTAGGTCCTCTTCTGACTATAGGATCATAGTAATATGACACATACTGAGTTAGATGTGTCATCTTTGGAGGTCCATACTGATCAGCCCACTTAGCTTTGCTAGTTCCCCCTTGACTGAACTGGGGTGATTTGGAACTGATCTTCTTGTCAGAATGCTGATGCTGGGATGAGGTGCTTTCATCTTTTGTTTGTTCTTGGCTAGGGGGTTCAGAATCTCTGCGTTGATGGTCTCCCCTTGAACAAATCTATCAGCTAGCCAGTTTTCTGAGCGTATGGGGGTAGATGAGGAGGCTCCATGGCTGAATCCAAGTCCCTCCTTGCAGTGCTTAGGCTTGTTGCTTGCTAGCATCGCCTCAAGCTTCTTTTCAGCGCCCATGTACCGCTCTGTCATCAGGTTTTGCTAGACATCATCACTTTTCTTCAGCAGTTCATGCTCGGTCTGAAGTCCTGACAACTCTTGCTTCAGTAGACTCAGTTCAGTATCTTTCTGAGTCAAGTCATTTGTCAGTACTGAGATCTGATTTTCTTGATGCTGAGACTTGGCCATCAGAGAGTTTATCTCCTCCATGAGTCTCAACACAAGTCCTTCTGACTCAGTAGCAACTTGACTTTCCTAAGAAAGTCTCTAATTCTCCACTTTCAGGGTATCCAATTCCTTAAGAGTCTTACTGAGCTGCAGACTCATTTGAATCTGCTCATCGAGTAGTTCTTCATATGCGGTTGCGACGTCCAAATTCTCATCTGCACCTGAAATAGTGTCGTGTGTGCAGTGTGAAGAGGAGTTAAATGGAGCGTGAGAGTTTACCACATCCTCTTCTCCTGCCATGAGACACTTTTCAGCGTCTTCTACAAGCTCTACGGTCATGAATGCCGCTTCATCATCGGACGAATCCATGAAGGAATCGACTTCATCTGAGTCGTCTGAGAGTTCACCAGCAATGTATGGTTGTCGCTTCTTGATGAACTTCTCCCTTCGAGCTTTGTGTGTTGCTCTTTCAGCAGTGCTGAGCTCAGGACAATCATACTGATAGTGTCCTGGCTTCTTGCAATTGTAGCAGGTAGTGACTCTCTCTTCTTTGCTCTCGCTGTCTTTCGACTAAACTGAGTCCTCCTGTTTCCTACATTCAGAAGTATATGAGTCAGGAGTGCGCTTAGGTGTATATTCAGTCTTACCCTTGGA
Organism: Lavandula angustifolia; assembly: GCA_028984105.1. Classification (NCBI taxonomy): domain Eukaryota; kingdom Viridiplantae; phylum Streptophyta; class Magnoliopsida; order Lamiales; family Lamiaceae; genus Lavandula; species Lavandula angustifolia. The sequence goes on from CM054824.1 coordinate 17,116,863, forward strand.
TTCTCTGACGACTCTTGAGAGCTTCCTGCGCCTCTCATTCTCCTTTTGATACTTCACGACAAGCAGCGCGTACTTCTTAGCCAGGTTTCCTTCTTGTAAATCACTGAGTGAAGGTTCAGCCTTGCTAGAGGTTAGAGTTGCTGTGCTGACTGATGCTTTGAAGGCATGGTTGACTTGGGTGTCAGCTTCAGCTCACTGCTTTCTTTGAGGTAGACCAAACTCGAACTCCTCAGCTTTAAGTTCTGAAAAGATATGGTCATGAGTAACAATATATAAATCAGAATGTCTCAGTAACATAGCAAATGGAATCCAATGACCGTCTGGTAGTGCCCTCAAAATCTTGAGATTCATCTCTCGGTTGGAGAATGTCTTTCCCAGCCCGTTGATAGAGTTCATCAGATCCGTGAATCTGACGTTGAGATCTTCAATGGAGTCACCAGGCATGAGAGACAGTCTCTCCAGCTTCTGAAGTTCCAGCACCAGCTTGTTTGCTTTGATCTTCTGAGTCCCCCGACTCAGTAGTGATAGAGCATCCCAGAGTTCCTTCGCGGACTTGCAGTCTTGAACTCTTCCGAGATAAGAATCGCTCAGAGTGGTCAGTATGGCGTTTCTGGCGACCTGGTCTAAGTTGTGAAGCTTCTTCTCCTCAGGGGTGAAGAGACTTCTGTCTTTAGGGATCTTCTTCCCGGTCACCATTCCTCCTCCTTGTGCTGTGTCCTGAGATACGACACTATCAATCATTGGAATGATAGGTCCGTCCTCCAGTACCTCTATCATACTGTCGTGGAGGGAAGTCAGATGTGCCTCCATTCTGACCCGCCATACTCCATAGTTCTCTACTGAGAACATGGGTAACATTCTGATTCCTGACATATCAGACATAGTAGATAATGATATGAATGAAGAATGATATGCAGTGAAAACATTTTCTAGATCTGTTCAAGTAGATCAGTTTCAGAATAACAAGAGTCTTAGAGAACTCCTGCTCTGATACCAATTGTCGGTCCCGAGATTAAACGTTCAGGTGTAGAGGGGGGGTGAATACACCTGAAAACAATTTCTCAACTTTAAACACGAACAGTCCTTTTCAGGAGAGTGTCGTACTGAACGAGTTCAGTAGACCAAATAAGCTGTTATGGATCGTGTGGCAGAGTGGCTGACTTCACTGAGGCATGCTAGCTGACTTGAGTCAGAATTCAGTACCATTCAGCTGAAGTTCAGTAGTGCGGAAATGTGTAGGCCCAAATTCAGTTGATTTTAGAAAACATTTTTAATAAAACAGTTTCAGTAGTTAGTGCGATAGATTAAGCTTTGCTGAAACTCAGTTGAATGATTTTAGAAATTCTTTCAGTATGCACAGTAATCAATGCAACAGTTAAAGAGAAAAACAAACACAGAACACATGCAGTTTTTAAAGTGGTTCGGATCCAACAATCCTACGTCCACTGTCCCGAAAGATCAGGAGGCTATGTATTATACTGAGGTAGTCTCAGTTGGTTTGTACGCTGGACAAACACTGGTCTTGAGATTTATACTGAGCAAGTCTCAGTTTACAAAGGATCAAACTAAAGCGTTTGACAAACTCTCCAACTATGAAGGAGCCCTTTACGATAAGGATCAGTTCAGATGTGAACTCCTTCGTCTATGTTATGGATATGATCTGCTGAGCTTAGGTTAGAGGGATAGGGAACGAGAAGGTGGCTTCTAGAGCGACGAACGGTTAAGTATAGACTTAGGTTCGTGTTCAGTCGCTTGGATACTAGAGGCTTTATAACTCTGGTTCAGCTTGGTTCCCTATGAGCACGTATGTCGTCTTTCGCCGGAGATTACTCTTTGAACTTCTTGCGGAAGACTTAGGTCATTTCGAGTTGCTCGTGAATGCTCGTGTGTTCTTGTCTGTGTCGTGAGTGTGCTTCAATTCGAATTGTATCCCTCTATTTATAGAGCAGAGATAAGGATAGATCCGTTGGAGACGACGATCCTTGTGTCTCTCTCTTTTGGGTAGCTAACGGCTCTTTCAAAGTATGGTTGCAGTGTCATTTCCCTCCATTTCTAGAAAGTTGTTGACTTGCAGCTTTAATCAGAATATGACAGTTGGTCGCTCGTCATTGGTCGAGTTTAAGGAAAGTAGGTGAGACAGAACAGACTTCAAGGTAGATCTGAAGCTGACTTCTCTCTTCCTCGTATGACTCTGCTGATTTAGAATTAGTAAATCCTGACAGTTTAGAGGACTGTCTAGCCGTTGCTGAGTCTGATCTATATTCAGTAGCATGCTCTTGCTGAGTCGGCTCTACTAAAGATAAACTCTGAGTTCAGTGAACTACTCCTGCTGAGTTCACTTCCACTGACTCCTTTCAGTATACTGCTCCTGTTGAGTCCAGTATCACTGAGTCTTCTTCTTTTGGTACTGAGGCAGATAATCTACTGAGCGCCTGAACCAAATGAAGAGTGTCTACTGAGTCTGAAATCTCAGAGACAGAACAACACATTATAACTGAATAGAGCCGGCAAAATGGGCCGACCCGATGGGCCGGCCCGGGGTACCCGAAAAAAGGGTTGGGTTGGGCTCTGAAAATAGAAGCCCGAAGGTGTGTTGGGCTTAAAAAGTCCGCCCAAAAAAACCACGAGCTCTACGGGCTTTGGGCTAAAAAAAGCCCGGGGGTTTTGGGCTAAAAAGTCCGCCCGAAAAAAATGCATAATTATTAGATAATATTAATATTAATACATAAATATAAATAAAAAAAGATGGGAGATAAAAAATTCTCAAAGAAAGATTCAAAATGCAATTAATATATGTTGAAACTTGACGATTTTAAATTGTTTATTGTCTTAGTTTGAATTTTTGTAATGTTTACTTGTATAAGGCTTTGAATTTTGATATTTATTTGTACTTATATCTATAATATGATTTATTTAGTCTATTTAATCACTTCATAATTTATACTTTATTCAACATTAATATATTTAATTTAAATTATACATATTTATTTTATTTTTATACAACAAATATATAATTATAAAATTATAAAAAATATTAAATAAATTAGTGGGCTAAGCCCGCCCGCCCGCCCGCCCGAAAGCTCGGGGTCGGGTTGGGCTTCATAAATCATGACCCGATAAAGTACCGGGCGGGATCGGGCGGGCCCAAAAATTAAGTTGGCCCGATAGGCCCGGGACTGGGCCGACCCGCCGGCCCATTTTGCCACCTCTACAACTGAATGGTTCATCAGTTCAAAGTAGGGTTTTGGAATCTTCAAATCTTCAGCAAATATTCAGAGCACTGAACTACTGAGTTATCTCTCAACAGATTGTGAGAAGACTGAATCATCACCCAACATATATATATAGAGAGGGGAGATCATATGAGAACACCCCTTAGAGTGAGAAATAGGAACAATTTACAAGGTGAGTGAACCGTAATTTTTAAACATAAAAAAATAATTGCCGTTTTTGCACGCGGTAGAAAATCTGAAATTATCAATTGAATTTTCAAATCATTATACTCTAAATAATTCTCATAATATTGTGAGCGAAATTTTGGCCAAAATTCTGCTCTCAGCAAAATAACTACAAAAATGTTACTCAAAATATTATCTTTTATTCTTCATAAAAGTGATATTTTTATATTTGAGAAATAAAAGTGATGCATTTTTTCTAGTTTTAGTAAAAACAACTAATTTGTTTTAGATAAGATTTATTATATATATGATGACCATATTTAAACCCTAACAGCCTGTAATATCACGTTTAAATCTAAGTGCTATTATAAGGATTTTTTATTAATTAAATAATAGTTAACAATTATTACTTCTTCCAAATAAATTATCAGGGTGATCATAATACTCTTAATAGGATTATTACATTTGTACTCTAATAAATATTGACCCCACATATATATATATATGATTTGGATCTAATAAAAACTAAGACATTTAGTGAGAATTAAGAACTAATCTTATCCATTGATTTAATATCATCAATGGATAATATTAATTAGTTAATTTGTGTATATCTTAAATGAATGAATACTCATGATTACACTAAAGGATTAAAATGTAATTGACATTACATCATTAAATAAGATTTCCGTTTCCACGCACTACACAATCTCATGATTTTGGTAAGTGTATCCCCATTTAATTTTATTCTATATTTATTTAATAAAACGCTTCATACATTTTATTTTATTTTTTGTTTTACTCAATTAAGTATCGATTTCATGTTATTCTAGTAATATTTATTAGAGTATGAATCAAGTATTTCAAGTTTTTTTTAGTGAAGTTTGTTGCATTATAATTTGCTTATTGATGCATTAGGTAGTTTTTTTTTTCAGTGACAGTTTTCCTATAAAACATTATATATAAAGTAGGATTGACCATTATGCACTAATAAGTTTGATAAGTTGAAGTTTTATATGTACAAAAAATTCAAATGTATAATAAATTATTAGATAAGCGATCAATATATATATATATATATATATATATATATATATATATATATATATATATATATATATATATATACAGGGTGTGGATCTAGGGATATCCAACACTCAAAAGAGATATGATAACCGATACTAAGCGTCGATCGGTCCTAATCTAATGGTCAATATCAACCCCTTCTTTCTTAAAAAAAAAAGGAGGAAAGGGTAATATAGGAATTGTGGAAGATGAAAATTTGAAATCATATCTCCACCCTCCTCCACGCCTCTATTCTTTCTCACTCACTCTCTCCATTTCCTTGACGCCTCCTCCAAACGCTCGATTCTCTCTCTCACTCTCTCTCTCTCTCTAAAATCAAAACATCACCTAAACTCGAAAACCTACCCAAACATGTATCAATTTCGCAGAGAGTTTTGCAGAGAGTTTTGCAGAGAGAAGTTTTGCAAAGAGAAGCATAATCTTCGTAAATATTAGTTTCGTGTTTTGGTTGAAAATCGACTAGAAATCCCCTCAATCGACGAAATTTCAGGTACGTTTCATGTTTTCGTTTGTTAATTTATTTACCCATGGATGATTTTGTGTTTTAGAGGAGACATTGTTGTTGTGAACGAAACCAAAACCCACGATTAGCGAAACCGAAATCCACGATCTATATTGTTGGAGGGCTAATGTGCTCGTTTTTCGAGATATATGAAGGGCCGGTTTGATCGTTTATTTTGTAGATCTGCGTTTGATGGGTTTCTTTCTCTTTCAATTTGTAAGATATTTGATTCTTTTGTTTTGGGTTTCTGTTTTCTTGTTAATTTTTAAGAGGGATTATTGCAGCATTTCTTGAAATTTGTGCATTTTTAGAAGAAAATGGAAGGTGATCTGAAGAATCATGGAATTCCTCATGCATCTGTAGATGATGAATGCAGGATGGAGATGGGTTTTGGTAAATTTGGGTATATATCTCTAATTTTACTTCATTTTGGCCCTAGCTAATTTATTTGTTGACTTTTCGAGTATTGGGTTTAGAACGATGATTAAGAGAGTTTGGTTCATTTTATATATTTATTGCTGCTCAGTTTATGTTTTTGAGAATTGAAGCCTCTTCAGTAGGAAGTAGATGTTAATTAGCGAGATTTTATTTGATTATTGCGCATCAGCATTAAAGTATATCTATATTAGCATAAATATAGGAAATCGTTAGCATAAATTAAAATTTCTTTGGTACATATAATATATGTTGTTTCGGCATAAATATTTAGGGTGGTGAGCATAAACAGACGTAATAGTTAGCATAAAATACGATATTCATATGCATGAAATGAAAATATTCTGAAAAGTTTTGTGTGTTGCTGGTATGCATAAATTTTGATACTGATATGCAAGAAATATGATAGTTATATGCATAAATTCAGTGAAAAAACTGCATGCGTACTAAGTGAATATTCTAAAAAAGCAGGAACATCGCGAGGTAAAGGAAAGAGGAAGAGAACATAAATAATATAACTGTGTGCATAATGCATGAAAGTTTTAATATTGGTATGCATACCCTTTTTTTCGTTTGCCTTTTTTTTGTAAGCGTAAGCATAAAACATTTTATATATTAGCATAAAAATATGAAATAATAAGCATAAATTTTTTTTTCCATTGGTACATTTTTTTTGGATTTTTGTGCATAATTAATATTGGTGGTGTGCATAACTTGCTCGAAAGGTTAGCATAAAAAGATTGAGTCAAATGTATAAAATGTGTGCATAACTTGATCGAAAGGTTAGAATGAAATTATATACTTGTGTGCATGATTTCTGAGAAAGGTAAGCATAAATCAATTTGTAACGGTAAAATTTGATAAATATGAATTATTTCTTGCAGGAATGTATTTGATGAGACATATGGAGACGTTCAAGGATGACATAATCAACTGGGACACGAGATTTTTTAGGAAACGTGTGAAGCAAATTAGGCTTAAATTTTGCCCTTACTATAAGAGTGAGAATTATAATACCCACAAACAGCCGAAATGGTGTGAAAGAAATGTTGGTCATGCCGATGAGAATGAACTTGATTCTAAAGAATGTGTGAAAGAAATGCTTGATAGTTAGAAGTTTGGTTGTGAGTCTCTTTGTTGGAACAACTTGGGATGTAAAACTTAGAAGTTATGGTGGTACTTATGTTTTTTATTGATAAAGTAGTTGAACTAATGTAGGCGAACACTTGTTTTGGTATATTTAAGTATTAGAAGTTATGCATATATAACGTGTTTTTCATGCAAATCAAAATTGGGCACTATGCAGATATATAAACACACATGTACATAAAAAATGGATATGCAAAAAAATTACATATCATAAGCATATAAATACACTACGGTATGCATGAAATATCAAACCTGGAACATGACTACGAAAAAATTTAAATGAAGGGCTAGGGAAAAAGAAAAGAGAAGTTTACAAATTTGCTCTTAATGAGCCTATTTTTTCCTTTTTTGATTTAATTTTAAATGCTTTTGGGGATAAAATGAGAGCCTTAGATTTGCGAAATGGAGGGAAGAGATCGGTTCTCTTATCTCTTTTAAGATTTGGATCTCATAATATCCATTCCCTATATATATAGAGGGCAGATCATATGAGAACACCCCTTAGAGTGAGAAATAGGAACAATTTATAACATTTTGATCAAGTAATTCGACGCTCCAGATCATGCCATCACTTAAAATCCCGAAATGCACCTTTAAGGCAAAAATTTTGCACTGAGGTTATTTTTGTAATCTTGCACAATCTATTGTTTTTTTTTATCTTCTTTCCTTTGTTGTAAACGTCATTTTCATTAATTCTCTTCCATATTTTAATATCATAAAGTCTCGTCCCAGATTTTACGAGAACAATCGTTAATTGTGCATAGTTTCACTAATTATCGTTCTAGATCTTAGTCTCGTCCTAGATTTTCCTTAATAATTTCATCTTTTCGTTATTTATCATTAATTGTGCATATTTTTCCTATTAATTGTGCATATTTTTCTTAATAATTGTGCATATTTTTTCCATTAAATGTGTTCATATTTTCCCCAGTAATCACAACAAGAAATTCGTTGTTTACCGACGGAAAATTCCGACGGAATTATGGCGTCGGGTCAGGCTTAGTCGGTAAATTTACCGACGGAATATACCGCCGGGAGAATGTCGCCGGTCATTCTGTCGGGGCGTAATCACCGATGATTTACCGACAGATTATTTTCGTCGGTAAATTTACCGACAGAATGTTCCGTCGGCAATTTTCTTGCTTTTCCGACGGGATTCCGTCGGTGATTATTTTTTTTAAATAATTTTTTTTATTTTTTCGTACCCAGTTCTCGACAACCTGCATTTTGTTTACCAACCAACAAAGCACATACATATAACTATTCAAATCAAGTCCAAACCCAAATCGAAACTGAAATATAAATACTTAAATCTTAAAATTCAAATATTCAGTATATATATACATAAACATATAGAACTAAATCATAAAGAGGTGTGAGGAGGGGATTGGTTGCTCTCGTCCGGAAGGTCTCGTCGGCTAGAGGAACCCATCATCGCCATCAGTTGGTCCATCTTGCCATTCATGAACGCGATCTGGAAGGGTCCTCCTAGCTGCCGACTCCTCCTCCAGTCGGCGCATGATCTCGGCATTGCTCTGGGATGGCCCAAGTGAAGAAGTAGAAGAGCGGCTGGCGGCGTTGATGTAGGTGCTCCCTTCCTCGCCGAAACCGTACAACCGTTGCTTCTTGTCCCGAACCCCTTCCAACCTCAGATAAATCGTGTTTTTATCCGCGTTGGGGCCTTCTTCAGCAGAAACCCGCTCCACCTCCGCCTATTACAATATAAAAATAGAAAATAGTCAAACTCAGAATTCTAGAATAATATTCTATATATTGTAATTGGGTGCCTACATGAAGTCTCGCCGCCTTCATGTTCGAGAAGTCTCCACCTTTGTAATGGAGACTTTGGAAAGTGTCAAAGGCGGTGGACTCTAAGGAGCATCCCCTCTGAGAAGCCTATTCATCACATGCATAAACAAAATTGTGTCAAAACAAAGACATAAGAAGCTAAAAACTTATAAAATGAGACTTACCGTAGACTGTGAGTACTGTAGGGCTGACCGGGACCCTCCATTGTGCTTGCTCATCCCGGCGCCCGGCTCTGGCTTTGACCTACGGCAATGGGAAGCAGTCTCCGACTTAGCGACTACCTCTGGCCGTATCCAGTACTCGTTGAGGGCTTCCCACCTCTCTGTGTTGATGTAGTCCGATTTTTTAGGGCGGCCCTTCTTCATTTCGAAGTGCCAATCATTAAATCTCTTGGATGCCTTCTTTTGCCACATGTGGTAGACTGCTTGGTCCAGTTAGCAGGCCAGCGGAAGTGCTTCTGCAATTTACATTGAGGCACATGTTAGATACAAGTGAATGCTAAATTATAATATTGTGAACTTGAAAGAAAAACTAACCTTAAATTCCTCAAAATACTGCTCCTTAATTTTAGGAGGAGTCAGCTTCCAAGTGAACTCAGTCGGGTTATTAATCTTCTTAAAACAATCAACGATTGTCGAGCCCAATCCAGATGGCTCAAGCAATCGCCTATTATTGAAAAATGGTTTAGGAAAGTTATAGTTGATATATTTAAAAATAATAAAACCAATGATTACATACTCCTCAGGCGAAATCTCGAAACAACGGCGGCTATTCACCGAGTAAGAGTCGGTAGAACCCTGATAGTGGCCAGCCGACTCAGGGGGACTGCCCCATGGCCAGACAACGAAGGGGGTGCTCCACGCCCAATAGGAGCTGATATAGTCCTGAAAACAACGAATAACCATTAATTGTTTTTGGCCAAAAAAAAATCATAATCAAGTAGAGTTCTAAATATGCGGTGTAAATCTATCTTTTAAAACCTGCAAGTATTACTAGTCATTCACTAACGTCCTCCTCTTCTGAGGTCAGAAAATGTTCTTCTTCATCATCATCTCCTTCGTCAACATCTTCGTCATCGAGTTCTATTGTTTAATGTGGATGAGTTAATATTATATCAGCTTCTAGTGTCGTGTGGCGCCGTACTGGTGGGTTTAGTATGTCATCCTCTTGAAATGCTTCATCTAATGAAGATTGAGTTGGCAAATCTATCTTAAATCTCGGTTTAACTTTACATACTTCCATATAGTCCTTCCTAGATTTGTTCACACTAGGATATGAGTAGTAATATACTTGATGCGCTTGTGATGCCATGACAAATAGTTCATGGTTCCGCAGCGGTTTCGTTTGATCGATAGAAACCAACTTGTATTGTGGATGTACATAAGTCCCTCGAGGGGTGGGTTGGGTCAAACCATAAGCACTTGAACAACATGGTTCGTCTCAATTTCACATATCTCCACCAACTGTCCATAATAATCAAGTGCATCAGAACCATAATTCTGCCCTTGTATGCAAACTCCGCTATTCATAGTGGACTTTCCTACCCCATGTGATAAAGTATGAAACTTATATCTGTTCACAACATAACTAGGGTACTATTAACCGCTGCTAATGGACCTTTTGCTAAATACCGTTATACGGATTCATCTCATTGCAATAAGGGGATGAAACCTAAGGCGAAATCTCGAAACTTTCTATGATTGTCAAACCACGACATCTTACCACTCTTCTCAAGATAAAATGCATCTGATTGTTCCATGCACTGTGGGCATGCGAATTTCCCAGCTGTACTCCATCCGGACAACATTGAGTAGGCCGGAAAGTCACTAATGGTCCATAGCAAAGCAGCTCGCATATTGAAATTTTGCTTCTTTGAAACATCATACGCAGACACGCCATCTTCCCACAGCTCCAATAATTCGGCTATCAATGGTTGTAGAAAGACATCCAAGTTATCTTTTGGATTTCGAGGTCTAGGCACCAACACCGTGAGAAACATGAATTGATCCTTCATGCACATGTCAGGCGGCAGATTGTAAGGAGTTAGAATAACTGGCCACAAAGAGTATTGTTTCCCAAATTGAGTAAATGTTCGAAAACCGTCTGTAGAAAGACCTAATCTAACATTTCAAATCTCCGAGGAAAAATTAGGAAACGTCGAGTCCAAGTGCTTCCACGCTGGAGAGTCTGCAGGATGATGCATCACTCCATCATCCACTGATGAAGCATGCCAACGCATGTGAGGAGCAGTTACATTAGATGCATACACCCGTTGGAGTCTAGGGGATACAGGAAAGTAATACATTTTCTTAGCAGCCACTAATTTTTTCTTCCCTTTCCTACTAGATTTCGGAGTTTAATCTAAATACCGCGAGGTGCCGCAAAACTTACAACTCTCCAGTTCATTACCTTCCCGCCAATAGATCATGCAAGAATTTGGACAACAATGAATCTTCTCTACCGGCAACCCCATGCCACTAAGCAGTCTCTTAGACTCGCTGAAGTTATTAAGAATCAAATTTCCTTGGGGAAGCATATCCATGATCATTTGACTCATCCTGTCATAGCCCCTCTGTGACATATGATTCTCAGCCTTCAAGTTCATCATCTGAACTGCTGCAGACAATTGTGAGTAGGTCTCACAACCAGGCCACAACTCTGTGTCGACTGCCCGCAACATTTCATAGATCTTGCTTGCTTCATTATTTGGCGGCTCCTCAATATCCACATCATTATAATTCGGCCCAGCATGATCTGTTACCATCCTCTGATAGGAGGTCGACGTGTCATTTTGCACATTTCTCGTAGCTTGCTCATCTAGTGTTACATGTTTTTCCCCATGAGATGACCAAACTTTATAATTTTTAACGAATCCCCTCATATAAACGTGCTCTCTTACAACTTGTGTAGTTAAAAACAACTTATTCTTACAATTTTTACACGGACATCTAATTTTTTCCCTATTCGTATAAGCTGTCTGGCTACTTGCCCAATCAATGAAATCCTCAATGTCATTCACAAATTGAGGATTCAATGAACCGTCTACTGCCCACCGTGTATACATCCACGAACGACTCATTATTTCAAATCTTTAATAATATAGTTTACTAAATGTTCTAGGCTCACTCCAATCCTGTGTAAACAAACGAGCATTATTTCAAATCGAATAGAGTATGGTGATATTGAGTAAGAATACATCCTCACTTTGACAAAGTGAGAAATAAAATGTTATGAAGTGAATTATTCATAATCCTGAGTTGTCCTGTTCCAACTCATGATTTTAGACATTGAATCTTAAGAGTATTTTAAACATTCACATTAGAGAATATATTAATTTTATGCACCACATTAGAGAATAACTTGTTGGTAACTACTTGGGAACTAGCTCTACTGCTACATCACCCAATGGAAACTGATTTTTGAGATTATTATCACAACATTTGAAAGCTCTATCATCTTTCTTTCACCACATATCCAATTAGTTTAAACTAAAAGATCTAACTTCTAATTATGAAACTATATAAAGTATCTTACAAATAGGAGCTTGTAAAACAACAAAAACAAAACCAGCAAGTGGTACAAATCAAGAACAACAAAACTAGACTAATATTCCAAATTGAATCTCAAACTAACTCCAGCACTTTCCTTCTTTATTCACCTTCTAATCTCTCACACAACTACACTTGAAACTCAACTCTTTGAAGTTGAACAGGAAACATCTCATCACGCCCTTCTCTTATGCCAACAAGTTAACTCTTTGGTTACATAAATTCTCTTCATTGAATAACAACATTCACAAATTTGACAAGTCCATGTGTCATGATATTGCTTTAAATAAACTACAAAGGCCTCATGAACACCTTATACAAGGATATTGAACATTAAAAAGCTGTCTATTTCATGCTTAATATCGTTTGGGACAAAAAGGATAAAACGAAACTAAGAACGAATTCGACTCACGACAAAAAGGAACCTGGATTTTCTTGGATTACTGGAGGATTTTCGGAAGAGGGATCTTGCAACACCTTCACTCCTCGCCGAATTAACGAGCTGGTTTATCGTCGAGAAACCGAGGGCAGCGGAGCTGTGTGTGGTGGTGGGCAGCGGGCGTGGACGGCGTGGCGGCAGGCTTCGCGGGCGTCGAGTGCAGCGGACCTGTGTGTTCTGCTGCTTCAACGACCTTCTGCCCGTTTAATCAAATTAGATTACGTCGACGGAATTTTCCGTCGGTAAAAACTTTGCTTATTACCGACGGATATTTCCGTCGGTATATTTCTATTTAAAATTTAAAAAAAATCAATTATAATATTGCCGACGGAATTATCCGTTGGCAATATAAGAATAAAATAAATTAAATGGAAAATCATTAATTACCGACAGAAAATTCCGAGACACCGACGAATAAATTCCATTGGTAAACTGTCCGCTGGTCATTCCGTCGGTAAGCCGATCCGTGTTTTTTTTTTGTCGGCAATTTCGTCGGTAAAAACAAGAATTCTTGTAGTGAATTGTACATTTTTTTCTCATTAATTGTGCATATTTTCCCTCATAATTGTGTATTTTTTTTGCAAAATTGTGCATATATTTATAAATTAAAATAATCAACAACACACACATCCAAATCACTGTTAAAAATTCGACAGAAAATAAAAAAACTCACAAATTTATTCTGAATTTTCTTCGTGTTTACACAGTGACAAAGGGACGAATAATTCTGTATAAAAATTTGCTGCTTTTTACCCACTGATCTTCAATTGATCTTCGTTGTCGAAATCTTTTGGAACCCTGTTTAGAAATCGCTGATTTTTACCCACTGGTCTTCAATTGATCTTCGTTATCGAAATCTTTTGGAAACCAAGCAATGGAAGACCGGAAAAAACTGGACACTCAACAAAAAGAGTTGGCGTATGGCTTTTGCTGCCATCTATTGTTCCAGAGCCTTCAAACGACAACCGCTCATCAACATTAACGACAAGTTTGTTTCCATCAATAGTAGAAACCCATCATCAAGAATCGTGATTGTTGTAGTAGTCCAGCAGCATCCATTATTCTTCCATATTGATCGGTCGTGCCTCACGGAGCTGGTCAAAGAGAAAAACCTCGATGATTTGGCGAGACTGGGAGGAGTTGAAGGAATTGCTGCATCACTAAGAACAGTTGCGCAGCGTTTAGTGGTGATGAAGAAGATGTTGTGGCCAGGTGTGAAGCCTTTGGGAGAAACACATATTCAACGCCGCCTGTGAAGAGCTTCTTCCATTTCGTATTCGAAATACGCTAGGTTAGGTTTATTATGTTGAAAGAATTTGACTGTAACACCCTTTGTGCAAAATTTTTAAGTAAATGGTGCATTTCGGGTAGAAAAAATTGAAAACGAATCTGGTCCATCAATTTATATGATCTAAAGGATGATGATTGTTCTTATTTCTCACTCTAAGGGGTGTTCCTATTAGAACCTCCCCTTATATATATATATATATATATATATATATATATATATATATATATATATATATATATATATATATATATATATACTTCGAATAATAATAATAGTTGTGAATTAGTAAACTAATAATGTATAATTGATATACAGGTGTACCTCTTGAATTTAAATACGTGTAATTGAGAAGGAATTGGATATGGATATTATATGCAAATAAATACAAGGTATATATATATATATATATATATATATATATATATATATATATATATATATATATCCTTATTTAATATTTGGAGAAGATATAATAGAATTTAGGAGTATTATTAGATACGCTCAAATCTCCCTCCGTATCTTTCTCAACTCCTACTCACGTAATCTCTCCCACGCGATCGTGACTACAAAAAAAAAAAAAAAAAAAAGCCGATTGATTTTTCTAATGACTTTGATGATAGCGCTGCAACAGAGCTGATTGGCAGAGTTCACTCCACAAGAAAGCCCCCTCCACGTTGCATTCAAGGAAAGGAGAAGAAGAAGGGAAGAAATGGGTTGATGTATAGCGTGAAGAATGGGATGATGTCCCTGCACAAGATGTGACGATCCCTAGAGATCTTTCTGCCTATCTCCCTATCTCCTCATCTGTCAGCTTCAGTATCAACCTTGAAGTCTGCAAGTGTCTCAACCACTTTATGTACCTCGATCAATGACAAGCAGCTAGCTGGCCAGTCTCCGACATAAAGCTGCAAGTCAACCACTTTCCCAAAAAGTAAAGGGAATCTACATAATTCAAAAAAAAGTCGTTTGCTACCTAGTTATAGAGTGACACGTGGACAGTTCGTCTCCAACGGATCTATTCACAGTCACACATATAAATAGAGGGAAGGTCGTGATCTTCAAAGTCGCACTACACGATCACATAAGCGACCATACAAGAACTCAAGCATTAAAGAATCAAGCTCTAGAACACCTATCTTTTATTCAGTGAAGAACACGAACCCAGAGTTGATATATCCTCTTTGTCCTTCACTCTAGAAGCCTTTTCAGTTCTCACCCTCTAACATTAAGCTCATTGTAATATTCATAGCTTAAACCGAAGGAGTTCATTTATTGAACTGTTCTTAGTGTTAAGAACTCCTTAGTAGTTGGAGATACATTCAAACATTCTTGTTCGACCCTGTAAACTGAGACTTACTCAGTATAATCACAAGTAAAAGTTTGTCATGCGTACAAACTAACTAAGACTAACGCAGTATAATAAAATAGTGTCTTGTGTTGTTAAGGACGAGTGGACGTAGGATCTTGCGTATCCGAACCACTTTAAAAACTATTGTGTTGTTTATTTGTTGCATGATATAACTGTTCATATAGAAAATATTCTTAAAAAGTCATACAACAACATTTCAGTTAAAAGCTAAAACATCGCACTAATACACTGAACTAATTTGTTAAACAAACTTTTTCGAAACAAACTGAATCGGGCCTACACAATTCCGCACGCTACTGAACCTTTGCCGAACGGTTCTGAATTCTGACATCAGTCAGCTAACAGACCTCAGTACTGTCAGTCACTCTGTCCGCGCGATCAAGATCGGCTTGCTTGGTCTACTGAATCAGTTCAGTAGACATCTTCGTGAAACGTACTGATCGCGTTTTGAGTTTGAGAAAAAAGTTTTCAGGTGTATTCACCCCCTTCTCTACACCTGAACGTTTGACTCGGGACCAACAAAAATAAAGATAATAAATTAAAAAAATAAATATGCAATAATTAGAAAAAGGGGCGGCACATCGGTTATCCGACACCCCCAAACCGCCACTCATACGCCAAGAGGCAGTTTTTTCAAAAAAATAAACCGCGGTTAGTTGCAACAAAGATTAACCGGCGGGTACAAGTTGTAGCGGGCGGGTTAAGCGGACGGAGACGATTGAACGATATTTTTGAACACAACTAAAAATTATAATGAATTTTTAAATATTATTATATTATATACTTTTTCTAGAAGGATTATTTATCAAAAATCAGTTTATATACTTTTTCTTTTTCTAGAAGTATTATTTATCAAAAAATCAGTCCTAGTAATAGTATAGTTGATCATCCTCTCGGAACTACTGATCACCTTGATAAGCTATTGCTCACCAACTAGCTTGTCAAACGCAAGCCCCTCTTCGAGCGGATTCCTCACTTTCCTCCTTAGCGTATGAGGTATTAGCAGTCGTTTCCAGTTGTTGTCCCAATCCCAAGGACATGTTTTTACGTGTTACTCACTCGTCCGCCACTGAAAAACACCACTTCTCGTCCTACTTCCATGTGTTAAGCATGCCGCCAGCGTTCATCCTGGCTTAAATAGCCAGATATCATTGTATACAGTTAAACCTCGATGAAGTAATATTCGATAAACTAATAATCTCTCTTAAATAATAATTTATTCCGGTCCCGACTTGGATCAGTGTACTAAAGTAATAATTTTGCTAAATGCATTAAGTAATACTTTTTTTTTTAAATCCTTAAGATCCCAATGAAATATAAAGTAATAATTACTGATTTCAGAAAATATATATAGACAATTATAATAGTATAGCAGTACAAAAATTATTTCTTATAAATATAGGTTTCCCTAGTTATTGTATTTTCTTCCCACCTAAACCAAAATCATATCCTTAACTTTCTGTAAAGTGTAGACAACTTTTGAATAATTTGCTCGTGTTGTAGCAATTAATTATTTAGTTAAGATGATTATTGCTTGAAATAAACCTTTTAATGACACATTTGGAAAAAATGTACTATCATCTCGTTTAGGATTGACCACTTCATCATCATTACCGTTCATAAGTGTTCCAATAATTTCTTCATTCATCAATAATTCCATAATTGATCATTCTTGATATCTAAAAGATCTTGAATAGTTATAGCAATTGTTGGTCCTGAGACGTGGTTCAGGTGTAGAGGGGGGAGGAGGGGTGAATACACCTGAATGCAAATTTCTCTCAGACGCGAAGTCAGGTCTAGTTGAGTTTGCTACTGAACTGAGTCAGATAGCCAGATATACTTCAGATCGCGAGGGCAGAAAATCTTCTACTGAGTTCAGCTCTACTGACTTGAGTCAGTCGTTCAGTATCAGAGTGTGTGCGGAAGTGTAGGCCCTATGAAACGTCTCGATTAGAAAACACCGGTTTTTATGCAGAGTTTTGTGAAATACGGTTTGTATGTAGTATGATCAGTTAAATAAAATAGTAAATCAACACAGCAATTTCTAAAGTGGTTCGGACACGCTGGGTCCTACGTCCACTGTCCTGACCAAAGCAGGATACTTGTTATATTTATACTGAGCAAGTCTCAATTGGTCTGTTCACTGGACAGACGCAAACCTTGAAATTTATACTGAGCAAGTTCTCAGTGATCTGTGCGCGACACAGATTCTCTACTTATAGTCGTAGTGACTTTTACAAGGGTTCAAACTTGAAGAGTTTGAGTCTTCTCCAACTAAGAGGACGTTCTTACAAATAAGAACAGTTTCACAAGGATGTGAACCTCCTCGAGGTTCTAAGCTAAATATATAACAATGAGCTTGCTTAGATAAGAGAAGGGGAACAAGATAAAAGTCTAAGTGATGAACTAAAGGTGTTCTTCAATGGATGTTAGTTCTTTACTGGATTCTGCTTGAGATTGCTAAGAGTTTGTGCGTAGAAAGCTTGGGTTCCCGGTGTCGTCTCTGCATGACGACTTCTCTTATTTATAGGCGTCGATGGTGAATAGATCAGTTGGAGTGGGCTCTAGACACGTGTCGATGCGACAAGGAAAACGGCTCCTTTAATTTGAACGTTGTCGAGCAGGTACACTGTAGAGATTCTCCTCTTTTTCAGTTTCAGAGCAGCTTTTGTCAGAGTAAATGGTCGTTGTCGGCTCCTTATTGGTCGAGGTAGATTGACAGTTGAGACTTGTCAAACATCAAGGTTGATTTCCTCTGAATCCTCGGACTTGCAACTGAAGTATCTTTCCTACTGGCGTTCTTATGAGCATTCAGTGCATGGGCACGAATTCCTGGGCAGATTCAGCTGGAGATTGATGTCCAACTAACTTCTTCGATCCTGAGTTCTTCAGTTGAATGAGATCTTCTACTGAATCCTGCAACTACTGAACTCTGTCCTACTGAGTTTTAACAACTAAACTCGACTAGGCTATAGAAACGAAGGTACAATATTCAGCTGGGGTTTTGGGATCTATGAAATCTATCCAAATCTATCAAGACTATCAGATCTACATATTCATCTACTGAATCCTTATCCCAACAGCAATTCTGTAGCTAAATTAGAGATGGCATTAACTAATGTTTGAGATCTTCATCTAATTAATGGACTTCGTTTTCAGTAGATCATTTTCTGTTGAAGGAATCTTGCAATTCTGAGAAGATACTTCTAGGATAATTTTAATATAAGCAAAAATAAGATTTTCATTTATTTATGTACATGAGCGTTCTTTATAAAATTATGAAACTTTTCTAAAATTGAATGATTTGACTTGTTTTATAATTAGTGCATATTTAATATACATTTTTAACATGATTTTACTAAAGTAAATACTAAGTTTTTTTATTTTTATATTTTAATCTTTACCTAATTAACTAATTAAAAAATTAAGTTTAATACACACATTTAATATAT
This sequence comes from Lavandula angustifolia, assembly GCA_028984105.1. Taxonomy (NCBI): domain Eukaryota; kingdom Viridiplantae; phylum Streptophyta; class Magnoliopsida; order Lamiales; family Lamiaceae; genus Lavandula; species Lavandula angustifolia. The sequence goes on from CM054824.1 coordinate 17,135,341, forward strand.
TTTATATCGTAAATTTATCTTTAATTAATAAATATTCATTTGTCGATAAATGAATAAATTTATCGATAGTTGAATAACTTCACTAAATAAAAAAAAATCAATCCCAAATATATTACTTTAAAGAGGTTTAACTATAATTCTAAATATAATAATTAATGCAACAACGTTTACTAGCCAAACAACAAAGTATTCTATTCTTATAATATTCTCTAAAGCAATTTCAATATAATTGAAGTGCAAAAAAATTAAGGACGAGAGGTTATAAAACTTACTAAATCCAAATTAGATCATCAATGATTGATCAAAACAAATGCGTACGTCCGGGATTAACATTTGATTAATAAAACATACGCTATGTGTAATCTGACTGAGATTAAAACTTCTAATTACAATATGACAGTTCATTATTAATAAAGCATGCTATGTGTATTCTGAATAATAAAGCATGCGTAATCTGACTCGTCTTGAAGTAATAGGTTGTTCGAAATGAAGGAATCTATGTCGCGCAATTAATTAGTAAAAATTAATTTATTCACATGTTCGTCTTGACTTGAGCAAAATTTGATAGAAATCTTGTTTACTTTGTAAATGATTGGTTCCTTAATCCGGTAGTTTGCCACAAAGACTTAATTGCAGAATGAAGAATTTGTCCATTAAAACAAGCATTCATTTTGCCCTATCATTGAAGTTACATAATAATCCTCTTCTTCTAGACATCCGATTTTAATTAATCACTGACTGAAAGCTGCCTGCAGATCAAGCTGCCTGCATATCTCCATATACGTAAGAAACAAGACCCTATCCTTGGCTCCCGTTCTATGATTCCTCGTATGCCTACAGAAATACCTCAACCCGGTCAGCCTGCAGCAACCCACCATCTGCCCTAGAAAAAAAAAACAACCAATCTATGTTCCTCTTCTTCCCCAAGACCGGCTTCGCGCAGCCGTGCTGCCCGCAGAACCTGCAGTCAGGCAAGGTCGGGTTCATCCACACCCACGGAGCGCGGTGGTACATCTGGTCGTGGTGCTTCATGATGAACACCGCCACCTCTCGGAACTTGGCGTGCAGGTCGTAGTCGATGTCGAACTGCTTGTCGCACCGGCTGCACTTCACCCTTCCAGTGATAACGTTTATGCCCTTCCTCGCGAGGTATTGCAGGCTGTGAACCACCGCATGCTGCGCCGTCGCCCATTGATACGGCGGCGTTATGGTCTCCGACTTGTTGGGGGTGAGAGACCGCCTCCCCATCCGCGACGAGCCTCTCACGACAGCCGGAGAGTTGAGAGAGAGACTGGGGGAGTTACCATTGTCATTGTTGGCGTGATTACTCATATTGGGGAATAGACGTATGAAGAAATTGTTGGTATTTAAGGAGATTTAGGTATGTTTGAAATTTAAAATGGGAAGACCTTTTCTCACTGACATTATGTCGTTATCCCGTAATCATATGATAATCCTAACAAGCAGTTGGTGTGTTCTCAACTTAAGTCCTAAATCTCTAATACCTGTTATTATTTCAAATATTATCTGCCTTTTCCATTCTATATGGATTACTTTTCAAAAAAAAAAAAAAAATTTGTTTAGTTTTTTAGCATATTAGTTTGTGACTACATTAATTATTTTTAATGTAAAGATCTATTATAAATGTGCTCATATTTTTTTGTTTTTGTACATCGGACTTCTTTGTTTTAGATCTTAAAAGTACCATCGACAATATTCCAAAAGCATTATATTTTGATCTCATCATCGTCTTAGATACAAGAAATTCATCCCCAATTCTAATCTTAATAATAAAATATTTATTCATTTTAAATATTTTCAATTTAGTACAAAACCCAAATTTTGTTATTTTGTCTATTTTGAATTTGTTATTTTTTCATTAATTATGAATATTAATAATAATTTAATTAATGTCGTGTTGTGTCAAAAAATATCGTGTCTCTTGAGTTATGACCATATGGTCGTGTCGCATGTATGTGTGATCTAGTTTTAGATCTACCATGTTTAAAGAAAAAACATAAAGATTAATGCTTTTATTACTTAAAAAAAAATCAATGCTTGTACTAAATGAACTTTTAGAAATTTTTATTGGGACCAAAGTCAAAAACTCTATATCTAGCATAAGGCAGTGAATTTTTTCTTGTATCCGACCTTAGCACAATTGGTAGAGCGGAAACTGTAGTATGTGCTGATATCTTCATTCAGAAAAGAGAAAAGGCTCTGTATCCGATTGTTGAAATTTGAAAAAATTAAAATAAATTATTAAAAAGTTAATGATATATTTGTGTTTGTTATTATAGAAATTGGATAAAATAGTTTTTTTTATAAATTATCATATTAATTAATTAGACTTATTAAAGTTAATGAAATATTTAGTTACATATAAAAAAATTATTAATAAACATATAAATTTAAGACAACGAATGAAAACAGATATATAAATTTGAGACATAGGGAGTAATTCGCCCACATGGTGGAACATAAACTATAACATTCAATTTCATATAACAGTTCCTCAGATGGAGACATATTATTAGTATGAACTTGTATTTAATTTGAAAGTAATAAAGTAAAGCCTTCTAAAATGGTCAAATTAACGTTTATTGCTTTGGTTTGATATCGTTTATTATTACATGCTTAATATTTATACTCATTTTACCATATATCACGGGTAAGAACAGGCGGCAGAGGTGGTGGAGCGGGTTGGTTATTATGTCGGTCGGACGGACCTGACGGCGGAATCGGCACCCCTTTCGGAAGCTTACCAAATGTAAATTTCATCTGTGCTGTGGTTTCACGGTGGCTGGGTGGTGGTAGTGAAGGTTCATCACCTCTTCTGTTCGACGGACCCGACGGCGGAACTGGACCTTTCGGAAGCTTACCAAATGTAAGTTTCCTATTGTAGGCATTTGACTCGGTAAAAAGAATTGCTTGCAAAAGAAATACAAACACCAGAATTTGTGCAATTCTCGTCATGCTGCAACTTATCACTTATCTTGTGTTCCTTGAAATTACTTCACTTGTCACATATATATATATAGGGGTGAAAGTAAGTATTTCGTATATTTATTCAAATACAGTTAAATCTCGATAAAGTAATATTCGATAAAGTAATAATCTCGTTAAGATAATAATTTCTTCAGGTTCCGATATGGGTCAATGCACTAAAATAATGTTCAATAAAGTAATAACCTCGTTAAATAAATATTTTTTCGCGGTCCCAAGGTTATTACTTTTTTTTCTTGACGAGGAACCCGCAGGCGCTACCTTTGGTGCGCACAGGGTAAACCTCGCTCATGTGCAATAGCCTGCAAACCACACAGAAGAGTTAAACCACCCTTAATGTGACAGGGTGACAGGCTCACACATAGCGTGTCCAGTGGGAATTGAACCCATGACCTATCGGTCCCGGACCACCCACCTTCACCGCTATGTCATCCCAAGGGGACCCCAAGGTTATTACTTTATCTAGGTTTAACTGTATTGCGTATAAATTATTAGGGTAAACAAGATTTGAATTCACAACTTTACAAGGTAAGTGAACCGTAATTTTTAAACATAAAAAAATAATTGTCATTTTTGCACGCGGTAGAAAATCTGAAATTATCAATTGAATTTTCAAATCATTATAATCTAAATAATTCTCATAATATTGTGAGCGAAATTTTGGACAAAATTCTGCTCTCAGCAAAATAACTACCAAAATATTACTCAAAATATTATCTTTTATTCTTCATAAAAGTGATATTTTATATTTGAGAAATAAAAGTGATACATTTTTTCTAGTTTTAGTAAAAACAACTAATTTGTTGTAGATAAGATTTACTCCCTCTGTCCCGCTATTTCTGTCCTACTTGCCTAATCGGGTTGTCCGGCTATTTCTGTCCTCTTTCCTAAAATAGTAAAAATTACTTTTAAACATAAAATGAAGTGGGTCCCCCTTACTCACTACTCAACCCCCACATTCTTATACTCTCTCTCTTCAAAAATTTATCTCTCACTCGATTATGTTCCGCTCCGAACTCAGAAAATTATGATTTTTATCTTTTTGAAAACTTTAGATTATTTCTTCAAATACAATAAAAAAAATATAAAAAATAAAAATCGATTACATTTTACTAGCCTTGCAAAAATTTAGATAATTCTCATTTCTTTCTACCAACCACTCCTCGAAAACTGTGTCATTTTCTTTATACAATTAAAACTCATAAAATACACACTAAATTAAAATTTCTTAATCTCCGTGCCGAAGTCAACTGAGACGTTTTTAGCGGGACGGAGGGAGTATTATATATATGATGACCATATCTAAACCCTAACAGCCTGTAATATCACGTTTAAATCTAAGTGCTATTATAAGGATTTTTTATTAATTAAATAGTAGTTAACAATTATTACTTTTTCCAAATAAATTATCAGGGTGATCATAGTACTCTTAATAGATTATTACATTTGTACTCTAATAAATATTGACCCCACATATATATATATATATATATATATATATATATATATATATATATATATATAGGATTTGGATCCAATAAAAACTAAGGCATTGAATGAGAATTAAGAACCAATCTTATCCATTGATTTAATATTAATTAGTTAATTTGTGTATATCTTAAATGAATGAATACTCATGATTACACTAAAGGATTAAAATGTAATTGACATTACATCATTAAATAAGATTTCCGTTTCCACGCACTACACGATCTCATGATTTTGGTAAGTGTATCCCCATTTAATTTTATTCTATATTTATTTAATAAAAAGCTTCATACATTTTATTTTATTTTTTGTTTTACTCAATTAAGTATCGATTTCATGTTATTCTAGTAATATTTATTAGAGGATGAATCAAGTATTTCAAGTTTTTTTAGTGAAGTCTGTTGCATTATAATTTGCTTAGTGATGCATTAGGTAGTTTTTTTTTCCAGTGACAGTTTTCCTATAAAACATTATATATAAAGTAGGATTGACCATTATGCACTAATAAGTTTGATAAGTTGCAGTTTTATATGTACAAAAAATTCAAATGTATAATAAATTATTAGATATGCGATCAATATATATATATATATATATATATTGTTGGTCCGAGATTAAACGTTCAGGTGTAGGAGGGGTGAACACACCTAAAAACAATTTCTCAACTTTAAACACAAACAGTCCTTTTCAGGAGAGTGTCGTACTGAACGAGTTCAGTAGACCAAATAAGTTGTTCTGGATCGTGTGGCAAAGTGGCTGACTTCACTGAGGCCTGCTAGCTGACTTGAGCATAATTCAGTACCGTTCAGCTGAAGTTCAGTAGTGCGGAAATGTGTAGGCCCAAATTCAGTTGAGTTTAGAAAGCGTTTTTAATAAAACAGTTTCAGTAGTTAGTGCGATCGATTAAGCTTTGTTGAAACTCAGTTGAGTGATTTTAGAAATTCTTTCAGTATGCACAGTAATCAATGCAACAGTTAAAGAGAAAACAAACACAGAACACATGCAGTTTTTAAAGTGGTTCGGATCCAACTATCCTACGTCCACTGTCCCGAAAGATCAGGAGGCTATGTATTATGCTGAGGTAGTCTCAGTTGGTTTGTACACTGGACAAACACTGGTCTTGAGATTTATACTGAGCAAGTCTGAGTTTACAAAAGATCAAACTAAAGCGTTTGACAAACTCTCCAACTATGACGGAGTCCTTTACAATAAGGATCAGTTCAGATGTGAACTCCTTCGTCTAAGCTATGGATATGATCTGTTGAGCTTAGGTTAGAGGGATAGGGAACGAGAAGGTGGCTTCTAGAGCGACGAACGGTTAAGTATAGACTTAGGTTCGTGTTCAGTCGCTTGGATACTAGAGGCTTTATGACTCTGGTTCAGCTTGGTTCCCTATGAGCAAGTATGTCGTCTTTCGCCGAAGATTACTCTTTGAACTTCTTGTGGAAGACTTAGGTCGTTTCGAGTTGCTCGTGAATGCTCGTGTGTTCTTGTCTGTGTCATGAGTGTGCTTCAATTCGAATTGTATCCCTCTGTTTATAGAGCAGAGACAAGGATAGATCCGTTGGAGACGACGATCCATGTGTCTCTCTCTTTTGGGTAGCTAACGGCTCTTTCAAAGTATGGTTGCAGTGTCTTTTCCCTCCAATTCTGGAAAGTTGTTGACTTGCAGCTTTAATTAGAATATGACAGCTGGCCGCTCGTCATTGGTCGAGGTTAAGGAAAGTAGGTGAGACAGAACATACTTCAAGGTAGATCTGAAGCTGACTTCTCTCTTCCTCGTATGACTCTGCTGATTTAGACTTAGTAAATCCTAACAGTTTAGAGGACTGTCTAGCCGTTGCTGAGTCAGATCTATATTCAGTAGCATGCTCCTGCTGAGTCGGCTCTACTGAAGATCAACTCTGAGTTCAGTGAACTACTTCGCCGAGTTCGGTTCCATCGACTCCTCTCGCATATCTTTGCTCTCGCCGAGTCCAAGATCACTGAGTTTTCTTCTTCTGGTACTGAGGCAGATAATCTACTGAGCGCCTGAACCAAATGAAGAGTGTCTACTGAGTCTGAAACCTCAGAGACAGAACAACACATTACAACTGAATGGTTCTTCAGTTCAAAGTAGGGTTTTAGGATCTTCAAATCTTCAGCAAATATTCAGAGCACTGGGCTACTGAGTTATCTCTCAACAGATTGTGAGAAGACTAAATCATCTCCCAACATTTTCCCCCTATTTGATGATGCCAAAACCTAACACTATGACTATCGGAAACAGAGCTCCTTACAAGTATTACAAGTAGAATCAGTGGAGTTGTTCTTTAAGTCCTAAACTACTGGGGGAATCAGGGAAGAAATACCAGAACCTATACAGAAAGCTAATCAGCAATTTCTCCCTTTCTAATAACATTTTCCCCCATCAATGCAATCTAACAGGTTAGAATCTAACAAGGTAAAAACTGACAGAATAAATATATAGTGAGTGTGTGAGTCAGTAATCACTTGAGTGATTATGTATGTTAAGCATAAAGGCAAACAAGGCCATATAGACAATAAGGAATTGTCAGGGTCGAACAACAGTGATGTTTTATATATATAATGAACTTCAGTATAGATACATCAACTGCTATTCTAAGAAAAACAGAGCATAAGAGAAATACAGAAGCTATCTATCTCCTGAACTGCTGAATCCTATCTTTGAAGTCCTTTGATTTAGATTCAGGAAGAGGCAGTCCATACATTTTGTAAGATATCTTCCTTAGCTTCAGTATCTCCGGCAAATCAGCAGGCTCATCTTCATCCAAGTGTCTTGCTTGGGCAGCATCCTTTCTTTCTCAATTATCCCATAATGAACAGAGACATCTAGTTTCAGTGGAGGAGGCATGATTCTTGGAGTTGGGACTCTGACATCAATTTTATCTGCTATGGCCTTCTGAACTCTAGCTAATATCTTTGGGTCGGTCTTCAGAAGCCATTCAGCAAATGCAATAGACTTGTGCATCTCAGGCCAGTATCTCCAAAAATAGTATCTCTTGATGTAGTCTGCCTTCAGTGACTCCCACCTCTGAGTTCTTTCCCATGGCATCCACTCATCCACTCTGGGCCATCTGTGAATTTTAAGATCAGTAGGCTTCCTGAGTCTTCTGTATTTGTAGGGAATATCTGCCTTCTCAGGAATCCTTTGGCTAGCTTCCTTCTCAGCCTTCAGCCTCAGAGCTTCTAAGTCTGCCAATCTGAGTCTTTCTCTTGCTTCTTCTATTTGCCTCGATTCTGCTCCTCTGTATAGTAACCTCTCCATCTGATCCCAAATTTCTTGCATTTCAAGCTCTTGACTCTTCGAGGGGACATAGGAGGGTACATGTTCTTCTTCTTCTGAATCAGCAGGAGTAGATGATTTTTCCTTTGAAGTACCCTGCTGACCAGTTGTCTGCTACTGCTGCTGCTCTTTCTCCTTTTCTTTGTCAGCCTCATCACTCAGCTTTAATTTCCTAGGAGGCAGTCTTGTCCCAGGCTTCCTACCTCCTGCTGGGGCCTTAGTCTTGCCTTTGGCTGACTTTTTCTTTGGCTTGTTAGCAGTCTCAGCCTCGGCAATTTCTCTGGCAAGCTTTTCATCAGCAGCTATCTGAGCTTCCTCCTCAGGAGTGATGTATCTTTTAGTTTTCTTTGAGGGAGGTGTTGGAAGCTTCAGTATCTTCTTGCCTTTACCTTGCACTGGAGGAGGCAAAGGAACCTCTTCCTCTTCTGACTCCTCTTCTGCGTACTCAACAATCTCCTTGATTATGTCACTGGGAGTCTAAGTCGCTTGAGTAGCAGAGTCCTTGGGTCCTGAGCCGCTTGGGCCGGTCTCAACAGATATTCAATCTCCTACTGCTGAGACACCCTGGGCCTCGCCTTGTGTAGTCTGAGTAGAGGAACTAGTGGGAGCAGATTGCTGACTCTGAGTAGCTCCAGTCATTGTCCTTACTCCTTTAGGTACTCTCAGTACCTTTTCTTTCCCTTCGGTTATCTTCAGTTTTCCTTCCCCCTTTTTGGCATCAGCAAATAAGCCAGGGGTGGGAATCTGCACCTTCTTATCCAGACTCTTGTAGGCTGCTGAAAGGTCATCTAATACGTACTGCAGTTTTGTGAGTCTCTCATGCAGTTCGTTTCACTCCTCAGTAAGTTGTTCGTTGTACTTCTTGTGAGAAGCGTCGGCTGCTGTCTGGATATCTTGCAACTTCTGATCCACTTTCTCTTCCATAGCCTTATGAATAGATTGGATTCTGAGCTCGGAGGCCTAGGAGATGGAAGAGACTGATGCAGCTTTGTAATCTTCCAGAAGTTTTGCTTGGCCCGCCTCCATCAACTTCAGTTGCTCTTCGAAGTTAGCTCGTTGAGTGGCGAGTGCTTCAGTTAGGATCGTTGAGAAGTCGGGGGCAGGAGAATTCTGAATTGTTGTTCTGAGCCCCTTGATCTCTGCACTCTGAGCCTGAGTGGTCTGCCTCCACGTCTTGTGGATGGCACGGGCGAGGAGTCAGTTCTGAGTCTCTTGATTCCTCAGGGCCCTGGCCACTGACTTTGATCGTCGGCTTTTAGGGTTGGGCGCTACCTCGAACGCAGACTCAAGTAAGAGCTGAGTTGGTTCTACAGATTTCGAGGTACTAGCCGCCGACTGACCTGGTCCAAGGATGCTGAGAGGTGGTTCAGCAGTAGAGGTTGGAGCATCCTTGTCTAATTGAGTACCCTCATCAGGCTTCTCAGGGCCTGAATCACGGGGTGGGTCCTGACCATCGGGGTCAGACCCATCTGAGGGTGCCGTTGCTAAGGTTGGCTGGCGATCATTCAGCATGGCTAGCATGGCAGCCCTTAAGTCGTCCAAGGAACATATATCAGATGGCTCTGAGTAGCCAATCTTGTTCCTTATCATCAGCTCCTCCTCGTGGAGCTGTTCACAGGAGTGGTGTTTGATCAGCTTATTCAGGGTAGACCACTCCTGGAACCTGATCAGCATATGGAGTCTAGCCTGCATTGCCAGTATGATGAGGTCAGTGTGGCTGGCTATCTCTAGGATGTGTTCAGCAATCTCTCGGGAGGCTCTTGATTGCAGAGCAGATGCGCATCCATCCCGATTGGTTCTGACTCAGAAACAGTCTCGGAATCTTCTACTTCAATGGGAGACTGTTGCTTCTCAGCAGACGGAATGTTGCTTAGTGGAGGAACATCCAAGGGGCTCTCACTCGTAGGGACTTTTTCAGCTTCGACCCCTTGGTCCACTGTCTCACCTCGTTCAGTGGAGACGACCTTCTCCACTGACGGAGTCTTTTCTGAGGACTCAGACTCGTCTCTCAGCTGCAGAGGTGGTTTAAAAACTACCTCTAGTACGACCTTACTGACTTTCTTCAGTCTCTTGGTTGGCGTCTTCGGAGTAGACTTGGGAGGGGACCTCTTCTTCATAGGAGTGGAGGTCTTCTGAGTTCCTGACTTGGGATCAACAGGCCCTGTCCCAATCTGCTGAAGGGCCGCTGCCCTGCTCTGGAATCTGACTTTCTTCGGGTTGAAATATAACTTGTCAGCGTACACCACATTGTCAGCTCTGCAGAGATCTTCAATCATGACAGATAGCTTTGTGCCGTATAGTAACTTTCCCTTGACTGACAGGCAGTTATCTGAGCGATCGAACTTGGCAGCCTGAGTCATAAACTCCTTCAGGAAGAATTCAGCCCAGTTAATTTTTTCATGATCGTGAATGGCCATCATAAGATGAATCTTCGGTCTTGATACTTGGTCGAAAGAGCCGGCCTGACTCGTCAGAATCTGAGGCACTATGTAGGCAAGAGCTCGATACTGCGGAAGCATAGCGTTCTTTGGGAAGGTAACTCTGAACGTTGTAGGCTTCCCGCATAACACTTCCAGATACTCGTCCATGAGGTCGTCCTTATAGCCCACTGTGGTGAAACCTTCGCTCGAAAGTTGGAAGCTTCGCCAAAGCGCTTCCTTGATAGACATCAGCTTGATCTCAGGAATGACGCGAGCGAGGTCTCCAAGAATATAGGTGACACATCTGCATCGGATGTCCCCATCTACTGACTCGGAGTTCAGATATAATTCCGTTATTTGGCGAGGGAGGAAGTATGATAGCTTCCTAGACAGGAACTTCTCCAAGCCCGTCGCCCTCAGCGAATCAAAGATTTCCTCCATGAAATCTAGATCGCAGGAGTCAAACTCCATCATCGGCTCGAACCAGACACGATCCTTCTCGAGGATCTCTTTCATGTTCGCCGGAACCATAACATCTCTTCCGACCATATTTGATATTCTACAAGAACAAGAAATTAGTATCGAACGAAAAATATTAAGATTATCATATACGATGCTGAATGATCATGAAAGATTTACCAAAGATTTTCTGAGAGTTTTGAAAATGAGTTTGCAAGGAGGTAAGGCTTTTTCTCAGAAAACTAGGGTTCGAAAATTTGCAGAGTGAAAATGGTGATTTCTAACTTTGAACGTGTTTATATATGTTAAAGAAGATGAACAGTTAATAATCCACGGTTCAGTTTGAAATAGCTTTATGAGATGGACGGCTATGATTTAATGTTATAAAATAAGTAATGATCAATTTAGCCGCCTAAGTCAAAATACAGTTGTAAATAGCCAAAGAAGTTACTTGATACGACATGCATTAAAAGCGTCGCAGAGTTCAGCATACTTTACATAGAATGTCGTGTATTTAATGTAAACCGTTAGATTAAATGACATTTCATAAGGCATTGAATACGAAGCTGAATATGAGTCATAAATGCTCATAATGTTTCATTGGCTACTGAGTAGAGATACGCAAACCTGTCAACTGAACATCGTAGTCAGCTAATACCTCATGTAGATGGTTGCTGAGTCTCTATGTACTGTTTTTACTCAGTACTGAGAGTGAACATTCCCCCTTACAGAATGATCCTCTCCTGAATCCTCTTACTGACTGGAGTCAGTAGGGTCCAGCAGACCTAGCTCTACTGAAAGTTCTCTGAATCTTGCTTCAGCTAGAGGCTTGGTCAGTATATCAGCCCTTTGATGGTCAGTATGGATCTTTTCCATCCTGATATCCTTCTTTTCGACATGGTCACGAATGAAGTGGTCTCTGATGTCCACGTGCTTGCATCTCGTATGAAGTACAGGATTCTGAGTGATTGCAATGGCACTAGTACTGTCGCAGAAAATTGGCACTTCATTCTGAATGATGTCATAGTCGCGTAGCTGCTGTCTCAGCCAAAGGATTTGGGTGCAGCAACTTTCGGCAGCCATGTATTCAGCTTCAGTAGTTGATGTCGCTACTGAATGCTGTTTCTTCGAGAACCATGAGATCAGCTTACTGCCAAGGAACTGACACGTTCCAGAAGTTGCCTTTCGGTCAATTCTACATCCTGCATAGTCAACATCAGAATAACCAGTTAGTTCAATATTATCATCAGCTGGATACCATAAACCCATGTCAGGTGTTCCTCTGAGATAACGGAGAATCTTCTTTGCTGAGTCCATGTGACTCTGCTTAGGATTCGCCTGAAAACGAGCGCAGACACCTACAACATAAGTTATGTCAGGTCGAGTAGTAGTTAGATATAATAATGAACCAATAATAGCATGAAATTCAGTATGGTCTACTGATACTCCCTCTTTATCAAGATCGATTTTCATGTTCGTGTTCATCGGGATCTTGATTGGTTTGTCGGATGTGCAACCGAACTTCTTGATGAGGTCTTAAGTGTATTTGCCTTGATTGATGAACGTTCCCTTCTCAGATTGATTGACTTGAAAACCGAGGAAATAATTCATCTCTCCCATCATTGACATCTCGAACTTATCCTTCATCATTTTCTCAAACTGCTGACATATGATGACGTTCTTCGATCCGAAGATTATGTCATCTACGTAGATCTGCACAAGTAGGATATCGTCTTCCAGTCGAATGCTGAATAATGTGCGGTCTACTGTGCCTTTCTGAAAACCTTTCTAAAGAAGAAACTCAGACAGGGTATCGTACCAAGCCCTGAGTGCTTTTTTAACCCGTGCAGAGCCTTTCTGAGTCTGTAGACCTGATGTCCCTGCTGAAAGCCGGGAGGCTGATCTACATAGACTTCTTCTTTCAGCACGCCGTTCAGGAACGCAGACTTCACATCCATTTGATAAACTCTGAATCTCTGATGTGTTGCGTAGGTTAGGAATAGTCTGATTGCCCCAATCTTGCAACTGGAGCAAAAGTTTCATCGAAATCTATTCCCTCAGCTTGACAGTAGCCTTTTGCCACGAGTCTTGCTTTATTCCTTACTATAACGTTGTTTTCATCTCTCTTGTTCTTGAAGACCCATTTAGTTCCAATCACATGTTGATGCCGGTGTCTGTCAACAAGCTCCCATACTTCGTTTCTCGTGAACCGATTCAGCTCCTCTTGCATAGCTATGATCCAATCAGCATCCTTAAGTTCATCCTCAATTGACTGAGGTTTTTCAGTAGACAAGAAGCAGGAATATAGTGCGCTTTCACCCTGACAGAATCTGGATCTTGTTTTTACGCTTGCTGAAGGATCTCCAATAATCAAATCAGAAGTGTGAGCGTCCAGCCACAATCTACGATGTTTCAACTCCTCGTCTGAAATTTGTTCAACACAGATAGTAGGTGAGTTAGGCATTTCAGTTATACTATTCTGAGATTGAAGCAATTCAGTTACTAGAGTTGGGTCTACTGAGTCACCAGGTTCAGGGGCATTTAGCTCAGGAACTTCATTTGTTCCCCCTGAATTATTATCCTCAATAGAGGTCTCAGTTACCACTTGGGTTTCTTCATCGACCTGAGTTACCTGGGATTGACTCTGTTCAGTAGAGTCAATATGTTCAGCTACTTCTGCGGCTGGTTGAGATTCAGTAGACTTATCTTCAGTTTCTTCATCTGAATCATCATCCCAACACAACTGGATCTTTTCAACTTTGTCTTTCAGGCTCAGATCCTGTAGCTGCTTACTGATATCCTCAGATTCTGGTTTAGAGTTCCTGCTCATGTCTTCAGTAGCAAACTCATTAAAAATAACATGAGGGCGGGCTTCCTCCACGCAAAGGGTCCGATAGTTAAAGACTCTGAAGGCTTTGCTGACCCGGGAGTATCCTAAGAAGACTCCCTGGTCTGACTTGCTATCAAAAGTCTTCAACTGATCCTTCCCATTATTGTGGATGAAGCATGAACACTCAAAAATATGGAAATAAGATAAAGAAGGCTCCCTGCCATTCCATAATTCATATGGTGTCTTCTTATGCTGCTTTGTTAGTAGAGATATGTTCTGAGTGTAACATGCAGTGTCAGTAGCTTCTGCCCAGAATTTGGTTGGGAGTCCTGAGTCTGCGAGCAGGGTTCTTGCTGCTTCTTTGAGTGTTCTATTCTTCCTTTCAGCAACCCCATTTTGTTGAGGCGTGCGCACGGCAGACGTCTCATGCTCTATGCCTTCAGCTTTGCAGAACTCCTCCACCATAAAATTCAGGAACTCAGTTCCTCTGTCTGAACGTATCTTGATGATCTTGGTGTTCTTCTCGTCACTGAGCTTCTTCAGAAGCGTTGGTAACTCTGTTTTAACGTCAGACATGTTGGCAATAAATATGACCCAGGTGTAGCGAGAGTAGTCATCAATGACCACTAAAGCATACTTTTTGCCTCTGATCATCACAGGAGAGACTGGTCTGAATAAATCCATATGTAGCAGCTGAAGGATTCCATCAGTGGAAGGAGATGGAACAGGAGGATTTTGATTTCTTGTTTGCTTTCCCTTCAGACATGCTTCACACTGAGTGTCTTTGCTGAATACTTCATTCAGTAGTCCTCTTGCTAGAGTGTTTCTAGCTAGTTTGTTGAGCGTCTTGAAGTAGAGATGGCTGAGTCTTCTGTGCCAGAGCCACCCCGTTCTGTTGTCGTTCTTCGCCAACAAACAAGCTTCAGGTTCAGCTGAGTTCCAGTCAACTGCATAGATGTTCTTTTTGCGCGAACCAGACAACACTGTTTTCCCTATAGATTTATCAATGACATCACAGAAACCAGCGTCAAAAATCACTCTAATCGAGTTATCATAAAATTGACTAACAGAGAGAAGATTATGCTGAAGTACTTCAACATATGATACTCTTGGAACTGTTGCGGTTCCAATGCTGAGTGTTCCATAGCCTCTGGTATAGCCTTTCGCGTTGTCTCAAGACTCGATTCGGGGTCCTTCTTCAGTAGTATAATTCTTTAGTAGATCCTTTTGGTATGTCATATGTCGTGAGCATCCGCTGTCCACATACCAAGGGTCCTTGTGCACCTGCAAAATAGAATTATATTTAGGTACCCTTTATTTTTTATTTTGGGTGCTTAGATGTTAGTTTTGGAAACCCAGATCTGTCTTACGACCCTAGATGTCTCAGACAGTTTCTTCCCACTCTGATCAACATATTTGACCACTGGACTGGTCGATGCTGACTTCTGAGGCTTTACAGGTTCAGGAGTCCTGATCTTCTGAGTGGGTGGACTGCTGACCTTTGCCTTCTGCACGGCTTTCTTCTTCTTCTTCTGACTCTTAGGTCCTCTTCTGACTATAGGATCATAGTAATATGACCCATACTGAGTTGGATTTGTCATCTTTGGAGGTCCATATTGATCAGCCCACTTAGCTTTGCTAGTTCCCCCTTGACTGAACTGGGGTGATTTGGAACTGATCTTCTTATAAGAATGCTGATAGCTGGGATGAGGTGTCTTCATGTTTTGTTTGTTCTTGGCTAGGGGGTTGGTGATCGTTGTATTGCACCAAATAATCCTGCAAAACTTGAGAATTATATCAATATAGTTCACAGGGTATCGAACACAGGGAACGGAGGACTAGACATATTATTTTCCTACTTATCTTGGGTTTGGTTAGCAACCACGCAAGTTTTGGGTTTTTATCTAAACTAAGAACTTATAAAAACTGAAAAAAATGTAAAAACTGGAAACTGAATAAAATTGTTTTAACTAGGCAGTTAAGAGATGGGTCCAGCAGAATATTCACACACACGTAATTCCAATCATCGGCACATAAAATGAATTAATCTTAAGAATCAACTAGTTATAGATTACCGTAACTTAAACTGCGTAATCCTCACTCCCACTTACTTAGTCGGTAACTGCCATGTTGGGCATCGAAACAGCTACTTCCCTAATTTAGCTACAACCTACGTTGTTGGGCAATCAATAGATTTAATAGCTAAACAACTTTATCGAACTAAGGGAGCCTAGTATAGGAGCCTACTCGTATGTTGGGCATCTAATAGTCTCCTACCGGTTTAATCCAATTGATCTAATGAATAACTTTGCTACTTACCTAGCCTTGTTCCACGAGAAACGATGGAAGTACTAAGTTAGCTACAAACTACACAACTTAGGGTGGCCAATCATAAATTACTAGTCAGATTAAATAAACCAGAATTAACCCGAAACCCTTCAATTAATTATTAGAACCTAAGCCGCATGTATTGTTCACGTGTGCGTTTTACATCCTGCCGGACCACTAAAAGTTTAGCTACTCATGAAACTGACCTGACTGCACAGATAAGATACTTTGCAAAACAGAACATACATCATTCGTAACCCTAACCCTAGCATGCACGAAAATTGAAAATAAAATAAAGATACGAACTAAAACAGAGAACGAAACATGAACTGAATTAAAGCTAAACACAAACTGAATTAAAACAAGAATTGAAATAGGATCAAGAGTACCGATAGTCTTCGATCTCTCAAAATGAATAGAAATTGAAGCAACGATCTAAACTAAAATTCGAACATTAAAATCTGAAATACGAAAGTGTTTGTTTCATCTATTCGAACTAAACGGCTGCATGAAGTAAATGGAAAGGTAGTTGGTGTTCTTCTCCTCGGCGGTGGTGGAAATCGGCGATAGCAATGGTGCGGCTTCGGTCGGCGGCGGCTTCGGGAATGAATGGATCGAAGAAGGATTGATGTGTGTGGTTATGGGAGGTTTAGAGCTCGAGAAGGTGGTCGTAAAGGTTGCTGAATTTCGTGCCTCCCTCATGCTTTTATTGTGCTCCTAGGAATTAGATCACAACTAGGGTTCCTTTGTGGATAAGGAAAGGATCTATGAGATATGGTAATATCTCATCCTTCCTTATTTATCTCCTTTCCTTCCTTATCTTCTTTCCTTTCTTTTCTTCTTCTTTCCTTCTTTCTTTTCTTGGCCAAATCCGCTCAAAATCTCTCCATTACAGCTGGAAACTCGTTGCCACATCATTTCCACGTGTCGTGCCAAATCAACCTATTTTCCTGCATAACTGCCAACAAAAGCGTCTCGCCTGCACAGTTAAGAGACTTTTCGGACAGAAATAATTTGGTACGAAATCGACTCATCAAATCTCCTTACACTTGAACTATACTCGCCCTCGAGTATAAGAAGAACAAAAGATAAGTACGTAATTATTTTTGGTCTTCCCCAAGACCTTAGACACAAAATAAAAGACTCAAGACTCGAACAAGAACAAAAACAAGACTCGACACGAACGGAAGAAAGAAAAAAACAACGGACTCACAAAACAAAGATAAGAAGCCATACCAATCAATTTGAAAATCTCCGCATCAATTCACTAGCCAAGCAATGTCAAACCATACAATCATGATCTCAACCAACAAGTAAACAATGCAAATTTTGAAACTAAGCACACACATATTAACTTGGTCAAAATCTAAACAATGTGGATCTCCTCAAGTTTCACTCTACACTCAACTAATCTAGGTCCGGTTCAAGCCACTCAAAGGAAAACAATCCACGCAATCACGATAAGAGATCATCACAATAGCAATATCAAGGAGGTCTTTCTCATTCGGTTGTAATGGGGCTTAGGACTTAGACAAATTGATGTCGGTAACGGTCCTAGGGGTACTAAGCTCCATTAAAATTCAGAATCAATGTTATGCATATAATACTCTCTCACCTGTGCAGTCAAGTCAGTCAAACTCCCACCACTTAGAAAATTTACTTCAATGCTACAACATCAATGCTATGCACCCATACTCTTTCTTTTCTGCCACTTTTCAAATTCAAATTTTTTTTTCTTTTTTTTTTCTCTCTTTTTTTTATATTTTTGAGAGTATTTTCGTGGCATATACTTTTTTTTAGCAGCTGGGCACAAACTGTCTCAACTGTACAGACATGACACTATGAATTCTGCTTATATAGAGCAGTTTTTACACTTATACTTTTTATCTAATCTGTTTTCTGCAGCATGTCTAGACTTGGCAGGTAGGAGACATATGTAATACACTTCAGATTTTACTATCATGCACAAGAGAATTCATAAAACATGTCATAACATGGGTCAAGAGAAAGTTTAAAAAGGCCTTGGCTAAAATTTTACTAACTCAAATCAAAGAAATGGTCAAGGCTCAAATTGGTTCACTAAGGGATAATGTAGGGTCGGAAATATTTTGTCGCGACCGTTTGGCTAAAAATCCCTAGTGCCTCCTATCATTTCTCACAAGTGACTCAAACATATTGCGATTTTGTGGATAAACACTCTCAAAAGAATAGTAGGAAGTGTCCTACTTTAAGGCTCAAATCTAATTTAAGTGAGTGGTTATAAAATTTCGATCCAACAAAGTTTATTTTTCGTCATCCCAAATTACATGCATATAGGTGCCTAGATCTACTTTTCACAAAGTCCACAAGCAAGCATATTGAAAATAAAAGCACAAATAAGAGAAGCTTGATCATAGAAAACGGCACTTCAAAAATAAAAAATTTTGGCATGCTTCGACACAAAATACCCCCCTCCTTACACTTAAACCTTGCTCGCTCTCGAGCAAGAGAGAAAAGACAAAACAAAGAGAGAAGGCATGACAAAATAAACACAAAAACACCCTCCTTACACTTGGTCCCTACCAAGTGTGAGAACAAACAAAAACTAAGGATAAAAGACAAAAAGAAACACCCCCTCCTTACACTTGATCCCTATCAAGTGTAAGACCAAGAAAAACACACAAGAACAGACTCAAAAACATAAAACAAAAACACAACACAAAAAAATAAAAATAAAAATAAATAAATAAAATTTGGGAAGAAAAGTCACCGGTCACCTCGCCTGGGCAGGCGAGGCAGTCTGCTCATAACTTGTGCGGCGGAGGCGATCTACTCTGCGGCCAAGGGAATCCAGATCAGTCCTTAGAGTTTGCACCGTATCGTGATCTGCAGAAGGAAAGGCACTCGAGACACGAGGTCCCGGTGGATAAAACTGGATCTCCTGATTATGCAGTTGGTACAGTAGGTGAAAATCCCAATTCCATACTTACCCAAAATCTGAAAAAGAAAAGAAACAACACCAATCAGAAAATCAAACTAAAAATACCAAATCAAAGAAAAACGAAAAAAAATACGGGTTGCCTCCCGGAAGCGCCTCTCTTTAAAGTATTCGGCTAGACCTCCTCTTCAAGAGTCAATGGGGTGACGGCATGAACAGTGGAGTCTCATCCACTGGCTTGACCACCCGCTTCAATCTCTTCCCATGGTCTTTATACCACTCGAAATCTGCATAGGCCTTCTTCCGAAATTTTTCCTCACACTTGGTTGATGGTCTATCCCCTTGCAAGACGATGGTAGTCAGCTCCCTTGCTGCCCTCATCTTGTCTCTTTCAGGTTGGGGCTTTACTTCCACGGTTTTCAACCATTCTGGTATAGAATCGTCCTGACTGGGCAGCTGAGACAAACTGCTGACAGTAGCCAATTCTGGAGTTGTGTGTACGGCCAAGATGCTTTCTCTGATCTCCTCGTCCTTCATATCATCGAGATTTGATTCGGTCAGCCCT
This sequence comes from Lavandula angustifolia, assembly GCA_028984105.1. Taxonomy (NCBI): domain Eukaryota; kingdom Viridiplantae; phylum Streptophyta; class Magnoliopsida; order Lamiales; family Lamiaceae; genus Lavandula; species Lavandula angustifolia. The sequence goes on from CM054824.1 coordinate 17,154,661, forward strand.
TGGGTCAAGGTGACCTCCATCTTATCCTGCATCACATACGTCTCAAGATATTCTTGGACAAAGCTTTCAATGGAGTCAGTAGATAAAGCATTTTCATTTTCATGATCAAAGGGCCTCTTAAGTGCTTCAGCAATGTGATAATCATACATTTCATTATGGTATGCAACACTTATAGATCCCTCATCTACATTGATTATGGCCTTCACAGTTTTTAAGAACGGTCTACCCAATAAAACACCCGCAGTACCCTCAACTTTCCTATCATTTGTGTCTATGACATAGAAATCTGCTGGGTAGACAAAGTTGTTAATTCTTACCAAGATGTTTTCAAGTAAACCTACCGGGGCAATGCATGACCTATCCGCTAATTGAATTATCACTTTAGTGGATACTAATTCAACTCCAATCAATTGATTATAAACGGATAATGGCATAACATTTATGGATGCACCTAAATCACATATAACCTACTTAATCATAACATTTCTTATCAAACACGGTAGTGTAAACATACCTAGGTCCGCACACTGAGCGGGTAGCATTCTTTGAATGATTGCCGAGATGGAGTGGTCCATGATAATTTTCCCGGACTTTAGGATTTTTCGAGCAATAAAATCCTTCACGAACTTTCCGAACATTGGAATTTTGACGGCTTCAAGGAAAGGAATATTAATCTCCAATTTCTCGAACAGCTTAAGGTAGTCCATGAACTCCTTGTTCGGCATCTTTTTCCTTTTCAAAGCTTCGGGGAATGGTGGAGGAATCAGATTTTCAGGCTCTGACTGGCCAGTTAGGACGTCCTCTTCATCCCGTTTTTGTTCTGGATCATCATCATACTGCTTCTTTAAGCTATCTGGTGGTATGGGCTGATCTGCAGCCTTCCTCCTCGCTGCTGACTTCTCTAGGTGTCTTGCCTGTACAGTTGGGCCAGACAACTCTTTTCCTCCAAGCAGTGTACTTTGGTTGTAGTTTTGGGCACTCGGATTGGGCTGTGTCTGAGCTTGTGAAGGTAAACACCCTTGACCTCCCTTCAGATCTTGGAGTGAACTGGTTAGTCTGGACACTTGCTCGGACAGAGTTTCCAAGGTAACTTGTTGGTCCATCTTCAATTGTTGCATCTCTTCCTTCATGGCTTGGATCTCATTTTGATTTGAAATTATCTCCTTCTCCATCTGCCTCTGATATGTAATTGATTCCTTTTGAGAAGCAATCATTTCGCGTATCAATTCTTCAAACGAAGAAGATCCCTGGTCTGCCTGGCCAGGCGATGGACCTTGCTGCTGATATATTCGATGGTGTGGAGGTTTGTATGCTTGAGATGACTGTTTAGCACAGTTTGTACCATTAGTAGGTGTCTGGTACAAATTGTCATAGCGGTGGATAAGTTGTTGTACTTGACTTTCTGGAAATTCCACTCGCTTGGGCAGTCGGGCATCGTTCTCTCCATCTATTTCCTTTTTACCGCACATACTTAATTGACTTACATTAGCCATAGCATTCTTATTAGGCTGAGTATGAGCTGGAAGCTGTCCTTGAGTGCTCTTCATCTCTTGCATCGTATAATTCAGCTTATTCATCTGCTTGGCCAAGTTTTCCATCGTAGCTTGCTGATCCTTCTTTGTCTGATTTATCTCCCGCTGCATTTGTTGTTGAAATGCAGTAGTGGTCTTCTGCGAAGAAACCATTTCGGCCAAAAGCTTTTCTAAAGGGCTCTGCTGCTCTGACTGGGCAGGCGGGGCACTCTGCTGTTGAAACTGCTTTTGATTGGGGGGTCTATACGCCTGCTGATAGCCATTCTGATTAGGAGGTTGGTACGACTGTTGATAGCCTTGTTGCTGCTGGTATGATTGCTGAAATTGTGATTGAGGCGTATTCCTTGGCTGGAAATGCTCCTCCGGTTGCTTCCAATGGAGGTTCGGATGAACCCCTTGCTGGCAGCTCCAATTTCCAACTACATTGACATCTTCTCCCAGACATTGTAGTGATGTATGCCCTTTCTCTCCGCAAGCTCCACAGAATGATTAGCAATCGATCGATTTGAAGTAGAAGTGTTCTGCTTAAGCAGTAGGTCTAGCTTGTCTTGTAACATGCTAAATTTTGCATCCACCTTAGTATCGATCTCGTCCATATAGTCTGAATGAGACCAATTGACAGCTTTCCTTGTTGTTCTCGGCCCCTTGTATTGAGAGGTAGATTCCGCAAGTCCTTCAATTATGTTTCTTGCATCTTCATAGAGACTTGTATGGAAATTCCCTTTTAAACCGATATCGACCATGACTTTTGCTTCGTCGGTCATACCTTGATAGAAAATTTGTAAAAGCTCCACGTCCAAATAGCCATGGTTATGACAACTATCGACGAGTCATCCGAATCTCTCCCAATATCCGCCGAAAGATTCATCGACTTCTTGAGCGATCCTGGAAATTTGCTTCTTAAGTGCATTCGTCTTTGATTGCGGGAAATACTTATTCAAGAAAACCGTACGCATTTGGGCCCACGTCGTGATCGTGTTTGGCTTAAGACTTGAGAACCAAGCTTGTGCTCCGTCTTGAAGTGTGAATGGAAAAACCTTGAGCTTGAATGCATCCAGATTGCCTTGCCTGTGCAGATTGCAGACTTGGTTGAACTAGGCCAAAAAGGAATTTGGGTTCTCGTTCGTCCTCCCATAGAACTTCGGCATGGCAGCGACCATGTTCAGCTTGACATCAATTTGTTCAGTAGTTGTGATTTGGATTGGACCAGGTAAGTCCACTCCCATGTCAAGCGATCCGACATTCATTCTCAAAGGTAGCGGTTGATTGTCTCCCTCTTCCATCTCTTCCTTTTCAGATTCTGAGCTGTTTATAGGAGTGTTCTGCCTTGTTTCATCGAACACGACAATCTCTATTTCTGACGCGCTGTTCTGATCAACGACGTATGTTCTGTCTCTTGACTGGGCAGTTAAGACGTTTTTTGCCTCGGACAGAATCTGTTGCTTTTACAGCTTTGTCCTCTTCCTATTCCTCTTTGCTGTTTTCTCGATCTCAGGATCAAATATCATATTAGGGTTGGAGGACCTGCTCATGCAACGCTTAAAAGAACAAAAAGATTAGTAGAAAAGCAATAAAACTAGATAACACCGTTCCCCGACAACGGCGCCAATTTGGTGATCGTTGTACTGCACCAAATAATCCTGCAAAACTTGAGAAATATATCAATATAGTTCACAGGGTATCGAACATAGGGAACGGAGGACTAGACATATTATTTTCCTACTTATCTTGGATTTGGTTAGCAACCACGCAAGTTTTGGGTTTTTATCTAAACTAAGAACTTATAAAAACTGAAAAAAATGTAAAAACTGGAAACTGAATAAAATTATTTTAACTAGGCAGTTAAGAGATGGGTCCAGCAGAATATTCACACACACGTAATTCCAATCATCGGCACATAAAATGAATTAATCTTAAGAATCAACTAGTTATAGATTACCGTAACTTAAACTGCGTAATCCTCACTCCCACTTACTTAGTCGGTAACCGCCTGTTGGATATGAGTCAGTAGATTGATACTCAATTGTTCTAGGGTTAAAAGAAATTGGGGGAAATCATAGTAGTACTATGGAATTGAAGATCCCAAAACCGAGCTGATATCAGTAGATTAGTGTGTCGATAGGATTAGCTGATGTATAGGTTAGACTTGATGTTTTGTTTATTGTTTTTTTTTCTAAGTCCTGTACGGGGTAGTTGTTGGACTGATCTTCTCGCAAGATACTTTTCGAACCCCCCTGTCATCAGTGTAATCGCTTGCGTTCTTCGTCAGAAGCTGAATGCTAAACTCAGCTGGAGACAACGCATCAGCTTACCCGATCTCAGTAGAAGACATTATCAGCTGATGGTCATCAGCGGAAGAACCTATGCAAGCACAATACCTTTGCAGTCGACCAACTGACTATCAGAAGCTCACTTCATCAGTCAGACGACTCAGCCGAAGAAGACAGAGACGTATTCAGTCTACTGTACCCGACAGAAAGCGACCCTGCACCTGAAGTCTTTTCGAATAGTTCAGTAGAAGACATACGAGGTTGTTTGAACGGTCAACTCTGACACTCTCACCAACTACAAACCTCGACCAATGAGAAGCCGACAACGCTTACCTACTCTACAGTAAAGCTGCTCTCATGAACAGTGCATTAACTGCCCTGCTGCAACTAGCTCAAATTTATGGCCGTTTTCTTTGGAGGCTTGTGACACGTGGCATCGTCGTCTCCAACGGACATATGCCACAACTCACAGCTATAAATAGAGAAGGAATTGAAGATTTCGAACACAGAGGAATATACGCGAAATCAAGGGAAAGCATTCAAGCTCACAACGCTCTAGAACCTTCAAGCTTATCCAGAGACGAACTAGTTTTCATAGAACACTTCTTGTAGTTCATCTCTCTAGAGCTCTTTGATCCCTTTCTTCTCTAAACTAAGCTCATTGCCAGATTCATAGCTTAGATTCGAAGGAGTTCATTTAGTGAATCGTTCTTGTTGTAAAAACTCCTTCTCAGTTGGAGAATATTCCCTCCCTTCTAAACTTAGGTTTGGATTGTAAAAGTCGCTAAGGACTATAACTTAGAAGGATCTGTCCCGCGTACGGTTTCCTTCTTTGAGACTTGCTCGATTAATCAACAAGTTTCTCCTGCTGAGTTCAGGACCGTGGACGTAGGATCTGTTATCCAAACCACGTTAAAAATCGCTTGTGTTATTTACTGTTTTATCGCATTGCATTTAACCCTGTTTTAAATCATCAGCTTGCATAAAACGTATCTTAAAAAGCGCACAGCCAAAAGACTTTACATTGCGAAAACACGTTTTCAAAAGAGACGACTCCGGGACTAACACTTATCCGCACTACAGTCTCCGACCGGAGTTTCGTAATATCGACATCGGTCGGTAGAAGAGCTCGTAAACCGACTCACTTTGACCCCAATGATCGAAGGCTTACTTGGCACTCGTTCATCGGTTGCAAACATCGGCTTCAAATGACCTTCACCGAGAAAAAGAAACGAGCTCGGTGTATTCACCCCCCCCCCCTCTACACCTGACTTTTCGTCTCCGGACCAACAATTGGTATCAGAGCACAAGGTGTTCAACTGATCGCCGGTTCTGTAATACTGGTCCTCTCGAACTGATCCCGAAAACGTTTTCTCTGCACAAGCATCTCTTCATCTCATCCCTATACTCGTTGCAACATGTCTGATATGTCAGGTATTCGGATGGTGCCGATGTTCTCCATTGAAAATTATACGGTTTGGCGCGTGCGTATGGAGGCACATCTTACGTCACTCCACGACAGCATGGCGGATGTTCTTGAAATAGGACCCATAATCCCCATGATCGACAGCGTCGTATTTGCTGCTGGAGAAGGCGTAGGAGCACAGACAGGTGCAAAGATTCCCAAAGACAAATCTGCCTTCACACCTGAAGAGAAAAAGCTGCACAATCTAGACCGAGTGGTACGAACGCTATACTGACTACGCTCAGTGACTCACACCTCGGCAGAGTGCAAGATTGTAAAACAGTAAAAGAGCTATGGGATGCTCTGGGCATGCGAGCCGGGGAACCCCTCGGATTAAGGAGAACAAGCTCGAACTAGAGCTTCGTGAAGTTCGACGCCCTTACTATGGAGCCAAATGAGACGATTGACGAGCTCGGTGTTAGATTCACAAACCAAGTCAACGTCATCAATGGGTCGGGAGGATGTTCACCAATAAAGAGATGAACACCAAGATCTTAAGAGTGTTACCTCGACAGAAGTGGCTTCCATTTGCTACTTATCTAAGACGTTCTGATCTAAATTCTCTAACTCCTGATGTTATCTTTTCATAACTAAAAACGGAGGAATTTGAGCATAGCCTACCCCGGGAGATGCTCCAGGTGCTCCAACGACACCCACATTGATCATGCCTTCAAGGCAACTGTCAAAGAAAACTGGAAACAAAAATACTTCATCGAGCAAGGCGTGTTGCAAAAAAACAAAGTTATCCGAAATATCTATCTGGCGATCGGCTCGCGCCGATGACTCTTAAATATCAAAGAAAAAAGAGAGTCGTGAAGCTAAAGAAGTATCACGTAGATTCACCCTCATGTAAGAAAGATTATCAAAAAAGGGAAGAATCTAATTCTACACCCGAATGCGGGAAAACAGAGCATAAAGCTACTAGTCCTTCAAAGGACTCGGTCGGAAAAGCAAAGGCGGCAAAAAAATCTCTACATGCTATAACCGCAAAAAGGAGGGATATTATCGCACGATCGTCCCGAACTCTCAGCGCTCAAAGAGCGAACGGCGAGCCGTAAGAGAAAAATTCGCCAAACGAAGGCGAGCCTACATAGCCGGAGAGATATCCGACAACTCAATTGAAGAGGATACTTTCATGTATTCCTCCGAAGACGAAGCCGCATTCGTCGCAGTTGAGGAAACAAATACAAGTCTCGAAGAGTCGGCCGAATCCTGCTTGATGGCGGGGAGAAGAGACCGAGGTAAACTCTAAACCTAAAACAACCTCTTCTTCACATAGCACACACGACACATGTTCCGTCACGAGATGATCCTCTAGACGTTGTGCAAGCGTATGATGAACTACTAGAGGAGCGATTCAGTGAGCAGAGAGTTCGGCAGAACGATTCAGGAACTTGAACAGTAAAGGCTGAAAATCGAGACTTTCTTCCGATTGTCGGGTCTCTACCGAGTCAGTGGATCTAGTGGCGAGACTCAAGGAAGAGATTAAATCTCTTATGACTAAGTCTCGGCTTCAAGAGACTCGAGATCTTAGTTCCGACCAAAGATAATTCCGAGAAAGAGACTGAAATAGCTCAACTCGCTCAAAAGCTCTCGGACGTACGTAAGGATTATGATTCACTCGGAAGAAGTGACGAAGTCCGGAGAGGACCGATGACTCGAACAAGATCTTGGAGCTAAGGAGAAGTTGGAAAATATGCTCGAGCACAACGGCCAACCGCCGTGAAGGAAGGCCTTGGCTACAAACATGAAGCTTCCACTTCCAAGAGCTCGGACTTGCCGACCGATAGGTTCGTCGAGGGAAAGTACAACCGCCGTCACTCCACCTCGGGCGAAGAACAAACGAGAAAATTATTGCACCTCGGTCGAGCAACCGTAAGAAGCAGTGACAAATGGTTCCAGCCCCAGGACACCACGATCAAACTCGGGGGGGAACCAAGAAGGTCGAGATGGGCGAACGATATAGAGAACCACCGTATGAGCATCCGGCTCGATGCGGTTCATACTACTATGAGCCCGGGGGTCGGGAGAAGTGCTAAGACTCGAAGAAGAAAGCTCCCGAACCCAAAGTCAACAAGAAGTCGGTATCTCCAAGTTCTAAAGAGAGAGAAGCCGACAAGGTTCGAAGAAGAAGTCTCGAGACTTCTAAGGTTCCTAAGGCGGATCCGGGGTTCCAAAATCACCCACTAACCCGTAAGGACCCAACCGAACCAAAGGGTACCTAAAAATGTTTCGTTTTGCAGGGTGCATAAGGACCCTTGGATAGTGGACGGCGGCTGCTCGAGACACATGACACATCGGAAGAGCTTGCCGACCAACTACGTACAAGAAGATGGTCCCGGACTGAGTTTGGTGACAACTCCAAAGGCTACACAAGGGGATATGGAACACCGAACATTGGGACTCGCCTCGGTTCCAAGAGTAACATATGTTGAAGGACTTCAACATAATCTCCTTTCTCGTCACCAATTCCGTGATAATCATAATAGAGTTATCTTTGACACCGGTTTTACGTGATGTTGTTGACAAATCTACGGGGAAAACGAGTGTTGTCGGGCTCGCGGAAGAAGAACATCTATGTTGCAAACCGGAAAACCGCAGAACACGAGGCTTGCTTGCTTGCACGTGACTAAATCAAGTGACAAGTCAGGTCGGCTATGGCACAAGAGACTCGGCCACCTTGAACTTCAAGACTATGAACAAGCTCGCAAAGAACTCTAAAGTCGAGGATTGCCCAAGGAATCTTTTATCAAAGATAGAAATTGTGAAGCATGCCTGAAGGGAAAGCAGACAAAGAAGAGCAATCCACATATTCCTTCACCTTCCACCGATGGAATCCTTCGCTTGCTCCACATGGATCTTTTCGGGCCGTCTCTCCAAAGGACTATAAGAGGCAAGAAGTATGCCCTAGTCGTCATAGACGACTACTCGAGATATACTTGGGTCATCTTCATCGCCAATAAGTCCGATGTTCGGACCGAGCCGCCTAATCTACGAAAAAGCTCGGTGTGGAAAAGGACATCAAGATACGAGAGGATACGCTCGGACGGAGGAACAGAGTTTCTAAACTCGGTAGTTAAAAAGTACTACGATAAAGAGGGAATTCAAGCACGAGACATCACCGCACGCACCCCTCGGCCAGAACGGACTTGTTGAACGAAAGAACAGAACACTCAAAGAAGCAAGCAAGAATGCTCCTAGCGGACTCCGGACTACCCTCAAAGTTTTGGGCGGATGCTACCGACACGGCTTGCTACACTCGTAACCGCTCACCGCTTACAATGCAACACATGAAGACGCCTTACGAACCGTGGAAAGGGAGAATTCCTTCTATTTCTCATTTCCATATTTTTGGGCTGTCCTTGCTTTATCCACAATAATGGGAAAGATCGGTTGACGGGTCTTTGACAACAAATCCGATCAAGGAGTATTCTTAGGATACTCTCGGGTCAAGAAAGCATTCGGAGTCTTTAACTATCGGACTCTTTGCGTGGAGGAAAGCCCTCATGTTGTTTTTGATGAGTTTGTTACGAGGACAGGGAAAGATACTCGAGCCAAACATCGAAGATGTCGGCGGCAAGCTACGGGATCTCGGACTGATTGATAAAGCTGAGAAGATCTAGCATTGTTGGGATGATGAGTCAGACGATGATGAAATTCAGACTCAGTCAACAAGCAATGTAGCTGACCTAGTTGATTCTCCAGAACAGAATCAACAAGAGGTAACAACGGTCGATGAGGAAGCCCCCGTGGTAACTGAGACCTCTACTGAGAATATAAACTCAGGGGGAACGTTAAATGTTCCTGAGCTAAATGCCCCTGAACCTGGAAACTCAGTAGATCCTAATCTTCTTACTGAATTGCTTCAGTCACAGAACAGTACTACTGAAATGCCTAATACTCCTACTGACTGTGCAGAAGTAGTATCAGAAGAAGAAGCCCGACTCAGACACTAGTGGCTCGATGCTCATTCTTCAGATCTAATCATTGGAGATCCGTCAGCTACTATAAGGACAAGATCAAGATTAAGTCAAGGCGAAAGCTCACTTTACTCTTGTTTTCTGTCTACAGATGAACCTCAATCGATAGAGGATGCACTTAAAGATGCTGACTGGGTCATAGCCATGCAAGAAGAGCTGAACCAATTCGTGCGAAATGAAGTATGGGAGTTGTTTACAGACCTAGACATCAGCACGTGATCGGAACAAAGTGGGTCTTCAAGAACAAGCGAGATGAAAACAACGTCATTGTCAGAAATAAAGCTCGACTAGTTGCAAAAGGTTACAGTCAAGCTGAAGGAATTGACTTTGATGAAACATTCGCTACAGTCGCCAGATTGGAAGCCATTCGTCTTTTCCTAGCATATGCAACACATCAAGGTTTTAAAGTATATCAGATGGATGTGAAGTCAGCTTTTCTGAACGGCGTACTGAAGGAAGAAGTCTACGTTGAACAACCACCTGGCTTTCAGCAGGGACATCAGGTGTACAAGATTAAGGAAGATCTGTATGGGTGATAACACGCACCCAGGGCTCGGTATGATACCCTATCAGACTTTCCACTTCATAAAGGGTTTCAGAAGGGGACGGTAGATCGCACTCTATTCAACATAAAAGTCAGAAGATGACATTCTACTGGTGCAAATCTACGTGGACGACATCATTTTCGGCTGCAAAAACGAAGTCATATGTCAGCAGTTTGAGAAAATGATGAAGGAGAAATTCGAGATGTCTATGATGGGAGAGATGAATTATTTCCTTGGATTTCAAGTAAAGCAATCAGTGAAGGAATTTTCATCAATCGGGCCAAATACACTCGAGATCTTCTCAAAAGATTCGGCCGTGATTCCAAGCAAGCCGGTCCAAGATCCCCATGAACACAAACTTTAAAATCGATCTAGACAATGAGGGAGCTTACGTTAACTCTACCGATTATAGAGCTATTATTGGTTCTTTACTTTATTTAACAACCTAGCCGACTCGACATAACTTATGCTGTAGGTGTATGCGCAAGAATTCAGGCGAAGCCCAAGCGAAGTCATCTAGACTCAGCGAAGAAGATTCTGCGATATCTAAGAGGAACACCTGATGCTGGGTTATGGTATCCTGCTGATGATAACTTAATACTAACGAGGTTATTCCGATGCCGATTATGCGGGATGCGGGATAGATCGAAAATCAACTTCCGGAACATGTCGGTTCCTAGGCGGCAAGTCGATATCGTGGTTTTCAAAGAAACGAAGACTCGGTAGCTACGTCCACTACCGAAGCCGAGTACATGGCTGCAGGAAGTTGCTTGTGCCCGGATCCTTTGGCTTCGACAACAATTGAGAGATTATGGTATAACTCGGGATGAAGTGCCCATCTACCGTGACTCCACCAAGGACAATAGCTATAACTCGTAACCCGGTTACGCATACGAGATGCAAGCACGTGGATATTCGACATCACTTCATCGGAGACCATGTCGAGAAGAAGGACATCGAATGGAGAAAATCCATACCGATAAGCAAAGGGCGTACATACCGACCAAACCACTAGCCGAGAACAGAGTTCGAGAGAACTATCGGTTGAGCTAGGTGCAGCGATCCTACCGAGACAAGTCGGTAGAAGCCAACTACCGATAATGATATACTTAGCAACAATTGGTATCAGTATGGAATCAGCACGACAGGTCAGAAAACTTAGTACAGTGACTCAGTTGGAAATGCACACTGTACCCCGTAAAGGGGGAACATGGTCATCAGCACAACCATCCTCCTGATAAATGATGGTAACCAGCTGATAAGTTCAGCTGAAGAGGTTTGCGTAGTATCGTTACTTAAATTATTCAGAAGCATGCCGCATTTAATGCATCAGTCGCTTACATTCAGTTGTTAAGGAGCATTTATTTCTTACCATTTATTATGTTTAAGGTTTAAGGGAAGGTCAGCAGGACCCTTCGCCTGTGTAATTAATGCTCTCTGTCGCGCATTTAATGCATGTCTTCTCACTTACCTTTATTACGTATATCTATAGTATTGGCGGCTAAGTAATCATACCCTCTATATCATTCAATCTTAGACGTCTATCGATTTCGAAAGATTAAATTTGAATCATAGGATTCAAACTGAAGATCAAATCAACTAATACAAAATCTTTTCAACTTCGATTACTCCTCACTTTTCGCCATTCTCATATCTTAGAGCTTTTTCTTAGCGATTCAGTTATCTTCCTTACATCCTCATCCAAACCGCATTCTGTGTATATTCATTCAAGCTCTATTTCACGGTAATGTATTAATATCTGCTGATAGTCACTGACTTACTCTATTTTCAAGTCCTAACAATTTGTTTTGCAGATTTCAATGGCGATAGTACAGACTCCTGAGAAGATGGTTGAGATCATGACCATCCGGGTTCAGTTTAAGCCGACGATGGCTCTCCGGCAGGTGGACCTTTCATATTTGGAGCCGGTATTTGGCGCCCTTGAGAAGTCAGGGCTGGCAACTCTTGTGTCGAGGCATCCCCGTTCTCATCTGCCGAGACAAGTTGTGGAGGCCTACTACAACTGGAAGTCGCTTGCCTCAGGAGGAGAAGAGGCTTCGTTTGTTTACAGTCGGGAAGTTGCCCCAAATCAGTGGAGGGAGGCTACCCACTCCTTCAATATCTCAGAGGCTCTCGTTCAAGCCTTTCAACTCCCCTCAGCTGGTATCTCTCCCGTTGGTTATAAGGAAAGGGATATAAATGATTACGTCCAAAAGTTCTGTGGACGCAGCGACATAGTGTTCAAGACGGCGCTACAGAGGAATCTTTTGCTACCTCAGTACAGGGGTTTAGCTTACGTTGTATCTCATATTCTGACGAGCTCAGCTGGATCCTATGATCAGCTTTCTAAGCCGAGGATACAACTGATGATGATTATAGACGATGGAGTAGAAGTGAACTGGGCCGACTACTATACTACTCAGCTGAAGGCCCAAGCCCAGAAGTTCACTACTTCGCCTACTGGAGAGAGGAAGCTAACCAGTACAGGCAAGCTCCTATTCGGCACCAAGATGTCGGTGCTGATAGAGAGTGTGGTACAGGAACGTTCAGCTTTTGAGGACTCAAAGTCTTTTGATCTCAAGAGTATTAAATTTATGACAAAGGCTGGAACAGAGAAGTCAATTGGCAAGGGGCCACCTGAACCGAAGAGAGCTGCGTCTGCTCTGCCCCCATCTGTCCAAGTGCCAAAGAAGAGGAGGTTGGCTAAGACTCGACCTGCTGAGGTCACAGTTGCTCAGCCACTTACCATTATTGAGCCAGCTCCTCCTTCTACTCAAGAGGAGCAACTACTCGATTCAGATACTGGAATCGAGGGAGCGACGATCAAGGATAAGGTCCAAGTGATCAGCTCTGAGGAAACAGAGTCTGACGAGAGGGAGCCGTCACCCGAACCTACTGCTGAGTGGACAACAACTGACACCACTCGATCAGCGGGCTTTGCAGGTGAGATTCGGCATGAGATACCGTAAATTGTTGAGCACGCAGATCCGGTTGAAATAGCAAGAAGGGACAAGAGCTCGGATGCTCTTAAGGTTTCTGCACTGGGACATTCTTATTGACTTTGCCAAATCCCAGCAGTCACCAGATGAGCTACTGACAGAGGAGCAAGAGCTCCAAGCCAAGATTGGGTTCGGAGAGCCAGCTGATGTGGCGTCCTTCGAAGATTTGAGAGCTGCAATGCTCTATTTACTGAGCTTGAGAGCTCCGACTGAAACAGCTCTGCCCCCATCTCCACCTTCTGATAAAGGTGATAATGATGATCAAGATGAGGAGATGGATGGCAAACCCAAGGAAGCGGACAGGGGGAGAATCTGCAGAGGGACAAACTCCCCAAGAGAAGAGCCCAACACCACCCATAGTCATATCCGGTGAGGCTACAACTGCTCCGAAGTACAGTAGGGAGCAGTTGATCTCGTTCTCTGAGCAGAGGCTCGGAACCAGCTCTTATCAGATACAACCCATCGGTTCCGTGTCCTCACGTTGCGTTAACGTGGCTATCAAATGCCAAGGTGAGAAAAATCGACTCCTAGCAAAAGATGTTCATTTCAAATGGGAGAAGTACACCAAGGCTCAGAACGAAGCTCTAAGTAAGTTGGCCGCCGACATCTCAATTCCTAAAGAGGCTTCTCAGCCAGATTTCAAGGAGATAGTTGAGCAGGCCCTAAGTGCTCAAAAGGCCGATTTAACAGCACAGAGTCGGCAAATGCTTGCCGTTCAAGCATAAAACTTTCTCGGAGCAAATGACTCGAGCCATGAAAACAGCTTCAAGGCTTCATAGATGAGAGAAACAAGATAGCAACCGTTTCTCTTCAAACGACCATCAAGCAACAGTCGAGGCCTTAAAAGCCATTCGTAACGAAATAACGTAATCAAATGATCAAGCTCTGCTGGAAACTCCGTCAGGAGTCAGCCGCTCAGTTGAAGAAATCTAGAGCTGATCAGGAGAAAGACTGGGAAAACTACTGCAACTTGGTCAGTGATTTTGATAACACAGTTACCAAGATCAAAGATTCTGTGCACAATCTGGAGCAGGACGTAAAAGCTATCCGCACCTCCCTGGCAAATATTGCTGATGCCAAAAAGGGGGAAGATATTGTAAAAGATGAACCTGATACGGATACAGCTGACGTCCAGATCCTTGAGGGACAGGCTCAGGAGGCAGGACCCTCCTCAGCAGCAGAGCCCTCAGCCGCAGAGATTCAGGGGGAACAGGCTCCGGAGGCAGGACCATCTACTCAGAAAGGTACATCTACTGAGGTCCTTCTCCTTGATTTCCCACTACAAGCCACCCCCATCTCCTCTTCAGCTGCACACATAGACGAAATCGCTCAATTCCTTGGAGAACCAGCTGAAGAAGAAGAGTCTCAACAGCTGCCGCAGAGGTTGGGGAAGGAAATCGCTACTGAATCCACTACTCCTTCCTCCCCGGTCAAGAAGTTTAAATCAAAAGCGGAGCAAGAGGCATTCGACCTCAGAATAGCCCAAGAGCTGCAAGACAAGCTGGACCAGGAGCGTCAGCTAGAGGAGGCAGCTGAAGCAGCGAAAAAGCCTAAGGGCAAAGCTGTCAGGGGCAAAGGAAAGAGAAAGGTCATTAATACAGTCGAAGAGCAAAAGAAGAAAGCCCAAGAAGATTTTGCTAAGGCTCTTCTGACTGAAATCAAAGCTACTGCTCAGAGTATTCCCATATCTACTCTTACACCTGAGCAGATAGCAGAAGATCAAGCGACCTGGGAAGCGACGCTGCAAGGACTGAGTCTCAGACGAGGAGACACTAGAGCAGCCGCTCTCCGTGAGAAGAAAAGGATGGTTGACCTGGCAAGAATGAAAAGCCTATCTGATAAGCCAGCGGCCGATCCAAGAAAACAGATACCCAGAGGATCGAGGAACAGGAGGACTACTATCAAAACTCCTCGTATGAAGCTGATTCCTGCACCTCATGTGGACAAATGGGTACCTGCTGATCTGAATGATCAATGGGAGACTCTCAAAGAAATGTTTGTTAAAAATCTGTATGTATGGGGCTTCTATCCGAAAGACATTCCGGCTGATCAACTGTTCGAAGAGTGTTTTAATGAAGTCTTTCCAGAACTCGGAGAACGGTTGCTGCCTATCATGAAAGAACTGAACATTCCTGTGAAAGCACCTGCATTCAGAAGATATCCTCCTCCCATGACTGCTAAAGGCATTATCATCACAAAGTCTATCGAAGAAGAAATCGAATCTGTAGCCTATCAGCATGAGTTACATCCGCATAGACCAGAAGATCAAGAGGAAATCCAGGTTTTGCGCAAAAGGATTTATAAATTTTACTGCCTGGACCCTCCAGCTGATCGCTCGGTGGATTTCAAGAAGAAGACTCAAAGCTTCAGACGAAAGCAGTGATTTCTCCTCTTTGTTTTTGATAATTCTTTGTAATAGCATAGGAACCTGTACTTTGACGATCTATATTTAAGAGTTCCTATCGCTTGCTAGACAATCGCTCATTGTCTTTAAGCCTTTTAGTGTCATGTTTTCACGACTGATCACCAAGTGATCTGACACACACTCACATCAGTTTCTCTGATCTTGCCTTTCTCTCACCTGCTGAAGATCATTTACTATTATCAGTTTTTCCTCAGATGCTTTAAGGGGGAAATTGTTGTCGATAGGACAAGATCTTTAATAGATGTTAGAGTATAGAGGTTTTGGCATCATCAATTAGGGGGAAATTGTTGGATATGAGTCGGTAGAGATTGATACTCAGCTGTTCTAGGGTTAAAAGAAATTGGGGGAAATCATAGTAGTACTATGGAATTGAAGATCCCAAAACCGAGCTGATATCAGTAGATTAGTGTGTCGATAGGATTAGCTGATGTATAGGTTAGACTTGATGTTTTGTTTATTATTTTTTTGTCTAAGTCCTGTACGGGGTAGTTGTTGGACTGATCTTCTGCTGAAGATACTTTTCAGAACCCCATGTCATCAGTGTAATCGCTTGCGTTCTTCGTCAGAAGCTGAATGCTAAACTCAGCTGGAGACAGCGCATCAGCTTACCCGATCTCAGTAGAAGACATTATCAGCGATGGTCATCGGCGGAAGAACCTATGCAAGCACAATACCTTCGCGATCGACCAACCGACTATCGAAGCTCACTTCATCGGTCCGACGACTCACCGAAGAAGACAGAGACGTATTCGCCCATCGCACCCGACGTAAAAGCGACCCTGCACCCTGAAGTCTTTTCGAATAGTTCGGCAGAAGAAATACGAGGTTGTTTGAACGGTCAACTCTGACACTCTCACCAACTACAAACCTCGACCAATGAGAAGCCGACAACGCTTACCTACTCTACAGTAAAGCTGCTCTCATGAACAGTGCATTAACTGCCCTGCTGCAACTAGCTTGAATTTATGGCCGTTTTCTTTGGAAGCTTGTAACACGTGGCATCGTCGTCTCCAACGGACATATGCCACAACTCACAGCTATAAATATAGAAGGATTTGAAGATTTCGAACACAGAGGAATATACGCGAAATCAAGGGAAAGCATTCAAGCTCACAACGCTCTAGAACCTTCAAGCTTATCCAGAGACGAACTAGTTTTCATAGAACACTTCTTGTAGTTCATCTCTCTAGAGCTCTTTGATCCCTTTCTTCTCTAAACTAAGCTCATTGCCAGATTCATAGCTTAGATTCGAAGGAGTTCATTTAGTGAATCGTTCTTGTTGTAAGAACTCCTTCTCAGTTGGAGAATATTCCCTCCCTTCTAAACTTAGGTTTGGATTGTAAAAGTCGCTAAGGACTATAACTTAGAAGGATCTGTCCTGCGTACAGTTTCCTTGCTGAGACTTGCTCAGATTAATCAACAAGTTTCTCCTGCTGAGTTCAGGACCGTGGACGTAGGATCTGTTATCCGAACCAAGTTAAAAATCGCTTGTGTTATTTACTGTTTTATCGCATTGCATTTAACACTGTTTTAAATCATCAGCTTGCATAAAACGTATCTTAAAAAGCGCACAGCCAAAAGACTTTACATTGCGAAAACACGTTTTCAAAAGAGACGACTCCGGGCCTAACACTTATCCGCACTACAGTCTCCGACCGAGTTTCGTAATACCGACATCGGTCGCAGGAAGAGCTCGAAGCCGACTCACTTTGACCCCAGTGATCGAAGGCTTACTTGGCACTCGTTCATCGCTTGCAAACATCAACTTCAGCTGACCTTCACTGAGAAAAAGAAACAGAGCTCAGGTGTATTCACCCCCCCTCTACACCTGACTTTTCATCTCCGGACCAACACCGCCATGTTGGGCATCGAAACGGCTACTTCCCTAATTTAGCTACAACCTACGTTGTTGGGCAATCAATAGATTTAATAGCTAAACAGCTTTATCGAACTAAGGGAGCCTAGTATAGGAGCCTACTCGTATGTTGGGCATCTAATAGTCTCCTACCGGTTTAATCCAATTGATCTAATGAATAACTTTGCTACTTACCTAGCCTTGTTCCACGAGAAACGATGGAAGTACTAAGTTAGCTACAAACTACACAACTTAGGGTGGCCAATCCTAAATTACTAGTCAGAT
Organism: Lavandula angustifolia; assembly: GCA_028984105.1. Classification (NCBI taxonomy): domain Eukaryota; kingdom Viridiplantae; phylum Streptophyta; class Magnoliopsida; order Lamiales; family Lamiaceae; genus Lavandula; species Lavandula angustifolia. The sequence goes on from CM054824.1 coordinate 17,172,017, forward strand.
TAAATAAACCAGAATTAACCCGAAACCCTTCAATTAATTATTAGAACCTAAGCCGCATGTATTGTTCACGTGTGCGTTTTACATCCTGCCGGACCACTAAAAGTTTAGCTACTCATGAAACCGTCCCCGACCGCACGTATAAGATACTTTGCAAAACAGAACATACATCATTCGTAACCCTAACCCTAGCATGCACGAAAATTGAAAATAAAATAAAGATACGAACTAAAACAGAGAACGAAACACGAACTTAATTAAAGCTAAACACAAACTGAATTAAAACAAGAATTGAAATAGGATCAAGAGTACCGATAGTCTTCGATCTCTCAAAACGAACAGAAATTGAAGCAACGATCTAAACTAAAATTTGAACATTAAAATCTGAAATACGAAAGTGTTTGTTTCATCTATTCGAACTAAACGACTGCATGAAGTAAATGGAAAGGTAGCTGGTGTTCTTCTCCTCAGCGGTAGTGGAAATCGGCGATGGCAATGGTGCGGCTTCGGTCGGCGGCGGCTTCGGGAATGAATGGATCGAAGAAGGATTGATGTGTGTGGTTATGGGAGGTTTAGAGCTCGAGATGGTGGTCGTAAAGGTTGCTGAATTTCGTGCCTCCTTCATGCTTTTATAGTGGTCCTAGGAATTAGATCACAACTAGGGTTCCTTTGTGTATAAGGAAAGGATCTATGAGATATGGTAATATCTCATCCTTCCTTATTTATCTCATTTCCTTCCTTATCTTATTTCCTTTCTTTTCTTCTTCTTTCCTTCTTTCTTTTCTTGGCCAAATCCGCTCAAAATCTCGCCATTATAGCTGAAAACTCGTTGCCACATCATTTCCACGTGTCGTGTCAAATCAGCCTATTTTCCTGCATAACTGTCAACAAAAGCGTCTCGCCTGCACAGTTAAGAGACTTTTCGGACAGAAATAATTAGGTACGAAATCGACTCATCAGGGGTTCAGAATCTCTGCGTTGATGGTCTCCCCTTGAACAAATCTATCAGCTAGCCAGTTTTCTGAGCGTACGGGGGTAGATGAGGAGGCTCCATGGTTGAATCCAAGTCCCTCCTTGCAGTGCTTAGGCTTGTTGCTTGCTAGCATCGCCTCAAGCTTCTTTTCAGCGCCCATATACCGCTCTGTCATCAGGTTCCGCCAGACATCATCACTTTTCTTCAGCAGTTCATGCTCGGTCTGAAGTCCTGACAACTCTTGCTTCAGTAGACTCAGTTCAGTATCTTTCTGAGTCAAGTCATTTATCAGTACTAAGATCTGATTTTCTTGATGCTGAGACTTGGCCATCAGAGAGTTTATCTCCTCCATGAGTCTCAACACAAGTCCTTCTGACTCAGTAGCAACCTGACTTTCCTAAGAAAGTCTCTGATTCTCCACTTTCAGGGTATCCAATTCCTGAAGAGTCTTACTGAGCGGCAGACTCATTTGAATCTGCTCGTCGAGTAGTTCTTCATATGCGGTTGCGACGTCCAGATTCTCATCTGCACCTGAAATAGTGTCGTGTGTGCAGTGTGAAGAGGAGTTAAATGGAGCGTGAGAGTTTACCACATCCTCTTCTCCTGCCATGAGACACTTTTAAGCATCTTCTTCAAGCGCTACGGCCATGAATGCCGCTTCATCGTCGGACGAATCCATGAAGGAATCGACTTCATCTGAGTCGTCTGAGAGTTCACCAGCAATGTATGCTTGTCGCTTCTTGATGAACTTCTCCCTTCGAGCTTTGTGTGCTGCTCTTTCAGCAGTGCTGAGCTCAGGACAATCATACTGATAGTGTCCTGGCTTCTTGCAGTTGTAGCAGGTAGTGACTCTCTCTTCTTTGCTCTCGCTGTCTTTCGACTGAGCTGAGTCCTCCTATTTCCTGCATTCAGAAGTATGTGAGTCAGGAGTGCGCTTAAGTGTACATTCAGTCTTACCCTTGGAGTCTCTGACGACTCTTGAGAGCTTCCTGCACCTCTCCTTCTCCTTTTGATACTTTACGGCAAGCAGCGCGTACTTCTTAGCTAGGTTTCCTTCTGGTAAATCACTGAGTGAAGGTTCAGCCTTGCTAGAGGTTGGAGTTGTTGTGCTGACTGATGCTTTGAAGGCATGGTTGACTTGGGTGTCATCTTCAGCTCGCTGCTTTCTTTGAGGTAGACCAAACTCGAACTCCTCAGCTTTAAATTCTGAAAAGATATGGTCATGAGTAACAATGTCTAAATCAGAATGTCTCAGTAATGTAGCAAATAGAGTCCAATGACCATCTGGTAGTGCCCTCAAAATCTTGAGATTCATCTCTCGGTTGGAGAATGTCTTTCCCAGCCCGTTGATAGTGTTCATCAGATCCGTGAATCTGACGTTGAGATCTTCAATGGAGTCACCATGTATGAGAGACAGTCTCTCCAGCTTCTGAAGTTCCAGCGCCAGCTTGTTTGCTTTGATCTTCTGAGTCCCCCGACTCAGTAGTGCTAGAGCATCCCAGAGTTCCTTCGCGGACTTGCAATCTTGAACTCTTCCGAGATAAGAATCGCTCAGAGTGGTCAGTATGGCGTTTCTGGCGACCCGGTCTAAGTTGTGAAGCTTCTTCTCCTCAGGGGTGAAGAGACTTCTGTCTTTAGGGATCTTCTTCCCGGTCACCATTCCTCCTCCTTGTGCTGGGTCCTGTGATACGACACTATCAACCATTGGAATGATAGGTCCGTCCTCCAGTACCTGTATCATGCTGTCGTGGAGGGAAGTCAGATGTGCCTCCATTATGACCCGCCATATTCCATAGTTCTCTACTGAGAACATGGGTACCATTCTGATTCCTGACATATCAGACATAGTAGATAATGATATGAATGAAGAATGATATGCAGTGAAAACGTTTTCAAGATCCGTTCAAGTAGATCAGTTTCAGAATAACAAGAGTCTTAGAGAACTCCTGCTCTGATACCAATTGTTGGTCCCGAGATTAAACGTTCAGGTGTAGAGGGGGGGGTGAATACACCTGAAAACAATTTCTCAACTTTAAACACGAACAATCCTTTTCAGGAGAGTGTCGTACTGAACGAGTTCAGTAGACCAAATAAGCTGTTATGGATCGTGTGGCAGAGTGGCTGACTTCACTGAGGCCTGCTAGCTGACTTGAGTCAGAATTCAGTACCATTCACCTGAAGTTCAGTAGTGCGGAAATGTGTAGGCCCAAATTCAGTTGAGTTTAGAAAACGTTTTTAATAAAACAGTTTCAGTAGTTAGTGCGATCGATTAAGCTTTGCTGAAACTCAGTTGCATGATTTTAAAAATTCTTTCAGTATGCACAGTAATCAATGCAACAGTTAAAGAGAAAAACAAACACAGAACACATGCAGTTTTTAAAGTGGTTCGGATCCAACAATCCTACGTCCACTGTCCTGAAAGATCAAGAGGCTATGTATTATACTGAGGTAGTCTCAGTTGGTTTTTACGCTGGACAAACACTGGTCTTGAGATTTATACTGAGCAAGTCTCAGTTTACAAAGGATCAAACTAAAGCGTTTGACAAACTCTCCAAATATGAAGGAGTCCTTTACAATAAGGATCAGTTCAGATGTGAACTCCTTCATCTAAGCTATGGATATGATCTGCTGAGCTTAGGTTAGAGGGATAGGGAACGAGAAGGTGGCTTCTAGAGCGACGAACGGTTAAGTATAGACTTAGGTTCGTGTTCAGTCACTTGGATACTAGAGGTTTTATAACTCTGGTTCAGCTTGGTTCCCTATGAGCACGTATGTCGTCTTTCGCCGGAGATTACTCTTTGAACTTCTTGCGGAAGACTTAGGTCATTTCGAGTTGCTCGTGAATGCTCGTGTGTTCTTGTCTGTGTCGTGAGTGTGCTTCAATTCGAATTGTATCCCTCTATTTATAGAGCAGAGACAAGGATAGATCCGTTGGAGACGACGATCCTTGTGTCTCTCTCTTTTGGGTAGCTAACGGCTCTTTCAAAGTATGGTTGCAGTGTCATTTCCCTCCATTTCTGGAAAGTTGTTGACTTGCAGCTTTAATCAGAATATGACAGTTGGTCGCTCGTCATTGGTCGAGGTTAAGGAAAGTAGGTGAGACAGAACAGACTTCAAGGTAGATCTTAAGCTGACTTCTCTCTTCCTCGTATGACTATGCTCATTTAGACTTAGTAAATCCTGACAGTTTAGAGGACTGTCTAGCCGTTGCTGAGTCTGATCTATATTCAGTAGCATGCTCTTGCTGAGTCGGCTTTACTGAAGATAAACTCTGAGTTCAGTGAACTACTCCTGCTGAGTTCACTTCTACTGACTCCTTTCAGTATACTGCTCCTGCTGAGTCCAGTATCACTGAGTCTTCTTCTTCTGGTACTGAGGCAGATAATCTACTGAGCGCCTGAACCAAATGAAGAGTGTCTACTGAGTCTGAAACCTCAGAGACAGAACAACACATTACAACTGAATGGTTCATCAGTTCAAAGTAGGGTTTTGGAATCTTCAAATCTTCAGCAAATATTCAGAGCACTGGCTACTGAGTTATCTCTCAACAGATTGTGAGAAGACTGAATCATCACCCAACATATATATATATATAGAGGGGATATCATATGAGAACACCCCTGAGAGTGAGAAATAAGAATAATTTACAAGGTAAGTGAACCGTAATTTTTAAACATAAAAAATAATTACCGTTTTTGCACGCGGTAGAAAATCTGAAATTATGAGTTGAATTTTCAAATCATTATACTCTAAATAATTCTCATAATATTGTGAGCGAAATTTTGGCCAAAATTATGCTCTCAGCAAAATAACTACAAAAATGTTACTCAAAATATTATCTTTTATTCTTCATAAAAGTGATATTTTTATATTTGAGAAATAAAAGTGATATATTTTTTCTAGTTTTAGTAAAAACAACTAATTTGTTGTAGATAAGATTTATTATATATATGATGACCATATCTAAACCCTAACAGCCTGTAATATCACGTTTAAATCTAAGTGCTATTATAAGGATTTTTTATTAATTAAATAATAGTTAACAATTATTACTTCTTCCAAATAAATTATCAGGGTGATCTAATACTCTTAATAGGATTATTACATTTGTACTCTAATAAATATTGACCATATATATATATATGATTTGGATCCAATAAAAATTAAGGCATTTAGTGAGAATTAAGAACTAATTTTATTCATTGATTTAATATCATCAATGGATAATATTAATTAGTTAATTTGTGTATATCTTAAATGAATGAATACTCATGATTACACTAAAGGATTAAAATGTAATTGACATTACATCATTAAATAAGATTTCCGTTTCCACGCACTACACGATCTCATGATTTTGGTAAGTGTATCCCCATTTAATTTTATTCTATATTTATTTAATAAAACGCTTCATACATTTTATTTTATTTTTTGTTTTACTCAATTAAGTATCGATTTCATGTTATTCTAGTAATATTTATTAGAGTATGAATCAAGTATTTCAAGTTTTTTTTAGTGAAGTCTGTTGCATTATAATTTGCTTATTGATGCATTAGGTAGTTTTTTTTTTTCAGTGACAGTTTTCCTATAAAACATTATATATAAAGTAGGATTGACCATTATGCACTAATAAGTTTGATAAGTTGAAGTTTTATATGTACAAAAAATTCAAATGTATAATAAATTATTAGATAAGCGATCAATATATATATATATATATATATATATATATATATATATATATATATAGGGTGTGGATTTAGGGAGATCCAACACTCAAAAGAGATATGAGAACCGATCCTAAGCGTCGATCGGTCCTAATCTAATGGCCAATATTAACCCCTTCTTTCTTAAAAAAAAAAAAAAGGAGGAAAGGGTAATATAGAAATTGTGGAAGATGAAAATTTGAAATCATATCTCCACCCTCCTCCACGCCTCTATTCTTTCTCACTCACTCTCTCCATTTCCTTGACGCCTCCTCCAAGCGCTCGATTCTCTCTCTCACTCTCTCTCTCTCTAAAATCAAAACATCACCTAAACTCAAAAACCTACCCAAACATGTATCGATTTCGCAGAGAGTTTTGCAGAGAGAAGCATAATCTTCGTAAATAGTAGTTTCGTGTTTTGGTTGAAAATCGACTAGAAATCCCCTCAATCGACGAAATTTCAGGTACGTTTCATGTTTTCGTTTGTTAATTTTGTTTACCCATGGATGATTTTGTGTTTTAGAGGAGACATTGTTGTTGTGAACGAAACCGAAACCGAAACCCACGATTAGCGAAACCGAAACCTACGATCTATATTGTTGGAGGGCTAATGTGCTCGTTTTTCGAGATATATTAAGGGTCGGTTTGATCGTTTATTTGGTAGATCTGCGTTTGATGGGTTTCTTTCTCTTTCAATTTGTAAGATATTTGATTCTTTTATTTTGGGTTTCTGTTTTCTTGTTAATTTTCAGGAGGGATTATTGCAGCATTTCTTGAAATTTGTGCATTTTCAGAAGAAAATGGAAGGTGATCTGAAGAATCATGGAATTCCTCATGCATCTGTAGATGATGAATGCAGGATGGAGATGGGTTTTGGTAAATTTGGGTATATATCTCTACTTTTTACTTCATTTTGGCCCTAGCTAATTTATTTGTTGACTTTTCGAGTATTGGGTTTAGAACTATGATTAAGAGAGTTTGGTTCATTTTATATATTTATTGCTGCTCAGTTTATGTTTTTGAGGATTGAAGCCTCTTCAGTATGAAGTAGATGCTAATCAGCGAGATTTTATTTGATTATTGCGCATCAGCATTAAAGTATATCTATATTAGCATAAATATAGGAAATCGTTAGCATAAATTAAAATTTCTTTGGTACATATAATATATGTTGTTTCGGCATAAATATTTAGGGTGGTGAGCATAAACAGACGTAATGGTTAGCATAAAATACGATATTCATATGCATGAAATGAAAATATTCTGAAAAGTTTTGTGTGTTACTGGTATGCATAAATTTTGATGCTGATATGCAAGAAATATGATAGTTATATGCATAAATTCAGTGAAAAAACTGCATGCGTACTAAGTGAATATATTCTAAAAAAGCAGGAACATCGCGAGGTAAAGGAAAGAGGAAGAGAATATAAATAATATAACTGTGTGCATAATGCATGAAAGTTTTAATATTGGTATGCATACCCTTTTTTTTCGTTTGCCTTTTTTTTGTAAGCGTAAGCATAAAACATTTTATATATTAGCATAAAAATATGAAATAGTAAGCATAACTTTTTTTTCCATTGGTACATTTTTTTTAGATTTTTGTGCATAATTAATATTGGTGGTGTGCATAACTTGCTCGAAAGGTTAGCATAAAAAGATTGAGTCAAATGTATAAAATGTGTGCATAACTTGATCGAAAGGTTAGAATGAAATTATATACTTGTGTGCATGATTTCTGAGAAAGGTAAGCATAAATCAATTTGTAACGGTAAAATTTGATAAATATGAATTATTTTTTGCAGGAGTGTATTTGATGAGACATATGGAGACGTTCAAGGATGACATAATCAACTGGAACACGAGATTTTTGAGGAAATGTGTGAAGCAAATTAGGCTTAAATTTTGCCCTTAATATAAGAATGAGAATTATAATACCCACAAACAGCCGAAATGGTGTGAAAGAAATGTTGGTCATGCCGATGAGAATGAACTTGATTCTAAAGAATGTGTGAAAGAAATGCTTGATAGTTAGAAGTTTGGTTGTGAGTCTCTTTGTTGGAACAACTTGGGATGTAAAACTTAGAAGTTATGGTGGTACTTATGTTTTTTATTGATACAGTAGTTGAACTAATGTAGGCGAACACTTGTTTTGGTATATTTAAGTATTAGAAGTTATGCATATATAACGTGTTTTTTATGCAAATCAAAATTGGGCATTATGTAGATATATAAACACACATGTACATAAAAAAGGGATATGCAAAAAAATTACATACCATAAGCATATAAATACACTACGGTATGCATGAAATATCAAACCTGGAACATGACTACGAAAAAATTTAAATGGAGGGCTAGGGAAAAAGAAAAGAGAAGTTTACAAATTTGCCCTTAATGAGCCTATTTTTTTCTTTTTTTATTTAATTTTAAATGTTTTTGGGGATAAAATGAGAGCCTTAGATTTGTGAAATAGAGGGACGAGATCGGTTCTCGTATCTCTTTTAAGATTTGGATCTCATAATATCCATTCCCTATATATATAGAGGAGAGATCATATGAGAACACCCCTTAGAGTGAGAAATAGGAACAATTTATAACATTTTGATCAAGTAATTCGACGCTCCAGATCATGCCATCACTTAAAATCCCGAAATGCACCTTTAAGGCAAAAATGTTGCACTGGGGTTATTTTTGTAATCTTGCACAATCTATTGTTTTTTTTTTAATCTTCTTTCCTTTGCTGTAAACGTCATTTTCGTTAATTCTCTTCCATGTTTTAATATCATAAAGTCTCGTCCCAGATTTTCCTTAATAATTTCATCTTTTCGTTATTTATCATTAATTGTGCATATTTTTCCTATTAATTGTGCATATTTTTCTTAATAATTGTGCATATTTTTCCCATTAAATGTGTTCATATTTTCCCCAGTAATCACAACAAGAAATTCGTTGTTTACCGACGAAAAATTCCGTCGGTTTTTCGTCGGTAAATCGTAATTATCCGTCGGTAATCATTTTACGACAGAATACCGACGGAATTGTGGCGTCGGGTCAGGCTTAGTCGGTAAAATTTACTGACGGAATATACCCGTCGGTAAATTTACCTACGGAATGTTCCGTCGGCAATTTTCTTGCTTTTCCGACGGGATTCCGTCGGTGATTGTTTTTTTTTAAATAATTTTTTTTTATTTTTTCGTACCCAGTTCTCGACAACCTGCATTTTGTTTACCAACCAACAAAGCACATACATATAAATATTCAAATCAAGTTCAAACCCAAATCGAAACTGAAATATAAATACTTAAATCTTAAAATTCAAATATTCAGTATATATATACATAAACATATAGAACTAAATCATAAAGAGGTGTGAGGAGGGGATTGGTTGCTGTCGTCCGAAAGGTCTCGTCGGCTAGAGGAACCCATCATCGCCATCAGTTGGTCCATCTTGCCATTCATGAACGCAATCTGCTCCTGGAGGGTCCTCCTAGCTGCCGACTCCTCCTCCAGTCGACGCATGATCTCGGCATTGCTCTGGGATGGCCCAAGTGAAGAACTAGAAGAGCGGCTGGCGACGTTGATGTAGGTTCTCCCTTCCTCGCCGAAACTTTACAACCGCTGCTTCTTGTCCCGAACCCCTTCCAACTGCAGATAAATCGTGTTTTTATCCGCATTGGGGCCTTCTTCAGCAGCAACCCGCTCGACCTCCGCCTATTACAATATAAAAATAGAAAATAGTCAAACTCAGAATTCTAGAATAATATTCTATATATTGTAATTGGGTGCTTAGATGAAGTCTCGCCGCCTTCATGTTCGAGAAGTCTCCACCTTTGTAATGGAGACTCTGGAAAGTGTCAAAGGCGGTGGACTCTAAGGAACATCTCCTCTGAGAAGCCTATTCATCACATGCATAAACAAAATTGTGTCAAAATAAAGACATAAGAAGCTAAAAACTTATAAAATGAGACTTACCGTAAATTGGGAGTACTGTAGGGCTGACCGGGACCCTCCATTGTGCTTGCTCATCCGGCGCCCGACTCTGGCTCTGACCTGCGGCAATGGGAAGCAGTCTCCGACTTAGCGACTACCTCTGGCCGTATCCAGTACTCGTTGAGGGCTTCCCACCTCTCTGTGTTGATGTAGTCTGATTTTTTAGGGCGGCCCTTCTTCATTTCGAAGTGCCAATCACTAAATCTCTTGGACACCTTCTTTTGCCACATGTGGTAGACTGCTTGGTCCAGTCAGCAGGCCAGCGGAAGTGCTTCTGCAATTTACATTGAGGAACATGTTAGATACAAATGAATGCTAAATTATAATATTGTGAACTTGAAAGAAAAACTAACCTTAAATTCCTCAAAATACTGCTCCTTAATTTTAGGAGGAGTCAGCTTCCAAGTGAACTCAGTCGGGTTATTAATCTTCTTAAAACAATCAACGATTGTCGAGGCCAATCCAGATGGCTCAAGCAATCGCCTATTATTGAAAAATGGTTTAGGAAAGTTATAGTTGATATATTTAAAAATAATAAAACCAATGATTACATACTCCTCAGGCGAAATCTCGAAACAACGGCGGCTATTCACCGAGTAAGAGTCGGTAGAACCCTGATAGTGGCCAGCCGACTCAGGGGGACTGCCCCATGGCCAAACGACGAAGGGGGTGCTTCACGCCCAACAGGAGCTGATATAGTCCTGCCGCCATGACCTCTGGGAGGCGCCATGTACCTGAAAACAACGAATAACCATTAATTGCTTTTGACCAAAAAAAAAATCATAATCAAGTAGAGTTCTAAATATGCGGTGTAAATCTATCTTTTAAAACCTGCAAGTATTACTAGTCATTCACTAAAGTCCTCTTCTGAGGTCAGAAAATGTTCTTCTTCATCATCATCTCCTTCGTCAACATCTTCGTCATCGAGTTCTATTGTTTAATGTGGATGAGTTAATGTTATATCAGCTTCTAGTGTCGCGTGGCGCCGTACTGGTGGGTTTAGTATGTCATCCTCTTGAAATGCTTCATCTAATGAAGATTGAGTTGGCAAATCTATCTTAAATCTCGGTTTAACTTTACATACTTCCATATAGTCCTTCCTAGATTTGTTCACACTAGGATATGAGCAGTAATACACTTGATGCGCTTGTGATGCCATGACAAATAGTTCATGGTTCCGCAGTGATTTCGTTTGATCGATAGAAACCAACTTGTATTGTGGATGTACATAAGTCCCTCGAGGGGTCGGGTCAAACCATAAGCACTTGAACAACATAGTTCGTCTCAATTTCACATATCTCCACCAACTGTCCATAATAATCAAGTGCATCAGAACCATAATTCTGCCCTTGTATGCAAACTCCGCTATTCATAGTGGACTTTCCTACCCCATGTGATAAAGTATGAAACTTATATCCGTTCACAACATAACCAGGGTACTATTAACCGCTGCTAATGGACCTTTTGCTAAATACCGTATATACGGATTCATCTCATTGCAATAAGGGGATGAAACCTAAGGCGAAATCTCGAAACTTTCTATGATTGTCAAACCACGACATCTTACCACTCTTCTCAAGATAAAATGCATCTGATTGTTCCATGCACTGTGGGCATGCGAATTTCCCAGCTGTACTCCATCCGGACAACATTGAGTAGGCCGGAAAGTCACTAATGGTCCAAAGCAAAGCAGCTCGCATATTGAAATTTTGCTTCTTTGAAACATCATACGCAGACACGCCATCTTCCCACAACTCCAATAATTCGGCTATCAATGGTTGTAGAAAGACATCCAAGTTATCTTTTGGATTTCGAGGTCCAGGCACCAACACCGTGAGAAACATGAATTGATCCTTCATACACATGTCAGGCGGCAGATTGTAAGGAGTTAGAATAACTGGCCACAAAGAGTATTGTTTCCCAAATTGAGTAAATGTTTGAAAACCGTCTGTAGAAAGACCTAATCTAATATTTCGATTCTCCGAGGAAAAATTAGGAAACGTCGAGTCCAAGTGCTTCCACGCTGGAGAGTCTGCGGGATGATGCATCACTCCATCATCCACTGATGAAGCATGCCAACGCATGTGAGGAGCAATTGCATTAGATGCATACATCCGTTGGAGTCTAGGGGATACAGGAAAGTAGTACATTTTCTTAGCAGCCACTAATTTTTTCTTCCCTTTCCTACTAGATTTCGGAGTGTAATCTAAATACCGCGAGGTGCCGCAAAACTTACAACTCTCCAGTTCATTATCTTCCCGCCAATAGATCATGCAAGAATTTGGACAACAATGAATCTTCTCTACCGGCAACCCCATGCCACTAAGCAGTCTCTTAGACTCGCTGAAGTTATTAGGAATCAAATTTCCTTGGGGAAGCATATCCTTGATCATTTGACTCATCCTGTCATAGCCCCTCTGTGACATATGATTCTCAGCCTTCAAGTTCATCATCTAAACTGCTGCAGACAATTATGAGTAGGTCTCACAACCAGGCCACAACTCTGTGTCGACTGCCCGCAACATTTCATAGATCTTGCTTGCTTCGTTATTTGGCGGCTCCTCAATATCCGCATCATTATAATTCGGCCCAGCATGATCTGTTACCATCCTCTGATAGGAGGTCGACGTGTCATTTTGCACATTTCTCGTAGCTTGCTCATCTAGTGTTACGTGTTTTTCCCCATGAGATGACCAAACTTTATAATTTTTAACGAATCCCCTCATATAAACGTGCTCTCTTACAACTTGTGTAGTCAAAAACAGCTTATTCTTACAATTTTTACACGGACATCTAATTTTTTTCCCATCCGTATAAGCTGTCTAGCTACTTGCCCAATCAATGAAATCCTCAATGTCAGTCACAAATTGAGGATTCAATGAACCGTCTACTGCCCACCGTGTATACATCCACGAACGACTCATTATTTCAAATCTTTAATAATATAGTTTACTAAATGTTCTAGGCTCACTCCAATCCTGTGTAAACAAACGAGCATTATTTCAAATCGAATAGAGTATGGTGATATTGAGTAAGAATACATCCTCACTTTGACAAAGTGAGAAATAAAATGTTATGAAGTTAATTATTCATAATCCTGAGTTGTCCTATTCCAACTCATGATTTTAGACATTGAATCTTAAGAGTATTTTAGACATTCACATTAGAGAATATATTAATTTTATGCACCACATTAGAGAATAACTTATTGGTAACTACTTGGGAACTAGCTCTACTGCTACATCACCCAATGGAAACTGATTTTTGAGATTATTATCACAACATTTGAAAGCTCTATCATCTTTCTTTCACCACATATCCAATTAGTTTAAACTAAAAGATCTAACTTCTAATTATGAAACTATATAAAGTGTCTTACAAATAGGAGCTTGTAAAACAACAGAAACAAAACCAGCAAGTGGTACAAATCAAGAACAACAAAACTAGACTAATATTCCAAACTGAATCTCAAACTAACTCCAGCACTTTCCTTCTTTATTCGCCTTCTAATCTCTCACACAACTACACTTGAAACTCAACTCTTTGAGGTTGAACAGGAAACATCTCATCACGCCCTTCTCTTATACCAACAAGTTAACTCTTTGGTTACATAAATTCTCTTCATTGAATAACAACATTCACAAATTTTACAAGTCCATGTGTCATGATATTGCTTTAAATAAACTACAAAGGCCTCATGAACACCGTATACAAGGATATTGAACATTAAAAAGCTGTCTATTTCATGCTTAATATCGTTTGGGACAAAAAGGATAAAACGAAACTAAGAACGAATTCGACTCACGACAAAAAGGAACCTGGATTTTCTTGGATTACTGGAGGATTTTCGGAAGAGGGATCTTCCAACACCTTCACTCCTCGCCGAATTAACGAGCTGGTTTATCATCGAGAAACCGAGGGCAGCGGAGCTGTGTGTGGCGGTGGGCGGCGGGCGTGGCGGAGGGCGTGGACGGCGTGGCGGCGGGCGTGGCGGCAGGCTTCGCGGGCGTCGAGTGCAGCAGACCTGTGTGTTTTGCTGCTTCAACGGTCTTCTGCCCGTTTAATCAAATTAGGTTACGCCGACGGAATTTTCCGTCGGTAAAAACTTTGCTTATTACCAACGGATATTTCCGTCGGTATATTTCTATTTAAAATTAAAAAAAATCAATTATAATATTGCCGACGAAATTATCCGTTGGCAATATAAGAATAAAATAAATTAAATGGAAAATCATTAATTACCGACGGAAAATTCCGAGACACCGACGAATAAATTCCGTCGGTAAATTGTCCGCTGTTCATTCCGTCGGTAAGTCGACCCGTGTTTTTTTTCCGTCGGCAATTTCGTCGGTAAAAACAAGAATTCTTTTAGTGAATTGTACATTTTTTCTCATTAATTGTGCATATTTTCCCTCATAATTGTGTATTTTTTTTTGCAAAATTATGCATATATTTATAAATTAAAATAATCAACAACACACACATCCAAATCACTGTTAAAAATTTGACAGAAAATAAAAAAACTCACAAATTTATTCTGAATTTTCTTCGTGATTACACAGTGACAAAGGGACGAATAATTATGTATAAAAATGTGCTGCTTTTTACCCACTGATCTTCAACTGATCTTCGTTATCGAAATCTTTTGGAAACCCTGTTTAGAAATCGCTGATTTTTACCCACTGGTCTTCAATTGATCTTCGTTGTCGAAATCTTTTGGAAACCAAGCAATGGAAGACCGGAAAAAACTGGACACTCAACAAAAAGAGGTGGCGTATGGCTTTTGCTACCATCTATTGTTCCAGAGCCTTCAAACGACAACCGCTCATCAACATTAACGACAAGTTTGTTTCCATCAATAGTAGAAACCCATCATCAAGAATCGTGATTGTTGTAGTAGTCCAGCAGCATCCATTATTCTTCCATAAGAGATAAACCTCGATGATTTGGCGAGACTGGGAGGAGTTGAAGGAATTGTTGCATCACTGAGAACAGATGCGCAGCGTTTAGTGGTGATGAAGAAGATGTTGTGGCCAGGTGTGAAGCCTTTGGGAGAAACACATATTCAACGCCGCCTGTGAAGAGCTTCTTCCATTTCGTATTCGAAATACGCTAGGTTAGGTTTATTATATTGAAAGAATTTGACTGTAACACCCTTTGTGCAAAATTTTTAAGTAAATGGTGCATTTCGGGTAGAAAAAATTGAAAACGAATCTGGTCCATCAATTTACATGATCTAAAGGATGATGATTGTTCTTATTTCTCACTCTAAGGGGTGTTCATATATATATATATATATATATATATATATATATATATATATATATATATATATATATAATTGTGAATTAGTAAACTAATAATGTATAATTGACATACATGTGTACCTCTTGAATTTAAATACGTGTAATTGAGTAGGAATTGGATATGGATATTATATGCAAATAAATACAAGGTATATATATATATATATATATATATATATATATATATATCCTTATTTAATATTTGGAGAAGATATAATAGAATTTAGGAGTATTATTAGATACGCTCAAATCTCCCTCCGTATCTTTCTCAACTCCTACTCACGTCACCTCTCCCACGTGATCGTGACTACAAAAAAAAAAGCCGATTGATTTTTCGAATGCCTTTGATGATAGCGCTGCAACAGAGCTGATTGGCAGAGTTCACTCCACAAGAAAGCCCCCTCCACGTTGCATTCAAGGAAAGGAGAAGAAGAAGGGAAGAACTGGGTTGATGTATAACGTGAAGAATGGGATGATGTCCCTGCACAAGATGAGACGATCCCTAGAGATCTTTCTGCCTATCTCCCTATCTCCTCATCTGTCAGCTTCAGTATCAACCTTGAAGTCTGCAAGTGTCTCAACCACTTTATGTACCTCGATCAATGACAAGCAGCTAGCTGGCCAGTCTCCGACATAAAGCTGCAAGTCGACCACTTTCCCAAAAAGTAAAGGGAATCTACATAATTCAAAAAAAAAGTCGTTTGCTACCTAGTTATAGAGTGACACGTGGACAGTTCGTCTCCAACGGATCTATTCACAGTCACACATATAAATAGAGGGAAGGTCGTGATCTTCAAAGTCGCACTACACGATCACATAAGCGACCATACAAGAACTCAAGCATTAAAGAATCAAGCTCTAGAACACCTATCGTTTATTCAGTGAAGAACACGAACCCAGAGTTGATATATCCTCTTTGTTCTTCACTCTAGAAGCCTTTTCAGTTCTCACCCTCTAACATTAAGCTCATTGTAATATTCATAGCTTAAACCGAAGGAGTTCATTTATTGAACTGTTCTTAGTGTTAAGAACTCCTTAGTAGTTGGAGATACATTCAAACATTCTTGTTTGACCCTGTAAACTGAGACTTACTCAGTATAATCACAAGTAAAAGTTTGTCATGCGTACAAACTAACTAAGACTAACGCAGTATAATAAAATAGTGTCTTGTGTTGTTAAGGACGAGTGGACGTAGGTTCTTGCGTATCCGAACCACTTTAAAAACTATTGTGTTGTTTATTTGTTGCATGATATAACTGTTCATATAGAAAATATTCTTAAAAAATCATACAACAACATTTCAGTTAAAAGCTAAAACATCGCACTAAGACACTGAACTAATTTGTTAAACAAACTTTTTCGAAACAAACTGAATCGGGCCTACACAATTCCGCACGCTACTGAACCTTTGCTGAACGGTTCTGAATTCTGACATCAGTCAGCTAACAGACCTCAGTACTGTCAGTCACTCTGTCCGCGCGATCAAGATCGGCTTACTTGGTCTACTGAATCAGTTCAGTAGACATCTTCGTGAAACGTACTGATCGCGTTTTGAGTTTGAGAAAAAAGTTTTCAGGTGTATTCACCCCCTTCTCTACACCTGAACGTTTGACTCGGGACCAACAAAAATAAAGATAATAAATTAAAAAAATAAATATGCAATAATTAGAAAAAGGGGCGGGCGCATCGGTTATCCGACACCCTAAAACCGCCACTCATACGCCAAGAGGCAGTTTTTTCAAAAAAATAAACCGCGGTTAGTTGCAACAAAGATTAACTGGCGGGTACAAGTTGTAGCGGGCGGGTTAAGCGGACGGAGACGATTGAACGATATTTTTGAACACAACTAAAAATTATAATGAATTTTTAAATATTATTATATTATATACTTTTTCTAGAAGGATTATTTATCAAAAATCAGTTTATATACTTTTTCTTTTTCTAGAAGTATTATTTATCAAAAAATCAGTCCTAGTAATAGTATAGTTGATCATCCTCTCGGAACTACTGATCACCTTGATAAGCTATTGCTCACCAACTAGCTTGTCAAACGCAAGCCCCTCTTCGAGCGGATTCCTCACTTTCCTCCTTAGCGTATGAGGTATTAGCAGTCGTTTCCAGTTGTTGTCCCAATCCCAAGGACATGTTTTTACGTGTTACTCACTCGTCCGCCACTGAAAAACACCACTTCTCGTCCTGCATTAAGTAATACTTTTTTTTTAAAATCCTTAAGATCCCAATGAAATATAAAGTAATAATTACTGATTTCAGAAAATATATATAGACAATTATAATAGTATAGCAGTACAAAAATTATTTCTTATAAATATAGGTTTCCCTAGTTATTGTATTTTCTTCCCACCTAAACCAAAATCATATCCTTAACTTTCTGTAAAGTGTAGACAACTTTTGAATAATTTGCTCGTGTTGTAGCAATTAATTATTTAGTTAAGATGATTATTGCTTGAAATAAACCTTTTAATGACACATTTGGAAAAAATGTACTATCATCTCGTTTAGGATTGACCACTTCATCATCATTACCGTTCATAAGTGTTCCAATAATTTCTTCATTCATCAATAATTCCATAATTGATCATTCTTGATATCTAAAAGATCTTGAATAGTTATAGTAATTGTTGGTCCTGAGACGTGGTTCAGGTGTAGAGGGGGGAGGGGGGGTGAATACACCTGAATGCAAATTTCTCTCAGACGCGAAGTCAGGTCTAGTTGAGTTTGCTACTGAACTGAGTCAGACAGCCAGATATACTTCAGATCGCGTGGGCAGAAAATCTTCTACTGAGTTCAGCTCTACTGACTTGAGTCAGTCGTTCAGTATCAGAGTGTGTGCGGAAGTGTAGGCCCTATGAAATGTCTCGATTAGAAAACACCGGTTTTTATGCAGAGTTTTGTGAAATACGGTTTGTATGTAGTATGATCAGTTAAATAAAATAGTAAATCAACACAGCAATTTTTAAAGTGGTTCGGACACGCTGGGTCCTACGTCCACTATCCTGACCAAAGCAGGATACTTGTTATATTTATACTGAGCAAGTCTCAATTGGTCTGTTCACTGGACAGACGCAAACCTTGAAATTTATACTGAGCAAGTTCTTAGTGATCTGTGCGCGACACAGATTCTCTACTTATAGTCGTAGTGACTTTTACAAGGGTTCAAACTTGAAGACTTTGAGTCTTCTCCAACTAAGAGGACGTTCTTACAAATAAGAACAGTTTCACAAGGATGTGAACTTCCTCGAGATTTCTAAGCTAAATATATAACAATGAGCTTGCTTAGATAAGAGAAGGGGAACAAGATAAAAGTCTAAGTGATGAACTAAAGGTGTTCTTCAATGGATGCTAGTTCTTTACTGGATTCTGCTTGAGATTGCTAAGAGTTTGTGCGTAGAAAGCTTGGGTTCCCGGTGTCGTCTCTGCATGACGACTTCTCTTATTTATAGGCGTCGATGGTGAATAGATCAGTTGGATGGGGCTCTAGACACGTGTCGATGCGACAAGGAAAATGGCTCCTTTAATTTGAACGTTGTCGAGCAGGTACACTGTAGAGATTCTCCTCTTTTTCAGTTTCAGAGCAGCTTTTGTCAGAGTAAATGGTCGTTGTCGGCTCCTTATTGGTCGAGGTAGATTGACAGTTGAGACTTGTCAAACATCAAGGTTGATTTCCTCTGAATCCTCGGACCTGCAACTGAAGTATCTTTCCTACTGGCGTTCTTATGAGCATTCAGTGCATGGGCACAAATTCCTGGGCAGATTCAGCTGGAGATTGCTGTCAAACTAACTTCTTCGATTCTCAGTTCTTCAGTTGAATGAGATCTTCTACTGAATCCTGCAACTACTGAACTC
Organism: Lavandula angustifolia; assembly: GCA_028984105.1. NCBI lineage: Eukaryota > Viridiplantae > Streptophyta > Magnoliopsida > Lamiales > Lamiaceae > Lavandula > Lavandula angustifolia. The sequence goes on from CM054824.1 coordinate 17,190,856, forward strand.
TGTCCTACTGAGTTCTAACAACTGAACTCGACTAGGCTATAGAAACGAAGGTACAATATTCAGCTGGGGTTTTAGGATCTATGAAATCTATCCAAATCTATCAAGACTATCAGATCTACATATTCATCTACTGAATCCTTATCCCAACAGCAATTCTGTAGCTAAATTAGAGATGGCATTAACTAATGTTTGAGATCTTCATCTAATTAATGGACTTCGTTTTCAGTAGATCATTTTCTGTTGAAGGAATCTTGCAATTCTGAGAAGATACTTCTAGGATAATTTTAATATAAGCAAAAATAAGATTTTCATTTATTTATGTACATGAGCGTTCTTTATAAAATTATGAAACTTTTCTAAAATTGAATGATTTGACTTGTTTTATAATTAGTGCATATTTAATATACATTTTTAACATGATTTTACTAAAGTAAATACTAAGTTTTTTTATTTTTTTATTTTAATCTTTACCTAATTAAGTTATTAAAAATTAAGTTTAATACACACATTTAATATATTTTATATCGTAAATTTATCTTTAATGAATAAATATTCATTTGTCGATAAATGAATAAATTTATCGATAGTTGAATAACTTCACTAAATAAAAAAAAATCAATCCCAAATATATTACTTTAAAAGGTTTAACTATAATTCTAAATATAATAATTAATGCAACAACGTTTACTAGCCAAACAACAAAGTATTCTATTCTTATAATATTCTCTAAAGCAATTTCAATATAATTGAAGTGCAAAAAAATTAAGGACGAGAGGTTATAAAACTTACTAAATCCAAATTAGATCATCAATGATTGATCAAAACAAATGCGTACGTCCGGGATTAACATTTGATTAATAAAACATACGCTATGTGTAATCTGACTGAGATTAAAACTTCTAATTACAATATGACAGTTCATTATTAATAAAGCATGCTATGTGTATTCTGAATAATAAAGCATGCGTAATCTGACTCGTCTTGAAGTAATAGGTTGTTCGAAATGAAGGAATCTATGTCGCGCAATTAATTAGTAAAAATTAATTTATTCACTTGTTCGTCTTGACTTGAGCGAAATTTGATAGAAATCTTGTTTACTTTGTAAATGATTGGTTCCTTAATCCGGTAGTTTGCCACAAAGACTTAATTGCAGAATGAAGAATTTGTCCATTAAAGCAAGCATTCATTTTGCCCTATCATTGAAGTTACATAATAATCCTCTTCTTCTAGACATCCGATTTTAATTAATCACTGACTGAAAGCTGCCTGCGGATCAAGCTGCCTGCATATCTCCATATACGTAAGAAACAAGACCCTATCCTTGGCTCCCGTTCTATGATTCCTCGTATGCCTACAGAAATACCTCAACTCGGTCAGCCTGCAGCAACCCACCATCTGCCCTAGAAAAAAAAACAACCAATCTATGTTCCTCTTCTTCCCCAAGACCGGCTTCGCGCAGCCGTGCTGCCCGCAGAACCTGCAGTCAGGCAAGGTCGGGTTCATCCACACCCGCGGAGCGCGGTGGTACATCTGGTCGCGGTGCTTCATGATGAACACCGCCACCTCTCGGAACTTGGCGTGCAGGTCGTAGTCGATGTCGAACTGCTTGTCGCACCGGCTGCACTTCACCCTTCCAGTGATAACGTTTATGCCCTTCGTCGCGAGGTATTGCAGGCTGTGAACCACCGCACGCTGCGCCGTCGCCCATTGATACGGCGGCGTTATGGTCTCCGACTTGTTGGGGGCGAGAGACCGCCTCCCCATCCGCGACGAGCCTCTCACGACAGCCGGAGAGTTGAGAGAGAGACTGGGGGAGTTACCATTGTCATTGTTGGCGTGATTACTCATATTGGGGAATAGACGTATGAAGAAATTGTTGGTATTTAAGGAGATTTAGGTATGTTTGAAATTTAAAATGGGAAGACCTTTTCTCACTGACATTCTGTCGTTATCCCGTAATCATATGATAATCCTAACAAGCAGTTGGTGTGTTCTCAACTTAAGTCCTAAATCTCCAATACATGTTATTATTTCAAATATTATCTGCCTTTTCCATTCTATATGGATTACTTTTCAAAAAAAATAATTTTGTTTAATTTTTTGGCATATTAGTTTGTGACTACATTAATTATTTTTAATTTAAAGATCTATTATAAATGTGCTCATATTTTTTTGTTTTTGTACATCGGACTTCTTTGTTTTAGATCTTAAAAGTACCGACTACCGACAATATTCCAAAAGCATTATATTTTGATCTCATCATCGTCTTAGATACAAGAAATTCATCCCCAATTCTAATCTCAATAATAAAATATTAATTCATTTTAAATATTTTCAATTTAGTACAAAACCCAAATTTTGTTATTTTGTCTATTTTGAATTTGTTATTTTTTCATTAATTATGTATATTAATAAAAATTTAATTAATGTCGTGTTGTGTCAAAAAATATCTGTCTCTTGAGTTATGACCATATGGTCGTGTCGCATGTATGTGTGATCTAGTTTTAGATCTACCATGTTTAAAGAAAAAACATAAAGATTAATGCTTTTATTACTTAAAAAAATCAATGCTTGTACTTGTTAGAATAACATGAAATAGATATAACATCGAACGGTCCACATCATTATCCTAACTAGTATTGTCATCATATGTTGGAAGAAGAGTTGTAAATACTGGACTTTAACTACTCGCTTTTACCAAACAGAAGTGAGCAAGAAAATGAGAATTACTCAATTTCTGGCAATTACTAACTTGTAATCGTTATTTCCAATCTTACAATTTATAATTGCCAATGATACTTATACATGGTGATCCAATGTTAGTCGGCTTCACCGACCAATTTAACTTCGCTTTTCTAAATCAACTTTTAGAAATTTTTATTGGGACCAAAGTCCAAAACTCTATATCTAGCATAAGGCAGTGAATTTTTTCTTGTATCCGACCTTAGCACAGTTGGTAGAGCGGAAACTGTAGTATGTGCTGATATCTTCATTCAGAAAGGAGAAAAGGCTCTGTATCCGACTCAAGGATCAAGAATGACTATATTCAGGTGGAGCAGCTGTACTCTTTTTTCTTCGACCAGTTTTGTTCCCATTGTGTCACAGCCCATTTTTCGGGAAGGGGCGTATGACAGGGTGTGGTGAATGCGGATAAATCAACGAGTATTTATAATTAGAGGATAATACAGAATAATTCAAGAATTTAAATTCATAGGGTTTCAACGCCGAGATTTATCAAAATGAAACAAGTGTTGAGCACATAAAAGAAATCTAGTTCAATAATCATGAAGACAAGTTTAAAATGATGAGTAGCCAAACAATTACGTCTGCAAGTATCAATTAAGCACGGTGGGATTTAGCATATCAAACAGTAACCCTCGCCCTCGGCTCCACCCGTCTCGCAATGTACCGCTCAACTCCGAAAATGTTTTTTGAAAAAGATTTGGGCTGAGTACTAGTGTACTCAGTGGGTAGAGCAGTTTGAAATACGTTTAAAAACAACCAATTTATCAATGCATGAGGTATGACTTGGAGGGTTTTAAAAAGGAAACTGCTCCAAACATACAAAATATTTATTATTGGGTGCGCATATATGTGTCACATTTAACCGTTACTCCTTACGGTGAGAACCCTGGCCCCTAGAATCGTAGTTCAGGGGGTCTCACTTACTTATGTGGGAACCCTGGCCCCTAAAGTCGTAACTCAGGGGGTCCCACTTACTTTCCCGGGAACCCTGGCCCCTAAAGTCGTAACTCAGGGGGTCCCGTATCTTGGTTAGCACTTAGTGGGGATCAGTCCACTAGTAACTAACAACGTGTACACAATCATTGATTAATGTTTTAGATTAATCAAGGATCTCGATCGATCTCAGGAGCATTAAACAGTATAAATGCACAAAAACTTTCATGGATAAACAGTAATTTACAGAGCTCATTAACTCAAAATAACCTTTACGAAAATATTACCCACCTCGTGGAGCGATAATATTATCCGCAGCTTTTCCGAGGTTACCGCCTTTTTCAGAGGGTCCTACAATAGAGGCCTAATTTCGGTTAGGGTAAAATCCCAAAGTCCTAAGATTTATCGAATTCTAACACACAAAGTTTGTCTCTAGCAATTAGGATTTTTGGTTACGAATGGCGGATTTTACTTCGCTATTTTCTTTGACATAATAAAATTCATCTTTAAAGATCTTGCCCGGATACAACTCGTTCACGTATTCACAGCATTCTCTCCTCATTAGGTAAATAATTTGACTTTGGCATTTGAAGGGATATTTGAGATTAATGGTATTTTTGGAAGTGATATTCGCAGCAACTTCCAACTTTATTTTCGGACGATCCGACCGTCGGTCTTTGACGAAAGTTCACGTGTAGATTCTTCCCCAGGAGGGTTACAAGTCCGTAGAAGTAAGTTTCCCGATCGGGCGTCGTTACAACATCGAAACTGGCCTCCGAACTGGAGTCAGCGAGTTTGTGGCAGTTCTGCCAGCTGTACTTTGCAGGCTCGTAACTTCTTCGTCCGAACTCCATTTTATGTGTCGAGCACGGTTTTGGAAAGCCAACGAACTCAGCTTTCTATCGGCATCAGGTTTGGTGAGTTTCGAGAAGGAACGAAGCTCCTATGCTCTTTTAAAGTTGGGGGGTTCAGCACATCCCGAAAAGGATGGGCGTTTCAGCGGTGCCTTTTCGTCGATCCGTAAGTTCTTGATACGACCTCCAAATGGCGAACGGAAAAGTTCTGGAGATTCCTTGAATGACAAGGTTCGATATGGTATGGCTTGGTGTTACTATATTTGAGTTCTGTTCACAAAAGATCTCTCAAAACGGGTGGAGCTAAACCCTTTCGTTCAACACTTAATTTTCTTATTGGGGCATTAAAACAAACAGTTCATGGGCTATATTCGAGCAAGCGTATCTCAGCGGTCGGGACTCCATTTCACCATCAAAAATATGTTTTGGAATCCTTATTTATAATAGTTTGTGTTGGTGTAAGTTTTCTGGAGTTCTTAGTTCGGTCGGTTCTTCAAAACCGGGCCGCAAGCTAGCTGCTCTGCGCTTCTCGCCAACCCGGCAGTCTTGAGCAGGCCTATTTTTACGGGGCATAACTTTCTGATCCGAGCTCCAAATATCGAGAGTCAAGTGGATTTGGAAAGCCTGTAGATACGGCTTTCCAACGGTATGGGTTTCAAATGGGTTTCAGCAATACACAGCGTGTTGGTGACGCTCGAACAAGGCTGCTCCGTAGTCTGAAAATGTTTGGCAGTTCAGCGGTCCAAGTTTGACGTTGAATAACTTCGCGGTTCGGAATCCAATTCGCGAACCGAGAGGTGCGTTAGAAAGCCAACAAACTTATCTTTCAAACGATATGGTTTTTGATGGTTTAAGGTTGGCAAAAAGAGCAGACTTCGCGCCGAAGTCCACAGTTCAGCATAGAGGTGCTGTTTCGGCGACTTTAATTTGACAGCTCGTATCTCCTCGATCCGGGCTCTGAAAAATACGCGAGACGTGTTTTTGGAAAGCTCAGAGAAAGTATTTCTCGATGATATAATTTCCGTTAGCTTAAAGTTTATGGAGAATAGTAGATTTTCGTATTAATACTGCTGCTTCGTTACGATCGCAGTTTGAATAGCCCAACTTTCGAGCTTCATATATTTTCAGTCCGGGCTCCGTTTAATGAACGGAAAGTGGTGTTGGAAAGTTGACGAGAAGAGCTTTCTAATGATATATGGCTCGCTGAATTTCGACAAGGAACGAAGCTTGTAGGCCACTTCAAAGTTGACCTACCTGCTCAGCCGAGAAAATAGGGCGCTTTCACTGTGCATATTCTCCGCTGCATAACTCCGCGATACGAACTCCAAATGACGAACGAAAAGTGTTTAGGGATAATCCGAGTGACAGAGTTCAAGATGATATAGGCCTCATAGCCATTGGATTGAAGGGTGATTCAAAAAAAATCAAGCCGCAAGTCGGCTGGTCGCAACGCCATTTGGGTAATTAAATCTGTCATTTATTTTAGTGTGTAAAGAGTGATTTTCGTCGGGTTATTTCTCATCGATAGGAACTCCATTTCACAAACGGGCAGATGTTATGAAAATCCTGTTATACGATCTTCCTTGCAGATTGAGTTTCATAGGTTTTGGTTTCGTAGATTTGTCATAATTCGAGTTATAACGTGCTGTCCTGCACAACCTCGCCAGCTTGGCAGTTTCAAGAGGGCGTTTTCCAGAACGCGTAACTACCTGCCACGAACTCCCATTGACGAACGGTCGACAGTCATGGAAACACAGGACTACAAGGATCATGAGGGTATTCGATTTGGGATTTTTGGCCCAGTAGGTTGCCCGGAACGTTCATCGGAAAGTTGCTGTTTCGTTGATCGATAAGCAGGGGCTGGTTCGGCGGGCATTTTCATCGCAGCATAACTTCTCGATCGGGGCTCCGTTTCACGAACCGTGAGATATGTTGGGAAGCCAGCGAAGACATCTTCCTAATGACAACTAGCTCGCTAACTTTCGTTCTCTAGAGAGTCCTGGAAATCATGTCTAATATGTACGTCCGAAATGGATGAATATGGTGTATTTGCGGCGGTGATTTTCAAAGGCCTATATCTTTTCAGTCCGGAGTTTGTTTTGCAAACAGAAAGTTGCTCTGGAAAGCCAGAGGAAAGAGCTTTCCAGTGGTGTATAATTTGGGAACTTTATATAATGGGAAGGGTCCAGAAAATAAGTCAGATCACAGGCATATGAGAAAAAATGCAACATGTCGGTTTCGCGAGCTACTTCGTGTTTTCGTTTCCAAGCTCGAACTCTCAACGAAAAAGCCAGGGATTCATAGCGGAATCGTTATTTAGACGAGATAAAGATCTTTCTCGAAGCCTTGTGCGAAAGTTTAAACGTATGCCAATATAAATTTGGTTGTGACATTTTATCGAACACTTGACGAGCATTAACTTATTTCTTAAGGTTACAGTTTTCCACGTTTTCACTACAACAATGACAAAGTCCCATTATTAGCTTGCGAAATTAGGGTATTGATTTTTCCTAAATCTACAACTCACAAATCTCTCTCAAGAAAGAATAACTTGCAATAGTCCATTACAAAAACTCTTACAGCTTGTAGAAGGGAAGGTAAACAAGGAAGCTTACCCTAATTTCTTCGAGACTAGCGAGAAGTAGTGATCGTCGTTGCCAGGGTGTTCGTTCCAAAATTCGTCGGTGTTACGGTAAGAATATGAAGTCTGCTTTGAGCAAGCTATATCAGTTCTCTCCCATATGGAGCAGAGGGTTTCGAGAGCAAGAGGGGTATTGGAGAGAGCTTGAGAGGTGAGTGAGAGTATGGTGATCTGAAAGAAAACTTAAGAGTGAGTGCTTCTCCAACTTTGCACTCCATGATCATGTCAATTGATCTTCTTCTCGCGATGGTGTTGACAAGAAAATGGGCTGTCTTCACTCCGCCAACGAACTCGCCAATGGAGGTGAGGGAATCATAATCATTTCGTTTCTCTCTACACGTTAGGAACTAATACTCTCCTTCCTGTTGCATGCCATATCTAGTGGCAGGGAGAGGAAGATTTTGATTGCTTATCTATCTTAGATTTTCATAATTATACCTATGAGTAAGAGCGTGGACAAGAGAGAGAGATGATGATGTGGCAAGGGTGAATCTATCTTACATAATAGCACCCATATTCTTATTTTATGGAAAGTATATATATATATCCGTATTATATATATAATCCCGTAATTATCCGAAAATCTCGCGGGATAAAATATTTCTTAAATACTTTGAATTCGTCCAGGGAAAGAAAGTAATTTAATGACACGGAATTTCATTTTCGGAGGCGGATTTAATCGGAATTAAATTCCTAATATTTATTTATATTTTTCAGGGATATTACATCCTTCCCTCCTAAAAATAAATTTCGTCCTCGAAATTTCACGTACCTAGGTATTGTAGATTTGGATATAGGGCCTTCATCTTGTCTTCCATAATTGTTATTTTCGACTCTTCACATGACCCGTGGGCAAGAAGCCGTAATTGTTTGCATCTTGGAACTCTTCCAGCATATTGGGTTGAATCGCAAGTTATTCGGGTTGAGGTGGTCGGCACAAAATATTGTGTAGCCATATAACTCTCTTTTCTTGACATTAACATTACTAGAATTGGTAGAAAGTGTGTTGACCTCATCCTTTGATTGACTTGACTTACGTGGAGACGCTTCAATATGTTAACTTTAGAATGAAGTAGGTGCAATATGCTTTTCCTTGCCACGTCCTCTTCCTCTTAACTCGAGATCGCGTGAAGAAATACATTAGGGATCTATAGTATTTGTAATATCTTACTCGTTTCTTTGTCTTCGCATCGTTTGCCTCAACATCGGGTGGTCTTGATCTACGATCTCAAGTTGACTAAGTTCTTGGAATTATTTTGCAATGATTACTGTTAACTATGCCTGCAGGCTTGAAGAATCGCCAGCAATGATATCATTAATATAATCGTTAACTCGTGTTCGAAGGTTGTGCCTTAAAATTGCATCTTCCTTAGCAAAGAGGTGAAGATTTAAGCCGCGAGGAAGTAGCACTCGAGGTGTCACGTACTTAGGTAGGACATTTAAATGAGAGTTGTGCAGACGGTGGAATTGAAAAGCTATCATTTGGAGTTTGACTGCTAGAAAATTGTATTAGTTGATTGTAGATAAGTACATCATGCTTTTGAGCCATTCCACAAGCTTCTCACTGCCGAGGTATTCCATCAACTGGTGATGTCTTGTGGTCCTTACTCCCACCTCTTAGTTTGTCTCAACGTGATGGTTCTCATAACGTGCTTGTTAAGCGTGTTAATGTCCTCGTCATTTATAAAGATCTTAATCTATAATGTGACTTGCAAGATAAATCCGACTAAATCTCTATCTTCTATAAGCAATCTAGAACCTTTAGTTCATAATCATTCCACCCCTATTTAGACAAGAATCAAACTCATAAGGGATGAAGTCGAAACACGACTTTATCTAGTGTGTTGCTCCAACTACAAGATGATCACCGAGGTTGAGAGAGCCTAATATGACAATTCATTTAATCAATTTGAATTGTACAATGCTATTTTACCAAGGAATTGGAAAAATTCAAATTATTTCCCTTTCACTGAAGCTAAGTCGAAAGGATGGGGAAAATCAAACGGACATTTCTGAAACTGAGTAAAATGGGCTTACAATCCCATACATACAAAAGTTTGAAAACTCGAGTAATATTCACGTTCTCACAAAAATTTCTTTTGAGGACGGGGTAGTGAAGTGCTCATAATAGCTTACTAACTTTCGAGTCTAGCGATTCTAGTCTAGACTTACATGAAAGATTTCTTCAATTTCAAAGCGAAACAAAACTAATCTTATAGAATTGTATGGTATAATTCAAATTTCTACTCAATGAAAAGAAACAATAGTCATAAAGATGACGTGTTGTTGAGAAGAAAATTCAAACAACACATAATCAAGTAAAAGATAAACATGGTCATGGATGACTGATTATAAATAAGAAGTCGTTTATGAGAAGACTTTTACAATGTTCAAGAAAGTGATATAGTTATCAAGGAGATTTTGGACCATCGAGACACAAGGCCCGACTTCTCTATCACTGTTTGGATGATTCGTATCAATTGGAAAATCTTGACAACATACTGAGCAAATTAAGGAGATAGAGGATATTTTATCCTAACAGTCTACTTAGATCCTAATATTGATTTCTAGGAATTATTGCCTCTTCCCTTCTCACTCCTTTTATCGAAAGCTTTTCCTTATATCATCTTTCGCGAACGAGTCTGTGTCGATACATAATCAGGTATTATGAGACAAGAGTATCAATTTCATCCGTCTTGCTTTTCGTCAATCGCATCAAACGCAATTATTTATCCACATGTCGTCTAGTATCTCAAACGCTAGGAAATGTTGTTATTGCTCTTCCACGCAAGTTTCGACTCTTGATTGGTGTCAAATATTTTGCTAAAATGGAAATCGAGAATAATATCTATGTTGTTATTGTTGTCCACGTGCTAGGATCTATCTTCTCACGGACTTCAAAAGATCCCATAAAACGGGATTGTGGCTTGCCTCTATGGCCTCTTGTGTCTCGTCATATCTTGCAGGGATGGCCAGAAAATTTTGACAATTCGATCCCCTGATCATCTTGGCGGTTCTCATAGTAGAGACGGCTGTAACTCCTCCATCCAATTTTTACGTCGCGAGAGATTATTTCTTCCCTCTCGAGGGATTGAGGAATAATATTCCTATCATGACAAACTATGTGGCATAGTTTTCATTTAGCCGGCCCATTCCTAAGATTTCGTAGAGGTAACATACATGTTTGCAAAAATCTTGCCGCAGAGGTTCAGTTCTAGGTTAAAGCAATTAGGCCTAGAAGTCACTGTCCTATTGTTTAATACATTTCTAGATCACGATTTGTTCTTTCAGCATCTAGGTTCATTAGGCCACATTCGAGAGAAGAGAGTGTGAAGCTCCAATATCAAAAGTATTGCACCGAATATGTTAGTGGTGTCAATAGTACTGACTAGGTTCTCATCATTCCAGGCATCTAAGTAAACACTTAGAGCACTAATCTTGTGTTCAGGTGATCTAATTTGTAGTAATCCGTGAACTAGAGTTCAACAGTATCAGTGTATTATCATAAAAGCAGTAGGGAAGTTGGATGAAGTCATCAACACACCATGCCATCATCATAACATAACCATATAGTTTCAGAAAACTCTCGCCAACGGAATTCCAAATTATCCGTCGAAAACATTTTCTTTATCAAAAGGATTTTAAAATCGTATGATCACATTTCACTTTAGCTTCAGTGACACATAGTTCCCACTATGAAAACCTTTCTTTTCATAAACCTTTATCATATGAGCTCATAGAGAATTAATGAGCACGAGTTCCTTTTTGTCGAGTGGACTCTTCCAATACGACCATAATTTTACTCTTTTGGTCATGAGATTTCAAGATAACTCAACATGACAACTTTCTCATTTCATGCTTCCTTTCAAGCAAATACCATTTTGCGCGCACTTTCAAGAGCAAATTTTAAAATAAGACTTTAGAAGAAGATACCTTTAGTCGAGGGAACTGCGACGGCGAGCAGAGGGTTGTCGAATATCATAATAGTCCAGAGGTTCTATTCTAGACTAACATGAAATGCACTTTTGATTTTCAAAAGCGGAACAATCTTGAAATCTAGGGAATCGAGTCTAGATTTCCTTGAACGACGTTTTAGGTCCGGAGCGGAACGAACTGCTCTGATACCAAATTATCACAGCCCATTTTTCGGGAAGGGGCGTATGACAGGGTGTGGTGAATGCGGATAAATCAACGAGTATTTATAATTAGAGGATAATACAGAATAATTCAAGAATTTAAATTCATAGGGTTTCAAAGCCGAGATTTATCAAAATGAAACAAGTGTTGAGCACATAAAAGAAATCAAGTTCAATAATCATGAAGACAAGTTTAAAATGATGAGTAGCCAAACAATTACGTCTGCAAGTATCAATTAAGCACGGTGGGATTTAGCATATCAAACAGTAACCCTCGCCCTCGGCTCCACCCGTCTGCAACAGCCGCTCAACCTGAAAATGTTTTTTGAAAAAGATTTGGGCTGAGTACTAGTGTACTCAGTGGGTAGAGCAGTTTGAAATACGTTTAAAAACAACCAATTTATCCATGCATGAGGTATGACTTGGAGGGTTTTAAAAAGGAAACTGCTCCAAACATACAAAATATTTATTATTGGGTGCGCACATCTGTGTCACATTTAACCGTTACTCCTTACGGTGAGAACCCTGGGCCCCTAGAATCGTAGTTCGGGGGGTCTCACTTACTTATGTGGGAACCCTGGCCCCTAGAATCGTAGTTCGGGGGTCTCACTTACTTATGTGGGAACCCTGGCCCCTAAAGTCGTAACTCAGGGGGTCCCACTTACTTTCCCGGAACCCCGGCCCCTAAAGTCGTAACTCAGGGGGTCCCGTATCTTGGTTAGCACTTAGTGGGGATCAGTCCACTAGTAACTAACAACGTGTACACAATCATTGATTAATGTTTTAGATTAATCAAGGATCTCGATCGATCTCAGGAGCATTAAACAGTATAAATGCACAAAAACTTTCATGGATAAACAGTAATTTACAGAGCTCATTAACTCAAAATAACCTTTACGAAAATATTACCCACCTCGTGGAGCGATAATATTATCCGCAGCTTTTCCGAGGTTACCGCCTTTTTCAGAGGGTCCTACAATAGAGGCCTAATTTCGGTTAGGGTAAAATCCCAAAGTCCTAAGATTTATCGAATTCTAACACACAAAGTTTGTCTCTAGCAATTAGGATTTTTGGTTACGAATGGCGGATTTTACTTCGCTATTTTCTTTGACATAATAAAATTCATCTTTAAAGATCTTGCCCGGATACAACTCGTTCACGTATTCACAGCATTCTCTCCTCATTAGGTAAATAATTTGACTTTGGCATTTGAAGGGATATTTGAGATTAATGGTATTTTTGGAAGTGATATTCGCAGCAACTTCCAACTTTATTTTCGGACGATCCGACCGTCGGTCTTTGACGAAAGTTCACGTGTAGATTCTTCCCCAGGAGGGTTACAAGTCCGTAGAAGTAAGTTTCCCGATCGGGCGTCGTTACAACATCGAAACTGGCCTCCGAACTGGAGTCAGCGAGTTTGTGGCAGTTCTGCCAGCTGTACTTTGCAGGCTCGTAACTTCTTCGTCCGAACTCCATTTTATGTGTCGAGCACGGTTTTGGAAAGCCAACGAACTCAGCTTTCTATCGGCATCAGGTTTGGTGAGTTTCGAGAAGGAACGAAGCTCCTATGCTCTTTTAAAGTTGGGGGGTTCAGCACATCCCGAAAAGGATGGGCGTTTCAGCGGTGCCTTTTCGTCGATCCGTAAGTTCTTGATACGACCTCCAAATGGCGAACGGAAAAGTTCTGGAGATTCCTTGAATGACAAGGTTCGATATGGTATGGCTTGGCGTTACTATATTTGAGTTCTGTTCACAAAAGATCTCTCAAAACGGGTGGAGCTAAACCCTTTCGTTCAACACTTAATTTTCTTATTGGGGCATTAAAACAAACAGTTCATGGGCTATATTCGAGCAAGCGTATCTCAGCGGTCGGGACTCCATTTCACCATCAAAAATATGTTTTGGAATCCTTATTTATAATAGTTTGTGTTGGTGTAAGTTTTCTGGAGTTCTTAGTTCGGTCGGTTCTTCAAAACCGGGCCGCAAGCTAGCTGCTCTGCGCTTCTCGCCAACCCGGCAGTCTTGAGCAGGCCTATTTTTACGGGGCATAACTTTCTGATCCGAGCTCCAAATATCGAGAGTCAAGTGGATTTGGAAAGCCTGTAGATACGGCTTTCCAACGGTATGGGTTTCAAATGGGTTTCAGCAATACACAGCGTGTTGGTGACGCTCGAACAAGGCTGCTCCGTAGTCTGAAAATGTTTGGCAGTTCAGCGGTCCAAGTTTGACGTTGAATAACTTCGCGGTTCGGAATCCAATTCGCGAACCGAGAGGTGCGTTAGAAAGCCAACAAACTTATCTTTCAAACGATATGGTTTTTGATGGTTTAAGGTTGGCAAAAAGAGCAGACTTCGCGCCGAAGTCCACAGTTCAGCATAGAGGTGCTGTTTCGGCGACTTTAATTTGACAGCTCGTATCTCCTCGATCCGGGCTCTGAAAAATACGCGAGACGTGTTTTTGGAAAGCTCAGAGAAAGTATTTCTCGATGATATAATTTCCGTTAGCTTAAAGTTTATGGAGAATAGTAGATTTTCGTATTAATACTGCTGCTTCGTTACGATCGCAGTTTGAATAGCCCAACTTTCGAGCTTCATATATTTTCAGTCCGGGCTCCGTTTAATGAACGGAAAGTGGTGTTGGAAAGTTGACGAGAAGAGCTTTCTAATGATATATGGCTCGCTGAATTTCGACAAGGAACGAAGCTTGTAGGCCACTTCAAAGTTGACCTACCTGCTCAGCCGAGAAAATAGGGCGCTTTCACTGTGCATATTCTCCGCTGCATAACTCCGCGATACGAACTCCAAATGACGAACGAAAAGTGTTTAGGGATAATCCGAGTGACAGAGTTCAAGATGATATAGGCCTCATAGCCATTGGATTGAAGGGTGATTCAAAAAAAATCAAGCCGCAAGTCGGCTGGTCGCAACGCCATTTGGGTAATTAAATCTGTCATTTATTTTAGTGTGTAAAGAGTGATTTTCGTCGGGTTATTTCTCATCGATAGGAACTCCATTTCACAAACGGGCAGATGTTATGAAAATCCTGTTATACGATCTTCCTTGCAGATTGAGTTTCATAGGTTTTGGTTTCGTAGATTTGTCATAATTCGAGTTATAACGTGCTGTCCTGCACAACCTCGCCAGCTTGGCAGTTTCAAGAGGGCGTTTTCCAGAACGCGTAACTACCTGCCACGAACTCCCATTGACGAACGGTCGACAGTCATGGAAACACAGGACTACAAGGATCATGAGGGTATTCGATTTGGGATTTTTGGCCCAGTAGGTTGCCCGGAACGTTCATCGGAAAGTTGCTGTTTCGTTGATCGATAAGCAGGGGCTGGTTCGGCGGGCATTTTCATCGCAGCATAACTTCTCGATCGGGGCTCCGTTTCACGAACCGTGAGATATGTTGGGAAGCCAGCGAAGACATCTTCCTAATGACAACTAGCTCGCTAACTTTCGTTCTCTAGAGAGTCCTGGAAATCATGTCTAATATGTACGTCTGAAATGGATGAATATGGTGTATTTGCGGCAGTGATTTTCAAAGGCCTATATCTTTTCAGTCCGGAGTTTGTTTTGCAAACAGAAAGTTGCTCTGGAAAGCCAGAGGAAAGAGCTTTCCAGTGGTGTATAATTTGGGAACTTTATATAATGGGAAGGGTCCAGAAAATAAGTCAGATCACAGGCATATGAGAAAAAATGCAACATGTCGGTTTCGCGAGCTACTTCGTGTTTTCGTTTCCAAGCTCGAACTCTCAACGAAAAAGCCAGGGATTCATAGCGGAATCGTTATTTAGACGAGATAAAGATCTTTCTCGAAGCCTTGTGCGAAAGTTTAAACGTATGCCAATATAAATTTGGTTGTGACATTTTATCGAACACTTGACGAGCATTAACTTATTTCTTAAGGTTACAGTTTTCCACGTTTTCACTACAACAATGACAAAGTCCCATTATTAGCTTGCGAAATTAGGGTATTGATTTTTCCTAAATCTACAACTCACAAATCTCTCTCAAGAAAGAATAACTTGCAATAGTCCATTACAAAAACTCTTACAACTTGTAGAAGGGAAGGTAAACAAGGAAGCTTACCCTAATTTCTTCGAGACTAGCGAGAAGTAGTGATCGTCGTTGCCGTGGTGTTCGTTCCAAAATTCGTCGGTGTTACGGTAAGAATATGAAGTCTGCTTTGAGCAAGCTATATCAGTTCTCTCCCATATGGAGCAGAGGGTTTCGAGAGCAAGAGGGGTATTGGAGAGAGCTTGAGAGGTGAGTGAGAGTATGGTGATCTGAAAGAAAACTTAAGAGTGAGTGCTTCTCCAACTTTGCACTCCATGATCATGTCAATTGATCTTCTTCTGGCCGATGGTGTTGACAAGAAAATGGGCCTGTCTTCACTCCGCCAACGAACTCGCCAATGGAGGTGAGGGAATCATAATCATTTCGTTTCTCTCTACACGTTAGGAACTAATACTCTCCTTCCTGTTGCATGCCATATCTAGTGGCAGGGAGAGGAAGATTTTGATTGCTTATCTATCTTAGATTTTCATAATTATACCTATGAGTAAGAGCGTGGACAAGAGAGAGAGATGATGATGTGGCAAGGGTGAATCTATCTTACATAATAGCACCCATATTCTTATTTTATGGAAAGTATATATATATATCCGTATTATATATATAATCCCGTAATTATCCGAAAATCTCGCGGGATAAAATATTTCTTAAATACTTTGAATTCGTCCAGGGAAAGAAAGTAATTTAATGACACGGAATTTCATTTTCGGAGCGGATTTAATCGGAATTAAATTCCTAATATTTATTTATATTTTTCAGGGATATTACATCCTTCCCTCCTAAAAATAAATTTCGTCCTCGAAATTTCACGTACCTAGGTATTGTAGATTTGGATATAGGGCCTTCATCTTGTCTTCCATAATTGTTATTTTCGACTCTTCACATGACCCGTGGGCAAGAAGCCGTAATTGTTTGCATCTTGGAACTCTTCCAGCATATTGGGTTGAATCGCAAGTTATTCGGGTTGAGGTGGTCGGCACAAAATATTGTGTAGCCATATAACTCTCTTTTCTTGACATTAACATTACTAGAATTGGTAGAAAGTGTGTTGACCTCATCCTTTGATTGACTTGACTTACGTGGAGACGCTTCAATATGTTAACTTTAGAATGAAGTAGGTGCAATATGCTTTTCCTTGCCACGTCCTCTTCCTCTTAACTCGAGATCGCGTGAAGAAATACATTAGGGATCTATAGTATTTGTAGTATCTTACTCGTTTCTTTGTCTTCGCATCGTTTGCCTCAACATCGGGTGGTCTTGATCTACGATCTCAAGTTGACTAAGTTCTTGGAATTATTTTGCAATGATTACGTTAACTATGCCTGCGCAGGCTTGAAGAATCGCCAAAGAATGATATCATTAATATAATCGTTAACTCGTGTTCGAAGGTTGTGCCTTAAAATTGCATCTTCCTTAGCAAAGAGGTGAAGATTTAAGCCGCGAGGAAGTAGCACTCGAGGTGTCACGTACTTAGGTAGGACATTTAAATGAGAGTTGTGCAGACGGTGGAATTGAAAAGCTATCATTTGGAGTTTGACTGCTAGAAAATTGTATTAGTTGATTGTAGATAAGTACATCATGCTTTTGAGCCATTCCACAAGCTTCTCACCGCCGAGGTATTCCATCAACTGGTGATGTCTTGTGGTCCTTACTCCCACCTCTTAGTTTGTCTCAACGTGATGGTTCTCATAACGTGCTTGTTAAGCGTGTTAATGTCCTCGTCATTTATAAAGATCTTAATCTATAATGTGACTTGCAAGATAAATCCGACTAAATCTCTATCTTCTATAAGCAATCTAGAACCTTTAGTTCATAATCATTCCACCCCTATTTAGACAAGAATCAAACTCATAAGGGATGAAGTCGAAACACGACTTTATCTAGTGTGTTGCTCCAACTACAAGATGATCACCGAGGTTGAGAGAGCCTAATATGACAATTCATTTAATCAATTTGAATTGTACAATGCTATTTTACCAAGGAATTGGAAAAATTCAAATTATTTCCCTTTCACTTGAAGCTAAGTCGAAAGGATGGGGAAAATCAAACGGACATTTCTGAAACTGAGTAAAATGGGCTTACAATCCCATACATACAAAAGTTTGAAAACTCGAGTAATATTCACGTTCTCACAAAAATTTCTTTTGAGGACGGGGTAGTGAAGTGCTCATAATAGCTTACTAACTTTCGAGTCTAGCGATTCTAGTCTAGACTTACATGAAAGATTTCTTCAATTTCAAAGCGAAACAAAACTAATCTTATAGAATTGTATGGTATAATTCAAATTTCTACTCAATGAAAAGAAACAATAGTCATAAAGATGACGTGTTGTTGAGAAGAAAATTCAAACAACACATAATCAAGTAAAAGATAAACATGGTCATGGATGACTGATTATAAATAAGAAGTCGTTTATGAGAAGACTTTTACAATGTTCAAGAAAGTGATATAGTTATCAAGGAGATTTTGGACCATCGAGACACAAGGCCCGACTTCTCTATCACTGTTTGGATGATTCGTATCAATTGGAAAATCTTGACAACATACTGAGCAAATTAAGGAGATAGAGGATATTTTATCCTAACTGTCTACTTAGATCCTAATATTGATTTCTAGGAATTATTGCCTCTTCCCTTCTCACTCCTTTTATCGAAAGCTTTTCCTTATATCATCTTTCGCGAACGAGTCTGTGTCGATACATAATCAGGTATTATGAGACAAGAGTATCAATTTCATCCGTCTTGCTTTTCGTCAATCGCATCAAACGCAATTATTTATCCACATGTCGTCTAGTATCTCAAACGCTAGGAAATGTTGTTATTGCTCTTCCACGCAAGTTTCGACTCTTGATTGGTGTCAAATATTTTGCTAAAATGGAAATCGAGAATAATATCTATGTTGTTATTGTTGTCCACGTGCTAGGATCTATCTTCTCACGGACTTCAAAAGATCCCATAAAACGGGATTGTGGCTTGCCTCTATGGCCTCTTGTGTCTCGTCATATCTTGCAGGGATGGCCAGAAAATTTTGACAATTCGATCCCCTGATCATCTTGGCGGTTCTCATAGTAGAGACGGCTGTAACTCCTCCATCCAATTTTTACGTCGCGAGAGATTATTTCTTCCCTCTCGAGGGATTGAGGAATAATATTCCTATCATGACAAACTATGTGGCATAGTTTTCATTTAGCCGGCCCATTCCTAAGATTTCGTAGAGGTAACATACATGTTTGCAAAAATCTTGCCGCAGAGGTTCAGTTCTAGGTTAAAGCAATTAGGCCTAGAAGTCACTGTCCTATTGTTTAATACATTTCTAGATCACGATTTGTTCTTTCAGCATCTAGGTTCATTAGGCCACATTCGAGAGAAGAGAGTGTGAAGCTCCAATATCAAAAGTATTGCACCGAATATGTTAGTGGTGTCAATAGTACTGACTAGGTTCTCATCATTCCGTGCATCTAAGTAAACACTTAGAGCACTAATCTTGTGTTCGGGTGATCTAATTTGTAGTAATCCGTGAACTAGAGTTCAACAAGATCGGTGTATTATCATAAAAGCAAGAGGGGAAGTTGGATGAAGTCATCAACACACCATGCCATCATCATAACATAACCATATAGTTTCGTAAAAACTCTCGCCAACGGAATTCCAAATTATCCGTCGAAAACATTTTCTTTATCAAAAGGATTTTAAAATCGTATGATCACATTTCACTTTAGCTTCAGTGACACATAGTTCCCACTATGAAAACCTTTCTTTTCATAAACCTTTATCATATGAGCTCATAGAGAATTAATGAGCACGAGTTCCTTTTTGTCGAGTGGACTCTTCCAATACGACCATAATTTTACTCTTTTGGTCATGAGATTTCAAGATAACTCAACATGACAACTTTCTCATTTCATGCTTCCTTTCAAGCAAATACCATTTTGCGCGCACTTTCAAGAGCAAATTTTAAAATAAGACTTTAGAAGAAGATACCTTTAGTCGAGGGAACTGCGACGGCGAGCAGAGGGTTGTCGAATATCATAATAGTCCAGAGGTTCTATTCTAGACTAACATGAAATGCACTTTTGATTTTCAAAAGCGGAACAATCTTGAAATCTAGGGAATCGAGTCTAGATTTCCTTGAACGACGTTTTAGGTCCGGAGCGGAACGAACTGCTCTGATACCAAATTGTCACAGCCCATTTTTCGGGAAGGGGCGTATGACAGGGTGTGGTGAATGCGGATAAATCAACGAGTATTTATAATTAGAGGATAATACAGAATAATTCAAGAATTTAAATTCATAGGGTTTCAAAGCCGAGATTTATCAAAATGAAACAAGTGTTGAGCACATAAAAGAAATCAAGTTCAATAATCATGAAGACAAGTTTAAAATGATGAGTAGCCAAACAATTACGTCTGCAAGTATCAATTAAGCACGGTGGGATTTAGCATATCAAACAGTAACCCTCGCCCTCGGCTCCACCCGTCTGCAACAGCCGCTCAACCTGAAAATGTTTTTTGAAAAAGATTTGGGCTGAGTACTAGTGTACTCAGTGGGTAGAGCAGTTTGAAATACGTTTAAAAACAACCAATTTATCCATGCATGAGGTATGACTTGGAGGGTTTTAAAAAGGAAACTGCTCCAAACATACAAAATATTTATTATTGGGTGCGCACATCTGTGTCACATTTAACCGTTACTCCTTACGGTGAGAACCCTGGCCCCTAGAATCGTAGTTCAGGGGGTCTCACTTACTTATGTGGGAACCCTGGCCCCTAGAATCGTAGTTCAGGGGGTCTCACTTACTTATGTGGGAACCCTGGCCCCTAAAGTCGTAACTCAGGGGGTCCCACTTACTTTCCCGGGAACCCTGGCCCCTAAAGTCGTAACTCAGGGGGTCCCGTATCTTGGTTAGCACTTAGTGGGGATCAGTCCACTAGTAACTAACAACGTGTACACAATCATTGATTAATGTTTTAGATTAATCAAGGATCTCGATCGATCTCAGGAGCATTAAACAGTATAAATGCACAAAAACTTTCATGGATAAACAGTAATTTACAGAGCTCATTAACTCAAAATAACCTTTACGAAAATATTACCCACCTCGTGGAGCGATAATATTATCCGCAGCTTTTCCGAGGTTACCGCCTTTTTCAGAGGGTCCTACAATAGAGGCCTAATTTCGGTTAGGGTAAAATCCCAAAGTCCTAAGATTTATCGAATTCTAACACACAAAGTTTGTCTCTAGCAATTAGGATTTTTGGTTACGAATGGCGGATTTTACTTCGCTATTTTCTTTGACATAATAAAATTCATCTTTAAAGATCTTGCCCGGATACAACTCGTTCACGTATTCACAGCATTCTCTCCTCATTAGGTAAATAATTTGACTTTGGCATTTGAAGGGATATTTGAGATTAATGGTATTTTTGGAAGTGATATTCGCAGCAACTTCCAACTTTATTTTCGGACGATCCGACCGTCGGTCTTTGACGAAAGTTCACGTGTAGATTCTTCCCCAGGAGGGTTACAAGTCCGTAGAAGTAAGTTTCCCGATCGGGCGTCGTTACAACATCGAAACTGGCCTCCGAACTGGAGTCAGCGAGTTTGTGGCAGTTCTGCCAGCTGTACTTTGCAGGCTCGTAACTTCTTCGTCCGAACTCCATTTTATGTGTCGAGCACGGTTTTGGAAAGCCAACGAACTCAGCTTTCTATCGGCATCAGGTTTGGTGAGTTTCGAGAAGGAACGAAGCTCCTATGCTCTTTTAAAGTTGGGGGGTTCAGCACATCCCGAAAAGGATGGGCGTTTCAGCGGTGCCTTTTCGTCGATCCGTAAGTTCTTGATACGACCTCCAAATGGCGAACGGAAAAGTTCTGGAGATTCCTTGAATGACAAGGTTCGATATGGTATGGCTTGGCGTTACTATATTTGAGTTCTGTTCACAAAAGATCTCTCAAAACGGGTGGAGCTAAACCCTTTCGTTCAACACTTAATTTTCTTATTGGGGCATTAAAACAAACAGTTCATGGGCTATATTCGAGCAAGCGTATCTCAGCGGTCGGGACTCCATTTCACCATCAAAAATATGTTTTGGAATCCTTATTTATAATAGTTTGTGTTGGTGTAAGTTTTCTGGAGTTCTTAGTTCGGTCGGTTCTTCAAAACCGGGCCGCAAGCTAGCTGCTCTGCGCTTCTCGCCAACCCGGCAGTCTTGAGCAGGCCTATTTTTACGGGGCATAACTTTCTGATCCGAGCTCCAAATATCGAGAGTCAAGTGGATTTGGAAAGCCTGTAGATACGGCTTTCCAACGGTATGGGTTTCAAATGGGTTTCAGCAATACACAGCGTGTTGGTGACGCTCGAACAAGGCTGCTCCGTAGTCTGAAAATGTTTGGCAGTTCAGCGGTCCAAGTTTGACGTTGAATAACTTCGCGGTTCGGAATCCAATTCGCGAACCGAGAGGTGCGTTAGAAAGCCAACAAACTTATCTTTCAAACGATATGGTTTTTGATGGTTTAAGGTTGGCAAAAAGAGCAGACTTCGCGCCGAAGTCCACAGTTCAGCATAGAGGTGCTGTTTCGGCGACTTTAATTTGACAGCTCGTATCTCCTCGATCCGGGCTCTGAAAAATACGCGAGACGTGTTTTTGGAAAGCTCAGAGAAAGTATTTCTCGATGATATAATTTCCGTTAGCTTAAAGTTTATGGAGAATAGTAGATTTTCGTATTAATACTGCTGCTTCGTTACGATCGCAGTTTGAATAGCCCAACTTTCGAGCTTCATATATTTTCAGTCCGGGCTCCGTTTAATGAACGGAAAGTGGTGTTGGAAAGTTGACGAGAAGAGCTTTCTAATGATATATGGCTCGCTGAATTTCGACAAGGAACGAAGCTTGTAGGCCACTTCAAAGTTGACCTACCTGCTCAGCCGAGAAAATAGGGCGCTTTCACTGTGCATATTCTCCGCTGCATAACTCCGCAATACGAACTCCAAATGACGAACGAAAAGTGTTTAGGGATAATCCGAGTGACAGAGTTCAAGATGATATAGGCCTCATAGCCATTGGATTGAAGGGTGATTCAAAAAAATCAAGCCGCAAGTCGGCTGGTCGCAACGCCATTTGGGTAATTAAATCTGTCATTTATTTTAGTGTGTAAAGAGTGATTTTCGTCGGGTTATTTCTCATCGATAGGAACTCCATTTCACAAACGGGCAGATGTTATGAAAATCCTGTTATACGATCTTCCTTGCAGATTGAGTTTCATAGGTTTTGGTTTCGTAGATTTGTCATAATTCGAGTTATAACGTGCTGTCCTGCACAACCTCGCCAGCTTGGCAGTTTCAAGAGGGCGTTTTCCAGAACGCGTAACTACCTGCCACGAACTCCCATTGACGAACGGTCGACAGTCATGGAAACACAGGACTACAAGGATCATGAGGGTATTCGATTTGGGATTTTTGGCCCAGTAGGTTGCCCGGAACGTTCATCGGAAAGTTGCTGTTTCGTTGATCGATAAGCAGGGGCTGGTTCGGCGGGCATTTTCATCGCAGCATAACTTCTCGATCGGGGCTCCGTTTCACGAACCGTGAGATATGTTGGGAAGCCAGCGAAGACATCTTCCTAATGACAACTAGCTCGCTAACTTTCGTTCTCTAGAGAGTCCTGGAAATCATGTCTAATATGTACGTCTGAAATGGATGAATATGGTGTATTTGCGGCAGTGATTTTCAAAGGCCTATATCTTTTCAGTCCGGAGTTTGTTTTGCAAACAGAAAGTTGCTCTGGAAAGCCAGAGGAAAGAGCTTTCCAGTGGTGTATAATTTGGGAACTTTATATAATGGGAAGGGTCCAGAAAATAAGTCAGATCACAGGCATATGAGAAAAAATGCAACATGTCGGTTTCGCGAGCTACTTCGTGTTTTCGTTTCCAAGCTCGAACTCTCAACGAAAAAGCCAGGGATTCATAGCGGAATCGTTATTTAGACGAGATAAAGATCTTTCTCGAAGCCTTGTGCGAAAGTTTAAACGTATGCCAATATAAATTTGGTTGTTACATTTTATCGAACACTTGACGAGCATTAACTTATTTCTTAAGGTTACAGTTTTCCACGTTTTCACTACAACAATGACAAAGTCCCATTATTAGCTTGCGAAATTAGGGTATTGATTTTTCCTAAATCTACAACTCACAAATCTCTCTCAAGAAAGAATAACTTGCAATAGTCCATTACAAAAACTCTTACAGCTTGTAGAAGGGAAGGTAAACAAGGAAGCTTACCCTAATTTCTTCGAGACTAGCGAGAAGTAGTGATCGTCGTTGCCAGGGTGTTCGTTCCAAAATTCGTCGGTGTTACGGTAAGAATATGAAGTCTGCTTTGAGCAAGCTATATCAGTTCTCTCCCATATGGAGCAGAGGGTTTCGAGAGCAAGAGGGGTATTGGAGAGAGCTTGAGAGGTGAGTGAGAGTATGGTGATCTGAAAGAAAACTTAAGAGTGAGTGCTTCTCCAACTTTGCACTCCATGATCATGTCAATTGATCTTCTTTCTGCTGATGGTGTTGACAAGAAAATGGGCTGTCTTCACTCCGCCAACGAACTCGCCAATGGAGGTGAGGGAATCATAATCATTTCGTTTCTCTCTACACGTTAGGAACTAATACTCTCCTTCCTGTTGCATGCCATATCTAGTGGCAGGGAGAGGAAGATTTTGATTGCTTATCTATCTTAGATTTTCATAATTATACCTATGAGTAAGAGCGTGGACAAGAGAGAGAGATGATGATGTGGCAAGGGTGAATCTATCTTACATAATAGCACCCATATTCTTATTTTATGGAAAGTATATATATATATCCGTATTATATATATAATCCCGTAATTATCCGAAAATCTCGCGGGATAAAATATTTCTTAAATACTTTGAATTCGTCCAGGGAAAGAAAGTAATTTAATGACACGGAATTTCATTTTCGGAGCGGATTTAATCGGAATTAAATTCCTAATATTTATTTATATTTTTCAGGGATATTACACATTGAGTATAATGACCATATTTAAACTCTAGCAACCTATCTTGTATTCTATAAATAGAGATCTCCACTCTCATAATAATACACATCTATTTCTCTTTCTCTCTATTATTCTCTCTTTCTATTTATTTTATAACATAATTTAATTATTTATAGGATAATAACTTATTTTTATATCACTAGTTTCTTTCTTTTTTTTTCTTTTTTTTCGCTTATTATCGAGCCCCTGTACGTACATATCTGCTAAAATCACATTTATTTATATAATATAAAAATCCAATTTCAAAATTCAAAGCAACGTTTATCTAGGTATGGCAAGCCTCTCTTAGCTTCTAATTCGTTGAGTTAAACAAGCCCATACTAAACACAGAGTCTCTTATTAGTCCCACACACAAACTTGAACCATGCCAGTCTATTTATATATATATATATATATATATATATATATGTTTTGGTAAGTAGTAGAGAAACAGAGAAGAAGAATTTCAATACTAAGAAGGTAGGCAGATATGTTGCCATCCAGTGCAGTGTTGAAGATACAGTTTCAACTCGTCGCTCGGCGCTTCCACCGTCCACTTCTCGTAGTATTCCATCGGATCGAACACGTGGCAGTCGCTCGGCAGTGCCGTCAGCCCCGGTTCAGTTGCTCCAACAAATACATCACCCTCCGACTTGATCCACCCACTGCATTCCTCCTCCTTATCAACTGCCTATATATGTTGCAGCAAAACGCTTTGTCATTTTCGGACATCCTCCAATTATATGAATAACAGACATTGATACCTTTTCTGTGTAGTATTTGAAGGCAATCTTCTTATGTCCAGCTTCGTATATGTTGCACTGTGAGTAAACCTATGTATATATCAACAAGAATAGATCAATCAATCACAGTCAAACATAATAATATCTAATCATCATTAAAAAAACATGATCACCTGAGACTCCACACTTGCACAAACAGCATAAATAGCCCAATCTCTAGTATAATTGTTGTACAAATGTACTTTCCCAAATCTAACACGCGGATGCCTCTGTCGCGTCCCATCAAAGAAACAATGGTGAATCATAACCTGTATGCATCTATCGTCTACATGCGAAGGATCAGCACCGATGAGGACAGTCTTGTTATGGTTTGCAAAGTGGCACCTGAGAAAGATACGAGTAAGACTAGAACAGTAAACTTTGAACTTAACTCAGAGTGCAAAGGTAACCTTGAAATAGTAATGGCTGTGCTGGAGCGGCTGATGTCAATGAGTCCGTCGCAGAAGTCACTGAGGGTGCAACGGTCTATCCAGATATGCTGTGAATTTGGTTTGATCTGAATGGCATCAGCGTCGTTTCCCACTCCCTTTTCAATTACTAGGTTGCATATTATGACGTGTTGACACTCCTTCAGCCTTATGCCTTTGCCGGTGAGCTTGATTCTCTGACCGCGCCCATCAATGGTCTTGTATGAGGAGACACTCAAGTAAGAGGACTGTTCAATGCTGCCTGAGACTTGGAATGTGATCCATAGAGGTTCCTTTTTACGGCAACCGTAGCGGAGTGAACCCGGCCCATCATCTTCAAATGGTGCATATGTAACAAGTACCAAAGACTCAGATCAAATTATCACGAAATATATATTTAAAAGTGTTAAATATTTATGAGCAAAGAAGGTAATAAAGCAGAGCAGCAAGATGAAAAACCAAGTAGGCGAACATTGATATAGAAATTAGTAATCTTGACTAATTTATGCCATGGAAATTACTATACTCATTTTTTCCCATTAAAGTTGGTTTATTTGTTTTGGTTATGAAAATTAAGAAATTTATTTGTTGTGTGTAAAGTTAATAAGATCTACTAAATTATATTAGAATGTTAATTTTAATTGGAAGATGAAACGAACCAACTCTAATGAAACATCCAGAAAGGAGTAATATTTAAGAAACTCGAACTATTTACAAACAACAGCTTGAATCTTCCTCAAGATTAGATTTTTGACAAAAATATAACGCAGCAAACTACTGATCCTAGAAATCTAGAGATTTCTTGTTCACAAAATTGAAGCAAACAACCGGCTGATCACAAAAGCAAGTAACCCTATTTTCCCGCCAAAATCAAAGCATAAATTCTAAATAAACAACGAAAATTGGAAGTCTTTAACATATATCAAGACGAAATAGCTTTACCGGCTAGAGTGGTGACGGAGTAAACTGCGCCGTCTCGGCCGCCGACAGCAGATCCTCCGAAACCCTCAGCTTGGGCCGCCAGACCCCGCAGGCTGGAATCCACGTCTCGGTACGGCAGCTGTAAACCCATTTTCGAATTCAGTATCAAATCTGCTGCCCTAATTTCGGCGCGTGCGTGTATATACGGGGGTTGTTTGTTCAAGAAACGGCTACGGTCGTTTCAAGTAATAAATGAGTTCGGAAATAATTAAAGGTTTATTTATAGTGGGGCCTGAAACTGAAGTAGCATTCATTAAAGAAGCGGTTGAGTTTTTTTTTCCAATTGCATGGTTGTAACTAATGGAGATCAAACCGACAGTCGATCACTTTTTTCAGCAATGCTTCATTTAATTTGACTCTTCAATGTTGCTTTTTTTTCGGTGATTACATCTGTTCTATCACTTGTACGTTGGGATTCATAGAAACTAATTCCTTTTTTAGAATTGTATTTTTTCCTCTAATTTTACATGCAAAGAAAAACCACATGTACTTATTAATTTTCCACAAAGGTTTGATTATACTATATTCGTATACCGTTGTTGTATGACACCATAAGAGTATTGACATATAACCCACTTTTTTTTTAAATGAAAATTACAATTGTGGTATTCTAAAGCCTAAACACATGTCAAAATACAATTGTGGCATTCTAAAGCCGTTCTCTTATTTTTTTTTATATATTATGAGGCATGAGCCAACTTCACAGTACCTAGTCAAAGTGTGTGGGTAAACTCCGTTTATTTGTACAATAATTGAAATATAAATACAAGGGTCCTCAAATTTTATGTCTTTTATTAGCACCCGCCTCTTTTGAGACTGTCTAGTTTCGGATCCTAACCTATATTTAGCACCCACCAGTAGCTATACTATTACTCTTTTGAAATAGTATAAAATAAAATGCACCTCAAAATTATGAATATATTTCCAAATCTTCAGGAGTAAATTACTAGTTTTCCATTTAAATAGTCAGACGAATACTTTACATTCCTTCTTGTTAGTTCAAATGGCTGATTATTTTAAAATGAGGGATTTGCAGCAGTAGCCGCACAGTAGTACCGAAAACACATATATAGCCGCACACTAAAACAAAACACAAATATAGCCATTTTGTCATTATACGGCGCAGGGCCGATGGAGGGCCGATGGACTCCGCCCATCGGCCCTCTATCGGCCCTAAGGAAAAAGAGTCGCACCATCCCCATCGGCCGAGCCCTTACCGACATCGGCCAGAGGATGAAATAAAGTATCGGGTTCGAGGGCCGATTGTAGGCCGACTTGCAGTGTCCATCGGCCCTTACCGACATCGGCCGAGAGGAGAATGGCCGAAGGCCGAACATCCCATAAGCCCGAGCCATTGTTGTGATGGCCGAAGGTGGGCCGAATTTGGTTATCCGTCGGCCCTCCATCGGCCCTGTATCCCTTTCTTCGAGACGGGATTCGACATAGCATTCGACAGGACACATGCATGTCTTTTCCTGCAATCGTACAGAAGGGCCGATGGGTGGCCGATGGAAGGCCGATGGCGGGCCGATCGATGCACGTGGGAGATGCAGTTTGAATTCAGCTTTATCTGGTTGAATTGACTAGCCGGATATGACGGTCACATGCAAGTTACGGAGGGCCGAAGGGGGGCTGATGGAGGGCCGATGGTGGGCCGATGGTAAACTGACAACACACTCCAATTATCACGTGAAACTTGACTCGAAAATTTCTTATAAGACGTAGAATGGATGTTTTGGTAGAATCAACGAAAAATTTCCTCATTTCACTTCCACTCCTCTATTCTTCACATCAACTTCATAGAAATGGCCGATTATCGATCAATTATTGTTAAATTGAACGGTCAATTCGATGCGAGTCGAATTATATCGGTGGTAATGAGTTCATTGTTTACCTTCCTTCAAACAATATTTCGCTCGATTATCTTCGACAAAGTATTGATCGGTGACTCGGTGCTTATTCTCTTCCGTTCAACTACTTCATTTACTATACTTCGCTTCCCGACGAACCGGCGAGGATGATGAAAGCCATTCCGGGGTCATGATACCGATCTTATGCGATCGTGCTCTATCGACGTAGAGCCGGTTATGTTTGTTGTGTATCCCGAAATACAAAATCCTCGAATTTGGTGTCCCCAACCGTAATAAATTTCCCGAAGAGAATTATAATTTCGGGGTCATAGTTGGTTTACGGGCCAAAGTAGTAGAAGTAATGATGGCGGACGTGCTCCCGAAAGGAATGTTCTTGTGGAGTCGGATTCAGATGATGAGGCGGATTTGGACTCATCATCTGATGATGAAGAGGATGAAGATATACCTTCTGCCTTGATTAATTGTTCGTTACAAGATTTTGCTGCATGGATTCGGAGGGAGGGTGGCGTAAGTCAACTTATGTCTTTGCTAGTTCCGGTCCAATCGTTCTCGAACAAATGAGGACACTGTATACGACAACATAGAAGCAGCAAGCAACTGGCTACTTCCTTTTGTTCCACTTGATGTTGCCGATTCATTAGCGGCGAGGAACTTGAATACTCTTGTAGACGGAAGTTTGCGGGCAGGATTGATGTTCGGCTCGAAAGACGAACTTTATGTTTGTCGTCGCTCTATTCCATTTGGAAAAAGGTGCGGATTTCAGGGTGCACCGTTCAAGTAGTTCCCGCTTGGAATATATGTGCAGAAGAAGTGTTGATTGTCCATTCGAGCTACGGGCATACTGTAGAGGTCAGACGTGTTGGGAGGTTACTAAATGGGTTGCGGAGCACAATTGTACAACTGATTTATCCGGGCTAGGCGAACGAAATGTGAGGTCGAAGGTCAGAGCCGCATATATAGCCCGTAAAATGCGCCGTCAAAGCAAGTTAATGAAACCGGCCGATATTCGGGCCGATCTTGGATAAATTTGGAATACAAGCAACGTACGGGGTGGCTCTCCGAGCGCGCAAGGCGGCCTATTTCGATGATTTACGGTGGTCATGCTGATTCGTTCAAAGAAACGCCTAAATATCTGCATTTGTTGGAACTAACTAATCCGGGAACATATACGGATCTTGATGTTGGTGTGGATGGTCGTTTCCGACATTTATTTATGGCGCTTGGTGTATTACGAGCCCCTTGGTTAACATGCCTCCGGAAGGTTATTGTGGTGGACGGTACCCATTTGAAAGGGAGAAACAAGGGAATATTATTCGTCGCAGCTACTTTTGATGCGAACGAGCAAATATTCCCACTCGCTTTTGGTGTAGGTCCCATTGAAAATGATGTTTCATGGACGTGGTTTATGATGCGACTGAGAGCCGCATTTGCAACGGATGATAGTTTAGTCATTGTTTCAGACCAACATAAAAGCATAGCGAATGCGGTAAGTGTGGTTTTCCCAGGGCACAACACGGGCTTTGTTATTACCATCTTTCGAATAAGCTTGCGAGACACGGTGAGTGGGTAATCCGGTCGTTTCATCGAGCCGCTTATGCTTATCGGTCGACAGAGTTCCATGACGCAATGAATACCATCCGTCGGGGGAAACCTGGAATTTATGAAAAGTTGATGGAAATCAGATGGGATAAGTGGTCGAGACTTTTCTGTAAAGGCCGTCGTTATAGTCTACTTACATCGAATGCCGCAGAATCAATAAATTCTCGATTGTTGGAAGCTAGACGACTTCCAATTATTGCTATGCTCGAGGCAATCCGTCATATGATAGAGTCATGGTTCGATCAACGACGAGTAAAAGCAATTTCCAGAAATAATCCGTTGTCTGAGGCTTGTGAGTTCAGGATGCGGAGTGAAGTTGAGTTGGCACGAAGGTTTACGGTTACCCAGGTGACTGCTAATAAATACAAGGTCGACGAAGGTGACCGACAGTGGAGGGTAAATCTTGAAGATGAAATGTGTGAATGTGGCGTCTGGCAAATCGACTTATTGCCATGTAGTCATGTTGTTGCCGTTTTGTATCATCGTCGGGAGAATTTGTATAATCATATTAATGATTATTATACGACGGCGACGTGGAAGTCAACATATGCTGGTGTAGTTAATCCGTTACCTCCTCGAAATGAGTGGGGTGTCCCACCGGAGATAGACGATATTGTTGTTCTTCCACCAATGATTATGCGTCAAGCAGGACGTCCGAGAAACACCCGTCGGCCATCCAGCCCTGAAGGCAGTACTTCAAGAACTCGAAGTCGAAAAAAATACGGTAATTATGGAGATGAAGGTCACACAAGGAGAAGATGCCCCAATGTTGGAACGAGAAATAACGAGTGAAGCGGCCTTGTAATCTATTTTCCTATGTTCGTAAAATGTTCATAAAATGTTCGTAAAATGTTTAAATGCGGTAATATGTTTATCGGCCCTCGCCCATAGGCCCTCGGCCCTCGGCCCTCGGCCGTCTGCCCTCGCCCATCGGCCTTCGACCCTCGGCCCTTGGCCTTCGGCCCTCGGCCCTTCGGCCCTCGATTTCTCATTGAATCGACCCTCAATAGCCATTCTGTCATGCCGTCGGACGTCAATTGCCTCGGCCGTCGGCCCTCAATTGCACTTCTGTCTGCCGTGGATTGTCTCGGCAATATTGTTCGAAATTGCAAGATTATAAAATTGTTCGAAAATTACAAAATGACAAGATTATTAAATTGTTCGAAAATACAAAATTACAAGATTATAAAATACATTTAATCATCGGAATGAGTCGTTTCGTAGTAGCATTGTTCGAAGCATTTCCACGCCATCCACTCCCGATATATTCGGATGTTGGTCTTTTGATTACCCCACTTTGGTGTAGGATATCCATTGATGAGTCTTTCGATTGCCATACAAGTAAATGGGCCACAACTGTTTGAATCTTGTTGCCTGAACTGTTCTGTCTGCGGCATCAAGATTAACTTCGGACTCCGCCAGCCCGGATGCGTCAACGAGAACTTATTAGTCATCCAATAACTAGAAGCCTATTAAAAGAAAGTAAATATTTCAGATAACTTATATATAGTCTATCTAAAATTAAATATTTTAGACAACTTACATCTAGCAATCGTCCAATGAGCTTTCGGAGCGGCTTTAGATTATGTTTCCTCACTTCAAAAATATTTGCATCGGCCTTTTTGTTGAGTGAGTCATAAAGCTCCAAAGTCCAGGACTCGATGTTCAGGCGGACAGTTACCCAATGCGAGGCGGCCAACACCGGAAAAATTACCTATTGGATTAAATAAATTAATACACGGGGCAAAATAATAAAATATAAGTACTTACAAATTTTGCATTGAACCACGGCATCCGTGAACCGCCAATTCCTTGATCCACTCCAAATACGGCCTCGAGCAAACCCGGATTAGGTATCCAGTCTTCATAGCTCATTTCGAACCGCTCATGGAAATCGCTATTCGGCTCATAGATTTTTGTACTCCATGCGTCCACGAGCGCCGTCTCATTTACAAAAACAAACAAATTATCAACACGTTATAAAAAGGAAAAAAGGGAAAATAATAAGAAATTTAAAATAAACTTACAAAAACTGACGACCATGCTATGACCGTATAACGTGAATCCGGAGTAGTCAACACGTCCCGATCCTTGTACACCTCAAGCCGTTGACGAAGGTAGGCAATGTACAAATCAACCTCCGACTGCCCCATGTCCGACTTAACGTTGAGGATGGTCTTGAAAAAATCATGCGTAAGGTCATGTTGCGACACCGTAATCTTTGCAGAAATACCAGTGGACATGAACCCCTCAAAATTTCTCCTCAACACGTCACCGGCATCGACCATGAATGGAGCTCCAGAAGGATTCTCTCGCGGAGTCACTAAGGGCTGTAAAATGCAAATATTATTTATTAATAAAATAATTTGCTTAAATCGTAAAATAAAATAATTTGCTTAAATCATAAAATAAAATCCGTACCGGCTCTTCGCGTTCTTCAAATCTATGTTCCGGTGCTTGACTTTCATACATTTGTTGTACAGGCGGTGGCTCAACTCGAGGAAGTGGTTCCCAATGCCTAGGAACCCAAACATCTCTCTCCTCGTACATGCTATGTCGGCCTTGTTCAAACCCCCGATGAACCATTCGAGCCGCAGCATCCCAAGGATTTGCATCGCCAAGCACCGTGCAATCCTCATCTTCCTGTGGCGGAGCTTCTGTATCATTCCAGCTCGGCCACTGATGTACTAAGACAATCCTCCCTTGAGGTGCGGATGTTTGCTCCACCTCAGTGTCATCGACATCATCCCCTTCCCAATCCTCCAGACTAAAGGATATGGATGGTCTGCTCGTATTCTTCGGACTCTTGCCGAACACTTTTTCAATCATTTTACCAACTTTACCGAAAAAACTTTTCTCCCGCACCTTCCACCGGTCATCCACTTTCGCTAACAACTCTTCCTCGCGCTTATCGAAGCGTTCTTCTAATGCCCGCAAAGCTCGGTCGTAAGTCGGAACAGAAGAATCTTCATCCGGACGATGACGGGATGACTCAACCGATGCGCGTTTCTTCTTTGATTTTTTCTTTTGTGTAGGGGGGGCCGGAGTTTCTACACTAGCAGCTTCATCGACTCGCCTACGGGGTACGGGGATGGGTCTCGGAAACGTCACAGCAATCGGATCATCTCCATTCACCCTTCTCCAATATTGCATGTAAGCTCCTCCCGGAGTAGGCGTTAGAGTCTCAAGGGGAGGTGTCTGCATCTGTTAAAAAATGTAATAATAAGTTAAAATACACTCTTCTACTTGTAAAATAAAAATAAATTTATTTAAAATTTTATTTACCGATGTGGCGAAGAAACTAATCCACTCCGTATCTGGTGGCGTAGTGTAAACCCACTTAATACAACGGGGCATACCTCCGGTGTTGACAAGGCGGACACAGAGCTCGCACAAATCTGGTATCGCCTCATATGCCCAAATCTAAAATACAAGAACACCATTAAACATAATGACTACTATAAAATTGTCGAAAAATAATTCAATATTTTATTCGTACCTGAAGGGCCCAAACTGGCCCATAAATATTATATTTTGATTTCAACGTCTCCATTCGCTTCGGTACAAAGCTCATGTAGTAGAGAAGGGCATTGTAGGTGTACGATCCCCAAGGAAACGCATTCCATGCGTCTAAATCATCTGCCAGGACCCACATCCAGGTGTCCACCTTCTTCGTCTCGGCAGGAGCAAAGAAAAAACACATTAATGCCAGGACATTGGCCACCTTCAAATGCTCATCTTCGGAGAGCTCACGGACCTTATCACTTTTCCACATTTTCAGTAGCTCGCCTTCGGATATTGGATTCCCACCTATGAGACTCATGTATACCGTCGATTCTTCCGCCTCGCGAGGTGCATTCGTATCAAATTCAGATGGACCGAAAAATAATCCTGTCACCAATGCATATTCCAACTGAGAAAATCGAAGCTCTCGCCCGGATATGTGAAAACGAGCCTCCCCGGCCGGTGCCTGCACCTCGTAGCACATCAATTGGTGCAATGCTATTACCGAGCTTTTTCCTTTCCTCCAGCTCAAAAGGTGCCCAAACTGTCCCTCTCTAAACCGTCGGACCAAGTTATTACCCCCCGCTTCGAAAGTGCATTCTTAATCAGTTCCGGTAATGAATCTCTCCAGTATGTAGTTACTTTTAATGTCTTCTCTCTAATCGGGAGTCGAATGTAATCGGTGCGCGGTCAAAAAAAATAGAGTTAACGGCAGAACAGTTAAGGGCCGAAGAAGGGCCGATGGAGCTTAACCTCCATCGGCCCCTCTTCGGCCCTTCATCGGCCTTGGCTTCAAAAACGACATTATCGACAAATTTCTACCCAAAAATTCGACGAAAAACAAGCGCATAAATGGACATATCAAACACAAATTTCACAGCAATGGCATACATTAACAAACAAATCGACACCCCAATCGACAAATTTCGATAACAATTCATGAAAATCAGATTTAAGATGGACGAGATCTGGTACCTGATCGGCGTCCATGGCTGTTCGTCGGGACTTGCTCGGAAATGAATGGCTCGGCCCTCGGCGACGGTGGATCGGCGGCTGCGCTCTTTCGGCGGTGGCTCTGATCGGATTTGAATGGCTCGGCCCTCTATTTCATTTCTGTTTGGGGCCGAAGGGAAAAAAATGCACTTAATACGTGCTTTCAGTTTTTTCGGGGCCGAAGGGGGGCCGATTAGGAGCCGATAAGGACCAATTCTTTTCGGCCCTCAATAAATCGGCCGTTATAATCGGGCTCCTTCGGTCCTCCATCGGCCCCAGTAATGTCCATCGGCCGCCCATCGGCCCTCGCTCGGTCTAAGCGCCTAATAAGACAAAATGGCTAGATTTGTGTTTTTGTTAATAGGATGGCTAAAATTGTTTTTTTTTTCCCATTTTGGCTAACAGGAAGATTTCCACTTTTAAAATTTTTGAATTTCAAATTTCTTCCTCTAAAATAATAGATGACCTAAATTTGTTATTTTCTGTGTGTTTATCAAACTTCTTTCCCTTTCTTTCTGTCTTTTTCTTTTTGTTCTTCCTGAAAACGACAACAATCAAGTCGGTCAAATGCATATATAATGAGTTCCAAATTTTGTACCAAAAGAGAAGTCTTGAATTCAAATATTCAATCTCAAATTCACATCTAATAATGCCATATACTATCAATCATTTATTTAACCATTGAAGATTTTAGTTTTTGCAAATGGAATTTAATAATAGTAATTTAACATGCTAAACGATCGACTTACTGTATCATGCATGATATCTAAAAACTGAGTTTTCGCTTTCAAGCATGTTGAGATTCATTGAACAAACACATTTCTTACAATTTGGGTGTATATATGGACCATGATTCCACGACTGCATCGATCCAAAAACGTCCAAACGACAGTCGGAATCGAGAAGTAATTATTTAGTAATACCAATTTGCATTATCCTCGTCTTGGCTCTTCTTAATTTCCTAGGCCGACCAAGAATGTCCTCATGCATTCTCATGTATTTAATTAATAATGATTTATGTGTAGAAAAACAAAGGACGATTCTAGACGTACTTCATCATCTTCATCTTCTTCTATGCTGATGCGTCCATATTTGTGTTGTAGATACTGTAGACGCGTAAACTGATGCTGAGAGATTAAGAGAATTTTGCAGATGGAACAGTATCATAGATCTGAAACACAAATGGAAGTGACTGGTGCCTATAAATGGAAAGTATTATATCCACAAATTTAGTGGACTTGTATTTTATATATATAGTCCGCATCAAATGCATGCATGTGGTTTGTTTTGTTGAGAATAATCAATTCTTTAGAGTGGCTGAATGGATGTATTAATTAGGCTCTGATCTCCAAACAAACCTACAACTATTTGCTTTCTATCTTAATAGTTAAGTTAGTTGTTCGGGAATTTTGAACCATTAATTTATATAAAAAAAAAATACGAGCTGCTATATCTCAGTCAAAATCAACAGATGGAGTTCTCTTAATTTTATCAGACTAATACTGATATTTTCGTCGTAAAATGGTTAACAAACTCGATAGTATTAAGCTTAGTTTATTGATGTTATCTTGGTCTCACCTTTGCCATGAATCAGGATAACATGGTCATTGAAACCGTGTTTGGTCTGTATCAAAAGAGTACTAATAAAGCATGTGCCCTTTTTTGCATATGAATGGTCATAGAAACCATGTTTTGTGAGATATAGATGTGCATATGTGAGAGATAGAGCATGAGCGAGAGGGGCTCAATTTTAATGTGGTAATATTATATTAGAAAAGATTCAAGTCGATGATGGTTTATCAGATCCATATGTATGGATCATTTGTTTCACTTGTGGTAGTTTGATGGTCATTCCAACATACATTTGAAGAGCGTGTTGAAGTCCCTCTATTATGTTCCACATCAACTTGATAATAATATTTTATGAATATAATAAGATTGGATAATGTCTTTTAATAAATTCACGAGTACTTTGTGAATTAATAAAATGTTGTGCACAATCAAGTATGAGAAGAAGAAACCTGAAAAACTTTTGCCGCCTTGACAGGGAAAAGAGTAGGCACATTATTCACTTTTGTTTGACGGGAGAGACTTTTATGAGTTTCTACAAGGAAAAGAATCTTGTAAATTGTTGGATTTTTCTTACAAGGCCCATTTATATATCCAACAGTAACAAAACCAATTTTTTCTGCTATTTGATTGAATTTGTTCGTCTTTTAGATACTAATTAACACGAGGTAGGTAGTAATGATGTGGTACTGATAGAGCCAAAATAATATCATGTGGAATTGATAGGTCTATTTCGTACTATCCATATTTCGTGTATTTTGGCATATTTTGTGGTACTTAGATTTGTTTTGGTGCTTATTTTGCAGTGCTTATTAATGACGTGGCATTGACGAGGCATTGAGGTGGCGGTTGTGAGATTTAAGGAATATATGCTCAAAATTGGAAGAAATCAAATTAAGAGCCAAAGGAGGGAAAGATTGAAAAGATTGATTTCCAATCTTGATGAATTCATGTTGATTGAAGAGAGGAATCAATCTTTGATTTCATGATTGATTGAAGAAATGAATCAATACCTAATTTCATGTTGATTGAAGAATTATGGTCAATTAAGGAGAGAATTAGGGGATTTTTACCATTAAGTCCTTTAATGTTTATGTGATCGATAAGGAAAGAATGGGGCTATATAAACCCACCTTGAGGGAGGAAGAAAGCATTACCTCATTCATCACTTCTATTTCATACAATAGCTTTCTTCATTCCCTCATCCAAGTCTTCACTGAGAGAGGGTTATCACTTTTAAGTTCGAATTTCTTTCTTTTAATTTATGAGCTTTGGTTTGATTTGGAGAAACATTAATTTAACATTTTTATTTGAATTTCTGGATTTGAATTATCTTAACCTATGGATGGTTTCTTAGTAGTTTTTAATTTATGAAATTTGTTATTCTAGGATTTTAATTCCTTGCACTTAGTGTTTTGAATTATTTAATAAATAGTTAAAATTTTCGTTTATATTTATTTAATGAAATTCAAAGATGTTTTGTATTTTGTCCAAATCCAGGTCAATATGCGTAACTAATTCTTTTTAGGGGCCGGCAAGATGTGAAACACACACCACTTAAATTTCGTGAGACTATGACTTAAAATTAATCACTTGAGTTCTGAATTAATCTAGGTTTAACTAATTGGATTAATTAATTTAGGCTTGATCACCCTACTTAATTTAATTCATCGCTAATTTAGTACTTCCATCGTTTTTTCATGAGATTAGGCTAAATAAGTAGCAAATTGTTCTTAGGACAATTGGATTAATTTGGTAGGAGACTATTAGATGTCCACCATACGAGTAGGCTCCTAAATTGGGTTCCCTTAATTCTTAAAGCTAATTAGGTGTTAAATCTATTGATTGCCAACCAACGTAGATTGCATCTAATTTAGAGAAGTAGCCGTTTCAATGCCTACCATGGCGACTACCGATTAATTAAGAGGGAATAGGGGGTATGTCAGTTTAACTACGGTATCCTACAACCAATTGATTTAAGTGAATTAATTAATTATTAGTGTCAGTGATCGATTGTGAGTGTGTGTGAATCATCTTGCTGGACCCGCTTTTCTTTGCATTAGTAAATTTCGTGTTAAATTCTTGCTTGCTTTCATAATTCTTAGGTTATAAGAAAATCCCCAAAATTGCGTGGTAGTTAACCAAAACTCTGATTAATAGGATTTTTAGGCTTGAATTACTTCGTTCCCTGTGTTCGATACATGTGCTATACTAATATTTGGTCTAGCAATTTTGAAGGATTATTTGGTGTAAACAGCGACCACCAAATTTTGGTATCAGAGCCTGGTTTAGGCTCTGATTGTTGATGTTAGATGTATGATTAGGTTTCAATTCCGCCGTTATCGGGTTAATTTTCGTGTTTGGGGCGGTCTGCGAGCCACTGTTTTGACCCCGTTGTAATGTTTTTCTCGTGAGAAAATCCACGAGTAGTTGATAGGACCAATGTGTTATGTGATTGTACTGGTATTGAACTGTAATTGGTCCGATTGGCACGAAAATCGAGGCGCGACGGCGCGGAAGGGCGAAAACCTAATTTCTGGCAGAACACGACCGCTAGATTAAGGAGGGGCGTGGGGGTGCGTGCTACAGTTGTTTTCCAATCCGTTCGGATAGTTTTATTCTTCTTCTCGTTAGCTTCGTCTGGATAGGTCGCATGACCCATTCCGAGTTCTGGTTTGTCCGGAATAGCGTCGGAAAGGAGAAGCGGTCGTGCTGTCCAGAAAAGCCCCAAATTGGGCGAAAACCCTAGTTTTTCTAGGGTTCCGCCGCATCTTGCGGCGGCAATTACCGGCGGGTCTGAGGTCTGATTTCCGATCGTCTTGAACCGATGGATTCCTCGTCACACAAACTTCGTGTTGATATGTCTTATGGGATCATCCGATCCCGGATACGACTGCAATCGACGTCTGAAATTCGCTGCTCACAACGAATTTTTCCGGCGAATCGTTTAGAAATTGAGTGAAATTGATGGACAATTTCGGCCGAAATCCGTTCATGGTGGCATAAAATCGTCCAAGGAGCATTTCCCCTCTATCAATTGAACGAATCTCAGCTCGGAAGAGTTGAATTTCGGCGGAGAAGCTCGCCGGCGACGGGCTGAAAAGTTTCGCAGCACCAGGTCGCGGCAGCGGCTGTCTTGCCCGGTCAGACGTCTGGAGGACGTCAGGGGGTGGAGAGGACGATATCGGAGCTCCGGGGTTGGCCGGGGTAGGCGCGGCGGCGCGCGTCTGCTGCGTGCAGTCGCGGCCGCGCGCTGCCATCACCAGCGCCGTTCCGCGGCGCTGCAGCGCGTTTCAGGCGGCGGTGCTGGTCGGGGAGGTGGCGGCGCTGGTCGGGGAGGCGGTGGCTGTGGACGGCAGGCTGCGGCGGCGCTAGACGGGGCGGCGGCGGCGTTTTCTTGATGAAGACGAGCTGACGTGGCGCGCCACGTCAGCCATTTGCTGATCAGGCAGCCACGTGTCTGCCACGTGGTAGACCCACTGATGACGTGGCGACGACAGTTTTCGGTGCAGTTTTCGATGCAGTTTTCAGATTCGAAGATTTTGAAGATCGAAGAACTGTATTATGATCGGGCTATGTAATAGTTAGGTATTACGTGTTTTAATGCCCGATAACGACGTTTTAAATTTCCTATTTGCGTATTTATTTTTTATTATGCTTTATCATGCGATTATGTGATTAATTGCGCTTAGAAAAACATGTAAATAGGATTTACGTCGTATTAAAGCATGTTTTATTTTTTGCGAGCACGTTTTATTATGTGCGCTTAGAAATTGCATGCTTTAGGAATTATGTGAATATGCATGATTCAAAACAAACCTTTTGAATAAAAAGACTAAGCAATTTTTAAATTAAATGTTTAATTAGATTCCATTAATTTGGATATTAAACACTTAATCGGACCTCCATTAATTGGACACTACACAAAAGTGGAACAATTATATGAGTAAACGTCCACCTGAGTGGCTTGCTTGTATTTTTTGAACAACGAGTTTTGTGAGATGGGTTTTCTAATGTAATATTTAATTATTATTGAGTAGTGGGAGCGAAGCCGTAAACGTCCACCTGAGTGGCTTGCGTGCCTAGTAAACACGAGTACTCTAGAAGATAATACTTAAATAAGATGATGGCTAATTAAATCAAATTGAAAGCGGTATGGTTCGCGTAAGTATGCCAATTTCGAGAATTTGATGTTAATTCGGTCAAATTAATGGTCAAAGCTTAGATGTCACCGCAGGTACAACTTCCTGAGAAGTCCCTTCCCGCGTTTTAATAGTGACATGATCCAGAGATATCGAATTATTAATTACATTCGTCTTAAGAACCTAGGTGTGGATTGGAATTAAAGAGCTAGGTATATAGCTTGGTCTAGGGTGCACGAGTAAACGTCCACCTGAGTGGCTTGCGAGTGTGATCTCTAGGGCTATTCGAGTATTTAACATCATTTTTTTTTTCAAAAGGTTACAATGATTGTTAATTACGAATTATGTGCAAATATTAATTTTATTCATGCTTTTAAATTATTTTTTTCAGATATGTCTGTTCGAAAAAATTTCGAGTTCCTAAACAGTCTCACCAACCAAACCCTAACGGGTTTACAATTTTAAATAATTTCAAAGAGTGGAAGAGATATCTTACCTCTCCCAATAAAAGCTCTGCAAATGTCCTATAAGAACTTCTGTTTTAGGACCGCTATGTCTAAGACCGAGTTTACTATGAGTATGTTACTCAAATCTTTGGTGGCGGTCAAAGAGGTTATAGGAAAAGGGCAAGAGTGCTCAAGTTTTGAATATTCCTAGTAGTTCAAGGAATCCTCCAAAAGGCGGATACCAGAAAAAGAACAGAAAGGGTGGACATTTCAAGAAGAGCAGTGGGAGTAAGAAGACGGTCCTTATCGACGGCATGCGAATGCCAAAGAAGAAAGGAAGGTTCTTCAATTATGGTAAGAAAGGACACTGGAAGAGTTATTATCCAGATGTCAAGGCAAAACAAAAAGAGACGCGAGTCGCTCTTGTAACTGAAACTGTTCTGGTTTCCTCTTCTACCCACGAATGGGTAGTGGATTCGGGGGCAACTGATCATGTTTGTTACACCTTGCAAGGTTTCTTGCAGAAAAGGTAATTGAGCAATGGCGAGGTGGTAGTCTCAATGGGCAATGGATCGAAAGTTCCTGCAATTGCCATTGGAGATTTATATCTATCTTTTGATAGTCCTGTTTTAGTACTTAAAGATGTTTAATATGTGCCAGAGTTTAGGCGAAACATTATTTATGTTTCAAAACTCTGCACCATGGATGGTTATAAATCAAGTTTTGATAGTGAAGTTTCTATCATGAAAGACGATGATTTTATCTGTGGTGGACCATTAAACGGATCTTTATATACTATTACTTGTAAGCCGTGTAGTTCTGTTAATATTGCTTCCTCATCATTAAATCCTAAGAAGAGGAAATAGTCTTCTAAGGTAAACCAAACTTATCTGTGGCACTTAAGACTAGGTCACATCAATCTTAACAGGACCCAGAGGTTGGTGGGAATATGGATTATTGGAGTCTCTCCAAGATTGAACCATTTCTAACTTGCGAAACCTGTTTGGAAGGAAAGATGATGACTAGGCCTTTCAAGGCAAAAGGTTATAAAGGCACAGAAGTATTAAGTTTGATACATTCTGACTTGTGTGGACCTATGTCTACACAAGCTCGTGGAGGGTATGAGTACTTCGTCACATTTACTGAAGATTACTCGAGGTATGGATATGTTTACCTTCTTCACCACAAGTCGGATTGCTTTGAAACCTTTAAAGAATTCAAGGCAGAAGTGGAGAAGAAGTTAGGTAAAAAAATCAAAATACTGCGATCTGATCGTGGTGGGGAATACCTGTCCAACGAGTTCAATGACTACTTGACAGAATGTGAGATTACATCCCAGCTGACAGCACCGGGCACGCCTCAGCAAAATGGTGTGTCAGAGAGTAGGAACCGAAGTCTCTTAGAGATGGTTCGGTCGATGATGAGTTATGCAACTTTGCCAGTTTTCTTTTGGGGATATGCCCTAGAGACTGCATCATACTTGCTGAATCGTGTGTCTTCCAAGTCGGTACAAAAGATCCGTTTCAAGTTGTGGAGCGGGCACAAACCCAGTATGCACCACTTAAGGACTTGGGGTTATCCTGCTTATGTGCTGAATAGGCAGACCGACAAATTGGAATCACGTTCAGAAGTGATGTTGTTCATAGGGCATCCGATGGAAACGAAGGATGGATACTTTTATGATCCTAAAGAACAGAAGATCGTTGTTAGCCCTAACGCTCGGTTCTTAGAAGAGGATTACATTAGTAACCAGAAATCTCGAGTCGACGTCATCCTTGAGGAATTACAAGGTGGTCGAGTTCCACTTGAACAGCCAGTTGTGCAAGATAGTACTCCACGAGTAACTGCACAATCTGTTAACACAGCTCCTGACACTGTTCGACGTAGTGGGAGGGTGATATTTACACCTGATCGGTATATGTTCACTAGGGAGACGTGTGATTATCTCCCGGCAGATGAACAAGATACCGTGGATCCCTGGACTTACAACGAAGCAGTGGGAGATGTAGATGCAGATTCATGGAGAATCACCATGGACTCGGAATTTGAGTCCATAACTGATATGGATGTATAAGAGATCACTGAACTACCTGAGGGCTGCAATGCTATTGGTAGTAAGTGAGTATACAAGAGAAAGAGAGAGCACCGAATGAAGAGATCATGACGTTTAAGGCCAGGCTAGTGGCGAAGGATTTTACCCAAAAAGAAGGTATCGATTACGAAGAGACCTTCTCGCCTGTAGCAATGATCAAGTTCATTCGGATTCTCCTTGCCATATCAGCTCACATGAACCAGAGATCTGACAAATGTATGTCAAAACCGTATTCCTAAACGGTCGCCTTGAAAAAGGTAGGGACATCTACATGAAAGAGCCAAATGGTTATGTGAAGGAGGGCGAAGAGCATCTAGTTTGGAAGCTTAAGAAGTCTATTCATGGACTTAAGCAAGATTTCCGGTTATAGCACCAGCGTTTTCGACGAGGTAGTCAAATCCTATGGATTTGTATCCTGTCCTAACGAGGTGTGTGTAACGTATTTGTGTTAAGGGATCAGTGGTGTTTCTTGCATTTTACGTAGATGACATCCTTCTCATTAGCAATAATGTTGAAGTGTTATCAGACGTAAAGACGTGGTTATCCGAGCAGTTTCAAATGAAGGACTTAGGTGAAGCTGCTTACATCCTTGGGATCAAGATTATTCGAGATTGCCAGAAAAAAGGATGTTAAGCTTGTCACAAGTGTCCTACATTGACACTGTTATTGCTTGTTTTAGCATGCAAAATGCCAAGATAGGTTCAGTACCTTTCAGACATGGCATTTTTCTATCCAAGAATCAGTGCCCTAAAAGCGCCTAAAGAGATAGAAAGTATGAGGCAAGTACCATATGCTTCCGCTGCCGATAGCCTCATATATGCGATGCTTTGTACGAGAGCAGATATCTCATATGTTGTAGGCATGGTCTCAAGATATCAGTCTAACCCTGTAAAGGAACACTGGACTGCGGTCAAGCATATTCTCAAGTACCTTAAACGGACTAGAGATTATATGCTTGTTTACCAGTTAGACAGTCAAGTGTCCTTGGGTTATACAGACTCGGATTTCCAGGCTGACAGAGACAAGTAGAAGTCTACCTCGGGTTATGTGTTTACCTTGGGAGGTGAAGCCATTTCATGGAGGAGTGCAAAGCAGAAATGCATTGCGGACTCAACCATGGAAGCAGAGTATGTGGCTGCTTCAGAAGCTTCGAAAGAGGCAGTTTGGCTCAAGAATTTCCTCCAGAATCTTGATATTGTTCTGAACTTGCCTAAGACTATCACAATTTATTGTGATAACTCGGGTGCAGTGGCAAATTCAAAGGAACCTAGATCTCACAAGACGTGTAAACACATAGACATGAAGTACCACACTATACGAGTATTCGTAAATCGAGGAGACATGGTGATTGACAAAATTGGAACTGAATTCAACCTAGCTAATCCTTTCACAAAGTGCTTACCACTCCCGGCTTATGAGAAGCATGTTCGTGGCTTAGGAGTGGTAGAGATGCCCCCCCACTTAGGACTACAGAAACTTTTGTATAAGTGGGAGAAGATGTAGTGATAGATAGGATAGATAGCTAAGAGATAGTTGTGTACTAGTTTGTAAAGATGTAGTGATAGATATGATAGATAGCTAAGAGATAGCTGTGTACTAGTTTGTACCATAGCTGAGTACTAGTTTGTACTTAGAACTGACACATTGTATACTAAAAGTTTACTTTAGTATAAGTGGGAGAATTGTTGGGATTTTGTATACTGGTAGGGGTGGCAAAGTAGC
Organism: Lavandula angustifolia; assembly: GCA_028984105.1. Classification (NCBI taxonomy): domain Eukaryota; kingdom Viridiplantae; phylum Streptophyta; class Magnoliopsida; order Lamiales; family Lamiaceae; genus Lavandula; species Lavandula angustifolia. The sequence goes on from CM054824.1 coordinate 17,235,413, forward strand.
GGGCCGGGCCGGCCCAGGCCCGCCCACCGGGCTTTTAGCTATTTATCGGGCTGGGCCGGGCCCGCCCGAAAATCAGTCGGGCCTAGAAATTTTAAGCCCAGCCCAGCCCCGGGCTTTCGGGCGGGCGGGCGGGCTTAACCCAAGTTTTTTTTTTTTTAAATATAATCGAAATTCAAAAGTTGAAAGTTAAAACCAACAAAAATAAATTAAAAACAACTTTAAGTGAAAAATATGAGTCTTTTGATGAGTTGATATTTGATAACAATTAACAAAACAAGTTAATAGATTGGTCTATGATCGAAAGCTCAAACTATGAAAGACTTGAGACGTTCGAATTCTTTCTTTTTAGTCTTGATTTTTGACATACAACAAGATAGAATAAATAAGTTGGGTAGAAATTAATCATTCAAAAATCAAAACAAATAAAAACAAATAAAACAAATAAAAAAAATATAATTAACAATTAATTTTGGGCGGGCTTTTTTAGGCCCGAAACCCCGGGCTTTTTTAGGCCCGAAACCCCGGGCTTTTTTAGGCCCGAGCCCGGTAAGCCCGGGCTTTTCATCGGGCGGGCTTTTTTAGGCCCGGTTCATTTCGGGCTTCTATTTTCGAAGCCCAACCCAACCCCGGGCCCGGGTACCCCGGGCCGGCCCATCGGGCCGGGCTCATTTTGCCACCCCTATATACTGGAAGCAGGTTTTATGCTTGTATACAATGTGTTTTGTCCCTACCACTATGGTAGCTAACCAAAGCTCTGATTAATAGGATTTTTAGGCTTGAATTACTTCGTTCCCTGTGTTCGATACCTGTGCTATACTAATATTTGGTCTAGCAATTTTGCAGGATTATTTGGTGTAAACAGCGACCACCAAATTGGCGCCATTGCCGAGGACGGTGTTTTATTTAAGCTTATTTTTCTTACTGATCTTTTGTGCTTTTTAGTTGTTGCATGAGCAGGTCTTCCCGCCCTTTTCTACACTTCGATCCAGAAATTGAAAAGACTGCAAAAAGGAACCAGAAGGCAACAAAGCTGCAAAAGCAACCAAAGTCTTTGTCGAGGCGAAACAGTCCGACTGACCAAACAGTAGACAGAACCAGTGAGTCAGAGTCTGAAATCGGTCAGATAGGTCAGACAGGCCCGTATTCTGAAGACAACAATTCTGAATCTGAAGAAGGAAACATGGCTAAAGAAGAAAGAGCCAATATGAAGATGAACTCAGGTTCGAGGAACTTGGGAGAGGACTTGCCCGGACCAATCCACATAACTACCACGGAGCAGATAGATGTGAAGCTGAATTTGGTCGCGGCATGTCCAAATTTTTACGGGAAGCTGAACGAGAATCCCTTTGCTTTCCTGGAGGGATTTAATCAGGTCTGTGATCTGCACAGACAAGGACATCTGGATGCTTTCAAGCTAAAAGCATTCCCTTTTACCCTACAAGATGGAGCTCGTGCATGGTTTTCCGGATTGAGACCTAGATCAATCACTACTTGGGCTCAGATGCGTCAAACATTCCTGGATAAATACTTTCCACAATTCAAGACGAATGTACTTAAGAAAGAGATATCCGGAATCAATCAAGAGCTTGATGAGTCTTTTGGTGCCTACTGGGAGAGATTTGGGAAGCTAGTAGATAGCTGCCCAAACAATGGTTTTTCTAAAGTAGATCTACTGCAAATTTTCTACCAAGGAATGACAGATGAATCTAAAACCATGGTGAACGTTGGATTGAAAGGTAGCTTCGCTAACAGCTACTATACTGATGCAAAGGCAATCATCAAGGGACTTGCCGAGTCCACATCTCAGTACAAAGGACCAAGAATGCAGAGGAAGTCCGTTAACCTTTCAAGCGGAGACTTCCTAGATGATCTAGATATGAAGGTTGGCATGAAGATGGAGGAGAAGTTCAGCCAACTAGAAGATAAATTGGACAGGTTATTTAAGGAAAGGAATCCTCCTTCCTCTTCCTCCTCATCTGCCCGATCAATGGCAGATCATACATGTGGAGCATGCGGACAAAGAGGGCATACATCTCTACAATGTCAAGGCGAAGATGTTAATGCAGCAGGTAATTGGAATAATCAAAACAAGGTGCATCCGAATTTGAGGTGGAGGCAAGATGAACAAGTACCACAAGCACCCAGGAACCCTCCACAACAAACATTCCAACAACCTGCTTATCAACATCAACAATATCAGCCACCACAGCAGCAAGGGTTTCAGCAACCCTATAGACCTCCACATCAAAGGCAATATCCACAACGGTTTGCAAAAAGAGATCGGGTCCTTCCGGTCGACGGACCGGGCAGCGACCCTCTTGAGAAGATGATGGCTGAGATGATCAACTCACAGAAGAATGCCAGCAGATGCAGGAGGAGTTTACCCAGACTAAAAGGGATACTCAAAGCACCTTTGAGGATTTGGCCAAGCAGATTTCAAAGCTAAATTCTTCTGTTCAAGAAATAAAAGGAAATCAAGGTAAACTCCCATCTCAGACTGAACCAAATCCAAACTCTCATAATTGTAGTAAGATCTTATTGAGAAGTGGAAGAGAGTTGTCTGAACCAAAGCCAAGGGCGAATTTCAACAAGACTGAGTTGACAAACATAGAAGGTCCTTCTGCCCAGAATGACCGAACAGAAGGTCTGACAGAAGGAGAGCTGTCTGACAGTGAAGGTCCGACCGCCCAGAACGACCTGACAGACTTGCAGAATGTTACTAATGAAGTTCTGTCAACTAGGGAAGGCCGATCTGTCCTGTCAGACCCAAAAGTTGTTGTACCTCCACCTTTTCCTGAAGCATTGGAGAGGAAGAGAACATCGAACAAAGATTATATGGACTATGTAAAATTGTTCGAGAAGCTGGAAATCAACATACCCTTTTTGGAGGCTGTGAAGATTCCCCAATTTGGGAAATTTGTGAAAGATTTCATAGCGGGCAAGATCCAGCAGACTGGGACAGTATTGATGGACACTTTTGTGTCAGCAATCATCCAAAAGATGCTCCCTACTAAGTGCGTGGATCCAGGTATGTTCACTTTACCCTGTTTGATGGGAAATGTTATGGTAAATCAGGCTATGTGTGATTTAGGAGCTTCAATTAATGTAATGCCACTTACTGTATATAATCAACTGACTGGTGTTGAATTGGTATCTACAAAAGTGATTATACAACTTGCTGATAGATCATGCATAGCACCTGTTGGGTTACTTGAGAACATCCTTGTGAGAATTAATGACTTTGTTTATCCTGCTGATTTCTATGTAATAGATACTAATGATAGGCAAGTTGAAGGGACTGCAAGAGTTCTATTAGGAAGACCATTTCTAAAAACTGTAAAAGCTGTTATTGATGTAGATGAAGGTTCTATTAGTGTGTGATATCATAATGAAACATATGTTCATCATATTGCTAGTGCACTTAAGAAACCTTATGATCATGAGAATGAAATGGTTTTTTCTGCTAACGAGATTGAGAGTTTTGTCCAAGATTATCTTGAGACGCATTTGTTGCAGGATAAAATGGAGCTAACCTTGATAAAGGGACTGACTGATCTCGATCTTAAGGATATCAGAGATGAAGAGATTCGAGATAGCATCAAGGCACTCTATGTAGCACCAGAGTATGCTACTGTCAGCAGTATCGCCGATCTGCCCAGACAGGTCGAATCTGACAGAATTCTGCCTTCATTGGTGAAGCCCCCAGTTCTCGAATTGAAGCAACTTCCCAAGCATTTAAAGTACGCCTATCTTGGAGATGGTGACACGCTGCCACTCATCATCAGCAATGAGTTAAATCAGAGTCAAGAAGATGCTTTATTGACAATTTTGAAGAAGCACAAGAAGGCGATTGGCTGGACTTTAGCCGACATCACCGGCATTAGTCCTTACATCTGCACCCATTCCATTCATATGGAGCCGGAGAGCAAGCCATTCCGCGACCACCAACGAAAGCTCAATCCCAACATGCGAGAGGTAGTGTTGAAAGAGGTACTTAAACTTCTTTCTATGGGTATCATTTACCCTATTTCTGACAACAAGTGGGTGAGTCCTGTTCATGTGGTACCAAAGCAATCTGGTTTTTAAGTGGTAGAGAACGAGAAGAATGAGCTTGTGCCGATGCGATTGGTGACAGGATGGCGCATGTACATAGACTACCGGAAGTTAAATGAAGCTACCCGGAAAGACCATTTTCCATTGCCGTTTATTGATCAGATGCTAGAAAGGCTTGCAGGTCAAGCTTACTTCAGCTTTTTGGATGGGTATAGTGGCTATTTTCAGATCCATGTGAAAGAGGAGGATCAGGACAAGACCACATTTACTTGTCCCTTTGGCACTTTTGCATACAGACGTATGCCATTCGGGTTGTGTAATACACCGGGCACCTTTCAAAGATGCATGATGAGCATCTTTTCGGATTTGATCGAAGATTGTATTGAGGTGTTCATGGATGACTTTACTATCTACGGGAATTCATTCATAAAATGCTTGAAGAATCTAGACAAAGTCCTTACTCGATGTGTGGAGAAGAACTTGGTGCTCAACTACGAGAAGTGCCATTTTATGGTGACCGAAGGAATTGTACTTGGACATGTGGTTTCTAGCCGAGGGATTGAAGTAGATAAAGCCAAAGTCGACCTGATTGCAAAGCTGCCGCCACCTACATCTGCAAAGGAGATCCGCGGTTTCTTAGGCCATGCAGGCTTTTATCGGCGTTTCATCAAGGACTTTGCAAAGGTAGCCCAACCACTGACAAGACTTTTACAGCAAGAGGTTGAGTTCGTGTTCGATGATCAGTGTAAGGAGGCCTTCAACCTCCTTAAAACAAAGCTCACTACTGCCCCAATAATGCAACCACCTGATTGGAACAAGCCATTTGAGATCATGTGTGATGCATCTGACAGAGCCGTAGGAGCAGTTTTGGGACAGAAAAACGGAAGAGAGAGCCATGTGATCTACTATGCGTCGAAGACACTTAACTCAGCTCAGTGCAATTACTCTACCACGGAGAAGGAATTGTTGGCTATTGTCTTCGCCTTTGACAAGTACAGATCCTACTTACTTGGTTCCAAAATTGTTGTCTACTGATGAGTGGTTTTTATACCATCTCATCATGTTCTTTTTAAGCTTGTTCACATCGTTTTCTATTCATTTTTAGCTTTTGTTTTGCTTGGAATCGTATACTTTCGATGGTTTTTGGTTTTGTAGGTTTCTCACGCGTTTTGAGCATATTTGGTGGTATTTGACACCAAAATGAAAGAAACCATGACCATTGATGCATTGTTGGCAAAGATGGAGTTGTTTGGATGAAGAATGAAGAGGATTTGAAGCCGGATGTTGAAGAAATCGCGTTTCGGAGCTCATGTAACGAGGCAGTTGGAAAATCGCGTGGCAGGCGGATCTAACGATCTTATAATCCGATCTCCACCGTCCACATCGTAGTTCTATGTGTTAGGAACAATGTGGCAAAGTTTCGTAGCGATCCAACGGCTAACGAATGAGATATCGCGTTTTTCCCAAAACGCGACAGTGCAGAAAAAAACTGTTCGGCAGAAGACGTCGGACCGCGGTCCGCATTTGTGCTGGACCGCGGTCCGGTATGTTCTGACTCAAAAAAATTTTAAAATCCGTGGGCTCGGACCGCGGTCCGCATTTGTGTTGGACCGCGGTCCGCGTCGTCTCCAGCCCAAAACCAATCTTTTTTCGGCCCTAAACCTATATAAACCCTTCCGGACTTCTTTCCTTCGAACCACACACCATATTTTCGACTTCTTCCAGCCCCCAAAGCAGAGAAACACCCAAGACATCCCTCCGTTGAAGATTCAAGACGAATATTGAAGACCACAACCCGAGAACCAAGTGCGAGGATCAATCCGCTAGATTCTAGGTTGTATTATTCCTTCTCAGTTTTGTTTAGGGTTTTTGATACTTGAATTCTATGGATTATTTTTGCATCTTTTGTGATTATTTTCCTACGAATATGAGTGGCTAAATCCCCTTGTGTGGGGGTTTAGCAGGATCTATGTTTTTGATGAATTGATTCAAACCCAAGTTTTTCAATGAATGAATTGTTTTGTTTCTTAATTGTTGAGCCTGCTTTTGATTTCTCTATGATTCTTTAATGTGACTGGCCATCATCTTAGATAATTATAGAGAATATAGGTAATAGATAATACGGCGGATCATACCCGGTTATTTATTTAGACCTGCAATTAAGTGTCTAGATTGTCACTATTGGTTTGGGATAGTTTAGATGGTTCCTTAAATCCTTGAGCATGATACGATCCTTAGGTTCATGATATGATCACTTGATTGACCCTTAGGATTATAAGTTAGAGATCTCCCGCCATCATACGGAATCCCTAGAGCCTTAGTGGATGAACCAACAAAATAAACTCATAAATGCTAGCTAGAGAATAGGAATGAATCGATCATCTTAGGCATAGTGATGCTAAACCTCCGCACCCTTCATTAAACTTGAAACACACCCATTAACCCAGTTTGCTTTGCTTTTACTTGCTCTTTTATCTTCCTGTTATTTTAATTTAGTAGTTTTTAAGTAAATCAAACCCAGTTTAGGACCAAGTAGATAGCAAAATAATTAGGATAATTAGAACCCAGCTGAGTCCTTGTGAGATCGACCTCGGGAGTTGCTAGATTAGGTACTATACTGATTCGTGCACTTGCGAGAATTATAATTTGTTCATCATCTACACTGATCATGCTGCCGTCAAACACCTTCTATCCAAGAAGGAGTCTAAACCTCGATTGATAAGATGGATACTCTTACTTCAAGAGTTTGATTGGGAGGTAAAAGACAAGAAGGGAGCAGAGAATCAAGTGGCCGACCATCTAAGCCGTTTGATTCAAGCAGAAGACGAAGGATCAATCAAAGAGACTTTTCCTGAGGAGCATTTATATGTTGTTCCCGAGTCTGTCACCAGTCTGGTATGTTTTGATAGACAGACCCCTGCTCAGTGTTTTACAGCTACAGTTCAGCCACGGCTCCATCCGACTATACAGACCTGTTCTGTTCCAGAATGGCTTAATGCCATTGGTAAGTTTTCTAAATTTCCTTGGTTTGCTAACATTGTAAATTACTTGACTTCCAAGCAGCTTCCATCCAATTTCACACATGCTCAAAAGAAAAGATTGGAGAGCGAGTGTAAACAATATTTTTGGGATTCTCCAATACTATGGAAAATGGGAGTGGATCAAGTAATTCGCCGTTGCATTCCTGAAGCTGAACAAGGTGAGATTCTTTTTCATTGTCATTCGTCCCCTTATGGTGGACACTTTGGTCCAAAACGTACTGCCAGAAAGATTTTGGATGCAGGTTTTTTCTGGCCGACCTTAAACCTTGACTCATACAATTTCTGCAAGACATATACACGTTGCCAAATGATCGGAAACATATCCCAGAAGGATGAAATGCCCCAAAAGCCGTTGCGCTTTTGTGAGATCTTTGATGTGTGGGGTATGGACTTCATGGGTCCTTTTCCAAGTTCATACGGGAACTTGTACATTCTGCTTGTTGTGGACTACGTGTCTAAATGGGTCGAGGCTAAGGCCGTAAGGACTAATGATTCTAAAGTGGTTGCAGGATTCCTTAGAACTAATATTTTCAGCAGATTTGGAGTGCCGACGGCCATCATTAGTGATCAAGGAAGCCATTTCTGCAACCGCACAATAGAAGCCCTCATGAAGAAATACGGTGTCAAGCATCGTATCTCTACACCCTACCATCCACAAACAAATGGGCAAGCTGAGGTCTCCAATAGGGAAGTAAAAGCTATACTGGAGAAAACCATAAATCCTTCTAGGAAGGATTGGAGTTTAAGGTTAGACGATGCCTTATGGGCTTATCGTACTGCTTACAAGACTCCTTTAGGTATGTCTCCATATCGGCTTATCTTTGGGAAGCTTTGCCATTTACCTGTGGAATTGGAGCACAAAGCATGGTGGGCTGTAAAGAAGATCAATATGGATCTAACTGGATGTGCAAAAGAGAGAAAATATCAGCTACAAGAGCTTGAGGAGATCCGACGCGAGGCTTATGACACAAAGAATGAGGTACAAGGGATTACACAAAGGCGTAGGCACGATAAACATATCCGTACCAAGAAGTTTGAAGAAGGACAGTTGGTGTTGCTATATCAGTCTCGCCTCCGTCTCATGCCGGGCAAGCTCCGTTCGCGGTGGATTGGTCCTTTCCGGATTAAATCTGTCTCGAAAAATGGAGCCGTGACCATCTCCAAATTGGATTCTGATACAGAATTCACTGTCAACGGTCACCGTTTGAAATTATTACATGTTGCTGTAAGAATGGAAGTAGTGGATGAGCTTCGCTTGTCCATTCCCTCTTATTCTTGATCTCGAAAGAGTCTAGCCAAAGACAATAAAGAAAGGCGCTACCGGGAGGCAGCCCAGTTTGTTTTCTTACCCTTATTTCTTTTATTTTGTTTATTTCTATTTCGTCCTGTTTTTCTTGTTGTTTTTCCAGATCTGAGCTATGAAGCTGTTTAAAAGAAGCGTAACTGTAAGGAGGAAGTTAAGGGCGGAGTAACAATATTGAAGACATGGAGTTGGATGGATCTAGAAAGGGCCTATTTGATATTTTCTGAATAAAGGTGTTAGTTAATATAAAAAAAAATCAGAAAAATCGAAAAAAAAAAAAACGATTTTTTTTCCTTTTCTTCTTCCTCCTTCCCTCACCATCTGTAACTCTTCTTTTTAACCTAGTTTCTTTTCCACATCTTCACGACATTATTACCGCCGCACCTTGCACAAACATGGCACCAAAGAAACGTGTGAAAATCTCGCCGGAATTAACTTCATCGTCAGCGCCAGCCACCACCTCCGGCCACCGTCACCCACCTCGTCGAACCAGACGCGTCCGCCGATCTCTGCAACCGCCGGTCACCGCTGCTTTCTCCACTGATGAGGAAAACCCAAAGATGGATATTCCCGGCGCTGCCGACGAGTCCGACGGCCATGCTACATCTCTGCCGACCACCTCCACCTGCCACCGTCGAGCACCTCGTCGCACTGGCAGAATTCGGCGCTCCTTGCACCCTTCAATCACCGGTCCTTTCCTCCTTGATGAGGAAGAACCGGAGATGGGCAGTCCAGCGGTTGAAGATGAGTCTGACGGCCATGTTTCACCGACCCCCGCCTCACATGATTCCGAGGATGACGCTGCACCCGCGCTGCAGCCAACTACGAACAACAGTGACTCAGAAGCCATTGACTGGTCTTCTCCAGCCGACAACTTTCCATCATCCGATTTGTACGCACAGTTTCGTTTCCTCCGAGACACTACACCGTTCGTTCCGCCACCGCATGTTGACGGCATTAATTGGGCTACCGAGATGCAGGCCACTTCAAATGTGCTGTCCGACGAATCTAATTTTCAACCATCTAGTGAGGATGAGGATATCTCATTGGATCAACTATCCCTTGCCGACTCGGACAATTCCGATTCGTGTCCATCTTCCGCTATATACGGAAATTTGATTGTTCTCCAATTTCCGGACCGAGATGCCGTGCGAGCGGCTATGACATTTGAGGATGACTCATATCATCACCGCGCATTCACTAGACGAGGAAAGAATTATCGGAATGGCCGCGCTCTCAGCCACGCATTCCTCCGCTCCACTGGCGTTCAAGGTCAGTTTTTCGACTATTTTCGGCGAATTGGTTGGTTATGGTTAACTGAATCCCATCATTATCCATGCTATCATGCTCTGATTGCTGAATTTTTCAATTCTTTTTTCTTTACTTTCACTACTGATGTGTATGTTCCGAGCATTTCTTTTCGAATTGGTGGTGTTTTCTATGAGCTGTCTTTGGTTGAATGGTCTACTCGTTTGGGTACTGTGATATTGGAGGATTTAGATGATGGTACTTATGATTTTACTCCTCGTGGTATTCCGTCTTCGATTGGTGATTACATTGGTCCTATGAATGCTTGGACTTTGATTGCCCCTTCTGATCCCGAGATATTCCATCCTTCTGTTTCTGATATTTCATATGTTACGGATCCTGCTTTACGTATGTGTCATCAGTTTTTGTGTCATAACTTGACTGGCCGTTGGACTGGTTTTACTACAGCCACGGATAATGATTTGTACTTTCTTTGGTGTATGCATACGGGGAGGAGGGTTGATCTTGGGTATTGGGTAGCCCGTTGTATGAGTGATCTTGCTACCCATCTGGCTAGGCATTTGACTTTGTGCCACTTGTTTACTACATTTCTTGCTCGTAACTTTGTGATTTTTGATGACTTTTTGCTTACTCGGTTATCTGATCCACCTTTGTTTGACCTTGAGTTGATGGGACATGCCCGTATTTGCTATAGGGAGCCTGATGGTACTGTTAGATTTTATCCACCGGGACCTCGAGTCCCGAGTGCTGCCCCTTATGTAGCTTTGCAGGTTCCCGATGATTCGGTCCGGGTGTTGAGGGCTGAGGTTTGTTACTTACGACGGCGCTTCGATGAATTGGAGCGCACGGTTCTCTCTCATCTTCCGCCTCCGGGCGATCGGTGATGCCATTCTCCCCATTTTATTTTCTGTGCTTATTTTTCTTTTCATGTGTTTATGTGTTTTTTGTGGTTGTGTCTTGTTTCGTTCTCTTTTACTTACTCGTTTGTACCGATCAAGTGTAAGGAGGTGTTATTGTTATGTGTTTTGTCATGTTCTCCGTCTTTTGCTTTGTCTTTTCTTGTGTGAGGGCACACAAGGGATTAAGTGTAAGGAGGGGGTGTCTCTACTTCGTTTCTCTTTATCTCATCATTTTCTTTTGTGTCGTCGAAGCATGCCAAAAATTGAAGTTGTTGATGCACTTGTGTTCTTGATTTAAGCATGTTTGATTGTGCTTTATGTCTCAATATGCGAACTTGTGGTTGTTATGAAGAGTAGGAGATGGTGCACATTTGTATGTGATTTGGGATGACAAATAATATGTAAATTGTGGATCGAATTTTACACACTCCTTATATTAGATTTGAGTCATTTAAGTAGGACACTTCCTACTAATTTTATTGAGAGAGCTTGTTCATGAAGTTGCAATAAAAGTGAGTCATTTGTGATAAGTGATAGGAGGCATTAGGGATTGAGTCATTTAACTGCGACAATATTTCCTACCTTACATTATCCCCTAGTGAGCTAATTTGTGCCTTGTCCTATTCTTTGATATAGTCAGAAAAATGCAAACCAAGGTCGTTTTAGTCTCTCTTTTTCCCATATCATTGTATGTTTTACAAGCTTGATTGAGATTGATCTATCTATATTCTATTACCTACTATGTGTGTTTGCTATTATATTTATGGTGCAAAATAATTGTTGACAAATTTCTGAATTTTGAGTATTGAAAAGGTCAATTTGTTTCAGCATCCGAAAAATAGGCTGAATTTTGGTGTAATATATATGTTGTTTAAATATATATGCTGCTGTAAAAAAAATCAAAAAAAAAATCAAAAAAAATGCAGCATTGAGGATTACGAAAGGCAGCATCTGATGTGCTTATCCTTATAGTAGGAATTGGATTCCAATTTTTGATTATCTCAATTTTAGCAAGTATAACATGCATGACATCTTGATACAATTTGTGGAGCTTAGAACCCCTAGGACCCATACCAACAAAAAAATTTCTATGTCCTAAGCCCCATTACAACCAAAGAAAAAGACCTCCTTGATATTGCAGTTGTGACACTCTTTTATCGTGATGGATGAACTTTATTTTCTTGAGTGGCTTGACCGGACCTAGATTAGAGAGTGGCGAGCGAACCGTGAGGATGATCCATGTTTGCTTAGGTTTTTGACTAAATTGATATTTGTGTGCCTAATCTTAAATTTGCAACTCTACTTGTTTGTTGAGATTCATAATTGCATAGTTGAATGTGCTTTGCTAGTTCATTGAGTGCTGAGATTATGGATATGATTGGTATTGCTTCTTTCTTTTGTTGTGTCGTTTTTCCTTCTTATCCGTGTCCTTTGATTTTCTTTTTCCTTTGTTTGAGTCTTGATCTGTTTTCTGTGTCTTGTTCTGTCCTTGTCTTGTTCTCATTTCTTTTAGAGTCTTGAGTCTTGTGGGAGGATCGGGATTTGGATAGTACTTATTTTTTTATACTTGAGGGCAAGTATGTTCTAAGTGTAAGGAGGTTTGATAGGTCTATTTCGTACTATCCATATTTCGTGTATTTTGGCATATTTTGTGGTACTTGGATTTGTTTTGGTGCTTATTTTGCAGTGCTTATTAATGACGTGGCATTGACGAGGCATTGAGGTGGCGGTTGTGAGATTTAAGGAATATATGCTCAAAATTGGAAGAAATCAAATTAAGAGCCAAATGAGGGAAAGATTGAAAAGATTGATTTCCAATCTTGATGAATTCATGTTGATTGAAGAGAGGAATCAATCTTTGATTTCATGATTGATTGAAGAAAGGAATCAATACCTAATTTCATGTTGATTGAAGAATTATGGTCAATTAAGGAGAGAATTAGGGGATTCTTACCATTAAGTCCTTTAATGTTTATGTGACCAATAAGGAAAGAATGGGGCTATATAAACCCACCTTGAGGGAGGAAGAAAGCATTACCTCATTCATCACTTCTATTTCATACAATAGCTTTCTTCATTCCCTCATCCAAGTCTTCACTGAGAGAGGAGTTCCAAGGAAGCCGATCGAAGGGTTATCACTTTTAAGTTCGAATTTCTTTCTTTTAATTTATGAGCTTTGGTTTGATTTGGAGAAACATTAATTTAACATTTTCATTTGAATTTCTGGATTTGAATTATCTTAACCTATGGATGGTTTCTTAGTAGTTTTTAATTTATGAAATTTGTTATTCTAGGATTTTAATTCCTTGCACTTAGTGTTTTGAATTATTTAATAAATAGTTAAAATTTTCGTTTATATTTATTTAATGAAATTCAGCATGTTTTGTATTTTGTCCAATCCGGTCAATATGCGTAGCTAATTCTTTTTAGGGGCCGGCTAGATGTGAAACACACACCACTTAAATTTCGTGAGACTAGGACTTAAAATTAATCACTTGAGTTCTGAATTAATCTAGGTTTAATTAATTGGATTAATTAATCTAGGCTTGATCACCCTACTTAATTTAATTCATCGCTAATTTAGTACTTCCATTGTTTCTCATGGGATTAGGCTAAATAAGTAGCAAATTGTTCTTAGGACAATTGGATTAATTTGGTAGGAGACTATTAGATGCCCACCATACGAGTAGGCTCCTAAATTGGGTTCCCTTAATTCTTAAAGCCGATTAGGTGTTAAATCTATTGATTGCCCACCAACGTAGATTGCATCTAATTTAGAGAAGTAGTCGTTTCAATACCCACCATGGCGACTACCGATTAATTAAGAGGGAATAGGGGGTATGTCAGTTTAACTACGGTATCCTACAACCAATTGATTTAAGTGAATTAATTAATTATTAGTATCAGTGATCGATTGTGAGTGTGTGTGAATCATCTTGCTGGACCCGCTTTTCTTTGCATTAGTAAATTTCGTGTTAAATTCTTGCTTGCTTTCATAATTCTTAGGTTATAAGAAAATCTCCAAAATTGCATGGTAGCTAACCAAAACTCTGATTAATAGGATTTTTAGGCTTGAATTACTTCGTTCCCTGTGTTCGATACTTGTGCTATACTAATATTTGGTCTAGCAATTTTGCAGGATTATTTGGTGTAAACAGCGACCACCAGGAATTAAAGGAATTAAAGCAAGCAGAAGTGCAGAGTTTTTTGAGTTTTTGAGTCCCACTTTGGCTCCTGAAAATATTGGAATACTAGTTTTGATTCAATAAACATAACACACACAACTATGTACAGTAACAAATCAAGATTCTTGTCTAAACTATATACACACGCAGCAGCAGCGTCTCTCCAAAACCTCAAATGATTGAACACCATCAATCTAAAAACATCACTCGCCCATACGTTGCAAGATTTCCCTTTTACGGAATCAATTAAATATTTTCAAATTTTAAATCCTACAGTGATCGGCGATTCTGGACTGAGACTTCTTGCAGTGAGCAATGGCGCCTTCGATCGAACACTCTATCGCAGTCGCGCTGCTGCTTCTTCTCTTTAGATAATGCAGTTCATTCAAACCGTTTGAATTAAGCGAGAAAGAGGAGGAGCCGGAGGAAGAATTAGAATTCGACGACGACGATGATAAGCATTTGGTCGGAGAATGGCGTTTTATTGCACTTGAGAAAGACCTTCTCTGCGCATTTTCCTCGTTTAATATTGTAGCTATTGTTGGATTTGCGGAGGCGGAGGCGGAGGAGTGGTCGGAGCAGGCGGATTTGACGAAGAATTTTTTGAGAAAAGCCCTAGAAGCTTTGAGCTTGTTGGCGAGGATGGAGTGTTTGATTAACTTGAGCTTGTTGTGCCACGTGGCTTTGGTGGATTGGTTGTTGACGAAGGTGTTGAGTTCGTTCGACCATTCGAAGAAGTAGTCGTCGGGGTTGAGCTCGCAGCTGACGCGGCAGGATTCCGATGGGGAGATGTTGCAGGAGTCTAAGGGGGTGGTGGTGGTGTTGGGAAGGAGGAGGAGGTTTTCGACTTCGACCATGCGCCGCCGCGGTGGGAGATAGAGGGGGAGGAGTTTGCCTTTGTAGAAGAGCTCGTCGGCCGGGGAAGTTGTGGTTTCCGTCTCGTTGGCGGCGATGGAGTTTTGGAACTCGAATTCTCGGCTTTGTGGGGAAGAGGATGAATTGCTGAATTCCAAGTCTATGTAATCTTCATCTCCATCATCACATAATGAATCATTTCTTGCATCCATTTGATATGGAATAGCATATGCGCTCTCTCTCTCTCTCTCTCTCTCTCTAGATGTAAAAGAAAATGGAAAGGCAGAGCATCCTTTAAAGGGAAGATGATTCCAAGTAGTCAGTGAGAAAAAAGCATGATAACTGATAAGCAAATGTCAGGTATTCTTTTTTTCCATAAATATGAATAAATTGCAAAAAAAAAAAATATTAAAAAAAGCATGAATAATGATAAATTAATAAATATTACAAATAATTGATGTTACCCTCCAAACACAAAATCATTCAAAATTCAAACAGAAGAAAACACTGTTTCTGCCACATTGAGCCCAAAAAAATTTCTTACGGATCTTGGGATTATTTTATTTGTATTTTAAAAATGAAAGATAAAAAAGAATTTAAACAGTGGTGGTTTCTAAATCACCCCACATCCCTTTCTGCAACAAAATACTCAAAATTGGAAATCAGCTGCCCATTCCTCAAAACTAGTCTTTTTTCTGTAGCTTTCACTAAATATATTGTTTTAAGAAAATAATCAAGAATTAATGAGTTCTATAGATCTGGGGGTGGGAGCTGACTTGGTCAAATCATGGGCATCTTCATTCTTGCAGTTTTGAGATATCAAATTCAAAAGTTTATTTATTTCTTTATATGTGTGTACGCCTATTTCCAATATAACTACGCTTGGGTTCAACACTTTTCTCTTGTCCTAACATACTTTCAAATGAAAGTTTAGTATTTATTATACGTGTATACAAAGATCGAGGCTTTTTTGTTTGCTCCCGCTGTAATAATCTTTCTATGACTCTACCCACTATTCTTATAAAATGGTATGTGAGATTGAGAAGGGTCTAGATTTTATTTTTTTCATATGAAACTCTTATTTGAATTTCTTTGTAAGAATAGGAAGAGAAATAGGTGTGACCGACTGTTGAACATCAGATTTATCACATGTCATCTGACATATTTAAAAAAGGAATACTCTGAGCTTTTTTTCTGATGTGGCCCAATTGTATTGGCTTCTTATTGCAACTGAAATACATAAATACATATGTATGATATGCCATGAGTATTTATTTTATTCTTTTGTGGTATGCACTAGGCAACAAAGGATGCAAACAATCTATGATTCGACAGGTGCTTCAAAAGGTGGTCAAATTGAAACTAATGTTTAAAGGAAGAGCCTTGAATTATTTTTTAAATATTTTTTGGAACCCCTTCTCCCACGAAAGATAACACCATAATTCATGATAAAAAAGCTTCAAAAGCACTATTGCCACAAATATTCAAAAATCACACAGATATCGTCGCACAAAAGAAAAATAGCAAAAAAAAAAGATGGAAAATATTAACATTAATTCTCAAAATAAGGTAACAACTCTCTTCACATGCCTAATTCATCTACAGAGAGACCTATGCAAAAAGCTCGAGAGTAATATTTCTACTGCCCCCACAATGGACCCCTTTCAAGTTTCAACTGTATCATTAAAGAATGTGGCACTCCAATTCCAAGAAATTCAATGACATTTGGGTTTCTCTTAATTTACTTATTATGAATCATTAGCCTAATTAAGGTGATTAAACTGCTTGATTATTAATATATTATTATATACTCTTTCTTGGTTCTTTGTCAAATTTCTCATCAAATTCCCACTCAATAACCCCCTCCATTTGATTACCTATGTTGTGATCCTCAAGCTCCAGCTCCCATTTCAACTTAGACAATTCTGCCTCTGCATCCGAAGAGTTGCTGCGATTAATCCCAAAAGGCCCTAGATGTTCCACCTCTCTCATAACTGGTGCTTTCGCCGAAAGAGTCGAAAAACTACGAACCAAAGGGAAAGCCTTCATCGGATTGAAAGGCAACGGCATCCGCCTTTGTGCTTCATTTGGACTTGATGGTTCTGTGCTAACTTCCGACACCTGTCTCGACAGGAATGGAAGCCGAGGGATCCGTGGCTTTGGAGGTGTCTCCTCCGGCGCCAAAGTCGGCCTGTCGATGGATTCAAATTCAAGTTTGATCTTGTCAAGTGCATTCATCAGTTCCTCCAATTTTCCATCACTTTTTCTGGTGAGATTAGAATGGTTGAAGTTTAGAGCATTGGGAATAAGTCCAATGAAACGACCTTACATAGAATATAAATGATAAGACATTATACATCACCTTTGTTCCTTGTTTAGTTGTCCGGAACTCCGTGCCTTGATACTTTCAGTTAAGCTGAATGTAGTTTTCATCTTCAAGTTAATCAAAACGATCAAAGAAAAAAGGAGACATTAATGTTTAGCAAATGAAAGACAAAGAAATGAGACCTTCTTCAAGCAGATTAAACCAAAATACTCTGCATAAATCACTTACCCTGGATTGCATAGTCTGGTAATGTTTGTCGAGGTTTTTTCTTGAATTGACTGCATCATTTTTCTCACCATTGCTAGTTACCTCATCTAATCTGACACAACTGGATATTAGATGTGTTGTGGTTGAGGACACTTTCCAAATTAATTTAGAGTATACCTTTTCAGTTTCTCCACAAGCTCGCGGAATGAAGTAAGAGAAGGCCCCAACTTTTCCTGGTTGGTCAAGATTATTCATATATGAAAGTGTGTAAACATCCGAGAATTTGGTCTGAAAATGTGTAAAAACAATTGTGGAAGACTGTTGCATACCTTGAGTTCCTCTAAAATGCTAGTAGCCCAATTGACAAAGTACTCCTCGTGCCTTTCCAGCTCATCACTTACAAGTTGAGAATAGTTATAAAAGTATCATATAGATGAGAATTAGTCTCATTAAATGGCAATACATATTTTAACACTCAAGTAGTATACTCGAGCGTGATTTTTCACTGAAAATGCATTTAAAACATGATATTAGATTTCAGGAAAAGGAAAAAAGGATGAAGCAAAACCTACTTGATCAGCTTCTCCTTTTTTCCGGCACATGATGATTGGAAAGCCCGGGTGCTATCAAGAAAACTAAGGCATGTGTTGCAAACTTTTGCTTCTGCTCTGTATGAAGCAACTGATTTTGAAAGCTCATCATGCTGAGTAGTATCATCAGTTTATAAGTTATGCAGCACGTATAATCTCACTATAAAGCAATCGCTTTAGCCTTTGAATTATCCTAGGCTAGCTAGCAGAAAAGCTCTTACCCTCACGTTGAAATGTGAAATAATCTGATTACTAGCTTCTTCAAATTGATCTCTTTCTTCCTTGGCATGGCGGAGGCGAGATTGAGCAGAAGTCAATGCAGTTGTAACCTACATATAAATTAATTAGACATTGTTGCATCCCCAGGATAGAATCTCCAAACAAGTAACGGTTCAAATGGCTAAGATTTATAAATTTACAAATTTTATGTATTCTTTTGTAGAGAATAGTCCTGAGGGGTCAAAACAGTGAACAAATCAGAACATTTAAGCTCTCTGTTTGCTATAACTTTACCAACTCATTAGTTGCTGAATTTTGGCTTCACATAAAGCCATCTAGGGGGAAATGATTACTAAGGAAAATGCTAGCAATATGAAAGACTATGTAAGCTCATAGACTTCTCCAGATTTTAATGTTTGTATAACAGGCACTTCTCCATGGAATCTTTGTGCTAATCACGTTCTAGAAGAAGAAATTTACATCCATGAGCATAATATAATTTAAACATCTAGGAAGAAATGAATTAATACCTGTTTCAGCTCTTCTTCAAGATCATCTTTTCTCTGTTGGAGGTCTCTGACTTCAGCAATCAATTCCTGAGAAAGGTCATTAAGCATGCCATGTCACATCTGGAAGACTGGAACAAAGGGATGGAATTTCGAATTTCGTACACATATTACCTTCTGATGTCCTAATTTTTAGGCAGATGATAATAAAAAAATACATTTCGTTTCACATAATCATTAGAACATATGGTAAAAAGAGAAACAATTTCCATCTCTCCATTCTGTTTAAGCTTCAGCAAGGGATTTCTTGCCAGGCAACAACGGAGAACGTTTGACAAACTGATGACTGAGAGAGTACTATTAATCAAGTAGAGAAAATCATAGCTTCTGGAATCATACATTGATAGAAAATAATGTACACAAGTCTCGTGTTACACATGCAATTCCATGTCAGAAAGAACACAACATTTAGGGGGATAATTACGTTAAACTAAAATAATCAATGATGAGAAAGTAAACTCTGAGAAGAGATAACAAATAAGAAGTTTCACATGCGCTTAGCAATTCACAGTCCGCGAGGCATTTTTTTCTATTTAGCAGGACTGCACGATAGTTGTGCAAGACATTTTACCTTTTCAGCCTGGTTAACTTCATCCGACTTGGTAACACGAAATTCAAGAGCTTCTTCCTTTTGCTTTCTGTTAACAAATGAACAATGACGGCCATGAGAGAAACGAAAGCAATCTACACTAGAGTTCTATATGAACCATCAAACTTTCTCTCAGCATACTACAATGACTGTTGCTGAATCTCCAAAACAGTTTGATACAGAATGAAAAGATGACGTCATTGACAACTCTCAGCTGAATACATCTTTTAACTGTACAAAACCTTATATCATTCAGATCGTGGTGCATATTGTCTTTGTGTTTGGGTTGGGGGAAAAAATAAGTGTCCAAGTAAAATAGGCAGTAAACACACAAACCTATTATCTAAAATGCGTTTTTCAGCTTTTGATGCAGAGCTTGCTAGAGATTCTGACAATACATGTAGCTTTTCAACCTGCGCGAAAAAGAATGTGTGTGCTGAAGATGAAATGTAAGGCTGAGCAAGAAAGGAATAAAATGATTCAGCAGTCATTATCAGATGATGCAATTCAAGAGAGTTATGGTATATCACGTATGATCTAAATTGATTCATATGGTATTTCAAGTATCATTTAGTTTTCTCATCATTCTCTTCCAAAAAAACTATACCTTTTTCTCTTGTGCTGCTAGAGAATCCTTATTCTGCATTATCAGTTTCTTACGCAGTAGAAGCTCCACCAGTCGGGAACAGATTCTAACATGTGCAAGGGCTTCATTTAAATACTGCAAGAATAGAATAAAAGTACTTCATTTCAGAAATTTCATGAATAAGAATCCAACATTTCCATTTGTTTGACTCATTCAACAATAGGCCAAAGTTGAGCCTGAACATCAGCTACAGACCCATGTTGACCATCTCCATTAGAAAGAGCACCACTCTTCATATTAGCTCAACCACCAGATGTGCCAGTCAGATTCTTTAAAGTTATAAACAACAAGATATTCTATATTCAACAATTGTAAAGGAAAATAACCTTACCTCCATCGACATTTCAGATGATGTTTTGCATTCACTTACAGGCTGGCTTTTCATACCATCTAGTCTCTTATGTATGTTTGAGACTTCAAAATCTATTCTGAGGCAAATGAAGACGCGGAAGATAAATAACTAAAATAGTAACTTTATATTAAAAATCAAAGGTCCTAAATAGATTATCCTTTCCAAAAAAGTAGCTTCCAGGTGAATACCCCAGAAATAATAATGATGTAGAGTCATGTAAAAGAAAACCATCCAAGAAAATATCCTCAAGTGGTTGAAAGCATTTAAGGAATTGAGTCACTAAAGCCTTAAGATGGAATGGAGTTGCTTAAATTCTTAAGGTGTGAACCTCCATACAGTTTAATTAAATCTCAGAAAGTCTTCCACGACCTGCTGGAAACATATGACTAATTTGAGCATTAAGCATTTGTCAGATTTATTCAAGCTTTGGCTGCTGGTTGAGACTAGATTTGTAAGGTAAATATAGCACACAGAGTAAACAGATTTCGAGTTTCATGCCGAAAAGTTCATCTTAAATAATACATTTATTAGCTAAAAAACTGAAACTAAGTAACGGGAGGTATACCCCTAACCACCTTACTATCTCAGCATTTACTTTTAGTCCAGCCATAACATCTTGTACTAGTTGAAGTAGCTCTCCCCTCTTTGCCTGAAATTAGAAAAAAGTTTAGATGAAAAATGCTCAAGAGAGCTTCAGCTTACCAATATCCTCTCATTTCATAACAAGAACGACTTAACAATGACAATGTGATTTATACCAGTACTTCTTCATTGTAGGCCGAGAAGGCATTAGCTAAATCCTGTAAACTGCTCAATGTCACATCAAGAGCTTCTTTTCCACCCATGAGACATATCCTGATAGAGAAGGGGAGAGTAAGCTTTTTCATTATCTTCCATAATGCAGGGAACAAATATGCAACGCAATTAGACGATTTTCCTAAGTGATATGTTCGTTTTTCGTCCAGATCAAGAACCGCCAAAATACATGTGAGCAAATGAGACACTCAAAATTCACCTGAATATCCCTTGAAGCAAAGAAAGTTCCTCTTGATTGGGTTCATCAATAACCTGTGCCAGAGAATTAAAAAATCAGTTTGCATCTAGCATTCTTAAACACACAATATAGGCCTTGAATATAAATCGGAATAATAAGGAAATAAAGAATAATCTAATATCAGGTCATGTGTCATGCAGCTTAAAACATAATATAGTACTGAGATTAAATAAAACAATGAGGAAATCAGGAATCATCTCAAAATAATAGGGAAGTACTTGTATCATAAAAAAATGGATGAAACTTCACTACAACAATAAGGAGTAGCTAGTGTATTGAATCTCTTCAACAGAGAACCATGTTCAGAAGAAATGGGAAAAAGAAAAACCCAAGAATAGAATTTTTCATGATTATGGAAATAAAAACTTCTGCACCTACCATAGACATCGTAATGCCCTCAAGAGCTTGACTATGAAGAAACACACCACGGAAATCCATTGGTTCTCCACCAAGATCAGGATCATAATACATAGTCTGAGGATCAAGAAAAACTACATAAAAGTGACTATTGCAATACAAGAGCACAAAAAAGAGTATTTCCGTATGACAAACTTGGTGGCCGTACGCTTCAAGAATGAAGTGTTCACAATAGGTAAATGCCACTGATAATGTGTATATATATAAAGCTATATTTGTGCAGAATTCACATAGTGATCACACAAATCTTGCTAGTGTTAGCAATATCTAGTTTCCAACAGTTATCTTGGTCAAACTAATCGAGAAACTTGAGATTTTCGAGAAGAATCTGCATAAAGGAGGAAATTTATGTGTCTCTTTGAGGGTATTCAAAGTTCATATGAGAAAAGATTATTTTGAAAACACCCAAAAGTGAAAACTCAATCTCATTTAAGAAGTTCAGAAAGGAGCGGAAGTGAAGCTTTACCAGAAACATACCACAGTTGCTAGATGGTCAGTGTTGACAGCTCCATGAAGTCTCTCTATCTGTTTCAAGGCAACTAACCATCTTCTTAGTAACTGAACTCTTTCCATCCCCTTACATGAAACAGAAACTTCTTCTAATTGTTTTGTTTCAAGCTTAGAACTTTGAAAATTCCGAGCTCCCTACAGTACCAGCAAAGTGCAAAAAGAAGTAGTATCAATGCTGCTTCAATTTATTTAAGAAGGTGAGTGAAGATAAGTTATTAGGGAATAGAGAGACGAAACATGTGTACATTGATTTGTTGGTCCATTGATCTTAACACAGAAGGTATACAAATGAAAGAACCAAAATAGGAAAGATGCAAGTAAAAAAACATAAAACGGACATACAAATGAAAGAAGCAATATTTGCACAGCAAAAAATTATTATCTACATCAACGTTTCATAGAACAAGCACATTATCGGTGAATAAATGAAATGTATTCAAATAGTAGAGAACAATCACAGTATCTATAGCACCAGAACGATCCAAGAAAACTGTTAAACCATATGCCAAACCGAAGAAAAATATATTCATACTAAGAAATGGTTTCCACGTGCATAGTCTACATTGTAACATTATAATTTACAATAGTGAAATTCTGTTTTCGAAATCGGCATATAAGAAATCCTGAAATCTACATTATATAAACTTAAGCATTTAAACCTCTAATTTTCAATCTCAATATCATAATATATCAGTTGGCAAGTTGAATTAAGCAAGTTATTCTATACAATGTCTACTTCCTAAACTCAATCAGCCTAGGGCTATAGATATGATTTCTTTGGCGCAATCAAATCAACAGGACATGCAAATATGAGGGACAATTAGAAATTCACACGTTGATTTAACAAAGAACATTCATCCTAAATTGCACGCGCATGAAGATGGATGCAGAAATATTGTTGTCTTGGAACCGCCAATTACCGCTTGATTGACAACGGTGTCAGCATAGTTTCGTACCGCGCGGCTGACGCTGTTTCGGCCACCGACTTCCACCGCCCTAGTGACCGCCGATCGGAGCCATGACATCTTACAAATTGCGATATGATGTTCTGGTACGAGAGAATTATTTGCGCCAAAGGGAAAGAAGAGAGGAAGAGAGAATTCATCGGGGAAGGATAAATTTGATGTGAGAGAAAGAGGAGGGGGAAGAAGGCTCCTTGAAGAAGTAGGAGCCAAGCCACTGGTTTCGCGCCTTGTGGGATGTGCATTTTCCCCTGAATACCCTTCCTTATACAGTCGTTCGCGTCGCGTGATTATCACGCTCTCGTTTGGAAAGGATGCATGCCAGCTCATCTTCCCAACGTTACCCCTTACAACGGCTAGTTTGAGTTTCCAAGTAACGTATCAACGTTCTATATATTATTTCCATATAAAATACGTATTGCACGCGGTATGCGTACGTATTATATACTAGTATATGGTAAATAAATATTTGTGCACGGTAATATTTGTAGAACTTAATTATTAAATATTATCAGCATTACGAACTTTTAAAAATATAAAATAGAACAGTACACCATATTATTATTACATTCAACAAATATAATGATTTACGGATTACTTGGAATTCTTTGATCGACGCCGAGAAGCATATTGCTGCAACTAGTAACCGGAGATTGTCTCGTACAAAGTCATTCCCTCCCACCAATTCCACCTGCCACTGCACTGCAAATCCTCAACATCATCTTCTTTATTAGCAAATGTCAAACCGCCATAGCCATAGCCATAGCCAAGCCACTGATTTTCACTATCATCCTCGTTGTAACACAAGCCTCCATCAATAGGGCTAGCTTCCCTTCCCAAGTTGCTTTCAAAAGTTGGATATGCAGCTTCAGAGTCGAACCCGTAATTGCAACCGAAGTAGTTGCCATTATCTCCGAGACTCCATGATCTTGATTAGCCCACCCATTCTCGTACCAAAGCCGTCAATTTCATCATATATCAAGTAATAAGAATCATCATAGGATGCATCTTGTTCGGTAGAATATAGTGGCTCTCCGAGAAAACCCAGACAACAGGATCCATAACCGTGAGGATGCATCAAAGGTTACTTAAAATAAGATAAACATAGCGAGCTGAGGATGTTATGTGAATTGGAGAATCTCAAAAAATTAAAGCAGAGTTGGAGAATATATACAAAGACAAAACCTTTAGAATATATACCATTCTCTTACTTATCCTGAGAAATTGAGGAATTACATTTACCAAGACCATAAAGCAACAACTTTAGAATATAAAAACAAACGCCCAGCTGAAATAAATAAAAGGATTAGTAAATAAATCAAATAGATGGCAGTCTGCACAGAATAATCCAGCAACACAGAATATGGAGTTCAAGATGTTCAACATTCCACAAACTGAGATAAACACATCTCTAAAGTTTGCTTTAGTGACTAACAAGCAGACACACATAACATGAAAGAGAAGCGACAATACATCAAACTACCAACACCAACACCAAAGCCATACTGTAAATAACTTTTTAGTACTATCAAGAAAACTCGACAGCTCATGGAGAGCGTACACCTTCATCGTCATCAACGGGGCTTCTGTCCTCTCTGGGGCTGGGGCTGGGGCTGAGGTTGCGGCCATTGGCATTATAAGGACTCTCATCATCCTTCTTAGCTGTAGGACTCACAGGGCTTCGGCTAGTCTCCTTTGGGCTATCGCTGTTATACCCATCTTGCTCAACCCTAACCGGGGAAGCACTTCTCTCTCTTGGTTCATCTCTCTCAGGTGTAGGACTGAGCTTCCTTGATTTGGAAGGAGAACGGCCTCTCTTAGGCTCTGGACTATCATCACGAGGACTTCTTGACCTCCTTTGCTTGTAATCAGCATCACGTCCTCTTCTGGTGGCAGGGGAACGCGACTGGCTGTAAACATAACAGAATAAAAGCAGAATTCGGTTAAACCAGGATCCAAAATAAAGTCGAATTCCATAACAGCAAATTTCTCAAAATCAAAAACTCAAACCTGTAACTGCGACTTCTGCTCAAACTCCTGCTCCTACTACGTCCATGTCGAGGGGAACGCGACCTCACAGGAGAACGTGAGTAACTCCGATCACGTGCACTGAAGTAAACAGTTGAGAATTATTAGAATCGGCAGTTTCATATCAAGAGAAAGAGATAAGACAAAAACAAGTAAAGCAAGCTATCAAAGCCAGCCAAGAATCATACCCCTCTTTCTTAGGACTGTTTTGGCAGTTCCTCTCAATGTGGCCTCTTTCCCCACATCGGTAACACTTATTCTTCCAGTCTCCAGCTTTGCAATCACGGGCCCAGTGACCATCAAGGCCACAATTGAAGCAGCGGCCAGACCCAGGAGCAGGACCTCTATCCATATACTCCCGAACCCCTCCAGGACCACGTGGCACCTGTACATGTCATGCAGTGTAAGACGCGGTAGCTAAGTTAAGTCCCTGCCCCCAACATCTATCTATCCATTCGATAATCTTAAATAGAAGCAAGAACTGCAGACAACAAGCTATATAGAAATGAACCCAAATCTAAAAGCCAAAAGGTAATAGACAAGAAGTATTATGTATACTTTGATCATGATATCATACGATAAGGAGAGGGCTAAACATGACTTACGCCCTTGGCAAATTCCACAATAATGCGACGTCCATCGACATCTCTTCCATCCAAATTATATCTAGCATCATCAGCATCTCGAGGATCACTGAATTCCTGCAAAAACCAAGAAGAAAAAAATCCGCAACACAAGACAACCACATTATTTAATTGAGAAATGTATGATAAACTGATCTCAAGAAGAAAGTTCAAAGATATCTTAAAACATTAACAAACATTTCAGAGAGAGATGGTACTTACAACAAAGGCGTAGTCTCGCTTCATATCCACATCGCGTACTCTGCGGGAAATGGTTTCCAGAAACAGGTAAGGCCATCAAAACTACTTACGTACAGCAGTGCATGAAACTTGGTCCTCAAGACGAAAAACACCAGTTTGATTGTTGCAAATTCCAATAAAACATGCAAAGACAACATAGAAAATCGCCAAAGGCTCCTAACAATCGGCAAGAAATTCCACCAAGTCCACCCTCTCACCATTGACCACCAGGTCAGGCATAGTCCACCCTCCCACCATTGACCACCAGGTCAGGCAAAGTCTCAGAGACCTTCAATAGAATCATTAAAGTCAAACACATAGGAACCTAAGACACATTTGTTCCTTCACAAAAAGATCAAAATGATTTTCAAGCAACAATCATGCCTGGAAAGCTACAGGGCTTTCTAGCAAGAGGTGGGGAACCGTGTCAATACCCAATATAGCAGACCTTTGATGTAGAAGGAAGATGAAGGAACAATTGCTAAATGTTCAAGAGATCCAGTAGAAGTGAAAATTATAATTAGTACACCAAAATCAACAATCCATGATATTGCTTAGTTCAGGCAACTCATGCTACAAATAGAATAAGATCACCCATATAGAAATCCAAATAAGTGGCAGTAGAGTAATCTTTCACTTTTATGGTTCCAGCAGTATGACAGAGTAGATATAGCTAAGACTTTCCAAAACGAAATGCTGACCTCTAAATGCATGATAAATCATGTATTAATAGAATTATATTGAACACTACATATCAGCTCATAAGGCCCTCACAGTTAATGATAACATAATAAATAAAATTTATAAATACAAATGAAGTGCAGCAACAGCTTGGAAGTGAAAGAGAAACTCTAACCAAGTACCTGCCATATCTACTGAAAACATGTTCCAAATCCCTTGATCGGGTCCTTGAGGACAAGTGACCAACATAGAGGCGAGTAGTGGCCCCATATCTATCCTCATAACGCGGCATTGTCACACTGCATATTAAAGTTTAGGTTTAATAAATATAGAGGATAGATGTGGTAACTTACCAAAGTAACTGTTGCCAAAAATTTAGAAATAGAACACACAAAGCACTCCAGGATAAACTTCATGTGGAAACAAGCAGCAAAACAAAGATCATTACTACACCTCAAAATGAAAGATTTAAGTAAAATTGAAGAGTTGCAGTTTTTTTCACTCTTTTTTCGCTCAGTTGGACTGAAAAGAAAATACCAAATTATAAAATCAGTATTTCGAACGCCTTGGTGAACAAACAACCAGAAAACTCTACCCTAGGCTCAGACAACGTTATGGGAATAAGAAGAGACATAAATACAACACAAGCCCTCAAAAAGGTGGAAGACATAATATCCAGCAAAAAGTTCACCATTATTCTTTTTTCCATGAGAAGGTTGGGACCGCCCTAGGCCGGACTCATAAGAAATTAACCATTTGAAAATCTACATTTTGAACTCCAAGAATCAAATTGGAATTATGTGGAATTGGTAAATCCAGTAGCTCTAAATCTGCAACAAAATTTATTCGACAACCTAGATGCACACACAATAACATTTCTACGCCTGAAAATCAAATCAAAATTGGGCACGTGACAGTAGAATTCAAAACCTAATCCCAGCGTACTATTTGGAGAAATAATCAAACGAAGCTCAAACCAGAAACCAGCCAATCAAACAGAGAATTAAGCGAAAGGAAAACAAGATCCCCAGAAATAAAAACCGTTTCATACATAAAATCAAACCTTGCAAACACAATCTGATACTGCAACCCTGATTTCTTAGGACAGCGTAGAAACTAAGCGTGTATCGGTGTATGGATCTAGGCGGCTTTTATATTTGATAACCGATATATTTAACGGCTATGATTCGATGATCTAATCGAACGGTGCAGAAATCGTAATTGGTGGGCCGTGATATGTCAGTACGCTTGCGGCCCAATAAATTTTGGACGATCATAAACTTAATACCTTATGAAATTCACGAATTATTGAATTTATGGTAATTCCCATTTCCTATTTCCTTTATCTTAATTATCTTAATTAGGATACTTCATGAATACTGGTATTGTCCCCACCATGACAGTAAGAAATATAGTAACATTTATGAAAACTATGTTTAGAATTTGATTTTCTTGTACAATTATACATAATTCTTTAACAAGAGCACGAGCAGCAATTGAAGCACTGAAATTAGCTATAGGCTTCAATAGATCGTTGAAGCTTCGAAAACCATCGTACGAGACCGGATTGAAGTGAAGGCGGATAATAGTAGAATCGTATATAATTAGGTAAAATTTAACCTTTTCTGTAATTTAGTGGAACATGTACCAATATAACGGATGAAAAATAATATAGATGTTAAATTGACGAACTAAAAATGAAAAGTAGGAATATTGGCCAACTTCAAAAATATATACGGTATTTTTTAAATTCAGCGTGTACACACGACCAAGACCAAAATCGAATTAGTTTATCTGCTTTTGAGAAAGAAAAAAACAAAATCTTTTACAACTTAATGGATTAAAATTGACCATCGCCAACGTAATGGATTAAAACCGGACCAGAGCAAACATAATGGCCAAAATTTTTATTTTTTTTCAAAAAATTACATTTTTTTTCCTCCGCAAATTTAAAATGGGCTAGACTAATAATGTCGTCATAAGTTATCTTAAAATTTTGAATATTAATTGAGAAATACTTTCGGATTGGGATTACAAACCTACCATATATTATTATTATTATTATTATTATTATTATTATTATTATTATTATTATTATTATTATTATTATTATACCATACATTCAAATTTGAGCAGTGTTTTAAAAATGGATTTAGAGATTTAATAATGCAATCAATCGGATTGGTGTACCCACCTAGTTAGTTGTGCTATAGCACACCTCAAATTATTTAGTAAATATATTTACTTATATAGAAAAAATACCAAAAATAATTTTGGCCCAGTACTTGATATTTGTAAAATCCTATACCACAATTTGAAAATTATAAAAGCATTTTTATAATGAAAAGTGAAAAGAGTTTGCAAAGTGGACAAATATAGCTTCTCTTATTGGATTTGCATTCAATTTGGCCCATGAGAATATACTCCTTTTTCCGACCATAAGTAAAGAAATAAAATAAAATAAATTGAACAAACAAAGGCCATTAGATGATTAGATTCGAAATTCATTGCATTAGTTGGTGATGAGATGGTTCTCTTAACCATCCTTTATCATGATTACATTATCAATTACACCACCGCCCGCTGAAAAGATAACTATGAAAAAAGAAGAAAAAAACAACTGACACTTTTTACTTCATTTTCATGTAGATATGAGCATTATCAACATTACGATAACACTCGGGCCCGGCCCTGAGGGTATTAATATTATTTTAGGCCCACAATTTTATTTTTATATTTTTATTCACTATTCAACTAAGATTTGGGCTTATAATTTTTTATATATATACTACTCCTTCCGTCCCATTCGACATTGCAGTTTTCGCTTTTTGAAGTTTGCCGATTTTCGTTGGTTTCCAAAAAAGGAAGTCTAATCATTACACAACCTACCACTTTTTCTTTGTGGGGCCTACCTCTTTACACACAATCACACACTCATCTACACACAACCACCCACTCTTCTTAATCTCCGTGCCCAAAAGAAACAAGACAAGTGGAATGGGACGGAGGGAGTATAAAATTGGCACCGCATTTGCGCGGTGCCCGGCCAATTTAAGTGGAATATAATTTAATGCATCAAAATGTAGTTTAATACTATGCGAGTTTTTAATTTATTGTTGAAATTCCTATGTCGGAGTTTGGCGAACTAAATTTACAAGTATGTAGTATTTTAGTTTTTTATAAGTTATGTTGTGGAAGCATCAAGGTGTGAGAATAAAAAATATATTGAATAATAATATCTTTTTCTCAATTTCTTCTACGTGTACATTATTTTCATCTATGTAGGCAACACCCCCATCAACCTGATAATCTTTTTTTATTAATTTCCAGATTGCCAGCAGCAATCTCTCCGTAAGGAAAATGAGTTGCATCTATCATATATTTTAAGAAAAATCTCTACCTATCCACTTTAGTTATTTCACATTTTATATAAAAGATTTAGCTACATTTTTTCTATAAACAACCAACTCTTCAATCTTCTTCAATAGATTATGGGATGGGTCATTTACCCATATCAATAACTGAAGATTACACAATTCGAACAATATATCCGAATTAACCTCAACTAAACAATCTATAGAACTCTCTGATTCGCAAAACATTCAAAAATTTAGAAAAGAATGTAGCTTTTGTCATTTTTTGAGTTTAAGGATTATACATATGTAATATGTATGTATGTTTTTAGACTTTTTAGGGATTGAGGAACTGGCTTTGGAGTTAGAACTGACTATAGAATTGATGTTTGGTTTGGTTTCAGAGAAAAAGAACTGGCAGCTGTTAGGATTAATGCTGATGATGTTGATATCATTGCCAATGAACTTGCGGTTGGTTGTTTCCCTAATTAACTCTTCTCAAATCTTTACTTAATCCAATTTCATAGCTTTAAGACTCACTGCTTCCTTCTTCACTTGTGAACAATAGTTGGACAAGGAAAGTAGCAGAAAGAACATTGCGCGAGCACAAAGGCAATGTTGTTGCTGCCATTAGATCCTTGCTCTACTAACCGCATCCTCTTGCACATGTTTGCCTATCGGAGTTGCATAGCAATCAATCTAGATTCTGGGACCACAAGTTCGTTACTCTATTCCTTCTTTTTTGACATTTTCACATATTTATTTCCTCTGCATAGATGGATTCTTGAAAGCTACAAATGTAATGTTCAAGATTTGCACTTTTATTTCACTTGACTACATTATCCCTATATAGGTGTATCCCTTTCAAGTTTCCAATACAGAACGAGAGCCAAAACTGAGTATCATTCAATCAAGCATCTTCATTGCAAGTAAAATACAATAGCAATGATCAGCATCTGCAAATCTACCCTTCTTTTGTGGCAGCACTACACGGCCGGCTTGCATCTGAATTGCACATTGCTTCTGCATATCTTTTAGCTTCTCCATCAGTTCTTGGAACGAAGGACGACAATGCGGTTCACTGTCAATAAACAACTTCCTAGATCAGCTCCCACTAAAAAAAAGAAACAAAACCATATCCCAACTTCAAGAATCTCTTTCTACATTCATCAAATGTTCTACTCATTGACCTAGTTAATTTACCAGAAAGACTCAATCTTTTTCTTGAAAATGAACGGGAAACAAACCTATGCCAGCAGCTCTCTATAATAGGAGTCTATTGAGGTTCCACATCCTTTGGTATCTCCAATCTTTGGTTCATAAATCCCACAACTCCAATTACCTAACAAGTTATATGTAATGTAACAAAGATAACATTTTTATTCATTTTTCAACTTCAAAGAAACTTGTTAATAGCTGCATGGAATTGAGGTTATCCCAAGGAATCTTATGTGTGACAAACTCCCATAGTATAACTCCGAAGCTATAAACATCCGACCTAATTATACCGAACAAAAAAGACAAGGTTTAGTATTCAAATATTTAGCTCTTAGTAACATCAAACAAGGTTTATTACAGCCATACTTCTCATCTGAAGGCTCGTTACGAAGAACTTCAGGAGCCGAGGCTGCATTAACAAACATAATGTTAGATTTTCACAATTCTAAAAGCCTAAAAGGAAGTTTCAGTTTCAGTCAAACTTACCGTGCCTTTCCCCGTCTTTGTTGTCAAATAAGTTTGTTTGCCTTCAGATTAGCCACTGCAAAGACAAGAAAATCATTAAGAAGTTTCATGATAAATAAATAAACTTACTTTTTTGACAAATTAGATGAGATTTGCCAACTTACAATCAATCTCTGGAAGACCACTAATCAATAATTCAAGCTCCTTATCATTGAAAATGGATATGAGTTCCCGTGGTACTAACTCATTGAAACCCTCAAGGAATGAGTTTATTTGAGGCCGGATAGCATTGGTCAAAATGCGATCAGCAACAAGGTCTACATATTCATGCTTTGTCTCCTCTGTCACTCTTATATTTCTTCCTCCCGGTTTGAGCTCATAATCAGTAACCTTCAGTACAATCAGGAAAAGAGAGTTAAGTTCTGATTAGCTGATCTAAAAATAACTGTAACGAGATCTAAGATCTGAGCACGAGAGCAAAAATATCACAAATGAGTTACACGAAAAGACTAATCTATAAAATGCATGGAGACTATATCCGTCTGCAGACTCAGATTCTATCAACAAGACTCGGGATGTTGGAGGATAACTGCGCACTCCAGAGACAGCTTCTGCAGAAACGTGCTAAAGAGCTCGAGAATTTGAGGGTTAGTTCTTTGCTAATGCCATTACTATATTCATCAATACTCAAATA
Source organism: Lavandula angustifolia (assembly GCA_028984105.1). Classification (NCBI taxonomy): domain Eukaryota; kingdom Viridiplantae; phylum Streptophyta; class Magnoliopsida; order Lamiales; family Lamiaceae; genus Lavandula; species Lavandula angustifolia. Next base: position 17,267,758 of record CM054824.1, read on the forward strand.
ATGATATCTTGCAATTCAATCAGTTGAAAAATTCCCTGCTATAAGAAATTTTCTGCAAGCCAATGCCATTTGGCCCATTTCTTAAGATGTTATACTACCAATTTGAATTCATACAAGTTACTGATTGAGATTTGATGGTTTTTTATATTGTTTGGAGAAAGCTATCTTGATGGCTATGGGAATATAACTGCTTAGAAAGGCAACGAAATAGAAATTGAAACATAAACACTTGCTAGCATCTATAAATAATCGTAATGACTTGGGCACACATATCTAAGTTGTATAGAATCCTAACTTTAATACTCACAACTTCCATGCTTTGCGGAACCTCTAAATAAGTACTAAAGTTGATGAAAAACGCGTAATACAGTGGCATTTGTTTATGCTGCGCAGAATTGGGCGGCTTTCGACATCTTGGTCATAACTTTCTATATATGTTTTGCAGATCTTCAAATTCAGAAGGAATGTGTCTTGCAAACAGTTGTATTACAATAATCAAGATATTGATAAGGTGAATAGCAGTCTATGCGATCCAACCCACATTGGGCCGAGTGCTCTCGTTATTTGTAACAGTTCTTTACTTGGGGGGCTTTTTCTTTTTATTTATCGTGATCATTTACAGTATCTACTCATAAATCTAGCAAGAGAGCATGTGACAAAAAACACAAAAAAGAATAATTCATCTTTTTTATGGCATCTATAACACTACTAAGCATCTCAATTAATCATCCAAGTTCCAAAAAAGTGATCTGCGTTAACTACAAGCAATTGAACATGATTCGCATAACCGAAAAACTCCACCTGAATACTGAAATCCCAGTCTGGAAAATCAAGAACTCTACATATATAGCTAAAGAACAGCACCTACCAACAAAAAAGAAAAAGGAAAAAAAAATCAAAAACAAAAGAATAGCAGATACCTAATTCATCTGCCAAAAAAAAACCCAAAATATAAAATGAAATAAAAATAAAAAATAAAACAACACATCTCAGAATCCTTGTGTTCATGCAATCTCAAAAATCTAAAGTTCAATCATTTTCTAACAAACAATAAAAAGTTTTAACTTGGATCAAGATTGAAACTTCATAAAGCAGACAGAAGAAACGCACATACTACACAAAAAGACATACTAAAACATACAAATACACAAACTTCTCACACAAACGAGCAGAACCCAGAAGATAAAACTACGAAAGAAGCAATCTTTCTCACCATTTAACACCAAAATTCAAAAGAAATAAAAAGTGGTCAGCCCCCCCCCAGCAGGAACAGCAGCAGAGCAGAAGCTTCGTCTTTTATACGTATATATGTTGGAAAAATCGGTTTGGATATATATATATTAGTTATATATATATTAAATTAAGGAAAGTTAATTAGCATTTATTGCTAATTTAACTTGGGCATAATTCAGCCATTTTCGATCGCATTTTCAAGCCTCGATATTTATCCGATTAATGATTTGAGATATATGACGTCGATCTACGTTTCGAGTAGATAATTATAGTGTGCTTAATTTCTCGATTCCGATTTTCGGTGAGTGAGAAATAGTGGCTCGAAGTTTGGGGGGACAAAACTAATATGTTACCTAAAGTGGAGAAACTTACCTTATTCGAGTTTTGGAGAGTTATTACATTAATCATGTCCCACATTGATTAATGAATAATGTTTTGTGTGGTATTTAAGTCTCTACAATATTGTAGAAGATAACTAAGTGACATGTGGTGGGCTTGGGCCACACATGCTCATCTTGCGAGCCTTTTCGCCCGACCGCCTCACACGCGGCGCGCGGCGCGCCGCGCCGCACCGCGCACCGCGCCAGCGCCGCGCCGGCCCCGGCCCCGGCCGGTTCCGGTCCGTGTCCTTGGACTTGGACTTGGACTTGGACTTGGATCTTGGCAATTGGTCCGTCGGGTCGTTCGCCGGGTCGTTCGCCGGGTCGAGTGCCGGGTCGGGCGGTGCGACCGGGCCGGCACCTTTGGATTCCTCTCCGTGGTGCATCGCACCCTGCCACACCCAAGTGTATCTTTTGGAAGGATCGGAAGTGGCTCTTGCCAGCCCAACCTTCCATCTCTCCACCACTCCACTTACCATCCACGACCCTCCCTGCATTGATGGCTCCAAAGAATCAACACGCAGTGGAAGGCGCCTATAAATAGGAAGCGCACTTCATTCCAAACACACCAACAAGAATTCACCCGAGATCTTCTTAGCTGCATTTCTTAGCTCACTTGCATTCTTAGCTCTAAGTCCAAGCGACTTGTCCTCGCCGGAAAACGATCCGGTTCGCCGGAGCTCGTAGATCTTGCGGTCTTTGCAATCTTCGAGACGTTCGTCGTTTCATCTTTGGGGACGATACGCCTACAACCGAGAGCACTACCGGGGCGTATTTCGTCTTGCGGAGAGAGGCTTCCTCGACTCAACGGTCTTTTGTTTTTGTTTTAATTTTCGGCTTATTGTATTGTTTTGTAATAGCAGCTTTTGTAACCAACAATATACACTTTAGATCAACCGTATACATAGCTATAGGGGGTTCAACATAACGGAGAGGTGTATTTTACAGATCTCTCCTTCTGTAGACTTTCAACAGATAAACTACATCCAAAGGTCTGAAGAAGAAATCACAAACGCCACATCAATCACAGACGCAAAGGATAAACGAAGTGCAAAAATGTTGCGATTTTAATGGAGCTGGTTTGATCACAGAAGAGATGAAGCAAATTGCAGAGGAGCCGCAGCTGCTGGAAGGCGACGGTTAAGTTCGTTGTCACTCGCGCGCTTCTTTCATCAGTTTAAATCTCGAGCGTTGGATCTTCATCAAATAAAGGAACGGCTGTGCTTATTACTTAAAGAGTCGTGTGTGGTTTTGCTAAGTCGTGTTTGTCTTTCGTTTCAGTTAGTTAGTTACACACTAGTCTTGTTTTCTCCGCCTCTCACTTTATATATACGAGTGTGTTGGTGATGTGTAATTGTACTTCAAAATTCAGTCAATAAAATTTGTTGTTCTTCGTTCTCGATTTTAACATGGTATCAGAGCTTTGTTGTTAATGGTGCGACCTCATCAATATAATTGGCGAACGATGGCACGAGGCAATAATGGTAACAGAAATCCGCAGCAGAATCAAGGAGAGTCTAGTTCTGAATCGCATGATTCGGGAGAAACTTTGCAAAATTCCTACATGGCTAAAGCGAACGATGTGTACTACCTTAATCCACATGATCACAGTGGACTAAAACTGGTGAATGCGATGTTCAATGGCTCGAATTATTATGCATGGAGCAGAGCAGTGCGCAGGGCTCTAGGAGGACGCAATAAGCTTGGTTTCATAGAAGGTACGATTCCACAACCTTCTAGCGAAGATGATCTATGTTATAATCTGTGGATCCAGGCTGATTTTATGGTTATGTCGTGGATTATGAACTATATTTCTGAAAAACTGGTTGGATCATACTTGTTAATGGAAACTTCTCATGAGTTGTGGATGGAATTGAAACAACGATATGATCAGAAGAACGGTCCTAAGATTTTTAGAATTAAGAAGGATCTAGCTGGTTTTGTACAAGGAACACAATCTGTAACCGTGTATTACTCAAATCTCAATTTACTATGGGATGAGTTGAGGTTGTTAATGCCTTCACCTGTCTGTACTTGTGCTGCGGCAAGTAAGGTGAATGCTAGTTATGAAAGCGAAGTTAATACAATTTTTGCTAGGGTTAAATGATGTATATGACACTGCACGCACTCAAATCCTCTTATCTGATCCTCTCCCTACGGTAAGTGAGGCATATTCACAGATCCAGCAAACTGAGGATAAAAAAAAAGGCTACCTGGTAATTCTCATTTATCTGATCAAGTGATTATGAATGTGAATATGACTCAGAACCAAGATGCTTGTGATAATGGAAAGTTTGATGAAGTGGCTTTGAACACTAACTATAGAGGAGGGGGTAACTTTGGAGTGATGAAAGACAGAGGCAGTGGCTTTAAGCCTCGGTTGAGTAAAGAAGAGAAAAGGAGACTGAAGTGCTCATACTGTGAAAGAACAGGACATGAGAAATCAGAATGCTTCAAGTTGAATGGTATACCAGAGTGGTTTAAGAAGCTGAAGGAGGATAGGGATAAAGGACAAGTGAATTGTGTCAGTTCACATTCTGAACTCAGTGCACCAGTTCATACTGGAAATCAGAAGAAGTTGGAAATGGAGTTGGTCAACTGATTACTGAGGTTGAGAGGGCGTTGAGCAAACTGAAAGGGTTTGGAATTTCTGATTCGGTTAATGTTGTACAATCTTATACACCTCTCAATGCCTTTGAAAAACATTATTCATTCAGTCTCTTTAGGGAATTGAGAACTGAAAATGTATGGATCATGGATTCTGGTGCAAGCAGTCATATCTGCTGTAACAACCAATTATTAACAGAAGTTATGGAGTTAGAGTCACCTCAAGGAGTTTATCTACCTAATGGATCAATGCAGCTTATTCACAAGATTGGGAAGATGGTCTTAACATCAGAGATTACACTGGACAGAGTGTTGCTTGTTCCAGAATTCACTCATAACCTCATATCTACTTTTCAACTAACCAATGACATGCAGGTTAAATGTGTCTATTATCCTACACATTGCTTGGTGCAACGATTATCTGATGAGCACCTGGTTAGCATGGGGAAGGCACTGGGAAGGTTATACATCATTGATACAGTCCAGAAGCTGGACCAGGTGAATCAAGTTTCCAACCCTAATTTTTCTAAGTTGATTGATTGGCATATTCAGTTAGGACATGCCTCTTTAAATACTATGAAGCATATAGAAGAGTTAAAACAGTTCTGGAGTAAGGAGGGTGAGTTACAACTTAGTTCCTGTGAAATTTGCCACAAGGCTAAGCAATGTAGGAATCCATTCCCTACTTTAAATCGTAGGAGTGAACATCTTTTTGACTTGGTCCATGCTGATGTGTGGGGACCCTATCATACCACTAGTATTACAGATACTCCTTTCATTTTGACTTTGGTTGAAGATCATAGTCGAGCCACTTAGACTTATCTTATGAGTTCCAAACACCAAGTCTGTAGTATCCTTAAGGACTTTATTACTATGGTGCAGGTTCAGTTTGGTTGTTCCCTCAAGAAGTTGAAATCTGACAATGGGGTGGAGTTTGTGAATCAGGAAACTAAGAGATTGTTTGGGGAGAAAGGTGTATTACATATTAAGAGTTGTGTCTACAGTCTTCAACAAAATGGGACTGTGGAGAGGAAGCACAGATCTTTGCTTGAGATTGCTAGGGCCCTTATGTTTCAAAGTAAGGCTCCTGATCATTTTTGGCCCTATTCTATATTACAGGCCACTTGGTTGTTGAATAGACTCCCTTCTGCAGTTTTGGGATGGAATAATCCTTATTCAGTCTCGTACAAGAAACCAGTTGATTTATCCTTACTAAAGCCATTTGGTTCTTTGGTGTATGCAGTTGATGTGAAGCCTACACGGGGAAAGTTTGATAGCAGAAGTGCTAAATGCATTATGTTGTGTATTTCTGTAGAGCATAAAGGTTACGTCCTATATAATTTTGATAATCAGATGGTGTTTACTTCACGAGATGTGAAGTGTTTTCCTAGCATTTTTCCGTTTCAATCTTTATCTTTGGATTCAGGGGCTGGTCCTAGTAGTGATCATGTTCCTTCTACCTTTGTTCACATTGAAGAGCTAGATGTTGATTATGTTCCAAAGGCATCTAGTTCTGATCCTCCTACTAAAATGGTTTCTCCTACTTCTTCTTTACCAGATCCTTCACCTTCTTCTTCTGCTTCAGATTCTTCTTTGCCTATTGATTCCCAACTTGGTTCAGAGTCTCCACATTCTGTTCCAAATCAGCTTAACAAACGAATTTCTAAACCTCCTGGTTGGATGAGAGACTTTGTAAGTGATGCTGATGTTTCTCATTCCTTGCCTTCTGTTTCTACCTCTCTCACTCCTCTCACTTACCCTTATATGGTGTCTCCTGCTTTCACTCCCTCTTATACTACTTTGCTTGCTAACATCACTCAAATTACTGAGCCTAGTTCGTATGTTGAGGCCAGTAAGTCTCCTCATTGGATTAAAGCTATGCAAACTGAACTAGATGCTTTGGAAGCTAATCAAACTTGGGACCTGGTTGATGCTCCTCGGGGGCACAATATAATTGGTTCAAAGTGGGTGTTTAAGATTAAGTTGAAGGCTGATGGTACTATAGAAAGGTACAAAGCTAGATTGGTGGCTAAAAGGTATAAACAAGAGTTTGGTGTTGATTATGAAGAGGTTTTCTCTCCGGTGGCCAAGCATGTAACTATCAGGCTTGTTATTGCTTTGGCTTCTCTGAAGCATTGGAATTTACATCAAATTGATGTTAATAATGCCTTTTTACATGACACTTTGTCGGAAACTATCTAGATGACTCCTCCTCAAGGATATTCTAAGGTTGTTTCTGGGCAAGTGTGCAAGCTCACAAAGAGTTTATATGGTTTGAAACAGGCCTCTAGGGAATGGAACAGTGAATTGTGCAGAGCCTTAGTGGTATTTGGTTTGCAGCAGTCTTCCCATGATAATTGCTTGTTCACCATGGGGTCTACTGAATCTTTTGTGGGTTTACTTGTTTATGTGGATGATATTTTGTTGTTTGGGCCTTGTTTGTCACAGCTCTGATCCTTGAAGAAGTTTCTTCATGATCGTTTCACTATTAAGGATTTGGGTGAGGCCAAGTATTTTCTTGGCATGGAAATAGCTAGGGGTGATCAGGGTATCTCTCTTAACCAGAGAAAGTATGTTTTGGATTTGGTAGATAAGGTTGGTCTATTGGGAAGCCGGCCTGCTTCAACTCCTTTTCCTCAGGGGTTGGTTTTGAGTCAAGATTCTAGTGCTCTCTTATCTAATCCTGACCAATATCGGCGCTTGGTGGGGCAGTTGCTGTATCTTAATCTCACTCGGCCGGATATTACTCATGCTGCTCAACAATTGAGTCAGTTCATGGCCTCTCCTCGTGAGCATCACATGCAAGCTGCCCTTCATGTTCTTAGGTATCTCAAAGGTTGCCCTTCCTTGGGTTCGTTTCTGGCTAGTGATTGTTCTGCCCCTTCGCTTACTGCTTATGTTGATGCTGATTGGGCCACTTGCGCACTCACTCGCCGCTCTCTTACTGGTTTCTGCATCTTCTTTGGACCTTCTCTGATTTCTTGGAGATGTAAGAAACAGAGCACAGTTTTTGTTTCTACCGCTGAGGCTGAATACCGCGCTCTTGGTTCTGTGGTTCGTGAGTTGTTGTGGATTTCCTATCTTTTCCGTGACCTTGGAGTGGCTTGTTCTCTTCCCATCCCTCTTCATTGTGACAATTTGGCGGCCATTTATCTCTGCAAGAATCCGGTCTTCCATGAGCGGACCAAGCATTTGGAAATTGATTGTCACTTGGTGCGGGATCAGTTTAAACTTGGGTTTGTTTCTCCTACTGCTGTCCACACTTCTCTGCAGTTGGCGGATATATTTACTAAGATTCTTCCTGGCCCTCGCTTTCGTTTCCTCCTCTCCAAGATGGGGCTTTGTGATGTTCATCGCCTCCATCTTGCGGGGGGGTGTTGCGATTTTAATGGAGCTGGTTTGATCACAGAAGAGATGAAGCAGATTGCAGAGGAGCCGCAGCTGCTGGAAGGCGACGGTTAAGTTCGTTGTCACTCGCGCGCTTCTTTCATCAGTTTAAATCTCGAGCGTTGGATCTTCATCAAATAAAGGAACGGCTGTGCTTATTACTTAAAGAGTCGTGTGTGGTTTTGCTAAGTCGTGTTTGTCTTTCGTTTCAGTTAGTTAGTTACACACTAGTCTTGTTTTCTCCACCTCTCACTCTATATATACGAGTGTGTTGGTGATGTGTAATTGTACTTCAAAATTCAGTCAATAAAATTTGTTGTTCTTAGTTCTCGATTTTAACAAAAAAATAAACCAAGAAGACATTCTGAACAAGAAACCTAGTAGAATCAGCCGACAAGCGCATTCGAAATTCGAAAACAAACTTCATGAAAAATTGAAAGCAAACGCACTCACCGGAAATTCACCTTGAACCGAGAGCTGAGCTAACTTCTCTGATTGTTAATCGAAGAAGATGGGGGCGGTGGTGATTTTGATTGTCCTAAGTTTTGGATTTAATTGGAGGAGTGGGGAAAGATTGCGTAGATAAGAGTCGGGAAGAGGTATTCGAACAGAGAACAAGAAAGGTTGATTAAGGGGAATCACAACAAGGCTCAGCTCCTTCTTGACAAATCCGATCGGGTGTCCATAATCTGGAATCCGCTTCTGTCTGGTGATTAAGCGGAAAAAGATAGGGCGGTGGTGATATGAGCGTGCCAAATGACGGAAAGGGCCCGGGGATAAATAGGTGGAAGTTGTGGGCGAGGGGTATTAATGATTTCCCTTAGCATGTCAAGCAGGTAACGAATCTTCTTATATGTATGGTAAATAAATATACAAAAAATTTCTCAATGAAAACAATCTAGGCACGAAAGTCGAAACTATGAAATGCCTACATCTTCTCAAAGAAACTCCACTTAAAATTATCTTCCTCTTTATCGTTCATGACACTAAAATGATTTAAATAAATTATATCAAATTAATTATATGCTAAGAACATATAGAAGCTTCCATGCATGATGAGAGGCAATCGTATGTATTGGATAATTTCATAAGATAAGATAAAGGAATACGATTTTTCACTAAAAGAAAATATTTTTGGTATGGAAATCAAGAAAATATTATTGTGTGGTGGTGTATATTGTTGGACTTTTGAGTAATTGATTTATGTTCACGCATGCTTTACCTTATTTAGAAATATACACTTTTAATGAGACAACTCAATTAGGAAACGAGAACAATTTTAAAAGGACACGGGAAGAATTTTGATTATTCATTCTGATTATTGTGGAAAAAGAAAATAAGTTAGAACAATAATGTGATTACTATAAAAGAATAACATAATCTAATTTTGTATACTCTTTTATATAAGTATAGATAATTGTATATTTGTATAATTCTCTAAAATGGTTTAAACTTATGCAGCAAATAGATCAAAATGTTCAATTTACCAGAAGTTTTTGTGATTGTATAAAATTATACATAATAAGATAAGATATGACTTATGTATGTTTTTGTGTTTGTATAGAATTGCACATAATAAGATATAACTTAAATGTAAATTTGGATTGTTAGATTAAATAGATCTTAAATATCTATTTTGAATGTGGGGTTATAAATAAGATTTAGATAGCTCATTTGTATATGGTATACGTTCACTTAAACAAATTTCTCAAGCAATTGAGATTCTGTGGAATTATCAAAATAATGATTTTTTTACTGAAAATTTTAAGGAATTTAAATAATTAAATATATGTATAAAAATACTATAAAATATCTTTCTTTTTTTTTTCTCCAAATCTTTTTTTGTGAGCGAACAACCATGATAACACTGTATGTCCAAACCCCTAAAGCACTGATGGACTCTGCAATATGTAGAAAAAATTCAAGACATAAAGGCAAACTTCAAAATAAAACCAATGTTGAGACATACGAAACAAAATTGAAAATGAAATCTAAGATTCAGTACCACAAGCTAGAGGTAAGAACGAAGGTTAGAAGATTCACGAATAATTTGACGCAAAATTGCAATACAAAATTCAAAATGAAACCAAACATTCAGAGATTCACCAAGTAAAGAAGATCAGAAGATTCGAAAAGTTTTTAGTGCTAAATGCGAAACAAAAAAAGAAAACTAAACGAAGATTTAGTACCGAGCAGAGACGAGAACGAAGATTTTACGTACTATATTAATGCAAAATTGCAAACCAAAATCCGAAATGAAACCAAACATTCATAAACGCACTCAAGTAGAAAAGATTAGAAGATTCAATTAGTATACCGGAAAATTGCTTCGGATATAGTTCGCAAAGCACCAACACTTTACATGAAAAAAAATAGTGCTGCAAAGCCAAACGTTTATTATGAGAACGCCCAACTGAATTCGAGTTTATGGAAGTATTTATATTACTATAAAAATACAAGTGCTAAGATATGAATATAGCCAAGCTGAGTTAAAAAAGAAACATAAAAATAGTCTCATATTAAATTTATAGTCAAAGAATATCAAATATGATAAAAAAAAAAAGACCCTGCTTTTTGGTCTGCATTACTTTGCAATTATTTAAGTTGTTTTCGACGCTGGTCAAAAAGTGTGTGGGTGTAAATGAAAAGGCATGATTTTTTGGATGTGGTAGTGGATACTTTATTAGTCCCTAAGGTGCTTATTTAATAAAACAAAACTCATAAAAAAAGGTGTGAGTGCTTTTTGATAATGTTAGTCATATTATATACTATAATTTTAAGAGATGTCTGGAGTTGTGTTTTATTTAATAGCTTTGGCTACTTAAACCAAAGTTTTCAAGAAGAAATACTCATCTATTATGAACTCCCGCGCTATACAGATTGAGATTTGAGTCCTGGGCCTATTGGGCTGGTTCTGTTAGACAGACAATATGATCTAAAATCTATTCGGATATATATTCGAAGTTCATTAGCATTTCAATTTAGTAAAATAAGTTTAACTTAATACAGTTAAACCACGATAAAGTAATAACCTTCGGACCGGAAAAAAATATTCATTTTACGAGGTTATTATTTTATCGAACATTATTTTAGTGCATTGATCAATATCGAGACCAAAAAAGATTTATTATATAAGCGAGATTATTACTTTATCGAAATTTAACTGTACTTTCATCTGCAAGTTGACAAATAACAATTTGTGGCTGATAAGCTATGTTGTACGGACATATGTATAACGCAATATGAGCATACAATATGATATTTTCAAAAATTCTAAAACAGGAGATGGGCGCTTATGCATATATATTAAAACTTATATTATAAATGTATATAACTAAATGTAAAAAAAAACAAGAACATATAAAAAAGGTGAAATAATGCAATCTAATTACTGTTGAAGAAATAAAAAATTACTAAAAAAATTAATGGTTCAAATTTATTGTTCAAGTAAGTGAAATAATAATCAAGATTAGTCGTACTAATAACTACACAAATAAAGATGTATTCTATTAAAGCTAAATGATTAATGCATCCACTCGAACATCTTGAATATGTAGAATGGTTAAGTTGTGTTCACACACAAATAAGTAAATCAAAACTATTAATAATATGTTATGTTCATAACACAACAATCAAATGTAGAACATTTTATTAATGTCCATGACATAATTATACAACTCAAAAATCCAATAATATGTTGTGCAAAAAAAAAAAAAGTAGATTTGCTATGGTCGGAGCCTCGGTTGGCAACTTCCTAATTGTCATTGAAATATCGCAAAAATTAAAATGAATTTAACACACAAAAAGTCCTCATTAAATACCATTAGATTTTACAATTTAACCAAAAATATCGTTCTAAATTTAATTGGTGAGAAAATTTATTGCTTAACACTTTAACCTAATAACAACAATCAACAAATGTCCCTTTGGGATGGCGTAATGGTGAAGGTAGGATGGGCTCAAATTTCACTGGAACCACTATGTGTTGCATGTTACTTATGGTTAGCCTAGGGTGGTTGAACTCTCATGTGTGGTTTGTAGGCTATTGCACAGGAGCGAGGTTTACTCAGTACGCACTTCGGTAGCAACTGCGGGTTACCCTCGTCATAAAAAAAAAACAATAATCAACAAATGTGTTATGCCCCTCGATAAGCTGTTTGGGCACAATTTTAATTTGCAATAAGAAAATCAATGATTTTAATATAAGCACACACAACCATTAAACCTAATTAACATAAACAAGTGAAAACCATAATTAAAAAACAAAAAAAGAAAAAGAAAAAAGCTAACAAATACAAAAAGAATACTACTTTACAAACGTCTAACTGAAAATTGGAAGAAGAGGCTCAACTTCCAACTGAATCAAGGAAATAAGATGAACACGATAGAAAAGGATTGAAGAATATACTCTCTTCAATTTGCCGAATGTCAAAAGATAGAAGATCCCCTAAGTTTAAACATAATCCCTCCAAACATAGTTGTGAGTTCCAATGGTTTCTGTGGTTGGTAAGGAAAAACACCTATTCAACGAGATATGGGGAGATAGGAGTCGCCATCGGCGGCAGAGAAGACGCCGAGAGGCATACGGCGGCGGAGGCTTCTCCGACGAACCCGTGGAGGAGAGTCAAGTTATCGTACTAACTAAAATATGAATTGGAAAAATGTCAGAATGAAAACGACAAGTTACGTTAAAGATGGAAAATTTATGAAATAATTAAATTATAATAATAGAATAAATAGTTTAAATGTTTAAAAGTAATTTTTAGAATGACATGACACATCCCTTTTCACTCTTAAGTCTTCACATATGTTGATTTTTAAGTAAAGGTTAATTAATTAATTAATTAATAATATATTCAACTATGGAAATCCAAACAATTTTAGAGATCATAATAACAATTTGTATACATAAATTTGAATTTATATTCAATTTGGATCTATCATCCTGCCATTCTCTAATCCTGTTAGCCATGCTAGACAAAATCCAAAATCACATTCAACGGAAACCGTTAAACGCGTTCGGGTAACACTAAGGGTATATGTTGTTCCGACAACTCGTGCAACACAAAGAATGTCCGAACCTTAATAAATTAATTATGTCTTTATATCTGACAACTCGTACACATCATGAATGTCCGAACCTTAGTACATTATGTCTTTATATCTACAAGAGGCCGTGCAGCTTCTAGCTAGCGAGAGAAAGAGAAGGAGAATGTACAATCTAACTTTAGTTTCTCTACTCGTCCTCAGCTTCTCTGCAGTTGCTAATGGAGACTACTTGATAGGGGTGGGTAGCTACGATATGACCGGTCCGGCAGCCGGAGTGAACATGATGGGATATGCCAACATGGATCAGGTCACCGGCGGCATACATTTCCGGCTCCGGGCCCGGGCCTTCATCGTTGCAGAGAGCCAACAAGGCGGTGCCCGGATCGCCTTCGTTAACCTCGACGCAGGCATGGCTTCCCAACTCGTCACAATCAAGCTCCTCCAAAAACTCAAATCGAGGTACTTAAAAATTCATGTATCATAAAAGTAGTACGTAATTAAGTGATCCTTTGATTGTATGCATGAATGATGATGATGATTTGAAGGTACGGAGAGATGTATAATGAAGAAAACTTGGCAATAAGTGGGACTCATACTCATGCTGGACCAGGCGGCTACTTGCAGTACGTGACGTATTCAATAACTTCGCTTGGTTTCGTACCACAATCATTCGATGCACTCGTCACTGCCATCGAGCTCAGCTTCGTCCAAGCTCATGAAAATATCAAGCCTGCTTCTATTTCCATCAACACAGGTATAGCAAAAATGGATTAATCACATTAAAAAGAACAGATCTGAGTTGTTCCGACGCAGGGGACGTGGAGAATGCCGGCATAAACCGGAGCCCCAGCGCATACCTCTTCAACCCTCCAGAGGAAAGGGCAAGATACCCCACCAATGTCGACACGCAGATGACCCTCTTGAAGTTCGTCGAAAAGGCCAGTGGGAAAAGCATCGGCGCCTTCAGCTGGTTCGCCACGCACGGGACCTCCATGAGCAGAGACAACAAGCTCATCAGTGGGGACAACAAAGGGGCTGCTGCTAGGTTCTTTGAAGACTGGTTTACTTCTAGTAACACCAGTTCTTCAACTTACAGTAGGCCTAGAAACAGTGGATTATTAAAACGAGCATCGAGGATTAAGGCTACCGGAGGAGAGGAGTGTTCGAGTACAGCTAGCCAGAGCTCCAAGGTGAGGAAGAACGATGGGTTTGTAGGGGCATTTTGTCAGTCAAACGTTGGAGATGTCAGCCCTAATGTGTTGGGAGCCTTTTGCTTGGACAGCGGAAAGCCCTGCGATTTTAACCACTCATCCTGTCACGGCGATGATCAGCTCTGCGTTGGCCGGGGTCCCGGGTACTATAGCATTCTATCATCTTTATTTACATCATTTATATTTAGTAAATCTTACGTAATTTGTCTGCTTTAGCTATCCGGATGAGGTATTGAGCACAAAGATCATCGGCCAGAGGCAATTTCAGAAAGCTGTGGATTTATTCACATCAGCCGAAGATGAAATAACAGGAAAGATTGACTACAGGCTCGTGTACTTGAATTTCACAGATATAGAAGTTGTGTTGGATGGAAACGAGGTTGTGAAAACTTGCCCTGCTGCACTGGGACCGGGTTTCGCGGCTGGGACGACCGACGGGCCCGGTGTGTTCGGTTTTCAGCAAGGTGATACTGAGGTTAGAGAGAGTTTTCTTGCATTTTCTTTTCATTCTAATGTATTGGATTGGTTTGTTTTAGTTGAGAATTTGATAGGCCTTTCGAATGACTGGAACTAGATTAATGAGTTCTGGAAGAAAGTGAGGGATGCTATCAAAGAACCCAGCAAATACCAAGTGGACTGTCAGAAGCCCAAGGCTGTCCTCCTTGACACTGGAGAAATGTTTTGGCCCTACGCCTGGGCGGTGAGAGAATTTATTCCAGAAATGTGGATCATAAATTGATACTATTATTTTACACTATTTAGTGTTTGAATGTTGCAGCCAGCAGTTGTGCCGATTCAAATCCTGAGGTTGGGGAAATTGGTCTTACTCTCTGTACCAGGAGGTCTCTAGCTAGCTACAACTTCTCTTCTTAATTTACTTGGAAAAATTTATTGATACTCCACTCTGTTAGCAGAGTTCACAACTATGGCTGGTAGAAGGCTTCGCGAGGCAGTTAAGGAGACATTAATCAGCAACGGAAATGGGGAATTCGATAACAACACTCAAGTCGTCATCGCCGGCCTAACCAACACGTATTCGCAGTATGTTGCTACGTTTGAAGAGTACAAACAGCAGCGCTATGAGGTTAGAAAGTTTCAAAATCCCACACTATGTGAAAAATCTAGCTAATGCAGAAACGAATTCAAACAGGCTGCATCAACGCTCTACGGGCCTCACACACTCTCAGCCTATATCCAAGAATTCAAGAAGCTAGCACAAGCAATGGCCAAAGGGGATAAGAATGTCGCGAAAGGCCCATCCCCTCCCGACCTATCCTCAGTGCAACTGAGCCTCCTGCCCAACCCGACGGGGGATTCTCCCCCACCGGGAGTAAGGTTTGGAGACATAAAGCAGGACACGAAAACGGGTCCTCTGAAGGCAGGGGATAGGCTGAACGCAACGTTCTGGAGTGCAAACCCGAGATATGATCTACTTACAGAAGGCACTTTTGCTGTTGTGGAAATGAACCAGGGGGATAAATGGATACCTGTCTACGACGACGATGATTTTTGCCTCTACTTCAAGTGGGATGGCCCCTTGTACAGTTCGGATAGTACGTATGGCCTGGCTACGATTGAGTGGGAAGTGCCGAAGGAAGCCAGCGCGGGGGTATATCGCCTGCGGCACTTCGGGTCGTTTAAGACAGCGGAAGACGCACCAGTGAAGTACTTCACGGGGGCGTCTAGTGGGTTCACTGTCGTGAAGGGGTAATGGGAATAGGAATAATCATGTGATGAATAAACCTAGTTTGAGGTAGATTTGTGATGAATAAATGAAAGAAGAGTCGCCTCATAACAAGCTACATAACGCATTATAGCTACCGGTACCTAAACTGAAACCAGTATTTCCTAAATAATAATTCTGATTTAGCTTCAACAAACCAATACATAATGTGATTCAGTTAACATCTATAACTCTAAGATAATTCATATATGAACCATAAAAAGATGAGACATCACTAATGTGCAAGAAACATGAGTACATGCCAATAACGTATGAAGAAACAAGATTTCGAAAGGCACAAATCAACAGAACGATCTAAAAGCATGACAGAAATAAAAAAGGAAAAGATCCTGGTGAACTTAAGCCAGGACTCACAAAAATAAAGGACCAACATCAGCAATGTTAGCAATAGCAGGGTAAAAAAATGCATAGAATCACCAATAACCTTCAAGTAGCAAAAACTAATGAATCCATGTCTACTTTGGGGAATAAGAGTTCTCTGGCGTAGAAGCCAAAAGTCACATTGTACATACAACAGCATGATCATAGAAAATAAAGATGATCTCACTCCATAAATTAGTGACAGCTTTATTCACCGGCAAACAACAAAAATGACAAACATAATCAGATTACATAGGCAACATGAGCAGCAAATGAGAACAATGACAAGTAAAAACAAGCAAGAACGATCAGTATCGCAACAATGTACTTGTAGATGAGCTTAGTAAGATAAACAATGACATTTAAGATATGATATAAAACTTGCATTATGCAAAAGTCGAAGTCACTGTAAGATAAAATCAAATCTGTCTCTAGATACAGTAAGTAATATGTGAGAAAGTCAGACAAATCAGACTTTGCGGCAAATCTATCAAATACCTCACAAACTGTAGTATTCGTGCAAAAAAGATAAGAACTGGATCTCCAACTTCAAAGCTCGAATTCTTCATCTTTAAGAGCCAACTCTGCAGCCTCTTCATCTTCCTCATCAAGTACAAAGTACTCATTCTTCTCAACCGGCCTAAACATGTAAAAGATTATGGCGTAGAAAACAAGGCTGGCAATCTCCTCAGCCGCATTAGCCACCCACTGGTACTTGTAGGCAGCAATCGTCCTGAGAGCAAACACTACAATTCTGGTGAAGTACAGATACCCAATAACAACAATGTAAAACTGCCTAAACAGAGTCAGCTTGGCCAGGTTCCTCGCAGCCTTCCCATCGGTTTTTGATGTCTCCCTCAAAGACCTAATAGACCACACAATTGGGAAAATAATAGCACAGCAACAAACAATATCAACCAACAAGAACACCTGGTTCCAAGTTACCCAATCCTTAATAAAGGGACCCGTCTCCCCAATTACAATGGATGCAATATTAGCCATAACCTGCAATGGGATCACAATCATCAACACCTTCTTCTCCTTCTCCTGCAAAAATGGCTTCAGAAACGACCACCCAGTACCGATCAAGACAATGACGGTAAACAACAAAACAACCCTAATGAACTGGAAAATGTAAAACAACACATCCCATCCATGTGGCGTCCCTGTAACCTTGACATAATGCTTGTCCTCAGCGGCACAAAGCAAGTTCAGTGCCTTCATAACTACCAGAAGCCCCATAAGCATATGGATTCTATGAACAGACTTCTTATTTTGCAAGCATACATAAATCCAGTATGCCATAAATGCAAGATAAAGAACAGAGAAACAGAAATACAACGACGGCAGTTGAGTTAAACCAGCGGATAAGTAGTCCTTCTCTTTTCCACGGCCGTCGAGATTGTACAGCTCGGTCCGCACGTTCATCGACACAGCAGATTCAGGCGCACAATTAGCGAAAAACAGTGAATATTCGTTCGGAGATGTGATCGGATACGAGTGGCTGAATGAGGAGTGAGGCGGAGGCGACAGATCACGGAAGGTGAAGAGGTTAGTAATGTACTTCGAGTCGAGAACGCAAAACGAAGGATTCGTTTGGAGCTCGAGAAGGACCTGAATTAGGGATTCTTCCGATAGGAGGAAGAACCCTAACCGCGACGGATCCGGAGAGGCGACGGAAGACATGACGGAGACGGATGATACGGCGATTGTGGCTTGGCCGGTGTGCGTGAATCCGAATCGCTCGAAGAGGATCATTGGCCGAGAATCGTCAGTGATTTTAAGGTTTTTGATCTCGGCGGAGGCGAGAGAGACGAGGAAGATGGTAAGGAGGAGGTGGAGTAGCTTCCTCATCTTCGATTCGGCGGCTGAGGAAGACGGAAGCGGCGCCCTCAAAGCGGGTGGTGTGGTAGTAATATTGGCGGTGATTGGATTTGGGGATTTGGGGATTCGGCGATAGAAAAGGGAAGTTTGCCGGTGGAGTGAATGTTACGAGTGAGGATATTTTGTTCCGGAAATGCCCTTAGATGAGTTAAAGTGTGACCGGTGACCAGACGAAAGAAGGTGCGGAGTTTAGGAAAATAACATCGAGGTCCTCCTATTTATGACTTATTTCGAAAAGGCTTTAAAAATCATGAGATTCTCCCTTGCTGGTGCCGGCTGTTGCCTGTTGGAGACGGAGTCAGAATCCACGATCATAAAGTTATTTCGTAATGGAATAATCGTACGGGACGGATAATTTTTTAGCAAATGTAAAATCTAATTATTCTATTTTACAGTTAATTTTGGAGTAATAAATCTTTATAAATGTTACTTGAAACCCTTTATTATATCATTCGTGAAATAACTCAATTAATTAAAAGCAATTTTAAATGCATAATTTCTAATCTTAAAATCCATGATTTATATATCTCTTGGTTAATGAATTTATAGTTTTCAATTTTTATCTTCCCGCATTGGTTGATAGTTTAGAATCTTTAGGTGTAAATAGGTCTAAGTTCTTCAATAAAGACCATTGATGAATGCTCTTATATATTTTAGGCTTTGACATATTTATTAATTAAATAGCTCACAATGAAGCATTGCAAAAGGTTCATTTGTATGATTATATTTGTGGGGTTTAGATTCCTTGCACCATATTTGCAGTCTCAATTATGTCTCTCACTTAAATACTACTTTGTTTCATATTAGAATTCCAACCTCTCCATATCAAAATAACAGCGAGAATTAGGTTTCTTGCGACTTCATTAGCGGTAACATCTTTCTCTATATCTTTGTATTTTGATAAAAATCTAAAACCAGTAAAAATAAAGAAAGAGAAACTGAGTGATGAAGCTTTTATCTTTCAATTTTTGGATTTAGGAATAGATGATGTGATAGAAAATCCTATGAATCGGTTCTTTATTTAGGAAATTTGAGAGAGAGTATTGAGGGAAAAATACCACGAGCGGAGCCGAGCTGATACACGAATAGATCTTGTAAGTTTTAGAGAAAATAATTTAAAAATAAAATAAACATGAGCATGAGCATACGTAATTCTAATACTATGAAACAATGTAGTATTGAAATGGGACATAATTGAGACTGCAAATATGGACAAAGGTTTGTGTGCGTCATATTTGTATAATATTATGTGTACCACACTACAAGGGTATTGACATGTGGTAAATGTGATCACATATTTTAATAAAAAATATCACATATACAAATGTGGTATACACAAGCCGCTTCGTCAAATATGAGATCGGGGATCTCAAGTCATACGTGTGAGACTATGTAAAGTTCAATTTTACACGTGATAAAATTTATTTATTTATAATACTATGTATATTATATAAAAAGGTACTCCCTTCATCCCGCTTGACTTGTCTTGTTTTCATTTTTGAGTTGTTCCGCTTGACTTGTCTTGTTTTTTAAAATAGAAAATAATTACTACACAAACTCCCATTTTTTCTTTGTAGGGCCTACCTCTTTACACACAATCACCCACTCATCTACACATAATCACCCACTCATTTTAATTTTCGTACTGAAAAGAAATAAGACAAGTTGGATGAGACTGAGGAGTATAAAATTAGTTACAAATTTAATTTTTTTTTTTTAAAATCCTTCTACTTTTAGCTTAATTTCAATTAGACAACCATATTGACTCTTGAGTGTGGGACCAAAGGACAATAGGAGGCCGCCCTAAATTTTGTAGAATTTCCAATTTTACGTGTAAATCGTAAACAATTATAATCTAATTTTTAAATTATAAATTTGACCCCCATATTTTAAAATTACAAATTTTGTTCTTATAATTTTTTAATTTTAGATCTCATAATAATCTCTTTTAGTACGACATTAGATAAATCTTAATCATATTTTATAAAGTCGACCTATGATATCCATAAATTTGAACATATATAACCTACAATTCGTATGTTATATTGATCTTATTATATTTGCATCATCTCAACATAGTATCATATGATTTTTAAAATTCAAAATGCACATGCGGACGAGCTTCAAATTCGTTGTGCAATCCACGGTCGACCGCAAATCCCGTACTAGTTGTCATTGCTAATCATCGAACTCTAAAGACCAAAAAAAAAGGTGAATAATATAGAAGAAGCTTAGAGCAAATACATTTTGTCTCAATCATCCTCCCTATTTCGACGCCGCTCTGCACTTCCGGCGTCGGAATACGGCATCGGAACAAACTCCAGAGACACAAAACTACGGGTAGACCGATGACGAGGGCAAGGCTCTACGCTTTCCTAATTATCGCCGCCGCCTTCGCGGCCTCCGCCTCCGCAACGATCTTCCACTCTACCCCAAAGAAGGCCCTCCGGAGGCGCCACCCCAATCCCAAGGCCCTCGCCGCCGCGGCGCCGCCCTTCGTCCCAAGGTTCGACCAGGAGCAAAGGCTCTACCTCAACGCACACAATGACGTCCGGAGAGCCATGGGCATGCCGCCGCTGGTGTGGAACGCCACCCTGGCCGCGGCGGCGCGCGCGTGGGCGGAGAGGCGCAGCGGCGACTGCGACGTCCGCCGCCACTCGCGGACGCCGTACGGCGAGAACATCTTCGTGATGAGCTACCGCGAGTACTCGCCGCGGGACGTGGTGCAGAGCTGGTTCAGCGAGAGCAAGATGTACGACGCCAAGCGGCAGCGCTGCATGTGCGTGCCGCAGCGGCCCGGCTGCGAGTGCGGCCATTTCCTCAACGTCGTGTGGCGTACCACCACGCGCCTCGGATGCAGCGGCGCTGTCTACTGCGACGGCCAGAAGGGGAGCTACGTCGTGTGCGAGTACGACCCGCCCGGTTCGACCTTCGGGATGAATCCCTTCACCGGTCTGCCCTTGTTTCACCGCCACTAATTTACTTATTTGCCCTTGTTCCACTAGTGTATGTATTTTGTATCCATCTACATATCCAATTATATTGTAATTAACAGCAAATTGACACGTTCTTTTTCCTCCTTAAATTTGGGGTGAATTGTTTGAATTTTGGATTTATAATTAATGCAATATTAATTGCACATTCATCTTCTACGTGATGGGCCGGATCTTTAATATGGGTAGGTTTTTTAGTCTATATGTGGGCCAAAGCCGACCCCGTTAATGGGTCACGAAGAAATTAAAGTAATGGGCCCTACTTACCAAACAGCCTGTTCTTGGCTGGTCAGATCACAACCCACTCGATATTGATATAATCTAAACTATTTGTCGTTCGTGTGCGTGTGTTTTATTTTTTGATAGAATTGAAATTTAAAAATATCAATTCAACATCATCTTCGTTGTCCGTATTTTTCCTGTACGTGCTATTTTTACTTATCGACCACTTCACCATATTTCATTCTATACACAATTAAACCAACAAATAATTATTTTTTCTAATTCACAAATTCAATAGATCATTTTTCGAAAATACATACACAAATTTCTAATAGTGATAATGAAATTAAATTGGAAGAAGTAGGCACCAGCTGTAATGGAATGAATTCAAAATCGGAGGAGTTTTGCGGGACCAATCAATTGAATGAATGAATGGTAGCTTGCCCATAAACTGAAAATATAAAGATCAGTAAAGATTGTCACACCGAATATTATCATCCAAATATGGAAAATATTACCGCGGTCATTCAATTCTCCACTACATTCTTGACACCATTTACTCTGCCGTATCACCATTAACAAGCTTCGCTCCGCATGAGATGAATCCGATTCCTCAATCTCTAAGATTTTTACCGCTTTCGAATAGCCTAAATTCTCTATAGAAATTTTGCCTACTCCAATCTCATATTAAGGGTGATTTTTGCCGGAGATTTAGGAAATTCGGACTTTTTAGATATGATTCGAAAATTGGCAAATTTAATTCAATCTCCTACCTATCTAGGGTTCATACAAATCCCTAATTTTCGAAATCTTTCTTTATCAAATGCTACTTGATTTTTAAAAGGTTAATCTAAATCAAATACAGGCCTTGTAATTAGAAACCGCGGACAACTACCAATACCAACCCCTATGAAGAATTAAGAGAGAGAGAGAGAGAGAGAGAGAGAGAGAGAGAGAGATATTAGAGGAGAGAGACTATTAAACTACAATACTCCAAAAACAGATTGTCAGAAAGAAGAACTGGTTCTTTGAATTGAAAACAATTCTCTCCAATCCCTCGAATTATTTAATTTCGTTTCCTCTCCCTCTACTTTCACCCACCCTCATAACACCAACAATCTGAGATCTCAGTCTGACACCGATCGTATAAAGATTTCATTTTTCCGCCAAGAAAATTCCAAGAGGGGTTTTTCCTCTTTTTCTTTTCGTTATCCAATTCGATCTCTCTCTGATCCAGGAACAAATTCTGTCACCATCAATTCTTGTACGGTGTTTTTACAGCTAAGGGTGTTGTTGAGAGGTCCATATTTTAGTTTAACCAGGTTCAAGGTATGAGAGAGAGACCAGCGGCATTCAATCCATATTCTCTCAACTTTTCTCAGTTAAAAGTAAACTACTGCTTACTTGTCTTCGGAGACACATTCCTTTCTGGGTAAATTTCGCCCATACCCTCTTGCTTTTCTTTTTATTTTATCTTGTGTTTCTTGCATATTAATGGTGTCTAGCTCTTGTAGGGTTTGAAGAATATGCTGGAGTTGAGGTCTGGATTGGCCATAAACATGTCTGCTGGCTGTTTTGGATGATATTTGTAGGTGATTTATTTGTTCAAATAAATTCGTATTATCCCTTTCTTGATCAGTTTGGGCACATATCTTACATGTGAAATTTTTTCCTTTTTAAATCAAGTGGTTGGATTATGATGGTGAAGCCTTGTTGGAGTCCATGTGTAGAGGGAGATGGAGATAGGAGAGGGGGTGATTCAGATGGGAGGGCTAATGGGCTTTTGTGGTATAAGGATTTGGGGCAGCATGTTAATGGAGAATTCTCAATGGCTGTGGTTCAAGCCAACAATTTGTTGGAGGATCAGAGTCAGCTTGAATTTGGGCCATTGAGTTCACTTGATGGAGGACCTTGTGGTACTTTTGTTGGGGTTTATGATGGACATGGAGGGCCGGAGACTTCGCGGTTTGTGAATCAAAGCTTATTCCCTAATCTAAAGAGTATGTTTCTTCTCTCTCAGAATCCAACTATCAAGAATCTCCTTGGTTGGTTTGTGTTACTCAATTTGTAGCTATGTGAAAAAGATTTAACTAAGAATCCATTACACTATACAAAGTGAAGAGATGTATACTATGTGCCATTGAGTTGTTACTTGTTAGAAGTGTTTTGAGTAATTTATTATACGATTAATTTGCTGTTTGTGTGTATATCTAATATCTACTTCTTTTACTTCCTAGTTTGGGATTAGTTAAACAGTCAAACTTGCTATAGAATTGATTCTTCCTTTGCTGTGGGTGTTAATGCTATTTTGTGCAGTAAAACTCTGCTTTTTTGTTATCAATCTGATAGTACAAATTAAGTCTGAGACTCTAAAGATGGTTGTCAATACTCCTTCTCTACTTAGCTTTTCAATTGATCAAACAGTGTATGTTTCTCTCTCATTACTATCATGGCCATCACCACTTTTAACTGGCTGGATGGAAAGACTATGCTAATGAATGATCTACAAAGTAATGAATTGTCAAGAATCGATTTTTTTTTTTTAAATTCTTGAAGGTTAGATAAATAATGTAACTTGTCATAGAAATGAGAGAATATACTCACATTCTTGATATTTTAAGAGTGTACATATGGGCATTCATGTTGAGTTCTTAGTGATTATCTTATTGGTGCAGGATTCGCCTCGGAGCATCAAGAAATATCTTCCGAAGTCATCAAAAAAGCCTTCTTGGCAACAGAAGAGGAGTTTCTATCTCTAGTAAGGCAACAATGGTCTACAAATCCACAAATTGCTTCAGTTGGAACATGCTGTTTGGTAGGGGTAATATGCAGCGGGCTCCTGTACATCGCCAACGCTGGAGACTCCCGAGTTGTCTTAGGCAGGACGGATAGGAACGGTAGAGGAGCTACTGCTATTCAGCTCTCCACAGAGCACAATGCCAGCCTTGAATCAGTCAGAGAGGAACTACGGAGTCTCCATACAGATGATCCACACATAGTAGTTTCGAAACACAAAGTCTGGCGCGTAAAGGGTATCATCCAGGTATCATCTTTAATTCCCTTCTTGTTTTCTCATTTTGATCATCAAATCATGTTAATGGAGTTCATTATACTGTTGTGATTGATAAAGGTGTCGAGATCAATTGGAGACGCGTATCTTAAGAGGTCGGAATTCAACAGAGAGCCACTCTACTCCAAATTTAGGGTTTCTAAACCCTTCTGCAAGCCTATTCTTAGTGCAGAACCATCCATACTTGTACACAAGCTCAACGCTGAGGATAACTTTCTCATCTTCGCATCAGACGGATTGTGGGAGCATCTTAGTAACCAAGAGGCAGTTGATATAGTCAGCAGCTATTCGCGTAATGTGAGTCTCTATAACTCTATCTCTTCGTGTTTATTCGACTATGGCTCGATCTTACATGATTCTATTACTTGGGCAGGGTATTGCTAGGAGGCTCGTTGAAGCTGCTCTTCGTGTAGCGGCAAAGAAGAGAGAAATGAGATATGCGGACTTGAAGAAAATTGAACGAGGCGTGAGAAGACATTTCCACGACGATATAACGGTCGTCGTTGTTCATATAGATGGTCAGCCCTCTGGGGGAAAATCATCTCCTGTTGTGTCAATAAGAGGAGGTGGCGGCGCTCCTCACCGTTCATATTCTTGATGTGTACATATTTCACCTTATATTAACGAAAGAAAACGAAAAAGTGAAGTTATTGTTTTCAATCAATCCCAACTTCTGAAATTTATGGATCGAAAGGCTTGGATAATTTTGTGTGATTGTGCTGAAGAATCCTCTGCCATTGTAGAAAACAATAAAGTGAAGAAAACACACCCATTTTTTTTTTAAAAAAAAAAAAAAGTCAAATTAGCTTTTAATAAATTATTTATACGTGTATAAGTTGTTGATAAGCTCTCATAAATGGAGAGCATATATAACCATAGCTTCTTCATATGTACTAAAACTTTAGAACCAATGTAGCAGATGACATAAATAATTAGAAACATCCACATAGTCGATCAACTAACTATTACAAATTTTACCAAGCATCAGTGTTCATGCTAATCACTACCTAAGAAAACTTGCAAATAACTGCAAAGTACATAAAAGAACCTAGTTGATTCACCTGGCGATACCGTATGCAGTTGACAACCACAGACCACCTCCTGAGCGGCAATTCATCTCGAAGGACCAACCATTTCAAAATTACTATACCTTAACACGAAGACACAAACTAGCAGGCATAAAACTACTCATGCAAGTCCATTGAAGAAAATGTAGCAAGAAGATTTGAAACTATTTTGAAGAATCCTTACCATGTCCATGACCCCAAATCCATCTCATCAGATCCTTCTACTACTTTTCTGGAAAATAGGAAAATAACCCTAAACTATGCAATCATCTAAAAAAACTTCAGATGAGAGAAAAATGATGATAATTTTAGACAGCTGTTCAGTAAATCAGCATTAACCTTATCAGAAAGTTGATAATGATCTACACACGGCAGGTATTTAAAACGTGAATCATCGTGCTTATCAGTCACTCCCACATAAGCAAGCCACTGGTTGACTCAACATTAAGTAAACTAATGGCACTGTGACTTCAGGTATGCATATTACTAGATCAAACAAATTCTAACAAAACCTAACAGAGGACTTCTCAGAACATAAAAATATCCCAGACCATAAAAATATGAGAAAAACTGTGAAGCCAAATTATGTTTAGCCAGTATTCCAGTTCACAGAAAAGTTATCATGCATATCTATGTTAGAGATCATCACCAATAAACAGATGGGAATAAGAGAAAAAAGCAGACAAATTACACAGAGAGCTACCCATCTAAGACAAGACCCCTAAAGACTTTTTTATGCATTTAATTTTTGAAATGGTTGGCATGCCGATTCAGAAACACCTACACAAAGGAGGTGGGTGTTCACTGTCGCAGGAATCACCAGGAAATCCATAACTAAATAAGTCCAAATTACATAAAACAATAATAACTACGCAAAAGGGCGGTATTCATGTTAGTGTGTCAGCATCAGCAAGAGGGAAAAGGGTGAGTTCAGGAAGCTACTTGAACCTGCCCATCCTGAAAAAATGAGGATACATTCAGTTAGGAATAGCAGCAAAAAATAAATGTGTTATTGGGTTAATAGAATAAAAAGAGAAAGAAGTTCGAAAATGTAAATATCAGATGATCGTCTTACTATATATTATTGATATAGACCCATGGTTTAGTTAAGTTCCTCCACCAGCCTTACCAGAAATCGCCGTCTTCTGAAATGTTAAGCCCAAGAATTAGAAAAAGAACCAACATATTGATTGCTAATACTACTACTGTTGTTATTTTCGCTAGAAACATATACATCTCACTCTTATAAATATAACTTTAAAACTCACCACCTCGATATTCCCTTCTCCATTTGCCTTTGGACTAGACTGAGGCTGTGAAAATCTGCACAGTAGCAAAGACCGTAATCATATTGACCACTCAAAAACTTTAAACTCGTTTTAGATTTCATAAGTAAGCACATTTTTCAGTTATAACTACAATCAAACTATCCTCTCTAGCAACCTTAATATAAGGAATGAAGAAAGTTAACTAAGTGGTAATTACCTGAGTGCCCTTGCTTTCTTTTTCTCTTCCTCTACTGAATTAGTCACAGGAGCAGCCCCAAACCTAGCAAGTCTAGCCTTCTTCTTAGCTTCCTCATCAGCTGATACAGATTGCACAGTACCAAACCTATTGAACAATTGAAATGGTTGGAATGAGCTAATTCAGGATAAGAAAACTCACTAACAAGAACAAAATACACACAGATGCATGAAAGAGAAAGAAGGGACAAACCTCTCTGCTCTAGCCTTCCTCTTCAGATCCTCTGAATGCTTTGTTGAATGCAACCCATCGGCAGCAGAACCAGTACCAGTACCAAACCTGAGTAAAAGCCCCAACTTAGACACATTGATCAATAAAATTGATCCATGAGATAAAATAAGACATAGTATTGCAATTAAAAGGCAAAGTACATCCTGCAAACACAGCATGAGAACATAATTAACAACACAACAACAACAATAATAGCTTACAAAACAACGGAGAACTGGATACAGAGGAATAATAATTCCACTATAATGAATAGCTGTATCGAAATATATCCATGTTAACTCTAGATGCAAATTCAAAGATTACAAAGCCGAACCAGAAGGTTCTTGGACTAAAATGTTGACAATATGCCACCGCCTTCTAAACATGACACCCAGATGCCCACAACAACTTTCCTAGCGTATATTCATTAATATTACTATCTTAAATCTCAAATTCTCAGCCTCAATGCAACGAAGTTTAAAAAAATTAAAAATACCAAACCCTAACCACAACATAGCGTCCAATATATATTCCCAGAGTCAAGCGTGGAGATAAAATAAGATACCTCTCCGCTCGAGAGTTGCGCTTCTCCTCTTCCGATAGATGTACCGGCACACCGAATCTCTCCGCGCGCTTCATCTTCTTCTGAATATCCGTGTCTGCACCACCTCCATCGACGTCGCTGGTTTTCCCATCCTCCGCAGCCAGTGTCCCCTTCTTGTCTTCGTCCCCGCCGCTCAAAGTTTCTGGGAGTTGCTGAGCCGGTGTGGCATCTTCAGCCGGAGAAGGCGCTAAATTGAGATCTGCAGTGGTTTTAGGGTTTTCGACTTTAGGTGCTGTCGCCGTTGCCATTGGATAGAGAGAGAGAGGGGGAAGGTTAACTGTCGATAAATTGCGTTGCTTTTGCTGCTTTCGAAAATCCTCAACTGGAAAGAGAGAGACTGAAATATGAAAGGGGAGGAGAGAGAATATGTTTTTGCCTCTGATTGGGCTTTCAGTTTATAAAAAGTACTATCACGTAATTTAGCCCAAATCAAGGTTCTGGAATATTTGAGGCCTTCTTCGGCTTCTCTCACCCCCCTAAAAATAAAATGGTTTTGTCCCCATGGGATGGCCTAGCGATTGAGGTGAGTGGCCCGGGACCGATAGCTCCTGAGTTCAATTCCCACCAAGACCGCTAGGTGTTACCTGTCACCCTGTCACATTAAGGGTGGTTGAACCCTCCTGTGTGGTTTGCAGACTACTGCACATGGAGCGTGGTTTACCTAGTGCGCACCGAAGATAGCGGCTGCGGGTTCCATGAATCAAAAAAAAAAAAAAAATGGTTTTTATATATCTCATAACACATAACAGTTAAGGTGGATAATTCGCGGCAAAAAAGTTATGAGTTCTGCATGTTAATTTTAAAATTTGTCTGAAAATATATTATTATTTTTTAAATAACACATTAATGAACATTCCAATTATATCAATTTATATGGTAAATTCTGATCTATCGTGTCTGCACATGTGGCAATTGAGTCACAAACTCTGAAATTTTATTTCTTATAGACACAAAACTTAATAATAATTCACATTTTGCTCATAAATTCTAAGTTAAGTCTAACGTGCAAAAAAGACAACCTTGATTATAACCTAAAGATTTGTTAGGTGTTCTTAATTATAACCACAATATAAACAATGCAAGATGAAATAAAAGTAGTCAAATATAAGTATTAAATAATTCATAGCCCACCACTTTTCACCTCATCTTCAACATGAAAGTAGCCAAATATATCGAAATGCATTGTTTATAACTAAGATTGTTTACATTGTGGTTATAATTAAGATGATCTAATTCATCTTAAATGAAATCTAAATAAAATATAAATTTTAGGTGCAAATTTAAATAGAATTCAAAACTAAATTATTACAAAGTTTGTGTATTTGTAAAAATTAAAAATTTACGGTATTTGACTTTAACTACCACGACACATGATACTGGAATTTATGTCGGAATTATTTCGTTGGAAAGTTCATTAATATGCAATTTGAAACAAATAAAAAATTTAGTGTATTGCGGACGAATTTTAGACTTTGTGTACAAAATAAAAAATTAAACAAAGTTCGTAAATAAAGTTATGGCTTTAGAATTGTAGCCACGAAAAAGATGTAATTTCTGGCGACGAAATAATCATATCGGATTTAAGACACGGAATCTAAAACAAAATCAAGAAAATTGGAGTATTTAATTTTTGTCGCATAAAACTAGCAGTATGTGCGTGTGGCGGTGTGGTGGATAGCTAACTGGATGTCTAGATCATTGGCAGCCGCCGTGGTAGCCCTTCACTACTCGATAACCGTTGCCATTCGCTTAAACTAAACCATAGGAAAAGGAATTCTCAAGCTATGAAATTGGCTTGCGCAATGCATACCAATTCAATCCAAATCCCTTCCAACTCAAATCTGCTTAAATCTTCTCCTGTTTATTGCCCTAGGAACTGCGGTGTTGGGGTTATTCTTCGCTGCGCTCGCCCCACATTCTCAGGTATACTGGACATCTGGGACATTTTCATCTTCTTTTTGGCAGATTCCTGATTTTTATTTCCTCCCTTTTTGGGGTTAATTTCAGGTGCGTGTGCTTGTGGTAGACAGCACTGTCATTTAAAACTAGCATTTGCAGAAGGTGTAAGGGTTACGGGAAGAAACTTTAGTGCGAGTAAGTTTTCGGTAATTACTCGGGCGAGGAAGACTGAGCATGAGGAGCAAGCTTCTACTTCGAGAAATGATATAGGTGAATTAATTGCGACTTTTGTGTTTTAATCTGCTTATAGTGTCCGGTGATTGGATTGTTGATTACTCTTCGATTTTAGAAGTTTGTTATCCTGTTAGAGTTAATTGTGCCTATTATTTTTCATTTTTGTTGTTGATAGTGCAGATTGTGGGTTTTGGTTGGATAGCTAATCATGATATAAACAGGCACTCTTGTACTGGTGTACATGAATTATTATTTTTTGTTGTTATTCCGGCTGAACACACTTGTGGCGTGAAATGTAGAAAACTTGCTATACTCATCTTTTGCTGGTTAATGTATTCCAAAATAGATTCATCGAATCGTGAATGTGGAAGTTTCACAGTACCTTGTTTGCATGATCTATTGTGCATATGTTATACCAACACGATTTCTGTTTTTTTTTGCTTGAAGCGGCATGTGTGGATCTTTATTACTTACTGAGGCCAGTTGATTGTAACTGCTCTATGACACTTTCATGGGTGGGGTATATGCAGAGATATGATAATGCTAATAAATATTGTCAATAAACGAAACTGGTTGATATTACAGCACATGAAGTATCTAGATTTCAGTCACCCAATCCCACCAGTGACAGTGAGAGCTCATGTGATGTCTCCACTGCTGATGCTAGAGAAGCAACTGTGAGGTCTGCAGATTATGCGTCGGCTCTCACAACTGTGGGCTTATGTGTATGTATTTCTGACTGTAATTCTGGCCACCTTAATTTGAATTTTATTAATCAGTTTGGTGAATTGAAGTCAATGTAGTAAACCTTTATTGTAGGTGTTCTCGGCTGTGGCATTTGGTCTAGGTTTGGGTTTCAAAGATGGATTTGGGAAGGCATCTGAGTTTTTTGCTGGGTATGAGCGTTGACCTTCTGGCACACCTGTTCTTTTGGTTCTATGCAAATTCTTTATTTTAGGCAATGATAAGGATTGCATACCACCATCATGGAGTGATTATTGAGAAGACTTCTTTTTTATCCTCTTATGTTTGAGATGATTTCCCCTTATAAAATGTTATTTTGTGTTTTATGTATTTCTATCATGCTTGAATCAACTGAGGACCTACTTGTATGTTTAGGTATCTACTGGAGCAGAGTTTATCTGTGGACAATCTGTTTGTATTTGTCCTAGTATTCAAGTATTTCCAAGTGCCAATCAATTATCAGGTTTAGCATCACAATCCTATTACATAATGTCAATTTTCTTTAATATATAATTCAATTTATTTTTTTAAACCTAGTTTTTGGTGTTCGGTTGGTAATTTGATATGTTTATTGTAAATCAGAATCGAGTGCTTTCTTATGGTATTACCGGTGCAGTAATCTTCCGGTTGTCATTGATACTTCTCGGAACAGCTACACTTCAGGTCACTTGCCAGTATCAACTTTTATGGACACGCATGCTAAAATTAGATGACTACATGCATGGATTATAATCAATATCTATATTTTGATCCTACTCAAAATTTATTGCATTATAATTTCTTCTTTTATGGAGTTGGCTTCTCTTATCATTTTAGAGATTTGAAGCGGTTAATCTATTGCTGGCAACAATACTCCTTTACTCCTCATTCAAGGTACAATCCCCTTCTATTTTCATTTGACCACCAATTACTTCCTGTATGACAGTATGTGACTGCTTATATGCTGGTTTCTTGCTTTACTAGCACGCTGTCGAGTAGTTCCTATGCTTAATTATTATATCTTTTTGTTTTCCTATATTTTTAACACGGCATAGAGTGTTCAGTATACTCTTAACGCCATTATCTTATTCTGGTCATATTTGTCTTATCAGTTATTTTCTGCGGAAGATGAAGACACTGATCTCTCAGATAATTTCATTGTGAAGACATGCCAGAAGTTCATCCCTGTGACTTGTAATGTTCCTCGTTGACATTCTTCTGCTTCTGGAACTCATCTATCTTCGACTGTGCAGACTTCACATTTGGGGGGAGATTGTTTGTAAATATTCAAGCCTATGTTTTGTTGATATTGGGGTATAGGTCTTTTTTCCCCTGTTTTAGCCAGCATCACATTATAAAGTTAAAATATAGCTAAGGAAGGGGAAAAATTAAATAGGCATTTGTAGAGGTGTGAGTTGAAACTGGAGCTTGATTTTAATTCATGAGACTAAAGCTTTAATAATAGAACACCCCAACTATGTTGCTTTACGCTTTGGTTGCCTCACATAATTTAGAAACTTGAACATGGCTCACTATGGTATTTGGTTCTGAGCCCATCATTTCATCTCTTCATCATGTTTACCTTTAATGAGGGTCCAAGCCCTAAACTCCGTCTAGCAGTTATCTTTCACTATGTATCAATTCTTTGGTTTTAATTTGTTAATGATTGTAACTCCTTCCAAATGTATAATCTGCAGCTAACTATGACGAAAACCGATTTTTCACTATACAGGATGGCATCTGGAGAGTAAGTCCTCAGTTATGCTATCTTACTATGGCTATATGACCTCATCGAATGTTGAAGCATTTCCAATTTGATGCATGATTTAGCCTTCTCTAACTTCAACCCAAGTCTCTGAACATCTCCTTCTGGATATTTCCCAATATTGAAAAGGGCCTAAAAGCCTCTGGATTTTTTTCCCTCACATTTTCAGCATCTCAAGTTCAAAAAATGTCTTATGAATTGATTTCTAGCTTCGTTTCTAACAGGAGTCAAACATTTTGGGCAGGCTACACCCTTGCTTCTTACAGTAGTGGTTATAGAACTCAGCGACATAGCATTTGCTGTAGGTGACCTTTTCATCAGCTATCTGAGAAGCACATTTGGAAGCAAAAAGATCACTGGTATATCATTGTCGTACTTTCTATCTTTTTCAGGTGGACTCTATACCAGCAGTTTTTGGCGTGACGCGGGATCCCTTCGTAGTTTTTACATCTAATCTCTTTGCCATTTTAGGTACAATCATGTACCGTGTCCCTTTCTTATGGTTTCTGCATATTTTTTCAGTAGCACCAATTATGTTGAGGCATTATTGACTATATTGATAAAATCAGAAGCTTGAGGAGTTCTTTGAAACCACAAAATTAGAAATATGTTACTTCCACTTCTTTATTTGAATCTTAAAATTAAGTTAACACTAGTATTTGCAAATAAATTAGTGTAGATGTTACTTTTCTTGGACCAATTAACATACAACCTGTATCTAATGTGGAATGATCCTCTTTCTTTTCTGCCCCAGACCTCCGTAATCTGGTTCTTGATAGGGTACTTCACATCCTCACAACTTTCTTTCCTTTTAAAGGTTTGAGGTCCTATTACACTCTAATCTCTGAAAGCATGGCAGATTTAGAGTATTTGCAGGTAAGATATTTTTGTTTGGTTTGAGTTTAGGATGTTTTTAAGATTTCGTTTTGGCCACCCACTTCTATGATGTGGTTAATATTCCCTGAAGTTGATTGGAGTCATTGCTACATGAACCATTTCCGGTCTTGTGAAGCTGCTTCTAATACTTAATCTGGTTACCAATTTTGATACTCAGCCATCTATCGCCGTCGTTCTAGGATTCATCGGGTGTAAAATGATACTCGAGTTCTTCGGTGAGTATCTTTGATTGAAGCATATTCGCTACTCAAATTTCTGTATTAACACATATCACCTGCCAACTTATCTCCAGGTGTGCACATATCTACTGAGGTTTCTCTGGGACTGGTGGCCACCTCTCTGACGACCGGCGTCTTGCTGAGCTTAATGAAGAAGTCAGACTAACTAAGAAGCCGGTGAAGAAATCTAAAGGCAGCATACCCTAGGAGACATGATACTTCCATCTCATCAGGCTTCTCTCTCTCTCTCTCTCTCTTTGGATATGTAATTTCAACAAAGGCAGTGATGACTCGCAAACTTCATCTGAATTTGTTTACAATTTCACAATAATTTTGAAGTTGTGATAATATTTTTACAATTGAAATCATGTCCTACACTTTCCTACAGAACTTGAGGAAAGAAATCATGTCCTACACTTTCCTAAAGGAGGTCTACAAGAGAGAGAAGAAGTGTTATTTCAGATGATTATATAGCATTTTCTCAGTGAACTTGAGGAAAGAAATGGAATGATGGAAGATGATCCGATCAATTGTCATCAGGCCATAAATAGTTCAAACTCTCAAAAGTAGAATGATGTCATGCAAGAAGAGTATAAATTTATGCAAGACAATAAAGTTTGGGAACTTGTCCCATTATTGAAGGTGCAAAACCAATTGGTTGTAAATGGATATTTAAAACCAAAAGGGATGCAGATGGTAATGTGGAGAGGTATAAGACACGTCTTGTAGCAAGAGAATATACTCAGAAGGAAGGCATTGACTATACAAAGACTTTCTCTTCGATTTCATCGAAAGACTCTTTTAGGACAATCATGGCACTTGTAGCTCATCATGACCTTGAGTTGCATCAGATGGATGTAAAGACAACATTTCTAAATGGAGACATTGAAGAATCGATATATATGTTACAACCAGAAAGATTTGAATCTGGAGACCCAAAAAATATGATTTGCAAGTTAAAGAAATTCATCTATGGGCTCAAACAAACTTTTCGTCAGTGGTACCAAAAGTTTCAGCAAGTTATTGTCTCATTCGGTTTTGAGATGAATGTTGTTGATGATTGTGTATACCACAAGTTCAGTGGGAGTAAGTTTATATATCTGATTCTATATGTTGATGATATATTGCTTGCCACAAATGATATAGGCTTATTGCATGAAACAAAGAGATTTCTATCAAAGCATTTTGAGATGAAAGATCTTGGGGACGCCTCTTTTGTCTTAGGAATTCAGATACGTCGAGATCGACCTCGAGGTATTCATGGATTACCGCAAAAGAGTTATATCAATAAAGTTCTCAAAAGGTTTGACATGCAAGATTGTAGACCAAGTGATACCCTGTTGCTAAAGGAGACAAGTTCAGTCTCGAACAGTGCCCTAAAAGTGATCTTGATGTTCAAGAAATGCAAAGGATTCCCTATGCATCAGCAGTTGAGAGTTTAATGTATGCTCAAGTATGTACGCGTTCAGATATTGCATACATAGTTGGAATGTTAGGCATATATTTGAGCAACCCTGGTATGAACCATTAGATAGCAGTCAAAAGGTTATGAGGTATCTTCAGAGAACAAAAAATCACATGCTCACATACAAGAATCAGATCATTTAGAGGTATTGGGATATCTGATTCTGATTTCGCTGGGTGCCAAGATAGAGTTTACATCAGGCTACATTTATATGTTAGTTGGAGGAGCTATTTCGTGGAAAAATGTCAAATAAACACTTGTAGCTTATTCCACGATGGCAGCAGAATTTGTAGCATACTATGAGGCGTCAAATCATGGGATATAACTGCGAAATTTTGTCCTTGGACTGCGCATTTTGCAAGACGTAGAAAGACGACTCAAGTTGTTTTGTGACAATAAGTCAGCAGTGTTGTATTCCAACAACAATAGGAACTCTTCCAAGTCAAAACATATAAAGTTCTTAGTTGTGAAAGAAAGAGTGCAGAGAAAAGATATCTATAGAGCACATTGGGACAAACTCCATGCTAGCGATCCACTCACAAAGGGCTTATCACCCAAGGTCTTTCTTGAGCACCTTGCTCGTATGGGTGTCGTATCACTTGATGATATTGTGGTTTATTGGGAGTTTAAATTTTAGTTGCTTTATGGTTATTTTAACTTTTATAATTAATTTTCTAATCAGAAATAAAGAATAAAGTATTTAGTACAATCACTCTACTTTATAACCTCTCTTAAGTTTAAGGAGGACCAGTTGGTCTATATCATTTGACTATTTTTGTATATGTGACCATTGATGAGTCCAGTCATGACTATTATGATATAGACTGCTTTGATCTCATTAAGTTATTAAATATGTGACCATTGATGAGTCCAGTCATGACTATTAATGTAGTTGATGAACGAGACCGCTAAAGAATACATGTTATTAAATAACACATTTTGAGTTCATTAAGTTATACATATAATGTAACATAT
Organism: Lavandula angustifolia; assembly: GCA_028984105.1. Classification (NCBI taxonomy): domain Eukaryota; kingdom Viridiplantae; phylum Streptophyta; class Magnoliopsida; order Lamiales; family Lamiaceae; genus Lavandula; species Lavandula angustifolia. The sequence goes on from CM054824.1 coordinate 17,303,479, forward strand.
GTTGCCCAAGTGATAGATTGTTGGATAAAATCTAAAATCTAATTACAAGCAAAATATGTGATAATGTATAAAGTGTTATTTTTAGTATGTATATCCCTAATTTAGTTTAATTCTATATTAATATTTGTTGAGGGGCCAAATATTAATATATATTCCCCTATATATATCTAGTCCCCGAGAGTCTGGAGACGCTAGGGTTTTCTTTTCGCACTGCAGTAATTCTTGGAAGTCCAGATTCATATTTCAACTTTCAATCCATGGCTTCCAATTCAGGTATGCTTCCGCTTTATATCTCGGTGTATCGATATAGAGCTATCATAATTATAAGGTGAATTATATCAGTTAATTTCCTACACAATACTGTTGTCCACTTTGGAACTGCTACCGGTGACTAAATTAGGAGCCTTGAAAATGTTTGGGGGAGTGTTATACCTGCATTGCACAAGGAAAACAAATAAAATTGCAGAGTCCTAGGGCAAATCTATCAGAATGATGAAAGGTTGGACAATTATAGTCCTTCCAAACCTTGAGAAGGCTGACTGCACAGAACGGCGCAAGACATGACGATCATCTTGAACAGATCTCCCAGTGTCCTGAGGTCCTCTAAGTCTCTTTAGGCTAAGCTCGAAATTTGGCTCTTTACAATCATCAGTTGCATTATTGTTGATATCTAATTCGTTTTCCACTTCTCTGGATTCACATTCACTACCAATGAAATGGGATTCGGCTGTAACTCTTCACCATTTACATATTTAGGTTCCACATTTTTATGCACAACTGTCTCCAAGTCACTGCTCTTCTTGTCTGCAATTACATTTACACATCAGATAAAGGAAAGAAATGAGCAAAGCCGAAAAGTTGGTCGTACATAGATCATACCGAGCTGTTTTTGTCCTTGACCATCCCTAGGTGCAGTTATTTGCTCTTTTTTGCTATCAGAATGCTCAGCATTTGAGCGGATAAATTGGGCGCACATGCTGCCTTGGCACTCAGCAACATGATTGACTGGAGATAACGCTTGATAGCTGTCAACTTCTACAGCTTGTTTTGTCCAAGAGCTCTGTTGAACAGTAATGTCAGGAATGTCCAGATAAAAGCTTCATAATGTTTGTTTCCCCCGATTCATAAATCTCTGAGTATATCAATTAAGCTATATTGAACTTGAGAGATGCTGAGCACTCTGGTAGCCAAAACAGAAGCACCAGAATGGTAAATACAATTATACAATATGAAATCATATAGCTCACATATGAAGCGCAGAAAAAAAAAAGGTGAATTATGTTCCACTTAAGGGATTTCAGGACTGTGATGACTCTTATGATGCAACTTTCTTGTTCAACCAAAATGATTCCTAGGCAAACAAAATCACATGAGAAATAAAAATTGTACTACCTGTGCTCCACTCCCATCATCACTTCCATCTCCAACATTTAACCCAGTGCTCGCCTCATTTTCGTCATCATCACTTGCACTGTTGCCTGACTTCTCACTACCTTTTGATTTGAAAGATTTTTGAGTTTGTGTAGCACTTTCACTTCCACTAGACTGAATAGCAAAGTCAATCAGGATCAAACAAAAAGCTAAATGGGAAAAAATTGTAAACCCAAAAGAGTAACAAACTCCACTATTGTCTCACCACTGATTCCTTCATTCTTTTCCTCATTCAAGAGGAGGAAACCATGTTCATTGACTAGACTAATATTTTCAAAATCTTGGCCACTTCTATATTCAGCTTGACCATGAAACATTACATATTTGACATTTGTGAAGCTAATATCAGATGCAAGTTTAAAGTCAGATTAGTTGGTGCAGAGAAAGTTATGAAGCTCACACTGTGGCATCTCCTCCATACATGCTGCCAAAGGTTCTTGAGCTCATTCTTTCTGATAGGTTTAACCAAGAAGTCAACTGCTCCTTTAGAGAGACACTTAAAGACTAAGCCCATAGAATCATGAGACGACATCACTGCACATAAAATCTCACACAACTCCAGGGTTAGTATAAACCTTGTTTTGGCAGCAAGATCATCACAATATGATAACTACTTACTAATCACAGGAATATTCTTGCAAGTTTCGTGGCTCATAATCTTGTACAGAAGGCCTAATCCAGATAAACATGGCATCACTACCTCAGTTAAGACAATGTCAATATGGCACATTAAATCTCCCAAAATCTTCCATGCTTGCAGTCCATTTGCTGCGTCAAGTACTGCATCAGCCAGTCAACTAGAGTTGGATGTTTCTAACAGAGTAATCATGCAAATAGATGTCCTACTTATAGCATTGCAACAAGATAATATAACAGCTTCAATAATTTCTCATTAATCTTCAACTTTAGGAAGTCAAGGCAAAAGATAGAAGCAGGTTTTCATAAGGTAGAAACAAATAGCAGAAAGTTTCAACTTTGAGCATCAGAGCCTAGATGGTTAATTTCAAATATGAAGAATAGATAGAAAGAGAATTTCAACACTTTCACTTGCCACCCGCCCAACTAAGAGTAGGGAAAGAGTTCTCAAGGTAGGAAAAAAAATAGTAGTAACTTCTACTCTTTTTTTAACAAATGGGTGGGTTCTCTTTAGCCCCTCTAGCATAACTTATCAAGATCCGTCCTTGGTTATCAGAGATACTCTACGTATGGTTTTTGCAGGCATGTTTCAATAGTTCATCCTTACTCAAACCCCTTCTACAATACAACACCACACATTCTTAGGTTATGTTCTGATTCAACATTGCCTAAGTACCCTAACTTCGTAGTTGCAGTTTCTGAGCAGAGCAGTCACAACATGGCGTGTAGAATCATCATTCTCCACCAGCAAAACCCGAATAGATCTCACATGAAGAAATCTCTCCCAGCAAACCCCTGTCCCTTGAGTCTGCTGCTGCTGTTGCACTTCTATAGTACCAGAACTTTGCAAGCCACTAGTAGCACCACGAGTTTCAACTTGCTCATCTGCACCAACATTCAACTCACCGACTTTAACAGAACCACGTCTCTCAACCAAGACACCATCTTCAGTGCCTTTGTCCTCACCTTGAGTCTCGTTTTCTTTGTTAGCATCAATATTCATCGAAATACTCCCTGACCACGAGATCTAGAAACAATGTTGTGCGCACACTTATCCTCTTTCTCACTAATTCCCTGATAAAAATTTGCCAAAGAAAATAAACAGAGCATAGCTAATGTAGTATTCTTCAGGGACCCAAACCCTACATCATCAAACCATCCTAAATCCACCGCGAAGATTGTCAAAACAAGAAAAGGGTAACACAAAAATCTGCAAGTGAAATTTACAAACTCTTAAAAAAAATAATAGAACTGTTATGCCCCTGTTCAGTAAAGACTCCTCAAATCCTCTTCATGCTCTTACACACCCTGCAAAGAATGAAACAGGGTTAGCAGACAGCAAACCACCTAGACTCCAAACCCTAGTCGACCACAAAATCCTCACAATAATCATTATAAATCCAACTAAGTGAATCAAGCAATAACACCAGAATATTCAAAATAAATCATCAATAGTAATCAAAACAAATCATGCCCTGCACCACCGTCGAAACAGAAAAAATCTCCTAAAAATAGAAGATCTATACTTTCTACTTAAATATTTAAAAACATAACATTATCAATCAAATATTACCTCTAAGGCGCTTCAAAATAAGGCAAATCGACAGTCAAAGATGCTCAAACCCTCCAACAAGAATTGACTGACAAAAAACAAACAGAGCAAAACCTAAACAAATCAGTCCTGCAGAAAGAAGACAAGAGAAGCGCGCAGTACTATCAGGAAGGAAAGCGACCAAGACTTGGATCAACAGTTCAGATAAGGCTTATCGAACATACATGTTGCAAAGGGGTTCGTTCGTTCGTTACTTCTTTTCTTGATTTCTTCTATGCTTTTGGAAAAATGACTAAGATTATAGGAATTTCCATAAATAGCTTCCCAGTGATAATGACGTGTACCGTTAGCGGGCTCAGCTGGTGACACGTAGGATAAGTAGTCGTCACGTAGGATGGATCTGGGTGACGTGTGGTAGTGACCGGGACAAAATCTAAAGGCGGGCGATATGGGGCGTTGGCCCAAATCTAAACAAATTCGGACCCTCAAAACGGGGGACACCTGACAGTTTGCCTATCGAAAATAAAATGAGACATTTCTAACAGTAGTCACAGTAGAAACAAAAAACAATTATAGCCTACAACTAAAACAAAACATAAAAATAATCATTTTGTCTTTATCCGGCGGAGGGCCGAAGGGGGGAGTCTATTGGCCCTCCATCGGCCTTGAGGAAAAAATCCTAACCCCTCCCCATTGACCGAGCCACTTGTAACTTGATATCATGAAATTACAGTCTTTGAGGGCCGAAAGGAGGCCGAAGGCGGGGTGTCCATCGGCCCTAACCGCCATCGGCCGAGAGAAAAAAGGCCAAACACCCCCGTCGGCCGAGCCAGTTGATTATTTTCAAGCATTCACCAGTTTTGAGAGCCGAAGAGGGGCCGAAGGGGTGTGTCAATCGGCCCTCCTTCGTCCCATAGTAATAAAGGCCGAACACCCCATCGCCGAGCCAGTTGAATCGGCACAACCAATTACGGGTCTGATGGCCGAAGGTGGGTATCCATCGGCCCTCCATCCCTTCCTTCGAGACGGGATTCGACACGACACATGGAAGACTTTTCCTACAAACGTGCAGTAGGGCCGATGGAAGGTTGGTGGAGGGCCTATCGAAGGCATGTGGGAGGTGCAGTTTCAATTCAGCTTTATCTGCTGAAATGACTAGTCGGATATGATATTCACATGCACGTTAATGAGGGCCGATGGGGCGCCGATGGGGGTCGATAGTGGGCCTATGGTGAAATGACTAGTTGACTTTGATTATCACGTGAAAATTTAAAGAAAATTTTCTTATAAGAATGAGGATGTCAATTGGATTAATCACCGATAAAATTCCTCAATTTCACTTCCACTCTTCTCAATTCTTCACATAAATTTGAAAAAAATGGCCGATTTTCGATCGATTATTGTGAAATTGAACGGCGAATTCGATGCTGAGTCGAATTATGTCGGTGGCCATGAGTTCATGGTCTACATTCCTTCAAACAATATTTCTCTTGTATATCTCCGACAAAGCATTGATCGGTGGCTCAATGCTTATTCACTTCCGTTCAACTACTTCATTTATTATACTGCTGCTTCCCGACGAATCGGCAGGATGATGAAGGCCAATCTGGGTCATGATATTGATCTTATGCGGTTGTGCTCTATTGATGTAGAGCCGGTTGTGTTTGTTATGTATCCTGAAGTACAAAATCCTCAATTTGGTGTCCCAAACTAGAATCAATTTTCCGAAGATAATTCTAATTTCGGGGGTCCTAATTGATTTATGGGGCAAGGAAGCAGAAGTAATGATGGCGTTCGGGCTCCCCAAAGGAATTTGGACTCATCATCTGATGATGATGAGGATGAAGATATTCCTCCCGCCTTGATTAATTGTTCGTTACAAGATTTTGCTACATGGATTCGGAGAGAGGGTGGCATAAGTCAATAAATTCTCGATTGTTGGAGGCTAGACGACTTCCAATTCTTGCTATGCTAAAGGCAATCCGCCATATGATAGAGTCGTGGTTCGATACACGACGAGTAAAAGCAAGTTCCAGAAATAATCCGTTGACAGATGCTTCTGAGTTGAGGATGCGGAATGAAGTTGATTTGGCTCGGAGGTTTACGGTTATGCAGGTGACTACTGACAAATACAAGGCCGACAAAGGTGACCGACTGTGGAGGGTCAATCTTGCATACGAAATGTGTGAATGTGGCGTCTGGCAAATTGACCTGTTGTTGTGTAGTCACGTTGTCGCCGTTTTGTATCATCGCCGGGAAAATTTGTATAATCATATTAATGATTATTATACGACGGCGACGTGGAAGGAGATATATGCTGGTGTGGTTAATCTCTTACCTCCTCGGAATGAGTGGGGTGTCCCACCGGAAATAGAGGGCATTGTTGTTCTTCCACCAATGATTATGCGGCAAGCCGGACGTCCGAGAAACAGCCGTCGTCCTTCCGGAGCAGAAGCCAGTACATCTGGAACGCGCCGTCGAAAAAAATATGGTAATTGTGGAGATGAAGGTCACACAAGGCGGAGATGCCCCAGTGCGGGAACGACAAATAACGAGTGAAGCGACCCTATTCTCTGTATTCATTTTTTGTACTGTTTTTATTTATTATTTTATATTTTTATTACATTTTTTTAAGCCTATCATTTTGAACTATAAGGTGTTTTTAATCTTGGTTGATTGAGCCCTATCGGCCTTCCATCGGCCCTCGGTCCTCCATCGAAATTGGATTTGTGGCCGATTGAGCTCTCGATCGACAAGTACTCTTGCTTCTTTGACACTGGGGCTGAGGCCGATGGAAAACTTGGCCTATCGGCCTTTCATCGGCCCTCGGCTGAGAGAGGAAATTGGATTTGTGGCCGATTGAGCTCTCTCGGCCGAGAACGGATCTTGGTTCTTTGACATCGGGGTCGAGGCCGATGGAAAACTTGGCCTATTGGCCTTCCATCGGCCCTTGGCCGAGATGAAATTGGATTTGTGGTCGATTGAGCTCTCTCGACCGAGAAGAACTCTTGCTTCTTTGACATCAGGGCCGAGGCCGATGGAAAACTTGGCCTATCGGTCCTCCATCGGCCCTCGGTTGAGAGGAAAAACAAGGAATAAAATAGTAACATTTAACTGTGTAGATTTGAAATAGGAAAATTTAACCGATGGAAATAAAATAGGAAAAATTTAACCGATGGAAATAAAATAGGAAAATTTAATAAACACTAACTGTGTTTGAACAATAATGTCAATTTGTCTAAGAATACACATACGAACAATCTATTCTTCGATGTAGCATTGTTCAAAACATTTCCAGGCCATTCACTCCCGATAGCTTCTAATGTTGCTCTTCTGATTACCCCACTTGGGTGTAGGCCATCTTGTGATTAGACGTTCGATTGCCATACATGTAAATGATCCACAACTGTTCGAGTCTGGTTGCTTGAATTGTTCACTCTGCGGCATCAAGACGAGTTGGGGACTCCGCCATCCCGGATGCGACAAGTTGAACTTATTCGTCATCCAATAACTAGAAGTATATTAAAAGAAATTTACAAAAAAAATTATCAACAAAATGAAACCGACAAAATTAAGAATTTGAGATATGTACATCTAGCAAACGTCCGATCAGTTTGCGGAGCGGCCTCAGATTTTGTTTTCTCAGCTCAAATATTTGCTCGTCTGCCTTTCGGTTTAGCGAGTCATACAGCTCCAATGTCCAAGACTCGATACACAATCGGACTGCGACCCAATGGGAGGCGGCCAACATCGAAAAAATGACCTATAAGTTACTCAAATTAGTGCAAAAAAACAACAAAATATTTAGTGTAAAAAAATAACAAAATATTAGCACTTACGTATTTTGCATTGTACCACGGCATCCTTGATCCGCCAATTCCTTGATCCGCTCCAAACACGGCCTCGAGCAAACCTGAATTAGGGATCCAACCTTCGTAGTTCATCTCGAAGCGCTCATGAAACTCGTTATCGGGCTCATAGATTTTTGTATTCCAAGCCTCCGCAAGTGCGGTCTATAAAAAAACAATCCCATTATCAGGAAAATCATAGTTAAAAAAACAAACACATTGAAAAAACTATACTTACACAAACTGTCGAAGAAACTGTAAAATTTCATCATGGGGAGGTGTCTGTATCTGTACCAAAAAAAATCATCACAAGTTATAATACACTATTCTACTTGTAAAATTTTTAATAAATATTTAAAATGTTATTTACCGGTGAGGCGAAGAAACTGATCCATTCCGTATCTGGTGGCGTAGTATAAACCCACTTAATACAACGGGGCATACCTCCGTTGTTGGCAAGGCGGACACACAGCCGGGCCAAATCTGGTATCGCCTCGTATGCCAAATCTATAATACGATTAAAGAACACCATTAAAGATAATGACAAGTATAAAATTGTCGATAAGTAAGAAACCAAAATAATTAAATATTGATTCGTACCTGAAGGGCCCAAACTGACCCATAAATATTATATTTCGATTTCACGCTCTCGATTCGCTTTGGTGCGAAGCTCATGTAGTGGAGGAGGGCATAGTACGTGTAGGATCCCCATGGAAACGCGTTCCACGCTTCTAAATCATCTGCCAAGACCCACATCTACGTCTCAACCTTCTTCGTCTCGGCAGGAGCAAAGAAAAAACACATTAGTGCCAATACATTGGCCACCTTCAGATGCTCATCTTCAAAGAGCTCACCGAGCTTATCACTTTTCCACATTTTAAGTAAATCGCCTCATGTTATTGGATTTCCTTCTGTGAGGCTCATGTATACCGCCGACTCTCGGGCCTCGCGAGGTGCCTTCGTATCAAAAGAAGAGGCACCTAAAAATAATTCAGTCACCAGTGCATATTCCAACTGCGAAAATATGAGCTCTCGCCCGGATATGTGAAAACGAACCTCCCCGGGCGGTGCTTGCACCTCATAGAACATCAGCTGATGCAAGACTAATACGGAACTTTTTCCCTTCCTCCAGCTCAGCAGATGCCCAAACTGTCCATCTCTAAATCGCTGGATTAAGTTATTACCCCCCGTCTCGAAAGTGTCTTCTTAATCAGTTCCGGTGAACAATCTCTGCAGTATGTAGTGACTTTAATGGTCTTCTCTCTAATCGGGAATGGGATATAAACGGGCTATCAATCGAACAAAAAAATTATAAAATTGTTAAGACAACAACACAAGGGCCGAAAGAAAGGCCGATGGAGGGCCAAAGGCATGGCTAAAGTGAAGAAAAGCCGAAGAATGGCCGACTCCGGGCCGATGAAGGGCCGAAGGTAGGGTCGATGGAGATTATACGCCATCGGCCCTCCTTCGGCCCTTCATCGGCCTCGGCTGCAAAAGAAGATGAACGAATACAAGGTCGAACAAAACGAATAAAAGTCGTATTCACCATGGAAAACGACGACCGAAACCCAATTCAATTCATAATACTGAAATTTCGACACAATTCGACCAAAAATTCAACATGAATTCCACAAAATTGGACAGAAATTCGACAAAAATTCGACATGAATTCGACAAAATTGGACATATCAATCTCAAATTTCACAACAATAGTAAACAATTCGACATATCAATCTCAATTAGACATGAATCCGACAAAATTTGATGAAAGAGGGCCAAGGATAAATACCTGTTCGGCGTCAATGGCGGTCTCGGCTATCAGAATTTTTTGGCGCTCAGCGATCTTCGGCGGCGGTTCCTCGGTCGTACCTCGGCGGCAGCGGCACAAGGTTCGTGTGTGTGTATTCGACTTCGGCCCTTGATCTGTTTTCTCACTCGGCCGAAAAAATTGGGTGTTTGATTTGATTTACGAATTTTGATTTATTATCTAGGGCCGATGGCACGGCCGATGGGGGGCTGATGGAGTATAAGTTAATTTCGGCCCTTCATTATTACCCTTTTTTTAAGGGTCGATAGCTATCAACCACGAAAAATTTTAACACAGAAATGCCATCGGCCTCCATTGGCCCTGCGTTTTTCCATCGGCCCTCCTTTGGCCCTTCGGCCGTCCTTGTCCCAAATAAGACAAAATGGCTAGATTTGTATTTTTTTCAAGTAGAAAGTTATATTTGTTTTTTCGTTTTTTTATTTGGCTAACAGTGGGTATTCCGACAAATGAGGATTTAAATAACCCAATTCTGCTGCCTAATTTACATTTCGCTCCTTTAATTTCTATCTAAATCCAGTACGACCCCTGAATTCGGTAATTGTTAACATTCCACACCATTCGAAAATTTAAAATAGGGTTAATTATTACTAATAGGTGGGTTTAAGTGATGCATGTCGCCACGTTAGTCCAACTTATCTTTTTTTTTTCTTCGGCACGTATATTAAAGAGATATTAGTTGCGAGTAAATAACAGAGTTCCATAAAAGATAGTGATTAAATAAGTATATTAAAATTATCATTTTTAGAATAAAATAAAATAAATTAGACAATTAAAAAAAACAACACAAGATGAAAATGAATGGAACGAAGGATACTCTATAGTTAGTTCTATTTCTCATAGAGTGGAATGTCAAGTGTATACATTTCCATGTTTGAAAATGCAAAAATATACAAACTTTTCCATAAATGCAATAATATACAAATGACCCTACTTCACCTCCAGTGTGTGTGCAGGTGTGTTGCAGTTTGTGTTGGAATCTTTTTGAATAAGTAGTCTCGAAATTAGCAAAATAAAAGTTGGTGATTTTTTTTAAAAAGCTAAAGTTATTTAAAAAAAACTTCTTTAATTGATATTTTCCTAAAACAAAAAACTTCGTTTAAATATTTTAAAAACCTGAACGAAAATTTAATATTTTTGTATATTTAATTAAATTTAACAAAAATTTAATATTTTGTTAATTTAATTTATGAATTCAATTTGAGGAAATTTTAATATTTTAGTAAATTTAATTTACGAAATTTATGCAATTTTGATAATTTAATTTAAGCAATTTCATTAATTTAATTTAGGCATTTTCGTTAGACAATTTCGATAATTTATTTTTGGCAATTTCATTAATTTAATTTAGGCAATTTCGTTAATTTAATTTAGGCAATTTCATTAATTTAATTCGGAATTTTGATAATTTATCGAAAAACCGGTTTTGTTAATTAGGCAATTTTGTTAATTTAATTAGGCAATTTTGATAATTTAATTTAGGCAATTTCAATAATTTAATCAATTTCGATAATTTAATTTAGGCACCGTCCGATCGATCGGGCATAATTAAAAATATATATATATAAAAATATACATAAATTTAAAAAAAAATTATAAGTGCCGATCGATCGGCCAGTGCCGATCGGCACAAATTAATATATATATATATATAATTATACATTAAAAAAAATTATATGTGCCGATCGATCGGCACTGGCCGATCGATCGGCACTTACATATATACACACACTTACACACAGCCGAAATACACATACACATATATATACACAGACAGTGAAATCCTTTACATCGGCACACTGAATCGGCACACTCAAACCGGCACACTGAATCCGTGAAATCTATCGGCACTACTCACGTCGGCACGAATCTTCCAAACCTACTCACGTCGGCACGAATCTTCCAAACCGCTCGAAACCGCTCCTAACAATGGAAGAGGTTAGTATTTATTTGAAATTAAATTAATTTTTAGATGTGAAATTAATGTATAATTACATGTTTAAAAGTGGTTTTTTATGAAATATATATGTTGGGTTTAGTGAGTATAATATAGATTTGTTTGGATTGGGTGAAAATTGGTGAAATTGAGGTAGAAATCGCCGGAAAAAGAGGTTGAAATCGCGGCGGCCGTTACCTCAGCGCCGACCGGTCTGAACCGGTCCGACCGGTCGGCACGTAATTTTTTATGTAATTTTTTTTTTGTGAGTTTATTTTTAATTACTGTAACTGTATTAATTATAATTGTAATATATAAGTTAATTTTAAACGGTTAGCACTGCGAGACGTTTCTCCGAGGATTACAATATACTATAAGCATGCTTTAGGCACTTTGATTAGAGAGAAATTATGTAGGCATGGTGGTATGGATCTAGTCCAACGGTTTATTTGTGGTCAGTTTGGGGGCATAGTGGGTTGGCCAGATGGTAAGAATGCTATGCGGGCTCTTCACCAGCTATTATGCTATGAGATTTCGGTACGACCTTCGGAGGTTTGGTTTAATTATGTTGGTCAGAACATCCATTTCTCTCATCCGGAGTTTGCATTGGTTACTGGGCTCATGTTCGGCGAGTGTAGTTTTGACATGGCAGCCTCTTATCAATCTACTCAATCTGGGGTGTACAGCAGATTCAATGATGGGAGACCGATTGAAGCAAAGAACTTGTTAAGCTGGTTTACACAATATGAGCCCGGTGGCGTTTCAGATGATGACTTAATTAAGTTGTCGAATATTTTAGCTCTTTTTTTCTGGTTCTATGCTCCTGCAGATACTAAGAAAATTGATACATGGATATGGGTATTGGCTGATGATATCAACCAATGGAATGCGTTCCCATGGGGTGCTTTTACCTACGAGGCCATGTTGCACTACCTCAGTTACGTACCAAATTCCTTGGACCTCGTAGGATCAAAATATAATCTCTACGGACCGATTTGGGCACTACAGGTATAATATTTGTTCACAACTTAATTATTACTAATTTCTAATTTTTTATTAGTTTAAATAACTCGATATATTTATATTGTAATATAGGTGTGGGCATATGAGGCCATTCCTAGTTTGGGAGCTCGTTGTGCGACCCTTCTACATCCTGATGGTTTCCCTCGTTATTTACGGTGGTCATTTAATGACGCCGATCAGCGTGATATAGTTAGGTTTTTTAAGCGCCAGGTAAAAATATTTTTATTATTAATAACACAATGAATATGTTATGGAGTTTCTTATTAATATTTAATGCACAAATATTATGTATTTCAGATGAGAGACTCGGTAGTGTTTGAAATGTTAGTACCGACCGAGGTTGAGGAGAGGTGTCCATATTGGCAGAGTGCATTGGTAGTAATGCATTTGGACTACACTTTCCTGTGCCCTTGAACCCCCTACAGCCGGTGCAATATGATCAAGATGGACAGCGTATCTTGATCAGGCGCACCGAGGAGAGCAGACGTAGTTCGAGCAGAGGAGTTATCGGTGGGGAGGAGGATCAAGAGGAGGAGCACACTGTGGTAGATAGTAGGAGAGTTCAGAGGCGGGCCCGCCGTACACAAGCATCTTCATCAGCAGCGAGAGATGCATCAGGTAATAAACTTAAATTCACAGTAAAAAATTTATAGTGAATTCCTCTTTTAATAATCGTCTTCTTCTTTGATAATTATTAGCCGTTGGTGAGACATCTAGTTCAAGGGACCCAAGAATAGAGGCCATGATCAGTCGATCTATTCAAGAAAATTTTGAAAGATGCGAGCAAGCTATGATGAATAGAATTGAAAGATGCGAGCAAGCTATGATGAATAGAATTGATGATTATCATCGGACTCTCGATCGGGGAGCTAGTGAGTAGGTGTGAGGAGCTGCTGGATAGAAGTAATAGGCCATTTCGGTCCTGGATATAGGCGGCACGCTCGGGCTACGCGGTGGCCCCAGGTGGGATGAGCCCGCACCACCGACCTTTAATCGGCAGGGTCGAGCATGGATGTAGAACTCGGCGGTGAGTTGGTAAGAGAAATTTTCAATTAATTTAATTTCTTTTCCTAATTTAATAATTGTCTTTTGTAGGATATGTTTGAGCCGAGTAACTCGTTGGCTCAGAGTTTTGAGCAGTATTTGTCTAGTGAAACCTTGGCCTTTCGACGTCCAGATGGTTTTCCACTTCAACGAGAATGGTTCAAGAATTTTATAAAGATTGATTCTGAAATGGATTGTGTGATGGTAAACTCGCTATATCCGGTCGGCTGCCGGGTCGAGCTAGTTCAAGGTAACCTACCCGTGACTCCGGATGCCCAATACACGGTCGTAGCGGACTCTACGCCTTTGTAAGTATATTTCATATCCGAGTATTTTTTGAAAAATATGGTATTTGTTTAGTTTAATTTTATCATTGAATAATTGTTTATAGATGGGTATTATGAATGAGTGGCTTAAGTGCGTGAAGAATCCAGAAAGTAATAGACACGAGAATGATAATGATTATAAATGGGTTCCTCAAGAGGAGGATGTGCAGTGCGTGAAGGGGAATCCAGAACTTGGGACAAGCGATTGGTACTCCGCCAAATATGTGAGTACTATTCATATATTTTATATATAATAATTTTAAGGTTCTAAATTATATATTTGTATCTAATGTAGATCATATTTCCAATCTTGGCAAGACACCATTGGTTCGTATTGCGGTTATGTATTTCGATTGGAAGCTCGAGATGTTTGACTCGAAAAATAAATTTAGAGATCCAAATGTATTCAATTGGCGCGTCAAATGCCTTATAGCTTTCCGGAAATTTATAGCGCGATTCTTATGGCACGGGAACTATTGGGCGTGTAATGCATATAGTTATCCATTCCCCGCAGGTCGAGGGCCCTCGGTTGTGCTTATGGATGATGAAGAGCAATACTTGCAATTGGATGCGTATAGTTGCGGGGTATTTACATGCATGACTATAGAGCGTCTCCTCACCGGTTTTTCCACTCGGGTATGGGGTAATGAAGAGCGAAACATTAGTAAATATCGTAATTGGATGGCTGTAAAATGTTTTGAAATGTGTGATATTGCTTGAATTTTATGTATCAATTAAATGTATCGTAATGTAATGTAATTGAATTTTAGTAAATATCCTCACCGGTTTTCCCCTTTTTATTTTTTTCAACCGATCGGCACATGTTAAAAATTACGAACATGTTAAAAAAATATATATATATGGTCCGATCGATCGGACAAGGCCGATCGATCAGACCATATTTGAATTTTTTTTTTAAATTACTGACGTTAAAATATATATATATATATATATATATATATATATATATATATATATATATATATATGGTCTGATCGATCGGACAAGGCCGATCGATTGGACCATATTTAATTGTTTTTTTTAAATTACTGACCATGTTAAAAAAAATAAAAAAAAATAAATAAATATATGGTCCGATCGATCGCGATCAGACCATATTTAATTTTTTTTTAAATAAATATATGGTCCGATCGATCGGACAAGGCCGATCGATCGGACCATATTTTTTTTTTTAAATTACGGATGTTATTAATAATCAAAATTATACTTAAAAAATCAATATAATTGAAATAAACTCTTAAAAAATTATAAATTTTAAAATAAAAATTTGATAATAAATATTTTAGGGGAATATTATGAAATGGTGTAATAAAGCTTTATATATATCTATACATTAGCAAAATTAAACATGAATCATTCTTGAATGATAGAAGTAGTTATGACCTTATACAAAAAATGAACTCATTTTTCGAAATATAAGAAGAGGTCGAAAGTTTTTTTTTTTAATTATGTCTCTATTATTATATTTCAAAGTTATTCATGATATCCTCAATATCCTCTTCGTATATCACTTTTCGTTGCTCGAATTCGATGTTTTGAGGGTTTAGAGGAATAGTATTTGGGGTTTTGATTAAGGATTTTGAGGGTTTAGAGGAATAGTATTTGGGGTTTTGATGAATAGTAGTTGGGGTATCCCTTAATCATCCTATCGGTCGGATTGTGTATACATCTGTCGGCACGAATAGTTTTGTAGTCAAATTTCAAGAAAATAATACAGCTGTGACAGCTGCTGTCACAATTGTTTTTACTTTTTTTTTCATTATTATCGGCAATGTATTGGTTTTTCATTATTATCGGCAATGTTAAAAAATAAAAAAATAAATATATGGTCCGATCGATCGGACAAGGCCGATCGATCGGACCATATTTGAATTATTATTTTTTTTTAATTACTGATGTTAAAAAATAAATAAATAAATATATGGTCCGATCGATCGGACAAGGCCGATCGATCGGACCATATTTGATTTTTTTTTAAATTACTGATGTTAAAAAAATATAAATAAATATATGGTCCGATCGATCGGACAAGGCCGATCGATCAGACCATATTTTTTTCTTTGGTCCGATCGATCGTACAAGGCCGATCGATCAGACCATATTTGTTTTATACGCTATTTAGGATTTATACGCTATTTAATTTAGGATTTTGTCAATTAAGAGTTTATACGCTATTTAATTTAGGGTTTAGGGTTTATACGCTATTTAATTAATGATTTAGTCAATTAAGACAAACACCACACAATTAAGGATTTAGTCAATTATATCACTTTTCGTTAAACAAACTTCATACTTCAAATAATATATAGAAAATAAACTAGAACTAAGACACCACAAATTTAATCTTGTGTCTCCCTCTCTGAACATGTCCTCCTTGTGTGGCCTCTTTCGTGACAAACACCACACTTTCTGCTACGACCTTGAGTTGAGCTTGTGGAGGCCTCCGCTCCCGATCGGTAACGTCTCTGCTTTGGGCGACCGGCCTGACGCTTCGCTAGGGGTGCTAACAGTGGATCTGCATCTCGAATATGGTCAGGAATGGTCCAAAGCTCCAATGCAGGTAACGAATTAAAGTGGTGTTCGTAAATATCCCTGTGGTTGCTTGTAGTGTACATACTGTGGACATAGTTGTAAAATTGGTCTCCGCTCTCCCTGTCAGCGACAACATGTTTGTAAAACAACAATGCGTTAGATATATAATAAGTGATTAACAAGTGTAAAAGAATTCATACAGAATCGCAGCGGCAGCGTGGGAGCATGGTATTAGGTCCATATCAAATTCGTGACACGTGCACGTTTGCTTCTCCAAATCCACCTTATAGTTGTGATTTCTCACGTCGTTGACTTTGTATCTTCCTCTGGTGGTTAAGGTGACAGTATATGAGCGTGCAAGGTCAATCTGCGCAACGTCCACCAACGGATGACTATTCTCACTCAGCAGTTGACGCCTTTCATCCCACCATGACTCCATAATTGCTCGTATCATGTCTATCATCGTGCTCGTATCGTGTCTATCATCGAGCAAATCGGCAATCGACGGGCCCACAAAAGTCTTCGTTGAAAGACTCGACACAATTTGATGATAGAAAGCTGTAGCGACGCCGCGGACATTGCGACCATGCCCAACGTTCGGGACCAACCTCTATCAGCTTGTTGTATGCTCCTTCACTCGCCACGAGGATTGATGCCATGTACTTCCTAAAGTCCGACTCACGGTATGCAGTGGCTGCCTGACGGAACATGTAGGGTACTTCATTCTTGTAAGAAGTGAGCTTGTTATTAAGATGGACGTTGCAAAGGCGATGAGGAACTCCGAGAAACACTGCTTCGACAAAGATTTTTAATACCGACGTGCTGGTCGGACACGATCGGAGGTCGCCGCTCGAACCGTACACTCGCTTAAGATTCTGGTAGAAACCACGCCCATGAGTCATTGTTCTCAATTGGTCCAATGCCAATGGCGAGCGGTACAAAGCCGTTCGTTGCGGTCTTTAGTAACCTGCAAAGAAAGAGAATGCCGGTATTCTTTCCCTTCAAAGTGAGTTCCATCAACTACAATCACCTTCCTCAAATGCCACATAAATGCGGGGATGCACTGGCCCCATGCAA
Source organism: Lavandula angustifolia (assembly GCA_028984105.1). Classification (NCBI taxonomy): domain Eukaryota; kingdom Viridiplantae; phylum Streptophyta; class Magnoliopsida; order Lamiales; family Lamiaceae; genus Lavandula; species Lavandula angustifolia. Next base: position 17,320,730 of record CM054824.1, read on the forward strand.
CAAACGCGTACTCGAACCTCCCGTCGCTGTCGGCACGAAGATTAGTTACCGTTCCGGGGTTTACCTGCTTCAACATGTGCAAATGTCGAGGGAGCATCTTGTACGAGTCTTCGTGACTCCCATAAACCAATTGAATCGCATTGTTTCTAGCACGCAGGGCCTTATAATACTCCACCTTCACACCAAATTTCAGACGCATCTCATTGATCATGTCTCGAGGTCGCAACATCGTTCCCTCCATACGCATTCTTTGCCCAAAATAGGCTCCGATAGTCTTCGCAGTAACAGTTATCGGTCCGGCATTATCAAAGTCGTACTGACATTTGTGCTCCGGCACAAAATCGTAAATTGTCCAATACATACCAATATGTCGTGCACGTACTCTGAATGGACAAAGATCGCCCAACAGACATTCAAACCACTGATACTGAGGACTTGCCCTCTTCACTTTATAAGACCGTCGACACTCTAAATGCCAGAGACCAACGGCTATTGTTAGGGCGTCCTTCTTCCAAAAGATGTTGTCGTTTCCGAGAATGCCCTCTTCAATCTTCTCTATATCCGTACAACCAATGACACCTGCTTGACCTGGCGGAATAATTGGCACTAGCCAATTTCTGACTTCGTCGACAACTTCATTATCTTCGTCTTGTAGGGCAACCGCTCTGTTCTGTGGCTGCTCTAGAAGTGTCATTAGCCGGTTTAAACCGCCTTCCCCACGAATCCATGATGCAAACTTATACATGGTTCCATAAAAGTTTTTAGCGACAACATGTTCGTCTTCCTCGTCCTCTTCCTCTGCCGTATAATCCTCGTCATACATATCATCATCATCATCGTTATTATCATCCGCACCTTGATCCTGCTGTTCTGCTTCTTCTTGCTCCTCTTGTTGCTCTTCTTCTTCTTGCTCCGGTTGTTGTTCTTGCCTTCCAAACTCATATGCAGCTCCGCTTTGACCATATGCATCACCAAAAATATCTGGGAAACTAAATTGGTAATCAAATGAAGGGACGTAATGTCCTTGTTGTGATGTTCCGGCACAATCAGCCGTCAAAACGACGCAAACAGTTGGATCGGCCTCTAAGTTGATAAGTCGAACCAAGTCATCATCCGTCATCATTAATGACTTAATCAACTTTCCAGATCGAGCATGCTCCAACGAATAAAGCGCATAGGGGGTAAGCCGTGAGTTAATTTGTGTACGGGCTTCGATGCTTGCTCTTAAGGATAACAATGTTAATTGGTCGGTCCGAAGTGGGGCAAGCTGTTCATCCCCACCTTTGTAATCTGAACCCAAGAAACAACCTCCATACTTTACAGTTACACGTGTCCAGGTAGACATCTGGAAAGAATTAAAAAAGAAAAAAGTATCTTAGTACTCCGCAAAACCAGACTTAGTACTCCGTAAACAACACATAAGATAAGCTAACATGCGGAGAGCAAAGATTATACGTGAATTTAAAAAATATATTAAAAAGTAATTATAGTAATTTATTCGTAACTGTATGTGTAATCAAGCATAGATATTTACTCCTCAAATCAAGCAAAATCAATCATAGATATTTTATAACTAATAATACGTACATGTTTACTCCTCAAATCAAGCAAAATCAAGCAAAGATATTTTATAACTAATAATACGTACATATTTACTCCTCAAATCAAGCAAAATCAAGCAAAAAAATTGTTGGGTGATGATTCAATCCTCAGCATGATCATACTTGTGGGAAATGATTCTATCTTCTATACTGAATCACGCTCAGTAGCCTCGTGCTCTGACTGTTGAGAAGATTTGAAGATCCCAAAACCCTATCTGATTGGTGAACCATTCCTTTGTATTCGTATTTGTCTCTGAGGTTTCAGACTCAGTAGACACTCTGCTCTGGTCAAGGCGCTCAGTAGCTCATCAGCCTCAGCACCAGTGTAGAAGACTCAGTGAATACTTGGACTCGGCGGGAGCAAAGATATGCGAGAGAGTCGGTTGAACCGAACTCGGCGGGAGTAGTTCATTGGACTCGAGCTGATTTTCGATAGACCCTTCTCATTGTCTATCTACCGAATACAAAATCGGACTCGGCATCGGGCCGACGCCTTACGAACTGTCTGAATCTTTTGATAAGCTATCAGTATTGTCAAGTACGAGGAAGAGAGAAGTCAACTTCAGTTGCCTCGAAGTTTGTTCTGTCTCAACCACCACATCCACCTCGACAAATGACAAGCATACACGTGTCGTCTCACCTACTAAAGCTACAGTCAACATATTTCCGTAAAAGGAGGGAAAGGACACTGTACCTACTACACAAAAGAGCCGTTAGCTACCACAAAGAGGGAAAAAGAAGAAGATCGTCTCCAACGGATCTATTCTTCTCTCTACTCTATAAATAGAGGGATCATTCAAGATTTGAAGCTAACCCAACCAACACTAGCACAACACCAATGCCAAGAAACGCACAGAGCATTCAAACGAGCGAAATTAATGACTAAGTCTTCCGCAAGAATCAACCGAGTTATCTCCGGAGAAAGACTACATCCAGCTCAAAAGGAACCAAGCTGAACCGACATAAGCTTCTAGTATCCAAGCGACTGACACGAACATATAGCTAAACCCTCAGCTGTTCGTCGCTCTAGATAGCTACATTCTCGTTCCTTATCCCTCTAACCCTAAGCTCACTTGTTATATCCATAGCTTAGACGAAGGAGTTCACATTTGAACCCAATCCTTATTGTATAAGGACTCCTTCATTGTTGGAGAAGTTTGTCAAACACTTAAAGTTTGATAGAATTGTAAACTGGGACTTGCTCAGTATAATCCCCAAGCCACGGCTTTGTCCAGTGTACAAGCCGACCGAGACTAACTCGGTATAATAATAGCCTCTCGATCTATCGGGACAAGTGGACGTAGGATTGTTGATATCCGAACCACTTTAAAAATATACGTGTCGTTTACTTACTTGTTTCATTGGTTTTACCGTGCATACCGAACATCATATTTAAAATCGATTTAACCGTCTCGGTATTCTCGAACTTCTTATCTACTGAACCGAGACTTGCATAAAACGTTTTCCTCATTAAAACCGATTTGGGCCTACACAATTCCGCACACCGAACTCTCACCGATCGATACCGAATTCCGACCTAGTCGGTTAGCGAGATCTCAGCGAGTCGATGCTCTTTTAGCCTTTAACACGATTCGGAACGGTTATGCAGTTCTTTGAACTATTTCCGATGACGGTACCTTCTCCGAATAGGACTGTTCGTGTTCGAAAGTTGAGAAATTTGGATTCAGTGTATTCACCCCCCCCCTCTACACCCGAACTCACTCACGGGACCAACAATTGGTATCGGAGCGGGAGTTCTTTGACTCTTGTTATCTTTGAGACCGGTCTATTCGAACGGATCCGAGGGAAAGCGTTTTCACTGCATATCACTCTACATTCATATCATTATTCTTCATGGCTGATATGTCGGTATAAGGATGGTACCTATGTTCTCGGTGGAGAACTACGGAGTATGGCGAGTCGGGATGGAAGCTCATCCGACATCCCTCCATGACATGATGATCGAAGTGCTTGAAGATGGACCTATCGTTCCTATGATTGATAGTGTCGTGACTCGGGACCAAGCTTAAGGAGGAGGAATGGTAACCCGGGAAGAAGATCCCCAAAGACGAAGTCTCTTCACTCCCGAAGAGAAGAAGCTTCACAATCTAGATCGAGTCGCCAGGGAATGCTATACTAACCACCCTTAGTGATTCTTATCTTGGCGGGGTTCGGGAATGCAAGACTCGCTAAAGAACTCGGGATGCTCTTGCGCTGCGAGTCGAGGGACTCGAGAAGATTAAAGCCAACAAATTAGCGCCGGAACTCCAAAAGCCGGAAAGCTTGTCTCTCATGCCCGGGGACAAAATCGAAGATCTAAACGTCGATTTACCAATCGATGAATTCTATCAATGGGTCGGGAAAGACATTCGAAGAATCGAGAGATGAATCTAAAGATTCTGAGGGCACTGCCGGACGGACACCGGACACCTTTTGCCACTTTATTGCGACATTCGATTTAGATGCTGTGTCTCCCGACCATATCTTTTCGTAATTACAGGTAGAGGAGTATGAGTTCGACGGACCTCAAAGAAAGCCGAGAGGCGAAGGCGATACGAAGATTGACCATGCTTTCAAAGCTACGGTCAAGACAAAGATCTCCCGCTACGAGCAAGACGACGAGTAAGACCGAGCCTTCACTCACCGACCTACAAGATGGAAGTCTAGCTCGGAAGTACGCGCTTGCTCGCAGGTGAAGTATCGAAGGAGAAAGAAAGGCGTAGAAAACCGACCAAAGCATACCGAGATACAAAAGGTAAGTCGAATATACACCTAAACGCGCTCCTGATACTCAATCTTCTGAATGCAGAAAGAAAGATGACTCAGCACCCTCAAGGGATAGTGCAACCAAAGAAGAAAAAGTCATCACTTGTTACAATTGCAAGAAGCCGGGACATTATCAGTATGATTGTCCTGAGCTCAGTAGTGCTGAACGCGCAGCACACAAGGCAAGGAGAGAGAAATTCGCCCAAAAAAGACAATCCTACATAGCTGGCGAAATCTCGGACGACTCGAAGAGATCGACTCCTTTATGGATTCATCTGACGATGAAGCGGCTTTCATGGCCTTAGAGCATGAAGCGGATGAATCAACCGAAATGTGCATGATGGCGGGCGAAGAGGATGAGGTAAATTCTCATGAACCGCTTAACTCCTCTTCACACCGCACACACGACACTATTTCGAAGTGCGGATGGGAATTTGGACATCTCGACCGCATATGAAGATCTACTAGATGAACAAATTCGGATGAGTCTCGGCTCGAGTAAGACTCTTCGGGAGTTGGATACCCCGAAAGTGGAGAATCGAGACTTTCTCGGGAGAGTCAGGTTGTTACTGAGGCCGAAGGACTTGTGTTGAGACTCAGGGAGGAGATAAACTCTCTGATGGCCAAGTCTCAGCATCAAGAAGATCGGATTTCACTCTTGACCAATGACTTGACTCAGAAAGATACTGAATTGAGTCTACTGAAGCAAGAACTGTCAGGACTTCAGACCGAGCACGACGCACTGAAGAAAAGTGATGATGTCTGGAGGAACCTGATGACTGAGAGGTATATGGGCGCAGAGAAGAAATTGGAGGCTATGCTAGCAAGCAATAAGCCAAAGCACCGCAAGGAAGGACTTGGATTCGGTCCTAGGAGCTTCCTCATCCGCGCCCCGGACACTCGAAGTACGGCTTGCGATAGATTTGTTCGAGGGGAGACTATCAACGCAGATATACCGAACCCCCTAGCAAAGAACAAACGAAGATGAAAGCACCTCATCCCACACATCAAGCATTCCGACAAGAAGATCAATGCCAAGAAACCCCGGTTCGGTCCAAGGGGGAACCAAAGCAAATCAAACTTGGCGGATCGGTATGGACCTCCGAAGCCGACGCATCTCCGCTCGGTATGGATCATATTACTATGAACCTATAGTCCGAAGAGGCTCCAAAGGTCGAAGAAGAAAAAGGTCGCACGTAAGGCAAAGGTCGGCGGTCCACCAACTCAGAAGATCAGGACTCCTGAACCTCAGAAGCCTCAGAAGTCAGCTGTGACCAGTCCAGTGGTCAGATATGTTGACTCCAGTGGAAAGAAAATGTCTGAAACCACCAGGGTTGTTAGACAGATTTGGGTTACTAAAACTAACATCTAAGGACCCAAAATCAAAAATAAAGGGTACCTGAATATAATTCTGTTTTGCAGGTGCGTAAAGACCCATGGTATGTGGACAGCGGATGCTCAAGACACATGACATACCAAAGGAGTCTACTGAAGAATTATATCACTGAAGAAGGACCCAGAATTGAGTTCGGAGACAATGCAAACGGCTATACCAGAGGATATGGAACACTCAGCATTGGAATTGCCAACGTTCCAAGAGTATCATATGTTGAAGGACTTCAGCATAATCTTCTCTCTGTTAGTCAATTTTGTGATAACTCAAATAGAGTGATATTTGACGCTGGTTTCTGTGATGTTATTGATAAATCCACAGGGAAAACAGTGTTATCAGGTTCGCGCAGAAAGAACATATATGTGGCTGACTGGAACTCAGCTGAACCTGAAGCTTGCTTATTGGTGAAGAATGACAACCGCACGGGGTGGCTATGGCACGTAAGACTCGGCCATCTCAACTTTAAGACGCTCAACAAGCTTGCAAGAGACACTCTAGCAAGGGGACCGCCGAATGAAGTATTCAAAGCAAAGACACTCGGTGTAAAGCATGTCCGAAGGGAAAGCAAACAAGGAATCAAAATCCTCCGGTTCCATCGCCTTCCACGAGATGGAATCCTTCAAATGCTACATATGGATTTGTTCGGTCCGGTCTCCCCGGTGACGATCGAGGCGAGAAAATATGCATTAGTGGTCATAGATGACTACTCGCGCTACACATGGGTCATATTCATTGCCAACAAGTCCGACGTCAAAACAGAGTTACCAACGCTTCGAAAAAGCTCGGTGTCGAGAAGAACACCAAGATCGAAAAATACGTTCGGACGCAGGAACCGAGTTCCTTAATTCCATGGTAGAGGAGTTCCGCAGCGTAAGGAATAGATCATGAGACTTCACCGCACGCACACCTCGGCCAGAATGGAGTTGCTTGAACGAAAGAACGAGAACTCTAAAAGAGGCGGCTAGGACTCTACTCGCGGACTCGGGACTCCCAACCAAATTCACGGGCGTAAGCTACCGATACCGCATGTTACACTCGTAACCGATCTTTACTGACAAAGCGAGATAAGAGAACACCATATGAACTATGGAACGGCGGGAAGCCTTCTCTATCTTATTTCCATATCTTTGGTTGTTCATGCTTTATCCACAATAATGGGAGAGATCAGCGAAGACTTTTGATAGCAAGTCGATCGGGGAGTATTCTTAGGATACTCTCGGGTCGACAAAGCTTTCGAGTATTCAACTATCGGACTCTTTGCGTGGAGGAAAGCCCTCATGTTGTTTTTAACGAGTTTGCTATCGAAGACATGAGCAATAACTCAAATTCCGAATCCGAGGACATCAAGAAGCGGCTACGGGATCTAAGCTTAAAAGACAAATCCGAAAAGATCCAGCCTATGTTGGGATGATGATTCGGACGAAGAAATCGAAGACAAATCTATCGAATCTCAACCCGCCGAGCAAGTAGGCCGAACGGATTGATTCTCCCGAACGTAATCAATCCCGGGTAACTCAGGTCGATGAAGAAACCGTTGAGGTAATCGAGACCAACACTACCGAGAGCAACACCTCGGGGGGGAACGTCTAGTAATGTTCCCGAGCCGAATGCCCCCGAACCCGGTGACTCAAGGTAGACCATACTCTTGTTCTTGAATTACTTCAATCTCGTGAATAGTACAACCGAAATGCCTAACTCACCTACTATCTCGTGTTGAACAAGTTTCGGATGAAGAGTTGAAACATCGTAGATCGTGGCTCGATGCTCACACTGCCGATTTAATCATTGGAGATCCTTGGCAAGAAAATGTCAAGACAAGATCCAGATTCTGTCAAGGAGAAAGCGCATTATTTTCTTGCTTCTTGTCTCATCGAAGAGCCTCGAGACCATTGAGGATGCACTCGAAAGATGCTTGACCGGATCATTGCTATGCGGGAGGAGCCGAATCGGTTCACGAGAAACGAAGTATGGGAGCTTGTAGACGGACCCGGCATCAACATGTTATTGGAACTAAATGGGTCTTCAAAAACAAGCGAGATGAAAACAACATTATAGTAAGGAACAAAGCAAGACTCGTGGCTAAAGGCTACCTGTCAAGCCGAAGGGATAGATTTCGATGAGACGTTCGCTCCGGTTGCAAGATTGGAGGCAATCGGACTATTCCCGGCCTACGCAACACATCAACGATTCGAGTTTATCAAATGGATGTGAAGTCTGCGTTCTCGAATGGCGTGCTGAAAGAAGAAGTCTATGTGGAACAACCGCCCGGCTTTCGCGGGGACATCAAGTATATAGACTACGAAAGGCTCTATACGGGTTAAAACAAGCACCCGGGGCTTGGTACGATACCCTCGTCGAGTTTCTTCTTCGAAAGGTTTTCGAAAGGCACGATGAGACCGCACTCTATTCAAGCATTCGACCGGAAGAAGACTTATTACTTGTGCGGATCTACGTGGATGACATTATATTCGGATCAAAGAATGTCATCATGTGTCGGCAATTTGAAAAGATGATGAAGGATAAGTTCGAGATGTCGATGATGGGTGAAATGAACTACTTCCTTGGTTTTCAAGTCAAGCAATCCGAAAAGGGAACGTTCATCAACCAAGGCAAATACACTCGAGACCTCATCAAAAGATTCGGCCGCACATCCGGCAAATCAATCAAGATCCCGATGAACACGAATATGAAGATAGATCTTGATAAAGAGGGAGTATCGATAGACCAAACCGAATACCGTGCTATAATTGGTTCTTTATTATATCTAACAGCTACTCGTCCCGACATAACTTATGTTGTAGGTGTACGTGCTCGATTTCGGGCGAATCCCAAGCGAGTCATATGGACTCAAGCAAAGAAGATTCTCCGCTATCTACGAGGAACACCCGACATGGGTTTGTGGTATCCAACGATGATAATATTGAACTAACTGGTTATTCCGATGCCGACTATGCGGGATGTAGAATAGACCGAAAATCAAGTTCGGGGAACATGTCGGTTGCTTGGCGGCAAGGCGATCTCATGGTTTTCAAAGAAACAAGCACTCGGTGGCCACGTCGACTACCGAAGCCGAATACATGGCTGCTTGGAAGTTGTTGCGCCCGGATCCTTTGGGCCGAGACAAAGGTCGAGAGACTATGACGTCATTCGGAATGAAGTGCCGATTTTCTCGCGACAGTGCCGGTGCTATTGCAATCACTCGAACCCCGTACTTCACACGAGATGCAAGCACGTAGACATCGACATCACTTCATTCGTGACCATGTCGAGAAAAAGGATATCGGGATGGAGAAGATCCATACCGACAAGCAACGGCCGATATACTGACCAAGCCTCTAGGCGAATCCGGATTCAAAGAACTTTCGGTAGAGCTAGGTCTGTTGGACCCTACTTGACCCCGGTCGGTAAGAGGTTTCGGGAGAGAGACATTTCGATAGAAGGGGGAATGTTCACTCTCGATCGATACATTCAGTACGTAGAGACAGAAACCATCTACACGAGGTATCAGCTGACTACTATGTTCAGCTGATAGGTTTGCGTATCTCTACTCAGTAGTAATTTAATACAACAGTACTTTGTATTTATGACAAAGATTCAGCATGACATTAATATCGTTTGGTTTGTCTTTATTATTAACGGCTCACATTTAATGCACGACATTCCATACATAAGCTTGCTGAACTCTGCACGCATTTAATGCATGTCTTTTCACAGTTACTACTTAGGCTATTTTACAATTGGCTTTGACTTAGGCGGCTTTTGTGATCATTGCCTATTTTTAACTTCTAATCTTAACCGTCCATATCATAAAGCAAGTTTAAATTCAGCCTTCGATCGAAAACCGTTCATCTTCATACTTGATAGTATATATATTCGATCATATCTTTGAAACCGCCATTAGCATACTTCATAACTTTCAAACTCCGAAAAATCCGAGATCTGCATACGCAATCCTTACTTGCAACTTCATTCTCAATCTTATCTCGAATTTTATCTATTGGTATGCTTATATCTGTTAATGTATTTATTATATTTTTCAGTATCGCATTGTAAAACACTGTTCTATCCAAGAAACGGTACTGATTCATTTCTTGTAACAGGTACTATGGCTGGTCTATCTGTCAGTTCTCCCGAGAAGATAGAGGAAATCCTCAGCAAGGGCCGTGTCTGGTGCGAACCAGTCATGGAGTTCGACGCGTGCGAGCTCGAGTACATGGACGAGATCTTCACATATCTGAGGAAATCCGAACTTGAGGAGTTTCTATTGAGGAAGCCGACCTTCTTCCTTCCTCGACAAGTGGCGGAACTATATCTGAACTCCGACTCAGTTGGAGGAGACATTCTGGCGAGGTTCGCTGTTAACTCCATTGACGACGCATCGAAGATACTGAAGCAGATGTCTATTAAACAAGCGCTGAAGAAGAGCTTCAACCTCCCGTCTGAAGGTGTCAGCACCTTGGGGTACAATGACGACGCTGTCGACACATACCTCTCCGTTTTCTGTGGCAAGCCCACAACCTTCAGAGCAGCATTTCCGAAGAATGCCATGCTACCGCAATTCAGAGCACTGGCGTACATCGTCACTCAGCTGTTGACGAGCCAGGCTGGCTCTTTCGATCAGGTCTCCCGACCTAAGATCCATATGATGATGGCGATTTATGACTGTGTGAAAGTCAATTGGACCGACTTCTTTGTTCGTGAATTTATGGCTCAGGCAGCCAAGTTCGACAAAGCTACGCGAACACTGATCTCAAAAGGAAAGCTTCTCTACGGACTTAAATTGTCAGTCATGATCGAGGATTTCTGTGAGGCTGAGCAGATCACATATGACGGCAAAGAATATTTTAATGTGAAGAAGATCCGCTTTCACAACAAGTCCGCGGCCCTGCAACAGATTGGTTCAGGACCGGCCGCAGGCTTCGGCCCATCTAAGCCTCAGCGAGCGACTCCTAAGAAAAGGACACCTCCGGCAAAATCCCCTAAGGCACCAGCCAAGAGGCCGAGGAAGGCCATACCGGATACACTGCTTGAACCGGAGACTACTACTCGAAGTGGCTACTCGAACCAACTCCTATTCAGCCACTACGGTTGGTAGATGAGTCTTCCTCATCCGAGAAGACCAAGTCGGTGGAGAAAGCCGTCTCCACCGAGGAACAAGTTCAAGAGGAACAGGGGAGAGGCTACCGAAGCCCAAAGCGAAGAAGTCCAACGTCCGGATAGCCCTCTCTCTCGTGCCTCCGCTCGGCGATCTACCACCTGCGACTACGAGATCGACTTCGTTGATATCGAGTCGGATTCTCGCGTCTGCCGAAGAGACTCTCGGGATGGAAGCGGCGATTATTGTCTCTAGAGCTTCCCGAGAGATCATCCAGCTTCATTCCGAGCTTGCCGACCATTCGGATTTGCTCGTCCTAGCCAAGTCAGGCAAGACTCCATATGATCCTACGCTTTCGGGAGTGGCCTCGGCTTCAACGCCTTGTTCTACACTACTCCCGTCGCCAGCCTACACTTGGAAGAACTGAGATTGTGTGAGGCGATAGGCTATTCAGAGCTTGAGAACCTCAATACGATGGAGAATCTAAGGGCAGCCATGCTTGCAATCATTGCCGATCGACGCCAAGCGGTCGGCTCGCCGCCCTCGACGGGGGTCGACCACGACGGTCGGGACCCACCCGCTGATTCGAGCCCACGGAAAGCCCGATGAGGGACATCCACAGGACAAGGATACCCATACCGAAGAAGCAAAGCACCACTCGGTATCCTTGGGCACGAGAAGCCTTCGGGCCGGGTGTCTCGTCCTCGGCGAGCCTCGCTCGGCTCTCGCTCAAGTCGACATACGAGGCAGCGCCCAGCCCATCTGCCAAGAAATCCCGTTCAGTTGCCAAATCTCTAACTGCACAAGGAGTTAAAAATCGGGAATTGGCGAAGGCAGTCCACAAGGTATGGCAGAAATCTGCATTGGCCACCAACTCTGAGCTTCAGGGGCTGAAATCCAGCATCTCTACATCAGCTGCCCCTGATGTCTCCGCTCTCATATCTCGAAGCATTGGCCCAAGCAAGAAACGCGGTTTCGAGACTCAGCTAAGGACAATTCAGGAGGGACATGCCAAGCTCCTTGAACAATTTCAGAACGCCTTGTCCGCTCATACTGAGTCATTCACCGAGCAAGCCCAGGCCACGGAGAACAGACTAGACCTCATTCAACAGGCGGTGGAGGACAAGATCGGTGAGACACTAGCTGAACTGAAGTCAGAAGCCGTTCTCTCTCATACAGCATACAAGGACGAACTCATATCTGAGAGGAACGAGCTGCATCTAGCATTGGAGAAAGTGCATAACAGACTGGACGACTTGTCTACTGTTTATCAGAAGCTAGATAAAAAGGTACTCATCCCAACCCCGGCTGTACTTGATGATGCCAAAAAGGGGGAAGGAAAGAAGAAGGGTACTGAGAAAGAAAGTGAAGGAAGTGAAGGAAAGAAAAAGAGTACTGAGAAGCTGACTCCCACTAAACCTTCTAGACTACTGAAAGGGACAGTTACTTAAGGAAAGAAGGTGACTGAGAAGAAGAAATCTATTGCTGACATCAGCAAAACTCAATCTCAGAAGACTCAGACTCAGACTCTAGGTAAGGCCCAGCGTGAAACCGGCCCAAGTGGCTCAGGACCCCAGCAGACTACTCAGGCAACCCAGACTCCCAAAGACATTATTAAGGAGGTTGCTGAGTACGCTGAACAGGCGGTGGAGGACTCAGAAGAAGAAGAGGCTCCTCTTCCACCACCAGTTCAAGAAGGCAAGGGCAAACAAAAGCTTAAAATTCCAACCCCTCCAGCAAAGCGATTAAGGTACATATCTGCTGAGGAGGAAGCCCAAATAGCTGCGGATGAGAGGCTGGCCAGAGAAATTACAGAGGCCGAAGCAGCTAACAAGCCAAAGTCTAAGCCTGCTAAAGGAAAGACTAAAGCCCCATCCAGAGGAGGAAAGAAAACTGCTAGACTGCCTCCGAGAAAGCTCATCATAACAGATGAAGAGGACAGAGAAAAGGAAAAGGAGCAGCAGCAGAAGAGTACTGAAAGGCAGGATACGTCCAAATCCAGATCTAGTACCCCTGCTGAATCAGAAGAAGCCCCTCAGCAAGCCACTGATACACAAGGAGATGAAATCGAAGCCATATTTGATCTAATGAACATATATCTATACAGAGGCGAGGAGGCAAGACAGATTCAGGCTGCCAGAGACAGAATTTGGAAGGCAGACCTTGAAGCTTTGATGAAAAGGACTGAAGAGGAGGCCAGGCTGAGAGTGCCTTCTAAAGCTGATATTCCATACAGATATAGGAAATTCGGGAAGCCACGTGACTCGAAATTTCAAAGATGGCCAAGAACAGATGAATGGATACCGGCAGACAAACTCAATCAAAGATGGGAAAATGCGAAAATTGAGTTCATCAAGAGGAACTATTTCTGGAGGTTCTGGTCCAACAGGACAAGGATTGAAGCTTACATGGAATGGATGTTCGCTACTGAACCTGAACTCTACCCATACCTTGACAAAGCCATATCTGAAGGTATAGAAGTCAGTGTTCCGGGACCCAGAATCATACCTCCACCGAGAAGACAGGATGACTCAGTACACTTTGGTACGATTGAAGCGGAAGTGAAGCATGCCGCGGCGAAGAAAGAACTTGCGAAGATGAGCCTCGCAGATTTTGCGGAATTTACGAAGCTAAGGAAGATCACATACGGGATGTATGGAGTGCCGCTCCCCGAAGATCGGACTCAAGAGTTCATGGACGTAAATCAAGAAGTTCGGTGGCCCTCCTCCTTAGATCTTTAGCTCATTCTCTTAGCATAGCAAGATTGTATGCATCTTGAATTTCTCTTATATTTATACAATCGCTTTTGGCTCGACAACTACTTGTTGTCTATACGGCCGTGTTTGTTTTATGCTTTAACACTCGAATCACCGAAGTGATTGCTTGGCTCACACTCTCTTTATTACATGTCACCGATTGCTTTGATAGATTACGCTAGCTTTGTTTTGTTTGCAATGGGGGAAATTGTTCTTTTACCCTGTTTGCTTTATAGTCTAGAACCGATGGAACATCTCCACCGATCCTACTTGTAATATTTGTAAGGAGTTTTTGTTTCTATCTCGTTTAGTGTTAGCATAGATGATAGGTTTTGGCATCATCAAATAGGGGGAAATTGTTGGGTGATGATTCAATCCTCGGCATGATCATACTTGTGGGAAATGATTCTATCTTCTATACTGAATCACGCTCAGTAGCCTCGTGCTCTGACTGTTGAGAAGATTTGAAGATCCCAAAACCCTATCTGATTGGTGAACCATTCCTTTGTATTCGTATTTGTCTCTGAGGTTTCAGACTCAGTAGACACTTTGCTCTGGTCAAGGCGCTCAGTAGCTCATCAGCCTCAGCACCAGTGTAGAAGACTCAGTGAATACTGGACTCAGCAGGAGCAGTATACTGAGAGAGTCAGTTGAACTGAACTCAGCAGGAGTAGTTCACTGGACTCAGAGCTGATTTTCAGTAGATCCTTCTCAGCTGTCTATCTACTGAATACAAAATCAGACTCAGCATCGGCTGACAGTCTTCTGAACTGTCTGAATCTTTTGATAAGCTATCAGTATTGTCAAGTACGAGGAAGAGAGAAGTCAACTTCAGTTGCCTCGAAGTTTGTTCTGTCTCAACCACCACATCCACCTCGACAAATGACAAGCATACACGTGTCGTCTCACCTACTAAAGCTACAGTCAACATATTTCCGTAAAAGGAGGGAAAGGACACTGTACCTACTACACAAAAGAGCCGTTTGCTACCACAAAGAGGGAAAAAGAAGAAGATCGTCTCCAACGGATCTATTCTTCTCTCCACTCTATAAATAGAGGGATCATTCAAGATTTGAAGCTAACCCAACCAACACTAGCACAACACCAACGCCAAGAAACGCACAGAGCATTCAAACGAGCGAAATTAATGACTAAGTCTTCCGCAAGAATCAACCGAGTTATCTCCGGCGAAAGACTACATCCAGCTCAAAAGGAACCAAGCTGAACCGACATAAGCTTCTAGTATCCAAGCGACTGACACGAACCTATAGCTAAACCCTCAGCTGTTCGTCGCTCTAGATAGCTACATTCTCGTTCCTTATCCCTCTAACCCTAAGCTCACTTGTTATATCCATAGCTTAGACGAAGGAGTTCACATTTGAACCCAATCCTTATTGTATAAGGACTCCTTCATTGTTGGAGAAGTTTGTCAAACACTTAAAGTTTGATAGAATTGTAAACCGGGACTTGCTCGATATAATCCCCAAGCCACGGCTTTGTCCGGTGTACAAGGCGCCGACGAGACTAACTCGGTATAATAAATAGCCTCCCGATCTATCGGGACAGTGGACGTAGGATTGTTGATATCCGAACCACTTTAAAAATATCTCGTGTCGTTTACTTACTTGTTTCATTGGTTTTACTGTGCATCCCGAACATCATATTTAAAATCGATTTAAGCGTCTCGATTTCGAACTTCTTATCTACTGAACCGAGACTTGCATAAAACGTTTTCCTCATTAAAACCGATTTGGGCCTACACAATTCCACACACCGAACTCTCACCGATCGATGCCGGATTCGACCTAGTCGGTTAGCGAGATCTCGGTCGAGTCGGTACTCTTTTAGCCTTTAACACGATTCGAAACGGTTATGCAGTCTGGCCGAACTATTTCGATGCGGCACCTTCCCGAATAGGACTGTTCGTGTTCGAAAATTGAGAAATTTGGATTCAGGTGTATTCACC
Organism: Lavandula angustifolia; assembly: GCA_028984105.1. NCBI lineage: Eukaryota > Viridiplantae > Streptophyta > Magnoliopsida > Lamiales > Lamiaceae > Lavandula > Lavandula angustifolia. The sequence continues at coordinate 17,336,307 of CM054824.1, forward strand.
CCCCCTCTACACCTGAACTCACTCACGGGACCAACAAAAATTCGTTCAAATCAAGCATAGATATTTACCCTCAAATAAAGCAAAAATCATACGTATATATTTACCTAAAATCATACGTATATATTTACCCCTCAAATCAAGGAAAATCATACGCCCTCAAAATAATACATAGATATTTACCTAAAATCAAGCAACAAATATAACAATTTATGGAATAGGTTTACCTTTAAAATTGTTTCACACTGTCGCTCCCTCGCTCTCGTTCTCTCTCGCGTTTAAAGGATCATCGCTCCCTCCCTCTCGTTCTCTGAAATAAAATTCTCGCTCTCTCGCACCCTCACTGTCTTGCACTCCTTGTTATAGAGTTCAATTTTTTTACATGTGAAAATAATCATGGAAGAGTATAACTGTGTTGCATGTGAAGAGGAAAAGAATCAGATTCCTCCAACTGTGTATAGAGTTTAGTTTTTTCTGCATCTATTGTTGCATGTGACTAGGTAAAAAGGTAAGTGAATATCTTTCCAGATTTTTTTTCTCTCTAAATAGTACATGTACACTTTGATTCTTGATTAAAAAAAAAGCTGTTGGACTACTGCATGCATGAGGACGAAATTATTCTGCATGCATGAAGACAAAAAAGGCTGGACGTTGGTCAACACATGTGATAGATTAAAGTAGTAAGAGAGAGAATGTTAAATAAGTAAAAGACAAGACACTTACTGATCGATCGGAGAGCAAAGATTATACATAAATTTATACATAAATTAAAAAAAAAATTATATGTGCCGATCGATCGGCACTGCCCGATCGATCGGCAGTTATACAAAAAATAAATATATGGTCCGATCGATCGGACAAGGCCGATCGATCGGACCATATTTTTTTTTTAAATTATGTTAAAAAAATAAATAAATAAATATATGGTCCGATCGATCGCAATGAGACCATATTTAATTTTTTGGACTTCACACTTGCTGCAAAAGAAAAGACACTTGCTGCAAAAGTAGGAGGAAATAGAAAAACCTATTAACCTAAGTATCTTTATAGGTTTTAGAAGACAAAATGTACATTTTTGCAATTATGGAATTCTATGTATATTTTTGCATTTTCACATGTTTATTTTGTACATTTTTGCACATCGCCTTTCTCATACATCCTAAAATATTAAATTGCGTCTCTTAATATGAATTCTGACGCCTAACGGTCGCGCTCCGCCACATTCTGGTCAGATCTCGAGTTGAATTTCAAAAAAAATTGTTACTACGAATAAACATTTGGTTGACCATAGTCATATAAAAATTATTACGTGTCGGAAGCAATTTGGACGTGAGAGACAGATTTGACCTGAATGTTCAATCAGAATGAGTTTCTGTTCCCCATGAAATTTGTCATTTTTGCCTACAGAGAAACCTAGCATAAAATTCCTTTGTCCGCCATTAAATAGGCCGTACTGTGCATCTTTGCTTTGGGTATAAACATAGCTATATAGGATGCCGTTCACATACGGACTTTATCCAATTTATCTAAAAATACATAGGATGAAGAGTATCAATTCATTCCTTCTCATATGATAAAGTTTCTGGTTATGTATACCCGACAAATGATTATATACAAATACATTATCTAAGATTTAAAGAAACCAAATCGAACTGTATAAATTAAATTAGACTGTTAATATTAATAAAGCTAAAATTAATTTTTTTTACTCGTGCATATCTTGATGCTTTGACCAGTTCCAACACTAATCTTCACTTTTTGTCCAAACAAATTGGATTGACCGTTGATTTATACTGAATGATTGAATTCTAACGTTTAAGATGCTAAGCTAGACTGAAGATTTCAAATCCAAGTAATTTCCAAAATCGCTGTGTTATGTCATGATTTGTGTGACGGGTAAATTTCACAAACCCTTCATGAAATATGCGCGTATGTGACAAATCTCATTATTGTGATTTTGAGGTCGTGATTGGTAGGTGAAAGTAGAAAATTAGTTTAATCCATTATTATAGGTCGATAATTGGGACCCACAACCCACTAATTAAGACTGGCATGTGCTAATCTACAATTGACGGCTTATAGTTAATTAATTATCCATCATCTCAATGATCCAATACTTCTAATCACTGTATTCTTTCACGTGTGATTATGAAAGGTTTAATAATCGTATAAACTCAGTTAAGTCATGAGCAGGTTTAGTGCTTACTGATTGTAGGAATAAATTAGACACTAAAACCTAATCAGTCTAATCAACTTAGATAAATATATGCGCATGTATTCCAAACAATTAAAATGTATTAATTTTAGAAAAATACAGTAGTCAATTATCACAAAGTAAAGTTCAAACCCTTGCATCAAATCATAACATTCTATCCCTTTCGATAATACCATTTCTACATTTTCCTACTTTTTACCACCATTCAAGACCGGCGTTATATAATCAGAAAATACTCTCTACTTCTCCGAGAAGTTGAAGCAAAATTAAAAGATCAGTTAAGTTACTATACATAAATGGGCATGCGCATTACAAGTAGTGGCTATGAACTCTTCTCGTAATAATAAAGATAAAAAAATATTGGCTAATTTATCTGTTGTGACGGCATTGTCCTCTCCATCCCTATCCAGTCCTGCATCGTAGCCAAACTCGTATTTTGGAGGCTGCTTCTCCTAAAGTATCCACAATGTGATGGAAAATCTTGATTTTAACACCACCCCTTCTTGGAGGGACTTCTATCTTCTGCTTCCTGGCCTTGCTCGATTCTAATGCAATTCCCATTTTGCTATGTCTGCTGAAAACTCACAACACAATGTATTATATATAACATATAATAGTTCTATCAAATAATAATTTAAAATCTATCATATATACCTTGGGACAAAGATTTTGCAGTTTATAAGTACAAGCTCTGTGCATTTTAGTTGATGTATGCATGGGCAGAGATGCACACGTGGACACCGGACACAATAATATGTGAGAGAGGGGGATTAATGAATTATGCAGAATTAATCTTGGGGTGGTTCAACTTTCCTAAGGTATATTATTACCAGATGTTCCCCATGATAAGGATGTCTGAGAATGACAGAATAACTACGGGGGAGCAAAAAGGACGGTGAAGACGGGACTGGTTCCAATGTTCCAAATATACAGTGTGGAATGTTTCATTTGCATATATTGTTTATGGTAGACTTTATTTTAGTATTTATTTATTCCGACCCCAGACAACATACTCTTTTTAGTTTTGAACTACAATTAATTAACCAAACATGATCCTGTACTTAGATTTTAGAAAACCATGTTGGAAGAATTTACAATTTTTATATGCTACAAATCTTACAAAAATTGGTAATCGTGTCTCCAAATCTTGTCAAAGATTCTATTAATAGGTGGACTAGAATAACTTAGTCCGGCCTAATGGACAAACGTTCTGCAAAATCTCACAATCTCGTCCAATCTTATGTTTCGATTTCTAGACATATTAAATCCTAAAGTCTAAACCCTAAATTTCAAGACTCTTAAATTGAATTATACTTCCTCCATCCTATTCATTTTGTCTAACTTTCATTTTCGAATGGTTTCATCCATCTTGTTTCAATGTCCCCAATCACAACTAATAACTCCATTTTTGTAGGATCCACTAACTTACTCATAATTAACAACTCTGCTTATTGGGCTAAGAGAATCCGCTCTGCCTAAGTCAGGCCCTTCCCGAAAACACACGCTGGGTGTGCTTAAGCTCAAAAGAATGGGCCAAATGCCCATTTAGAAAGGCCTGAGCTTACAAAGTATATATATAATTTTCTCGGCAAACCTAATCTTGTCACTCTCGCCTCAAAAACCCTAGCTCCACGGATTCACGCACCCGCCCACGGAAAATGGCCGCCGCCACCCGCCCTCTCGTCTCCGTCCAGTCCTTGGAGAACGACATGGCCACAGACGGAGGATCCGAGGCCAACAGCGTGCCTCTTCCTGATGTAATGAAGGCCGCGATCCGCCCCGACATTGTCACCTTCGTGCACGGCCAGATATCCAACAACGCACGGCAGCCCTACGCCGTATCGAAACGCGCTGGACACCAGACTTCCGCCGAGTCCTGGGGTACCGGACGTGCTGTTTCACGTATCCCCCGTGTTCCCGGCGGTGGTACCCACCGCGCCGGGCAGGGAGCCTTCGGTAACATGTGTCGTGGCGGAAGAATGTTCGCTCCGACTAAGATCTGGCGCCGCTGGCACAGAGCTGTGAATGTCACTCAGAAGCGCCACGCCGTCGTTTCGGCGATTGCAGCTTCTGCTGTTCCTTCTCTGGTGCTTGCCCGTGGTCACAAGATCGAGGAGGTTCCTGAATTACCTCTTGTCGTATCTGATTCTGCCGAGGCTGTAGAGAAAACAAATGCTGCTCTGAAAATCCTCGGTCAGATCGGAGCTTTGCCTGACGCCGTGAAGGCCAAGGATAGCCAAGCTATCCGCGCTGGGAAAGGAAAAATGCGCAATCGCCGCTACATTTCGAGGAAAGGACCGCTCGTTGTGTACGGAACCGAAGGATCGAAGTTGGTGAAGGCATTCCGCAACATCCCTGGTGTGGAGGTTGCACATGTTTCTCGTCTCAATCTACTCAAGCTGGCTCCCGGAGGCCATCTCGGTAGGTTTATTGTGTGGACCAAATCTGCTTTTGAGAAGCTTGATGAGATTTATGGCACTTTCGATAAGCCTTCTGAGAAGAAGAGTGGGTACGTGCTTCCAAGGGCGAAGATGGTGAACGCTGACCTTGCAAGAATTATCAACTCTGATGAGTTGCAGTCGGTCGTGAAGCCTATCAAGAAGGAAGTGAAGAGAGCTCCATTGAAGAAGAATCCACTTAAGAATCTAAATGTGATGTTGAAGCTCAACCCGTATGCCAAGGCTGCAAAGAGAATGGCCCTTCTGGCAGAAGCTCAGAGGGTTAAGGCCAAGCAGGAGAAGCTTGAAAAGAAGAGGAAATCCATCACTAAGGTACATTTATCTCTGTGCATGCGTATTCCCTTGCTACTAATTATGCAATTTCTCCCATTGATTCCTCGATTTAGTTTGTCATTTGCTTATTGATTTGATCTTTCACGATGGATATGCATGTGTGTGGTTTCTTGTTACTAAGGAATTCCTAATTTCATTCTTCCATATTGGACTGATTTTATAATCCTGTTTGCAGCTCTATATGTACAACATAGATTCAGTTGATTTGACCCGCAGTTCTTGAAATTGATTAATCTTAAATTTCTTGTATATAATTTGGAACTCTAGCTATGTCCTTCAAATCAAGCCTTTTGATCATTATATATACCTTTACTAAAATGGTGATAGAAAGCTCTATGCAAATTTTGATTACTCTTGTTCATTATTAGTTCTTATTATTTCCGGGTTAACGTCTAATTCTTGAACTGCATGTTTTTTTGCTTATATTGTTTCTAATAGGAGGAGGCGGGAGCAATCAAGAGCGCCAGCAGAGGCTGGTATAAGACCATGATATCCGACAGCGATTACACCGAATTCGAAGTCTTCACCAAGTGGCTCGGAGTATCGCAGTGATTTGAAATTTTAGAAACTACTATTCAATATTGATTTGTTGGGTTATAAGTTCTGGAGACGAAATGGTTTAGCGGGATGAGAAATATCTGGTCTAAATTTTGTAGCTTATGTTTTCCCTGCTCATGCTTTTTGAGCCTAATGTCTTGTTACATGGGAGATTGTTTTATTCAGCCATTTACGTAAAAGGTTACTTAAATTTCATGTTGCCATCTCAATAAGCTTGTGTTGCTCTATTTTTCTTTTGCTGAATTTATTTCGTGAAATGGTTGTAACACCATAAATTAAATAATATTTTATTTTGAAAATGAAGAACCAATAATCATAATAAGAAAACTGGGTAACAAATCTTTATTTAAAATCCAAGTGACACTTCAAAATATGTCCAAAACTTGAGAAGCGGAATAAGATAACTTGAACAAATCTTTATTTAAAATCTTTATTTTATTTCGTGAAATGATTGTAACAAATCTTTATTTAAAATCCAAGTGGCACTTCAAATCTTTATGTAAATGACTTGAACAAAAAAATAAGATAATTTAGTGTCTTAGTCGCGCCACATCTAAATATTCAATACAAATTCAAATTTATAAATAAATATTCATACAAAATAAAATGTATGATATAATGTGAGCTATGTTATTATCCATCTTCTGACTCCTCCAAGCAAAATATTCCTACGGTCTTACTAAGCCAAACAACTAGAACATATATGTATATATATATATAATTATATATACACCTACAACAACACACACACAAATTTTTTATATATATAATGAAAATTTTGAACTCGCATATATATACATACAATGAATTTGGATGAAAATTTAAATTAAAATATTCACATGTGTTTGATTTCAATAAACGAAAAGGAAGAAGGAAATTGAAACTATAATGAAATTAAATCCAATACTCCCTCGGCTAAAAATCGTTTAACCCCTTTTAGATCATTCTCTCCTCAACAACTAAAATCAATTACTGATTATAGCATCAAAATTTTCTAGAAACTTCATTATCAAATTTTACAAACATGGTTTAATGCCCCAATCATCTAAATTCAAAGACCACGTTTTAGAATTATACAAAACCAGATCTAATACGAAAAACATATATGCTCATAAAAATTTTAGAAGCATAATCTACTGAAAAAATAAATAAAATATACATTTACCTCAAATGCAGTAACAATTTGGATAATCGGAAATAATCTAAATATTTGAGAGACTCTTAAATTCTTTAATGCAAAATAAATCACCTTAATAAATAGTATTTATGCACAATTTATTTACGGCAAAATAAATCACCTTATTAAATAGTATTTATACACAATATATATTCCAAAAATAAAAATATGAAATGCATATTCAACATGATACATTTTTTTTAAATCATAATAATAATAGTAAAACCACATAAAATCACTTTATAATATAACCACTTTTGGACGGGTTGTAACAATGGTGGTTTTTTTTAGAAGATTTTACTTGTAAACAAATGACAGATGCATATGCCATCGCATAAAACAGAGTATCCTGGATTGTAATACACCAACCAATCTCTCTTATTCTAAGAAAATTGTCAATGTGTTTTGCTTATATTTTAAGGTTCATAATCAGCATGTGCGTAGATAAGTTGAATTGACGATCGGATATTAGAGGTCGCGGGGGAGAAAAGAGGCAAGAAACCTCAATGTCAAAACAACAAGCTTAATCAGATCTGTCAAACTGAAACATCGGATTTTCTATATCAAATTAGAATATTAGATAGGATAATTGTCTCCATCACTAGCTAAACTTGTAACATGTGGTCAAGAAATCAGAAAGTATCATAGGCTGAAAGGTAATATATTTAACAGTGATGCAAAATATCGAGAGAATGCATAGAGGATTTTGCCATGAAAACAACTTGGTAAAAGCTAGAGAAGTTCAAAGTGCATGAGAGTAGTACCAATGTAGAAGACAAACTTTGAAAGTTGAAATGCCTTATAACAGTTTGACACTCCTAGATTTGAATCCAACTTCCATTTCTTTCTTCACCAATTTTATCTTTTACAAACTTTATTATCCAGTATGTCATTGACTTTATCATCATGTTGCTATACAACGTTCTCATGAATTCATGAAATACATTATTAGTTAGACTCTCTAAATTGATACATTCTTCCATAAGTCATACGCAATCACACCAATACAGTATGAACCGGAGGAAAGTAGTTAATTTAGGAAGCACCTTCAAGTTAGATATGTAACTCATACTAACACAAAGCTACTTATTAGATCACATTACACTCACTTGAACTGCACAAGTTATTTAAGTGCACTATGAATTTTATTTAAACTAAACCAATATCTTGCAATAATGAAGCTTGCAGATGTTGTAGATGCATAAAAGTACAGTAACAAACGCCTATTCACTCAAACACTCCCCTGATTATTCCTTATACATAGCTACTAAAAGCACGCCAACCAATTTCGCCAAATTAAAACCGGATTCAGAAGAAAATCATCTTTCGAGATTCCAAATTTTCAGTTTTGTTGCTAGTTTTTCTCACTTACTTGGCATACAATCAAAACCAATCAAGAATACGTAGAGCAATTCTTACCTCAGCCCAGAAAGAGAAAGATTGGTTAGTCTGAATAAGAAGGAAGATTCACGAAAACTCAGAACTCAGATTTCTAGCTCCCTAATCCGAAGCCAACTCGATGAAACGGGGTCGGGCAGTGGAGGTTCAGTAATTCTTGCACATCCACCCACGTACAAGACAAAAGGGCAAAGTCCAGAGTATCTGGACATAGAGGGGTATTTTCGGCATTTAATGCAAAAATGGGTAGAGCATGTGGCATCGGCATTTGTATGTTGGGCATTGTCAATCTCATGATTGGATATTTTGGCAAATGGTAATGGGTGTAGGAGTGTTGATGGCAAAGGTGTTAATCTTTTGTGTTGTAGGGTCATTTTTGGTAGTTTAGTAAAAATTAGGGTAGTACCTTAATTCAAAAAATGTATATATCTATATATATATAATAAAGTGGCTTAGGAAGATTCTAACTCTTTATGTAGTTAAACTTCGATAAAGTAATAATATAGGGATCGAGAAAAATTATTTATTTAACGAGATTATTATTTTATCGAACATTATTTTAGTGTATTGACCCATATTGAGACTGGAAGAAATTATTATCTTACTGAAATTATTACTTTATCGAATATTACTTTATTGATGTTTAGCTGATATAATATAATATAATATAATATAAAAAACAAGAAACACACTTATCTATCTATTACTTCTTAAAAGTTCATACTAATAAAAACACTGTTCTACCACGTCCCATCATGCTACAGTTTTTTTTTTCTTCCCCGGTTTTCAACAGTCGCCTACCTCTATCTACCCGACATAGGACATGGCGTATATTTACGGCTTATGATGTGAACTGGGCTTATGAGAAATAAGAGAAGAAGAAATGGTGAGGCAGACTTTCGATTTCCTCTTCGGTAAGTTTCCTACATCGCCGAAGAAACCCTCCCGCCGCCAATCCACCGACAACAAAAAATCCGGCGATGGCAAATCACGGCAAAGCAGAAGGAACCAAGCCAAAGATTCGTGAGAAGGCGGCTCTGAAGAAAACTCATCGAAAGAAGGCGGTTTCAAACGAGGGTTTTGATCGTCTACTTTACAGAATTTCTGTAAATCTCACCCCTTCGGCGATACTTCGGTAAGTTTCCTAAAATCGGCTTTAAGTTTCCTAAGTTTCCTAAAATCGGTGATACTCATCGAAGGATGACTCTCGTGATTTCGTCTTCGGCAAGTTTGCAATAATCAATACGAATAATCTCGGTTCCTTCTTGTTGCGTTAATCCAATTCCAGTTTCTCTTAGTCGCGCCTCTGTAACTCATCAATTCATCTCTCGTAGTGTCTTCTCCTTCCCGTACACCTTCCGCGGCGCAAGGTACACCTCTTCTCCCCTCACTTTCCGCCTTCTTCAATAGAACCGACGGTCCCTCGCGCATCCGATCACAACGGCTCTCCGGGGATTACAGGTCAATTGGTCTCGCGAACCGAATTTATTTTCGTATTTCTACTACCTGGACCGAATATCACCGTATAAAATGCGGGGAGGGAGGAGGTGGAGCGGCTCGAGAGGCTCCAGAGGAGATTGTTCTTCGGTCCAGGCATATTTAGTTTTTTGTTTAGGGACGATTTTGATTTAATTGTTTTTTCGAGATTGTGAGAGTTGTTTTATTCCTAGATCTCGATTTCTTATGGTAGCGGTCATTAATTTTGTATACCGTTCCATATTCTTATGGAAGCTGCAAGAAACTATGTGTTTTTTAATTTTGCCTTCGCCTTATAATTCTAAAGGCTTTGGCTTTCTGTTCTTTGGGGTTTTGGTTCTAAGTTTCCAACTTAAAACTGATTATTAGTCTGTTTACCAACTTAAAACAAGAAAACCCGGGGAGAGTTTGTAGTTGTGTCTCTTATTGGAGTTTTCTACTTTTATGAAGGGATTTTCTCACTTTTGCTTGATTTTTTTTGTAGATAGGTTTTGAGTGGTCTTTCTTATACAGCTGGTATAATTGGTGGCAAAGGCTGCTTCGTTTATACGATTAGAAGTGAATGGCCTCTGTTAGTGTAGCTCCTGCAACTGATGTAAGAGATCCCGGTCGAAAACACGGTGAAATGGACAGTGCCGAGATGAGATGAACGAGATGAAGGCGAGGGATGACAAGGTACGGGAACTTATCTTAAGAACTTCAATCTGTTTTTATTATATGCCATTTCTTATAGATGTGCTAACTGTTATCTTTCGTCATAGGATATGGAACTTGCAGGTTGTAGATGGTAATGGAACGAAACCGGTCATATTATTGTGACAACAATTGGGGGAAGAAATGGTCGGCCAAAACAGGTTAAATTCGTCCCTACGAATTTGCATTATAAAAAATTTATTATTTTCTTATTCGTAGTCTTCAACCACTTGTTCTATCGGACAATCGGCCACATGGGCCGAGCGTATTGTGGGCCGGGGGATCTTTCGGAGTAGTATTTCGAATCTTGTTCTTTGTCTCCGCCTTCTCTTTGGTGGTGTAAGGAAAAATACTAGCTTCACCGCTTTCACACCTCGAAATTTCTTATATCTCCTAATGTTATCTTCGGACCAAATGTCTAGAAACAGTAGCAACTGTTGCCATTAAAAAGGTTCTTCAAGATAAGAGGTACAAGAACCGCGAGCCGCAAAACATGCGTCTCCTAGACCACCCTAATGTTGTGTCTTTGAATCATTGTTTCTTCTCAACAAGCGAGAAGGATGAGCTCTTCCTTAACTTGGTTTTGGAGTATGTTCTCGAGACTGTTCATAGGGTGATTAGACATTATAACAAGATGAGTCGAGGGATGCCGATGATACATGTTAAACTTTACGCTTATCGGGTATACTTTATCTCATTTGTATTCTATGGTTTTCTAGAGCTACTGCATTTCAATTCAAAATTTGTCAGTTGACTTGTTTTTACCAATGAGACTTTTTTCTAAGTGAAGTGCCTTTCTCTGGGCAGATTTTCGAGCACCGGCATATATACGTGGCAGATTTGGAGTGTGCCACGGGGACATTAAACCACAAAACTTATTGGTAATCTTATGTTCAATTCAATCATCATTCTAGCAAATATCAAATGACTAACTTATTACCACACTGTTTGCAGGTTAATCCACACACCCATCATGTGAAGTTATGTGATTTTGGAAGTGCAAAAGTACTGGTGAGTATCCCCCCCCCGCGATCTAGGTTCATCAGATTTTGACTTTGTTATGTTACTATCTTTTTATCAATTGTATGTCAAAGGAGAGCCAAACATTTCATATATATGTTCGAGGTATTATCGTGCTCCGGAACTCATATTTGGTGCAACAGAATACACCACCGCCATTGACATCCGGGTCCGGCTGGATGTGTTATGGCTGAATTATTGCTTGGACAGGTTGGTGAATCAACTGCCTCTCTCTTCAACTGTTATCTTATTGGAGTTCTTATCTTGCTAAAGTGAAGTTCAATTTGATTATTTCAGCCACTTTTCCCTGCTGAAAGTGGAGTAGATCAACTCGTTGAAATCATTAAGGTAAGAATGATCTATCTATACTTTGTTTATAGCATATTTATGATTTCAAGCACTTTACCATTTCTTTATGATTATCTCATTTGTATTCTATGGTTTTCTAGAGCTACTGCATTTCAATTCAAAATTTGTCAGTTGACTTGTTTTTACCAGCTGAGACTTTTTTCTAAGTGAAGTGCCTTTCTCTCGGCGATTTTCGTAGCACTGGCATATATACATGGCAGTATTGGAGTGTGCCACAGGGACATTAAACCACAAAACTTATTGGTAATCTTATGTTCAATTCAATCGTCATTCTATAAAATATCAAATGACTAACTTATTACCACACTGTTTGCAGGTTAATCCACACACCCATCAGGTGAAGTTATGTGATTTTGGTAATCTTAAGTTGCTTTGGAAGATCTTTTGTGTGAATTTAGTTTTCTGCAGTTGCTCTCCAACAGTGTTGAAATACTACTGTCTATGTTTCACAGATTTGATGATTGAATCAGAAGGGACAGAGAATATGGCGTTTTTCTTCTCTAAGAAATTTCTTTCTTGTATTTACTGCATTATGAACTTCTAACTCCCCTCCTTTTACTCTCTCTGTTATTCTTAATGAATCTATAGATAAATAGGCATTGATATGCAACTATTACGAATAATTCTCATTGTCATTGTTGTATTGGACTTTTCTTAATGTTTCTGCTGATCAGAGCTGAAGGTTACTTGTGAACAGTACTACTGATGAATGGTGCTCAGTAGATGAACAGTACTAATTCGATGTAGATGAACTTTCCTGTTCATGCTACTGATGGTGAATTCTCCTACTGATGAACAGTTTATGACGCTCCTGCATCAATAATTGTGAATAATTCTTCACATAAGTCCGTCTCTTTCACTCCGAATCCTAAGTTATATCTATGATTAAATTTATATTCATTGCTATATTATTTAGGTTCAATCTATATGAAGTACAATCTATATGAAGTAAAATGTGGGATAATTGGTTTCTAAAAAGTAAAAAATTTGCTTGTAAGTACAATGTAACAGCCGCGTAGGTATGTATTATTCTATCCGTAGACCTTTCAACTGCTTCATAAAGTCGCGGATTTGATACCTAAAATCGCGGAAAGCGTAGCACGGGTGTTTGCCCAAGTGGTAAATAAAAGGAAATAAACTCTCATACTGATGAACATTATTACTGATGACCTCTCCCACTGATGAACAGTAGATGACCTCTTCTACTGATGAACATTACTCGTGAACAGTACTACTGATTAAGGGCACTCAGTAGAAGAACAGTACTCATTCGATGTAGATGAACTCTCCTGTTTTATGGATTATTCCCTTTTTATTTGTGATTTTCTACCTTTTATGGTAAAGGGTGGAATTTCCTGATGAATGTCTTTCTTTGTTTTCCTTCCACATAACTGAAAATACTGCATCAATATAATTTGAATTAATGAATGTGTAGCACATGATTTTTTTGCTCTTCTCTCACATTGAATTGATACTATCCAGATTCTAAATTTGTCAAAGCTCATAGGTGGTTGAAGCAAGGAAACTATTAGTTATCTTTCCCAGATAACTAAGATTTCGCCCGAAATTGGGTCAACTCGATGCAAAATGTCAAAAACGCCCTCAATGCAGGTAACTTTTTTCTTGCTCTTTCGGTTAATTATGCAATCATTTATGAGTTTTTCTTTTTAGAAGTGAATTATGGAATTATTTGAGATTCAATCTAGTCCAAAGTTTCTAAACATCTAAGACTTGACCTATATGATTTGCTAGCATAATGTGATTGATATTGCACTCAGTAAGGTAGGAATATGATATTGTCCCTTCGTATTATTTGTTTTGTTTCATTACTTTATATATCCTCAAAAGGTTTATCTTATTTGATTTGATATATGTTGCAGATTCTTCTTAAGCCCTACCATTGAAATTTCAGAGGAGACAATTTCCCCTCATTGTTTCTTATGCAATGACTATTAACAAGAGTCAGTGACAGTCGTTGCAGTCAGTTGATTTATATTTGAAAAATCCAGTTTTCACTCATGGACAATTGTATGTGGCTATGTCACGTGTTACTAAGCAACTTGGCTTGAAAATCTTGGTCGTGAGGGAAGATGGTGGAGATTGTTCTGTCACTAGAAATGTTGTTTTCAGAAAAGTATATCAAATTTTATAGTTGTACTTTCTGTGGATTTTTTTCGATTGGTTTCATGAACTGCTTATTTTTTCATGTCGCAGACTTGTTTTTGACATGATAGACTTGTGATGAATTTTAGTTGTTCTTCATTGAAATTATGCTTTATTTTTTTATGTTTGTTGATGATCTGACTGAAAAATAGCATTTAAGAATAAAACTGACTTTTAAGAGGATAATATATATATATATATATATATATATATATATATATATATATATATATATATATATATAAAAGCATTCCAAATCATGTGAAAAATCAATTAAATTAATAAGAAATACTAAATATAAATTGATCCTTTAAAAATACTTAAATTAATTTCATACCTAAAATTCACCCGTGCGTTAGCACGGGTGTTTGCCCTATATAAAAGCATTCCAAATCATGTGAAAAATCAATTGAATTAATAAGAAATACTAAATATAAATTGATGCTTTAAAAATACTTAAATTAATTTCATACCTAAAATTCACCCGTGCGTTAGCACGGGTGTTTGCCCTATATAAAAGCATTCCAAATCATGTGAAAAATCAATTGAATTAATAAAAAATATTAAATATAAATTGATGCTTTAAAAATACTTAAATTAATTTCATACCTAAAATTTACCCGTGCAACGCCGCACGGGTGTTTGCCCTAGTATTTTAAAAAGTATAGGCCCTACTAGGCTACCAATCAGAGGAGAGGGATGGGCAGCCACGTCAGCATTTGGAAATCTGTGGAACTCGACGGAAGTTTCTCGTTCATCTCGCTCCGTACATATAATGATGTGCTCCTACATCCTCCACTTGAGCTACATACGTTTCTAGCTTCTCTTCATGCCAACGGAGTTTCGCTCGATTGCGACGATGGCAAAGAAGTATCCGGCGGTGAGAGGGGATCAGGCCGCGGGGGAGAAATGCAAGAAGAAACTCAGAGGTTTGATCGCCGAGAAGAAATGCGCTCCGATCGTGCTGCGTTTAGCGTAAGCTACATTAATCCATCTCCTCGATCTGCTTTCGTCACTTGTGCTCGCTTTTTCAGTTATGATCGGCTGATTCAGCATGTGTGCATACTCGTTGAGCATATTTGCTTCCAGTTCTCTGTTTCTAAACTCTAGTTGAGGTCTTTCCAATTGGTGTTGCTAGCTAGAGCATTAGTGCTAATTTGGAATTCTACAATGTATTTAGCTCCGCGGATTTAGATCAGACTTTCAATTGGCGACTCGTCTTATGAGATCATTGTAACACCCCGAAATCTTGGTGATATAAAATGCATTTGCACTTCATACTTGTTATCTTATGGTTATAATTTTATAGGTCGCGCCTTAGAATATTGATATGCATGTATATTGATTGTGTGCCATTATATGTGATATTAGAGCATGATTTCATCTTTTATCAACGAGTTATTACACGATTATTTTTTTTATCGTTGCACACCATTCTCATCGAGTCTCTTTATTCACGTTGCACCTCATTTATTGTGTTAGTGGGAGACAAAGCAAATTATATTCCTTTGCTTTTGAAATTTTAAGCCTCATTCACGTTGGCCACAATTATTATGATTAGCGGAATGCAAAAGTTTCTGCACAAATTATGTTTCAACTTTCACTCCCAATTATTTCATTAGTGGATAGGTAAGGAAAGATTGATGTATTTTCTTTTGACTTCTTTTCCCTTAATTAGGGATGATGTGTCTCCTTTTGCTTTTATAAACAAGTTAACCCACGTATGTCATTCAACATTTCCTCCATTTTCTTCTTCATCCTTCCTCATTCATCAAGTCACTCTCTCTGCAACTCCATAGCATTCAACATTTTCATCTTACACTCTTCCATTCTATGAGTCAATCTTCAGGTACAATTTTATTGTGAGTGTTATCTCTTTTCTCCATGCATCTATTCATGATAAGTTTTAGGGCAGAAGGTATTTTTAAAGGTTTCATATTCTGCCGAGTTTTTCCATAGCCGAATTCAGTATGTTATATTACATGAAAAATTCCATAAAAATTACAGAGATGAATTTCAAGATGTCTTTTATATCTCTGCAAAATTTCATGATTTTTGGTCAAGTATTTATATTTTTAATGAATTTCTACTTCTATGCTGCCGAAAAACTCATGCCTTCGGGATAGGGCTTAGTAAAACATTTATATCTCACTCCACAAAAATGGTTTTGACTTGATTCTTTTTCCTAAATATTCTACACTCGTAGAGGTTCGTCAAAATATTTATTTTGTATTTTTAATGTCCTCGTACAAAATCAGTTTAATGCAAATGTTCGGGTGTTCGGTTCGAGGATGCAGTTTTCGTATTTGGATTTTGGGGAAAGTATTCTGTATTTTCTGAAGTCATCATTTATCCAAATAACTTGAAATTTTGATATGATGTTTCTACGTATGTCCCCTAGATATGTGTTAAATCTTAGAATTTTTAGAGTATGTTTAGTTCCTCAAACGTATAGATTAAGGACAGTAGGTCGAAATCGTTCATATCAGCACAGTTTATTCGTATATATTGTTAGGATCTGATTCGAGTTAAAGGCTCTTTCGGCACGACATCTAAGATAGTAATTAGGAAATTTTGATCAGAGGATACTATATAGCTTATGGAATTATCATACATTTTATTTTGTATGAATAGTAATTCATTATTCGTATTTGTATTGAATATTTAGGTGTGGGCGACTAAGATATTAAATTATCTTATTATTATTCAAGTCATTTGCAATGGAATCAAGGTGTGTGGACTCTTATTTATGCTGTGGATTTATGATTATCCTTATTGATGTGATTACAGACATGTATTATTTGATGTTCATTATGACATGGTTCCGGGATTTACTAGTGGTCATCCTTCATTTTAACATTTCATATGTTCTTGGATTGGCTATCTCGTTATCCTTCATTTTAACCTCTCGTGAGTGTTCTTGGATTTATTATTTAGTCCTCCTTCATTTTAACATTACGATGTTCCGGGATTGGCTTTATAATTATCCTTCATTTTAACCTCACGGTTGTGCACAATAACTTATCATGTTCCGCCTTTGTGGTGATGTCATGGGTTGCCTTTGTGGTAACGTCATTTATGATGCGAATTATTTACATTGGAGGCGGTTATATCAGTTTGGATAATCATAGCATATGTCCCACATTGAGTGTACTATGTATACTCACCCCTCACTTATCATTTCAGGAAAATGAGCTCGGAGGCGTGTGGAGGATCGAATGACGCACTCGTGTGTTATTATTTTAAAGATTTTCTTCGTACTCTACTTTTGGATAAGATCTTGTCTTATTTATATTTCCGCTGCTCAAGTCTTATTTTAAAGCTACATTTGGATTTGTATAAAAATAAATTTCCCGCAAGTTTTTTTTTTCCTAATTGCTTATTGGTATTCTCTTTATAAAAGATAAATTTGTTATTTAAAATGGGTCGTCACAATCATTAACATCAACCACATGTTAAACTATATATCTATTACTTTCACTTAAGTAAGCATGTAGGTATTCTACAATTATTCAAGTAGTTAACATATGATTATGCGGTCTTCCAGATGGCACTCAGCTGGAACATATGATTGGAAATCAAAAACAGAAGGGCCGTTTGGGACAATCAGGAACACCGAAGAGCTCGCTCATGGAGCTAACAACGGCCTCGACATTGCTGTTAGGCTGTTGGAGCCAATAAAGGAGCAATTCCCTATTCTCAGCTATGCAGATTGTTGGGTGATGATTCAATCCTCAGCATGACCATACTTGTGGGAAATGACTCTTATCTTCCATACTGAATCATGCTCAGTAGCCTCGTGCTCTGAACTGTTGAGAAGATTTGAAGATCCCAAAACCCTATCTGATTGGTGAACCATTCCTTTGTATTTGTATTTGTCTCTGAGGTTTCAGACTCAGTAGACACTCTGCTCTGGTCAAGGCACTCAGTAGCTTATTTGCCTCAGCACCAGTACAGAAGACTCAATGATACTTGGACTCGGCGGGAGCGATATGCGAAAGACTCAGTGATATTGGACTCGAGCGGGAGCAAGATATGCGAGAGAGTCGGTTAGCCGAACTCGGCGGGAGTAGTTCATCGAACTCGAGCTGATCTTCGATAGACTTATCTCGGCGAGCCTATCTACCGAATACAAGGTCGGACTCAAGAACGGCGGATAGTCTTCGGGGCTGTCGGAATCTTTTGAAAGACAATCGGCATTGTCATGTACGAGGAAGAGAGAAGTCGGCTTCGATGCCGTCTCGAAGTTTGTCTTTGTCTCAACCACTTCATTCACCTCAACGAATGACAAACATACACGTGTCTTCTCACCTGCTAAAGCTGCAGTCAACCTTTTACCTAAAAAGGTGGGAAAGTACACTGTTACCTACACCAAAAGAGCCGTTTGCTACCAAAAAGAGAGAGAGAGAAGAAGATCGTCTCCAACGGATCTATTTCAATCTCTGCTCTATAAATAGAGGGATCATTCAAGATTTAAGAGAGAATGCGCGCCTAGAACACGAGAAAGCATTCAAACGAGCGAAATTAACGACTAAGTCCTCCGCAAGAAACAACCGAGTTATCTCCCGTGAAAGACTACATCCACTTCAAAAGGAACCAAGGCCGAACCGACATAAGCTTCTAGTATCCAAGCGACCGACACGAACCTATAGCTAAACCCTCGGTACTTGGTCGCTCTAGATAGATACATTCTCGTTCCTTATACCTCTAACCCTAAGCTCACTTGTTATATCCATAGCTTAGACGAAGGAGTTCACATTTGAACCCAATCCTTATTGTATAAGGACTCCTTCACTGTTGGAGAAGTTTGTCAAACACTTTAAGTTTGATAGTGTTGTAAAATGAGACTTGGATCAGTATAAAAACCAAGACGCGGCTTTGCCCGGTGTGCAAGCCGGCCGAGACTAACTCGGGATAATAAATAGCCTCCCGATCATTCGGGACAGTGGACGTAGGATTTGAGCGATATCCGAACCACTTTAAAAATCCTGTGTCTCTTCTTGCTTTCTTAAGCATTGCATTGATTTTACTATTCATACTTGAACATCATATTTAAATCAATCAACTGTCTCAAAGATACTTGAACTTTTAAATCTACTGGCCGAGACTTAAAACGTTTTCTCACAAAAATTGATTTGGGCCTACACAATTCCGCACACCGAACTCTCATTGAACGATACCGAATTCGACCTAGTCGGTTAGCGGATCTCACTGAGTCGATACTCTTTTAGCCTTTAACTCGATTCGAAACGGTTATGCAGTGCCGTGAATGAACTGCGACGGACACCATCCCGAATAGGACTTGTTCAAGTTCGAAATTGAGAAATCGAATCGAGATGTATTCACCCCCCCCCCTCTACACTCGACCGTACACTCGGGACCAACAATTGGTATCGGAGCGGGGAGTTCTTTGACTCTTGTTATCTTTGAGACCGGGTCTATTCGAACGGATCCGAGGGAAAACGTTTTCACCGCATATCACTCTACATTCATATCTATATTCTTCATGGCTGATATGTCGGGTATAAGGATGGTACCCATGTTCTCGGTGGAGAATTATGGAGTATGGCGAGTCGAGAATGGAAGCACATCCGACATCCCTCCATGACAAGATGGCCGAAGTGCTTGAAGATGGACCTATCGTTCCTATGATTGATAGTGTCGTGACTCGGGACCAAGCTCAAGGAGGAGGAATGGTGACCGGGAAGAAGATTCCCAAAGACGAAGTCTCTTCACTCCCGAGGAGAAGAAGCTTCACAACTTAGACCGTGTTGCCGTAAACGCCATACCGACCACTCTTAGTGATTCTTATCTTGGCGGGGTTCGGGAATGCAAGACTGCTAAAGAACTCGGGGATGCTCTTGCGCTGCGAGTCGAGGGACTCGAGAAGATTAAAGCCAACAAATTAGCACTTGGAACTCCAAAAGCCGGAAAGCTTGTCTCTCATGCACGGTGACAAAATCGAAGATCCGAACGTCGATTTACCAATCGATGAACTCTATCAATGGGTCGGGAAAGACATTCAAGAACCGAGAGATGAATTTGAAGATTCCGAGGGCACTTTGCCGGACGGACACCTGGACACCTTTTGCCACTCTATTGCGACATTCGACTTAGATGATGTGTCTCCCGACCATATCTTTTCGTAACTACGAGCGAGAGGAGTTTGAGTTCGACGCAGATCTCAAAGAAAGCGAGAGGCAAGCGACACAAAAATCGACCATGCTTTCAAAGCATCGGTCGAGCCAAAGATCTCTAGCAACGAGCAAAACGACGAGTAAGGCCGAACCTTCACTCAATGATCTACAAGAAGGAAGTCTCGCTTAGAAGTATGCGCTTGCTCATTGTAAAGTATCGAAAGGAGAAGGAGCGACGCGAAAAAAGTGACTAAAGCCTATCGGGAAACGAAAGGTAAGTCAAATTATATGTCGAAACACACTCTCGACTCACAATCTTCCGAATGCGAAAGAAAGATGACTCGAACCATCAAAGAATAGCGAAAGCAAAGAAGAAAGAGTCATCGCTTGTTACAACCGCAAGAAGCCGGGACATTATCGGTATGATTGTCCCCGAGCTCGATAGTGCTAAACGCGCAAAGCACGTAAGGCAAGGAGAGAGAAATTCGCCCGAAAAGACAATCCTACATAGGCTGGTGAAATCTCGGACGACTCGAAGAGGTCGACTCTTTTATGGATTCATCGGACGATGAAGCGGCTTTCATGGCCTTAGAGCTTGAAGGCGAAGAATCGGTGAAAAGTGCATGATGGCGGGCGAAGAGGATGAGGTAAATTCTCATGAACCACTTAACTTCTCTTCACACTGCACACACGACACTATTTCGAGGTGCGGATGAGAATTTGGACGTCGCAACCGCATACGAAGAACCGCTCGACGAACAAATTCGGATGAGTCTACGGCTCGGCAAGACTCTTCGGGAGTTGAATACCCCGAAAGTAGAGAATCGGAGACTTTCTCGGGAGAGTCGGTGCTACGAGGCCGAAGGACTTGTGTTGAGACTCGGGGAGGAAATAAACTCTCCGATGGCCAAGTCTCGAGCATCAAGAAGATCGGATTTCGGTTTTGACCAATGACTTGACTCGAAAGATCTCGAACTAAGTCTGTTGAAGCAAGAAATGTCGGGACTTCGAGGCCGGAGCACGACACACCGAAGAAGAGTGATGATGTCCGGAGGAGCTTGATGGCCGAGAGGTACATGGGTGCTTGAAAAGAAATTAGAGGCTATGCTAGCATGCAATAAGTCAAAGCACTGCAAGGAAGGACTTGGATTCAGCCGGGGAGCTTCCACATCCGCCCCATACACTCGAAGTACGGCTTGCGATAGATTTGTTCGAGGGGAGACTATGAACGCAAATATACTGAACCCCCTAGCAAAGAACAAACGAGAAGATGAAAGCACCTCATCCCACACGTCGGCATTCGACAAGAAGATCGGTGCCAAGAAACCCCAAGGCACGGTCAAGGGGGAACCAAGAAATTAAAATTGGCGGATCGGTATGGACCTCCAAAGGCGACACATCCAAACCTCGGTATGGGTCATACTATTATGAACCTATAGTCGAAGAGGCTCCAAATGTCGAAGAAAAGGAAAGCCACACGAAGGCTAAGGTCGGCGATCCACCAACTCGAGAAGATCGGGACTCCTCGAACCTCGGAAGCCTCGAAGTCACCTTTGACCGATCCGGTGGTCGATATATGTTGACTCTAGTGGAAAGAAGATGTCCGAAACCACCGGGGTTGTTAGACGGATTTGGGTTATGAAAACTAACATCTAAGGACCCAAAATCAAAAATAAAGGGTACCCGAATATAATTGCGTTTTGCGAGGTGCGTAAAGACCCATGGTATGTGGACGGCGGATGCTCAAGACACATGACATACCAAAGGAGTCTGGCGAAGAATTATATCACCGAAGAAGGACCCGAGTGAGTTTGGAGATAATGCCAAAGGCTACACGAGAGGATATGGGACACTCGGTATAGGAACGCCAAAGTTCCAAGAGTATCGAATGTTGAAGGACTTCAAAGACATAATCTTCTCTCTCGTTAGTCAATTTTGTGATAACTCAAATAGAGTGATTTTTGACGCCGGTTTTACGTGATGTTATTGATAAATCCACGGGGAAAACAAGTGTTATCGGGTTCGCGCAGAAAGAACATATATGTGGTGCATGGAACTCAGCGAACACGAAGCTTGCTTATTGGCGAAGAATGACAACCGCACGGGGTGGCTATGGCACGAAGACTCAGCCATCTCAACTTTAAGACGCTCAACAAGCTTGCAAGAAACACTCTAGCAAGGGGGCCTGCCGAATGAAGTATTCGAGCAAAGACACTCGGTGTGAAGCATGTACCGAAGGGAAAGCAAACAAGGAATCAAAATCCTCCGGTTCCATCGCCTTCCACGGATGGAATCCTTCACCGCTACATATGGATTTGTTCGGTCCGGTCTCCCCGGTGACGATCGGAGGCGAGAAAATATGCATTAGTAGTCATAGATGACTACTCGCGCTACACATGGGTCATATTCATTGCCAACAAGTCCGACGTCAAAACAGAGTTACCAACGCTTCGAAAAAGCTCGGTGTCGAAAAGAACACCAAGATCGGAAAAATACGTTCGGACGGAGGAACCGAGTTCCTTAATTCCATGGTAAAGGAGTTACGCAAGCGAAGGAATAGAGCATGAGACTTCACCGCACGCACACCTCGGCGAGAATGGAGTTGCTGAACGAAAGAACAGAACTCTAAAAGAGGCGGCTAGGACTCTACTCGCAGACTCGGGACTCCCAACCAAATTACGGGGAAGTAAGCTACGTGCGCATGTTATACTCGAGAATAGATCTCTACTGACAAAGCGAAGATAAGAGAACACCATATGAACTATGGAACGACGGGAAGCCTTCTCTATCTTATTTCCATATTTTTGGTTGTTCATGCTTTATCCACAATAATGGGAAAGATCAGTGAAGACTTTTGATAGCAAGTCGGATCGGGGAGTATTCTTAGGATACTCTCGGGTCAAGAAAGCTTTCGGAGTATTCAACTATCGGACTCTTTGCGTGGAGGAAAGCCCTCATGTTGTCTTTAACGAGTTTGCTGCGAAGACGGGAGCAATAACTCAAATTCCGAATCGAGGACATCGATAGGCGGCTACGGGATCTAAGCTTAAAAGACAAATGCGAAAAGATCCGGCTATGTTGGGATGATGATTCGGACGAAGAAATCGAAGACAAATCTATCGAATCTCAACCAGCGAGCAAGTAGGCGAGCGGATTGTTTCTCCCGAACGGAATCAATCCCGTGGTAACTCGGGTCGATGAGGAAACCGTAGAGGTAATCGAGACCAACACTACCGAGAATAACAACTCGGGGGGGAACGTCTAGTAATGTTCTCGAGCCGAATGCCCCCGAACCTCGGTGACTCGGTAGATCATACTCTTGTTCTTGAATTACTTCAATCTCGAGAATAGTACAACCGAAATGCCTAACTCACCTACTATCCGTGTTGAACAAATTTCGGATGAAGAGTTAAAACATCGTAGATCGTGGCTAGATGCTCACACTGCCGATCTTATAATTGGAGATCCTTCGAAGACATGTCAAGACAAGATCCAGTTACGTCAAGGAGAAAGCGCATTATTTTCCCGCTTCTTGTCTGCCGAAGAGCCTCGAGAATATTGAGGATGCACTTAAAGATCTTGGTCCGGATCATTGCTATGCGGGAAGAGCTAAATCGGTTCACGAGAAACGAAGTATGGGAGCTTGTAGACGGACCCAAAGCATCAACATGTCATAGGAACCAAATGGGTCTTCAAAAACAAGCGAGATGAAAACAACGTTATAGTAAGGAACAAAGCAAGACTCGTGGCTAAAGGCTACTTTGTCAAGCCGAAGGGATAGATTTCGATGAGACGTTCGCTCCGGTTGCAAGATTGGAGGCAATTAGACTATTCCTAGCCTACGCAACACATCAAAGATTCGGAGTTTATCAAATGGATGTGAAGTCTGCGTTCCCGAATGGCGTCTTTGAAAGAAGAAGTCTATGTGGAACAACCGCCCGGCTTTCGAGCGGGGACATCAAGTATATAGACTCGAGAAAGGCTGCATACGGGTTAAAACAAGCACCCGGGGCTTGGTACGATACCACTGTCCCGAGTTTCTTCTTCGAAAAGGTTTTCGAAAGGCACGATGAGACCGCACTCTATTCAGCATTCGACTTGAAGAAGACTTATTACTTGTGCAGATCTACGTGGATGACATTATCTTCGGTTCGAAGAATGTCATCATGTATTAGTAATTTGAAAAGATGATGAAGGATAAGTTCGAGATGTCGATGATGGGTGAAATGAACTACTTCCTTGGTTTTCAAGTCAAGCAATCTGAAAAGGGAACATTCATCAACCAAGGCAAATACACTCGAGACCTCATCAAAAGATTCGGTGCACATCCAGGCAAACCTATCAAGATCCCGATGAACACGAATATGAAGATAGATCTTGATAAAGAGGGAGTATCGAGTAGACCAAACCGAATACCGTGCTATAATTGGTTCTTTATTTATCTAACGGCTACTCGTCCCGACATAACTTATCTTTGTAGGTGTACGTGCTCGATTTCGGGCGAATCCCAAGCGAGTCATATGGACTCGAAGCAAAGAAGATTCTCCGCTATCTACGAGGAACACCCGACATGGGTTTATGGTATCCAGTGATGATAATATTGAACTAACTGGTTATTCTCGATGCCGACTATGCAGGATGTAGAATCGACCGAAAATCAACTTCGGGGAACATGTCGGTTCCTTGGCGGCAAGTCGATCTCATGGTTTTCAAAGAAACAACACTCGGTGGCCACGTCGACTACGAAGGCGAATACATGGCTGCTGGAAGTTGTTGCGCCCGGATCCTTTGGGCCGAGACAAAGCATGAGAGACTATGACGTCATTCGAAATGAAGTGCCGATTTTACTGCGACGATACCGGTGCTATTGCAATCACTCGAATCCTCGTTCTTCACACAAGATGCAAGCACGTGGACATCATACATCACTTCATTCGTGACCATGTCGAAAAGAAGGATATCGAGAATGGAAAAGATCCATACTTCGACAAGCAAAGGGCCGATATCCTGACTAAGCCTCTAGGCGAATCCGTATTCGAGAGAACTTTCGGTAGAGCTAGGGTCTGCTTGGACCCTACCGACCCTAGTCGGTAATAAGGTTTCGGGAGAGGAACATTCCGGTGAGGGGGAATGATCACTCTCGATCCGAGTAAGTTCGGTACATAGAGATTCGAAAACCATCTACACAAGGTATCGGTGACTACTATGTTCGGTGACGGGTTTGCGTATCTCTACTCGGTAGTAATTTAATACTACGGTACTTTGCATTTATGGCAAAGATTCAGCATGACATTAATATCTTTTGGTTTGTCTTTATTATTAACGACTCACATTTATTGCACGACATTCCATACATAAGCTTGCCTGAACTCGCACGCATTTAATGCATGTCTTTTCACGATTACTACTTAGGCTATTTTACAACCGGCTTTGACTTAGGTGCCTTTTTGTGATCATTGCCTATTGTTTTAACTTCTAATCTTAACCGTCCATATCATAAAGCAAGTTTACATTCGGCCTTCGATCGAAAACCGTTCACCTTCATAGTTGATATATATTCGATCAAATCTTAAGAACCGCCATTAGCATACTTCATAACTTTCAAATTCCGAAAAATCCGAGATCTGCATTCGCAATCCTTACTTGCTATTACACTCTCAATCTTATCTCGAATTTTATCCATTGGTATGCTTATATCTCGTTAATGTATTTGTTATATGTTTGAGATATCGCATTGCACAACACTTGTTCTATCCAAAAAATAGTACTTGATTCATTTCTTGTCACGAGTACAATGGCGGAAACCAATATCTCTATGATATCTCCGAGCGGATATGCGAGAACATTTTGGAGAAGGATCGCGTGTGGTTTGAACCCACCATGGATTTCTATTCATGCGATGCCGGAGTATATGGATGAGATCTTCTCGGCTCTGCGCGAGTCGTGGTCGGAGAAATTTCTGTCTAGGAGGCCTTCGTTCTTCCTCCCGAGACACGTTGCGTAGCTGTATTTGAATTCGGACGCGGTGTGCGGAGATATAGTGGCGAGATTCGTTGCCCATTCTATCCAAAACGCCACTATGGAGTGAAGCAAATGTCCATCAAGGATGCCTTGAAGCGGAGTTTTGATCCCGCCCTCCGAAGGGACCGATCAAGATCGGGTACGAGACGACCAAGTTGATGAATACCTTACCGTCTTACGTGGAAAGCCCACTACATTCGTAGCTGCCTTTCCGAAGAACGACATGTTGCCTCGGTTCGGGGCACTTGCCTATATAGTGACGCGACCTGCCGACAAGCCAAGCGGGGTCATTTGACCGGTGTCGAGGCCTAAGATTCGAGATAATGATGGCCATATACGATCGAGCCCGGATAAATTGGACGGAGTTCTTTCTCCGAGAATTCATGGCTCAGTCGCTAAGTTCGACAAAGCATCGAACACGCCGAGCGCAAAGGGCAAATTGTATGGACTCAAACTGTCCATCATGATCGAAGATTTATGTGGATCCGAGCCTATCACCTACGGTGACAAGGAGTACTTCAATGTGAAGAAGGTCGGATTTCACAACAAGACAAAGGCGCTTCGGCGGATAGGGTCGGGACCCTCGGCGGTCTCTCCAAAATCAAAGTCTCGGCGAGGCTACGCCTACAAAGAAAAGAACTCCTCCCGCTAAAACTCCTAAGGCACCGGCAAAGAAACCGAAGAAAGCCGTTGAGGTGCCGGCCTGCGAGGAGGTTCCACAAGTGCCTGCCGAACGGGCTCCCGAGAAGACTACTCGGCCCATGCAACTGGTTGATGAGTCCGAGTCTTCCGAGAAGACTTAGTCGATGGAAAAGATTGTTTCCACCGAAAGGGACCAAGGGGATGCTTCCGCAGCTCGGAGCGCAGATATTCGGCGCCTAGACAGCCCCCCTTCGTCCCTCCACTCGGCTCGGTCCCTCCAACCGAAGAGCGAGACTTCACACATAGACTTGGAGTGCCGAGATCGCATCCGAAGGTGAATCAATCGGGATGGAAGCTTCAGTGATTATATCCAGAGCATCCCGAGAAATTCTACAACTAGTTCCGGAGCTTGCCGACTACTCGAGACTTGTTGCTCATCGCCAAAAAAGCAAGGCTCCACATGTTGCTTTGCGACATCGGGAGTGGCCTCGTCTACGGCGCCTTGTCCTACACTACTCCTGTCGGCGGTGCATGAAGAGGAATTGAGACCGAGAGAGGAGATAGGCTATTCGGAGCACCGAAGACCTCAGCTCAATGGACAATCCGAGGGCTACAATGCCGGCCATGATTCATGATCGACGAAGCACGCCTCCGGCCCAAAGACACCCTCGGATGGGTCGAGACCATAACGACCCACCCGCGTGATTCGAGCCACGGAAAGCTCGATGAGGGACATCCACGGGACAAGGATACCCATACTCGAAACGCCCCCACCTCTCGGTATCCTTGGTCCCGAGAAGTCCAAGGCCGGGTGCTTCGTCCTCGGCGAGCCCGCTCGGCTCTTCTTGCTGCGATCGACTTTCGAAGCGGCGCCCGGCCCGGACCTCAAAGCGATCTCGATCGGTGGCCAAAGCCTTAAGCGCCCAAGGGATCAAAAATCGAGATCTTGCGAAGGCTATCCATAGGACATGGAAGCGGATCGCTCAAGCCACGACTAAAGAAATTCGGGGGTGAAGTCCTCTGTCTCTTCATCGGCCGCCCCGATGTTTCCACGCTTATTTCGAAGCGTTGGCTCGGCAGAAGAAGTCAAATTCGAAGCTCAACTCAAGATCTTTCGGGAGAGCCAAGCCAAGCTACTAGATGAATTTTTGGCCTCTAAACTGGCTCATACCGATGCTATCACCGAACAATCCGAGGCCACCGAACAAAGACTCGAGAATATCCAACCGGCCTTGGAAGACAAGATCACCGAGAAGCCGAAAGACTTCAAGGAAGCGGTGACCTCTCTCACAAGCGGTACAAGGAACACCTTACCATGGAGAGGAACGAGTTGCATGAGGCTCGACTAAGCTCCACGATCGTCTTGATGAGTCGTCAACCTCCTACAAAAATCGAAGAAGTCGGTCCTAGTCCCTACCCGGTGCTCATTGATGATGCCAAAAAGGGGGAAAGTGAAGGAAAAAGGGAAGGAAAGAAGAGTGCCGAGAAGCCGCCTCAAACTCGGTCTCGAAGGGTGAGGCCCGGGGTGTTTCGGGCTGCGAGCACGGCTAAAACCGGCCCAAGTGGCTCGGGACCCCGAGCGGACTACTCGACAACCCGGACTCCCAAAGACATTATTAAGGAGGTTGCTGAGTACGCCGAACAGAGCGGTGGAGGACTCGAGAAGAAGAAGAAGCTCCCATTCCACCACCGGTTCAAGAAGGCAAGGGCAAACGAAGCTTAAAATTCCAACCCCTCCAAAGAAAGAGATTAAGATACATATCTGGCGAGGAGGAAGCCCAAATAGCTGCGGATGAGAAGGCGGCCGGAGAAATTGCGAAGCCGAGGCAGCGCTAACAAGCCAAAGTCTAAGCTCGCGCCAAAGGAAAGACTAAAGCTCCATCCGAGAGGAGGAAAGAGAACCGCTAGACGCCTCCGAGAAAGCTCATCATAACGGATGAAGAGGACGAGAGAAAAAGAAAAGGAGCGAAGAAGAAGAATGCCGAAAGGCGGGGTACATCCAAATCTAGATCTAGTACCCCTGCTGAATCAGAACAAGCTCCTCAGAAGCCTCAAGAGCAAGATGCAGAAATTGAAGAAATATTTACTCAAATGGATAGATATCTCTACAGAGGAGAGGAAGCTAGACAGATAGAGGCCGCCACAGAGAGGATACATTTGGCGGACCTTGAGGCACTCAGGAAAGCGTCTGAACAAGAGGCCGGCCGAGAGTTCCTTCGAAAGCCGACATTCCTTATCGATACGAAGGTTCAAGAAGCCAACCGATCCGAAAACACATAGATGGCCAAGATCCGACGAATGGGATGCCTATTCAGTTCAATCAGAGATGGGAATCGGCCAAGATAGAGTTTATCAAGAGAAATTATTTACGGCGATTACGGCTCGAAATGTCTAAGGCCGATGCCTATGTCGAGTGGATGACCATTCCGAACCTCGATCTTTACCCATATATGCACGAGAGCAGAATGCGAAGGGGTAGTAGTCGAGTTCCTCGAAGCAAGGATCATTCCTCCACCCGGAAGACAAGACGACTCGGTACATCTCGGAATGATTGAACAAGAAGTGAAGAATCTTTGCGTTGAACAGAGGGACTAGAACAAGATGATCCAGCGAGACTTCGCCGAATATCGGAGGCGAGGAAGAACACGTTCGGGAATGTATGGAGTTCCACTGCTCGAAGATAAATCCCAAGGTTTCATGAATAGGATTCAGCGGTTTAAGGGTTCTCCCTCTTAGTTCTTCTTTTAGCTTAGCAAGATTTGTAATGTCTTGAAGCGTGTATTATATATATACAAATCTTCTTTTGG
Organism: Lavandula angustifolia; assembly: GCA_028984105.1. Taxonomy (NCBI): domain Eukaryota; kingdom Viridiplantae; phylum Streptophyta; class Magnoliopsida; order Lamiales; family Lamiaceae; genus Lavandula; species Lavandula angustifolia. The sequence continues at coordinate 17,365,772 of CM054824.1, forward strand.
CTCTGACAACTACTTGTTGTCTAAATAGCCGTGTTTGCTTTATGCTTTAACACTCAGAATCACTGAAGTGATTACTGACACACACGTTGATTATTTACTTGTCAGTTTTTGCTCGGTTAGATCTCTGATAGACTAGACTTTCGGAGAGTTATTATTTCTCTTAAGGGAAATTGTTGCATGGGGGAAATTATTGTAAAAGGGAAAATTGTTCTGCCCTGTCTCCCTCAGTAGTCTAGCACTTACCAGACAACTCCACTGATCCTACTTGTAATATTTGTAAGGAGCTCTCTTCCTGAGTAAGTTAGTGTTTAGCATAGTTGATAGGACATAGATGATAGGTTTTGGCATCATCAAATAGGGGGAAATTGTTGGGTGATGATTCAATCCTCAGCATGACCATACTTGTGGGAAATGACTCTTATCTTCCATACTGAATCATGCTCAGTAGCCTCGTGCTCTGAACTGTTGAGAAGATTTGAAGATCCCAAAACCCTATCTGATTGGTGAACCATTCCTTTGTATTTGTATTTGTCTCTGAGGTTTCAGACTCAGTAGACACTCTGCTCTGGTCAAGGCGCTCAGTAGCTTATTTGCCTCGGCACCGGTCGAGAAGACTCGGTGATCTTTGGACTCGGCGGGAGCAAGATATGCGAAAGACTCGATGATATTGGACTCGGCGGGAGCGATATATCGAGAGAGTCGGTTGAGCCGAACTCGGCGGGAGTAGTTCATCGAACTCGGAGCTGATCTTCGATAGACTTATCTCGGCGATCTATCTACCGAATACAAGGTCGGACTCAAGAACGGCGGATAGTCTTCGGGGATTGTCGGAATCTTTTGAAAGACAATCGGCATTGTCGTATGTACGAGGAAGAGAGAAGTCGGCTTCATGCTCTCGAAGTTTGTCTTTGTCTCAACCACTTCATTCACCTCAACGAATGACAAACATACACGTGTCTTCTCACCTCGCTAAAGGCTGCAGTCCAACCTTTTACCTAAAAAGGTGGGAAAGTACACTGTTACCTACACCAAAAGAGCCGTTTGCTACCAAAAAGAGAGAGAGAGAAGAAGATCGTCTCCAACGGATCTATTTCAATCTCTGCTCTATAAATAGAGGGATCATTCAAGATTTAAGAGAGAATGCGCGCCTAGAACACGAGAAAGCATTCAAACGAGCGAAATTAACGACTAAGTCCTCCGCAAGAAACAACCGAGTTATCTCCGTGAAAGACTACATCCAGCTCAAAAGGAACCAAGGCGAACCGACATAAGCTTCTAGTATCCAAGCGAGTGACACGAACCTATAGCTAAACCCTCAGCTGTTCGTCGCTCTAGATAGCTACATTCTCGTTCCTTATCCCTCTAACCCTAAGCTCACTTGTTATATCCATAGCTTAGACGAAGGAGTTCACATTTGAACCCAATCCTTATTGTATAAGGACTCCTTCACTGTTGGAGAAGTTTGTCAAACACTTTAAGTTTGATAGTGTTGTAAGCGAGACTTGGATCGATATAAAAACCAAGACGCGGCTTTGCCCAGTGTGCAAGCTGACTGAGACTAACTCAGGATAATAAATAGCCTCCTGATCATTCGGGACAGTGGACGTAGGATTTGAGCGATATCCGAACCACTTTAAAAATCTTGTGTCTCTTCTTGCTTTCTTAAGCTGTTGCATTGATTTTACTATTCATACCGAACATCATATTTAAATCAATCAACTGTCTCAAAGCATCCCGAACTTTTAAATCTACCGAACCGAGACTTAAAACGTTTTCTCACAAAAAATTGATTTGGGCCTACACAATTCCGCACACCGAACTCTCACCGAACGATACCGAGATTCGACCTAGTCGGTTAGCGAGATCTCCGGTGAGTCGGTACTCTTTTAGCCTTTAACTCGATTCGAAAGCGGTTGTGCAGTCCGCTGAACAAGCTTTGCAGGCGACACCATCCCGAATAGGGCTGTTCAAGTTCGAAATTGAGAAATCGAATCAGGTGTATTCACCCCCCCCCCCCTCTACACCTGACCGTACACTCGGGACCAACACAGATTTTTACCAAGTTCGTTAAACATTAATATTTCCATTCATCTATGTATCTTAAACATGGTTTTTCGCCTAAAAAGACACCCTGCTCTCTTAATGTAGTTAGCTGGTGTTGTTGCTGTTGAAGTAACTGGAGGGCCTGATATTCCTTTTCATCCTGGAAGACCGGTTAGCCTTGCCATATACTACATTCTACTAAAATGAAACTTAAATATAGTGCAGAACAATATTTCATTTTGTAATATCTCTTTGAGAAGTCTGCTTGCATAATGAATTTGTGTATCATGAATGGCACATTGTGACTGAAAAAAATGAAAATCGAATGAATTGTTAATCTCAAGCTATATCTGAAGAATTATCCTTCTTCCAGGACAAAAAAGAATCACCGCCAGAAGGCCGCTTGCCTGATGCCACGAAAGGTAATGCGTTATCTGCCTCAGTGTTTTGTATATGAAATCTGCAGATAAAGCTTTTAAAATGTATTGATTAGCGGGCTAAATAGTAAAATCTCATCAAATTCTTCAGGCACGGATCATTTGAGGGAAGTTTTCGGGCACATGGGATTGAGTGATAAAGACATTGTTGCTCTATCCGGCGGACACACACTAGTAATCTACAAACCAATGCTAAGATCTTTGGCTAATAACTCTTCTGAGTTTGTGTGCTTCTTCTGATTCTGAAAATATGTGGGGAGTTTTTCAGGGTAGGTGCCACAAGGAGAGGTCGGGTTTTGAAGGGCCATGGACTTCTAATCCCCTTATATTTGACAACTCTTACTTCAGGTAAGCTCTGTAGTCTATATTCTCGGTTCTTTAATTGTCTATCATTAGATGTTAATTAGCTCAGCCTTGAAGTTAACTCTGCTCTTATGACTTGTTGAACATAGAGAACTTCTTAGTGGGGAGAAGGAAGGTCTCATCCAGCATCCATCAGATAAAGCTTTGCTAGAGGATCCTGTCTTTTGTTCCGATGTCGAAAAATATGCTGCAGTAAGATGATCTCATACATCTACTATTTATTTCATTGTATATGATTCAAGTGGTCTGAAATATTCACACTTGGACTAGGATGAGGACACCTTCTTTCAAGACTATGCTGAAGCTCATTTGAAGCTCTCTGAGCTCGAGTAAGTTTTAGTCCCATTTGAATTAATTCGCATTTTCTTCTCGAGTTCTTGAACTTTTCCGACCCTTTAATGTGTAAGAATAAGGGCCATATTTATATTCATAGGGTATGCTGCTAGTGCAATATCTTTGGCTCTTGAGTATCAATTCTTTAAATTTTTTGACATTGTTGTCGATCTTTGAGATTTAATAGGATCTTTGTTAGTTCTGTTTTGGATTACATAAGATTTTATAATCAAATATGAAAATAAATATATTTCATAGAAGTTTTTGTTGGGTAAGTTCCAACCCCCCCGGTGGAATCCCTGCTAGCTGGCCCAAATTCAAAGTACTTTGTCCATGTAGTGTAATGATTGCTTTTTGCTGAATTGCAGATTCGCAGAAGCGGATTAAACTACGATGGAGGAGAGGATAGGCTACCTAAATCTCTCTGCCAAATCTGGTCTATTCGTTGCATAATTGCATTTCAAGAATCATGGATTTAGTTCCTCGTATCCTGTCGGTCTGTATCATATTAATATGTGTGCGACATAAATAAATACTTCTTGACATTATTAATTGAATACCTTCAGCGAATTGTCCTTCGTTTTAAGGCTAACTTTTTCATGATTATTCGGTTGAAAGTATTTGGTAGAAAAGCCACGGGGTGAGGGGTGACCTGGTCTGGTTTGGTTTAACTTTGAAAATGTCATTTAAGCTGTGCGAATACCAAATTTTTTTTATTTTTTTTTTATACGTGGAACCCGCAGCCGCTACCTTCGGTGCGCACTGGGTAAACCCCGCTCCTTGTGCAGTAGCCTGCAAACCACACAGGAGAGTTCAACCACCCTAGGCTAACCATAGGTGACAGGCTCCACAAAGTTGCTTCCAATGGGATTCGAACTCAGGACCTATCGGTCCTATTGATATTGTTTTATTGTATTTCAGGGTGACTTTAAAATAGTAACTATAAGGATATAAAATAATAGTGTACAAGTATAAAATTGTTGGGTTATGTTGTTCAGATAATTATGGTTTACTTTTTATTTTTTATTTAAGGTTTAGATAAAATAAATGAGACAACACAAAAAAGAAACTGATAATAATATCAATAGAATGGAGTGAATAAGTAAAATAAAACAAATTAATATGTAGAGGTTGATATATATATTTGGGAGAAAACAAGTCGAGGTCAGAAGTAAACTTACCATACGACTAGAGTGCAAGAAATGTGGAAAAACCTCGAAGTACTTAACGGCTAAGAAATGAAAATGAGTATGATATTAAAATTCCACTAAAATACAGAATGAGAAAGTGAGACAGTGGGCAGAAGAATCCAACAAGTCTTACCATCTTTTAAGTACAATAATCACGCACTTTGATGTAAAGTAATCTCAAAACAAAGCCGTACTTTTAATCTGTGGAATTTTGATCCACTTTTACTTAGAATTTAGCCTCATATTATAATTTTTAAATAATGTTGGACAAATGATAACAATCACATGTGTTATACTTAAGTCTTGTTTGGAAAAACAGTTTAAATAAGTACTTATAACAAAATTATTTATACATAAGTGCTTATGTTATAACCACTTAAATTAAATAAATTGTTGCATTTAGATACATTTATATATAAGCACCTAACTAGAGAAAAAATAAAATATGAGGATCTATTTTCCGTAGATTATGAAAATAAGTCAAAAATAAAAAATAAGTTATTTTTATAAGTTCTATCAAAAGCGTGCATAATCAATTATTTTTTAGAATAACCTATCGATAAGCTCTTTCAAGCATGACTTGAGTAGAAAAATGTTCTAAATGAAAAGGTTAACCACCGGCTTTGTTCAATAATAACAATGTAGAAGAGAACATAATTAGTGGAATTATTTTTGATTTCGGTTCTTATTCAAATGAATATTCGATTCCATCATCCATCTTTTTTCGATTAATATCAAATTATTACATTGGTATCTAATTTATTTATACCACATATGATAAATGTGACTTCATTGAAACTGAAGCCCATCTCATTATGCAATAGATTACGATAAATCTAACATCCCTACAAATACGCCAATAAACTAGCCTTAAGCAACGGTTTATAAAATGTGCTTTACCAGAAGTATAGAAAGTCCAGGCAGATCGCTATCTTCTTCCCATAAATAGACTTACTGAGATTCTTTTTACTATTTCAAAACAACAAACCACTTACCATATTTAGGATATATTTAATATTTTTACTCCACATAATAACTTATTGATATTATACAGCATCAAATAATTATGACGCATGGACTTATATGTAAAAAACAAAAGGCAAAAATTCATTTTGTGAACCTTTAATTCATATGAAATTGACATTTGTAATTTTTAGTAATTGTATCCCCGTGTCATAGTTTTGATACCTAAGAGAATTTAGTATCTTGTACTGTACATCAAGGTAACATTGTGTCATTCTATGAGTTTTCAAATAACGTGCATAATTTAATACAAGTTGAAAATGGAACACAATTAGTAAAACTTTAGAAGGTCGGACATCAAAATGGAAATTTTACTTAAAAATATAAAAGTTGATGTTCTATTTTATTAATTGTTTTTTTTGTAATTATGAGAACATAATTTTAGGCCCCCCAATGCGCTAAATGACAAGATATATATTTATATAATAAATAATAATATTCATATATTTCAAACTATAAAATTTTAAATTAATAGACAATAGTAACTTAGAATATATATGAATATAAATAATTAAACAATAGATAATTAAGGATTATATCAATTCGAATTAAATAAAATGACATGTATTTAAGTATTTATAGTGGCACCGGCATAGCCAGAAATCAAAAAGTAGAGGGTGGCCAGTGTGGGGAGTCTTTTTCAAACTCCAGCGAAAAAGCTACTCCACTCCCTCTCTCTCTTCATGTTTCACATTTACTTGTTCAAGAACGTTCTCTCTCGTCAAGAGTTCACTATGTTTTTTGTTGTTTGAATAATCCAACACTGCTGCAAGAAAGAAAAAATCAGTCTTGCTCCCAGATAGTGTCGCCACTCAATCTCTCTGTTTTTCTTTCGATACCTGCGAATACGCCCACTTCGCTTTTTTTTTTTTTTTTCTTTCTTTTCTCTCTCTTCTTTTCGATGGCTTCATATTCTTAGTATCAGTTTCATATTAATCTTTGACGACAGAGCAGAAATGGGGTCTGTTGGAGTTCTTTTTGTTCTTCTCTCTGTATTTGCTCTTTTTCTCATGGATACTTCCACAGCCGAGATGCCAGGTTTCTCTCTCTTTTTACAGTATATGGTTATAGATTTGTTGCATTTATTGAGTATTTGAGTTTTTGTTTTTCTTGAAATTGTAATTTTTTCTCACGTCTCAATCTATGTTTGGAGGTTTCTTGATTGTTTTATTGCCTTAGAAAACAATGTTTAATTGTGTGGTATAAGTTGTCTCTGGCGGGACAATTAGCAGTACGAGATTTATTTAAGGTTATTAACCATATTTCAACTTTCTTGGATAGTCAAGGACTCAAGGGGTTTAGAGAGGACAAGAAGGTATGCAGTCATATAGGAGGGAGTTGGGTTAAAAGTGTTATTAAAGGAACTAAAGCGGTTTAGGAAGTCTCCAATTTTAAAGGTTTTTTCATTTCACAGAGCTTCATGAATATGATCTTATGTGTCTTCTCAAAAAAAGAAGAGAAAAAAAGAATATGGTCTGATGTAAATCTGCATGTCCCTGCTGTCATGAATTGTACTCCCTCCGTCCCAATATTTGTGGCTCAATTGGTTTTGGCACGGGAATTATAAGGGATTGTATTCTCAAAACATACTGATTTAGTAATGCAGCATGAAAAGCTCAGCAAACAAACCGCTTACCCTGCTTGTATAGGTCTTTTCGGTTTGATTGTTTTAATCTATGAAGGTTTCTGAAACAAAAACTTAATAAAGCTGAGATTGTTCAATGTATGGATTCTTGCACACCTCTCAGTTCTCATTTACTGCTTACTGTACCATATTTTACTTGCAAATTGTTTTTCTTTACTCTTGTTGTTCTTTTCTTTTGTTTATGTTCCAAGAGCTGCAAAATCCTTTCACAAACCAAGTCATTAGCAATTTCGTTCAACAGTTAGCTTAGTAGGATATGCTACCAAGCCCTGCTGCAGTTGTTTTAAAATGTTCCGTGACCTTTTTTTAATGTTCAATATCTGATATCTGCACAATGCAGGTTTTGTAAGTCTGGACTGTGGTGGTTCCAATAACTTTACAGATGAGATAGGTCTTCAATGGAGTACCGACAACTACATGCTGAGTGGAGATATAGCCAACATATCCGTAGCCAATGAGACCAGACAACAGTATAAGACGTTAAGATATTTCCCAGCAGATGATAACAAGTATTGCTACACACTCAATGTTGTCAGTAGGACCCGGTATCTTATAAGAGCTACCTTCTTGTATGGAAACTTTGACAACGATAACGTGTATCCGAAGTTTGACATTTCATTGGGGCCTACACATTGGAGTACCATAGTAATCTCAGATGCTAATACAATAGAGCTTCAGGAGTTGATATTTCTAGCTACAGATCCTACCATCAGCGTTTGTTTGTCTAATGCAACGACCGGGCATCCGTTTATATCCACCATTGAGTTGCGGCAGTTTAATGGCTCCATCTATTTCAACCAGTATGAGAGTCAGTTTTTTCTTAGTGTCTCCGCAAGAATAAATTTTGGTGCAGAGAGTGATCAACCAGTGAGGTATTCCTGAAAGCTCAAAGTTAAACTTTTTCTTATATTTTTTTGGAATTTATAAGATAAGATAAGTTTTATTTGTTTTATGTAGGTATCCTGATGACCCATTCGATCGAATATGGGAGTCTGACTTAGTGAGGAAAGCCAACTACCTTGTTGATGTTGCTCCTGGAACTGAGAGAATATCATCGAAGATGCCAATTGATGTGGGCAGGGATGAATGGCCACCCCAGAAGGTAATGCAGACAGCTGTAGTTGGAAGAAATGGATCGTTGACATACCGCTTGAACCTCGACGGTTTCCCTAGTCCTGGTTGGGCATTTTCATACTTCGCCGAACTTGAAGACTTGGGGCCAAGTGATGCTAGAAAATTCAGGCTAATACTCCCAGGGGCTCCTGATCTTAGCAAGGCTGTTGTAAATATCCAGGAAAATGCCCAAGGAAAATATCGTTTGTATGAGCCAGGATATTACAACATTACTCTGCCATTTGTTTTGTCTTTCCGATTTGGGAAGACTTCTGATTCGACAATGGGACCTCTGCTTAACGCCATGGAGATAAATAGATATCTGAAGAAAAGTGATGGCTCCGCAGATGGTGAGCACGAGTAAATTTTCCTAAACATACAAACTGTGCGCTTTCATTTTTCCAGATCCATTACAATGGAATAATATGCTTCCTTCTACTACAACACAAATACTATGTATCCTTTTTCTGTTCTCCCTCCTTCCCCATGTGTTTTTGTGAAATTGAGTCTATTAGGCAAGTGGAAGAGACTAGGATTACTAAGGCAGAAGGCAAAGCAATTGGTTAACTCTTAGGTTATTATCATCCAGTTCCACTAAGCTCCTGCCATAAGTAGTTAGTTCATTCTCCTCTTCCCTTGTATTAGCCCCAAAAACCAAGGAGCCTATTGTACTTTTTGTTTGGTAGGTTGGAGTTCAACTGTGACTGAGGAAAATTAGGATGTTTGCATTCTCTGCTTTCTTCCAACTCAGGTAATCTCTAATTCATTCGGATTGCAGGACCACTTCTTGCTGCAATAGCCATGGCTTATTCATCAGCTAAGTGGGCCAATGAAGGTGGTGATCCGTGCCTCCCAGCTCCATGGTCATGGGTCCACTGTAGTTCAGACCCTCAACCAAGGATAACGTCAATGTAAATTCTGATTTTTACCAGTTATCTGTTAAAAAATGACAATACCATAAGGCTATTCTGCCATTTCGTTTGGAATTCAGATTGGTTTATCTTACATACATTTGAGTTTCTCTTTTTTACCAATTTTGTGCTTGTGCAGTAAACTGTCTGGGAAGAATTTGTCAGGAACAATTCCAGAAGAGTTGACAAAGTTGGGTGGTTTAATTGAATTGTAAGTCGCTGAGACTGTTTGTTCATCAATGCCACATATCTTCTCATGATCCATGTTTACAAACATGACTTTTTCTTTCCATTTTGTGCCTATCCATTGCAGATGGCTTGATAATAACTCACTAAGCGGTCCAATTCCGGATTTTTCTGGGTGCCCTAACTTGAAGATAATGTGTGTACTCCAATTGTTCTGCTTATTTATTTTCTTTATTTTGCGAAAACTACTGATGCGTTGTTTCTGTGGCAGACACCTTGAGGATAATCGGGTGAATGGTGAACTGCCTACTTCCTTGGCAGCTTTGTCAAATTTGAGAGAATTGTAAGTTTAAGGAGCTCAAATAATATCCAAATACTAGCTTGTAACATTACTTTGGTCAAGATTATACTGAAACTTTAATTTTTGTAAAGTTCATCTGAAGAATTTCAGAAGATTGCATGATAATCCTTGGTTCTTGTTTGTCTGTTAAGCTTCCAGCAAAACTCTGTTCTTTTACTGTTCTAACTCTTTCTTTTCCAAGAACATCCTTACATATTTTTTATGCATTATGTTTATAGTGCTGAGTCTTTTAATGATTTATCTTGCAGGTATGTTCAGGATAATTTGTTAACTGGGAAAATCCCATCTGGTCTTCTTGATAAAGATCTGGTTTTGAAGTGAGTTATATCTTAATCTTGTTCCTAGAGCTTGACTTACCACTCTATTTACTTTAGGAACTGGGGGTTCAATAAGTTGCTTATGGGGTACAATTTATTTTCTTGATCAACTGTGTGGTTAATAAATTTTAGTACTTATTCCTTTATTTTCTTGATGAATTGTGTTTGTAAGTAAATATTCATATGAACTTGGCCATAATATAACCAAGGTCTTACCATGCTGTATTTTGAAAAGTTTACATTCTGTTTGCATGTTGGATGGCAAGATGAAATAGAGCAATCATCTAAGATCAAGCTACTCATAAGCTTTGTTTTCCTCTAATCAATCTTCGGATGCAAATTTGGTGATTACTTTGAAGTACAAATAAGATTTATTTTCAACCCCTATTTTACAAAATAGGGGACTTGATTCTTCACAATTTTCAGCATAAGTCGCTAGAATTTCATGTTAATTCTGGATACATGTCGAAATCTTTGTAAACTGACCTTCCACTTTACTAGTTAGGAAGTAATTCTCAAATAAATTCCAATCTTCCTCTTGACAAGACTTCTAGTTGATGAAGTTGCTCAGCTTCCATGTGAAACATCTTAATCATATGTCATTTCAGCTACACTGGGAATGTAGGCCTTCACATGGAGAAGGGAGGGAACCATAAGAAAATCATTATTGGGACGACAGTCGGAGCTGCTGCTCTGCTTATTGCTACCATTATCGCCTTTATCTTATTGTCCAGAGGAAAGAAGAATCCGCCTCATGAAGGTTAGATGGAAGCAATGATGTACATACTTATCAACTGGATCGACTTATCAATTTTATGTTGTATTTATTTTTCTCAGGAAAATCTCAACAAGGTTTGCCTGCTAAAAAGATTGCTTCTTCCCTGGGTGATACTGCTGCTGAAGCTGCACATTACTTCCCATTATCTGAGATTGAGGAGGCTACAAAAGATTTTGAGAGAAAAATTGGATCAGGAGGCTTTGGAGTTGTATATTATGGGAGACTGCCAGATGGAAGAGAAATTGCAGTCAAGAAATTGATGAATGATTCCTTCCAGAGCAAGCGAGAGTTTTCCAATGAAGTACGTAATGCTATTAGCCTGAATCCCTTCTGCATCAGTTTGGCCAATGCTAACCTTTCAATAATTGACTACCTAATTGTTGGAATGAGTTAATTGAATTAACTTTCACTTTTATTTGATTTCTTGCTATCTTTCATTTTGTGTAAAATGTTTAAGCCTAATATTTTTTGTGTATACAGTCTGCCCTTATACTGATTTTTCTTTGTTAAACCAGGTTTCTCTTCTTTCAAGAATACATCATAGGAATCTAGTTCAGTTTCTTGGATATTGCCAAGAAGATGGAAAAAGTATTCTTGTGTATGAGTTCATGCACAATGGGACTCTCAAGGAACATCTTTATGGTAAGTTTCTCCTATTGAAATATAATGAAGCGATCAAACAGTTACCAAACCATATAGTATTTTGACAGGCCCCTTAACTCATGGAAGAGGAATTAATTGGATTAAGCGCCTTGAGATTGCTGAGGATGCTGCAAAAGGTTGGTTAGCCAGATTAAATCAGCTTTATCTTTGATCTGTTTCATTTCAAAAAACTTCGTCAACTCATCTTTACATGCATATGTTTATCTCCTCTTGGTTGTTTAGGAATAGAGTATCTTCACACTGGTTGCGTTCCAACAATCATCCATCGGGACTTAAAAACCAGCAATATTCTTCTTGACAAGAACATGAGAGCTAAGGTTTCGGACTTTGGCCTTTCAAAACTAGCAGTTGATGGAGCTTCACACGTGTCAAGCATTGTCCGAGGAACTGTTGGTTATCTTGATCCTGAGTATGTCTTTTCTTTTCAATTCCATAGCACATCAGTGGGATAATAGCTCAGGGTTAATGTATATGATTGGATGCAAGAATGCTAGTTTAGATTTATATCAGTTTTTCTCCATTCAACTCATCCTCTTCTTTTATTCCAGATATTACATCTCCCAGCAGTTGACAGACAAAAGCGATGTCTACAGTTTCGGAGTCATTCTCCTGGAGCTAATATCTGGTCAAGAAGCCATTTCTAATGAAAATTTTGGCCACAACTGCCGAAACATAGTCCAATGGGTAAGACATCACTTTCTGGCCAAAACGGCCCCGTTTTATCTTTTCATGTTTCTTCTCTAGATTCATATTATGAATCAAACTAATCATGTTTCTTCTGTAGATTCGCATTACTTGTGTACTTCATACTATAAAACCAAATAGCAACACCAAAGGCATAACGTCACTAGCTATAGTGGGAAGCCTACATAGAGGCAAGAAAGAATTCTCATGCAGAACTTATGTTTGCTAACTAGATTATAATGTGTATTGGTGGCAGGCGAAAATGCACATTGAGAGTGGGGACTTGCAAGGAATCATCGACCCTGCATTGCATGACTACGACATACAGTCCATGTGGAAGATCGCGGAGAAAGCTCTGATGTGCGTGCAGGCGCATGGGAGCATGAGGCCATACATTTCTGAAGTCATAAAAGAGATCCAAGATGCACTTGCAATTGAAAGAGGAGCAGAAGCAGTAAGAGAAGGGAGTTCCGATGAGATATCGAGGCGTTCGGCTCACTCTTCCCTGAACTTGGGCTCCTTGGACATAGGCGCTAGTGATCACCACTATTTGTCCATTGATGAATCCATTGCACGCCCAACTGCAAGATAGAATGATTGCTTCTTGTCAGCCATTTATCTTCATTCTTGATTGCTCATGTTTTTGGTTGGTCGGTTTTTGTCACTCTTGCCTGCTGGGATAGGCAAGACAGTCTGCCTTTTTGAGGATTTGCTTATATTCATCATTCTTCTTCACCATCTTTAGGACTCACTATTGGATAATATACTGCATTCTGTAGAAATATTATCCCCTATGGTTTTTACTTTGTTTTTATATAATATAGTTGGAGTTTATAGTAGTCTTCTCTCTCCTAGTGCATCTTGGAGTTTATTTTTGTTTCTAAAAAATACTCAAATTTGAAATCCTAAAATACTAATTAATTGATCACATAGTTAATATTCTAATAAAGAAACATATAAACTAAATGTGTGGTTTTTAATGGGATGGACTTTAGTATCTAACAATTATATTCCCTTTTATATCACATTCATAATATAATTGACATGTGGAATACATTTTGATCAAATAATTAAATTAAAATCAATTATAGTTGGCTATATCTTATGAAGTGTGACATACATAAGAGAGTATAATGTGTAACATAAAGTTTTTTTGGTTTTTAATTCATATGTAATTAATTTTAGGTAGATTATAGTTTTTACATGATCCTCCAAATGCTCATGTAAGAAAAAATATTCTGTTTATTTGCTATTTAAATAATATACGTATTTTTGGTGCCAAAACGATATTAATTATTTGATAATTAATTTACTGATGTTTTCGTCTATGCAAAATTAAAAAGACGTATATTTATGCAAGTATTTGAAAGTCATGTGAAAATTATAATTAAGCAAAAATAAGGAAACAAAAAAGGCGGACTTAAACGTCGTCGTGTAGGCGCCTATAATGAACAAATGAAGTGGCCAGGGAGGAGACACGTCGGCTGAAAACGTAGAAGCGGTCAAACAGCCAGTAAATATATAAATTTGGAAAAACCAACGGTGCTGATAAACCTAAACCTATTTCCAAGACTCCCAATCCCTCAATCTCAGTCGTCGTCTCCTTCCTCAATTCTCAGCCCTACGATCCTTCCTCTCGCGCCCAAAATACAAAATTCGACAAATCCCCTTGCAGGACACTCTCTCTCCCCCTCTCTGCGAGTTTACTCGCAGAGCTGTGTCTGCGCAGGACCTATGTAATCTCGTGACCTAGGTTTCTTTCGATTTGTTAGGTTAATGGCAGACGGTCAGTCGTCGCAGGGAGTAACGGGGAGCCCCGTCGGTGGCAGCCATGACAGCGGAGGTGATAGGAGCCCGCGATCAGGAGTGCGTGAACAGGATGGATATCTGTCGATTGCGAATATCAGTCGGATCATGAAAAAGTCGCTTCCCGCGAACGGGAAGATTGCTAAGGATGCCAAGGAGACAATGCAGGAAGCTGTTTCCGAGTTTATTAGCTTCATCACCAGCGAGTATGTAGATGATTTTTTTTGTTCATTTTTGCGATTGCGTAATGTTTGTTGAGTTGTTTGTGATTGGTTGGAGTATTTTGTTTGGCAAAAGAACTAAATTGCTACTTATATAATTTATTCTCGTGGGTTTCTATGAAAAATTCGGCGCATGGAACTTTTACTCAATAATTTAAGTGCACATGCGTGTAGTTTGAGACCTTTTCTTTGGTATATGCGTGAGAATTTGCGTCTATGGATGCATTTGAAAGGATTTGTACTTTCTTGAAGGCTACATAAACCATTATGTTGAATTATCTGGGTTAACTCTCCTGAGACCAAAAACTGAACCCTTTTTGGTGGCTTATGATGTAAGGGCAAGTGATAAGTGCAAGAGAGATAAAAGAAAGACAATCAATGGGGATGATTTGCTATGGGCTATGGCAACTTTAGGATTTGAAGACTACCTTGATCCTCTTCAGGTATACCTGAATAATTATAAAGAGGTAATTATATATCCTAATTTTCCGTTGTCGTTATAGGTGTCATCTTGATTGTCCTTTTTATCTAGATGAATTTGTGTTATGTTGGTTGCAACTGATAATGTCTTACCTTTTCCTGGTTTGGATGACATGGGACATCCTCTTGGTGGTGGCAGCTGGAGGTAAGCCTATTCATAAGTAGCTTCTCTTGCTGGCCATCTTTTGCTGTGCATTTTTTGTTTGAAAGTAATGGATCTTTTTAACAGGGCGATACCAAGGGATCAGCCAAAGGTACGGCTGGATCTGCAAAGAAAGATGGGTTACAACAACAACCTCTAATTTATCAGGTATTATGTGACATAAGATCTAAATTCTCAAGCAGTTATGCTCTTTCAGATTGCATTTATATAATGGAAATGGATTTCAATTTACTCTGTGTTCTAAGTATATCTTTCCTGCAATGTTCAAAGGTTCTTTACCAGGGTTCTTTTTCACAAGGCATGACTTATGGAAGTGCTCAGGTACCTCACTCCTTGTGCCTTCTTGTTGTCACTTAATGGTTCTGTTTTATGTTCATTATATGTACACTTTCTTTTTCTGCCTTTCCATCTTCGAGATGGTCAGGTTATAATATGAGGGAATTTGTTGAATTTCTCAAATTTATTAACTCTTGTTTGTTTTCTTGAAAGAGTGGCTAACTCACAAAGAGGGAATCTCTTGTCAGTGGGCTCCGTTTATTGATTTTAAATAATGTCTTCTTCGGCTTCCAGATGTATATTTGAAAGCTAATGAATAACTGAAAAGTGCTGACCTTTTTTATGAGCTCTTGCAGTATCAACCCAATTTATGGAAGAGGAAGTTGTGAAAATAATATATATTTTCTATCTCTATGTAGTTAGGCTGTGGCCAACGGTATATTGACTTAGAAATTGATATTGTGCTCTGAAATGTTATGTGATGTTGCATTGACTGTTATTCATTGATACACATGGGATTTGAGAACTTGTGTTTAGAAATAGCGGAACATTTTTTCTCTGTGGAGAGGTTGCAAATACAAAGTTAACAAGACCACCCTAGTTTCCATACAAGTTAAGTAAGAATACAAGTGCTGGGCTTTGTTGGTCTTCTAGGGCTTGACTTGGATTAATGCTGTCTTCTTTTGTGTATGTGTCAATGTGTGTAACTGCGTCCATGCATGTGTGCCAATCGTTTGAAGTGATTCTTCATAGTAACTGGTTAGGCGTATGCTATTATGGTTATAATATCCACTCGACTTGTTCCATTCGGTCTATCTTAGGAGACGCAGCAGTATGTATATGGTTGGAGGATATGTTTCTTACTAGTTTCCATTTTTTGTATTTGTAGCAACAAGGTCAACACATGATGGTCCCAATGCCAGGCATGGACTAGAAGTGGATCATCTGCAACAAGGTCAACACATGATGGTCCCAATGCCAGGCATGGACTAGAAGTGGATCATCTTCAGCCAACATAAAAAGCCTTCATCCTATTAGAGATATCACTATACTTCCAGATGCATTCTTAGTTAGTTCCATTCTAAACTTCCCATTATTTTTTTTTATTTTGCTTTCACATCTGAATTTTAGTTGTTCTACAAGTCTGTAAATTATTGGCCGGACAATTATGTGAGGCAAGAATGTTAAAACAAAATTGTCAAGGGAAAACGATAAATATTGGAAGAATTATCAATTCTATGTATCTCATTTTTAGACTAGACTTGTTTTCTACGCAGTCTTGCTTCATTAATTACTGCGAATACGACGTTTAGGTGGGTTTCTATTTCTGAGTAATTTTGGCGTGAGTAATGGATGAAGAAAATAGTTCTCCTGAGGGCTCCAAAGTAGGCATCTAACGTGCCATTTTGATTAGTAAATAGATGTTACAAATATAAATGATATTAACTACTTAGGGCTTAGACTAATCATATGTTTATATGTGACTTATTGACAATTTTAATCGTTAAAATGTTGTATTAAGACTTAAGATTGTGTTTATAAATGCGTATTTTTTAATTATCTTTAAACAAAAGTAGAGAGTTTTATCTTATCAATATTAAAAAAAACAGATATTTTTAGTAAATGATAAAAATCACGACACTTTAACAGTTTAAATTCTTATTTTAAGAAAAATCTTCCGATCAAAAAAGATAAGTACTTAGAAACATCTCCCTCATTTGGTATTCCATAAGTGACAAGTCTTCATGTAATATATTATTAAAATATATCCTTATTATTTGTTCGGCGAATATTATGTTTCCTTCAAAATCTTTAAAAGATACTATGATATATATATCATATATTGTTATAATCTAGAAGAGAATGCAAGAATAATAGAGAGAATGAATTGAAGTGTGTATTATTATGAGGGTGGAGACCTCTATTTATAGAGTACAAGATGGGCTCTTGGGCCGACATAAGATGGGCTAATGGGTTGCTAGGGTTTACATGTGGTCAATCTATATACGGTAAATATTATTTACAACACTCCCCCTTAATTGACCATCCTTAAACAGAAATTGCTGCCTCGTTAAAACCTTGCCAGAAAAACCCAATGGGATAAAAACTGGTCGAAGGAAAAAGAGTACAGTTGCTCCCCCTCAAAATAATCATTGTAAATCCTTGAGACGGCGCATACCGATCTTGTGTACCAACTTCTTGAATGTTGACGTCGGTAGTGCCTTCGTAAATAAGTCTGCTAGATTATCACTCGAACGTATCTGTTGAACGTCGATATCACCATTCTTTTGAAGTTCATGTGTGAAGAAAAACTTGGGAGAAATATGCTTTGTCCGGTCGCCTTTGATGTAACCTCCCTTCAATTGCGTGATACAAGCAGCATTGTCTTCATATAACGTCGTTGGATTGTCCTTTGAAGAAGCTAATCCGCACGACTTTTGGATATGACTTGTCATATTCCGTAACCACACGCATTCTCGACTTGCTTCATGGATTGCAATTATTTCGAGTGATTTGAGGATGTTGCGGTCAAAGTTTGCTTAACGGACTTCCAAGATATAGCGGTTCCTCCACGTGTAAAAACATAGCCGGCTTGTGACTTGGCTTTATGTGGATCGGATAAATAACCAAAGATCTCGCATACCCTTCTAGAGAAAAATCGGAACTGTTGAGTAGTATAACCCAAGGTCAATGGTACCCTTTTAGGTAACGTAGAATGTGTTTAACACCATTCCAATGTCTTAAAGTGGGTGCGAGCTATATCTTGCGAGAAGATTTACGAAAAAAGCTATATCCGGTCTTGTGCAATTAGCTAAATAAGTCAATGCTCCGATTGCACTAAGATATGGTACTGCAGGACCAAGTATCATTTCACCATCTTCAATAGGTCGAAATGGATCTTTATGCACATCAAGTGTTCTAACGACCATTGGTGATGATAATGGATGCGCTTTATCCATATAAAATCGCTTCAAGACTTTTTCTGTATATGAGGATTGATGAACAAATAGTCCTTCGGGGACATGTTCAATTTGCAAACCAAGACAGTGCGTCTTTCCTAAATCCTTCATCTCAAATTCATTTTTCAAGTAGTCAGCAGTTTTATTGAGCTCTTCAGGAGTCCCAATTAAATTCAAATCATCTACATAAACTGCTATGATTGCAAATCCATTGTTTGTTTTCTTAATGAAAACACAAGGGCAAACATCATCATTTTTGTACCCTTCTTTCAAGAGATACTCACTAAGTCTATTATACCACATACGGCGGCATCGCTTCAACCCATACAACGACTTTTGCGGTTTAATTGAAAACATGCTTTTGGGTTTTGACTTATATGCTTCAGGCAATTTAAATCCTTCTGGGATTTTCATGTATATGTCACTATCTAGTGAACCATATAGATATGCAGTTACTACATCCATTAGGCGCATATCAAGTCTTTCGGACACAACTATACTCATCAAAAATCTAAATGTAATCGCGTCCATTACCGGAGAGTATGTTTCTTCATAATCAATTCCCGGTCTTTGAGAGAAACCTTGTGCTACGAGTCTGGCTTTGTATCTCGTAATTTCATGGTTTTCGTTTCTCTTTCGAACAAAGACCCATTTGTATCCTACAGGGATAACATTTTCCGGAGTTTGAACTACAGGTCCAAATGTTTTCCGGCTTTCAAGGGAATTTAATTCACCTTGTATGGCTTCTTTCCACTTTGGCCAATCATGTCTAGTTTGGCAGTCTTTTAACGGACCGCGGTTCAGGATCCTCATTTAGAACTTCAAGAGCCATATTAAAGGCGAATTTATCGTCCACGACGATATTTTCTCTCTCCATTATCTTATTAGAAGATAAGTAATTTATTGAGATCTCGTGATTTTCGGACGCTTGTGGTTCTTCGGGAACTACATTATTTTGATCAATAATTTCCGTCATTGTTTGGTTCGTGTCGTGTGCCTTTCTCTTTCTAGGCACGTAATCTTTGGAACCAATTGGTCGACCACGTTTTTGACGGACTTTAGATTCATTTGCTACCATTGCTATTTGTCCTTCGGGGACACCGATTCTAACGAGTGTATTGGCAAGTGGGTATGTGAGATAGTGTCACTTTTCTTGTATCTATAAAAGCATCGGGAATTTGATTTGCAATCTTTTGCAAATGAATTATTTTTTCAACTTCTTGTTCACATTGATTACTTCGGAATCAAAATGTGATAAGGTTTTTTCATTCCAAGAGATTACCTTTTGCTTTTCTGGATGTAGGTTATTTCCACCTAATGTTGGAAATGTCATTTCATCAAAATGACAATCTGCAAAACGTGCAGTAAATAAATCGCCCGTTAAAGGTTCAAGATATCTTATAATCGAGGGCGAATCAAATCCAACATATATCCCAAGCCTTCGTTGGGGACCCATTTTGGTACGTTGTGGGGGTGCAATTGGGACTTGGACAGCACAACCAAAAATTCTTAAGTGGGAAACATCAGGTTCTCTACCAAAAACAATTTGCATTGGGGAGTATTGTTGGTTGGCTATCGGTCGAATCCGAACTAATGATGCAGCATGCAATATGGCATGTCCCCAAGCCGAAATTGAGAGTTTTGTTTTCATAAGTAATGGTCTAGCAATAAGTTGAAGACGTTTAATAAATGCTTCTGCTAAACCATTTTGTGTATGAACATGAGCAACCGAATGTTCAATCTCAATCCCAATAGCCATACAATAACTATTAAATGCTTGAGATTGAAACTCACTAGCATTATCAAGACGAATCCTCTTGATTGGATTGTCTGGGAATTGAGCTCTCAATTTTATTATTTGAGCAAGTAGTCTAGCAAAAGCTGCATTTCTACTAGAAAGCGGATACATGGGACCATCTAGAGGAAGCATCAATCAATACCATAAAGTATCGAAATGGTCCACATGGTGGATGTATAGGTCCACAAATATCTCCATGTATTCTTTCCAAGAAAGATGGAGATTCTATATTGACCTTCGTGTAGGATGGTCTAATGACTAACTTGCCTTGCGCACAAGCATCACATGGGAATTCATGTGTTACTAGAATCTTCTGGTTCTGTATATTGTGCCCACATGAGTTTTCAATAATACGGCGCATCATAGTTGCTCCCGGATGTCCAAACCTATCATGCCAAAGCAAAAAGCTTGTTGAGTCATTGAACTTCGGGTTCATGACATGGTTTGTCTCAATTGCTTTTATGAATGTGTAATACATTCCGGATGGCAGTGTAGATAACTTTTCTTTGATCTGCTTCTGGCCAGATACGAAAGAATTTATGCATAGATATTCGTTACTACCTTCTGACATTGTCTCAATGTGGTAGCCATTGCAGCGAATATCTCTAAAACTTAGTAAGTTTCTTCTGGACTTACTAGAGTAAAGGGCATGTTCAATTGTTAATTTAGTATCATTTGGCATAATGATACAAGCTCTTCCGGAGCCTTCAATGATGTTCGATGCACCAGATATAGTATTAACATTTTCTTTAGCTAATGTTAATGTATGAAAATACTTTTATTTTGGAGAATGGTGTGTGTGGTGGCACTATCGGCCTAAACGAGATATCACAAGAATTCATTTGCATTTTCTGAGACATTATTTTTCAAGAAAATAAATTTATAATCAGTTAAAAATAATCAACAATAGTCCAAAAACATTGTGAAAAATGATAATAATACTAGAGTTTTGTAAGCAAATGAACTTCCTAACAACGATAAGTAATAAAAGCTAAAAATATGCGAAAAATTGCATTATTTTTCTTCTAACACACCACCACCAATTAAGCCATCAATGTTGCCGTTTGGGTCTTCAAAGAAATCAGAGACATCTAAGTGACTTAGAGTAGCAGTCGAACCGTCATAGTCAAGGACATTGGTTTCATTCTTTACTTTTCCCTTGATCGAATTCTGATACAGATCAACAAGGTGCTTCGCCGTACGACATGCACGCGACCAATGCCCATTCATGCCACATCGATGACATTTATCCTCCATTTTGGATGAATTGTGATCATTGGATGTCTTATACCTTTTGTTGCTCAAGTTTGTGTGGTCAGGACTACGATGTCGGCGACCACGCCCACGACCACGACCACGCCCACGCCCACGTCCAGGTTGGTTTGAACGACCATGTCGATTTGTTGCATTGGCTTCAGGCAATGCAGAGGAACCGGTGGGTTTTAACTCGTGATTTTTCATGAGCAATTCATTATTTTGCTCGGCAACCAATAGGCAAGATATAAGTTCTGAGTACTTTTTGAAACCACGCTCCCTATATTGTTGTTGTAGGAGCACATTTGAAGCATGAAATGTAGAGAATGTTTTCTCAAGCATCATTTCATCAGTGATTGTTTCTCCACATAGTTTCATTGTGGAGCTAATTCTGAACAGTTCAGAATTGTATGTACTCACAGATTTGAAATCTTGCGGTCTAAGATGCAACCAATCGTATCGAGCTTTAGGAAGGATAACCGTCCTCCCGATGATCAAACCTCTCTTTGAGATTGGTCCACAATTCATATGGATCTTTGACGGTGAGATACTCATTTTTTTAGATCACCATGAAGATGGTGACGAAGGAAAATCGGTGCGCGTGCGCGATCCTCGCGGGGATGCGTTGTTTCCTTTTTCTATAGTCTCTCCTAGACCCCTTGAGATCGAGTGAATCTCGGCATCAACAATCCATGACATATAGTTTTTGCCAGATATGTCAAGTGCAACGAACTCAAGTTTGGTGATATTTGCCATGTGCGTAACTCTGCACAGAGGAAAAAGTTTTATCAATGTCTATAAAGACTTATGTTTTCCTTCAGGGATAAACATATATCACCTAAATCATAAATTGCTCTACAAGAGCATTAATATTCTTCAGGAATATTAAATTGTGCTACTTCTGGAGCAACAATTGAATTGCTCTTAAGAGCATGTGATATTCTTCAGGAATATCAATTGTGCTACTTCTGGAGCAAAAAAAAAATGAAGTAATATTCTTCAGGAATATTAGGATATTATGCTACTTCAGGAGCAAATATAATAACAATAATTTGATCTTACTAATAGAGTAAAATTTGTAATTGAAAAACTGTGAAATAGCTCGAACTATATCAGTGTAAATAAACATCCTTGGTTTTAGATTTAGTTGAGACTTTAATGTTCCCACACCGATTGTCAGTTTGTGGAACTCATCTGGTAAAATTAAATTGGGACTCTATTTCCTTTTGTCATTATCAGAACTCAATCATTAATCAAAAATACGTTGTATAATTAAACATTCAATTAATAAAGATTGGAGAATGAGTACCTTTCGCTTTCAATCTTTTTGCCTTTCGCTTTCGATTTCGTTTTCTTGCGTTGATAGAAGAGGTTTACCGTCTGATAACGTGTTATAATCTAGAAGAGAATGCAAGAATAATAGAGAGAATGAATTGAAGTGTGTATTATTATGAGGGTGGAGACCTCTATTTATAGAGTACAAGATGGGCTCTTGGGCCGACATAAGATGGGCTAATGGGTTGCTAGGGTTTACATGTGGTCAATCTATATACGGTAAATATTATTTACAACATATATAGAATACTTAATAATTATATCACGAATAAATTACGATAAACTATTATCTTTTTGTTTTTCACAATTTATAATAAAACAAACTACATAGAATATTAGTACTAAACCGGCGAGCCCCAGCCCAATCTGCATAATCAGCAAGAGCCCAGTAAGAAGATCATACATCTTAACCCTACACGTGTCTCGAACGGCCACCCACCATTAATCGGATGACCAGAGATCCGCACAACAGAATTTTCCTCAAATCTTGCGGAGGTCTATCTTTTCTCCTTTATTCAATTAATAATCTGTTACTGACGGAATCAAATAAATCTCAATTTAAAAAAGAAAAGATTTTCATGATCATCTTCTCTCTCTAAATTGTTTGCGTATCTACATACACTTCTTCCCCTGCACATATAAACGTACATAACAAATTTCACTTATTTCTTTCCACAATATTAAATTTGCATCCGGAGGTGGAATTTTGATGAAAAGAACCCTAGGATTTGAATTCCGCTCCCACGATCAATTGGTCCTGAAACACCCTCTAGGTACAGAAAAAAGAAACAAAGTGAACGCCTTTTTGATCGGTGTTTTGATTTTTCGCTTGGAATGTCGGTTTCTTGGAGCAAAATTTGCCAATTTGCAATCTGTAGTTTGTTATTTTACCCTTTTTCTTGAAGACTCGTGTTTTCTGATATATCGTGGCTGATTTCAATCTACACACTGTTAATAAGTGATCAGTGTTTTTGGGTTTCTGCAAAGTCAAATCTTTAATGATTTTTTTTGTGTTGCTCTGCCTAATTTGTATTTGTTTTGATCATTCACCAAAACTAAAACCTCTGTTTCAATCTGTTTTTACTTCTTTTTGTTTGATTTTACAAATTAAGTTCCAAGCTTAAGCCAGTTTAATTCTTTCATCTCTTTCTTTTGTTTTGGTGCTTAATGATTTTGTGTCATACTCAATTCTTTTTCACTTTTTCATTCTTGTTCTAGTTCATTTGGTGAATTTGATGATTGTCTGTTTTTGTGGTTGGTCTGGTTCTGCGTTTGTATTGAAGTTATTTTTGTTATCTGCGCAGTAGCTGTTGGGAATGTCTAGTCGAGGCCAGAAAAGAAATGAGGCTATTGATGGATTGCCAGCAGATAAGCGCGCGTGCAGTTCACTGGAGTTTCGGCCAAGTTCTTCGAATTCCTCTGCTCAAACATTAACTAGCACTGCTCATGAAACCCAGGACGCTGACATGGACACGTCATCGTCAACTTCTGGATCAACTAGATCAGAGGGTGATGGAGAGAAGGAATCTGCATACGGCTCTTGTGATTCCGATAATAGCATCCACGAATACTATAGGAGTCGATCAATGACTGATCAGTGCAAGTTTAGGAAAGTACTTTCGAGTTTGAGTGAGGATGAGGAATCAGAGCAGTTGGCTCAACTCACAGAGCTATGCGAGTTGCTGTCCTTTTGTAGTGATAGTTCTTTATCAAGCCCAATGGTGGACTCATTTTCACCCGTACTTGTGAAATTGGCTAGCCATGAGAGCAATCCAGATATAATGCTTCTGGCTATAAGGGCTATAACTTATTTGTGCGATGTTAATCCCCGGTCTTCAAGTTTTCTTGTGCGACATGATGCCATTCCAGTGCTTTGTCAACGGTTAATGGTTATTGAATATTTGGATGTGGCAGAACAAGTATGAGGTTTTAGTTTGTGTCTACTTTTTTAACCTTCATGTTTGTTATTATTTGAATTTAAGGTTTGGCATTTCTGTTTTGAATCCAGTGCTTACAGGCGTTGGAGAAAATATCACGCGAACAACCACTTCCTTGCTTGCAGTCTGGCGCCATAATGGCTGTTCTAGGTTACATCGATTTTTTCTCCACTAGCATACAGGTACTTCTTTTAACATCATTATATATATATATTTATATTATATATATATATTTCTGGAGAGGGATAAATGTTCTGTTTGAGCTATTATGGCATCTGAGGTTGTTTTTTCAACTTCTTTCTTTCTTTGTTTTCTGGATGCTAGAGGGTTGCACTTTCTACTGTGGTAAATATTTGTAAGAATCTGTCTTCTGAATATCCGTCACTTTTCATGGAGGCAGTTCCGATTTTGTGCAATCTCCTCCAGTATGAAGATATACAGGTATTCATTCTGCAAGTTCATTCTTCAATAATCTCTTCTTGAAGTATTTCGAATATTTAACCGTTATTTCTTTTTCTACTGTGTTTAGCTTGTCGAAAGTGTTTCCACTTGCTTGATTAAAATTGTGGATCAAATTTGTTCTTCTACTGATGTGTTGGATGAAATCTGTAAGCACGGATTGATTCAGCACACCTTACATCTCATTGGCTTGAACAGCCGAACTACCCTTTGCCAATCAACATACATTGTAAGCAGAGTTTCTCTATTTATTTCAAGGCCTTGACTCATGTTTTCCTCGATCTCCTGTTCAATTGGTGATAAATTTCATAATTGGGTTTACAGGGCTTGATAGGGTTACTTGCCAAGTTAGCCACTGGATCTACTGTTGCTTTTAGGACACTTTTTGAGCATGAAATAAGCAGCATTGTTAAGGATATGCTATCTACCTATGATCTGGCACATGGAATGCAGTCTACCCTTGTGGTGGATGGACATCAGAGCCAGGTTGGCTACTAAGTCTCTTTTCTCTCTCATACTAGTCGACACACATACAGTCAAAAAAGCACTTAATTGAATAAAGAAATGAACTGACTAACTGTTGCTACATGATTCCTTGATTTTTTTTTAAAAAAATTTATCAAATGTCCACGTAATTAACATGCATATGTCCACGTAACTGTTTATTCATTAAATATCTTAAGAAAGGTGATGATGGCTGATTAGCCATTTCATTATATGAGTGAAGTGCTTTGGGACAGTACTTGCTTTGTCAGTTCCTGATATTTTGAGAAGTTCATTTGATGTGTAGACTTATTATTGTCAACTCTTTTTTCTGAAGAACTTCTTTTTATTTAGCTTTACCTCCATGTTATAGCAGACTAGCACTTAAGCTGACAACTAGAATTTAGGAAGCCTGCTAAAATACATTACCTAGGAATCAGCAGAGTGAGTATTCCAGGATTGGATGTCTATGCTGAGAATTGCATTGGCTCTCTGTAGGAGTGTATTCCCTTTCAATTGGTTGCAGTTCAAAGAGATGAGAAGGGTAGTAATGTAATTATTTAAAAAATATTTATACAATGTTCATGTTTTCGCTTGACGATTGCGAATTCAATCACTCATCTTTTAGGATTACAGGATACTGAAGAAATTCCTTAAGTCTCAACTCTCACCAGATTTGGCATTGTGGTCATTACTTATTATAAAGTTTTAATATGCTCTTGTTATCTAATTTTTCAGATACATGAAGTTTTGAAGTTATTGAATGAGCTTCTCCCAACAATTAGTGCCGAAGATGCCAGTCAACAGAAGTCCGATAAAGAAACGTTTCTTCTAAACCATCCTGATATTTTGCACAAGTTTGGAGTTGATTTACTTCCTATCTTAATTCAGGTTGATATCTATCAATCTTACTTGAATTGGCTGTCAATACATTTCCTTCTCAACGCTTTTACCTGTAATTTTCATCCTCATGCAGGTCGTCAATTCTGGTGTAAATCTGTTTATATGTTATGGCTGTCTGTCTATAATCAATAAGTTAGTTCATTTCAGCACACCTGACGCACTTCATAGCCTCCTACAAACTGCTAACTTTTCAAGGTAAAAGAGTTTTCTCTCTGTCTTATGCTAACTGTCTACCATTTCTTTCCTATATTAAATCATATTTTAACTTTATCGACTGGTAGTTTTTTGGCTGGAATATTTGCAAGAAAGGAGCATCATGTGGTATTATCAGCCCTTCAGATTGTTGATACTATAATGCTCAAGCTTCCCCATGTATACTTGAATTCCTTTATCAAGGAAGGTGTCCTTTTTGCCATCTACGGGCTTCTTTCTCCGGATAAAGATCTGAATGTCTCCCCAGTTTCTGATGGTGTAGCTTCAAGAGATGTCCACAAATGTCCGTGTTTTGCATTTGATACAGGCCAGTCTTCAAAATCACCTGTGCATGGGACCTGCAAGCTTAAGAGTGATACTGTTAAGAATCTAGCAAAGCATATATGGGCGACTTACTTTGAAACAGAATCTAAGAACCCAGAGAAGGGAGTAACTGGTATTCTTCAGAAGCTCAGGACACTATCTACTGCATTAACGGCCCTGGTAAATAAGCCAATGGAGGACGCAACATCTAGTCATCAGGAAGAAGATATTTTCAATCTATTGCACCAAATCATTTCAGAGCTTAAGGAAAAAGATTCTATCTCCACTTTTGAGTTTGTGGAGAGTGGAATTTTAAAAGCATTTTCTGATTACCTATCAATTGCTATCGATCTTGAGGGAAGAGAAGATTATGCAGCTAGATACTTTAGCATTATGGAAAGAAGATTTGAGGTATTTGGACGACTGTTGTTGACTCGTGCAGACCCACATCAGGCAGAATATCCACTTCTAACCTTAGTTCGGAGATTACAAAGTTCTCTATCTTCTGTTGAAAGTTTCCCTATCATGTCAAGCCAGACATATAAGCGAAGGAACTCTTATGCCACTATTCCAAATGGGCGCTGTACTTCATACCCGTGTCTGAAAGTTAACTTTGTGAGGGAAAATGGGGAGATGTTTTTACAGGATTATGTTGAAGATGTAGTCACTGTTGACCCCTTCGTGCCTCTGGATGAAATTGAAAGATATCTTTTACCTAGATTGAGAAATAATAAAACTAAGAATCTGAAAATAGAGTCTAAGGATTTAAACGAGAAAGATAGCTCATATTCTCACTCACCATCAGATTCAAGCACTTCCCGGATTAGAAGTGCAGATGGCGTATCAGTCACAGCAATGCTTGTTGATGTTCAAGAAGTGCAGGTTAACTCATCAATCCTTCAATTATTTCCACCTACCAACTTATTAGACATCAGTCATAGCAATATAATTTTCCTCATTTTCCTCCTTGCAGGAGGGAAAAGCGAATTTGGTGTTGTCTTCACCGGCGGAGACATCCAGCTCTCAAGATAAAGCTATGGACTCGGCAGACATAGTCAATGCTCAAACAGTATGTTTCTCCTCCTCGGTGATTGTCGTTATTTGTGTCTTAATTCATTCTTTCATGTTCTCTCCAGCTCCTTCGTCTCCGTTGTTGACATGATGGTTTTATGTACATATGTATTCAGTTTCCTTTGATCATGAGAATGCTTTTGTGTTTCTGTTATTTCGTAGTATTAATATAATTATATCTTTTCTACCTACTTTTGTACAAGGATCATACTATGGAAGAGGAGCATAACCCTGTTCAGGAGGACAAACATCCGGATAATGATGAGCATACTTCTTCAAAGTTGTTATTTTATTTGGACGGGCAGCAACTCAACCGTGAATTGACACTTTACCAATCTATTCTCGAACAGCAAACAGAATCAGGAAATAATAATATTCCAAGTGCAAGCCTGTGGAGTCGTACATACAAAATTACTTACAGAAGAGATGTGGCAGTCAAACCAAGTTCTGCCAAACATGATCATCATGAGGCCATTTCTTCTCTTTTATCCAGGAAAACCTCATCTTCCCATTCTCCCCGATTCACTTGCATGTTCGTTTCTGAAATTTTGTTGGGCAAGTCAGGCCCAATTTATGACATGCTATCCCTTCTGAAAAGTATGGAAGGATTCAATAGACTGAGATTTCATCTGATTTATCGGGCAAGAGTATCTGAGTTTGTGGAGGGAGGAGCTGATGATTTTGATGACTTAAATTTAGCCGTTGATGAAGTTCCCCAAAACGAATTTGTCAACAAAAAGTTAACGGAGAAACTAGAACAGCAAATGCGAGATCCTATAGCTGTCTCTGCTGGGGCCATGCCTGCTTGGTGTAGTCAGCTAATTGCTCGCTGCCCTTTTCTCTTTAGCTTTGAAGCAAGACTGAAGTATTTTAACCTAGTTGCTCTAGGCCGGTTGAAGCATC
The DNA here is from genome assembly GCA_028984105.1 of Lavandula angustifolia. Lineage (NCBI taxonomy): Eukaryota > Viridiplantae > Streptophyta > Magnoliopsida > Lamiales > Lamiaceae > Lavandula > Lavandula angustifolia. The sequence continues at coordinate 17,394,384 of CM054824.1, forward strand.
AGACTCATTCTGTTTCTTATAGTGATGGCGGGGGTTCCAGCGGCAGGCAGCAAAATCACGGAAGCATTCCTCGCAAGAAGGTTTTGGTTCACCGAGACAAAATACTTGAATCTGCAAGCCAGATGATGGAACTCCATGCCCGCCAAAAGGTTACCCTTGAGGTGGAATATAGTGAAGAGGTGGGAACTGGCCTTGGTCCAACATTAGAGTTCTATACACTGGTTTGTCGTGAGTTTCAGAAAAGTGGCTTAGGCATGTGGAGAAATGAATGTGACCATGAGAATTCTGCGTTTCTGATGGCTCCTTTTGGACTGTTCCCCTGTCCCTGGTCGCCTTTTTTTACTAAGGCAACTAGCAACACATATTCAGAAGTGAGTAGAAAGTTTTCTCTTCTGGGACAGATCGTTGCTAAAGCTCTTCAAGATGGTAGGGTTTTAGATCTTCCATTCTCTAAGGCTTTCTGTAAACTCATCCTGGGGAAGGTAAGGAAAACAAATCCATTATATTGACCACTTTATATGCTGTTATTTACCAGATTTCCGTCTGATTTTAATAATTGCGAATACTTTATGTAGGAGCTTGATCTGTATGATATTCTGTCGTTTGATCCCGTGCTTGGTAGAACTCTTTTAAAGTTCCAGGCTCTTGTAGAAAGGAAGAACTATCTGACGTCTCTTTCTGGAGAAAGATTGAATGATCTGAATGTGAGCTTATGGAACACAAAAATTGAGGACCTATGCCTTGATTTTACCCTTCCTGGATATCCAGATTATGCTCTCGATTCTGAGTCTGAGTCGAAGATGGTTAGCTTTTGCATGGTTACAGTTATTCCCGTTTTCTCATATCATGAAAGCTTCGTATAATTATTTTATCCTAATGGGTTTTTGAATCTTTGATTAGGTAAATCTTTACAATTTGGAGGAATATGTTAAATCCATGGTTGACGCTACTGTAAAATCTGGAATCACCAGACAAGTGGAAGCATTCACGTCGGGTTTTGATGAGGTGGCTTTTGTGTTCACTTTACATTCTTCTTTCTCTTTTAAAATCTGTTTTGATTTCCAAGATTGAAACTTTCTGATATTTTTACTCCCCACCCTTATTTCTTCATTGTTTTTAGGTCTTCCCTATCCGACATCTTAAGGTTTTCACAGAAGAAGAACTTGAGTGTTTACTGTGCGGAGAACATGTGCTTTGGAATGTATGCTGATTACACCTTCTATCAACTCATCTAACTTATTTTCTATCAGCTGCATGCTTGTTTCGAACAGAGAATTTAACATCACTTTCTATATTACAGTCAGACGAACTCTTGGAGCACATCAAATTCGACCATGGCTACACTGTCAGCAGTTCTCCCATTACAAATGTAAGTAAACATGTGTTGTTTGCCTTATGTTTCAGAAGTCCTTATTTTCGTAATTCAGATAACCGACATTTGTCCAAACTGCCAGCTACTGGAGATCATGCTAGAGTTCAATCTGGAACAGCAACGAGCCTTCTTGCAGTTTGTGACGGGGGCACCCCGTCTCCCAACCGGGGGTTTGTCTTCTCTTAATCCCAAACTCACAATTGTTCGAAAGGTCAGACTTAATTAAGGATTTTCCTCATCGGTTATGTTTGTATCAATTGTGCTAACCATATGTCAATTTTTTTGGTATTTGATGGTTGAACAGCATTGCAGCAAGGCTATTGATGCTGACTTGCCTAGTGTAATGACCTGTGCTAACTATCTGAAGCTCCCTCCATACTCTTCAAAGGTTTGCCTCGTCCTCATCTTTTTCCTCATTTCTCCTTTGACATCAATACTTAGAATGAAATATGTATTTCGCAGGAAGTTATGAAAGAGAAGCTGTTATATGCCATAACCGAAGGACAGGGTTCGTTCCACCTCTCTTGATGCCGTGGGTGGAGGGGTATATAGGGTGTGAATATTGGATTTAGGTTGGTTGTGTACATATTATGAGCATCTGGTCTAGGGTATTGTGGTTGGGCGTGGTGGGTTGGAGATCAAGTTGGAAACCGGTTGTTTCTTCCTTGATTTGGTTTAGTTATGAAATGTGTAGATGTGATGATTCAAAACTAGTAGAACATCAGGTCCCAAAGGTTCTTGTTTTTAGCTCTTTTCTCTTTGACAGGCTTGTACAGTTTTTCTTTTCGTTATGTTACAACTCCATTTATCTTCAAATGGGAAAGTATTTTTCTATATTTTTTCCCCCCTAAACAGCTCACTTGCAAAATTTATTAAGATGGTGTATGCAACTCTTAGAAAGAGAAGTAAAATCCAATTTAAGTGGAGATTTCATAAATTTTATAGTTTTAATATCTCTCATTATAGTACCCAAAAAAATAAAACTGTAGTTCTAAGTTCAAACTTGTTATTAGTTATAAATAATAATGAGCTTTATGCAGTAATATGAGAGAGAACTATATATAATTTTTGGTTTAATATTGCATCATTTAACTTGTTTAAAATTTTATGTATACAAAATGTGCGTACATGAATGATGTGCATACATTTGTTTTGAAACGTGAATAAATAAATTTTTAAGTGCTAAATAATTACTCCTCCGTCCCACAAATCTTGTTCAGCTTTCCTTTTCGGGACGTCCCACATTTCTTGTTCCATTTTTGAAAATATAAATAATTAAACTTAATTACAAACTTAATAAAAGCTTGTAATTGCCTAATTAACTTAATTACACTATCTACACTAATTCATCCTAAAACACAAACTTATTCTCCTCGACCTCATTTCTGTTTTCATTACTTATTCTATCGAAACCCTAGATCTTGTAATTGCCGCCTCCATCTTCTTCGTGTTCTTCAAGTTCTCGACATCTCTCGGCTTCTGATTCTTCGCCTTCTTCAAGATCTAGAACCCTAGATCTCCATCTCTCTGCCATTTTCACCGTCTTCCTGACGATTTCGAACCCAACATCTGCAAGGATGAAATTCACCGCCGATTAAAAAAAAACCCAACTCCTCGATCTCAGATCTTGGACAGATACTACTTCGGTGGAGGGAGAAATGGCGGAAAGCTGCGATATTCTGAGCGGACCCGAGTGGGACGGCGGAGAGAGCGAGATCAGCTCTGGATGGAGCGGACTTTCTAATTCCTTAGTCGATTTCCCATACGATTCGACATGCAGTCCGAAAATCCAGAGCGAGTACAGATATGAGATTGAGAGCGAATCTGGGCCTTTTTTCGCTTGCGGAATCGACGACATTCCTCGATCTGAGAGCCAGCTGCCGACGCCGGAGGTTGAGAGCGAATCTAGCCCTTTCTTTGCCTGCGGAATCGACGACATTCCACAATTTGAGAGCCAGCTGCCGACGCCGGAGATTGAGAGCGATACTGGCCCTTTCTTCGCCTGCGGAATCGACGACATACGGAGAGCTACAGATTCTGCTTGTAGCTAAAGGCCTTGGGTGAGATCTATCCCTGCTACTCTTGAATATTTGTGATATTTTGTCTATTATACTACGTATATTGAACATTGCAATTAAATGGCTTTTGGCGGATAATGCATATTATTTGGTCTAAAATGATAAGAACATGCTCACTCTAGGTTAGATAGAACAATTCAATGAAATTATTGTGGAAAAATTGAGATTTGTTCTTTAGGTGTGGGGATTGATTATGCTGCTATAAATTGGTTATGCAGTAATTTGTTGTTTGTGGTTATTTTAACCTGATGATGCGTATGCAGTACATTTCTATTTGGTTATGAAACTTTGGTGATAAGGATATGTTTTTTTCTTTTTTATAAAGTGTGGCATGGGTGATAAGGTTATGCATTCATAGTGGTTGGTATTGTGTAAGATAAGCATGTGTTCAGATTTTTAGAGGCATGCTTATTGGGTTGTGGTTCTGGTACATGAACTATACAATGTCAATTGCTTATGATCCAACTACAATTCAAATCAAGTATGATGGACAGCAAGTCAATCTGAAATTTAAAACTGATTTTCATAACTGATTGTAAAACACAGTCTTAATCTAAAAGCACTTGCATCTGTCTTAAAACACAGATGCAGAAAAAACATACTCCATTATACACTTACTTGTTGCATCTTTACAAAAACATGTCTACTGGATTAATATGTCTAGAATACATATTATACACTAACTTGCATCTTTACAAAAACATACTATTTACTTGTTGCATCTTTAACCTGACCTTCTATTGACTTGCTGCATCTTTAACCTGACCTTCTATTTGCAGACTGCATCTTTACAAAAACCCTCTATTTACTTGCTGCATCTTTACAAAAACCCTCTAATAACTTGTTGCTTCAATCTATTCCTCATGTATTCAACCTCTTCTTAGACTCCAAGTCTATTTCTCATGTATTCAGCCTCTTCAGTCATTCCATTCCCCATCAGGTACAAAAAACATTCCCTAACCAAATCCAGTGAAACTTCCAAATTTATTGGAAGTTCATTTTGTCTTAGTAAAGCCTCTTTCCTCATATGAGGAATTTTGTATGAATTATTGCCCTTGACTTTCATTATCTCAACCATACACCATTGCAAACTTAAAAACGCCTTATTTATTCATTTTGTCATAGGGGCTAATTCTGCAAATGAACAACAAACCGCATTCACCAATTGATCCACATTCTTGCAATCAGATTCTATCTGGATGCTTTGAATAGCCCTAAACCACCCAAGGTCATTCACATTTGTGTCAGGGGAATTAGGTGGTTGATGGACCAGCCTTATGTCAAATCCCTCCTCAGTTGATGCCCTAAAGTCAATATCTGTGTCCTTTATATGTGGCCGTGCATTATCCTGCTGTATGAATATTAATTTGTCTAGCATAGGAGGCCATTTGGATCTAATAGCAGGAAGTATCTGTGATAACCAAGTTAAAAATAGAACTTGTTAATTTCACTGCCTTGCAGTAACTTATTTGGAATCATATAGTATGTACTTATGTTAAAATTTACCTTACCAATTTTGATGTAGCATCTATTGTTGACCAGAATTTGCATATTTTGGAGATTCTTACAAGAATCAGCTTCTATGCAGAATCTATCCGGAATCAAATTCTATAAAGAATCAGATTCTATGCCATCTTTAGATTAAGAAAATGAATTTTCAAATCTAAAGATAGATTTATATGAATATTCTGGTACAAGAAACCTGACAGAATCTGAATTGTTATTCAGATTCTGATAATCTGAATACATTACTACAAATGAAAGTGAAATGTAGGATTACTTACCTGCTTAATCAAACAGTCCTTTATCACATGTTTTGTTATTGACTGAATTGCTTTGGTCTCTAGTGTCCCCTTCGATCTATTTTTACTTGCTCTCATGGCTGGAACTTTTTCTGTGAAAGGAAAGATTCCAATCTTGCCATCAAACAAAATTGTGTCATCTTCAGCAAATAGAGGCCTAGCAACTGCACACATGAACATTACTTTGCTGTTGAACTTCTTACTTTGACAAGACCTATGTGGCTCTACCTCATTAGGAGTTAGATAAAATCTGTGTGCAGCCTTAGAAAGATAGAACCACTTCTCATCAATGTGAACTGTATTTTGCATATTTCTGAACTTCATTCTTTGCATGATTGTATCAAATTGTAGTGCCTCAATAGAAAACTGTAACCTCTGAAGTTTATGTTGGGCTGTGAGGGAGGGCTTTATCGCACTAGAGTGAACTTTTGATTAGACTATCTTTACGCCATCTGTGAACTGTTGATTTGCTGCAAGATATGCCATTAGCTAGCTTTCTAATTTTGCCTCTTTTTTGCACACTTAGACTCTCTATTAGAGGTAGGTTGATAACAACTCGTTTTCGATGTGGAGCTCCTTTCTTCTTCGATTGCAAATGTATTACTTGCCCTTGATTTTGCTGTTCCATTGCTGCTTTCCAGATTCTGCCGATTGTATGCCGACAAGTTTTGAACTTTGATGCAGCTTCATTTATTTTTCCATTTGCAGGCTTGCCGTTCTTCAAATGTTGGAGAAGAAATTGGACAATGGAATTTCTCTCTTTAGTTGAGAGATCCTTCCTCATTTTTGCAGACTGCTAATTTGTGATTTTGAATTTGAAAACATGTGTTAAGGTATTTAAAAGGGTGTGTTAGATGGAGGGAATTCGAATTTGGTTTTGGCTCCTTCTTAAATTATTTTTGGCTCCATCAGTGATGTCACTCTGTTGTTCTTCAAATCCTTACTGTATTTGAAGTTTTGTTTGTTATTCTGCCGAAAACATTGTGAACGAATTTGGAGTAATTGGCGGCTGTATAATCTTTTTTGGTTTCTTATTCTGCCGTTTTTTTTTTGCATATTTAATTGTCAATATTGCATATTTTTTGTTTGTTATTCTCTCTGATATGAAGACAACTCCTGCTATTAATTGACGTACGTCAAGAAATCGCATACATTTCATAAATTGTCGGCAAATTAAGAAAGCTACAATTACATCAAGCAAATTAAAGTTAAGTAAAAAAAAATATTTACCCCTCAAATGTTAAATTAGAGGAGAGAGAAAATGGCAAGGGACCCACTTACTTAATACTACTACAAATAACACAATTAACAACTCTCTTAAATAACCGAATCGAAAAGTTATGGAACAAGAAAGATGGGACGGAGGGAGTAATATTTATTATTTTTAATATATTAAAATATTAATAATTTACTTATAATAATATTTTTTACCGATCCTAGAGATATTATTTGTATGGAGGTTTTATTGTACTCTATAAGAAAACTCTTTTGCAGGGTTTGCTGAAGCCGGCGTCTATGCGAGGTGAAATAAAACAAATATAAGGAGTGATGGCAAAGGCGGGAATATCTCATGAAGTAGGGATATTTTGGGGAGTTCATGCTATAAAATGGGTAGTAGGTTGGTTTTCGCACCTGCTATCAACTCATTTAAACTCCCTTACTCGAATGGCACTACCATAATTAAATTAAAAATACTGGCCAATTCGAAGCCGCACTTCTTCTCTCCTTTCTACATTTCTCGATCCTAAACGCCAATTCATAAGCGAAACATCCCCCTCCAAACCGCCATTACCGCAGCCTCCAATTCGTTCCACACGAATCGCGTTTTTTGTTCTCTCTTCCTTAGGGTTGGTTAATGTAGTTCTTTTCGCTATTTACTTTTGGTTCGTTTCGTGAATATTTAGTTGGTGAAATTCGTTTTCTTGTCGGTCTGCAAAGAATTGTAGTGATTCAGGTAAATTATTTGGCGCCCTTCTTCTCCTTTCCACATTTCCCGATCCTAAACGCCAATTCATAAGCGAAACACCCCCCTCCAAACCGCCATTACCGCAGCCTCCAATTCGCTCCACACGAATCGCGTTTTTTGTTCTCTCTTCCTTAGGGTTAATGTAGTTCTTTTGGCTATTTACTTTTGGTTCGTTTCGCGAATATTTAGTAGGTGAAATTCGTTTTCTTGTCGGTCTTCGGGAGAGTTTGTGTATCGGTGGATGATTTTGTGTAATTCTGCAAAGAATTGTAGTGATTCAGGTCAATTATTTGGTTATATATCGAATTCAAATCAATAATCTATTGAAAATAGAGAGATAAGGGTGTAAGGAAATACATTCAAAAGTTCACTTTTTTTGAATCTTTATTAGGGAAGATTGTTGCATTCATTTGAACTGGACTGTAATTTTGTGCTCAATTGTTCTTTACGTGCAAATTGATTGGTATTATAATGAATTAAAACGCTTAAGCCTTCTTGATTGTGTGCATGTGTTGGAGAGATTAGATTCAAAGCTTGCGCATAAAATTGCTTAGAAAGTAAGTGATTAGTATGGTGGTGCATAGAATATGTCTCTACTTGCTCAGATGTAAAATTATTAACAAGATCTATCTCTTGTTTGTGCAGTCTCAGATCTTCTGTTTGTCGAGCCTCCAGTTGGTGTACGATCGTCGTGTTTAAACACTAGCTCAGAATACTGTCTTGGCAATGCATCGACGGGTAACAAGATACCCTAGCTAGCATATAGAAATCCTCAGCCTGTTCTTGGATCATACTTCATCATTTTTCTTCATTGTTCGCTACAAATTATTTTGCCTAATAAATACTTTCTTTCGGCAACGCTTTTCGGACCTTAATCACGATATTCCAGCAACTTATGAATTTTTCTGGTCACATGAAACAATTTCAGCCTCGACTTGCCATTTTGGATGATTGTTGCTTTTGGTGATTATACATTTACCAAAAACTTCCTACTGCTCCTTTTAAAGGACAATTTAACAATCACACTATGTGTTCTATAGTTTTTAAATAGATACATTGGGCAATTCAAACAAGAACAATTATCTTAGTTTTTTATACTGTATCAAATTCAATATATTAGAGTATCGGAGTTATTGTTATAAAATGTTCACTATTCCATATTCTCGATATTTTTCCCATTTTGATATCTCTATTCATTCATATGTTAAAATATCGAATTAGATTTACAACCCATAAGAGCATTAATACATAGGGCATGATCACAATACCCTATCATCAAAAAGTTATAATTTGACATTTTAATATAATTAATCATAGATATAATTAATTTATCAAGTACGTGGGACGCAGGAGTCGTGGGAATATGAAAGTTTTAAATACGATTTTGGATTTGGAATGAAACCCATCAATTACTTGGGTTTTGCTAATTTCTAATTTTTTAGATATCATTCCAAAATCTTAATTATCATACTCCTTATCCAAATATCATATAACGGATCTATACCGATACCCGATTCCAAAACCCTCCAACCAAACCCCCCCCGAAATATTGCAAATACTATTTAAAAGTAGAAAAGGTTGGAATGATTTTGGGACCGAGCGAATAGTAACTTGTTTCGATATTTAAAATTAAAATATCAAATCGTAACATACTAAAAATTAAAAATATATCACTAAATTGTAGAAGTTGGTTCAACCCAACTTAAACACCTACAGATTTTTTTTACTTAAATGTAGAGTATTTTGTGTTTGCAACAACATATATTTTTGAACTTATAACTTAATTTTAGGATGAGTCAGTATTTAGTGTTTGCAACAGCTTATAAATTGTAAAATTCTCTAAAATTAATGTAAATAAGTCAAAGTATGATATGACACATGGTATACTAATTCTATGTTGCCTGATTACTTGTTGTGTATATATTCTCTTATATTTTGTGTTCTTATTTTGTTGTTTAAAATATTTGTGGTACTCATATTTTATGATCTAGAATTTATATTTTTAGGATTGGATCGATATTGATTAATTCGGTTGATGATGGTTGTACGTGGTTGCCTCCAGATAAGTCATTCTTATATTGTTCTTGAAGTATCTTGTCTGATTGTTGTTCTTTATATGTTCTCTTATTGTTTGTGTTCTTATTTGTTGGGTTATGAGTCAGTAGATGGTATTCAGCTGATTAGTGGTTAAAATAATATTGGGGGAAATCATAGTAGTACTATGGAATTGAAGATCTCAAAACCCAGCTGATATCAGTAGTGTAGTGTCGATAGGATTAGCTGATGTATAGGCTAGACTTTTCGTAGTTGTTTATCTTTTGTCTAAGTCCTGTACGGGGTAAACTGTTGGACTGATCTTCTGACGAAGTTACTTTCCAGAACCCCACGTCATCAGTGTAATCGCTTGCATTCTTCTGACTTCAGCTGTATCTGACCTCAGTAGGAGATACCCCATCAGCTGATAGTTATCGGCAGAAGAACATAATGCAAAGCTCAGTACCTTCGCAGTCATCAGCTGACCCACCAAAGTCTTATCAGCTCGTCAGACGACTCAGCTGAAGAAGACATAGACTGTCTTGAGTCTACTGTATCCGACAGAAAACGACCCAGTCGTATAAGTCATTTCGAAGTTCAGCAGAAGATCATACGAGCATGTGGACTAGTCAACTCTAATCTCTGACACATTCTCACCTACCACAAACCTCGACCAATGAGAAGCAGACAACGCTTTACCTGCTCTGACCAACTAAAGCTGCTCTCACGTACAGTGTCAACTGCCCTGCTGCAACAATTCAAACATTATGGACGTTTTCTTTGGAAGCTTGTGACACGTGGCATCGTCTTCTCCAACGGACATATGTCTGCACACAACTATAAATAGAGAATAAATCCGAGCTCCACGCACGGGATTCACAAGGGAAAACGCTCAAGCTCACAAACACTCTAGCAAATTAAAGATCATCCAGCGAAGAACTTGTCTTCATAGAAAATCATTAGTTCTTCTCTCTAAAGTTATCTTTAGATCTCTTTCTTCTCTAACTAAGCTCATTGCTATATCTATAGCTTAGAAATTCGAAGGAGTTCACTTTTTGTGAATTGTTCTTATTGTAAGAACTCCTTCTTAGTTGGAGATTATCCCCCCCTTTTGAACTTAGGTTTGAATTGTAAAGTCGCTAAGGACTATAACTTAGAAGGGTATGTCCAGTGTACAGAATCCTTGCTGAAGCTTGCTCAGAATAATCAACAAGTTCTCCTGCCTTGTCAGGATCGTGGACGTATGATCTTGCGTATCCGAACCACATTAAATTGCTAGTGTTATTTACTGTTTTATTGCATTGCATACAAACTGGTTTAAAATCATATCTTTGCATAAAACGTATTTATAAAAGCGCACTAGCCAAAATACTTTAACTTGCGAAAACACGTTTTCAAACTGAGACGAATCTTCGGGCCCTACACTTATCCGCACAACGTCTCCGACTGAGTTTCAACAACTGACTTAAGTCAGTAGAAGAGCTCGATGGGGCGACACACTCTGACCCGTGATCGAAGGTTAATATCTGGCACTGTTCATCAGTCGCAACCTACAGCTCAGCTGTCCTTCACGTTCTGAGAAAAAGAAACTGTGATCAGGTGTATTCACCCCCCCCCCTCTCTACACCTGACTATCGTCTCCGGACCAACATTATTTTATAATTGAAGTTTTTTTTTAAAAAAATTCGTTAAATTTTTTCGTTGTTGTTGTTGATTGGTGATTTAGTTTCTGATGTTGTGGAGATTGTGACTATATTGTTTGTAGTTGATGTGGACACGAACAACCTTCACACCGTCAGGTTATAAATCGCTCATTTGGTTGTAGGGGTCTTCTGTTTTCTAACGATTTTGTTTCATTTTTTTTTTTTTGCAAAAAAAGATCTCTTATGGACTTAAAGTTATATTATTGTAACTGCTCTTTACCATTCAAACAGCTAAATGCTCTGAGAGTCGAAGTCCTTTTGGTTTGCTGAAGTAGGATTGACCTATTGTAAAAATCTCATAATGTCCAGGCTTATTAAAGGTTTGCTCTACAAACAGCCGGTGATGTTGTTTAGGGTTGAACTAAAATGCCATGATTTATTACATATTTGTTGGGGAACAATGTTTGTTTGTTTTCTTTATTTCATTTAAGAATAAATATACAAATTGGAGAATTTACAACCAAAAACAAACATTCCCTTTAAATATTCGAATTATATGGCAAAATCCTTGAGATTACAATTGAATAAATTTTAAAAATAATACTTTAATATTTTCGAATACAATTACAACCCCGTGTATAACACGTTTAATATGAGCAGAATCACAACCCCACGCAAAGCGCGGACATACGATGTGCTAGTATGTTTAGGTAGATATAAATGTCTGGTATATTATACTATTATTATATTGTATTGTATCAATAGATCAATAAATTTTTCACAAAACATACCATCTATAAATAGGATCAATGCATTAATATAATGACGGTTTGTTCATTTTTCTTATATTAACTTTTCACCTGTTAAGTAATTCAAATAGGACATGTAAAATAAAATACACATATTATCATTTTAATAATAGAATATATGGAATGAGATACAAAAATAAAATAGAGCATATTCACCGGGATCAATGCATCATTACTAATTAATTGATATTTCCTTTTAAAATTAATTATTGTATATAACTAAATAAGAAGTTGAAGCGGCATCCAAATTAACCAATATTTTCTAAACAGCCCTATATGACAAAATGGAAGTGTTGATATTAAGTGGACATTCATGCGCATTTTTGGTAGTGCAAGCAAAAAAAAAGAGTAGAGCCATTGAAAAATGTATGTATAGCAGTATAGGGGTAGATAATTTATTGGTCAAATTATTTAAAAAAACCAATTTAATAATACTTTATGATGAAACTGTTTTTCTTTCTTTTTTTTAATAATTTGATCATCATAAAAAAAGAGCATTAACTATTACGGGTGTAAGTGGTCCTATACCGAACCACGAAATTGATAATACCGAACCAAATCAAACCGAAAAATTTGGTTCGGTTTGGTTATGTTTATTTTTTTAGAAATCGATTACAAACAGTTTGGATCGCGATTTCGAATATTTATGAGCGGTTCGAACCGAACTGAATCGATTCTCTATTTAGTTTATTTTTTATTTTATTTTTCTTTCCTAAATGAAAAGATTCATGAATTTAGATAATTAGATCAAGAAATAAATAACTTATGATATGATTTGAGTCAATATTAAGCTTAATATATATACAAAAGGGAACAAAAGCAAGTCGTAACCTTATAACTATAAGTTCGAAACGAGTAGCATCTCTATAATTATGAGTTCTCATTCATGAATTAAAGCATATCTCATACAGTAATTCTTAAAATTCTTTTATTTTTAGTTTAATCTTCAATGAGTTCTTCGATTGTTTGGGATTTAAAAAAAATAAAAGTATAAAGATGTAAATCGATGAACTGAACCAAACCGAGCCATTTATAAGTGATTCATTTTGGTTTGGTTTCGAATCCTTAATACATTTCAAACCGAACCACTTCTATGTATTTAGTTTAGTTTCTAAGATGCACGAAAAACCGAACTGAACCCGTTACACCCCTATTAGCTATATGATGAAATCCCCTTTTTTTTAAACAATTATTAAAGATTCTAATTTCTGGAAAATGGGAGCATATATGACATTTGAATATTACCTTCTGATGAAACTGTTTTTTTTTTTCATCTTCTTTTTTGTTTTTTGGTTTTTTTTTAAAATTTAACTTTATGATCAATGGTTTAAAAGAAATATTTGCGTGAAAATTTGACGAAGCAGATTGTGGGCGTTGAGAAAATAAAATTGAAGGTGAGATTCAGCATCTCCAGTGGGCACACCCATTTCCAATCTCATTTTGCAGTATCTGTCACATCAAACACTAATCTCACTTCAACCAACAACTCCAAATTCAATCTCAAAAAGAATATTCCCCCTATATTCCTTTTCGCACTACTTTTTATACTTTTACATAATATCTATATATTTCTCAATATTACACATTAGTCCCACAATAATTTCAAGCAATAATTATATATAAAATATTTAATTGATGGTAAAAGTAGTATAGTCAAATCATATTAATTGATGGTGTAAAGGTAAGAAATATGTGGAGAGTGTAAAAGTAGTATATTCAAATCATATACAAATTAATTGATGGTAGATGTGTGTAAGTGATGTGTTGAGAAATGTGTGAAAAAGTAAAATGGGCTAAAAAAGCATTATGGTAGTATCGTATCTTTTCTAATATTATTAACGTAGGGTTTCCTTTTATTTGCTATATACTCTATTTCCTATTAGTTTATATTATTATGGTTATTTTTAATGCAATTTCATTGTTTTGAGAATATTCTTTATTATTCATACAACTTTTATTATTAATGGGTTAAAAAAAAATAGAGATAAAAATAATATATTATTAAAAAATGATAGAAATAAAAATGGGCTAAAAAATTAAAGATAAAAATGGGCTCAATTTTTTTTTAAAATGAACTTATAATTAAAACCCACAAGATAAAATAAAACCTAAACTAAAACTATTCATCTTCTTCCTCACGGGTCATGTCATCTTCTTCACATCTTCTTCTTCACGGCTGTCCATCTTCATTTATAAGAAAGTTGAAATTATCAAAGAATTAGAGGATTATTGTGCAAATATAAACTCCACGTGGGATTTTGCAGCTTGCTACAGTGATCGCCATTTTGCAGTTGGAAGAGAGAGAAAAAAATGTTTTCACCATTTTGCAGTTGAATTTGCAGTTCGGATGGGGAACGAATTCCGACTGCATACACCATAATGCAGCCGGTTGGAGATGGCCTAATTAGGTCATTTTTCCCCAATCCGTATTTTCGTTTCACAATCGACCGCTACCCGCCCGCCCGATGCTCGCCTCTTTTCCGCCGCGGCGGCGCATATACATACGGGTGAATTTGTGTTTCTTTCTAACATTCATAACGAATTTACTCCATTGATGTTGGGTTTAACATTCATCGCGTAGTTTTAGTTCTTGAGGTTATGTTGAACCATGAACAAGCAGATCCGGTATCCCACTCTGTTTCTTTTGCATTGGTTCAAGAAGAGAAATGGCACTGGAATCCAAGGCCTAAAAGGGTCTTCTTACTGCACCCACCCTCCTCTCTCCTCCCCTTTCGAGCTCTTATCCCCCTCCTAAGCCACCAAGTCCGAGGATCCGGGCTTATTCTCTTTCGGGTTTGAGCCCGAAAACAAGCCTGGTGTGTGGAGTATGCAGGAGACTCCCATTATAGTATTAAGGCATAAGATGAGTAGAGTTATGCTGCTCCAGTGGAGCAAAGATCCGACCCGTTTCATACCCGCCCGCCTTCCAAATATGAGGTTGCTATTAGGATGTAGGCAGGGACGTAGTTAGGATTTATAAGAAAGGAGGGCACAATGTTTAAAAGTTTCATTTTTTCACAAAGTTTAAGATGATACTTTATCGGACTTTTTTTAAATATTTCTTGATAAATATTCATTAAAATAATGAAAAATTTATAATATTTTAATTCAAATTATCATTCTTGGTTGAGCTATATATAGAAAATGCATGAAAATTAGAATTACAGAGAATTTAGATAATAAGAGAATTTTAATTCTAACATAATATATAACCGAAAATAGGTCATATTAAATCACCTCGTGAGGAAAAAAAAATTGAAGAAGAATAATATAGGGGACTTCTCATCAAAAATCTGAAATCCTAATAAATATTCCCGAGATATTTGACAAGATTCTTGTGTGGATCAATTCGAATTAATTAAAATTATATATATTATATTTAGGTATTTCGTGTCCAAATCTTAATATAACTCTAATTAATAAATGTAATAAAGTAACATGTATATGTATTCTCTATTTAATAAAGTATTAAAATATTAATTTCATGTTCAATTCAATAAAACAAAACTAGGTCTAATGAATCAAATAAATATTAAACTAAATATTAAGGATATTAGAGGTATTTCATGGACAAAAATAAGGGATGTCATTTGCCATCCCTTGCCCAAACATAGCTCCGTCCTTGGATGTAGGCCTTCATGTTGCAGGGGAAGGAGCTTTTCTTTCGGGTATACGGATGGGATTCGAGGAGTTTTCAGCCGGACTAAAATTGAAAAATTTGGTCGAATTTTTAAAATATGGTCAAAATTGGACTTTTTATCAATTTAGAAGATTAAAACTAGACCGAAACAAAGGATCAAAACTGGAAAGCTGCAACATAAAGGGTCAATTTTGATTTTTTCCCAAAGACTACTAATGATTTAAGAGGTTTTAGCAATTTTCTCAAGAATGAGAAACAAGAAGCTTGAGAGAAACGTATTCAGCTAAGATTTTGTTACTTTGATGATTTTGATGCCTTTTTGTACTACTGTAGACTTGTTTCTGTTAGGGTGTTTGGAATAGCTTATAAGTTTTAATTTTAACTTAATTAAAAAAAAGAGTTAATTTTTTGAGTTTTTGGTAAAATTAAAATAAGATAAATTCTTTTAAATTAAGTTAAAGATTGGAGAAGTTGGGTTGATTCAATTTCGGTAGTGTTTGGAGTAAATTTGTATCAGAGTAGGCTATATTTTAGAACACAACATGTTCGTAATTTATTTATGCGAAGATTCGACTCCATGAACGACCTTCATTCTACACACACATTTACTCATCATCTGGCGTTGGTATTCATGTTTCTGAAGTGAAATCCTCGGAAGGATAAGAACCATGAGCATTAGAGTTGCGCCTACTCAATGTTTCCTCAAAAAAACGTCGTGTCATCTTCCCGCCGGTTATTCTGCAGCTGCATTTCGGCAGATGCAAGTACTAGTTCTCTCGCCAATGCCGCAGCTTTACGCTCAAGCGCAGGGCGCCTCACGTTTAATTTATTTGACAACCAAAAGGAAACGCAAGTTCGAGCCGATAATCATATTCAAATTGGTGCAAATCCATTTGAAAGACCTGAATTTGTGATATCCAACAAATTCAATCTTTTGATTGAGAAATACCGTTTTTCTCGATCTGTTCCTGAAGCCAAGCAGTTACACTCAACTGTAATTAAGAATGGATTTGTTGGCGATTTGTTCATGGGCAATACGCTCATCAATGTCTATGCCCGGAGTGGGGATTTATTGTCCGCTCATCACGTGTTCGATGAAATGCCTGATAGAAATTCCGTTACATGGTCGTGTTTGATTTCTGGATATTCTCAGAATGAATATCCTAAAGATGCATTAGCTGCATTTAGAAGAATGGTCTCTGCTGGCTTTACTCCAAATCACTTTGCACTTGGGAGTGCTCTTAGAGCTTGTCAGAGATTGGGAACTGATGGGTTAAAACATGGAATGCAGATTCATGCTTTCGTTTCGAAAACGCATTATGCATTTGATGTAGTTGTATGTAATGTCTTGATCTCCATGTATGGGAATTGCATTGTCGGTTCCGTTGGTAGTGATTATGCTCAGCGTGTTTTTGATGGGGTAGGAAACAAGAATTCGGTATCATACAACTCCATGATATCCGTCTACTCTCAGAGAGGAGAAGTTGATTCTGCTTTTCGCCTTTTCACTGAAATGCAAAAGGAGGGTTCAAGGTTTAGTTTTAAGCCTACTGAGTATACATTTGGCAGTTTAATAACTGCTGCATCCGAATCACTTAATACTGGCAAAGGTTCCTTATTGCTGAAGCAGTTGCTGGCACAAATTCAGATGTCTGGACTTTTAGAGGATCTATATGTGGGTAGTGCTTTAGTGAGTAGTTTTGCAAGGACTGGTGTGGTTGATACTGCCAAGAGTATATTTCAGCATATGGTTACAAGAAATGCAGTTTCTTTAAATGGCTTGATGGTTGGATTGATTAAGCTTAAGCGAGGGGAAGAAGCTGCTGATGTCTTCTTGGAAACAAGGGATCTGATTAAGCTAAACCCTGACAGCTATGTTCTTCTTTTGAGCGCCTTCGGTGAGTTCTCGTGTGAAGAAATAGGAAAAAGGAAAGGGAAGGAGGTGCATGGGTATCTCATGCGAAGTGGAATGATTGGTTCAGTTACTTCTGTTGGGAATAGTTTGATTAATATGTACGCAAAGTGTGGTGCTATTGAAGATGCTTGCTCTGTTTTCAACGTGATGGTTGGTAAAGATTCAGTTTCATGGAGTTCCATGATCTCTGGTTTTGACCAAAATGTGCGCTTTGAAGATGCGTTATCAAGTTTCTGCAGAATGAAAGGAATCGGACTTATCCCTTCAAACTTTACGTTGATCAGCGCATTAAGTTCTTCCAGCAGTCTTGGCTGGAAGATTATGGGAGAACAAATACACTCTGAAGCAGTAAAGTTGGGACTCAATTCAGATGTTTCTGTATCAAATGCCCTTCTTTCACTATATGCTGATACTGGAAGTATCACTGAATGCAGGAAGTTATTCTCCTTTATGCACAATCATGATCAAGTGTCATGGAATATAATTGTAAGGGCATTTACTGATTCCGAGGCTTCAATTATTGAAGCTACCAAATACTTCAAAGACATGATGCGAGCTGGACGGAGCCCCAACACTGTCACCTTCATAAACGTTCTTGCAGCAGCTGCATCTCTCTCTTGTGTTGAGCTTGCATATCAGATACATGCCTTGGTGTTAAAATGTCACCTTATGGATGACAATGCAGTAATAAGTTCTCTTCTCACTTGCTATGGGAAATGCAGGGAGATAAATTACTGTGAAAGTATATTCTCAAGAATGGAAGAAAGGGATGATAGCAGTTGGAATTCCATGATCTCAGGATACATACACAATGAGCTTCTGACAGAGGCTATGCATTTAGTCTGGCTTTTGCTGCATAACGGCCAAAGATTAGACCGTTTTACTTTTGCAACAATTCTCAGTGCTTGTGCTTCAGTTGCAACACTGAAACATGGCATGGAGATTCATGCTTGTGCAACTAGGGCTTGCTTTGTTTCTGATGTGGTTATCGGTAGTGCACTCATTGACATGTATGCCAAATGTGGAAGGATAGAGTATGCTTCAAGATTTTTCGAATTAATGCCTCTAAGGAATGTATACTCTTGGAACTCCATGATATCTGGGTACGCACGCCATGGTGATGGGCACAAAGCTCTTGAAATATTTGCACAGATGAAACAACAAAACCAGCAACCTGACCATGTCACCTTCGTTGGAGTCCTATCAGCTTGTAGCCATGTTGGACTGGTGACGCAAGGCTATGACCATTTGGAGTCTATGAAAAAAGAGTACAATCTTGTACCTCGGATTGAGCATTTCTCATGCATGGTTGATCTTCTAGGCAGAGCAGGGGAATTCGATAAGTTAGAGGATTTCATAAACAGAATGCCTGTAGAGCCTAATGTACTCATATGGAGGACTGTTCTTGGTGCTTGTGGCAGAGCGAATGGTCGGTTGTTGGATTTAGGCAAGAGGGCTGCTCAAATGTTGAAAGAGTTTGAACCTCAGAATGCTGTTAACTACGTGCTTCTCTCCAACATGTATGCCTCTACACAGAAATGGGAGCATGTTGCAGAGTCAAGGCATGCAATGAAGGCAGCAGCAGCTCGAAAAGAAGCCGGTTGCAGTTGGGTTACTATGAATGATGGAATACATGTTTTTGTCTCTGGAGATAAATCGCATCCGGATACACAAGCAATATATGAGAAGCTTGGTGAATTGCGTGAGAAAATGAAGGCAGCTGGGTATATACCTCAGACAAATTATGCTTTATATGATCTTGAAGTGGAGAACAAGGAAGAGATCTTGAGTTATCATAGTGAAAGACTTGCAGTTGCCTTTGTTCTTACGAGGAAATCAGAGCTGCCTATCAGGATAATGAAGAATCTTCGAGTTTGTGGGGACTGTCATTCTGCTTTTAAGTACATATCTGGGATTGTACGTAGGCAGATTGTGCTGCGTGACTCCAATAGGTTTCATCATTTCAAGGATGGTAAATGTTCTTGTAATGATTATTGGTGAGATTTTCAATAGAAGATATTTGTTCTGTTTTCTTGATCAGCCAATGTGGATTATGAATTAGGGATGAAATATACAATTTTAAGAGGCATAAATATATACTCCTTCCGTTTTATTATTGTCATTTTATTTTTATTTTTCGGCTATTCTGCTATTGTTGTTCTCTTCCAAAAAAGAAAAATAATTTATTGACTATAATTAATAATCTAAATAAGTGGGTTACCATTTTAATCTTTGTAACGTATAGTAACAAAATAATAAAATATGATGGAGAGAGTATAAAAAAATTAGATATTCTACGCAATTTTAAAGTGGCATCCTATGTTATCAAAACCGGACCGGACCGGCCGGTTGAACCGGTTCAACCGGGGACGGTGACAAATCCGGTTCGATCCAATCAAAAACCATTTTTCACCTTTGACTCGGTGTCACCCGGCAAAACCAGCCGGTCGAACCGGTAACCGGTAACCGGTCGAACCGGTTTGACTCGGTTAAAAAAAATTAATTTAATTTTTTAATTCAAAAATATGATTAATTTAATTTTTAATTTTTTAATTCACTATAAATGAAGAGTATACAATTTCGGGTCTCCGGAATAAGTTCCTAGACCCAAAATACTCTTCTATGAGGTGCAAATAACAACAAGAGGGTAACAACCTATTTATAGGGAAAAATAATGAGAGACTTCATTATTTTTCCAATGTGGGATAGGAGGCTCTTCACTATTTGAGCCAAAAACTCTAACAAACCAAGAGAAAGATGTTGATGTGGAGATGATTAATCATTAATGAACAAATTGATTTGAATCAATTGGATGATACCCAATTTCAACATGAAACATATCCAAATACTTATGGATTTGATGAATGAAGAGTGGATTTCAAACTTTTTTTCAATTTGTTTCTAGTTTTATAGGTTAATCTTTTTATTGTTATTTTTATTATGAAATTTGAAGTATGGACATGAAAAATATTAGGTTAATTTTTTTACTTTAAATTATTTTAATATTTATTATGTTATACCGGTTCGACCGGTTCAACCGGTTGAATCACTAAAATCTACTTGACCGGTTCAATGACCGGTCCGGTTTTGATAACATAGGTGGCATCCACACGCCCCTAAAAGAGAGAGAGAGAGAAATGACGTAGGCGATTGGCCAATCATTGTAGGCCAAAAGAAAAGAAGAGTATACGTAGTACTTCGCTTCTCCACCCAAAAACAAAATTTATTATTAACTTTTAAAAAATATCAATCTTATCAATAAAGAAATAAAAAAAGAACATTTAAGTGAACTCATTTCCGACCCCATATCTTCAAATGGACGAGCTATGAACGCCACCCACACTCTCTCCCTCCGCTGCATTCCGCCTCCCCCTTCCTCATCCGCCCTTCTCACCTCCGCCTCCGCCTCCGCTTCCCCTTCTCCTTCTCCTCCCCCCACTTCCAAACCTTCCTCTCTCAGCCTCCACACCACCGTAAACTCCTCCGCCACTTCCCTTTCCTCCGCCGCGACCAACAACCTTTCCACTTCCCAAGACCACGCGCTCCTCACGCTCCTCCAGCAGCGGAAAACCGAGCAAGCGTGGCTCCTGTACGCGCAATGCGACGACCTACCCAACCCTACTTGCCTCAGCCGCCTCCTCTCCCAATTGTCCTATCTCAACACCGCCGACGGCCTTACCAAAGCTCAGTCTATTATCGAGCGCCTCCGCCGCGAGCGCCAGCTCCACCGCCTCGATGCCAATTCCCTCGGCCTCCTCGCGGTGGCCGCCGCCAAAGGCGGCCACACTCTCTACGCGTCTTCAATCGTCAAATCCATGCTCAAGTCGGGTTATCTCCCCCATTTCAAAGCCTGGAGCGCCGTCGTGAGTAAACTCGCCGCCTCCGGAGACGACGGTCCGGTCGAGGCGATTAAGCTCTTCAATTCCGTGATTAAAAGAGTACGGAGGTTTTCCGATACCGAGGTGATTAAAAACTCGATTCCGGATACTGGCGCTTACAATGCCGTCCTCAACGCTTGCGCTATTCTCGGCGATACTAAGAAGTTCCTCCAACTGTTCGACGAAATGCCTGAGTTCGGTTGCGAGCCGGACGCGTTAACATACAATGTTATGATTAAGTTAATTGCGCGAGTAGAGAGGAGGGACCTTCTCGTCTTTGTGTTGGAGAGGATAATCGAAAAAGGAGTAGCGATGTGTATGACGACGCTGCATTCGCTCGTTGCCGCCTACGTCGGTTTTGGTGATATGGAGACTGCTGAAGAACTTGTTCAAGCAATGAGAGATGGGAGGAGAGACATTTGCAAGATTCTGAGGAAATCAACCTCTGAGGAGATGAACTCAGACGAAGAAGATGATGATGATTCAAGCAATGCGACTGATTTGTTCGAGAAATTACTCCCAAACTCAATCGATCATAGTAAAGAGCCACCGGAGTTGCCTTACGCAGTCGCGCCAGATTCAAGAATCTACACAACCTTGATGAAAGGTTACATGAAAGCCGGCCGCGTTGCTGATACAGTAAGAATGCTTGAAGCAATGAGGCACCAAAAAGACAGTATTAGCCTTCCGGATCATGTCACCTACACCACTGTTATATCTGCATTCGTGAAGGCGGGTGCAATGGACCGGGCGAGGCAAGTGCTCGTGGAGATGGCTAGGATTCAAGTCCCTGCTAACTTGATCACATACAACATCCTCCTTAAAGGGTACTGCCACCAACTGCAGATTGATAAAGCAGAGGATCTCATCAGAGAGATGGTTGATGAGGCCGGGATTGAACCCGACGTGGTCTCTTACAACACATTGATAGATGGATGCATATTGGTGGATGATTGCGCAGGAGCTCTTACTTACTTCAATGAGATGAGGAAGAGAGGTATAGCTCCTTCGAAAGTCAGCTACACGACTTTGATGAAGGCGTTTGCTTCATCGGGCCAGCCAAAGCTAGCAAACAAGGTGTTCGATGAGATGCTCAAAGATCCTCGAGTGAAAGTTGATTTGGTTGCTTGGAACATGTTGGTTGATGGGTATTGCAAAATGGGTTTGATTGATGAAGCAAAGAGTATAATACAAAACATGAAGGAGAACGGCATGTATCCAAATGTGGCCACTTATGGTAGTCTTGCTAATGGGATTGCATTGGCTAAGAAGCCAGGGGAGGCTCTGCTGCTGTGGAATGAGGTGAAGGAGAGGTGTGGTGTTGTTGAAGAGGAGTCGGGCGTGGTGGTGCCGCCTTTGAAGCCGGATGAAGGGCTGTTGGATACGCTGGCGGATGTTTGTGTGAGGGCGGCTTTCTTTAGGAAAGCTTTGGAGATAGTTGCATGTATGGAGGAGCATGGTATACATCCGAATAGGACCAAGTATAAGAGGATATATGTGGAGATGCATTCGAGGATGTTTACTAGTAAGCATGCTTCGAGGGCGAGGCAGGACAGGAGGAGAGAGAGGAAGAGAGCAGCTGAGGCTTTCAAGTTCTGGTTGGGACTGCCTAACTCCTACTACGGGAGTGAGTGGCGCCTAGATCCTGGAGATGCTGAAGATGAATAAATAAGTAAAAAAGTTGTAATTCTATTGTGTTGCTAGTTTTTGGTTTTGGATGGACATCTTTAATGTTTTATGTGAAAGGACATATATATATATATATATATATATACACACACACACATATGTTGGTAGTTGCAAGAGTATGCTGTTGCATATAATTACATAGATTTAAACATTGTTCCTAAATGAAGAGATGACTTTCAAACTGGCATAATTGCTCTAGAAGATCTTTTCTTCATCTTACCCTTAACTACTGAGTGCGAGAATAAGATGAGGATAAAACCTGCAGAGAAATATTACAACTTTTAGTAAGAGAATAATATCCGATGGCCATGAACTAAAGCAGCCACTAGCATTGACTCAACTTTGAACTTCCTAGGCAGAGCTTGTAATACCAAAATATTGCAAGTGAATTATTGGCATTTAAGTCACCAGTAAAAAACAGTGTAGAAATTGCAAGTGACAATTAACCACAACCGTATGGTGCAGAGATTCAAACAAAGGAATAACTGAGTACCTGATATGTTTTCGGGCCCTTCTTCAAAAGATAGCCCACACTGTTCAGATTATCAACAAAGCTGTCAACATCCGGAACCCTTAAGCTGATCCTATCTGCCAAACTGTATATTTCCTGAGCAAATGATACATTATTAGGCTTTTTCTTTTCTGTTTGAGCTAATCCAGGTTAATGGAATAGTTTCTACAAGGATCAACGTACAGATATAGAGAAACAATCTTTTTGCTGTAATTCAGACTGCTTGTTTAATGCACTTAAAAACCGTTTGGCTTCTTTCTGTTGACTCATTCCACCGCTACGCCCAAAATCAACAAGGCCGTTCTCATCGACATATTTATCATACAGCGACTCTTTCATTATTTCAACAACATCCTGCATAGTTTATGCTTCAGAAACAATCCAGTGATATGGCTTTCAGTGCAAGAAGAATCTAGGAGGGAAACAGGTAAAAACATCATAAACTTAGAAGAGTTCTCTAGAGAACCGAAGTACTAAAATATGCAACCTATTTCAGCCAGTCCATCACAGCTGTCGATGTATGCTGCAAATTTCTAATATACATACACTATTCAAGAGTCATTCCACTCATAGTTTTATTTCGGATTCGGATAAGTAAAGTAAGTGCAATGGGACAACTTAAGCAAAAGAACTTACCAAAGCATCTTGTGTGCTTATTTCTTCCCTCAAGTCTACTCTAGCACGAGCTTCTGCCAGCCTTACCATGCTTTCCAACTGCCTTGCAGTTATTGGGGTGCTATCTGCAGAAGTGTTATGGTCTCTTAGACGCAAGTAGAACTTCTGCAAGATTTCTGCAGCTGGTTTTGTCATCCTTGATGAGAAATATAATTGTAAGTCTTTTTTCCACATGAATAGTATTCAACAATACTTTCAGAAAATTGAAGGTCACCTCGGAAATACATAAGTTCTTGCATAAGAAATGTATTTACGCAGTAGAGGGCCTGGTAGTGGAATAAAATCACTGTCCTTAGGATCAAGTCTCAGTTTTGCAACTAGTGAACTGCTTTTCACATTCAAGTCTTCTGCTCTAACATTCCGTGATTCTGCAGGCAGCAAGCCAGAGATTGCATAAAAAACCTATGGTAAGAAAAACATTGACGAAAGCTGAAATATCACCCGTGCATGGCCTCTTTGCAGAGGAGGGTGAGGATCCATTGCCAGAATGAAGCTGAAAAAGGAAAATAAACAACTGATGATCTATGCAACATCTTTAACAGCTAAAGATGGCAATGACTTGATATGCCAAGAAGCTTTTTTTTTTTTTTTTTTTTTTTGTGTGTGTGTGTGTGTGTGTGTTGCAGGAGACAAATACCAGACCAGAAACAAGAGAAAGGGGAGATAAAGAATGAAACAGAACAACAAATAATGTTAAAACAGAGAAGCCTTTGTTTTCATTAAGTCCCCGTGGGATAAATTGACTGCAGTAGAGCATAGAAAAGCAGTCCTCACCAGCCTAACAATGAAGTATACAGCTTCAGAAAGGCTAGATTTTACTGGAGCAAGTTCAGTTTACACATTTTTATTGAATTATCTTCATAACAAAATGACAGACCAGAAGTTGATAACATAGCATTAATACAGAAGCAATAGTTTCAAAGGCATGCACAAAGACTTACTGACATTATGTGCTCTGAGAGTCTCTTATCCAGCAACTCATTAGGTTTATCAAGCAATATGAATACCAAATCAAATCGCGAGAGAAGAGCAGCACTCATTTTCAGATTCTCATTCACTGTTTTTGCACGGCTGCAATTAGAATTTGGAGTTGAAAATCAAGAAATACTTTATTGCAACAAAAATTAATACATGAGTATTTAAACCGTCTGATGAAGGGCCCAGTCATAACAAGTCCGTAAGAACAGTTATGATTTTCCAGAGAAATGCATAGAAAATGTGAGGGAATATACAAATAACAGAAGTAACGTGTTTTGAAGAATTGTGGCAGCATATGACTGGGATTTCTTAACTTTCATTTACTAAAGCATACCATAGAGAGACATGGAGAAGTCAGACATAAGTGAATCTTAGGTAAAATGTAGGTTCAATACTTATAATGACCCCCTACAGGGTTTGCTGCAGCTAAAACTGATGTTCTTGCTGATAGACTTGCTACAAGTCCTGCCTTTGCAACAGAGACGCATTGTTGTTCCATTGCTTCTAAAAGAGACTGAACGTAGAAAATAATTAGCATAGTCATTTTAATTTAGAGAAAACAAATATTTTATTAGAACTCGTCAGGACTGCATAAACCTGGTGTTCTCCGGACATTTTGTCAAACTCATCAATACAGCATAACCCACGATCTGCGAGTACCATAGCACCTACAAAATGAACATGACAATTAGTTTCAGCTAGGAACAGTTGTATAGACAATGACATAAGAGGAGGAAGAAAGTGCACCAGCCTCAAATGCGTAGTCATTTGTCATGGGATCTTTGACCACTGCAATGGTAAGGCCGGCATTAGTTGTGGCATTACCACACACATATATCCCACGTGGAGAAACAGAAGCTGCAGCTTGAAGTAGTTGGCTTTTACCAAGCCCAGGATCACCTAGTCACATCAACATGCAGATCAAATGTTGGCATTTGAAGACTCAAATAACTTGGAGCTACTATTAGTAAATGACAACTGTAGTAAGGTAGAAGTTCAGCTAATTCAATTTTCAATCTGAACAGAAGGAGAAAATGCAACATACCGACAATAATTACATGAATATCCCCTCTGACAGGCACCTTGTTCTGATCCATTGAATGTTTTCGAACCCCACCAAACAATGCCAACGTAATTCCAGCTTCAGAAAACAAGGTAAGTAGCAACATGCAATTTCAAACATCCAAATCAATGACTAAGTTCTCAAAACCAATGATAAATAACAATCAAATCCTGATTTAAAGCATCAATAACTAGGTAAGCAACAATTGAATTTCAAATCTTGATCTTATTATGTTCTACAGATATAGATATTCAGCATATGCAAAAATTGGAAATTTTAAATTTGAGCCTGACAGCAGTAATCATTTAAAGCATCAGAACGTGCATTGATTAATCCGACATTATCTACAACTTAATGTATATATGGAGCTTTGCATGAGTTCATATTGGAACACTTGATCCTCTAGGATTCACCTAGCAAGTAAGATGAGAACAATGTTATATACTTTATGTATTACACGATGACGAAACATATATACTCTCAGACAGGATCCCAATTTCTCCAATAGCATAACTGAGGTTTCTTAGTGACTTCAAGAGGAATATTGAGTAAGTCTAATGGTTATTTCTAGGCGGAAATCGATTGGAATATATTGGTTCATGGATGATACAACTAAATAATCATATGGAATCTTATCAACATGCTTAAATATGACCATGAAGAAGATTAATAGCAGTTGTTTTAATATACCTTTGACAAGCTCATGGCCATATATGGATGGACAAATTGACTGCAGAATCTGCCGAAAAACATCAGAACCATGCTCCTCAGAGAACTTCACAATGAATTCCAGATCTCTTGGTGAAAATGTGTACAGGTCCAAATGCTCTAACGCCCTAACATTGTTGTTGGTATCTTGTGCATCCTCAGGCACACACTGGGACTTCGAGTTTGCTATTGAAACCACTTCCAGGTACAAATAGTAGAGTGATTGGTTCTTCCCCTTTCCTTTTCCTATTTTTTGTTTTGGAAAAAGAAAAAGAAAAGATCAAGATATTTGAACTAAAGATATTGCTCGAACTCTAAGCCAATGCAACAGCAGATATGATTGAAATATGCTGCTTCTAGACATCAATAAACTATGGAAACTTACAGAATCTAATATACAGTATACACTTAAGTTCCTCCATTTGCTTGTTCTAACTTAAATGATATAAACCTAATCCACGTCACTGTTAATAATTTTCTCATGAAAAGAGTAGTTTTAGAATTCAACAATGGCTTAGCCGGTGAAACATCAACATCAACATCAATCGACTGACATCTTTAAATGGACCAAAGGATTTCCATAATTGCTTGACCATACCATTTTTCTGGGGCATAACTGTATTTATTTGTATGTAAGAATATATAACCTATTTAAAGTTCAGAAGAGCAACTTCAGGATTTCTTATGAGATAACTAAGAAATGTCTACATATGATGGAAGTGAAACCACATTCAGTCAAATATTTACGGAGTCAACCTTAATGTGCTCAATAGATTAAGTCTTAACGAGTAAGACATACTAAACATGGAAGGACACATGATACTGACTATAAATGGAAGAAGACATACTAAACATAAAAGGACACATGATACTGACTATAAAAGGAAGTGCCATGACAAATTGTTTTAGCCTCTAACTAATTTATCCATCAAAACCCAATAATCCAAGTCATCCCTAATACATTAATCAATACCATGACAAATTGTAGCATATATGATACATGGGTGGTAACTTCACCGATGGTAATAGAAATAGAACATAAGCACTCAAATAAAAAGAATTTGATTCAAGGATTAATTTTAGAGATTTGATTCAAGGATTAATTTTAGAGAGATACTCCAGTAGTGAGATTGTAGTAGGATTGAGATTACCTCCTCCAATGTCCATGTAATTGTTAATCACTCTTATGATGCCAGTTACTGTGACAATATCTCCAGGGATGCATGTATCTACTAGATCTTGGGTCAGTTCACATTCAACTGTGCGAGGAACCCGCCCCTCTTCATGATGTTCAGATTTGAGCAGCTCCTGGATTCTGAAGTTCGTAAATAACTATTAAACCTAGAAAAAAAAATTAAGTATAACCTCCAAGTAAGAGCATCTTTCATATAGGCGTAGATATGTTCAGAGTTCTACCTTATTTTCTGAAAATCTATTGGTTGAGCAGTAGATCTAATGGGATTGAAATTTCGGCTTTTACATCCAACCATTTCACATTTCATTGGTGGCGAAAATTTTCCATCAGGAAAGTCACGGGTAATGGTAGTCCCACATTTATCGCATGAAAAACTCATTTGCATCACCAGTGGCCGGACTGTGCTAACTTTTACAACAGTCCCCCTTACGGAAACAAGCCTGTCTGTGATGTTGAACAATCAGGATATTATATTTCTTCCGGTGCACTGTTAAATTTTGCATTTCTACAAATAGTTTTTAGTGGAGTGCTAAACCAAATAAATTTTTCAAGTACCAATATAAGCAGCCTTAAGGTTCTTCAAAGCAATCATAGACTCTTGGTAATTGTGAAGACGGACTTTAACCTTTGCACATTCCTCCGTCAGATCTTCTTTGGTAAACAGGACCTAAACAGTATTCCCAGTATGTACAAAATCATGTAACAGAGGTAGCAATCTAAACATCTTATAAGAAGTTTCAAGTGTACGATACCTGGTGCAGTGCCGCACTCATACACAGTAGAGCATCTTTAGGTTTTTCCTCTAGTGCTACATAAAATTCCTTGATGTCACATGCTTTCTTGAAATGATGAAAATCGAGCGGCATGAAAAATAATCCATCATCCTCTTTAACCTAGCCATGAAATTAATAATTTCTTCCAAATAAGTGCCTGCTATGAATATTGCCTTAACTTGATCAAGCAAATATGCTAAATTAAATCAAATTCCAATACAGATCCGTTTCGCAATAACTGAGCGTTCAATTGATTAGCCAAGAAAACAAAACGACGAGCTTACAGACTGAAATCCAAATTCTATTGCAAATTTTTTTCTTACGAATTTCTCTGTTAGAGGTACATGGTCGAAAAGATATTCTCACACAGGGAAGAAGCAACCTGACTGATGAATTGTTCTGCTTGAGGAGAGGAGAAGAAATCAAATAGCGAGGAAGCGAGACGGAATCTATGCTCTGAGTCATCGCCACTGGTTTGGGGAAAATAGACGGCGAGAGTCCGCCACAAATCTCCCTCCGTCGACCGACACATCGTTTTACTACTCCTGCTCTCGACCTGATGGCCATACATATTTTTATTGGCGGCGGCGGTAAATTGTGAGGGCTCCGGGCCTCCGGCACTTCAAATCGGCATCTTTGTTGTTTTGGCGGGAGGATATATTAGCAGCGTATCCTCCTTGCCGTGTATTTTTATTTTTGGTAAGTTTTTATGGGATTGGACAGAATAAACTTTCTTATTTAAGTCTTCGAATCCAAGAAATATTTATTTTATTTTATTTTATTTTATCTATGTATATTTTATGCTTCTAGCGAAATGTCAAGAATGTCCCTATTTTACCAAATATTAACGACATAATCATCAATCTATTACATAACATCTACTTGAGTGGCACTGTAAATTACACAATATGAATGCCCTATCCTCACCGCCGCCAAACCAGCCCTCTCCTTGCAATAGTATACATCCTCCGCCAGAGCAATTTCTTACTCCACCTTCCCGACTCAATCTCAGTTGACGATGGAGAAGGGCGAAAGACGACGCCGTTCCCAAGGATAAGAAGCCGAAGGAGAAGGCTGTTGCGAGCAAAGATGAGGGGAATACGGATGGCGATTTGATGGATGAGGATGAGATGGAGATGATGAAGAAGTTTGGGATTCCGATGGGGTTCGATTCCACCAAGGGGAAGCCGGTAGCCGGAAACGACGTCGGCGCCGTTAGGAAGGTCACGAAGCGGCAGCCACGTCAATACATGAACCGTCGCGGCGGGTTCAATCGTCCTTTGCCTGCTGAAATTAATCGTTGAATGAAGATTGGCTTTGAATTTCCTGCAGGTTAGGGTTTCTGATTAATTTATGCTTGCTCGTGATTTAGGGCTTTCTTTAGTTGGAATTGCAATGTTAGCTGGACTATTTTTTTTTTCTTCATAAAATTAAAGTTTTGAACAAGAGCTCTCGTCGCCTCCAATCGATTTCACGTCCTCGTTTGCGCGCCCGACTCGTACGCCTCTACTGCTTTTGTACTCTCACGAATTACTTGCTTTTGTATAATTTAGTGGTTTTGTGCGAGTTAATGCTCTATGTAAAAGAATTAGTCGATGTAGTGAATAAAATTTCAGCGATCGATTTCAGGGGAAGAATTATAATGTTTATGCGCGTAAGTTAATAATTGAATATTCTGAATTGGAAATGTTGTCTTAACGGTTGTTGTCTTGGGCAATCGATTAAGTAGTTATCAGTTTGTAGGAAATGAATTTGCAGTACAAATTTTTAGGATAATTAGTCTTCATTTAAATGTTAAAAATGGCCTATAGGCTAAAAGAAAGATGCTACCGATACTTTTGCAGTTTTGCTTTATGAATGAAATGAGAATCAGGCTGAAGGAAACTTATACATCTCTCGAGAAATGATTTTTGGCTGAGGAGATTCAGAACTGCAACAGAATCATACTATTATAATGTTTTTGAAATAAGTATTTTTGACATATATACAAAACAACGCATCCTTTTCTTTGATGTAGTCTAAAAGTCTTGCATTTTCTGTGTTATATGGAGAACAATTGAATCACTTGATACTGTTCCATGGTGAAGGCATGCTGCCTCAACACTTTTTCGTCAATGCCAAATACAACATTCACCAAGTACTGCAATTAGTAATGAAGAAGTTGCTTACTGCCAAAGAAGTCAAACTGAGTTTTGCTGCTATTATTCGTATCAGTTAGATTTTGTTTCGCCATATGAGCTACAGATGTGTGCCAACATGTGAAGTACTTAGCAGTTATCAAATTTCTCTCTGACTCCACCATATTGAACAACTTCATTATATTCTTTTTAGTGCCTACTCTTGACATCTGCAATCTTTTGCATTTCGGCTTTGCAATCTTTCTAGTTGGTATGTGTAATTAGTTTATAGCTTTTTCCTACTCAATGATTTAAAGCATTTATGTAGAGTGGCAGCCGACATCAACAAAAAGGCTAGAATGAAAATAATATGTGCTATAGATGGACTAATGTAGAAGAACAACTTAATGCAGTACTTCTGTAGAATAAAATCTAAATTAAGGTGCTGGGCCAAAGCACAAGGTGAATGCCAGTAATAGGAAAAAACCTTTGTTCTGAGCTCGGAGATCGGAAAACATTGATAAGATATAACCATCTGCTATGTGTTTTACTGTCACTCTGGCATCTAGATTGTAAATGAGCAGGGAAGTTGTAGGTGGCATTTACATTCATATTGCCTTTCTTGATTCATCTTAAAATGATTGATCTATGCATTTTTTCCCCAGCTTGTGCAATAAATGGTGTTCTAATACTTCTACGATCAAACACTATTTGGCTCGGAGATATTTAATATTTTTTGATTTCTAATTTGTAACTGTATTTCCTACTGCAGAAGTTATTCTGGTTTGTATACAGTTCTTGAAATGTTCAGAGGTAACAACAGCAATACTGCTGCACCATCTTTTCATCTCCAGTATCCAGCAGCAGATATCTTAAATCAGCTTCAATTATGTGGAAATTGTGAGTTCCATTTATTATTTATCTTGTCAGATAGAGTGCTTAACCAATCATATTATGCTAATGTGTCTTAACTGCTTTGAGCTCGGATAATTTGTATCAAACGACTAATATTATCCTATCTTTTGGTCTTTCGGAAGTAATACATGATCAATGATATACATAGTGTTCCATTTCTGTTGCAGTACCGGTAGAATATAGTTCTGACCCTGTAAATTATCTTGGAAGTAACAATGGCACTCCATTCCTCCTGCCAAATAAATGTGTGAGGGATGCTGAAGCTATTCCGAGCCAGCAGAAACTTATGTTTTCCTTAAACAACAAAACTTTAAATGATGAATCTGATAGAAAAGGCAACATGTTGAACCTAAACCCTGTCTCCACCGGTTTAAGGCTATCTTATGATGATGAGGAAAGAAACTCCTCCATTACTTCTGCAAGTGGAAACCTCGCAGAAGCATCGTCGGTTCTTCCTTCTCTTGGTAATGACATCAAAAGAGAACTTGATCAGCAAAAGCAAGAACTCGATCACTTCATCAGAGCTCAGGCACTCTTGCTATTGGTTACTATCATTGCATTTGCAATGCATGAGCATCAAAACACTTGAATTCATGATTACTTTCAGAGTGGTTTTCACTTGCTCATGTAGATAGAGTAGCTTGATTGGCTGATCTTTGAAGCTTTTATAACTCCATATGTTGATCAAATTTGCAACTAGTTTGTATTGGGAAGACACACTTTCTCCATAAAACACTCCATCTGCAGTTCTCGGATGCATCGGCCTAATATCTTTGTGAATTTGGACAGGAAGAAAACATGTTGAAAGGCTTTGGAGAAATAAGGCAGAGACACATGGTTTCTTTCATAACCGCCCTAGAGAAAAGCATGAAGAGAAAATTGCACGATAAAGAGGTGGAGCTAGAGACCATAACCCGTAAAAACAAACAATTCATGGAGAGCATGAAGCAGGTAACTAATGAAGCCCAGTACTGGTGCTATATGGCAAAGAACAACGAGTCAGTTGTGAATGGTCTGAAAACCAATCTTCAGCAAGCAATGCAGGGATCAAACGAAGGACGCGGAGAGAGTGATGCGGATGATGCTGCCTCGTGCATCGACCCCAACAACTATTTGAGTGCTGCAGGGAGACCCAGCTCAGTTAAGAGAGATATGATGTGTAAAGCTTGCAAAGGCAAGGAGGTATGCATCTTGTTAATGCCTTGTAGACATTTCTGTTTGTGTAAGGAGTGTGAAGGGTTTGCCTCTGTTTGTCCTGTTTGTTAGATGATAACAACTGCTAGCTTTGAGGTTTATCTATCATGAATATCAAATAAATTATACGTAATGATACTCAAAATTTTGCTTCTTGGCTAATTGTTCTAGCTTCCCAGTGAGAGACTCAATCTTAACAGAAGGAACTGTGCGGTTAATGTAACCTACATTGGAATTATATTCTTTTAGGGTATTTTTGTGCTTAATTATAAACCTAGGCTACATGATGTGTGGAATTGCTAAACCCTTTTTCAAACTGAAACATCCCAAGCCGGGTTTCAAACGGGAATCAGAATCAACTCAACAGTGAAATGTAAGTTTGTTGTTCTGGTTCGATTTGTTCTTTTTGAAACCGTGAAACTGGCGGCTATACCCATTAAAACCGCCAACTTTCACCTCTCCAAAGGTTTAGATAAACAAACTTCATGTTAACAAATATGCTCGAGGATCCGATTCCTCTAATTCTCTTAATCTTAATATTTTACTCTTTTCGTTTCATTTAACATGACACGTTTCTTTTTTGTGCAAGAATTAAGAAAGTTGATGATAAAGAATAAGAGTTTTTTTTTTTTTGCGGGATTAAAGAAAGTTGATGATAAAGAATAAGAAAGGGATAAATGATAAAGTAAGAGAGAAATAAATAAGTTTGTGAGAGAGTAAATGATAAATTATGAGAGAGAAATGATAAATTAATATAATTAAATAAAAAGTATGAGAGATAAATGAAAAGGTAAGAGATAATTAAATAATATTTTAGAAAGTTATTTCTTTTTAAACGTGCTATTTTAAGTGGGACGTTCCGAAAAGGAAAACGTGTCATGTTAAATAAAATGGAGGAAGTATATGTTTGACATTTACTCCCTCACATGGAGAAATGCCATTTCTGCTAAGCCTGTGGAAATTAGCGGTGCAAATGCATTTGCAGTTTCTGGTCAGTTTCCATATTCTTTGTTTTCTTATCATTTGCACCTCGGGATTTGTCCATTATAAGAAGGTTAGTAAAAAAAAGCAATGGGCATAATAACTTTTTATCTTCTTACTCTTTTACCATCATGAGGTTCTTGAGTTAAAAGTGCATATATTAGTATGAGATGTAGCCTTGATAAAAATTTGTATCGGAGTTATACTAGATGCTGTTTTTCTGTGACTTGTGCGAGAAAGAGCACGCATTGTTGTTAAATTTGAGTAAATAACTCCAAAATGAACTTCAAAATTGGGTGAAACATTTTTCCATTCATTCATGCAAACAATATCTTGAATTTAGTCTCTGGGTGAGGACATTTTCCTGTGCTTCGATTATCCCATCACTTCTTGTTGTTAAATTTGAGTAAATAACTCCAGAATGAACTTCAAAATTGGGTGAAACATTTTTCCATTCATTCATGCAAACAATATCTTGAATTTAGTCTCTGGGTGAGGACATTTTCCTGTGCTTCGATTATCCCATCACTTCTTGTTGTTAAATTTGAGTAAATAACTCCAGAATGAACTTCAAAATTGGGTGAAACATTTTTCCATTCATTCATGCAAACAATATCTTGAATTTAGTCTCTGACTGAGGACATTTTCCTGTGCTTCGATTATCCCATCACTTCTTGCAGTACCAACATCTCTGCAAGAATTAAGTGAGCTTCAAAAGTTGTGCAATGGCAGTTCTAATGGATGCTGGATTGGTGGCAGATTCATCACTGGAGATTGGAAATGGTCCGATAATACTTCACTATTGAATTCATCTATCATTCCAATCCAGTTAGGTTGCACCAATCTTTCTTGCTTTAGCAACTATTTAACCGATTCATGCACGTTGATGACGATTAATACAAGTAAACCTCTCGTTGCTCAAGGATGCAATGCTTCACATGCATCCTTATGCATGCTCGATATGGGTATGTGATTCTTGTTTATAATTGTTTGGCTAACTCTGTATTTCTATTGAATTTTGTCCATGTTGCGCTTTCAGAAAATAAGTGTCATGCTATGCACGGCCACCAGGAGTATCTCATAGTTTTTGCTGTTGTGAGTGGCCTTATCTTCTGCACTGCTCTGGCTGTTGTATTCTGGCTTCTTATATATAAACGTAACAAAAGGCGCAAAAGATCTCGCAAACCACCCAATCCTGCAGAATTGGCGTTAGTTCCGCCATCATGGAAGGTTTTTACGCGAGAGGAACTAATGTCGATTACAAAGAGTTTCAGCGAAGGTAACCGTCTTCTTGGTGATGCGAAAACTGGGGGAACGTATAGTGGACTTCTACCGGATGGCTCAAGGGTAGCGGTGAAGAGGTTGAAACGATCAAGTTTTCAGAGGAAAAAGGAGTTCTACTCTGAGATAGGACGGGTTGCAAGACTGCATCATCCAAACCTTGTGGCGATTAAAGGCTGTTGCTATGATCATGGTGATCGGTACATAACGTACGAGTTCATTGCAAGTGGACCTTTGGATAGATGGTTGCACCATGTTCCTAGAGGTGGGAGGACTTTGGATTGGGCTACGCGAATGAAGGTTGCTATAGGTCTCGCTCAAGGAATAGCGTAAGTCAAACACACCCTTCCCTTTTCCAATTTAAGCTCATTTGTTACAATATGTTCCTTTAGTATTCAAATATTTGCTTCCTTCTATTGTGTTGCACAACTAAAATGGCACAAGGGAAGATAGTACGAGATCACAAGAAACTTGGAGAATACTTTATTCCTTGAGAAAGTGCGTAATAGCTCAAGATCTTAAAAAAACTTGAAGAATGCTTTATTGCTTGACAAAATGCGTAATAGCACAAGATTTTAAGGAAATCAAATAGCTTAGTAAAATAATGAAAATAATAAATAAATTATACATTCATAAATTAAATACATGGCTCACCAATAGTTACTTAGAAAATATAGAGTTAAAAGGCATATAAATGATGGGTTCATATATATATATATGGAAGATCATATGAGAACACCCCTTAGAATGAGAAATATGAACAATTTATAACCGTTTGATCAAGTAATTTGACGCTCCATATTTTGTCATCACTTAAAATCTCGAAATGCACCATAAAGGCTAAAAGTTTGCACTAAAGTTATTTTTGTAATCTTGCACAATCTATTAATTTTTTTTGGGTCATATTTTCTTTTGTTGTAACCGTCATTTTCGTTAATTATCTTCAATGTTTTAATATCACAAAATCTCCTAATTTTTATCAGTCTGATGTATTTTATGATAAAATTTGAAAAACATCAGGGCATGACAAAACACCGTGCACAACACGGTTAAATAATGCGCTAGTTTACACTTAAAATCCCATGCTAAAAATATCTTGCACTTCTCTCCAATTTGCTTGACTGTCGCAGTTTCCTCTATAATTCGTTTTTAGGTCAACATATTTCTCTTTTTTAGTTGGAATAGTATTTGAAAATTGAAATCCATAGGTTATCCTAATGACATGACAAACGAGCAAATTAATTAAATAAAAATTTTATTCAATGAATGTCGTAACATTGATTTTTGCAGCATAGAGTCATCACTATTGTTTTAGGTAGTGTTTGGAACAGCTTTCAACTGCAGCTGAAGTATTTGGAACACTTAGCTTTCAGCAGAAATTCTCTATCAAATATAGTAGAGAAGCTGTTTAAGATGCTATGATCCAGCTTTCAACTGCAGCTTACAGCTTATCTTATTTTATTGAACTATTTTATCCTTTACATATTTCTATAATTCTTAAAAAATTCATTAATTTTAAAATTAATATTTTTCTTATTTACAAATATAATTATAATAATATTTTATTATATTAGTTAGTAATTTGATAAAAAAATATTTTATATTTATTATTTATAAATTCTTCTTGTTTAATGAAATAATTATTATTAAAATTAAATATAATTAAATATAGATTAATTAAAATAGTGGGTTTTGTAAAGTTTAAATTTTAAATTAATATATTTTCTATTTTCATTTAGTGATAATTATTTCTTAGCTACGTAATTACTAATTATATAAAAATATTATTATTATGAATTTAAGCAAATAAATAATATTTAAAATATAATAGTATGATATGTATATGCTAATATTATATATTATAAACTTACATAATATAAAAATTAATTTTTTTAATATTTATTTATTTATTATAAATTATAATTATTTAATAACATTGAGGGTAAAACAGATATTTTATTTAAAAATTTAAAATAAATTACTAATTTTTCTCACTTTCAGCAGCTTCAGCACTTATTTCCAAATACCTACAAATTTTCAAATCAGCCGCTTTTAACCGCTTTCAGCACTTATCAATAAATATCATAATTTTTTTTACTAAAATAAAAAGTTTCCATAGTGTATTAATGGTTCCGAAACAACTCAGCAGTAACATCCTTAATTGTAACTACTTTACCATCAAGTCAAATAAGTTACTCGAGATTAACCGACGAAGCAAATTACTCTCTCCATTTAATATCGAAGCAATTCTGTAATTTGTGGTTAACTTTTCTATTTGAGATGTCATGGTTCATTCTAAATATATATATATATATATATATATATATATATATATATATTATATGAACTAAATTTAACTACCGACAAATCAAACAATCTGCAACACATAACTCAACTTCCTAAATTCTGGTTCCAAATAAATGGGCCACAAATATTGAGACGGAGGAAGTAATAAACATGGCACAGGCAACGGCCATTTGACCTGGTTCATTCAAAACTTAACGCCCTGAGTTAAACTATTCGTTAATTTGTGGGGAAGACAATATGTTTCGGTAGCGCCTATTTTGATCCATGAATTAGGTTTTAAAATATCAAATTACTTATTTATTACATAAAATAAAGCAATGTAGAACATAATTTGAACTCTATGATTTTTTAGTAATTATTTGAGTGATAACATAGCAATATCATCATCACTTGCGGGAGTGAGTAAAAACGAGAGATTTTGAGCTTTTTTTGTTTCACAAACTTATAATTTCTTTTGTTTTAATTATTTCTAAAGTTTTCATCTTCCGAAAGCGACACATAAATATAATCAATTTTATATAATCACCTTCATAATAATATTTACAATTTAAAATTATTAAATAACTCTCCACTATTTCATTCTATTCGACTTATCCGACCGATTGGTCATGAATGGAATTCGTGTCTTTACGAAAAAAATGTATTTTTCTCACTTTCAGTCAATTGCTTATGTATAAAAATGGGATTAAAAGTTATAGATCTATCAAGTATAAAAAGTGAAAAAAAAGAAAAAAAAAACTTAACTTTATAATCTTAATTATATTATTAATGCTATTATAATAATGACTACTACTTGATAGATTATAGTAGCAAATCAATCCATATCCGTTTGTATATTGTACACGTATATCTTCGATTGTTTCCTTATTTGTAGCACTAACTATAACCCTAGCTTATAATAGATAAGGATGGTTTGCAATCTATTTATATGGATTGGTTCAATGAGATTAGTCAAGGAGATTGAATTGCTTTCACAACTAATGTGACACTAAATTATATTAAAATATTATTTTATATATAAACCACTTTTAACGACACAGTTACAAAATTAATACTCCATCAATCCCGCTGTTGTTGGCTTGTATTTCATTTCGAGGTGTTCCGTTATTGTTGGCTTGTGTTCAAAAAATGAAAAAAATTTGTGACAACAAATTAACTATCTAAAAATTCAAACAATATACACCACACAATACCACTTTAACACATTTTCACCCACTTTCTTAACATCCGTGCTAAAAAAAAGCAAGCCAACAATAAGGAAACGGAGGGAGTACAAATTACTTAGATCGAAGAAAGTAGTTTTTTATATTTATGTTACACAAGTGGCTATTTTTAAATACTACTATTACCTTTTACATTCAAATTACAAGTTTTAATTTTGTAAAGTACTCCTTCCATCTCGATTGAAGCGATGCGTTTCTTTTCGGGGCGGTAGTTAAGAAAATAGATGATAAAATATGAGAGAGGAGTAAATGACAAAGCAATAGAGAGAAAATGTGTGAGAATAAATGATAAAGTATGAGAAATATATAATAAATAATGATAAAATATAAGAGAAAAATGTTAAAATATGAGATAATTTGTAATTTTTATAAAAAATATTATTTCATTTTTTGAAAATATTATTCAAATGGAATACCCTAATAGGAAAATATATTGCTTCAAATGGGACGAAGGGAGTTATATGGGAGTACATATTTACCAAATCACCCAATAATGAACACTGCAAGCATTAATTCATGGTTTGAGGAAGATGAAAATTTATGCCAAATTTATAAGGCAAATTCTCACAAATGATCCACAATGTTTGCTAGTTTTGATGAATTGGTCATTTTGTTTATTGGTACCCAATGTTTACTAATTTGGATAAATTGATCATTTTGTTAAATTTTAAGTTAATCAACTGTTAGTATAGGGGTATTTACAGAATAAAAGTTTCATGAACCAATTCATCCAATTTTTAAATTAAATTTGATTTTTTTAAATATATTTCTAAAATTATAATATTTTTCAAAAAAAAAGATTTTTTTCAAATATTTTTTTCCCAAAAAAGATAAATATATATTTTAAAAATAAAATTTTGTTATTTTTTAAAAAATTTGGTAACGAAAAAAATTATTAAAAACCTAAATTAAAAATAAAAAATTAACTAATACTAGTTTTAGGGACCAATTCATCCAATTTGTAACTATTTTTTTGAATTAACTTTTTTATTAAAAAAAGATTATATTTAAAAAAATTGATTTAAATAAAAAATTAACTAAATCTAGATTAACTAATAATTTTGCATCTCACGGCAGAAGAAGGGAGGGTCGACACAAGAATTAAGAAATGTGTTATATTCTTTGAAGTCGAAAATGTCGTTGGAGAGGAGCCTCCCACCTCCAAGTCGTCCAAGTGCTCCTCTCCGACGACATCTTCGATCTCAAAGAACATAACACCTTCCCCAACCGTTGTGTCGACCCGCTCCCCTCTTCCGCCGTGAAAGGCAAAATTATTAGTTAATCTAGATTTAATTTTTTATTTAAATAAAAAAAAATTGAAAAAAAGTTAATTCAAAAAAATATTTGAAAAAATAGTTAAAAATTAATTTAAAAATGTGATGAATTAGTCTCTAAAATTATTACTCCCTCCGTACCATATGAAACGTCTTGTATACTAAATCGGGCCGTCCCACACGAACGTCTTGTATTCCTTTTTGGGAAAGAATTAACACACTCTAATTACATTATTGTGGGACCCATTACTCTTAATTCTTTTCCACCCACCTCCTACCCACTATCCACTACCCACTATCCAGTGACCAAAAGAATAACCCTAGATCTAAAAATTGTTGAGTCTCCCTTTCGTCTTCTCCGGCGTCGAGTTCTCGCACTCGCTTCCGCCTCTCTTTCGTTGATGCTATGATGAAATCGAGCAAAAAGAAACTGCATGACCTTCCTCTTCTCCCAAATCATTCTTCTCATGCACTGAATGCTACACTTGAAGAGAAAGGAATGACACAAAATGCTCCAGATCTGAGCGTCGGCTGCGCTGCCGACGCCTCCGAAAATTCATCTTATTCGGATATGGCTACCACAGATAGCTTCTTACGAGAAATATCTCCATATCCATTCACCAAAACTGAGCTCGAGAGGCGGGTGGCGCACAGTTTAGAGAGGGACCAGAAGAAGAGGAAGGCCGCCGAGGCTGGGATCTCGCCGGATTTGAGCGAGTCTTCGTTTGACGAAGTATTCTCACGCCTCCGAAAACGGTGGTCCCATACACCGATTCCGAACTCGATGTGTTGATTGAGCGAGGCTTGGCGGAAGTGAGACAGGAAAGGTTGGAGAC
Organism: Lavandula angustifolia; assembly: GCA_028984105.1. Lineage (NCBI taxonomy): Eukaryota > Viridiplantae > Streptophyta > Magnoliopsida > Lamiales > Lamiaceae > Lavandula > Lavandula angustifolia. Next base: position 17,435,241 of record CM054824.1, read on the forward strand.
TCAAGCTTCTGTTACTTCGATTGTCGGCACAGACTCCTCCGATTTTGCTTGCTTCGGCTCATTCCCAGATTCGCCAACAATCGACGACTTTATACGGATCTGGGTTCCGCGTTATGCATTTTTGGTGAGATTCTTCTTTTTACTTTTATGTACTGGCCCCTTTTTCCAAATTAAGCACGGGTCCGTGGTTTGGGATGTTGGTTGTGTTGGCTTTGAAATGATGAAACTGCTCACTTGCCTTTATTTTTGCAAAGCATATCTGTGATGGAGTTAATTTCTAACTGAGATATGTTTTGATTGCATGCTATTGCTTGTTGCTTGATTGACTTTAGTTGGTGGCTGATTATGTTGTTGGATGATTGTCTTGACTTGTTTGTGGCTCTTGTTGAGCTTGTTGGATTATATAAACTGAATTGTGGCTCTTGCTAAGCTTGCATGTTGTTTAAAATACATGCTCTGATATGCTCTGAATTGTGGCTCTTGCTGAGCTTGCATGTTGTTTAAATGATATGCTCTGAATTGTGGCTCTGATTTGCATCTTTGACTGAGCATATAGATTAGTTACAAAACATGCTTTAGTTACAAAAAGTGCTTATATCTGCTTTAATTACAAAAAATGAACTTTTGGTAGCAGTAGCCTAATTACACACTTCACAAAAGTACTAGAAGAAACATTCACTCCCTCCCTTCAGTCCAGTCTTCAATTATAAGACCCAATCTCTGTTGCAAGTTCTCTATCTCAGCACCACTTCCATTGTCAATCATGTATTGAATGCATTCCAACACCAAACTTCTAGGTACCTCTAAGTCTTGTGGCAATGAACCTGCTCTTATTAATGCATCCTTCTTCATATGAGGAATTCTATAGTTGTTTTCTCCCTTCACACGCATAATCTCCATCATACATCCTTGTAAACTAAGAAAAACTTCGTTTAATGTCTTAGGAGTTAGTTGGTCAAATGATAGAACAACAACATTAACTAAGTCATCAATAGTAAGGCAAGGAGTCTCAATTTGAATGCTTTGAATGTCTCTAAACCATCCTAAATCATTCACATTCGTATCCGGACTATTTGGTGGCTGATTTACTAGCATAACATCAAAGTCATCCTCACTTGCTGTCCTTCTCCAATCCTCATCTGAATCTTTAATGTGTTGTTTTGCATTGTCCTACTGTATAAAGATTCTTTTGTCTGAATGTGTAGGCCACTTTGCCTAAATTGATGGAAGAATCTGTAATATGCTAAACATATTAATAATGCCTTATTTGCTGGAAGAATCTGAAGTTGTAATCTGTATATTATTAATAATCTGAATAAAACAATTTCATTTGATTCATTGCATGCTTTAATTGCTGGAAGTAGTAGGCCATACCTGATTTATTAAGCATTGCTTTGTGACCTCTTTTGTGATTGATTGTATCGGTTTAGTTTCAAGTGTACCCGCTAGCCTGTTTCTGGAACTTCTTGTGGCAGCAATTTTTTGTGTGAATGGGAAAATTCCTATTTTCCCATCAAATAAGACTAGCCCATCTTCTCCAAAAATTGGCCGACAAACGGCACACATGAACATTACTTTTGTTATAAACCTTTTGTTTTTGCATGTTCTATGTGGCTCGGCCTCACCCGGGGTCAAATAAAACCTATGGGCTGCTTTTGTGATATAAAAAAATTTTCGTCAATATGTATAGTGTTGTGCATACTCTTAAACCTAAGTACATTTAGGACTCGATCAAACTCTAATGCTTCCATACAAAACCGAACCCTTACTAACTTATTCAATGTGGTTAGACTAGGACGAATGACACTAGTGTGAGCTTTGATCAAGCCTTCACTAACCCGCCTACCAACCGTGCTTTTGGACATGCTTATACTCTTTGCTAGTTTTCGAATTGTACCTCTTTTTTGTATCTCTAGAGATCGAATTAATTCAATATCCACTTGAATTCTTTTCCGCTTTGATGCTTCTCCTCTGCCACTCTTTAAGCATATTACTTGCCCTTCTTCTTGTTGTTTTTTTTGCAGCCACCCAAAGACGACTGACCGTCCGGGGTGTGACGCCGTATGAAGCTGCTATCTCTTCCATTCTCCCTCGAATTGGCTTACCATTACGACTGTGTTGGAGGAGAAATTGGACGATTGCATTGCGTTGGAAGTCAGTGAGGTTTTTCCCTGTGATAGCCGCTGGCTGTTTCTCATCTTTAGTTGAAGAATAGATTTTTGGCGTAGAATCGTTTTGGCTGAGTAATTAGAATTTGGGTGGTTCAATATATAGACTAATTACATTTTGGGTGGGAAATTCAAATTTCAATGTACTGTAAATTAGTAGATTGGATTTGGCCGGGAAAATCTCTTTTTGCGCGAGTTGTACAATACTAATTTCGTCTCAATTCTGTATGTAATTCAAAGTCATTATCTGTATTTTCATTTCTCCCATGTCAGCAACAAATTAAAATTGAAATATTAATATCACACCCACAAATTAAAAAATATAAAAAATTCATTTTGAAAGTAGGAGCAATAAAATAATATTTCTTTAATTGTGTCATTAGTAACATCATTAAGCATGTGGGCCACCACTTTTTACCTCAAAAGTCTACCGCATAAATTACCGCGCCGAAAAGAAACTAGACGTTTCATATGGGACGGAGGGAGTATTAATTAATTTTTTATTTTTAATTAAAATTTTTCTTTACCAAAAATATTGTTTGAAAAAAAAATAGTTGAAAAAAATTTAACCTTTTTCGAAAAAAAATTATTTGAATAAAATTATTTTTTTCGAAAAAAGATTATAATTTTTAAAATATTTTTTTTAAAAAATGTTCAAATTTAATTTAAAAATAAGATTAATTGATCTCTAAAACTTTTATTCCGTAAATACCCTTATGATTAATAGTTGATCAATTTATCCAAACTGACAAATATTGAAAACCAATAAACTAAAAAAATTGGGGAGTCAAGGGATGACAATTTTGCGGATCGGGGCCGGGTATCATTGGATCCGGACCCGCCCCGCGCCTTAAAAAATGGACCCGAATCTGCCCCGTGGAACCGCACGGGTCCAGAATTTAGGACCCGGCCCCGGACCCGTGCGGACCCGCAAATATTTTAAATATTAATAAATTTAAAATCATGTTTGCACAAGGATTCGAACCAAGGTCATCCGAAAATTTACAAATACTCTTGACCACTACACCAACAACTTATTTGTTAAATTTAGATAATCATAAAATATATATAATTTTAAAGTGTTATTTTATTAATTTTAATTTAAAACATACATTAAAATGTAGTGACTTTAATCAAATATAATGATTGTAGTAAGCATGATTGATATTTCATGTGAAAAATAAAAATAAAACTCAAACACAAAATCATCATTCAAATATATTTTGTATCTTTTATTCATCATATTTCTTATTTTTTTCAAATATACTTTCATATGTTATGATTCTTTTTAAAGTATTAATTTCTTATGTATATGTTATGATTCTTATGAACTTATGAATGAAGTTCATGAATAATAAGAGTGTAGTTTTTCATTTGTTATAAATAAAATTCAATTGTGAATTTGAAAATTTTTCATTAGTCATAAAGAATTTTAAATTGCGAATTTAAAATTTTTGATTAGTTTATTAGTTCATGAATACTTATTTTTAATATAGATAATGTTAATCTCATTTTTGAAATATATTTTCATGATTAGAAATTAAAAATTTGAATATAATATATTGAAATCTAGAAGGTTAATATTTATTGTATTTTCATTAGATGTATTTTCATTTATTATAAAAAAATTCAATTGTAATTGTTCATTAATCATAATTGTATTTATATATATAATCCATTTCAATTAAAGAATAGAGAATTAAAAATAAAAAATAGTTTTAAATTTAAATTTTGGAAATAAAAATATTAATTTCATTTTCGAATACATGCCCGTAATTACAATTTGAATATACTAAATTGAAATTTAGAAAATTAATATATATTTTATAAGCTAATTTTTTGTGAGATGTATTAATTTTTTTTTTCGTATGTCATATTCTTATATATAATTATATACATGTAGAGTATTAACAAGTGTGAATATTAACTCAAACGGTATAAGTGCATGTAAATAAATTATTGATACTAGTTCGAATCTCACAAATAACATTTTTACCTTACTAAATTCTAATTTGACACGGAACGGGTCTATCCAGGGCGCGTCCGGAGCAGGTCCTACACGACCCAATGGATCTATATGGGGCTGGGCGAGGCTGCGGCAGGAACTTAACCCGGACCGGACCCGGTACCCAGTGGGTCCAAAACCACCCGCACTCGTACGGGCAGATATTACCTGCCCCATTGCGTGTGGGTCCAGGTCGGGTCCAACGGGTCCGGATCCTTTTGCCATCCGTAAGACCAATTCATTCAAACTAGCAAACATCAAGGACATTTGTGCCAATTTGTAATAATGAAACTGAAAAAATAAAGTAAATACATTGTCCAAGCCGAAGAATATGTAGTCGAAAACAGAACTGTCATCCAATAACATTGAAGCACAACTCAATGGCATATCGAGGAGAGGGCTCAAGCAGATTGGACCATGAATTGATCTTAGCACAAATAAAATCCCAGGAATCGCTGCAACAAATATTCCAGAGAAGAACTATGTGCAGTATCATGTTCAGACAAGAAAGAATAAATGATGGATGCAGATGAATGCAAAGACTGCATAGGAGAAGAATGAGATTTATAATGTAAACTCAACACCGTCCGTAAAACTACAAAGACAGAAGATTGTCTACAAAAATCAACCAAAACCATTTGAATGATTCAAGATAACTAAATGAAGGATAAAGATTTAAGACCTAGGCTTTTCTTTCTTCTCCTTGAAGAGGGCGAGGAGGGAAACTCCAGATACCTTCACCACCTTGAATCTAACACCGGGAATATCTCCCACAGCGTGTCCCTTGCGTCCAAATCCAGCAATCAGAACTTCGTCCTGCAAAAGTAACATTGAGATTTTAATTAAGAATGAAAATAACTGCAATCACAAGGGAATGGAGAACATATAAAGGAACTCACATTCTCTTCAATGTAGTTTAAGCAACCATCATTGGGGACAAAAGCAGCAATCTTCTTGCCATTCTTGATCAGCTGCACCCTAGCACACTTACGAATAGCAGAGTTCGGTTGCTTAGCTTCAATACCTCTGCATTCAGTTGAATCAATACCAATTCATGACTAATGAATAAGAGTACAAGACAAAAGGCATAGAGCAAATCTAACATTTTCTCGAGCACAATGCCCTTTGCGTGAGACGACCCGGCAAATGGTTTCTTCCATTCATTACCGAGATGGGATTTCTTGTAAGCCTTGTCAGCCCACCTTTGTTCCCTACGGTGGGATTTGAGTTTGCGCCCAGCTCCCATACCACGTGTCTTTCTGAGAAGGGATAGAACAACGCCATGAACTTGCACCAGACAGATAATGAGCAAAATACACGGGAATAACAAAAACGCTAGAGATTTTTATCGATGAATCTCCAATAGAAAATATATGGAAGAACTAAAAAGGAACCGAATTAATGTTGGATTAAGAAATGAAAGCCAACTCATAGGTTTACACATTCAAGGCTCAAAAGAATTCAACGACAACGAATCATAATCTACATTCAAATAAAATATGCATTTCGAAAACAGCTTATTGCTAGCTCTAACCAGCAACTAATTAAGATTAAGAAGAAACGCTTGATAAGCTCGAGATTCGAAATCAACAAATAAAACATCAAATCCAATCACTCAAAGATAAAGAATAATAATGCAATTAACCGCATAAAACAAGTAAAACATCATTTAGAAAGGAAAACATCGTCATACTGTAAGAACATACCCCATGTTTGCAGATTACAGATGAAGAAGGTAGCGCGGCGAGGGTAGCGAGGCAGTAGCAGCAGAGCAAGAACGGCCGTCAGCAAGTGTAAACCCTAGTCTGAGAGAGGCTAAAAACTGCTTTCTGATACTTTATACATTTGAGTTAGGAGCCAAATCTGAGCCCGGTTTGACCATTTTAAACTGGGCCGTGAGCCCAAATAAATGTTCTTTCAATTGTGACGGGACTCAAACTAGTAAGTATTTATGTGGAGTCCATCAATTCATTGCCATTTTTAAAAAAGTAGTTGATGTATGTAGATTTATATAAAATTATAAATTCCTCAAAAAAATAATTATAATAATTTGTAAAAAAGAAAAAAGAAGTTGAGCAACTTCAATGAAACAGTCCAAAACTAAATTATTTCAATGAGATGGAGAGAGTACTACCCTTATTAGTATTAGACAACAGTGTGTGCGATAACGGTTGCGGGTTATCTTCGTTATAAAAAAAAAAGATTAATAAATAAATAAAGCTAATGTAACAGATGTCATTTTTTCATTATATTTCTTACTCTTTTATTTATTGTAATCGGTTAAAAATCTATTATTAACTGAGTAGAATTTGTGGCTGCTAGGTTTCTATCTATTTTTATTAGGACCAAATTTGCTATTCATATCGAAATTTACTAGTAATTTGAATGAAGATTACAACTGCAAGGCTACAAACTAATTACAGAGTAAATAAACCTATTGCAAAAACTGACCGTATAGGCAGGATGCTACGTGAATTCACAAAGATGAAAGATCACACAAATTCAATTAAAAATTATTAAAGACGGCAGGAAAAAAATAGACAACCTTAAAAAAAAAAACTCAAATTTACTTCTGCCCCTTCTTCAGCAGCACACCTATCTTCTTCAGCATGTTGCCATTCTTCTTCTTGGGGGAATCATCGTCCGTATCATCATCACCATCAGGAGAGCCCAGCTTCTTAGTAATCGAACTGTAGTCGAACGAGCCTACTCTTTCCCCATACTTGCCATGATTACTAGTAGAAAGCATTGCAGCAGCTGCCTCAGCTGCCTTCCTCCACTGGTCACACTGCACCTTCAATCTCCGCAGCTCGGCCTCCATCTCCGAGTTGGAAGCCTCAGCTGCATCGAGCTGCTCAGTGACTCGCGCCACCTTCATGAAACTCTTACCAGCTTCGTCTGTTAGTGAATCGAGCTTCAGTAAGGCTTCATTCTCTGCATCACTTGCTTTGCTTCTCTCTATTTGAGCTTTCATCATTTCACATCTAAGCTTCTTGTTTTCTTCTGTTATGCTTAGGAGAAGAGCCTCTTTCTGTAGTAAACTGGCTTTAAGATCCTGCACTACTGAGTCTACTTCAAGTTTAGCCTCTCCCTGAGAAGGCTGTTTTTCTCTTTCATTCTTTAGCCTCTCGACTAAGAGGAGAGTCTCCGTTAGTTCGATTCTCAAGCTCTGAATCTCAGCATGAGCTGACTCTGCATGCCTGGCTTGTGAGGCTTCTGATTGAGAGACTCTGTCCAGTTGCATCTTGAGCTTCTGTATCTCGTTCATGGCGGAGGCCAAGGCAGCAGAGTCCATGGAGTACTGCTTCTGGAAGGCCTCTAGCTCCGACTGCCACGCTCTGTCTCGTTCTTGAGATATCTTACGCCACTCTTGGACCCGAGCTTCTTCGGATTCGGAAAGCTCCTTCAGCTGGTTTTGGGACTCCTCAAGTTGCGCCGACCTGGCTGCAAGCTGCTGCTTTGTCTTCTTCAGTTCCTCTTGGAGGTGGGCGGTCTGAGGCTCTGATGCAGACACTCTGTTTTCTCTCTTCTTCTCAAATTTTAAGTTCCAAAAGATGAACGGATTATCAAGACAAAATGCAGAGTAAGCATATAGCCTAAAAGCATAATCTACTAGTAGCAGATGTCAATATAGAGAGCATCAACGAGAATTGTTGTTCATTTTAGTTTAGATTTTAGATTCAGAAACTGTTCAATTATCTACCTCAGATGCTGGAGTTCGTTGCAACCTGCGATCAACAGTTTTAGGACTTTGATCTTTAGTCGTTTTGGCAATTGTATTCGGAGAACTAGAGTTTGATCCTGGAGTTCTGAGCTTGCGGGCTCTTTGCGGTGTGGATTTTTGTACCACATCTCGATCAAGTCTGCATTCGAAGACGATAAGCCATGACTAATTATACAAAAGTAGAACACATCCGAATGGCCATATTCAATCAAGAATCAACATGAATAAATACATGACAGAGCAAGTTAAGAAGAACTTCAATCAACCAGTGGGTTCAACATATGAGTAAAACTAAGCACATAAAACGAACATAGACAGAAACATGAGTTTACCTTGATGTAGGGGCCTGCATTTCTTGACCGATTAGCAACCGCGGTGATGAAGAAAGTAGATGTACTCAGAGGGCCACCTGAGCCCACAAACCTGCAAAACTTGGAGGTTATATTTTAGAGAAGCAAGTTTTGGTATTTTTTATTGGAAGAAGCCAAATAAGACTTGTAATGAGAAAATCCCAACCTCTAATGCATGATCAAGATCGAAAACGAAACATTGGAAAGAAATAAACCAGACTATCCCTTCAAAGGAAACCACAGAAACAACCTCCACTCCCACCAACCGAACCCAAACAGAGAATATATATATATATATATATGAAAATAGTACAGAAAAGGAGCAATGAAAGTAGGTATCAAGAGAGAAACAAATATGATTATGCAAGCCAATATTTCACTTTCCCATTCATTTCCTTCCTTTATTTCTACTCCAGGCGTTAGGCTATTCACAAATATCATTATACTATTAGACAGAATCAAAATACGACCCACATTTCAGCATAAATTAGTACTTTCCATTTAAGCTTTCATATTGAAACGTGAAAAATACTTAATGATGCCTTCCCTTGCTAGGACATAGATATTTCATAGCTGGAATTCATTTATTTTTATTCATAGGTTGTTCAAGAAATGATGAAGAAAAAGGAATATACAGCCAAGCATGAGGTCCGAAATAATCTTCTGAAATCTCAATAATGCAGTAATCATTGTCTATCCCAATATTTATTTTTCCGATAACTTTGACAATCTAGGCCACAATGTATCAAGTTATTTGGCAAAAAAAGAACCTACACCCACAACTAGTATTTGAAAGATAAGAAACACAATATGAATAATAACTAGGAATGAATCAAGTGCTGGGATGTAAAAAAATTCTGTCAAATATATATATATTTTTTTTACATGTCACGCGATAATCAATCTTCAAAACTGAAGTGCAAAATCGAATTGTAAAACCAGAAATAGTGACAACGAATAACTCCCACAAAAAAAGATCTGAAATGGAAAATTCTTAATAGCGACAACTTAATTTGCTAAAAGAATAGAAGCTAAAGAGAAGAAGAATGCAGCTTTGAACAATAATTAAGAGAAAAAAAAGAGATTCAACATTGTTGAATTAAACAAGGAACCAGCACACAGCAGACTAACCACTTAGAACCGATAAAGAAATTCTTGCCAATTCTTTTCCACGTGAGAGAGAGAGGGAGAGAGAGAGAGAGGGAGAGAGAGAGAATTCGTACAATGAGGCGGAGCTGATGCGGTGCAGTATCCAGCCTCTCTGTCTTCCCTTGGTCGGTTTCGTTAGTCTGGCATTGGAGGAGGAGACTATTAACAGAACTAACGGTGTGTTTGGTAACATAAAACAAAATTTGATGTTAGGGAAAGTCATATAAAACGACAACCCTAGAAGAACATTGCGTTGTTTTAATTTATTACCACTTCTACAGTTTCTACTCTATATTTTCTTTATTTCACCGAAATATTATTAAAATCGATTTTTTTAAATTAATTATAAATAAGACTAAATGTAAATATTTAGATTTTTAGCGATAATTGTATGCAATTCTAATTATTTAGTACTACTATATTTAAAATTCTATTTTGTTTTTTGTTTTTTGAACTTTATGTACTATTTAATTTAAGATTGTCTTATATAATGGTTAGTTTGACGAAGTTGTCAGACGTGGTCACACAATTATAAGATAGACTTGTTGTTTTATCAAGTTCGTACCTACCACTACAAACAAATACTAACAAAATTGAAAAAACACAGGTTACAGTTACACATGATCAATATATTTTAATAATATAAATAATTCTTGTGTATTAACTGAAAAAGACTGCACAGCTAAGGGGATACACCTGTTATATATATATATATTTATAATTATATAAGGAAGATGAAATGTGAATACTACGATTTGCATATATATAATTATAATGTAACATCAATAAAAGATTAAATTACGAGATTATACCAAACAAGGAAAGCTAAAACAGAAGTTGAAAACTAACTAGTAAAATAAGAGTTTTGAGATTTGTCAATTATAGAAAGATAAGCCATCATGAAAATTAGAAAAATCTATAATCTGAGACTTAAAGAAATAAACGCCCATTAAAGTCACATTCCAAGAAAGAAGAAACTTAATCCCTTGCTTTGCTTAGATTTAAAGAAAAGACATTAGTCACAGACCCGTTTGGAAAAATAATTTAATTAAGGACATTGTGTTTGGATACATGCAACAACAATGATTTGTATAGACAAAATAAAAAAAATGTAGTTGTCAAGATTTGATATGGGAACCTCATTAAAAGTTACTTATAAGTTTCCATAAGTTAATAATATTAACTTATCAAAATAAGTTAAAAGTAACTTATTATTTATAATACGTTATTTCCTAGGTTCCCTTAACCAAGCCATTGCCTATGAATCGCCGGCTCATTCTTCAACAGGCACGCGGTATTTCGATGAGTTCTTTCAAACGCGTATAACATGACTTATTATTTAGAATAGTTAAAATAAGTTGTTTATAAACTCTTCCAAACGGGATCTCAATCCCTATTATAGCACATGATAGACATATAGTAAAATATGCACTGCACCTCAATGAAAATTTTAATAAAATATTCAAATGTGTTTAACAGCCTAATGACAACCTAGTCTTATCATGCCAATAATTTAGCATGCAAAAATTTCAATCTTCTTAATCTTATCATACTACAATAAATTGGTCAACATGATTTATGATTTGCATGCTACCTCATTCATACAACTGTTGGATAAGCTATCTAGAGTAGAGATGGTGCCGTAAGCTCCAAAAAGACAGACTGATGGCAAAAATATAACAAAACTCAGATCCAGCACAAGTTCAATGAAAGATCTTCTATTGTTTAAAAGATGGAGAAGTCGATTATTAAATTATGGAACCAAGTTTCTGCATACAAATCTATCTCCGTGGAGTGAGCTTTCGGGCACAACTGCAAAAACAGAAAAAGAAAAAATAACAGGATCAGACAATGTCAATCCACTCACATGCCCAGAGCTTCAAAACATAGTTATGCTTATACCAAGTACAACTAGTTTATGCAAAAGGTTTATCGTCCTACAACCCGCAATTTTGTAATGCTTGCAAAGTTAGCTTAAGTGTATGCCACTAATAGCACATTAAGAAAGTTTAATTGCTTTCGGGCAAACTGCTCTGGTGATAAACTACCTAAAGTCTAAAGATGGCAGGCATCACTCGTAACAATTGAATCAAGAAAATAACTCTCGCCTTCGAATTTTCTATTGACGAGAGAAAGAAACCATTACACCTCTGAATTTGTTCTTTTGAGTAACAATGCCAAATGTTTCTTTTGTTTATCGGACCACGATGCCATGTTTCCCAACGTAGGCAGCAATTTTACACTGATGCATCATATAGTAGAAAGATATGAGAAAAAGATAAATTGGTAATTAATATTCGAGTTGAGATTGTCCAGTAATGTTCACTAATAAATAACAGTATTTGGGAAACAGCAAAAGATGAAACAACATTGAAGTTCGAAGATTATTTTGTATTTTCCATGTTGGATGCATCTAAGATATTGAAAAACACAGACAGAAGTTGAGGAACGAGTTAGCTTCTAAACCTAAAAATGATTTGCACCATGTAGTTTGGCATTGAGGAAGCACTGAGCTAACTGATCTTTCCTGCAAGAGCATTCATTGACTCACCTGACAAAGGCATTTACTAAAATATGAAAAGCAGTACTACTTACCTGACGATTTTCCGAAGTTTCAGTACATAGGATTTTCCATTTTTTCATGCATAGGCTTAAGGAGGTTAAATCTGAATCAGCAAAAAATGTACTATGAGAAAAGCAATCTGCTGAAATCCCATGAAGAGTCAGACCACATCACTGTCTCAGACAACAAATTAGGATAGAAGAACAGATTTGTGGCCAATTAACAAATAAAGATTCTCAAACAAAGGTTGAAACTAGTGTGAATAGCATATATATAGATCAATTTGTGGACCCCCACAGCATGACAGCACAGCAACATATTTTAGTCTAGCCATAGTGTCTTTTTGAACTGCGATAACTATATCATGTCCATAGTATCGAATTTATGGGGATTCTGTCATTCTACTGTAATAGTTAGGGGAAAGGGTGGGAGTTCTTCAAGCTACATAGGTTGTAATGCAAATGATTGTGGACAACCACAGAAACATCTAAATACAAGTTGTTGCCTTGCATCGGTGGCAGACGTTTCTAGGATTTACAGAAAGTCCATGCTTTTACTTAACATCTAACACATAAAAACAATATGCCATGAGTTTAGACACTAACTAAAGTGTGAAAAGGGACACAGGTGCCAAAATTAGTTAAGATTCGAGTATACAGGCCACGTACATAGCAAAAGAAAACTGAATAGTGAACTCACTTATGGAACTCCTTTGGCAGATTGAATGATCCAATCCTTTTTTGTTGCTTCAAGGACACCATGATTTTTAGAGCGTATTGAGCCATGCAGTAGGTTCTCGACTACAACCAGCACATGCAGTTCCAGTTTTCTGGACATAATTGCATTCTCGATTTTCACACTCTTGGACCCATGCATGTATTTCTGAGCTGAATCACCATGTTGGGAAAGCTCATGCAAAACCTGGTCGATGGTGATTTTCCCTTCAGAAAACTGCACATTATATTTAATAGAGAAGCAAAGTTAGGTGAAGATTGACCTGTCCATCATTTGGTAACAAATTCTCATGAACAGGGTGAGAAAGCAAGTATGCAGGGTCGTTTACTCCTGCATCTGTAAAATAGGCTTGATATTGTAAGAATTCCATATGGATATCAAGCTCAGACTGCGAACAAGAATGGTAGTTTTAGAATACAACAAATACCTTCTTTAGAAGCAGAGCCCAGGAAAGAAAGTTGCCTGGATAGTACTCCAGGGAAGGCATGTGGCATCAGACAAGAGGACGGCAAAGAACTGTATGACTTGAAATGGCCCTACACCACTACCTACAAAGATTAATTTATCAGAAAAATGTCAGTAACTAGTAAAGCTTCAACTAAAATGTCCTAACCGCTTACTCGCCATGGAAATCATCTAAAGCTTTTTTAACATATATAAAAGGTTGTAACTGGATATGATTAAAAGATATGTAAAACCCATAGTGCCCTGACAGCTGACTAGATTTTAGAATTAGATATTTTATACAAAAAATTAAGGAGCTGTGATTACTTATGTTTCACGAATATATTGTATGATTTCCAGTTCTATCATAAAATTTCCATGCTTCAATGGTCTATACTGTTATTGGTCAGTTGGTCTCCCCCTCCAATAGATAGATAGATAGATAGTAGACCGACCCCTACAGTTCATTAAAGCAATAAAATACAAATCTATAGCTAGAATTCAGACAAAGCAATTTAGAATATAATCATACTTAAAAATAGACCTCTTTTAGATGATGATTTAGGAATGGGCCTACTGACTTGTGAATCTGTTGACAAAGATTTACCATGTAAAGCAACTTCTTTCCCATGTTCAGCTGGCCTTTTCCAGCTCTTCTGTTGCTGTGAGTGAACCTCTACCTTTCTCTTGAGCAAATCTTCGGTCAAGAGCTTCCATGGTACGTCTTCTTTGATCTTCCATACTTGGTTAAACTGCTTTACAGCACTAATCTAGTGAGTCAGAAGTACACCATTTAAAAAAGAAAGTAATTAAGAGATTGTAAAAAAAATTATCGAACAACTTGGTAGTAACTGAAGAGAGAAGAGTTTATAACTCTGAAAACATAGATATTTTGTCGTGTTATTATATGGCATAAATCTGCCCCATTAAAAATATAAATCTTACTATCTCATAACTTAAATCTGCACTATTAACGCAAGAATCTGCACTCTTGCAAACATAATATACGAATTAAACAAGAACTATACATGCAACATTCCTACTTCTACATCCAACCAAATTTCATAGTCAAAATAAAAAGACGTCATTTATAATTATCATATGAAAATTAAAAACTAAACCAGTAAACACTACCATATAACATAAAAACGTAATAACCAGTAAACACTACCAGATAACATAAAAACGTAATTGCCATACAACAAATTTCAACTTCAAACAAAAACGGACCATTACGTACTCTCGCAGATAAGTCATTACCATTTTCATTTCAAACTTACTTTTCATAGAGACAATATCCAAAGATTACATACGCGGTTGATTTTATCAATCGGTTTTAGGACCCTTACACCGAGACTTGCAGACACGGTTGATCTTCATGGAGTGTGATCTTCCAGCAATCTGCTTTGAGCACAAAAACAGAAAGCTATTTGGGCACAACTGCAAATAATAAGCACAGGATCAGACAACAATTTTCATGTCAATCCACTCACCTGCACAGAGCGAGAAGGGAATGTTAGATCTGAAAAAAACAGATTCTGCTTATACCAAATAAAATGACGTGAAAGGTTTATCATCATATATCCTGCAATTTTGTAAGGTTTGCAAAGTTAGCTTAAGCAGTATTAGCACACTGAGAAAGTTTAATTGCTTTTGGGCAAAGTGCTCAGGTGAGAAACTACCTAAAGTCTAAAGATGACATCACTCAGTCAAACAAAAGATAAATATAATCTTAAGAAACTATCACCTTCGAATTTTCTATTGATGAGAGAAAGAAAGCATTACCTCTGAATTTATTCTCTTTAGTAACAATTCTAAATGTTTATTTAGTTTCTTGCTCCATGATGCCATGTATCTCAACGTAAAAATTACAGTAAAAATACCATAAAGTTGTAGTCGTACTTGAAGCAGAGCATGACTATTTTGGAGAAAATTTTATTTTTGTATTTTCCATGTTGGGTGCATCTAGGTAATTGAAAAAACGCATAGACAAGTTGAGGAATGAGTAAGGTTCCAAACCTAAAATTATTGCACACTATAGGTCAGCATTGAGGAAAGCACTGAGCCAACTGATCTTCCTGCAAGAGACTTCATTGACTTACAAGCTTACATATATTACGAGATAAAGGCAATACTAAAAGATGAAAAACAGTACTACTAACCCGACGATTCTCAGAAATTTCAGTATATGGGATTTCCACTTTTCATGAAGAATAGGTTTCCAATCAGTATATAGGAGTTCAAAGCTGAATCAGAAAAAATTGTATTATGAAAAAAGTAATATGGTGAAATCCCATGAAGAGAGTCAGACCATGTCATTATCTTAGACAGTAGGTTGAAGAATAGATTTTCGGCCAATGTAACAAACACAGACTCTCAAACGAAGGTTGAAACTACTGTGAAAGCACATATACAGATCAATTAGTGGACGCCCCACAGCAACATATTTCAGTCTAGCCATATTATCTTTTGGAACTGCAATAATAACTACTCCCTCCGTCCCACCCGACTTGACTTATTTCCTCTTTTTCATTGTCCCACTTGACTTGACCACAAACTAAAATAATACTCTAATAAATTCTAATGAGTCCCACCACTTTATACCACTTTACACACAACTACCCACTATTCTTAATAACCGTGCCCAAACCTATTCAACCAAGTCGCCCGGGACGGAGGGAGTATATCCTTTCCACAGTAAAAAACAGATTTCTCGAATGTATGGGGATTCTGTCATTCTTCAAGTTCAAGCTACATAGGTTGTAATGCAAATGGTTGAGGACAACCACAGAAAAAACTAAATACAAGTTTTTGTCTTGCATTGGTAGCAGATGTTTCTAGGATTTACAGAAATTCCATGCTTTTATTTAAACCGCTTATACATAAAAACAATATGACATGAGTTTAGAAAGTAACTAAAGAGTGAAAAGTACACAGGTGCCAATTTCAGTTAAGATTGAAGTATGCAGGCCACAGACAGAGCAAAAGAAAACTGAATCGTGCACTCACCTATGGAACCCCTTTGGCATATGGAACGATCCAATCCTTTTTTGTTGCTGATTAGAGCGTATTGAGCTATGTTGTAGTGCTAGAATACGACCAGGACATGCAGTACCAGAATTCTGGACATAATTATCAAGAAGTATTGTGTTCTCAATTTTCACACTCTTGGATCGATGCATATATTTCCGAGTTGAATCACCATGTAGGAAAAGCTCATGCAAACCCGGTCGGTTGAGATTTTCCCTTCTGAAAACTGCACATTATAGTTAATAGAGAAGCAAAGTTAGCCCTGTTCAGTAGAATGCAGGCCAAATGAAAACACAGATACTCCGATAGGCTAAGATGAAGACTGACCTGTCCATCGTATTGGTAGCACTTGTGACCAGAGTAAGAAAGCTTCAAGTATGCAGGGTCGTTTACTCCTGCATCTGTAAGATAGGGGTGATATTATAAGAATTGCATATGAATATCAAGCTCAGACTGCAAACAAGAATGGTAGTTTTAAAATACGACAATGCCTTCTTTAGAAGTAGAGCCCAGAAAAGAAAAACCTGCCTGCACAGCAATCCAGGGAAAGCATGTGGCATCAGACAAGAGGAGGATGGCAAAGAACTGTAAGACTTGAAATGGCACTACCAAAAAAGATTAAATAAAGCTTAAACATATTAATTTCTCAGATAAATGGTAGTAACTGCTGAGGCTTAAGTTACAATGTCCTTTTACCACTTACACAGAAATCATCTAAAACTTTTTCTAACATATATAAAAGCTTGTAATTGAATGTCATTAAAAGATATGTAAAACCCACAGTGCCCTGACAGCTGACTAATTTCTAGAATTAGATATTTCATATCAAAAATCATGGAGCTGTTATAACTTATATTTCATGAATATATTGTATGATTTTTCAGTTCTTTCCTAAAATTTCCATGCTTCAGTGGTCTATTTTGGTATATGTTCTTCCCCCTCCAAATTAGATAGATAGACGACCCCTACAGTTCATAAAGCAATAAAAAAAATCTATAAGTAGAATTCAAACGAAGTGATTTCGAATGTAATCATATACTTAAAAGCAAGCCTTTTTCTAGATGATGATTTAAGGAGGGGCCAACTGACTGGTGAATCTGCAGACAAAGGTTTAACATGTAAAGCAACTCTCAGCTGGCCTTTTCCTTCTCTTCTGTTGCTGTGAGTGAATCTTCGCTCAAGAGCTTCCATGGTAGGTCTCCTTTGATCTTCCATACTAGTTTAAACTGCCAGATGTATATTTTACAGCATTAATCTAGAAAGTCGGCAGTACGCCTGTTAAAAAACAAAATAACTTGTTGATAACTGAACGGAGAAGAGGTCATAAATTTGAAAATTTGCATTCACAAATCTTTTGTCTTGCTATTTTACGACATAAATCCACACCACTATAGATGCAAATCTTACTATTTCATAACTTAAAGTGCACAATTAACGCAAGAATCTGCACTCTTTCAAACATGATATACGAACTAAACAAGAATAATACATGCAACACTCCTACTTCTACATCCAACCAAATTTCATAGTCAAGATAAAAAGACATCATATTATTAAATGGAAAAAAAAAATAAACTAGTGAACACAACCAGATAACATAAAAACGTAATTGTTATATAACAAATTTCATACTTCAAAATGGACCATTACGTACTCTCGCAAATAAGTCATTGCCATTTTCATTTCAAACTTACTTTTCCTCCAGCCATATCCAAATATTACATAGGTGGTTGATGAATAAATTGGTATTAGGACTCTTACACCGATACTTGCAGACACGGTTGATGAATCAATGGTGATTGCTGAGTCGGGGGGGGTAGGGTCAGACTCTGGAGAAGTAAAGATGAGAGACATGATCCTTCAGAGGCAAGTTTAAAGTGGAGATGATAGATGACCGTTAGAGAGGAAAGACAGGCGCTGCAGCGGTTAGGGTTCTCTAATTTATGGAAATAAAATTGATAATTTCTATGTGGCAAAATATATTATCATAATGAAATTGATAATTGATAACATATATTAACACATATTACAGAAATTCCATGCTTTTTCTTAACCGCTTACACACTAACTAAAGTGAAAATGAATACATGTGACAAAATTAGTTAATATTGGAGCATGCAGGCCACACACGGAGCAAAAGAAACTGAATAGTGAACTCACTTAATGGGACTCCTTTGGCAAATTGAGTGATCCAATCCTTTTTTGTTGCTTGAGGGACATGCTTTTTAGAGCGTATCGAACCATGCTGTAGTGCTCGAATACAACTAGCACATGCAGTACCAGTTTTCTGGACATAATTATAAATAAGTACTGTATTCTCGATTTCACATTCTTGGATCCATGCATATATTTATGAGCTGAATCACCATGTTGGAAAAGCTCATGCAAGATTATAGTAGTTAATAAAGAATGCACGTCAGATGAAAAGACAGATACTCGGATAGGCTAAGGTGAAGACTGCACTGTCCATCGTTTGGTAGCAAATTCTCACGAACAGAGTTAGAAAGCTTCAAGTATGCAGGGTTTTGTATCCTGCATCTGTAAAATAGGCTTGATATTATAAGAATCCCCTATGAATATCAAGCTCAGACTGCAAACAAGAATGGTAGCTCTAAATACAAGAATACCTTCTTTAGAAGTAGAGCCCGGAAAAGAAGCTGTCTGCATAGCAATCCAGGGAAGGCATGTGGCATCAGACTAGAGTAGGATAGCAAAGAACTGTAAGACTTTAAATGGAACTACCTACAAAGTTTACAAATATTAATTTCTCAGAAAAATGTTAGTAACTAGTAAAGCTTCAGTTGCACTCTCCTTTTACCACTTGTTCATCACGATGATCATCTAAAAACTTTGTTACATATATAAAAGCTTGTAATTGGATGTCACTAAAAGATAGTGCCCTGACAGCTGACTAGTGTTTAGATATTTCATACAAAATCATGGAGCTGTGATCGCATATATTTCATGAATATATTGTAAATTTTCAAGTTCTTTCATAAAATTTCTATGCTTCAATGGTATATTTTGATATATGTTATCCCCCTCCAAATAATTAGATAGATAGATAGATAGACCGACCCTACAGTTCATAAAGAAATAAAATACTACAAATCTAGAAGTAGAATTAAAAAAAAGTGATTTTGAATGTAATCATAGTTAAAAATAAATCTTTTTTAGATGATGATTTAGGAGGGGCCTACTGACTGGTGAATTTGCAGAGAAAGATTTAACATGTAAAGCTACTCCTTCCCGATGTTCAGATGGCCTTTTACTGGTCTTCTATTGCTGTGAGTGAACCTCAGCCATTCCTTGATCAGATCTACGCTCAAGAGCTTCCATGGTACCTCTCTTTGATACACCAGTTAAGAAAAACAAGTTAATTTGGATATAGTAAAAACTTATCGAAAAACTTGCTGATAACTGAACAAGAGGAGGTTATAAATTTGAAAACTTGCATTCATAAATATTTTGTCTTGCTATGTTACGACATAAATCTGCACAATAGCGCAAGAATATGCACTCTTTCACATATAAAATACGAATTAAACAAGAACCGATACATGCAACACTCCAACTCCTACATCCAACCAAATTTCATAGTCGAGATAAAAAGACGCCATCGTAATTATTATATAAAGAATTAAAACTAAACCAGTAAACACTACCAAATAACAAATTTCATGCTTCAAATTCCTACAGGCTCCAGCGGCCAGCCAATATCCAAAGATTACAGAGGCGGTTGATGAATCAGCGGTGATTGGTGAGTCGCGGGCGCGAGGCTAGGGCGGGAGTCAGTCGAAGTAAAGATGGGAAATATGATCTTCAGAGGCAATTTAAAGTGGAGATGATAGATGACCGTTGGAGAGGGGAAGACAGGCGCGCGCGGCAGCGGGTAGGGTTCTTTAATTAATTATAGAAATAAAATTAATAACTTCCATATGGAAACATATATTATTACCATGATAAACGTGATAGTTCCAAAATGGAAACATCTTACCATAATAGAAGTGTTAATTTCCATATGGAAACATATTTACCGTAACAAAATAAAATTGATAATTTCCGTTAGCTGGAAATTGTTTCCCTCATTATAATTTTTTTCCTCGTTAACTTGTTTCCGTCAATTTCATTCTAAATTCTCAATCCTCGGTTGAATTGATTATTAGATTTTGAAATAAATTCATTAAATTATAAGTGAAATGTTTTATTAAAAAAAACACTGGAAATAAGTGATGACATGTTTGGTCAATCCGAACAAACAATCAAGTACTCTTAAATACCCAAATCGATATTACAAAACTCAAATTTACCCAATATTTATATTTGTTATACAAAATACCCAATTTTACTTTAAAACCCCTACTTGTCAGACTGCGTTAATGATTGAAATCGGATATCTGAAATAGAACACGGAATCCCGCTCGCGTCCCGCTCACGCCCTCTCAAATCCCGCTCAAGCCCAGCTCAAATCCCGCTCATGCACTCAAATCCCGCTCACGCCCAGCTCAAATCCCGCTCACGCCCAACTCAAATTCCGCTCATGTCCCGCTCCATCCCGCTCGGGAAATCCCGCTCTACCTATCAAGTCCCGCTCGACTTTTTGACTTTTTCATAAAGTTAGGGATAGTGTAGGTAAAATTGGGTATTTTGTGTAGTAAATATAAGGATTGGGTAAATTTGAGTTTTGTTATATGAAATTGGGTAAAAGAGAATAATACCAGTAATTAATTTTGAAAAGAAATTTGAGACATATTTGTTGAATTTCTCACAAATACCATGTACTAACTATGTTTTGAAGGTTTAAGTAAGAGCATGATTAATTATTGGAACCACCTACTTATTATTTATCATCAATTTTTCGTATTAGTGACATTTCCAGCCTATATGCCACCCCATGTGGGGCATGTTTGGTCCGTCAAGCTAACTCTCATGGATCCGACAAGAATTTCATACATACTTAATTGGATTTGATTATATTCATGTATGTATTAACACTAATTAATACCTACATGATGCATGCATTTTAACATTTTAGCCAAATGAATAGGATTAATGAAAATTCACAGGCGACAATGAAATCTAACAAGGTTCGTAATGGATAAACTTCGTCTTAGTGTTGACCCGAAATACACACAAAATATCACTAAATTACATAAAGTTAAATAATGTAGAATTGAATTTATATATTTTATTAAGTGTTGTTGGATATGAGTCAGTAGATTGATACTCAGCTGTTCTAGGGTTAAAAGAAATTGGGGGAAATCATTGTAGTACTATGGAATTGAAGATCCCAAAACCGAGCTGATATCAGTAGATTAGTGTGTCGATAGGATTAGCTGATGTATAGGTTAGACTTGATGTAATGATTATTATTTTGTCTAAGTCCCGTGCGGGGTAGTTGTTGAACCGATCTTCATCGAAGATACTTTTCGAACCCCACGTCATCGGTGTAATCGCTTGCATTCTTCGTCGGCGGTGATATCAAACTCAATTGAAGATCCCGCATCAGCGACCGGACCTCGCAGAAGCATTCTCTACAAGGCGATGGTCATCGGTAGAAGAACCAGTGCAAGCAAGTATACCTTCGCGATCGACCAACCGACTATCGAAGCTCACTTTATCGGTCGACGACTCACCGAAGAAGACAGAGCTTTCGAGTATCGTATCCGACGTAAAGCGACCCAAAGACTTAAAGTCCCTTCAAATGTTCGGCAGAAGACATACGAGGTAGTTTGAACGGTCAACTCGACACTCACCAACTACAAACCTCGACCAATGAGAAGCCGACAACGCTTACCTACTCTACACAAGGTAAAGCGCCTCTCATGAACAGCGCATTAATCGCCTCGCTCGCAACAAAGTTGAATAGTGGCCGTTTTCTTTGGACGCTTGTGACACGTGGCATCGTCGTCTCCAACGGACATATGTCACAACTCACAACTATAAATAGAGAAGGATTTGAAGATTTCAAAAAGAGGAATATACGCGAAATCAAGGGAAATCATTCAAACTCACAACGCTCTAGAACCTTCAAGCTTATCCAGAGACGAACTAGTTTTCATAGAACACTTCTTGTAGTTCATCTCTCTAGAGCACTTTGATCCCTATCTTCTCTAGACTAAGCTCATTGCTAGATTCATAGCTTAGATCCGAAGGAGTTCACATTTAGTGAATTGTTCTTGTTGTAAGAACTCCTTCTCAGTTGGAGAATATTCCCTCCCTTCTAAACTTAGGTTTGGATTGTAAAGTCGCTAAGGACTATAACTTAGAGGGAACTCGTCCAGGCACGATATCCCTGCCGAGGCTTGCTCGGAATAATCAACAAGTTCTCTCGCCTTGTTCGGGACCGTGGACGTAGGATCTTGCGTATCCGAACCACGTTAAATCGCTTGTGTTCATTTCTTGTTTTATTGCATTGCATTCAACCGACTTGAAAATCATAAGTTTGCATAAAACGTATTTTATAAAGTGCACACCCAAAAGATTTAACTTGCAAAAACGCGTTTTCAAAAGAGACGACTCCGGGCCTAACACTTATCCGCACTACGGCTCCGATCCGGAGTTTCGTAATACCGACATCGCCGTAGAAGAGCTCGAAGGCGACTCACTTTGACCCCAGTGATCGAAGGCTTACTTGGCACTCGTTCATCGGTTTGCAAACATCGGCTTCACCGACCTTCACCGAGAAAAAGAAACGAGCTCGGTGTATTCACCCCCCCTCTACACCCGACTTTTCGTCTCCGGACCAACAATTGGTATCGTAGCTTTCGGTGTTCAACCGATCGCCGGTTCGAAATACTCGGTCCTCTCGAACCGATCCCGAAAACCGTTTTCACCGCATAAGCATCTTCTCGGCATCCTTATACTCTTACTCTTACAATGTCTAATATGTCGGGTATTAGGATGGTGCCGATGTTCTCAATAGAGAACTACACGGTATGGCGCGTACGTATGGAGGCACACCTAACGTCACTCCACGACAAGCATGTCGAATGTCCTAGAGTCGGGACCGATCATTCCCATGATCGACGGCGTAGTATTCTGCTTCCGGAGGAGGCGTGGGAGCACAAACCGGTGCTAAGGTTCCCAAAGACAAATCTGCCTTCACGCCCGAAGAAAAGAAGTTGCACAACCTTGACCGAGTTGCACGTAATGCCATACCGACTACGCTCGGTGACTCACATCTCGGAAGGGTACAAGATTGCAAAACGGCGAAAGAGCTATGGGACGCCTTGGGCATGCTGAGCCATGGAACCCCTCGGATCAAAGAGAACAAGCTCGAGCTAGAGCTTCGGAAGTTCGACGCCTTTGCAATGGAGCTCTATCGAAACCATTGACGAGCCGAGTGTCGGATTCACCAATCAAGTCAATGTTATCAATAGGTTGGGGAGGTCGTTCACCAATAAGGAGATGAACACCAAGATCTTGAGAGCGTTGCCCCGACGTAAGTGGCTTCCATTTGCTACTTATTTACGTCGCTCGATCTAAATGCTCTAACTCCCGATGTTATATTTTCGAATTAAAATCGGAGGAATTCGAGCATAGCCTACCCCAAAAGTGCTTAAGCGCTCCACTGACACACGGTTCGACCACGCCTTCAAGGCAACGATCAAGAATACCAAAGCCAAGCCTATTTCCTCAAGCAAAGCAGGTGCCACATCGGTAGCAAAGTCTTCCGAGACTTCAGCCCCGATCGGCTAGCACCGATGGCTCTCAAATATCGGAGGGAAAAGGAGAGAGTCGAAAGCCGAGGAAATACAACCGAGATTCTTCCTCGGGTAAGAAAGACTATCATAAAAAGGAAGAATCTAATCCTTCTACCGAATACGGGAAATCGGAGTCTGCTTGCCGGTCCGTCTAAAGACTCACTGGTAAGAGCAAGCAGAACATCTACCTGCTACAACCGCAAGAAGGAGGGACACTATCGATACGATTGTCCCGAACTCTCACTGCTCAAAGAGCGAAACGGCGAGCCAGGAGAAAGAAGTTCGCCGAGAGACGGCGGCCTATATAGCCGGAGAGATATCCGACAACTCAATTGAGGAGGATACATTCATGTATTCTTCTCAAGACGAAGCCGCGTTCGTCGCAGCTTGAGGTCGCAAAGACAGCTCTCGATGAGTCGGCCGAATGCTTGTCTCGATGGCCGGAGAAGAGGCCGAGGTAAATTCTAAACGCATTATTACCTCTTCTTCACACAAAGACACAAGACACGTGCTCGGTCACGAGATGATCATCTAGATGTGGTACAAGCCTACGACGATCCGCTAGAGGAACAGATTCGGTCGAGCGAGAGTTCAAAGAGAACCATCCAGGAACTTGAACAAGTAAAGGCCGAGAATCGAGACTTTCTTCCGATTGTCGGGTCTCTACCGAGTCGGTGGATCTAGTTGCGAGACTCAAGGAAGAGATTGAATCTCTTATGACTAAGTCTCGGCTTCAAGAGACTCGATCTCGGTTCGACCAAGGACAATTCCGAGAAAGAGACCGAAATAGCCAAGCTCGATCGAAGCTCACGGACGTGCGGAATGACTATGACTCACTCCGAAAGGAGTGACGAAGTCCGGAGAGGATTGATGACCGAACAATACCCGGGAGCTAAGGAGAAGCTTGAAAGCATGCTTAGAGCTCAACGGTCAACTTCTCGTGAAAGAAGGCCCGGGCTATACCCACGAAGCTTCTACCTCCAAAAGCTCGAGCAACCCCGGCGATAGGTTCGTCGGAGGAAAGGTGCAAGCTGCCGACACCACACCTCGGGCGAAAAACAAACGAAAAAATAATTACACCTCGGCCGAGTAGCAACAAGCGGTGACCAAAGGTTCCAGCCCCGAGGACACCGCGATCAAATTCGGGGGAATCAAGAAGGTCGGATGGGCGGAACGAGTACAAGGAGCCACCGTATGAGCACCCGGCTCAGCACGGCTCGTACTACTATGAGCCCGGGGTCGGGAGAAGCGCTAAGACTCGAAAGAAGAAAGCGCATGAACCCAAAATTATCGGCAGAAAGTCGGTATCTCCAAGTCCTCGTGGAGAAGAAAGGCGATAAGGTTCGAGAAGAAGAAGTCCGGAACTTCTAAGGTCCCGAGACGGATCCGGGTTCCGAAATCACCCACTAACCCGTAAGGACCCAATCGAACCAAAGGGTACCTAAAAATGCCTCCGTTTTGCAGTGCATAAGGACCCGTGGATAGTGGACGGCGGCCGCTCGAGACACATGACCTACCGGAAGAGCCTGCCGACCAACTACATACAAGAAGATGGTCCCGCACTGAATTCGGTGACAATTCCAAAGGCTACACAAGGGGGATACGAACGCCGAACATTGGGACTGCCACGGTTCCAAGAGTAACATATGTTGAAGGACTTCAACATAATCTCCTTTCGATCGATCAATTCCGTGATAATCTTAACGAGTAATCTTTGACGCCGGTTTCGTGATATTGTTGACAAATCTACAGGGAAAACAGTGTTATCGGGTTCGCGGAGGAAGAACATCTATGTTGCAACCGGAATACCGCGGGAACCCGAGGCTTGCTTGCTCGCACGGACTAAATCGGGTGACAAGTCGGTGGCTATGGCACAAGAGACTCAGCCACCTGAACTTCAAGACCATGAACAAGCTCGTCAAGAACTCTAAAGTCAGAGGACTGCCCAACGAATCGTTTATCAAAGACGAAATTGTGAAGCGTGCACGAAGGGAAAGCAAACAAAGAGTAGCAATCCACCTATTCCGTCACCTTCCACTGATGGAATCCTTCAGCTGCTTCACATGGACTTATTCGGGCCAGTCTCTCCAGTGACTATAAGAGGCAAGAAGTATGCCCTCGTCGTCATAGACGACTTCTCGAGATATACTTGGGTCATCTTCATCGCCAACAAATCGATGTTCCGATTGAGTTACCTAATCTTACTGAAGAAACTCAGTGTGGAAAAGAACATCAAGATTAAGAAGATACGCTCGACGCAGGAACAGAGTTTCTAAACTCGGTAGTTAAGACATCTTTGCGATAAAGAGGGAATTCAGCACGAGACATCAATGCGCGCACCCCCTCGGCAGAACGGACTTGCCGAACGTAAGAACGTAACTCTCAAAGAAGCGAAGAAGAACGCTCCTCGCAGATTCTCGGACTACCCTCAAAGTTTTGGGGCCGATGCTACTGACACCGCCTGTTACACTCAGAATCGATCACTACTGACACAGCAACACATGAAGACGCCATACGAACTGTGGAAAGGGAGAATTCCTTCTATTTCTCATTTTCATGTTTTCGGCTGTCCTTGCTTTATCCACAACAATGGGAAAGATCGGTTGAAGGTCTTTGATAGCAAATCCGATCAAGGAGTATTCTTAGGATACTCCCGAGTCGAGAAAGCCTTCGTAGTTTTTAACTATCGAACTCTTTGCGTGGAGGAAAGCCCTCATGTTGTTTTTGATGAATTTGTTACCGAGAACGGGGAAAGATACAAAGTCAAGCACCGAGGATGTCGGCGAGCAAGCTACGGGATCTCGAACTAAATGAAAAAGGTGAAAAGATCCGAGATTGTTGGGATGATGAGTCGAAGATGAAGAAATTCGGACTCGGCCCAACAAGCAATGTAGCTAACCTAGTTGATTCTATCGAACGAAAATCAACAACGGGTAACTTCGGTCGATGAGGAAGCCCCCGTGGTAACCGAGACCTCTGCCGAGAATATAAACTCGGGGGGGAACGATTAATGTTCCCGAGATAAATGCCCCCGAACCCGGAAACTCGGTAGATCCTAACCTTCTTCTTGAATTACTACGGTCACAAAACAAGACTACTTGAAATGCCTAATACACCTACCGACCGGTGCGAAGTGGTATCGAAGAAGAAGCCCGACTCGGGCGTTCGTGGCTCGATGCTCATTCTTCGAGATCTTATCATTGGAGATCCATCAAAGCAACTATAAGGACGAGATCAAGATTAAATCAAGGAGAAAGCTCACTTTACTCTTGTTTTCTGTCTCTACGAAAGAACCTCGGTCGATAGAGGACGCACTTAAAGATGCTTGGCCGGGTCATTGCTATGCAAGAAGAGCTGAACCAGGTTCGTCGAAATGAAGTTTGGGAGCTTGTCGACGGACCTGAGACATCGGCACGTGATTGGAACTAAGTGGGTCTTCAAGAACAAGCGAGATGAAAACAACGTCATTGTTAGAAATAAAGCTCGACTAGTTGCTAAAGGATACGGTCGGGCGAGGGAATTGACTTTGATGAAACATTTGCTCCGGTCGCCGATTGGAAGCCATTCGTCTTTTCCTAGCTTATGCAAGACATCGAGAGATTTAAGGTATATCGAGATGGATGTGAAGTCGGCTTTTCGAACGGCGTGCGAAGGAAGAAGTCTACGTGGAACAACCGCCCGGCTTTCGCGGGGACATCAGTGTGTACGAGACTTAGGAAAGCTCGTATGGGTTAAAACAAGCACCCGGGGCTTGGTATGATACCCTATCGACTTTCTACTTCGTAAAGGTTTTCAAAAGGGGACGGTAGATCGCACCCTATTCAAAGCATAAAGTCGAGAAGATGACATTCTACCGGGTGCAAATCTACGTGGACGACATCATTTTCGTAGCGTAAACGAAGTTATATGTCGCCGGTTCGAGAAGATAATGAAAGAGAAATTCGAGATGTCCATGATGGGAGAGATGAATTATTTCCTTGGATTTCAAGTAAAACAATCAGCTGAAGGAATCTTCATCAATCAAGCCAAATACACTCGAGATCTTCTCAAAAGATTCGGCGTGATTCCAAGAAACCGGTCCAAGATCCCCATGAACACGAACTTTAAAATCGATCTAGACAAAGAGGGAGCTTCGTTAACTCTACCGATTATAGAGCTATTATTGGTTCTTTACTTTATTTAACAACCTAGCCGACTCGACATAACTTATCTTGTAGGTATATGCGCAAGATTTCGGGCGAATCCCAAGCGAAGTCATCTGGACTCGGCGAAGAAGATTCTCGCGATACCTAAGAGGAACACCCGAGGTCGGGTTATGGTATCCTGGCCGATGATAATCTAATACCGACAGGTTATTCCGATGCCGATTATGCGGGATGCGGGATAGATCGAAAATCAACTTCCGGAACATGTCGGTTCCTAGGCGGCAAGGCCGATATCGTGGTTTTCAAAGAAACAAGCACTCGGTAGCTACGTCCACTACCGGAGCCGAGTACATGGCTGCGGGAAGTTGTCTGTGCCCGCATCCTTTGACTTCGACAACAATTGAGAGATTATGGTATAACTCGGGATGAAGTGCCCATCTACCGTGACTCCACCAAGGTCAATAGCTATAACTCGGAACCCGGTTCTACATACCGGATGCAAGCACGTGGACATTCGACACCACTTCATCGGAGACCATGTCGAAAAGAAGGACATCGGGATGGAGAAAATCCATACCGACAAGCAAAGGGCGATATACCGACCAAACCACTAGGCGAGAACAGGTTCGAGAGAACTATCGGTTGAGCTAGGTCTGCTAGATCCCTACCGAGACAAGTCGGTAGAGAGCCGACTACCGATAATAATATACTTAGCAACAATGTGTATCGGTATGGAATCGGCACGACAGTCGAAAACTTAGTACGGTGACTCGGTTGGGAGATGCACACTGTACACAACAAGGGAGAACATGGTCATCAGCACAACCATCCTCCCGATAAATGATGGTAACCACTGATAAGTTCACCGAAGAGGTTTGCGTAGTATCGTTACTTAATTTGTTCAGAAGCATGCCGCATTTAATGCATCAGTCGCTTGCATTCAGTTGCCTAGGAGCATTTATTCCTTTACCATTTATTATGTTTAAGGTTTGAGGAAAGGTCAGCAGGACTCCTCGCCTGCGTAATTAATGCTCTCGTCGCGCATTTAATGCGTGTCTTCTCCATTAGCTTTATTACGTATATCTATATTTTTGGCGGCTATTGTAATCATTCTTTTATAACATTTAATCTTAGCCGCCCCTTGATTTTGAAAGATTAAATTTGAACCGTGCGATTCAAACTAAAGATCAAACTCTATATACAAAATCTTTCATCTTCTATCAACTCCTCACTTTTCGCCATTCTCATATCTTAGAGCTTTTTCTTAGCGATTCGGTTACCTTCCTTACATCCTCATTCAAACCGCATTGCTATATCTCTTTTCAAGCTCTATTTCACGGTAATGTATTACTATCCGCCGATAGCTACTAACTTACTCTATTTTCAAGTGCTAACAATTTGTTTTGCGGATTTCGATGGCGGTAGTACGGACTCCCGAGAAGATGGTTGAGATCATGACCATCCGGGTTCGGTTTGAGCCGACGATGGCTCTCCCAGCAGTGGACGTTTCATATTTGGAGCCGGTTTTTGGCGCCCTTGAGAAGTCGGGGCGGGAACTCTTGTGTCGAGGCATCCCCGTTCTCATCTGCCGAGACAAGTTGTGGAGGCCTACTACAACCGGAAATCATCGGCCTCGGGAGGAGAAGAAGCATCCTTTGGATACAATAGGAAATTGCCCCAAATCGGTGGAGGGAGGCTACCCACTCTTTCAATATCTCGGAGGCTCTCGTTCAAGCTTTTCAACTCCCCTCACCGTGGTATCTCTCCCATTGGTTATAAGGAAAGGGAGATAAATAACTACGTCCAAAAGTTACGTGGACGCGGCCGACATAGTGTTCAAGACGGCGCTTCGGAGAAATCTTTTGTTACCTCGATCACGGGGTTTAGCTTACGTTGTCTCTCATATTTTGACGAGCTCACTGGATCCTATGATCGGCTTTCTAAGCCGAGGATACAACCGATGATGATCATAGACGATGGAGTAGAAGTGAACTGGGCCGACTACTATACTACTCAAGAAGGCCCAAGCCCAAAAGTTCACTACTTCGCCATCGGCGAGAGGAAGCTAACCAAGACAGGCAAGCTCCTATTCGGCACCAAGATGTCGGTGCCGATAGAGAGTGTGGTACGTAATCGCTCGGCTTTTGAGGACTCGAAGTCTTTTGATCTCAAGAGTATTAAATTTATGACAAAGGCCGGAGCGTAAAAGTCAATTGGGCAAGGGGCCACCGAGAACCGAAGAGAGCGGCGTCTCGCTCCCCCTCCCCAACTGTCCAAGTGCCAAAGAAGAGGAGGTTGGCTAAGACTCGACTGCTGAGGTCACAGCTGCTCGGCCACTTACCATTATTCACCCGGCTCCTCCTTCTATTCAAGAGGAGCAACTACTCGATTCGAATCTCGGAATCGAGGGAGCGACGATCAAGGACAAGGTCCAAGTGATCAGCTCCGAGGAAACGAGTCCGACAAGAGGGAACCGTCACCCGAACCTCTTGGCTGAGTGGACAACAACCGACACCACTCGATTGCGTGCAGCCTCGAGATTCAACTAGAGATACCGAAAATTGCTGAGCACACGGATCCCGGTTGAAATAGCGTAAGGACAAGAGCTCGAGATGCTCTTAAGGTTTCTCGCACTGGGACATTCTTATTGACTTTGCCAAATCCCAGCGAGTCACCGGATGAGCTGCGACGGAGGAGCAAGAGCTCCAAGCCAAGATTGGATTCGGAGAGCCACCGATGTGGCATCTTTCGAAGATTTGAGAGCCGCAATGCTCTATTTACCGAGCTTGAGAGCTCCGATCGAAACGCCTCCGCCCCCATCTCCACCTTCCGATAAAGGTGATAATGATGATCAAGATGAGGAGATGGATGGCAAACCCAAGGAAGCGGACCGGTGGAGAATCTGCAGAGGGACAAACTCCCCAAGAGAAGAGCCCAACACCACCCATAGTCACATCCGGTGAGGCTACAACCGCTCCGAAGTCAGGTAGGGGAGCGATTGATCTCGTTCTCCGAGCAGAGGCTCGGAACCGGCTCTTATCGAGATACAACCCATCGATTCCGTGTCCTCACGTTCGTCAACAAGGGCTATCAAACGCCAAGGTGAGAAAAATCGACTCCTAGCCAAAGATGTTCATTTTAAATGGGAGAAGTACACCAAGGCTCGGAACGAAGCTCTAAGTAAGTTGGCCGCCGACATCTCCACTCCCTAAAGAGGCTTCTCGGCCCGGATTTCAAGGAGATAGTTGAGCAGGCCCTAAGTGCTCAAAAGGCCGATTTAACGAGGACAGAGTCGGCGAATGCTTGCCACTCGAAGATAAAACTTTCTCGGAACAATGACTCGAGCCATGAAAACAATTCAAGGCTTCATTGATGAGAGAAACAAGATAGCAACCACCTCTCTTCAAACGGCCATCAAGCAACAGTCGAGGCCTTAAAAGCCATTCGAAAGAAATGACGAATCAAATGATCAAGCTCGGCGACACTCCGACAGGAGTCGGCCGCTCGATTGCGAAAATCTAGAGCCGATCGGGAGAAAGACTGGGAAAACTCACCGCAACTTGGTCGGTGATTTTGATGACACGCTTACCCGGATCAAAGATTCTGCGCATGCCCGGGAGCAGGACGTAAAAGCTATCCGCACCTCCCCGGCGAATATTGCTGATGCCAAAAAGGGGGAAGATATTGTGAAAGATGAACCCGATACGGATACGGTGACGTTCGAGATCCTTGAGGGACGAGCTCGGGAGGCGGGACCCTCCTCGGCAGCAGAGCCTTCACCGCAGAGATTCGGGGGGAACAGGCT
The DNA here is from genome assembly GCA_028984105.1 of Lavandula angustifolia. NCBI lineage: Eukaryota > Viridiplantae > Streptophyta > Magnoliopsida > Lamiales > Lamiaceae > Lavandula > Lavandula angustifolia. The sequence goes on from CM054824.1 coordinate 17,467,065, forward strand.
CCGGAGGCGGGACCAACTACTCGTAAAGGTACATCTACCGAGGTCCTTCTCCTTGATTTCCCACTACAAGCCACCCCCATCTCCTCTTCAGCAGTGCACATAGACGAAATCGCTCAATTCCTTGAAGAGCCACGTGAAGAAGAAGAGTCTCAACAATTGCCGCAGAGGTCGGGGAAGGAAATCGCTATCGAATCCACTACTCCTTCCTCCCCGATTAAGAAGTTTAAATCAAAAGCGGAGCAAGAGGCATTCGACCTCGGAATAGCCCAAGAGCCGCAAGACAAGTCTGGACCAGGGAGCGTCGGCTAGAGGAGGCAGTGAAGCGAATAAAAAGCCTAAGGGCAAAGCTCGTGGGGCAAAGGAAAGAGAAATGTCATTAATACGGTCGAAGAGCAAAAGAAGAAAGCCCAAGAAGAATTTGCTAAGGCTCTTCCGATCGAAATCAAAGCTACTTGCTCGTAGTATTCCCATATCTACTCTTACACTCGAGCGGATAGCGTAAGATCAAACGACACGGGAAGCGACGGCTGCAAGGACCGAGTCTCGGACGAGGAGACACTAGAGCGGCCGCTCTCCGTGAGAAGAAAAGGATGGCCGACACGGCAAGAATGAAAAGCCTATCTGATAAACCAGCAGCCGATCCAAGAAGGCAGATCCCGAGAGGATCTAAGTTCATCAGGGGCCCCCACATCAAGCAACAACCGATTCAGCATGTGGATAAGTGGGTGCCGGCTGATATGAATGAACATTGGGAGAGATTGAAAGAAACTTTTATCAAAGGCTACTACGTATGGCGCATTTACCCACTTGATCGCCTGAACCGATCAGCTCTTTGAGGAGTTGATTACGAGATTTAATGTTGAATTCGGTGAACGGTCGAAGCAAGTCATGGAATCACGGAATGTAACCTTCCTTGCCCCGACCTTTCCGACGTATTCCACCGCCGAGACTTGCTAATGGACTGCTGAGCACTAAGGACATAGAAAGAGAAGTGGAGGAAGCCGCCTACAGTCTGAGTCTGCTCCCAGAAAGGCCAGATGATAACTTGGAGATCCAGGAGATTCGAGCTAGAGTGTATAAATACTATTACCTGGATCCTCCCGAGGAAAAATCCACTGACTTCAAGAAGAAAACGCAGAAGTTCAAGAAGCAGCAGCAGTGATTTTTTTCTCCTCATCTTTTGTAATAGCATAGGAACTCGTAATTCTTGATATATATATCGGTTCCTCGCTTGCTAGACAATTACTCATTGTCTCTCGGCCTTTTACTTTGTGTTTACACTACCGATCACCAAGTGATCCGACACACACTCACATCGGTTTCTCGATCTTGCCTTTCTCTCACTCTTGAAGTTCATTTACTATTATCGGTTTTTCCTCGATGCTTTAAGGGGGAAATTGTTGTCGTAGAAACAAGATATCTTTAATAGATATTAGAGTATAGAGGTTTTGGCATCATCAATTAGGGGGAAATTGTTGGATATGAGTCGATAGATTGATACTCAATGTTCTAGGGTTAAAAGAAATTGGGGAAATCATTGTAGTACTATGGAATTGAAGATCCCAAAACCGAGCCGATATCGGTAGATTAGTGTGTCGATAGGATTAGGCGATGTATAGGTTAGACTTGATGTAATGATTATTATTTTGTCTAAGTCCCTGTACGGGGTAGTTGTTGAACCGATCTTCACCGAAGATACTTTTCGAACCCCACGTCATCGGTGTAATCGCTTGCATTCTTCGTCGCCAGTGATATCAAACTCAATTGAAGATCCCGCATCACCGATCCGGACCTCAGTAGAAGCATTCTCTACAAGCTGATGGTCATCAGTAGAAGAACCAGTGCAAGCAGTATACCTTCGCGATCGACCAACCGACTATCGAAGCTCACTTTATCGGTCGACGACTCGGCCGAAGAAGAAGACAGGCTTTCGAGTATCGTATCCGACGTAAAGCGACCCAAAGACTTAAAGTCCCTTCAAATGTTCGGGAGAAGACATACGAGGTAGTTTGAACGGTCAACTCGACACTCACCAACTACAAACCTCGACCAATGAGAAGCCGACAACGCTTACCTACTCTACACGCAAAGTCGCTCTCATGAACAGTGCATTAACCGCCTCGCCGCAACAAAGTTGAATAGTGGCCGTTTTCTTTGGACGCTTGTGACACGTGGCATCGTCGTCTCCAACGGACATATGTCACAACTCACAACTATAAATAGAGAAGGATTTGAAGATTTCAAAAAGAGGAATATACGCGAAATCAAGGGAAATCATTCAAACTCACAACGCTCTAGAACCTTCAAGCTTATCCAGAGACGAACTAGTTTTCATAGAACACTTCTTGTAGTTCATCTCTCTAGAGCACTTTGATCCCTATCTTCTCTAGACTAAGCTCATTGCTAGATTCATAGCTTAGATCCGAAGGAGTTCACATTTAGTGAATTGTTCTTGTTGTAAGAACTCCTTCTCAGTTGGAGAATATTCCCTCCCTTCTAAACTTAGGTTTGGATTGTAAAGTCGCTAAGGACTATAACTTAGAGGGAACTGTCCAAAGTGCACGATATCCCTCGCCGAGGCTTGCTCGTAATAATCAACAAGTTCTCTCGCCTTGTTCGGGGCCGTGGACGTAGGATCTTGCGTATCCGAACCACGTTAAATCGCTTGTGTTCATTTACTGTTTTATTGCATTGCATTCAACTGACTTGAAAATCATAAGTTTGCATAAAACGTATTTTATAAAGTGCACAGCCAAAAGATTTAACTTGCAAAAACGCGTTTTCAAAAGAGACGACTCCGGGCCTAACACTTATCCGCACTACGGCTCCGACCGGAGTTTCGTAATACCGACACCCGCCGGTAGAAGAGCTCGAAGCCGACTCACTTTGACCCCGTGATCGAAGGCTTACTTGGCACTGTTCATCGGTTGCAAACATCAGCTTCAGCTGACCTTCACTGAGAAAAAGAAACAGAGCTCAGGTGTATTCACCCCCCCCCCTCTACACCTGACTTTTCGTCTCCGGACCAACAAGTGTTGAGGCACAAGAAATGTTTCATCCAACGGCTATAATATTTTAGTTAGAGTTTGGTATTAGGAATTTAGGATTCTCGGAATTTACGTATTATCTGTTGATTATAAAGCTGATATTACAGTGAAAATAAATAGTAAGTCGGAAAAATAAAATCGAACAGAATGCATAAAAACAGAAGCTTCATCGAGTCGAAGAAAGGCCTATTTCCACAAGACGAAATACGTCCCGGTAGTGCTCTCGGTTTTCGACGTATCGTCCCCAAAGATAAAACGATGACGTCTCAAAGATTGCAGCACCGCAAAATCGTCAAGCTCCGGCGAACTGGACTTTCAGGCGAGGACAAAAACTGAACAACTTAAGACACTAATATGTAGAGATGCAGAGCTAGCCAGGTGAAAGGTTGTTGGAGCCAATTAAGGCATGCGAACGTGGGGAAGGAAAGTGGAGAGGTGGAGACTTCCCAACAGTCTCATTCCACATACTTCAAAAAAGAGACAATTTGGTGCAGGAGGAGCACTGCACCACGAGCTGGATCAGACCAACAAGTACGAGCTAGGCCAGTCTATAGGTAGCCGACCAAACCCAATGTCAAAGCCCAACGGACCACCCAAAGGACTAATTGCCAAGTGACACGGACACGGACCCGAGGTCGGGTGTGATATCCCAAGTTTTGATAATCCAGTTCCTTAGCACAATTTAATTAGTTGTTGAAATAATTATAAAGAAATGATTATTTTATCCTGTGTGTAGTTTCACATGAGAATTGGAAAAGAAATAGAGGTTGATATTTATTCATTCCACCTCATGCTAGATAATAAATACAAAGGAAGTAAAAATGGAATTGAGTTACTCTATTTACGTGGGCTTCATATCAGTAGTATAGAGTGACCATGCAAAGCTATACCTATACTTAGTTTGTGATTCAACAGCTTACCTAGCCTTGTGACTCAAAGAACTTAATTGCCTTATAAATAGTAGATGCTCCTGCTCATTTCCTCCAAGGATTTTCATACGAAAATTCAAGCAGACTCGAAATAAGGTAGACTTTGGAAGAATTGAGAAGAAGGTTCAAATTAAAAACCGAAAAGAGGACCGAAGAAATTCAGCATAGAAGAACAAGGTGGGTTATATTTTACTTACGAAATTTATGTTTGAGTTATTAAGCTCTGATATTTATGCAAGTTAAAGTTTATGAATGTTCATGAAAATTGCTTCGCTCACTATTGGAATTGTGCATCTACTTGAGTGAAAATGGGCGTGCCCATAAGTATTGAATACGATCGGATCCCGAGCTAGATGTAGCCGGGGTTAGTGTACACCAAACGTCACGAAGTTAGCCTTGGGAGAATCTGTTTTTCCCAAGCCTAATGAAGGAACGAGGTTACTCTCGGTCGAATATGTTTCCATGAGTTTAACGAGAAGTATGGAATGCACCAATAGCCGAGGAAGAAAAGTTGGCCAAGTGACGAGTTTTGGTATACATAGGATCGCTTTCGATTTTAAAAAAACTCGTCTATGTAATACTAGTAGTGCATGAACATTTCATGGTTTTAAAAAGGATTTTCGGAGGTTTATTATCACTGCATTACCCACTTGAGTACATTAGTACTCACCCAAATGTTTTCAAAAATGATTTTGCAGTCGAAGATGGCAAAGTGGAGGTGACGGTGCCGAGTTGGTCCTGTTTGTGTTATTGTACAAATTTCCGTCTATTTTGAGACGTTTCCGCTGTATCGATATGTACGTTATGCTCTACCTCTCTTGTTTCTACCGAGGTAGTTGGATCTTAATTATATAAATACAAGTACTACTGAATTTCACATGTTTCAATTTCTTCCCCTTTCTTTCCCGCTTCTTTCACCTCTCCCCAGTCGCGCCCCGGCCCAGTTGTTTTCCTTCGGGAATTGGGGCGTGACACCGGGTGCGGTGCGGCGGGCCGTGCCGCGTCTGAGGCGGTCGGCAAAAAGGCTCACGCGCATGAGCATGTGTGGCCCAAGCCCACCACATGTCACTTTTGTTATCTCGTTCAAAGTGGTAGAGACTTAAATACCACAAAAAATATTACACATTAATCAATGTAGGATACTGATTAATGCAATAAATCTCTAAAATCCGAATAAAGTAAGTTTCCCCACTTTTGTTAACGTATTAGTTTTGTCCTCCAAAACTTCGAGCCACTATTTCTCACTCACTGAAAATTGGAATCGAGAAATTAAACACACCATAATTATCTACTCAAAACGTAGATCGACGCTATATTCGCAAATCGGATATATATATCGAAGCTCGAAACGGGCTGAATTTTGCCTAAGTGAAAGTAGTATTAAATGCTCACTTAATTTTTATTATATATATATATATATATATATATATATATTAATGATTTCCCAACATTATCCAATTATGATACAGTATTCCACACGTGAGCATAACGATTTCTCTTAGTTTTATATTGTTATTATTAACTCATTATTCGTGCTCCAACTATTTATTTCATTTCATATAGAAAGTCTAGAACGAAAACCTTAGCGTATAGCATCAAACATTCAAATATGAGAACACTCTCATTACTAAATTTCAGCAAATGAAAGATGTCACAACTATAATCAATCATATACTTTTTTCTAAAAAGCAATTGATTGATTTTATAGATGCGCAATTTATATTTTCGTATGATAGATTAAGATTTTGGTGCTATTTTATTTATTTTGAATTTGTTATTTTATTTTTTGTAAATATACATACCTATATTAATAACTTATCATGTTGTAAGTTTATAGAAAATTGCGCATTGCATATCTATGTTGTATTATTTCCGTATCACGTCTTACGTATATGTGCAATGTAGAGTAGAAGTAGCCAGCCATATAGGAGGGGGATATTTTTGGCCGTTATCTTGGCCCCCCGATTTACTTTGATCCTTTATTTTAGTTGAGTCTAATTTTAGCCCGTTAAATAGACAAATTTTCTATTTTTAATCCATTTTATAAATTTGACCAAACTTATTCAATTTTGAACAGCTAGGTTAATTAAAAAAAATTAAAAAGTAATATTTATAATATCAATTTTCATCTTTTATATTATAATTGTCCAGTTACCTATTATGTTTTTCAAAAAAAATAAAAAATGAGGTTGATTATTTTTCTTAATATTTATTATTTTTAAACTTTTCTTAACTGTCGGGTCTATTTTCGGGCCGGATTTTCTATTTTGCTTATTTTGTTTGTCGAATAATTTTAGAAAATCCCGACGATATACCCAATAATTAAGAAAATTCTAAAAATAATAAATGTGAAGAAAAATAATCAGCCTTTTAGATTTTTTTTAAAAACATAATGGGTTAAAACTTGATATTAAAAATATATTATAATATTAAAAAATTTAATTTTTTTAAAAATTCAGCAGATCAAAATTGGACAAATTTGACCAATTTTATAAAAAGCTAAAAATGGAGAATTTATCAAATTAACGGACTGAAATTAGACTCGATCAAAATAAGAGATCAAATGAATTTGACGCCAAGAGAACGGGCCAATTACATTGGTTAATTAAATATCGCAATTTAAGACATGATTCGATTTCTAATTTTTTTTGGTCATTAGAAAAATTCAAAAATATTTTTATCATTCCAATTATTGTATAGATGTCGAGCGCAATTTAAAAAAAAAAATTATCGAAGCATGCCTTAAATTACATGAAGTGAAAGTTTGTAATTTAATTAATAAAAATAAACTAAACGCATTAAAATTATAAATTTGGACAATTACATATTTTTTCGCCAAATTATAGTACTCCTCCGTCTCGCCCGACTTGTCCACATTTTCTTTTTGTGTTGTCAGATCTCATTTGTCTATTTTCTAAATAAAGAAATGGATCTCATACTTTTAACAACTCAAATTAATTTTAAATAATTAAATATCTATATGGGTCTCATATTTTTACTACACAAACCATTTTAAATAATTATTTAATTATATAAGTCTCATATTTTATTATAATTAATTCGTATAAATTATTGCGTCGAAATTAGGAGAGATTAATATTAAATTATGAATAAATTGTTATGGACTAAAGCATTGGAAAAGGTGCACGTGGTCTGAATCGATATCATGTGGCAGTATCATTACCACCACCTCGGAAGACGTGCCAGCTGCAACATAAACGTACCAAAGCCGGCAAAGTAAAGCGCAGATCCATAAAACTTCCATTGCATTTACACATACATATATATGTAACCCCTACTCCAATCCCAATTAATCCACAATGGACCGCCACCACTATACTTATTTATAAATCTCGATCAAATGCCCCTTGGAATTACATAACATTTAGGGTGGGTAGTTATGGATTCAAAATTACCAAGACTGTTATGTGTGAGTCTGTCACATATGATTAATATAGGGTGATTGACATCCTGTGTTGTTTGCATACTAAAGCACATAAATATGGTTTATCCAATACGCACTCATGCTATAGCACAAGAGCAGAATGTATTCAGTGCGCACTTTGGTAGCGGCTGCGGTTACTCTCATTATAAAAAAAATTCTCGATCAAATAATATTTGATGGAGTAATAAATATTCATAATTTCTTTGAATTTGATTTAAGTTAATAAATTAAAATATTTTTCAAAAAATAATAATATTAATAAATAAATATTTATATTCAATTTAAAGAGATTTAACTTTATTTATTTAGTAAAATCTCATAATCGATTTTTTCGGTCATTTGCTCAACCCTACAATGGAGCCCCTGCAAGTGGTGCGTAGTAGCCTGGTAGGTGGTCCTAGACGCAGTGCACTGCTATTCTTATTACTTCCGCATAAAGTTCAAGTTGAGGCGTGTAGAAGGAGCAATTGCTTTTTTTTCTTTTTTTTTTTTTCATATGATAAGTTGTTAATAATGTGCGAGGTTTTTATTTTTGACAACCGCATTAATTTGACCATATACTTTATGCTTTTTTAGTTCCCTGAAATACTTGCTGCTATACTAACATGTAGTAGTAATTCTCAGTTACTGACACTGCAGTTTTCTTTATAACTATTCTACTTTTTTAAAGCCAATATTTGATTCTTCTCAAGAATGGTCGGTTGGTTTGCCGATTACGATTCTCACATTTTTGTTCTCCTTCTCCTTTTCTTTGTTCCTTTCCCTTTCCAAGAGCTAGTCAGATTCAAGGTCCTTTTACTACATAGGGCCGGCTATCCGGCGTGGCAAAGTGGGCCAATCAAATATGATGAGTTTAAATTTGATTGATAATTTTACAGAATTATTTTTGTCATAATCATACACCTGGCGATATAAATTGCACTTCTTTATATATCCACTATAAGTGAGTTTCAAAATTAATTTTAACAGTCTACTTCCCCTAACTGGGTAATTTATCTACTTATTCTCATGTCTTACTGATTAATATAATAAAACATGTCTTACTTATTAATATAATAAAATTATCTAATTTCGAAATTAATGGGAGTAGTGAACTCAAGCTGAACAAACAAACAGTTGGCCTTCGGACAAGTTACATATGCATACTCTGATTATTATACATACACAGACGGTCATTATATATGATATAATATATGTACTCTTGATCTTCTGCTCGGATTCTCTCTCTTACAACTTTTGCTTTTTCTTCTTGCACTTTTCCTTTCCTCCTCCACTATCATTCTCTCTCACGGTCTCACCCCCTTTCCATCGCCGCTTCTCCTGCTCCGGAGTTCAACAACTCTACTTACGTCTTACTGGTGAATATACGTATACGGAGTGTATGTAATCCTCTATAAGCGCCTTTTTCATGGAGGTATCGGCGGAATCCAACTCATGGACGGATGAGCTGGCGAGTTTGGTCGAGGATACGGGGATATTATTTCCCGGCGATTCAATGACGGTTCCGACGCCGTCGCCGAAGCCGGCGGCGGATGTGGAGGAGGCGGAGAGTTTGAAGGATCAAATCAAGGGCTTCGCGGCGGCGTGGGGCGAACTGGCGGTGGAATTGGGGAGAGGGTTTAGGGATGTCGTGCAGCAGACTGTATTGACTGAGGATTCTTACATTGTGAAGAAAACCAAGGGACCGTTGGCCGAGGTGTCGGAGAATTTGAGGTTTCTGAATGAGTTCTTGCCGGAGGATCGCGATCCCCTCCACGTTTGGCCCGTCATTTTCTTCGTTTCCATTCTCGCTCTTGCTGGTAGTATTTTTTTGCTTTTAGTTTATCGCTTAGCTTTCGTGTTTAAATATGAAATTGTTCCCAAATTTGTGCTGGCCGAGGTTGTCTGTGATAGTAACTGTAAATTTGTAATTACGACTTTATATTGATATTTAGGATGAAGAATAGTTAGTATTAACAGTTGACTTTTATGAAATTCTGGTTATGCTAAAGTAGTTACTAGATAACAACAAGATACTGCACGGATTTATTTTTTTCGGACAAAGCTTACTCAGTTAGAGTGTGATCATCCTTGTTCAAATATTCTTTGTCTGTATCATTGGATTTCGGAATCTAGGTGTGGTGTTTCTGATGCGTTTTCTGTTTGCTCTGTTTAATGTTATGCAGTTCTGAGTGTAACTAGCAGACACGAACACGCCATTTCATCGGTGAAAAAAGTTCGTCTACATCCTCCTAGCGCTCACCGTATATTGCTTCCAGATGATAGATACCTAGCCTATCATGAGATCGGAGTTTCAGCTGATAAAGCGCGATACTCTCTGATTGTTCCTCACGGTTTCCTCTCTTCCCGTTTCACTACTGGTACTTGGCTTCTGTATACTTGAGAATATTACGAAAAATGGTTAGACTGTAAATGCATTTTGATCTTTAAATGTACATATTCATCTGATGATCAAAACACCAGGTACTCTGGGTATCAAAGTATCGTTACTGGAAGAGTTTGGTGTTCGTCTCATTAGTTATGATCTTCCCGGTTTTGGGGAGAGCGATCCTCATTCTGATAGGAATCTCAACTCATCAGCTCTGGATTTGTCACAACTAACAGATTCTGTGGGAGTTAAGGGCAAATTCTGGGTTCTGGGATATTCAAGTGGTTCATTACATGCTTGGGCAGCTCTAAAGTATATTCCAAGTAAAGTTGCAGGTAAAACACTACCCTTTTTGCACTGACTATAACTTATCGCGCTAACGAGCTTATATAATTGCAATTTGAATAAACTAACAGAGATTTCTTGAATTTGATGTTTGGGGAATGAGTTTACTTGCAGGTGCAGCCATGCTTGCTCCCTTGGTAAATCCCTATGATTCAAGCATGACTAAAGAAGAGATGTCTAAAACTTGGGAAAATTGGACCCCGCGAAGAAAATGGTTATTCTATTTAGCTAGAAGGTTTCCGAAGTTCCTTGGTCACTTCTATCATCGAACTTTTCTCTCCGGGAAGCACGGTCCAATCCAGAAATATTTGTCTGTATCATTGGGAGAGAAGGTAATCTCAATTCATCCTAGCTATATTCATAGGCCTCTTGATCAAGCTTATTATTTATGACTGAGATAACGTATTAAATTAAAAAAAAATGTTTAAAAGCTCTTTAAACTGAAATTTCCCCACTTCTCTCTGTCAAGGACAAAGATATCGTTGAAAAATCAGCTTTTGAAGAAATCTGGCACAGGGATGTTGAGGAGTCTGTTCGCCAAGGTAACCTAAAGCCATTCGTGGAAGAAGCCGAGCTCCAAGTGTCGGATTGGGGTTTCAGCCTCTTGGATCTTCAAATGCAGAGGAAATGTCGAACAAAAGGCATGTTCCCATGGCTGCAGTTCATGTACGGTCCACCAGAATGTAAAATGACCGGATATCTTGGCCCAATTCACATATGGCAGGTCAGCAATAAGCATAATCACACATTGAACTTGTATTCTGACTGGTCTGTTCTAGCTTTATAAGTTTTACACGAAACATTACGGATTGAATCTTCTCACAAACTAGTGTTGTTGAACAGGGAATGGATGATAAGGTGGTTCCTCCATCAATGACCGATTTTGTGGCTCGTATTCTCCCCAGTGCAATGGTGCATAGACTTCCAGACGAGGGACACTTCTCGTTCTTCTCTAGGTGTGATGAATGTCACTGGAAAATATTCTCTACCATTTTTGGAAGCCCACTGGGTCCACTCACTACTGTAGATAATACTCTTACACAAGGCGAAGCAGACGAGGCCTCGGCTCGGGCAGAGTCTGCAACATGACAATATAGATAACAGAGGGGTGCTTCTTTTTCTAGACGGAGCATACATATAGAGTGCTGGAGATAACTTTAGTGCTGACAATAGATGCAAGAAAATGTGACACCTCACTTTCCTGTGAGTACAACGTTATTTTTGTTAGTTGTCACTTCCTTTTCTACTTCTTATGCATCGATAAATATTAATATTTCTCTCCTTTGCTTCCGATTTGAGCAGTTTCTTTTGCATGATTTTAGTTGATTCTTTGAAGAATCATATAGTTTGTCCCGATGCCAAAACTTTTTAAGTAAGGATAATTTTATTAGTTTTACCACCAAATAGTAGATTCTCAAATACAACACTCTGTTCCAAATCTACAAGATTGCGAAAAAAATGGAAAGAATTGGAATCTAGTGAGGCTCATTTTATCTGAAACTTTCTTCTACTTAGCTGTTACTATATCTTTAGATCCCACAGCAGAACTTTAGAGCAACCCTCGGTCGGAATCCCCTTCAACTTGGCTTCCTCTTCAAGAACCTCTTTTCTCACAAACCCTATCGAATTCTGCAGTGCAGTCAATAGAAATATATAAGCATGCATTTTAGTTCCAAAACCCATTATTCTTTTTCCCTTATACTTCATTAATTATTACATACCTGAGAGGAGTCTTGCACAGATGAAGTGCGGCCCCATCTCTCCGGATCCCATAGAATAGAGCTGTTGAAAGCAAAACTCGAGATATGCAGAGGTGGTTGTGTTGCTGTTGCATCTATCTTATTATTCAAATGCCACCCTAAAACTTCTGACAAATCACAAACTGGCCCTTCAATCATCACCTTCTGTCTGTTAGCAGAGAGTCTAGCAATCGGCCACGTCCCAAATCCCCTGTTATCAGTTCATCCAACAATAGATTCCCATAAGATGACAGTCCGAGGAATCTTGATCAAGTTGTTGGAATCTATTAGATTATTCGATTAGTTGTTAGGTACTAATTATTGGTGCTTAGACTGATTAAAAAAACACAAGAATTTAACTAAACTAGACCTACCCTCATCAACCATAAGGAGTAAACTTCAAGAAAATAAGTTACTTACTCAACGGCTCTGATCTCTTCAAAGAAGCCGACATCATAAATATTGGAAAGCCCAGCAAAGTGTACAATCCCACTTAGCCTGTGGTACTCAATGTGATTCAGAGCAATGTTTCTCTGGTGATCCATTTCCGAGCCGCCGTCAGTGAAATTCTCCTTGAACACAACATGTCTGTACATGATCCCAGTCTTCCCTAGTATCTCAGAAACCTCGGAGTCGTCGGACTGCCGCTCCACCACGATCCACAGCAACGGCTGAGCCACTAACTTCAACGTGTTTGCCAGTCTTCTAAGCAGCACGCCGCGAAGCTCATCTTCTGAGCTCATCGGTGTGATGACGATCACGAGCCTTCTTATATCCAAATCCGCTGTTTCTGTTTCTTCCTCCTCTTCTGGAGGGATTATCTCCTCGCTTTTGTTGTGGTTGTGCAGTTCTGTTTCGAGGAGCAAGCTTCTGTTGAACGGTTTCTCTGGGTGGAAAGCTTCAACAGGGCGCGGTGAATAGGCGGAGGAAAACGACGTTATAACACGGCCGGAGAATATTGAGGCCTTGCCAGTTGGGGTGAAGCCGGTGAAGAACCCCATTGAGAAACAGAGGAGGAAGTGGACGGCGGCCTTCTTCCATAAGTGCACCACCTTCTTCTTTGATCTCTCCATAACTCGAAAATCGAGAACTCGAAAATCGAGTTAGATTCGAGCTCGATTCTTGCAGTTCTTGAAGATGGGTGTGGGGATGGTTTGATTTATGTATGAAAGACTAGAAGGGAAACAATGTAGGTATAAGTGAACTTAATTGGTGAGCCATCCCTTGAAATATAAGAAATGCAGGAAATAAATATTGCTTTTTTGCACCAGATAGTTGTTGAGATGTATGTTTCCCACCTAAAGTTTTGACATGAAAAATATGCGCTTTAGCCTGCAGCTTCATTGATTTACATCTACGGCAATGCAAAAATCATCAGAATTGCTCTCATTTTAATACCAAAGGGTCATGTTACATGACAATCCAGTCTTACAAACATGATATACTACGAAATATACCTAAAAATTAGATACACAAAATTGTAACAAAATTTCATATCAGAAACAGAACAATTGGTACAATAGGAATTCTGTTGTGGGTCAGACAAGTAACCATCTATTGACTTTCATCATCAGGCTTGGTAGAAATGGCATCCCTATGAGGCCTGTGCTTCCTCCATTTTTTCTTGGACAAGGACATGATCCATGCCGGCATCTCACAGCCGGAAGCTGCCATTACATTCGCTATGTTACGCAAGTAGGGAACATCAGCTTCACTGTAAAATGTAATTGCCTCTCCGCTCCTTCCGGCCCTGCCAGAACGCCCTTTGGAAGGCAAGAAATCTTAGTACAAAAACAGAGCATAGAATTTGCATGCAAGATGAGATTATTGCAACAAGAAGAAGTAGTAACCAGCCAACAACGTAATGTAAATTATTAGAGCTACTACGTGTTTAGGCAAGAATGAACAACAGACAAAAATTTGAAGGAGTGGAGCCGAGTAATCTTTTGAACAAAAAAACAGTATGGTATGGTGTCTTTTAACACTAGTGAAGTTACTATGTTGCTAAAAAACTACCAGAAAAGAAATAAAGAAAGGTAACTTACCAATCCTATGAATGTATGCAGACATTGACTCTGGGAAGTCATAGTTGATTACACAGTTGACACCTTTGAAATCCATGCCACGCGCAATAACATCAGTGGCAACCAAAACCCATGTCTTTCCAGAACGGAAATTATCAACAGCATTTTCTCTCTGCATTTGAAGAAACTTGCTCAATGAAACACAAGAGAACCCAGATTGAATAAAGGGTAAATGGTGTAACAATATATGCCGGCAGGTTTGAATTCACAGAAATCAAACACCTTCCCCCAGGTTTGATTGGGAAAAACTAAGCAAAACATCCCAGTCACTAGGACCTTTTTCATTTCTCACACGAAAAAAGTCACAGTATCTTCAGGCGTTCAAGTAGAAGAAAACAAAAAAACTAGCCTGAATTTTAAAGCATAGAGTATTCTGGTTGAGGACCGTAAAGGTGATATACATACATATCACAGCAAATTCTGAAGTATGGTTGAGTTTACGTCGTTAAAGAAAACAAAAGTTACCTGTAGGTCAGAAAGGTCGGCATGTATGACATCAGCTCTGATATCATCATATCTCAGTTCATTATGGAGTTCTTTTCGCTCGGTCCTTGTTTTGGACAAAAATTAGCACCGGGGGATTCAAACTCTGTCACAAAAACAAGAATGTGCATCAAGTCAAACGAGAAAGAAAAAGAATGGAGACTGAGGGAGTCAGAAGGATGCAAAAAGCAACAGATATGGAAAACTTCAGCAATAGATCTTTGTTAATTTGTCCATGAGTTCCAGTGAAGGTTTCTTGAACCATTAGAAGGTCCTCTTTCCTATTGGCAAAGTGGAACTCAATAACAAGAAAGTCATGCAGCACCTTCAAGCAACGACTATACCTCTGCAAAGCTTTGGCGAAGAGCGATAAGCTTGCCTTCCTCGCTTCCTACAAATACTAGCTTTTGCTTTATTGATTCAGAAGCAGCATTTCTGTTCACATATAAAGGTAGTAGCAATTTAAACACAGGACAAGACATTATAATATAAGGTGACCAATGTAATTGCATCAATAGAAGTGAGAGGTTACAATTATTATCCAACAGTCAGCGAGATCAAAAGGCTTAACAAAATTGAACTTATATAAGCATCATAATTCAGATGCTGTTTCTTACTTTCGGCCAATAATTACTCGGACTGCATCATGCATAATTGTACGCGCAAGCTCTTCAACAGTATCGGGTAAAGTAGCACTAAACAGTGAGCGCAAGATTGAAGGATTTGAGCATGTTTTGACCACACCATCAACCTGCTTCACCAAACCCAATTCAAAGAGTTTGTCAGCTTCATCCAGGACGAGAAATTCAACCCTGCACACATGAAAAGGTCTTCATTACAAACAGAGCCAAGTTACCTTACAAAGTCATTGGAGGAACATGCTCAAAAGGAAATGCAGTATTTCTTTAGAATGTACAATTTCTAGTGATCCACTAAATAAGATCTGATACTTATTTTTTAGAAAAACTGCTTTCATCTTTCCTTTTATATTTTTTCAGAGGGAAAGGTTGTCCGCGCATTCCTTTCAACTCATAAAGTTTGACTTGCCCCAAGCTTAAGGATTGAGCAACAGCGGATAAATTAATTTGAATCAAGATCCTATAACAGAATACACACAAATATGAAGTGACCATAGAATACCCTTTCACTTCAATTATGTAAAGGTCAAGCATGAAAGATCTGAACACAAACACAAGTCATAATTGCAGAATATTCAAATTGAAACGATTACAATCTGATTAATTAGAACTGCAAAACACAATGTACATTAGGTTTCTTACTTGCTAAGATCAAGCTTCCTTTTGCGAACAGCAAACTGCACCCTGAAAGGTGTGGATATGAGAATGTCACAAGGCTGGTTTGAGAAATCAGCGCTTTTAGCTAGCTGCTTGGTCATTAGCTTGATGTAAAACTTCTTTCCTTTGACCAATTTCTTGCATTCTCGTGCAGTCTGAGCAGCCAATTCGCGTGTAGGGCAAAGGATCACTGACCGAATACCATCTTTTGAAGCACGCTGATAACACATTATCATTTAGTAGGACTCCAGGAAAAAAAATAGTATCATTTAAAGCTTACAACCTCAAGTTTCATAAGGATTGGGCAGAGAAATGCAAAAGTTTTCCCAGAACCAGTGGGTGCACAAGCAAAGCACTCCCTTCCCTGGACATTATTTACAAAAAAACAGTAATTAATATAATTTTGAAGAAAAAAAAAAAGGGAAGCTCAGAAAGTTCCCGGACCTTTGAATCCAGGGGGAAGATACAGGAGGAAAGTAAGGTAAGAAGAAACAGCTCAAATGAAAAGGCATACAGATAATAAAACTGGAATGGCCTGCATTTGGATTGGTGTTGGCTCTTTAATACGAAGTTCTGCAAGATTGCGCAA
Organism: Lavandula angustifolia; assembly: GCA_028984105.1. Taxonomy (NCBI): domain Eukaryota; kingdom Viridiplantae; phylum Streptophyta; class Magnoliopsida; order Lamiales; family Lamiaceae; genus Lavandula; species Lavandula angustifolia. Next base: position 17,483,389 of record CM054824.1, read on the forward strand.
TAAGTATGATTTGCAGCTATGCCTGCATAGAGATTTACACGTTGAATTAATCAAATTTGAGGTAAATGTTAACAAAGAATTTTTATTGGACAATGACAAAAAAGAGGAAGAAAATATTTATAAACAAGGAAGCAAAGTCTACTGGTCACACAGACCAACAGCAGAAAATAGATCCAATGGAGCTAGGCAAGAAAAGAGTCACCACCAACAATCACTTTTAACTACAAAGATGGAGAAAACACATAGATGCTAACATACAGAACATACAATAAGTTCAATTACCGCACTTTGAGTGAGTTTTCCTTCTATTGTTTTTCAACCACGTGAAAAACTAAAACAACTTCACTTCCAGACCCAAAAGTCCCTTCAGTTCATATCAAACCAAATTCCAGTGCATAAATGATGTTGAACCAAAGAATCACTCTCTTCTTCCCTTAAATCAATTAATAAAAGTAGCATATTTGTTTCAACCATGTTGTGGTTCGCCTATTCCTTCTTCCAAAGAAAAGTCAGTTTTTGAAAACCGCTATATCAATTGCCATTGTAAACAATAAGATATTGTTAGATGTTTGACAGTGAGAAAGGATATGGAAATCAAAGCATTTGAAGTAGAAGAGGTTGCAAATAGCTCATAATGCATCCTTTATACTTTTGGGAAACTATGTTACAATAATTGCATTGGCATCTCAATTCATATGATATGATGGGTTTTTAAATCTTGAATGGATAACTGTGATATCATAATATCCTTTCGTTAAGATGATTCAATTGGTGCTTATTGAATCCTATTCTCCAAGAAAACATAGGAACAAGGATATGAATAAAATATCGGCAGCATAAATGACTTTCAACTGAATAAGAAATATCATTACCTTATCTTTAACTCATCAAAGCTCTGAAGGGGTGATGGGATATTACTCCCAGAAACATGGATGTTGTGTTTCTTCCGGAAAATAGCATCCCTCTAACAATACCAAGAAATGTCATGAGGAAAAAAAAATCATACTATTATAGAAGTTTACCCTTATATGTAGAAATATATAGAAACATAATGGTAACAAACAAATGAATGAGATATAGAAATAGAACCTCCAATTGCCGATGATATTCTTTCTTCCCCAGCAGAAGGTTGTCTTCATTGTTGGCATCCACTTTATCTACAGCTTTCGATTTTGAACCTTTGAACACAGTAAACCCTGCAACTGGATCTGAAAGCCAATACGATGAAAAGACAAAAATTCAATCATGCTTCATTGCTCCATTACTTGCATTGAGAACTCAAAAAATCTGGTGAATATTGGTGTCATAACACCAGAATCAAGAATTCAAATTAACTAGTCACCCTGATTCCACCATTTTTAACCATTTTCACATCTTAGCCATCTGCCACACCAACCAATAAACATTCTAGTTCCGATTTCGTCCAAACAAATTACTTATACATAACAGGAGATAGTACCCAAAGATTCTGCTTTTCTCTTCCTCTTCTTATCAGCACGCACTGTCACCTCTTCCTTTTCATTTTCAATCAATCCTGCTTTTTCTGCAGTGCAAACAGTCTCCTTCTTTTCCTAGCCACAATTTCATAAAACCCAAAAAGAAGAAAAAATTCTTATGAGGAAAGCCACACTCATAAAATTAACATCACATTCACATGTTTGTCAATTTACCTGAAATCTAGAGAAATCACGAGCGAACTTTTTGCGGTTGAAAGTGATACCGGAGAAAAGAAAAGATGCGTCTTTTTCCATCATATACCAATCAATATAATAGTTGAAGATTATCCGGAAAGATCGCGAATTTGATTCTTAAATATGCAGTTGGGGGAGCTCCTCTCTTGTATTTTGAATCTTAGTGTACGACGTAAGCAAATTTAGGGTTTTAATTTTATCGTCAGATTGCCCTGATAAAAATTAGGGTTTTAGTTTCAGTTTCAGAGGCACAGCCTTTAGAAATAGAAAACGCTTGCTGGACGACAGCGTTTTATGCGTTGTTACACAACTTCAATTAGAATAAATGGGATCTTCTATACAATCTCACTACATATCTCATTCTTAAAATTATTTATTAATTACGTACGAAATTATTTACTTTAGTGGGACATATAGTGAACATAGAGTGGGATAGAAGATCAGACTGCATTAATTCATTATTGCACTTAAATTACAAATTCATTTAAATTTGGTGTTTTTTTATTTTATTAGTATTATAGTTAATTAACCAAAAAGGAGCTTCCTCTTCTTCAGAAAATTCACAAGTCTGCACTCACAACTGTTCATTGAATCAAAGGATTCTTCTCTCTAGAATTGAATTGCCCAACTAGATCTGCTCAATGACGAATCCGCACCACCCGCCGCTGAAGGCCGTAACCCTAACTCACGTCCGGTACCAAAAGGGCGATCAGCTCGGCCATTTCCTGGCGTGGATTTCGCTCGTCCCGGTCTTCATCAGCTTCGGCGGATTCGTCTCCCACTTCATGTTCCGCCGCTAGCTCCAGGGCATGTTCTTCGGCATTGGCCTACTAATCAACCAAGTCGTCAACGAGGTCATCAAGACATCCGTCCAGCAGGCCCGCCCCGAGACGTGCGCGCTGCTCGAGATTTGCGATTCGCACGGCTGGCCCTCCAGCCACTCCCAGTATATGTTCTTCTTTGCCGTTTATTTCACGCTCCTCACTCACTACAGAATTGGGGCTTTGTTCCGGAACCAGATGCTATTGGTGGTGCTCGTCGTATGTCCCTTGGCGGTGCTGACGATGTATTCTAGGGTTTACTTAGGATACCACACGGTGGCGCAAGTGTTCGCCGGAGCGGCGTTGGGGGTGGTGCTAGGCGGGGGGTGGTTTTGGGTTGTGAATAATTGGTTCAGGTGTCACTTTCCGGCGATTGAGGAGAGCGCATTCGGCAGGTTGCTGTTTGTGAAGGACACTTCGCATATTACGAATGTGCTCAAGTTTGAGTACCAAAACGCGAGGGCAGCGAGGAAGGAGGCCTGTAAGCGGTCGGATTGATAATGGGGGTATGTGAGTTTATTCCTTTTTCCTTATGGTTGGAGTTCGATTAAGATTTTGTTTCTAGGCTCAAGCAAACTAGTTGATTTTCTATGTGGATCTTTTGACGAAGATATCATTGGTATTGCTGTGGTGGTACAATGTTGCATATTGGCGTTACAGTTTTTGACTTTTTTTAAACGCTAATAACTGTGTTGGTTATTAGTTATTCTTAGGGACATTCATGAAAATTGGAAAAGAATTCACCACAATCATATTATACAATGGAAGTTGGAATCAGAATGTAGTATTAACATAATGCGTTCTTGGCATTTTTACGGACTCAAAACCTGCAAATGAGAGTATGAGCTATGCAATGGAAGGCTATTAGGTGCTTACGCGTTGATACATAACTAACAATCACATGATTTCAACTCGGGCTCTCTGGTTTACATTCTGCTGTGTGTGCATTTTATATAGGTCTTTATGTTCTGTTTACTGTCAATATTTAGAGGGACTAGCCAGTGCTGAAGAGGGACATTATTTTAATTTGCCATGAAGTTTCTTGCTTTATTAGCTTGAGAAATGTTAATCATTGGCTGTGGGCCTGTGGCTCTACCATGAAAATGGATGGAGCAATTTTGGCTTCACATACTTGCCTTATTTTGGTTCTTTTTGGATGTATGTAGTCCGAATGACATCTGTCTTTCGATGCTACTCCCGCTAATTGGATTTGTATAGTCCCTTGTTACTGTTCTTACTCTTACTCCTCAGTTCCTTAGTCGCAAGGTGACATGGCTGCTGATCTCTCTAGATTACTAAGTGCATCATATTGGTATTGCCATATACGTAGTTCGTGAAAAGCTTAGAAGTTTATTGATTCTATGCCATTATATGGGAAGGATCTTTTCCTTGGCTATGTTAATTTACCCTGATTTAATGCAGGATAGGAACTCAAGGAGGTGTTTAAATTGGTTCACTCTACAAGCACCCGCATAGCGAAACGGCAACTTCATTATCAGTAGAACACCGGGCAACCGTTATTTAAACTGGCAGATGAATCACTAGCCTGTTGTACTCTATGATTTTTGTTGCCCTGTCTAATTTATATTCTGGAACTTTACACATATTTGATGTTAATGTTATACAGAGGTCAAGATTTGTGAACTGCTGCTGACTTGCAAGTATTTATACGTACCGGTTTCTTCCCTCACTATTGGTTCATCTCTCTCGCTCAATTAGACTAATTGATTGGAAAAAGAAAAAAGGATGGCAAAGCGGAAACGTGACTTCTTTACTCGTGATATTAATTTGAATTTAAAATGACTATTTAAGTGGTTATGGCAGAACTCTGTCGGAATTTCACATGCTTCCACCGCACACTACAAGCTTTCAAAAGTGAGTAGATGATCTCTCTCTCTCTCTCTCTCCCTCTCTCTCTCCTCAATTTCAAAGCTCGTTTAGGTCTCTCCTAGCTTTGTTAGATTTTCAAGGACCAAAATGTGGCAAGTCCTAGTAGCTGCAGCGGCAGCAGCAGCAGGGTCTGGGATTTTAGCCAAGAAGTTTGTTAGCCCAAATGACGCAATAAAAAGCCCCATGTCTGATTGCAAGCAAAAATACCTAGAATCTGCTGAAACTAGATGTTCCCCATCACAAGATTCAGTCTTTGAATCAGATGATACATTTAAAGAAAACAGCGCCCAGGGAAAGAGGGAAACCCTCAACGATGACGCCGCAATCTTTAGGTTTTCGTGCCCGGAGATAGCGTCTAAGGAGTTTAGGAAGAACACTCGGAGTGGGTTCAAGTTGCTTAAGAAAAATGGCGGTCCCAAGAGGGGAAACAAGAATGTGGCCAAAGAAGGCAGTCTGGCAGACCAGGTAGGAAATGGGACTGGAAAGAGGATTCATATAAGCCGGAAGAAGAGGAGAACTGGCAAGCATGCAGTAGAAAAAGGTAAGTTTTTTTTTCCCCCCACTTATTTGGCAAACAATTATGTAGTTCTTCTATTCAAGTGATGTGATAGCAGTTACATGTAGATATTATATATATATTTGTTTTGGACCACCTTTTCTCTTCAAAGAGCTTTATTTTCAACAAGTAATCTTGTTTGGTTTAACTGGAATTATTTCTCCCAATTCATTTGTTCTTCCCCTTTCTGCTCTTGTAGATCTTTCCTTAATTTTGTTCTTTGTTTACATCGGTCACGTGTTTGACCAGTTTCTGTCATTATAATGATCAAGATTGATAAATGGCCACTTACAAAATTTGAGTCCTGTTACTGGTTCCCTGGTAGATATGCCTTAATTCACAAACCTACTTGACTATGTAATAATTCATTAATGTGTTTTGTCGTTTCAGATAATTCCTTTGGCTGGGGAGTTGGTGTAGGTATAATGTATATGATGTCAGCTGGATCTTCTGAAATCTCTAGGTTGAACTCTGCAATGGATGAGACTATAAAAACTGTCAAAGAACTAAAAGCTGAAATCTCAAGAAGGAAACATTTGCATGACGTGAATAAAGCTGAAACTAATAAGAATTTTGTTGAAAGAAGTTACAGTGATCCATTATTCACAAGGATATCTCCCAAGAGCAAATACAATCTAGAAGCATGTTGCTCTACTTTGACTGACGAAGGTGAATATGCTAGTGGCATTCTTACGGATAATCAGCAACCCGAGGTGTTGGAAATGCATCTGTTGGAAGCAGAGCTAGAGTCTGAACTGCAGAAACTCCCCTGGTGTGCAACAGAAGGTTCTAGTTCTGAAGGAAAAGCAGATATCTTTATGGTGAGTCCTTATTACCTAAATCTAAATCCGGGTCTTTCAATATCTTCATTTTTTTTACATGTTTTGGAACTCTAGATATTTTGTCTCGCTGTTTGACAGCCAGATATATTACTAGCTAGTGAGGGATGTTGATGTGTCTTGAAAGCGTTAGATCATACCCATATGATTAGAGTCGAGACTAAAACAACAAACTATACAACAGGATACGTTGTTAGGTTTGGCTTTCATGGCAGTCGCAACACATAATCTTTGGTGCTTCTAGTTGCTCTTTTGAAAAATTTCACTCTTATCTTTTACCCTGCTTCTTAAACAACTGTTGAATACTGTCATGATATGTTTAACTTTTAGTTTATTTTTCAATTGCTACTTTCTGTTTTTGGTTGGAGAGTGAACGCCAACATGTTAATATGCAGTCCGAAGAATTGGCGAAAGGAGATGTTGAGAACGGAAGCTCGTATCAATACAGCGGAGTATTGCCAGACGAACTGAATGAGAAATTGTGTCATTTGATTGTTGAACAACAGGGAAGCCAGATAATGGAGCTAGAAGCTGAGTTGAATCATGCACATATCAAGCTCCAGCAGAAGGAAGCCGAGCTCCAAACACTTAAAGATTGCGTCAAACGTCTCACTGAGTTTTCCCTAGAGAATGCTTCAGGCAGGGCGAGTTGTTTGGGTTAAAAACACTGATGAATCTTGATGTTCTTCATAGATAAAGATCTGATTCGAGTTGTGATTTTGTTTTTCCAGATGAAGAAACTGAGGATCGAGTGGAGGATGTGGAGACAATACTAGCAGATGGGATTGAAGAGAAGGAGACAGTGGTTGGCATGAAACGAAGCACTGCTTATCAATCATACATTTGTTCTTGAGTAAGTGGGAAGCAATCAAATAATGCTGCAAATACTTAGTAGCTTTTGATATACATTTCCCTTCCCCACATGTAATGGTCCCTCTTTTGGGTAATTAATTATATATGAAACATTCTCTTCCTGCACGTAGTTATGTATTAGTCATTCTCAAAGTATTTTTCTTTTTTCTTTCTTAGTTAAACAGAGCTTTATGTTGACTGGAGTGAGTAATGTTATTTACTTGGGGAAAGAGGTGGTTGAGCACAAAACAGAATAGGAAGATTCTTGTCTCATTCATATTCCAGACAAACTACGTCGTTTTTGTAATAAATATGTCCAGTTTGTTCGCAAGAATGGCTGACCAATGGTTTTAATTACTTTGGTTTGGGCGATTTTGTGCGTTGCTGCTTAAGGGGGAAAAAAACTTACATTTACAGCAAAGCTTGATTGATCGTTCATGAAAAAGGTGCTCTTTTGTAGATTTTAGTGGGATAGGAAAAGTTTTAGAGTGTAGATGTGCTAGGAATTTGCATTTAGTTAGGAATTATGTGTAATTTTTATATTTTGTATGCATAATTTATGTATAAAATTTTATATTTTTACATTTTATCATTTATACGATGATTATACATAATAAATAAACACCCTTTTATTGGATGCGAGTGCGAAGAGATACAACAAATCATTGGTAAACGGATACTGACAGTCCAGAAACGATGGTTAATCAACGGTTCCTTCCCGTTTACCTATTCCTCGAGGCTCTCTACGAAACGCAAATAATAATACACTAAAATTATATCGTAAGAAAAGGTAATAAATATTAAATAAATGCAAACAGCTGTCGGTTGGAAAGCTGAATGCACCGAGAGAGAGAGAGAGAGAGAGAGAGAGAGAGGAGATTGTTCGGAGAATTATAAGAATCCTATTTTCCTTATTTCTTATCCTCTGCCCCTTCTCAAATCAACACATACAATTTTTTGCGAGCTGCGAAAATGGCGAATTCCGAGGAATCGAATCCTCTCTTACCGAAACAAGAACAAGAATCTGAGACAAAAAACGAGAAGAAATCGGTTGTCGGTACCCCCGTCGGAAAGAATATCGGAGCTCCGCTCCCTGCGTCGATCCCGGTTGGATGGACGGCCGACGGGCTGCCGGTTGCTGAGTCCATGATGGAGAGGGCCCAGTGGGATTCAAATCTCTTCTCTTGCCTTGGGAGGAGCGACGAATTCTGCAGTAGCGATCTTGAAGTTTGTGAGTTTTATTTATTATCACATTCTTTTTGTTCGTTAGTCTTGGTTTTTTCGTGTTCGAGATTTGATTTGATTTCTTGATTATGTGATGAGAAGTTTGGTGATCTGGGTTTTCTTGTTGAATTTGGTATGGGATTGATGCTGATTTCGGATCCTTGATCTGTCTTGGAGAGGGAAAAAAAAACCCAGAAATTGGGATTTGTGAATAAATTTTGTTGAGTTGCAGTGGTATTATTCAGATAAGTTTTGTGATCATGGAAGTTAACTAATGGAATGAAGGCAATCCTAAATGATACAACAATACATGGGTGAGACTCAAGATTGCTATAATGCTCGAGTTCAGTTGTCTTTGGTTGATTGATTGATTTTTTGTTGCATTGGATGTGAATATGTGGAATTCATTTTGTGAGATCAATCATTTTCATCTTATGAACTAACCATATATGCTTTCTTGGTTATTAGATGAGATCTTGATTGGTATTTGGAACTCCGGGTATTTGATATTTCTACTGTCATAGTCGCTTTCATTTTATGGCATTTTGATATTTCTTACAATGGGCAGGTTTGCTTGGTAGTGTTGCTCCTTGTGTGCTTTATGGAAGCAATGTAGAGAGACTAGGATCTGCTCCTGGTACATTTGCTAATCACTGCTTGCCTTACACTGGTCTCTACTTAATTGGGAATACCTTTTTCGGTTGGAATTGCCTTGCACCGTGGTTCTCCTATCCCATCCGTACAGCCATCCGTCGCAAGTTTAATCTAGAGGTGAGATATGTCATCATATTCTTCAACCTTTTATATCATGCTATGATTAATTGATCATGAGGCTACATGCAATCGATTTGTAATGACTATAGCAATGATTAGCCTATAAACATTTCTTGTTACCGGATAGTACTATCTGGTTTTACCTTGCGTGGAGATTTTTGTAAGTAGCATACATTATTATTTAGGATAGTTTGCTCTTTTTTGTTTGCATTCTAATGGATTATACATTTGCAATTAATAAGACTAAATGTGAATGAAAGAGTAGTTGATTCAACACACTTACACAACAGGGAAGCTGTGAGGAACTTACAAGGTCATGTGGGTGCTGCGGAAGCTTTGTGGAGGATGAAGTACAACGCGAGCAATGTGAAACTGCCTGCGACTTTGCCGCCCATGTTCTTTGCCACGCATGTGCACTTTGTCAGGAGGGGCGTGAAGTCCGGCGTAGGCTTCAGCATCCTGGCTTCAATACCCAACCGGTGGTAGTCATGATTCCACCCGGGGAGCAGTCCATGGGCCGTGGAGCATAAATGCTTTCTGTTTCATGTTCACAATCTTCATACAAACACTGTACTTTTGTGTAATTGTGTTTTAAGACTTCTTTGGGCGTGCGTGAGTTTTAATACTTTTGGCACTTGTTCCGTGTATAAGCCGCATATCGGCAGGATACTTTGCTTTTGTTGAATATACAGACGAAGACTGCAGGTTTCAATGTCAAAAGGCACTTACAAAAAGCATCAACTAAGAATTGGTATTGGCCTTGCATTATAGGAATGGATGCTTCAACAGTTTGTTCAAGAAGCTGTTGAATTTGAGACTAACCATGTAATTCTTGTAGGTTGAAAAACATGTAATTAAAGCCCAACTCTGCTATTAAAATATATCAAGACTAAAATGTGAGCAAAAAGTTGTAACCAACTCTGTGGGAGGAATCCGTTCTACAGCAGACACGCCTTGTCTCAATCTTTCCTTGTTCATTTTCTTATTTGAGATGGGCTTCTTTTTCTTGGGAGGAAGAGTTTTTTGGGCGTACATAGTTTCCAATGAGGAATACCAAGACTAGCCCACCAACAATCAATCCTGGGTTGAATCATTGTGCTTCAGCATTTGGGACCATATTTTTCTGCTGATTCAATAAATGAAACATTAAGATTTGTGCAAAGCTACCACAAGTTGGATGATAAGCAAGAAAAAGTTATAGTACAGTATGCACAACAAGTAATTCAGACAAGCTTTGGACCAAGAATTTTACGGACAAATTAAATGCAAGTGGAAATGGCAGCTAACTATGTAAGAAGTAAATCCAAAGAGAAGATTGAAACTATTTTGCAGCCAGAAGTCATAAAATCAGAAATTCTCCAGTCAGTGCAGAACATCCAATGATGCATTCTGGGCGATGCAAATTTCTTATTACAATTCGATTCGAGAATGTATTTCATAGAGTGACATGCCGACCTTCTAAGTGATCTTTCTAGTATACAAGTATCTTTGGTGAACTTACTGCATTCATATATTTTCTACCTGTTTCTAGTATTGGTGCTCAATTGGCATTTTTTCATGAATAATATGATGTTAAGAACAAGAGCAGGATAATTCTTTTTCAGTTATGTTTTAGCTTTGTTCTTCTCAAATGCTACTTGTACAGAATTACCTCATTCTTTCGGACATGCAATTCAACCTATTTTCCCTACAAAGCATATTAGCATGATAGTATCCATGAAAATCAAATGCATGCTAAAAATAACAACGCCAGCATAACATTTCTGTGATACCTAAAACCTTCAAAATATATCGGATTCCAAATTAACCCCCAACAAAAAGGAAATTCACAGATCGCAGATCGAAATCTAGAATATAACAAGACAACCTAGATCCAAGAGAAAAAAACTCACCATTCTATCAAATGACGGAGGCGATTGATCTTCAGATATGATTCACATTTCCAACAGGCATGAATACAGCATCTATAGGATAACTTCGGAAAAGAAAAGACCCACACTTTCTAAAACTGAAAAAAGATCAAATTTAGCGCCAGATGGGGTTCGTAAATTGAAATTTCTAAATTGTTTTAACATTTCTGAATCAGCCCATGATGGTACTTATTTTTTCTTAATTTGCAGTCCGAACCCCAAACTCCGTGTTTAAATGCAATAAAAAAAACTATACGAAGCTTTTGGTGGTATTTATCTATTTTATTATTCCCTTTATCTCATTATTTATGTATATACACTATGCTCTTGATATGAAAATTATTCAAAATAAAAATAAATTGTACCGCTTTTCAAACTTTTAAATTTACTATTTTTAATTTTACACCTTCAACCTTTTGAATTAACTATCTTTTACTTTACATTTAATATTTTAAAATTTATACTTATTTTAAAGTAGACATAAATAATGAAATGTAGGAGTACTTTTACTCTTTATAATTTAAATTTGGATTCTCATTCAGATAAATATTATACTTACAAAAATTGTCACAGCCCAATTTTCGGAAGAGGACGTGTGACAGGGTGTGGTGAATACGGATAATTAAAAGAGCATTTATAATTAAGAGACAACACAGAATAATTCGAGAAATTAAATTCAGGGAAATTCTAATGTCGAGTTTCATCATTACCAAAGAAGTGTCTGAGCACGGTGGGTTCAATACATAGAAGAAATTGGGTTCAATAATCATAAAGGCAAATATAAAATGACAAGTAGCAAAACAATTACGTCTTCCAGAATAGCCAAATATCGATTAAGCACGGTGGGAATTAGCATGTCAGACAGCAACCCTCGCCCTCGGCTCCACCCGTCTGCAGTGGCCGCTCAACTTGAAAACATTTTTTTAAAAGATTTGGGCTGAGTACTAGTGTACTCAGTGGTGGGGTCGACGTTGGTGGATAAAAAATATTATTTTTATTTTTAAATATTTGTAACTTCATTTATTTGAGTATATACAATAATTTTATATTCTACCCGTTCTAAAATTCTTGACTACTTTTTTTCGGTGCAATTTTTAAATGAGAATTGTTAGTTTTTTGTAAAGTTATGGGTCCTACAAAAATTGTGTTTACTAATTTGCTAAAATCGGAAAGTGAACTATAATTTTTTAACAATCCAAAATAATAAAATAGATAAGAATTTTGCAATGGAGAGAATATTATCTTATACTCCATGAGCGACGATCCAGATCCATGGGCCAACCTTGAAAAAACAGGCCAAATAAGCCCATTCCATATTTAGGAATTTGTAATTGGGCAAACTAAAGAAACTAGTCTAAAACCCTCTTCTCCATCGATCGCGGGCAGGCCGACGAGAGAAAATGCAGATCTTCGTGAAAACGCTAACCGGCAAAACGATCACTCTCGAAGTCGAGGGCTCCGACACAATTGACAATGTGAAAGCCAAGATTCACGACAAGGAAGGAATTCCGCCGGACCAGCAGCGGCTGATCTTCGCCGGAAAGCAATTGGAGGACGGCAGGACCCTAGCTGATTATAACATTCAGAAGGAGTCCACCCTCCACCTTGTCCTCCGTCTCCGCGGTGGCTCCGGAAGCACCTGGAGGATCCCGTTCGTGGCCAATCACTTGATAAAGAAGATCACGAATTTGAATGCGATATCGAAGAAGGAATTGATCAAGACGTGGTCTAGGGCTTCGACTATTATTCCTGAAATGGTGGGGCATCGGATTGCTGTCTACGACGGGAAGAAACACGTGCCGTTCCGTATTTCGGAGAATATGGTGGGGCACAAGTTAGGGGAGTTGAAGCCGCGGAGGCAGCACCGGAAGGAGGTCCACGCGCGTGCCAAGGCTGCCAAGAGCTCGAAGAAGAAGTGAGCGGCTCTTGTTGGTTTGTTCTTTGATAGTTTAACATTCTCTTTTACGTTTACCGTGCAGAAGCATTTGAGATATCGAACCATCCAGATTATTATTCGATACTTCTTTTGGTTATATCTTGAATAAACAGTGTAATATGGATTAGTGTGTTGGTCTTAAGACTCTTAAGCTCCTGGCTATGTCATTCTTTTAGCTCTTGAATTACGTTCTAGAATGAGTATATGATATTATGATTCTGCTCTGTGATTTAGTTGCTCAAGTGTTTGTTTTTCTTCCAAGAGCTTAGTCATTTTTCAGTTGATATTCTTTTTGGCTGCAACATATTTACAATGTTATCTGCTCTCACAATCCAAGCAATTCGTATTTCTGTTTTCGTTGGTGATGTTCGTGGATTGGATATAACCTTCTGTAAGAATCTAAGAGTGGAAAGTTGAGATTCCACCTTACTCACCATCTGATTGGATTATCATAAAATGGATTTGTGTTTTAGCCCCAATATCTGATGACTTTGCTTTCCCGTATTTTTATGCCGTGTCTGCTGCCTGATGACATACATTTTCATCCTAGTATTTACATAAGCCTAAGCCTATTTTACTCTTGTGATTTGCTCCTTGAAATCAACGTGGGTATTTGTATCTTTTTTGTCTGAACTTGGCTGGCTTATGAAGCAAATCTTCCCCACTGAGAATCTTCTTGGGAATTTGGCTAAGAAGACTGTAATAAAGAGAAAATGACTTCTGATTAAGTGACATAGGGAGCATGAGCGCCTTCAAAGTCGAAGCAGAGCAATGCCAGAACATTACCTAATGATCTTCCAGGTATCTTGCCAGCTTGTTATCTTTTCAGCTATTACATTTCATCTAGTTCATATAACATCAATATGATGTTTCAGTATATTGATGTGACCTGTTGTTTCTACTGATTCTTTTGCCAATACTTGATTAAGGGTCTAATGTTTCAATTGGTTAGTGGTTACCCTGTTCTATCTTGACATTTCCATTCCTAATTGGTGTGCATTTTCCATTGAAGATACTAGTTCTACTCTCTTAAATTTTATATTTGGACGGTCTTTTTTTCATATGTTTTTGTCTACAATAATCTATACAGTGGGGCTGGCCAGTCAAGAAGTTTACGAAAAGTGTACATTGTATGTAAGTGTGTTTGAGGTAGAGGTAAGACCTTCATTATTCATTAGTAAGTTGAGTAAGGAAACACCGAGAATAGAGAAAATTGTTAGTACTTCTCTCAAGGTTATCCTGTAAAAGATATTTGATTATTTATGAGGTTTTTGTCAGCACTACCCATATCGAAGTAATTTAGGAAGTGAAGAGTTATAGATATCCATGGACTACAATGTTTGATTGAAATAGTATTAAGTTCTATAAAGTATGTAATTTTATTTTGTATACTTCAATTAATGCGGCTGAATATGAAAGATCCTTGTATACGAATTGTAACATGTTTACCCGAGGTTGGCAAAAAATAGATAAAATATAGGGGCATTCCGAGAATTGAACTCGGGATAGCGAGAATCATACCACTAGACCAAATGCCCATGACAATTGTTAAGTATTAATTTCTCATACTTAAAAGTAGTAGAATCCCTAAAGGATACGTATGTTCTAAGATAGATGAATATGAGTTATTTGTGATTAATTTCTATTGGATATATAAACAATAATTGGACTATTGACTAATTAAATAAACATGAAGAAGCTGAAATACCACTTAGTTCCGGCTGTAATGCTGAGGATTGGCAACCACAAGATAACGAGGCGAAGGCCGACTACAGCAGCAGATAGCAACAAATATTTGAAGCTTTGGCCTCATACTATTGCATCAACATTGAAACCAGATCATAGCTTCGATTACGGTAGGGCTATTTTTTTTTGTTAATTTTGTATATCTATACTACATCTAAATCCGACTTCATTCGCCTGAGGTGTGACCCAATCTTTGTGGGCCCCGATCTCAATATTTTTGAGTCACTTCCTCAAAAGAAACCCTAACTCCCAATCGCCGATTCCACACCGCAACCAAATTTCACCGGAGATTCCACACCCACAATCCACTTCCTTTCAAGATATGATGTTGTTTGTAGTTAGTTGAAGAGAAGAAAAACTTTTACTTTTTTATTTTTATGATTTCGTGGTTGAAGACTTGTTTTAATTTCCGTTCGGTACTTTCGTTGGAGTTGGAGAGATCGAGTTCTATGTCCAATACTCGTATTTCGTTTTAAAGTATTTTAATTTAGTTTCGTAAGATACCTTATTCTACAAATTTCATGTTTGATTACTTTAAGTTTTGTGCATGTTAGATTTGGGGTTACGCATGTTTTCGTGTCTGTTCTGCGAACTGTCATGCTTGCACAACCAAGACGTCTGCATGAGTAGCTAAATTTTTTAGGGTCCGGCGGGATGTGAAACACATACGAATTAGTATATGAGGCTTATGTGCTTATAATTAATCAAAGGGGTTTCGGGTTAATTTTGAATTAATTAATCTGACTAGTAATTTAGGCCTGATCACCCTAGGTTGTCCAGTCTGTAGCTAACTTAGTACTTTCATCGTTTCTCGTGGAACAAGACTAGGTAAGTAGCAAAATTATTCGTAAGAGTAATTGGATTAAACCGACAGTAAACTATTAGATGCCCAACATACGAGTAGGTTCATAAACTATACTCCCTTAGTTCGATAAAGTTATCTAGTTATTAAATCTATTGATTGTCCAACAACGTAGGTTGTAACTAGATTAGGGAAGTAGTCGTTTCGATGCCCAACATGGCGGCTACCGATTAAGTAAGTCGGAGTGAGGATCATGTAGTTTAAGTTACGATGATCTATAACTAGTTGATTCATGAGATTAATTCATATTAAATGTCGTTGATTGGAAGAAGTGTGTGTGGAATATTCTGCTGGACCTGTCTTTCAACTGCCCAATTAATCTACTTTTAATTTCAGTTCAGTTTTTAATCATTTTTAGTTTAGTAAAATCCAAAACTTTCGTGGTTGCTAACCAAAACCTAAGATAAGTAGGAAAATAAGTTGTCTAGTCCTTCATTCTCTGTGTTCGATAGCCAACATGACGGCTACCGATTAAGTAAGTCGGAGTGAGGATCATGTAGTTTAAGTTACGATGATCTATAATTAGTTGATTCATGAGATTAATTCATATTAAGTGTCGTTGATTGAAAGAAGTGTGTGTGGAATATTCTGCTGGACCTGTCTTTCAACTGCCCAATTAATCTAGTTTTAATTTCAGTTCAGTTTTTAATCATTTTTAGTTTAGTAAAATCCAAAACTTGCGTGGTTGCTAATCAAAACCTAATATAAGTAGGAAAATAAGTTGTCTAGTCCTTCATTCTCTGTGTTCGATAGCCTGTAGACTATACTGAATTAATTCACAGATTTTATAGAATTATTTGGTGAAAAACATCTTGAGCAATCTAATTACACTATAATTGTTTCGCTAGTATTTAATATGGATATTGAAGAAATTAGCAAGATGATAGACGGCGGACATCATTACAGAAGGGATTTTTCTATCCTAGACCCGATCTACGTAGACCTTGTGGTCTTAAAAATATCAACTCAGCAATTACAATAACAATACATTTTTAATTCCAACGAAAATTATTAAAATTGTTTTCATCAAACGGTAATTCCATGCGGAGTTACCGTTTCGCCACAAGATCCACAACTTGTGGCCCACAACTTAAGTTGTGGACCAGGTCTAGGATAGATTTTTCTTGTTTTGTAGTCTCAACTCTAAGGAACGTGATGTGACTTAAACTTCTTCACTTCAAAAACTTAATTATTCTACGAAATGGACCACTTCTTAACATCGATTTTGTAGCACTACGCATGGTGGAGGATCAACAATTCCTTATGATTACTACTACTAAGTAGTAGTATTTTATTTTTATTTTTTCCTTTTGTTTTTCGTGGCGTATATTATGTATTTATCATTGGATCATAACACGCGTGATTTTTTCTTTGAGTCAAGTTCCAATAAACTTTACTTTGAACTTATTTAGGGTATTAATTGTTTTCTAATTAATATATTTTGTTATGCTTTTGCTAATTGGTTGGAGCTTAACAGAGGGTCATGATCTAAACATAGAATTAGAATTATAGAAAGTTAGGACTTAGGTGCAATAACGTATTTGAAATTATTTAATGGGTTCTATTATGACTACATATATACGAGCAATGCGGATATGGCTAAGTTATCATCATGACAAAAGGTTGACGAAATATACAACATTATGTTGCACGGACACTTCAAAAACATTAAAGTATCGTGTCAGACACGTGTCAGATACTCGGACACGATACGACACTTGAATTGCCGTGTCCAATAGATTTATATACACATAACTTTTAATTCTAATAAAAACATACAAAATTAGTTTATTTTACACTTGATTTTATATTTTTCAATAAATAAGCGCCCGTGTCGTGTCCTATGTTTTTTTAAAAATATCGTGTCCCGTGTCTCGTGCCCGTGTCGAGTCGTGCACGTGTCCCGTATCCGTGCAACTTAGATACAACACCATCCTCAATATACAACTTAATCTAATTTAATTATCAATATCGTCGACAATTTAAATATGAATAGCTGTAATAATTAATTGTTAATTAGTGGATACTGTGGATCGAGATTGGTTATATTCTTGTTTGCTCTAGTAAATACACCATCTATGAAGTAGCAACGATCGCATGTGTAGTTGTGTACGGTGTACCTCTTAAATGCTGAATTCATATATTTACAAAATGTTATTTTAAATCTACAACTTGCTTCCATTCTTTTGCATGAAACGACATAAATAAAGTTCGTAAAAAAAATAAATCCATTTCTTAATCACACCTTTTATTATCATAAAGATTCGCTTTCTTTTCTTTTTCTTGTTTTGAACCGACGTCCCTTTTCCTTCCAAAGCAAAAGAATCTCTTCGATTTAACGTTTTCATTTTGTACTTTATAGTAGAAATGTAGAATAATATTGTCACGGTAATACAAAAGTGTATATACTAAACTGAGTTACTCCTTTAATAGAAATGATAAAATAGATTACATCATCATTTTATAATACGACGATAACGCACGGAGTTATGATAGTTCTTTGCTACCACCTTCTATAAATCTAGAAAATTTATAATATCAATTTTGTTATAAACTAAATAAAACAAGAGAATAATAGAGAGAATGAGAAAATAGATGTATATTATTATGATGGTGGAGACCTCTATTTATAGAGTACAAGATGGACTCATGAGCTTTTAGGGTTTACATAGTCATCACAATATATGGTAAATATATATATAAAATATATTTACAACACTCCCCCTTGATTGACCATCCCTAAAAGAAATTGCTGCCTCGTTAAAACCTTGCCAGAAAAATCCATTGGGATAAAAACTGGTCGAAGGAAAAAGAGTACAACTGCTCCACCTCAATATAGTCATCTTTGTCCTTGAGTCGGCGCATATCGATCTTGTGTACAATTTTCTTGAATGTTGACGTTGGTAATGCATTTATAAAAGAATCCGCTAGATTGTCACTTGAGCGAATTTGTTGGATGTTGATGCCGCCACTCTTTTGGAGATCATGTGTTGCATTGGCTCTTTTATGAATCAATCTCAATGACTCATTTACTCGTGTGTTGCATTGGATGCCTCGTTAAAAACCTTAACTAAGAAAACCCTTTGGGAAAAAACTTAGAAAGGAAAAAAGAGTACAATCATTTGACCTTCATGATCATTTGACCTTTAGGTATCAGTCTAATCTTCAGGATTATTTACAATTTGTTACTCCTCCTCAAGATAACAATCTTCAAGGTTATCTTTAAGGTCTACACTAATATGTGCAACATAAGTTTAATTATCTTCATGGAATATGTCAATATATCATTACTCTCATAAATAGACCAATATCATATTTGTCTCGAAAATAACAAAAGATGGTCAATACCATTTCAAATTCTCCAATTGCACATAATTAAGGAACTTCTGGTCCTCATCTTTGTTATCTTCTATAGGTCTAAATGAGTCTCTATCCACTTTAAGTGATTGAATCAACCATTAGATAGACATATGAATGCGATACAATAAAATCTCTTTAAAGACCTTTCAGGTAGGTCAACTAGTGTAACTCCATCAGGGAGATGCTCAATCTACAGGTTGAGACAATTATTAGTTCAACCCAAGTCTTTTGATTCTAACTCCGTCTTTAGGCATGAGTTGATTTCATCAAGTACTTTTGTACATAATGATTCACTTATCCTCTTCAGGAGGAATTTGAAGTGATGTATTCTAATTTTGTATTCCGCGGACTTCTTATCTCTTAGCACCAATAAATCTCTCACGCTTCTTGCGTCAATGAGAATTAATTGATTTATTTTGTCTATGAGGAACTTCAGTTCGTTCATGGTGCATATAAAACAGGTATATGAGATTTTAGTCTCTCATTTTGCACTAAATAACTTGATGAACTTCTGGTTCATAGTGTGTGAATCTAAATAATTAATCCAACGAGATATTTGCGGCATTCAATCTTTATATTTCATATCTCCCCCTAATGCCGACGACGATGTGAGTTGGATTATCAATGAGTAAAATAATTCATAATTACTTGTTCTATGTAAGTCTTTTTAACGGAGTATACATATAAGTATTATGTTCTTCAGGAGTTGCAATCAAACTCAAGTCATCATTTATGTACCCTTATGTCAAGGAATTCTCGTCGTTATGATGATATCATATACGGTTGTACTATTTCAGCCCTTTACAATGACTTTTGCAGTCTAATTGACAACATCTTTTTGACTTACATGCTTTGAACAAGTTAAATCCTTCAGGGATCTTCATATATATGTCACTATCTACTGAATCATATTGATATATATTTACTACATCCATAAGGCGCATAGCAAGCCTTTTGTGACATAAGTAGATTAATCAAATTCTAAATACAATGACGTCTTCCCGGTCTTTGAGAAAAACATTATGTTACGAGTATTGCCCTATATCTCGTAATTTTTCATTTATCTTTGTAACAAAGACACATTTGTATCCTTCGGGGTTATACTTTCCGGATTTTGGAACTACAGATCCAAATATTTTCGGTTTTCTAGGGAATATTAATTCACCTTATATGATTTCGTTCCTCTTTGGCCAATTATTTCAATCTTGACAATCTCTTATATATCGTCGTTGAAGATCCTCTTTTTTTATTTCAAAAGTCATATTAAAGGCGAATATATCGTCATGCGTCCACGACGATACTTAATCTCTCAAATATATTGAGATCTCATTAATTAGACGATGACAGTTCTTCAGGAACTTTTATTTGATTGATTAATCATTATCGTCATTTTTTTTGGTTCATATGTTGTGCCCCTTTTCTTAGACACAATTTTTTTAGAACCAATTGGTCGACCATATTTTTGACGAATTTTATATTCATTTGCTACCATTTGTACTTGTCCTTCAGGGACATTTATTTATGCGGGGGTATTTATAGCAAATGTATAACATTGTCACTTCTTCTATATACACAAATTAAAATCATCAAGAAGTTGGTTTGCAATCTTTTGCAAGTGAGTCTTTTTGACTCTTGTTCACATTGATTACTTCTGGAATCCAAATATGACTAGTTTGTTCTTGTGCTTTTTGTTGGATGTAGATTTCACATTGATTACTTCAGGAATCCAAATGTGACATATGTTTCACCTAATGTTGGAACGTTATTTTATCATAATAACAATCTTCTTGTGAGACTCGTTTTTATACGTACAAAACCATTGATTATGCACATGAGCAACTAAGTGTTGAATTTCAATTCCAAAGTAATATAATATAAGTCCTCTTCAGGAGGCACTTGGAGTTGTAATAAACTCACTCGCTTTATCAAAACAAATCTCCTTGATGGAATTGAGCTCTTTATTTTTGAAATTGTAGTTCTAGCAAGTGCGATATTTCTTCTAGAAATCGAGCATTCATGAAAATTAATGTAAAGATTCTTCAGGATCTCTATTTGCGCTCAGATAAATTTTCAATTATGTCGCGCATGATAGTTGCTCGTGAATGTTCAAACCTCTCATGTCAAAGCATAAAGCCCTTTGAATTTCGGTTCTTAAAAATGGTTTGTCTCACTTGTTTTTATAAATGTATAATACATTTAAAATGGTAGTGTGATAACTTTTCTTTTGTTAGGTTCTTGCTAAATTCAAAATAATTTATGCAAGAATATATATCACTACCTTCTTATATTATTTCAATATGGTATCCATTGCAGCGGATATCCTTAAAACTTAGTAAGTTTCTTCTAAACTTACTAAAGTTAGGGCAAACTTAATAGTTGATTTCGTATCATTTGATAAAATGACACATACTCTCCTGAACCTTCAATAATTTCGATCCACTAGATTTTAAAATCTTGCAGTGAAGATGCAACTACTTGTATCGAGCTTTAGGGAGGACAAACAATTAATATCTTGACGCAATCCTGTTGGGATGCTTTGTTTTATTCTATTATTATCCCCCATGCCTCTTATTGGCAGATGAGCATCAATATCAAGATTTCATTAATGTCAACTAGACATAAATAATGTTTTTCATTCAGTAATAAACATATATCACTCAAGATACGAGTTGCTCTTTAAGAACATTTAATATTCTTCTAGAATATAAATGATGCTACTTCAGGAGCAAAAGATAAATAGTATATAAAAATACTATATTTGAAGCATTTCCACAAACATGTGATAATAATGTTATTATCACAATATGGTCATTTTCAGGAATGTAATTGTGCTACTTCCAGAGCAACAATTTAGTTTCATGATAAGCGAAATCAATGAATTGCAAATTTTGAGATCTACCGGATCTCACATCTATTCTTGAAAAGAAATTAAGTCATAATAGGATATTGAAAATATAATTGTCATTCAAAGAGGAGCTCTTGCTACCACTCCATATAATTAGGTAATTTTTTTAATTACGACATACCTTTATATATACATTGTTCTTTAGGAACATGTAATACTCATCAAGAATATTAATTGTGCTACTTCATGAGCAACAATTAAAGTATGGTTATTGTGATATATGATTTCAAAATGACAAGTTTTAGTTGTTCCAAGAACATGTAGAGTTAATTGTGCTACTTCAAGAGCAACAATTAGAGTTATGAACATATAACTTTTGTCAAAATCAAAAGCTTGAATTGTTCTTCAAGAACATGTAGCATTCTTCAGGAATACAAATTGTGCTACTTCAGGATCACCAATTTAGTCTATATTAAACGACTTCAGGCGAATGACTAATATTTTCGAGAAACTCAATTGTTCTTCAGGAACATCTAGTGTTCGTTGGGTATATCAATGCTACTTTGGGAGCAACAACAATAGCAATTTAAAAATCAAGACTCACCCATCAATAAGACATTATATGAATTGTTCATCACGTAATATTCTTCAGGAATATTAATTGTGTGCTACTTCAGGAGCACCAAATTAAGATTATATGCAGTAAAAAAAACTGAGTATATTGTAAATACATAGATAATATAAGTAACTCTTTAAGAGTCTATAATATTCTTCAAGAATATTAAGTTGTGCTACTTCTGGAGCAACAATTAAATCATTTCAATAAATAAATTCAATTGCTCTTTAAGAGCATGTAATATTCTCCAGGAATATTAAATTGTGCTACTTCTGGAGCAACAATTGAATTATTCTTTAAGAGTATGTGATATTCTTCAGGAATATTAATTGTGCTACTTCAGGAGCAACAATTATGATCAAAGCATTAAATAAATATGTAAAAATGTGTAAATGTTCTTCAAGAACATGTAATATTCTTCAGGAATATTAGGATACTGTGCTATTTCAGGAGCAACAATATAAATTAACATACAAATAAATGTTTGAATATGAATAAAAACGTGGATGAACATCATGAATAATATAATATGTGTCACGCCCCAATTCCCGAGGGAAGGCAACTGGGCCGGAGCGCGACTGGGGAGGGGTGAAAGAAACGGGAAGAAAGGGGAAGATATTGAAACATCTGAAACATGGCAACAACACTTGTATTTATATACTCTAACTACCTCAGTAGAACAAGAGAGGTAGAGTATAACAGAAACATTTCAAGTGGAAGAGAATTTGTACATATCGATACAGCGGAAACGTCTCAAAATAGACGGAAATTTGTACAATAACACAAACAGACCAACTCAGCACCGTCACCTCCACACTGCCATCTTCAGCCTGCAAAATCATTTTTGAAAATATTTGGGCTGAGCACTAATGTACTCAGTGGGTAATGCAATTGATAATAAACCTCCGAAAATCCTTTTTAAGACCATGAAATGTTCATGCATTACTGGTATCACATAGACAGTTTTAAAATCGAAAGCAGTCTATGTATACCAAAACTTTCACTTGGCCAAACCTTTCTTTCTCAGCTATTGGTGCATTCTATACTTCTCGTTAAACTCAGGGAAACACATTCAACGAGAGTAACCTCGTTCCCTTCATTAGGCTTGGGAAAACAGATTATCCCAAGGCTAACTTCGTGATGTTTGGTGTACACTAACCCCGGCTACGTCTCAGCTCGGGATCCGATCGTATTCAATACTTATGGGCGTGAGCCCAATTTCATTCAAGTAGATGTACAATTCCAATAGTGAGCGAAGCAATTTTCATGAACATTCATAAACTTTAACTTGCATAAATATCAGAGCTTAATAACTCAAGCATAGATTTCGTAAGTAAAATATAACCCACCTTGTTCTTCTATGTTGAATTTCTTCGGTCCTCTTTTCGGTTTTTCATTTGAACCTTCTTCTCAATTCTTCCAAAGTCTACCTTATTTCTGAGTCTGCCTGAATTTTCGTATGAAAATCTTTGGAGGAAATGAGCAGGAGCATCTACTATTTATAAGGCGATTAAGGCTGGCTGAGTCACAAGGCTAGGTAAGGCTGCCGAGTCACAAAGCTAGGTATAGGTATAGCTTTGCATGGTCATACTATACTACTGATATGAAGCCCACGTAAATAGAGTAACTCAATTCCATTTTTACTTCCTTTGTATTTATTATCTAGCATGAGGTGGAATGAATAAATATCAACCTCTATTTCTTTTCCAATTCTCATGTGAAACTACACACCGGATAAAATAATCCTTTCTTTATAATTATTTCAACAACTAATTAAATTGTGCTAAGGAACTGGATTATCAAAACTTGGGATATCACAATATGTTTTTGCTTTGATAAACGTTTAGATCATGACTAAGAATGAACAATTCATTTCTTTTAAATACCAATCATAATACATCGTGGTCCATCAATTATTAAAAAATTAAAGGGGAAAATTCATAAGACCATTTTTAGTAACGACCTCCAATAATCTTTTTTCCTTAATGGAATTGTGCTATTTCAACAGCAACAATTTAGATTCAACATTAAATAAATAAACAAACAAATAAATAAAAGCGTGTGTAAAATAAATGTTCTTCAAGAGCATGTAATATTCTTCGGGAATATTGATTGTGCTACTAATGGAGCAACAATTTAAGTTAAAAATATGTTTTTGGATTGCTCTACAAGAGCATTATAATATTCTTCAGGAATATTAATTGTGTTTCTTCAAGTATAATCATAAAAATAAATGAACTTGAAGTTCTCTTCAAGTATAATTAAGTTTGCTAATCTTTGACATTATAACTAAACCCGTCGTCGTTATTAATCCCATTTAGCCAAAACAAGGAGAATGACAAACTGTATTCACTTTAAACAGCAGCCAGGAATTATCCACGATAAAAAGAATTGTGGAAAAGTAATTATTAGTATTACAAGTAGATAACATATTAATTTAAGATTTTGTAAAGAAGTATAGTGCGTTGAATTGGTGGGGCACCGAAAGTCCAAGCGTGGTGCGAAAATAGCGGAAGGTCAAAATTAATGGTTAAGTGGAAAACTCCACTTAATTAATTGCGAATGTGGCCACTGCTATTACGCTTACGCCTATATATACATACATAATAAAACTCATAATTATAAACACCATAATCACAATTCATTCCTTTGGTTGGCCCAAAACAGCACAAGACATGCCCACTTTTGCCTCCACTTTCATCTTTCTGTTAATACCGTTGCTCTTCCAATTTCATTCTGGTAACTTCTTTTTAATTTCTCATTTATTTATATGTTACGCTAATGTAGTGCCATGATATGTATTTGTGTTTAGGACAAAGCCAACTACAGGTAGATTACTATTCAAAGAGTTGCCTCAGAGCAGAAGAAATAATCAAGGAACAAGTTACCACCCTTTATTACGAGCACGGAAATACAGCCGTTTCTTGGATCAGAAATCTCTTCCATGACTGCGTTGTCAAGGTACACACACCAAATCGTGTAAAATTCCGGATTTTCTTATATTTAAAATAAATAAATTAAAATTCCGATCCCCTAAGTTGTAAATTTTGCTCTCTCAATTCTCATACTAGACCACCCCTTGTCCATACCCTAATCCATTTTTCATTTTACACATAAATTATGGTTACAGTCATGCGATGCATCACTACTGCTGGAGACTGTAAATGGCATCGAATCGGAGAAGTCATCGCCGAGGAGTTTCGGAATGAGGAATTTCAAGTACGTAAACACAATCAAAGATGCACTTGAAAAAGAGTGCCCCTTGACTGTATCTTGTGCTGATATTGTTGCTCTATCTGCAAGAGATGGAGCCGTCATGGTAATTATCTTTTCGACGGGTAATGAAATAAAATACGAGATGAAATTCAATAGCTAAAATGGTATATGTGATTGTGTTGAAGCTGGGGGGGCCATATATAAAGATGAAAACCGGGAGGAGAGACAGCAAAGAAAGTTACGCAGCACAAGTTGATAACTCCATCCCCAATCACAACGACAGCGTTTCAGTCGTTCTCTCTACGTTCCAATCAATGGGGATTGACACCGAGGGAACTGTTGCTCTGTTAGGTATACTATACTTATATTAATTACTAATATTTAATCTCTTGTTTAATTTAATGGAAATTTTAATTATTGAAAAGGTGCACACTCGGTGGGACGAGTTCACTGCATTAACCTCGTGAAAAGGCTGTACCCGACGGTGGACCCGACTCTAGACCCGACATACGCCGAGTACTTAAAGGGGCGGTGCCCGTCCCCGTACCCGGATCCGAATGCGGTGGAGTACTCTAGAAACGACCGGGAGACGCCGATGGTGCTGGATAACATGTATTACAAGAACATAATTGGACACAAGGGACTGTTGGTGGTGGATCAGCAATTGGTTTCGGATCCAAAAACCTACCCGTTTGTGGAGAAGATGGCTGCGGATAATGGATACTTCCACGACCAGTTCTCCAAGGCTCTCCTTATTCTGTCCGAAAACAACCCTCTTACTGGAGATGAAGGCGAGATTAGAAAGGATTGTCGATTCGTCAACAAAAATTAGGGAAAACGGGTCCTGTTTGCAATTTAATTATTACAGAACGGGTCGGGTCGGATTGTGGGTCTTTGTGTGCTGTGTAATTCGGGTTCTACCCTATTTGTACCTTGCCTACAACTTTGGGCTATAAAGCAAATTCGGGTTCTTTCTTATACTAGTTTCAAACTTTTTATATTTACTGCAATAATCATTATCTACAATTAATTACTCCCTCCGTCCCGCTATTCTTATCTTAGTGGTATTCAGTGCGGAGTTTAAGAATGTGAGGTGTGTTAAAGTAAGTGGAAAATGTCTTAAAATGGTTGAGTTCACTGTTTAATTGATTATCATTCACAAGTTATCTTCCTTTTTCGAAAGGTGGGACAACGGAAAAAAAAAAAAAAAAACTAAGACAAAGACCTCGTTTGAGGAAACAGCTTAAATAAGTGCTTATAATATAAATGCATATGGTTTAAGTGCTTATGTTATAAGCACTTAAACTGAATCAGTTGTGTTTGGATACATTTATACATAATCACTTAATTATTAGAGAAAAATAAAATATGATTTAAAAAATTATTGTTAGTGGATTTAATTTGAGAATTTATTTTTCATAAACTTTTTTGTTTTATTATCATAAGTTATTCCTACCAGCTTATAAAAATAATTTAAAAACAATTTATTTTTTAGAAATAATTATTTTTATAAATCTTTCCAAATGCGTGTATAAATACTTAATTTTTAGAATAAGTTCAACGGGCTTGAAAATCTATATGTAACCAATAGAATATCCTAAACTCAAATTGAAAAATGGGCCTCAACCAAATATAATATATTTGTAAAATGATTTTATTGACAATAATTGTCTAATTATTGTTACTCAGAATTAAACAATTATCTTGCACCCTCGACAAAATAATACACCGATCATCTATATACTGATTTAATCAGTTTGAAATAATTCAAGTTTTTTGTATACTCAATTGACTAATGATAGTTTGAAATAATTGAATGATTACATATTCATATATTTAACTTGGGCCACCGTTAATGGATAAGTGGGATCGATCCAGCAAAATAAATATATTAAGTCAAACTTAGTTAGGGAGTGCGAATATATTATGCATGTGGGATTTGGCAGATTTTTCGTCAGACAAGATTACAGCTATAATTGAGTGTTCGTCCACATGCCATCAGCAGACTCAGCACCAAACTGGATAATCACGATTTTGCTTGTTTCTCCAATTATTATCTCGTTGAATTCGTTACACATTCAAAGAAAAATCGATTTCAATATCATGTACCAATAAAATAAGTGATGGGAATGAATCCTTAAGTCCAATCGTAACAAGGGAAAACAAGTCTATTTTACTCTTTATAAATAATATTCATATGATATCCAGTATTACTAAATAATCCCATCTCATAAACTATAAAACATTTATTTATACTACTTTGTACATCGTTCCTGTAATACCCCGGATATTTTAATAAATAAAATCGATAATGATAAAGAGAAAAAAAAAAAAAAAAAAAATGATGATAAGATTAGCTCCGCACCACCTCCTCCGTATCTCCTCTACCCAGCCTCTCTCTCTCTCTCACACGCTATCCCTACCGCAAGAATCGTCGGTCGATCTTTCCAATCTTTCGATGATGGCACTGCAACGCAACCTATTGGCCGAGATCAATCCACAAGAAAGGTTTCCCCCCCCCATTGGCGAGTTCGTGGGCGGAGGGAAGACAGCTCCTTGTCTTGTCAACACCGCTCTCTCTCACCAATAACTCTCCCTCTCGCTAACGCCAAACACACGCAAGAAAGAAGATCACTGCAACTGTAAGAAAAGACTACTCTTCCTGCCACCACCATTCAGCAATTAAAGAAGATTGGGAGACACAATTGTTGTATAGGAAGTGGAAGAAAACGCATGTTCTTAACCCCTCCAACCATCCAAACTAACATTCTCATCTCAAGACCTCTCTCAAACACTCTGCTCCTCATCGTGTTTACATCACTACTTCGCTTCACGTTGCCATACTTTGCCGGAAACACAAGAGCTTGCGGCGAGACGCCTTCGTTCCTTGTATTACGCCGTTTTCGAACAGAAAAGAAGAAGGGTAAAGTTCTCCTTTTCACAACCCTCCTTAGATGCATTTGCAGTGGCCTTATGGTTTAATTTTCATTGTAAGAGGGAACCATATCGAATGCTATCTCTTTCGAACGCATCATGAGCACATTGTCGCATAACTCCTATGTGTTTCGTTTTCTTTTGGTTTGAATGTGAGATATCTTGTTTGTTCTGGACCTATATGTTGAAAACGTTGCTACTTGGTGAATGATGGGATAATCGAACCCCCCTAAAATGTTTAATCTCTACATGATCTATGGATGTCCATTAAGTGTTTGATAAAATGTCACAACCAAATTTATATTGGTATACGTTTAACTTTTCGCCCAATGCTCCAAGAAAGATCTTTATCTCGACTAAATAATGACTCCGCTGTGAACCCCTTGCTTTTTCGTTGAGAGTTCGAGCTTGGAAACGAAAACACGAAGTAGCTCGCGAAACCGACATGTTGCACTTATCCTCTTAGGCCTGTGATCTGACTTATTTTCGGGACCCTTCCCATTATATAAAGTTCCAAAATTATACACCACTGGAAAGCTCTTTCCTCTGGCTTTCCAGAGCAACTTTCCGTTTGCAAAACGAACTCCGGACCGAAAAGATATAAGCCTTTGAAAATCACTGCTGCCAGTATGCCATCCTCGTCCAGTTAAACAGCCCTTTTTCGACCAAATTTTCTGAATAGGCTAGTGAACCAAAAACTCCAAAGCCAAGACCATCGTGATCCTTGATCCATTGGCTTTCCATAGCCGTTTTCCGTTCGCCAATTAGAGTTCGTACCAGCAAGTTATGAACTCCGGAAAAACCACAGTTCAAAACAATTAACTTCCTAAGCATGCTGACCAGGGGAAATTGCGACGTGATTTTCAATCGGAATAATGAAAAACAGCACCTAAGGACTATACCACTATAAGCCTTGCACTTTCAGTTTTCCAACGCACCCCTCGGTTCGTGAAACAGAGCCCGAACCCCAAAGTTATTCAACGTCGAAAACGGGTGAACTGCCGAGTGTTTTTTTAGACTGCGGAGCAGCCTGTTTCGAACGCTCCCAACCCATTTTTCATTGTCCGAAATCCTTGAAACCACATATTGTTGGAAATCCACGACTACAGGCTTTCTAACGCCGTTTGCCTCTCGAGATTTGGAGTTCGGACCAGAAAATTTTACCCCACCAAAGAGGGCCGCTCAAAACTGCCAAACCGGCAAGAAGCGCGAGCAGCGAAGTTCCGACCCGATTTTCACGACCCAATCGAACTCATAATTCTAGAAAACTGACACCCACACAAACCTTGATAAACAAGGATTCCAAAACATATCTTCGATCGTAAAACAGAGTCCCGACCGCTAAGATACGCCTGCTCGAATGTCGCCCAGAAGCTGTTTGATTAAATGCCACACCCAGAAAATTCTATGTATTGAAATGAGGCTTAGCTCCACCCGTTTTGAGAGATATTTTGTGAACAGCCATCAAATATGGAAACCCCAAGCCCTATACCGTATCTAACCTTGTCATTCAAGGAATCCCCAGAACTTTTCCGTTCGCCAATGGGAGATCGTATCAAGAAGCTACGGATCGACGAAAAGGCACCACCGAGACGCCATCCTTCCCGGGATGTGCCGAACCCCCAACTTTAGGATAGCCTAGGAGCTTCGTCCCTTCTCGAAAATCACCGAGCCTTATACCGATAGAAATCTGAGTTCGTTGGCTTTCCAAAACCATGCTCGATGCATAAAATGGAGTTCGGACGAAGAAGATACGAGCCTGCAAAGTACAGCTGGCAGAACTGCCACAAACTCGCTGACTCCAGTTCGGAAGCGAGTTTCGATGTTGTAACGACGCCCGATCGGGAAACTTACTTCTACGGACTTGTAACCCTCCTGGGGCAGAATCTACACGTGAACTTTCGTCAAAGACCGACGGTCGGATCGTCCGAAAATAAAGCCGGAAGTTTCTGCGAATATCACTTCCAAAAATACCATTAACCTCAAATATCCCTTCAAATGCCAAAGTCAAATTATTTACCGAATGAGGAGAGAATGCTATGAATACGTGAACGAGTTGTATCCAGGCAAGATCTTTAAAGATGAATTTTATTATGCTGAAGAAAATAGCGAAGTAAAATCCGCCCTTCGTAACCAAAAATCCTAATTGCTAGAGACAGACTTTGTGTGTTAGAATTCGATAAAATTCTAGGACCTTGGAAATCTGAACCTAACCGAATTAGGTCTCTATTGTAGGACCCTCTAAGGAAGGCGGTAACCTCGGAAAGAGCTGCGGATAATATATCGCGCCACGAGGTGGGTTATACTTTCTCTAAAATTATCTTTGAGTTAATAAGCTCGTAAATGATATGAAATGCTGTTATCCGTGAAATGTTTTATGCGCGTTCGATTAAGTTTAATGCTCTTGTTTTGGTCGATCGAGATTCTTGTTCTGACCTAACACGTCAGACTGGAATTGTGTACACCCCCGTTAGTAGTACAGTGGGTTGATCTCCACTGTGCACTAACTTTTATAAGGGATCATCTGGGGAAAGGCCCGATATCCAAAGTTGAAAAGGGTACTCTGAGAAATGGCTCGAGACCCTAGATGAAAATGGATTCGACGGTGATACGTTCCGGGATCGGGATCCGACGGTGATACGTTCCGGGATCGCAAGAGTAACTAAAAGAACGCTGCACGCGCGCGCTAATGAAAAGAAAATAATTTCGTATACTTAGGAGTTCTTTTTCGTTTTAAAACCTCCTAAGTCATACCTTTATGCCATGGATAACTGCTGATTTTAGAAATGCTTTATCAAATGCTCGCCCACTGAGTACACTAGTACTCAGCCCAAATCTTTTTCAAAAATATTTTCAGGTTGAGCGGCTGTTGCAGACGGGTGGAGCCGAGGGCGAGGGTTATTGTTTGACATGCTAAATCCCACCGTGCTTAATTGATACTTGCAGACGTAATTGTTTTGCTACTCGTCATTTTAAACTTGTCTTCATGATTATTGAACTAGATTTCTTTTATGTGCTCAACACTTGTTTCATTTTGATAAATCTCGGCGTTGAAATCCTATGAATTTAAATTCTTGAATTATTCGGTATTATCCTCTAATTATAAATACTCGTTGATTTATTGTTGGATATGAGTCAGTAGATTGATACTCAGCTGTTCTAGGGTTAAAAGAAATTGGGGAAATCATAGTAGTACTATGGAATTGAAGATCCCAAAACGGGCGATATCGAGTAGATTAGTGTGTCGATAGGATTAGGCGATGTATAGGTTAGACGTGATGTAATGCTTATTATTTTTGTCTAAGTCCGTACGGGGTAGTTGTTGAACGATCTTCGGTGAAGATACTTTTCAAACCCCACGTCATCGGTGTAATCGCTTGCATTCTTCGTCGGCGCTAATATCAAACTCGATTGAAGATCCCGCATCAGCCGGACCTCGTAGAAGCATTCTCTACAAGGCGATGGTCATCGGTAGAAGAACCAAAGCAAGCAGTATACCTTCGCGATCGACCAACCGACTATCGAAGCTCACTTTATCGGTCGACGACTCACCAAGAAGACAGACTTTCGAGTTCGTATCCGATGAAAGCGACCCAAGACTTAAAGTCCCTTCAAATGTTCGGCAGAAGACATACGAGGTAGTTTGAACGGTCGACTCGACACTCACCAACTACAAACCTCGACCAATGAGAAGCCGACAACGCTTACCTACTCTACACAAGTAAAGCTTGCTCTCATGAACGGTCATTAAGCGCCTCTTTGCAACAAAGTTGAATAGTGGCCGTTTTCTTTGGACGCTTGTGACACGTGGCATCGTCGTCTCCAACGGACATATGTCACAACTCACAACTATAAATAGAGAAGGATTTGAAGATTTCAAGAAGAGGAATATACGCGAAATCAAGGGAAATCATTAAAACTCACAACGCTCTAGAACCTTCAAGCTTATCCAGAGACGAACTAGTTTTCATAGAACACTTCTTGTAGTTCATCTCTCTAGAGCACTTTGATCCCTATCTTCTCTAGATAAGCTCATTGCTTAGATTCATAGCTTAGATCCGAAGGAGTTCACATTTAGTGAATTGTTCTTGTTGTAAGAACTCCTTCTCGGTTGGAGAATATTCCCTCCCTTCTAAACTTAGGTTTTGATTGTAAAGTCGCTAAGGACTTATAACTTAGAGGGAACTGTCCAGAGTACGGTATCCCCTGCTTGAGGCTTGCTCGAAATAATCAACAAGTTCTCCCGCTTGTTCGGGGCCGTGGACGTAGGATCTTGCGTATCCGAACCACGTTAAATCGCTTGTGTTCATTTCTTGTTTTATTGCATTGCATTCAACGACTTGAAAATCATAAGTTTGCATAAAACGTATTTTATAAAGTGCACGAAAAAGATTTAACTTGAGAAAACGCGTTTTCAAAAGAGACGACTCCGGGCCTAACACTTATCCGCACTACGGTCTCCGACGGGAGTTTCGTAATCCTGACATCGGTCGGTAGAAGAGCTCGAAGCGACTCACTTTTGACCCCAAGTGATCGAAGGCTTACTTGGCACTGTTCATCGATTGCAAACATCGCTTCAGTGACCTTCACCGAGAAAAAGAAAAGCAGCTCGGTGTATTCACCCCCCCCTCTACACCTGACTTTTCGTCTCCGGACCAACATTTATCCGTATTGTACCACACCCAGTCACACGCCCTTTTACGAAAATCGGGCTGTGACAGTTCCACAATAAGTTACTCATTCTATAAAGGTAATGATTCATAATTTAACTATACAAAAATCAAATAATATGAAGTACATCACTAAATACAATTTTCTTTATTCTCGTACTAAAATTTTTTTGAGCTATTTATACTATGCCTCTCAATATTCTTCGAAATATTACATAAGCAACTTTTTAGTGTCTGGTCTATTTATTGTGATATTTCTCTAAAATTAACCAATTAAACTATTTAACTAAACAAATTTTTTAAAGATCTATTAAAATATTTTTAATACATAAACTATTATAATTTTCGAAACTACCAAATACATCTCATTTTTATTATTAATATCAAAAATTCATAATTTTAAATAAAAACAAGTACTTTTAATTTTAAGTAAAAACAAATTAAAAGTAATTATAATAGCACTAGCAAACAGCCTTTAGGTATATTATAGTCATAAATGTTTTATTAGTCAAACACATTATGAACGGGTATATTCCATAAGTCGAAGATTCTAACGAAAAATAAAAATTATGACAGTAGGAAGTAGGAACAAAAATTGCAAGCGTTGGAACTGCAAAAAGACACTTTTACATCCTGTCCGAAAATCAATTTCCTTTTTATGACAACCGACCACAAAAAATGTTACCGTTGGAATGGACACGTGGCATCCACATGTCCCGTCCTATCCCTCCTTGGATTCTCTTCTCCTCTTTCACACTCTCTGCATCAGTTTGTTTCTTTCCTTTCTTTGTTTCCACTCTCAATTTTCTTGCAATATTTCCTTTCCTCAATTGTCTATCGGTCTGTACTAACCTCTCTCTTCGTCTTCTTGTACGAATTAGAGGAACAGACATTCCCTCCGTTATTCTCGTATCGTATATGGGCTGTAAGTGAAACTAGATCATGAAGTCATTTCCCGGCGGGGCTTATTTTTGCTTCGCTATTGCAGCTTTATTTGCGTCATCGGGCTTCTTTCCGGGAAATGTCTTAACGGCGGCGACTGAATTTGACTTCGGAACGCTGACGCTGTCCAGCATGAAGCTCCTCGGTGACGCCCACTTGAGCAACGGGAGCGTGATGCTCACTCGCGATCTCGGCGTTCCCTACTCCGGCGCTGGGAGGGTTCTATATTCGAAGCCGGTCAAGTTCCGGCGTCCCGGCAGCAAGTCGACGGCGAGCTTCTCCACATTCTTCTCGTTCTCCGTCACGAACTTGAACCCCTCCTCCATCGGCGGCGGGTTGGCCTTCGTCATCTCGCCGGACGACGAGTATGTCGGCGACGCCGGCGGATTCCTGGGGCTCACCGACGCTAAGGGCGCTCAAAACGGCGTCGTGGCGGTGGAGTTCGACACTATGATGGACGTTGAGTTTAAGGACATTAATGGGAATCACGTGGGGTTAGATCTGAACTCAATGATTTCATCCCGGGTTAGTGATATGGGCGTCATCGGTGTTGACTTAAAGAGCGGTGATTTGGTGAACTCGTGGGTGGATTACACCGGGTCAACTCGGACCATCAAGATTTACGTATCCTACTCCAATTTAAAGCCCAAAGAGCCCGTTATATCGGCCGCTTTCGATCTCGGCGACTATATCGAGAACGATTTCATGTTCGTTGGGTTCTCCGGGTCGACTCAGGGGAATACCGAGATTCACAGCATTGAGTGGTGGAGCTTCACCTCCTCCTTCGACGAAGCTCCGAGCAACTCCTCGTCGCTGCCCTCTGTCCTGCCGCCATCACCTACCGCCAATTTAATGAACCCAACGGCCAACACCGTCAACAACACTGTCAACCCGCCTCCGCCTTCCGTAGCTCCAGTATCAGACAATAGCAATACGACGTCGCACGAAGCGAAAAGCAACAGCAAATGCCACAACCAGCTCTGTAGAAACGGTGCCGGAGCGGTTGCCGGAGTAGTAACTGCCGGTGCATTTATACTAGGGTTTTTCGCTCTAGGCTTGATCTGGCTTCACCGCAAGAAATTCAAAAAGCAAAAAAATCAAAATGTTTTAGCCTCCGATGTGATCAAAATGCCCAAGGAATTCGGGTACAAGGAGCTCAACATCGCCACAAAGGGATTCGATTCCAATCGAATAATCGGTCACGGCGCGTTCGGTACAGTTTACAAAGGAATCCTCCCTTCGACAAACGACGTCGTAGCGGTCAAGAGATGCACACACAGCGGGCAGGGCAAAACAGAGTTCCTATCGGAATTATCGATCATCGGAACCCTAAGGCATAGAAACCTGGTCACGCTTCAAGGCTGGTGCCACGAGAAGGGCGAGAGTCTATTAGTCTACGATTTAATGTCCAACGGCAGCCTCGATAAAGCCTTATTCGAGTCGAAGATTACACTGCCGTGGCCCCACCGCCGCAAGATTTTACTCGGCGTCGCCTCCGCGTTATCATATCTGCATCAGGAATGCGAGAATCAAGTGATTCACAGAGACATCAAAACCAGCAACATTATGCTGGATGAAGGATTCAACGCCAGATTAGGCGATTTCGGATTGGCGAGGCAGATCGAGCACGATAAATCTCCCGATGCGACAGTGGCGGCAGGGACGATGGGGTATTTAGCTCCGGAGTATCTCCTCACCGGCCGCGCGACGGATAAGACCGACGTGTTTAGCTACGGTGCGGTGGTGCTAGAGGTGGCGAGCGGGCGGAGACCGATCGAGAAGGATGTGGCGGCAAGTGGTAATTTGGTGGAGTGGGTGTGGGGTTTGCATAGGGAAGGGAGGTTGATGAGGGCGGCGGATCCGAGGCTTGGGGGTGAGTTCGATGAGGGGGATATGAGGAAGTTGGTCCTCATTGGTTTGGCGTGTTCGCATCCTGATCCGGTGGTTAGGCCGACGATGAGGGCGGTGGTTCAGATGCTGGTTGGGGAGGAGGAGATTCCGGTTGTTCCGACGACGAAGCCTACCTTGACTTTCAGCACTTCGGACCTGCTGTTCACTCTGCAGGATAGTGTTTCTGATTTGAATGGGACGTCTTCTTCGGAGAACAGCTTCTCCGGCGCCGGCGGTAGTCTTCACATGGTGTAGGTAGATTGTGCAGTTGAAGTAAATTAAGTAATGATGACGTGTATTAGTAGTGAAGGAAGTGCTACAAAACTAGTACAGTAGTATGGTGTGTTTATTTATTGCCTGATTAATTAATTCATTTATTTATTTGTTGGATTGTACATGTAACTTCAATATTAGGCAATCGTTTTCATTGTAATACGGCCACGATTTTTGTAATACCCCGAAATTTTAATAAATAAAATCGGTAACAATAGTGGTTTAATTCCGAATAAATCCATTTCGTTAGATTTAATTATCATCGCGTTCGCGGGTAATTACGGAGCATTATGAACGTTTCACGACATTCGAATTTTATATTGGCACGCCTATTATTATATTATATATATATATACGAATACATGTGTATAAATAAAAAAAATAAAAATAAAAAAAGAGAATCAGAAGAAGATCCGTTCCAGCCCTCCCCTATTTCATCTCTCTCCCGCACGCCTACCTCCCTCCTTCTCGATAGAAATCCTTCCCCCAAATCTAACATCTTCGCCTACCATATCCTAGCCTATAGACAATCATGAGGTAGGATTCTTCTCCTCAAGTTCGCGGTAGCACGCGAGACGTTTCCGTTTCCGCACAACAATCTGACAGTATACCATGGCAAGCCATTGGCTCAAATTGAGGTCGTCCACGTCGCTAGCACTGGTAAGAGAGATGAAGGGGAGCCTCATGATGGTAGAGAGCTCAAGTGACGAGACCTCCTTTCTTAGTGCAGTAGGAGAAATCGATATTTCTTCCACTCCTTCCTCCGAATTTATCTCCAACCCTCCTTCATATATTCATCTCCATCGACATTCTCAATCTTTCGAGTTCCCGAAGTTCAGTAACCCCATCCCTTTCGAGCTCGCCGTGGCCGACTATCACGAGTCTCGCCGCGTCCAAGAGAAGCGAAGAAGGTAATTTTCTCTTCTTGTTAACCCTCTTGGAAAGCTCCTGATCTTATTCATTTAAACCTTGGATTGTGGACCAAAAATTTGTAAGTCTGTTTCCCATCGAGTAATGAAACGTTTTTCTTTCCTTTCTTTTATTTTGTCATGCAAATTTCGTGTAAGATGTTGATGATCGATAGCATTGATTTAATCTCCTTGTATGTCTATCTATGTTATATCAATCATATTGAGGAGTTGGAACCGTGAATACCCTTAATGAATCTTGTAAAGTTGTAGAAAATGTATAGTTCTCTAAGTGCTTGATAAAATGCCTAAGACAAGTTTTCCTTAATTATGAATCTGCATTTATGCCTTATAACCGCCAACTTGAGCTCATAATCTATGTCACCTATCTAACGTATAACTTAGCAAACCAAATACCGTGAGAAAGCCCTTCTTACGGGTTTTACTACGCCATAAATCGTTCGCGAATCGGACCCCAACTCGGGGAGTTAATTGCTGTCAAAAACTGCCCCCCCCCCGAACTGCCATGGACTGCGGGAAACGAGCCGGCCAATTTCGAACAACTCCCAATCACCCTAAAACCGATTAACACCTTTCGAAACTCACACCTCTGGAAAGCCACTTGTATAGGCTTTCCAACGCATCTCGCGGTTCGAAAAATGGACTCTCGATCGAGAAGTTACACCCCGTTGAAAACTGCCCAAAAACATCACGCTATAAACCCAGATTTTTCTTGCGAAAGAAAAACTGCCTTTCTTGCAAACTTGCGACGAAATTTCCGACCGAAGTAATGAAAAACAGTGCCTAAGGCCTATACCATTGCAAACCTTGTACTTTTAGCTTTTTAACGCACCTCTCGGTTCGTAAAACGGAATCCAGATCACGAAGTTATGCAACGTCGAAAAAGGATCGCCGAACTGCCTAGTATTTCCAGACTGCAGAACAGCATTTTCGAGCGTTTCCAACACACTGTTCATTCTCCGAAACCCTTGAACACTCATATCTTTGGAAAGCCACGACTACAGGATTTCCAACGCCGTTTGCCTCTCGAGATTTGGAGTTCGGACCAGAAAGTTATACCCCACCAAAAAGGGCCGCTCAAAACTGCCAAACCGGCAAGAAGCGCGAACAGCGAAGTTCCGACCCGATTTTCACGACCCAATCGAACTTATAATTCTAGAAAACTGACACCCACACAATCCTTGATAAACAAGGATTCCAAAACATATTTTCGATTGTGAAATTGAGTCCCGACCGCTGAGATACGCTTGCTCGAATATAGCCCAGAAACTGTTTGTTCTAATGCCTCAAATCAGAAAATTCTAAGTGTTGAACGAAAGGGTTTAGCTCCACCCGTTTTGAGAGATCTTTTGTGAACAGACCTCAAATCTAGCAACCCCAAGCCCAATACCGTCTCAAACCTTGTCATTCAAGGAATCTCCAGAACTTTTCCGTTCGCCATTTGGAGGTCGTATCAAGAAGTTACGGATCGACGAAAAGGCACCGCTGAAACGCCCATCCTTCCCGGGATGTGCTGAACCCCAACTTTAAAATAGCCTAGGAGCTTCGTTACTTCTCGAAACTCACCGAGCCTTATACCGATAGAAAGCTGAGTTTGTTGACTTTCCAAAACCATGCTCGACGCATTAAATGGAGTTCGGACCGAAGAGATACGAAGCTTGAAAGTCGAGCTGTTCGAAATGCGCTCGGAACTGAGCAGCGGTATTATTACGAAAATCTGTTATTCTCCAGTAATTTAAACCTAACGAAACCTATACTATTGAAAAACCCTTTCTTTAAACTTTCCGAAAACACGTCTCGCGTATTTTTTGGAGCCTGGGTCGAGGAGATACGAATCGCCAAAGTCGAGCCGCCGAAACAGCACCTCTATGCTGAACAGTGGACTTCGGCGCGAAGTCTGCTCGTTCTCACCAACTTTGAACCATCAAAAACCATATCGTTTGAACGCTACGTTCGTTGGCTTTCTAACGACACCCTCGGTTCGCAAAATGGAGTTCGAACGCGAAAGATACAAGTCCCTGAAGCACCATTGGCAGAACTGCCGCGAATCCGCCAATGCAAGTTCGGACGCTATTTTCCATATTTAAATGGTACCCGATCGGGGAATAAATTCTACGGGTTGTACCTCTTCCAGAGTAGGACTTAACAATGTGTTCGAAACCAAAAATTGACGGTCGGATCATCCGAAATTGAGACAGGAAGTTGCTGCGGAAACTATTCGAAACATTACTTTAACTTAGTTAATACCCTTAAGTACCCTCAAACTCTGGAATAATGCGACGCTACTGTAATCGTCAAACGAACATGTCTAACATCGAATTACATGCAAAATGCATATCTGAGCACATTTAAATTAAGGCAGACTTACGGTCAATAAAATCAAGCGATTCCAAAGCCGATTGAAATGTTTGTAAACCCCTTTCTCGCCAAATTGTGTGCATTAGAAGTCAAATTTTTAAGACGATTAGATTGAAGTACGACTAAAGTTAGGGTCTCTCTTGTAGGACCCGAGGAAGGACGATGACCCGATAATTGCAGCTATGATAAGACAGCACCAAGAGGTGGGTTATACTTTCCTCTAAACTTATCTTTGAGTTAATAAGCTCTTAAATTATATGAAATGTTGTTATCCATGAAAATGTTTTATGCGCGTTCGATTAAGTTTAATGCTCTTGTATGGTCGATCGAGATTCTTGTTCTGACCTAACACGTCAGACTGGAATTGTGTACACCCCCGTTAGTTGTGCAGTGGGTTGATCTCCACTGTACACTAACTTTTATAAGGGATAATCTGGGGAAAGGTCCGATATCCAAAGTTGAAAAGGGTACCCTGAGTAACGGCTCGAGACCCTAGATGAAATTGGGTCCGACGAGGATATGTTCTGGGATCGCAATGAAATTGGATCCGACGAGGATACGTTCCGGGATCGCAATGAAAGTACAAATATTTAAAAATAAAAATAATATTGTTTATCCGCCAACGTCGAACCCACCACTTGATTCTTGCCCCATTTTCTTATGAATTATCGAAATTCTTATGGTGACTAAAAACAATCGGCAAGTAACATATAATTAGTACTTACTATTTAACATTAATGCTGTCGTAATCAAATGATGTTGTAGTAACGAAGATCAGGACCATAAGGTAGTAGGTTTTGACTATTAATGTTATTTTTACATTATAAAAATTGGACCATAAAAAAAACTAGTATTTGATTTTATCTTTAGAAGCAGGTTGGAATTTATTCCTTGATCTGATTTCTGACTTTGAATCATTCTACTATCTCTTCACCTCTCATAATTAATAGTTTTTTTTTTATTCTTCTCAAACCCAGAAAAATCTAACTGATTCGTATTGCACAGTCTTTGCATAGTTGACATTGAATATCTATGCGCTTCTCCAGTTTTATGACATTTGATTGAAAGGGAAATAGGTCCCAAAATTACAGAAATTTAAAGGTACAAATAAATCATTAAAGTCTCTTTTAAATATTTTAAATATATCTGTAACGTTATCTAACACTAATTAATACCCTAATATCAAGAAAGAGATGAATAAAAGAAAAATTATAAAACATGCACGAAGAAACTTCTTGTAATGGAATTACTGTTATTCGGAAGTTGATTCTTTTTATATCAATAAGTTGAATATTATTCACCAGTGGGCAGGTGGGTACATCTATTTCATGACAGTTTGCTTGGGCTTCCCCGCTTATTATTTGTGATTAAAAATAACACTACAACTTTAAATGAAAAGTTACGATTCTTGTTCACTTGATGTATAAAAATATGTCATTCATCACACTCAAAGTAACATTTTTCCATAGAAATTATGAAGAGAGGCAGGTCAGGAAAGGGTGAAATTGTCGACTTTAAATCATACACAATTCTAAAATTTTTATAAAAAATTAATTATTATTATTTTTTATTTCGCCTATTACCTCCAAAGTCAGATATTTTGCGGCTCAGTTTCTTAATCATGAATTTGCCTTTCATATAAATAAATAATTAAATATAAGGGTGTATGCATATGATCTGATGGTGGGTGTAGATCATCCACTACAAAACCAGATCTTGGATAATTACCAAACCCATATATTCTAGAGGGGAGGAAGCTTATTTTTCCCTTGTAATGGGTTGAAGCTTATTTTTCTTTGAAAT
Source organism: Lavandula angustifolia (assembly GCA_028984105.1). NCBI lineage: Eukaryota > Viridiplantae > Streptophyta > Magnoliopsida > Lamiales > Lamiaceae > Lavandula > Lavandula angustifolia. The sequence goes on from CM054824.1 coordinate 17,524,326, forward strand.
TTACCTTTGTAATCATGACTCCACTTAAACCAATTTCTTCTATCATCATCGGTGTATGGATGAAATTGATCTTTTCTATTGTTGGTTTGACTTAAAGCTCGCTGGATAAAATTGACTGGAAAATTTTGGCAGCTAAAATTACTGGAAATATATTTATCTACACTTATACTTCTTAAATTTAATTACAGATGAATTTTCTTTCATATGCATATGTTTATCTTGTATTGTTTATATGATGGATAATTAATTTAGAGTCAAATGTCAATGACAAATTAATGATTGAATTTGTTACATAAAACGCGGATAAGAAGATGGAATGTTGAAAATAGTTAGATTTGAATATCATCGTCAAGAAGCTTTTTTCTGGTGATGTAATAAGCAGTAAAAGATGGAAAGAAAAATGGTATCCTTGTCATTAAATGGAAAACGAACAACTACGCTACGCGTGGTATGTAATATGTATAAATATAAATTATTAATATACGAGAATTAGAAGGAGTCAAAACAAAGACATTAAACAGAAAAACACAACACGGATTGGGATTGACAATGGAAAACTTAAACCACTTTTGACATTACGCAAAGAGAGGTGGCGAATTTAAGCTTCCGTTGACATCCAGTTTTGGATAATTTTATTAATTAACCAGTGAAGTTTCTTAAAGGTTTACTTGTTCTTCCACGCAATGCAATGCATGGAAATTCTAACCAAATATTAATTAACTATTTCTGATTTTTCACCTGCTGAGGCAGTCCACGCGACCTCATATTACATATATTGTAGAAGCTAATTTGAACTAATATATACAAACGACGAAATCGTTGACTTGATCAAAATTCTTTTGGTGTATAAATACGAGACTTACCTGCTTCCCTTCATTCATAAATCCATCTCTCTCTCTCTCTCTCTCATCGATCGATAATTTCTCCAAGTCTTAGTTTGTACGCAATGTGGCATCGTCCCTTGAGCTTCGTCTTTCTTGCATTTGCTTTGGCTCTTTTGGCTTCTTCTTCATCATTCGCCTCAGCTCGAACCGTAGAACATACTTTTGATGTAATTTTTTAAAATCTAATTCTTGCTATTATATACTTTCAATGATTTTGTGTTTTTGCTTATATATATATCTCGAATTAGGTAAAAATATGCATGCAGTCAATCATGATTTAAAACATTCTTTGATTGAGTAATTAAGACTATATTATTGAGTTTGCAAATCACCGGGATTCATATTTTCTAAAATTTGATTGACTATTTACAAGGGTTTATGTGTTGAATTGTAGGTGCAAAATCTTACCCTTAGCCGATTATGTAGAAATCAAGTTATCACTGCAGTGAATGGCCGCATGCCCGGACCAGCTGTTGAAGCCCAGGAAGGTGATACACTCATCGTACATGTTAATAACAAGTCGCCATATGATGTAACTATTCATTGGTAAGCCAACACAAGCTTCATATTTATTTATTAATTATGTAGATCCACTATGTTATCACGCTTGATTAATATAAACTCGTGATACATAGTCAATTATATATGTGCTTCTTAATTGAGTTTGTATAACAATTAATTAATGGGGTTATGCAGGCATGGCGTGTTCCAATTAATGAGCGCGTGGGCCGACGGACCTGAGTTTATGACCCAGTGTCCGATCCGACCCGGTCAAAGTTATACTTATAGATTTAACGTTACACGTCAAGAAGGTACCCTTTTGTGGCACGCACATTTTGGATTTCTCCGAGCCACGGTTCATGGAGCTATCATCATCCGACCCCGATCCGGTCGTCGATACCCGTTTCCGAAGCCAGATGGGGAAATCCCCATTGTTCTCGGTGAGTGATATGTCTATATTCACGTCCTTTCAAAAACATTTTATGATAAAATCAATTCGGATTTATTAATTAACAATCAAATTTTAAAAAATAAGATATGGTAACGAAATTTGTAAATGTAGGAGAGTGGTGGAATGCCGATATCATGGATATCCAACGCGACGCTGTATCAGTAGGGAGGGCACCGGTCGTATCCAATGCCTTTAGTATCAACGGTCAGCCCGGGGATCTCTACCCTTGCTCATCAAACGGTCAGCTTCACAAAAAAAAAAAAAAAAAACAATTGTATATGTGTCCACGTGTCACTTTTCTAACCAAAAATTGTGGTTTTTTTCAGATACGGTTAGATTTACGGTGGTACATGGAAGGACCTATCTCCTACGAATAATCAACGCTGCACTCAACACCCAACTTTTCTTCAAGATAGCGAACCACAAGTTCACAGTAGTAGGGGTGGACGCGTCGTACACGAAGCCCTACGCCACCGACGTGCTGGTCATAGCGCCGGGGCAGACCGTCGACGCTCTCATGAAGGCGGACCAAACTCCCAGCCGCTACTACATGGGCGCGAGCGCCTTCACCGAAGCAACCGGCGCTGCTTTCGTCAACATCACCACCACCGCGATCATATCGTATTACGGCGCCCGCCGCTCCACGCCGCCGCTGATGCCGACCATGCCGGTCAACAACGACACCGAGCTGGCCCACACGTTCTACAGCAACATAACCGGACTTGTCTCCAGTCCGTTCTGGCAGCCGGTCCCACTCGAGATCGACGAGCACATGTTCGTCACCATCGGGCTGGGCCTCTCGCCGTGCACCCTCCCCAATGGCGCCGGCTGCCAGGGACCGGCGGGGCTGATGGTGGCGTCGTCGATGAACAACGTGTCGTTCGAGCTCCCGACGACGACGTCGGTGATGGAGGCGTATGTGAACAACGTAAGCGGGGTTTACACGGCGGATTTTCCGGATAATCCGCCATTGGTGTTCGACTACACGAACCGGAGCAATGTGAATAATATGACGCTAATTCCGACGACGAAAGCGACGAGATTGAAGCAGCTGAAGTACAATTCAACGGTGGAGATGGTGCTGCAGAACACTGCACTGCTCGCCTCCGACGATCACCCTATGCACTTGCACGGAATGAGCTTCCACGTCATGGCTCGAGGCTTTGGGAATTATAATCCGGCGAGAGATAGTAGGAGTTTCAACTTGGTTGATCCAGAAGAGCGGAACACGGTGGTTGTTCCCGGTGGCGGATGGGCCGTCATTAGATTCAAAGCCAATAACCCAGGTGAATATATTTAATAATAATAATAATAATAATAATAATAATAATAATAATAATAATAATAATAATAAAGGGATTTGTTATTATACTTTTATTAGTTTATATATACAGAATGATGACGTGTATTTATACAGGTGTATGGTTTATGCACTGCCACATAGACGGACACGTGCCGTGGGGTCTGGCTGGAGGTTTCATTGTGGAGAATGGGCCCACACCAGCGACGAGGCTGCCTCCACCACCTGCAGATCTTCCCAAATGCTAAATAATTATATTCTCATAAATATAATGCATATCATTCTTTTGTCTCTCTCTCTAAAGATCATGTACTTTAACAATTAGACATTCACATGTATTTATCTTCTTTTTTCTTTCTTTCTAGTCTTCTACCTAAACCGGTGGAAACTTGTGTTCGGATCCCCAATTGCATAAGAAAAGCAATAATAACAGTGTAAACTCTTTTGAGTAACATTCATGCTGTTTTGCTCTCTCTCTCTCACTATTTTTCGGATGGGACAAAATTAAAGCAACTTCTTTTTGGGAATGTGCACAAATGTACACATCAAACAATGATAAATGTAAAAATGTACACCACTTCTCCAAAATGCAAAAATATATATATATATATATTATTTTAAACCTAGCAAACATGCCTACAAGCTATAAAAGTACAATTTCTCTCTCTTATCTACCTTTTTTCAGTGAAGTGATGTTGGAGTTGACATTTTATTTTTATCTCTCAACTTTCTCTCTCTCTTTCTCTCTCTCCCTACCTATTTCGTTCTCTCAATGTTTGCATTTTTTTTTATCCCTCAGCGTGAGAGTTATATCTCTCCATTGTTAGAATTTTTATATTTTAACGTTACGTCTCTCTCTCTACCTACCTATTTCGTTTCGTTTCCTTCTTACATGCATGCATGAAATTTCTGTCAATTTAATAAACATTCATGCCAAGCTAATAAACATGCATGCAAAATATTAATAAACATGCATGCGAAATTTATATTACGTCAATTTAATATAAACATGCATGCGAAATTTTAATAAACATGCATGCGAAATTTATATTACGTAATAAATAGATTTATATTAGCATGAATGTGAAATATTAATAAACATATTTATATTAATATAAATAGATTTATATTAACATGCATGCGCAATATTAATAAACAGATTTATATTAATAAATAGATTTATATTACGTCAAGTTTATTTTACGAAATTAATATAAACATGCAGAATATAAACATATTTATTTTACGTCAGATTTAAACATGCATGCGTAATTTTTTTTACGTAACCTTGCGAACTTATACGAAATTTATACGTTAATTTACGAACTGTACTCTCTCTCTACTGTTGAAGGACGTGAAATTTTGACGAAATGTATACAAAATTTATATCGAAATTTATACGTAACCTTGCGAAATTTATACGAAATTTTTATCAAAATTTATACGCAATTTATACGAAATAAACATGCACGCAAATGTTCGAATACCAAATGTCCGAATCATGCATGCAAAGTAAGAATCATACGTTCAGAATATTAAACATGCACCAAAGTGAGAATCATGCAGAATACATATTCAGAATATAAACATGCATAATAAACATACGTCAATTATCGAAATGTCCGAATCATGCGGGAATACACATGCAAATGTCCGAATCAACAAAGTTATCATCTAACTTCCCAAATAATTACGGGATACGACTCTCCCACATGAAAGCCGCCATCCTCTTTCGGTACTCGACTAACGCGGTGTGTCGAGTCATCATCGTGGGCATCGGATATCCGAAAAGCGGCTTCTCCACGTACATGGATGCATAAACGCCGCAAATGATTTGGTCAAACGGGTGAAGTGTGGGCCGGGGCCTAGAATAACCTGGACGATCGTGGGTAAAAGGACACTCACGCTCGTCCATACTTGTCTTGCCGCCACACGCCCTGCATGCTCAAAAAGCTTGTACAAGAATTTGGTCAACGGTACAAGCGTTCCAATTCTTGTAGGCCCGTAATCCGCGTTACCTCGATGCCAAAGGGAGTCATATAACTCAACCTTCCAATCGTCGAGGCAGATACGGATTGTTACCCAGTGGTCAGCAGGAACGAGGCACACTACTATGACCTATACAATATAATAAAATTTGTAAGACAACGAAAATAAATCAAAGTGTTTTGGAGTTTCTCGAAACTTACATAGCTAGCCCATCGCCATCTAGTGGCTGTATCAATCAGCCCCTCTGGGGGAGTCCACCAAGTGAAATCCGCATACGGATCGAAGCTTCCTATCTCTGGGTTGCGGCAGTTATCTAGCCACTCTTGTATGAGTGCGGCCTAAATCATGTGTAGTGTTAAGAAATTTTATTGGAGAGCTAACTTATATCCAAAGCTTATGTTATCTAATTAAACAAAAATTACAAAGAAATCAGTATCAACCAAAATTGTTGATACAGGATTCACGTCCGGGAGCAAGCCTTCCCCCTTCCCGACAAGCCGTCTCATGGAAGTTAACCACAGGTCAATCATCTACACATGATCATAGTTAAACAATGTTAGAAATTATCTAAATTTGTACAGTATAGAAATATAAATGTACCTTCGAGTCCATCATAACCCGGACATTTTCGACCTGCGTGAAGAAACTCTGGTGCAACACGAACATAGACTTCGGAACCCTAACGTACGCCAACACATCCCCCTCACGCCATTCATTATACCGTTGGAAGGTTTTTTCAATATACTCATCCAAGTCATCCGTGAGATCCACCACGGTTTGTTTCTTCGGTCGTCCCCTTCCCCGCTTGGCGGGTGCCTTACCCTTGTCAGGTGCACTATCAAACTGGGTGGCTAGCGGATGTATAAAGCCCTCTGGATATTGAACTCGTTGGGGCGAGACTCTTAAGATATGGCTTAAGTCTGGCTCCATTACAGGAATATGAGGCTCATTGAATGGCCTTGGTGGGCTGCTCTGATCCTGTAAATTATTTATAATAAATTGTTATTCCTCGGTAATTTATATAGTTTATATAATTTAATATGGAGTACTATGTTATTATTACAGAGTGTTAAGTTTAAAACTCACCACATCGTCATCCCATTGAGCCTTTGATTCATCCCAGTGTGCAGTTGAGTGTCTTGAACCCTCGGCTCGCGGGTGTCGGGGCTCATCTCGGTGCGAGGAGTGGCGGGACGCCTGAGGCTCAACTCGATGCGAGGAGGAGTGGCGGGAAGCCGATGGCTCAACTCGGTGCGAGGAGGAGTGGCGGGATGCCTGGGGCTCATCTCGGTGATAGGAGGAGTGGCGTGAAGGCTGGGGCTCATCTTGGTGATAGGAGGAGTGGCGGGAAGGCTCGGACTGCGTTCGGTGCGACGTCGAGTGTCTCGAACCTTCTGGAGAAGCTCGATGTGAGGTTGAACCTTTCTTCAACCCCATGCTATTCAAAACTCCCGGCATTATCATCGAAGAAGCCACGGAATTGACCTTTCCGTAGGGGGAAGTACCACCTTAACATGCGGGGGATGGCATCTGCATTGACTATGCTCCCGGCAAGAGCCCCAAGTTGGGGGATAGCTTCGAATGCCCAAACCTGCAAGGAGTGTATACTTGAAGTATGAAGTTTTATTCACGAAGTATGACGTTAAATTAACGAAGTAAGAAGATTAATTTTTAACAGTCCAGAACTACATAAAGTTAATAACGGTACCTGTATAGCCCATATGGGCCCTGCAAAATGGTAGGTATTTCCACAAGCCCTTCTCCCTACCGGTATATGCTGCTTGTAGTGCATTAATGCTTGGTATGCATATGCACCCCAAGGAAAGGTATTCCACCGGTCAAGATCATCCACAAGCACCCAGACAAACTCGTCAATTAACCTGAGCTTTGGTACACCCATAACCATCAAGTATAACATTAGAATGTTTGCCACCTTGATGTAATCTAAGCCCGATGCATCTTCGGCCATCTGGTTCTTAAACACGGCATGCAACTCCTCCACACTAGGCCTTTTCTCATCACAAAAGAGAGACTGCACCGCAATGCACGATGCATCATGGTCAGCAGTGGGGTCAAAGGATGAAGAGCCCATGCACAAGCCGGATACTAGTGCAAACTCGGAGGGACCAAATGAAATGAGTCCACCACTAATTTGGAACCACATGCGATCGTCCGCCGCATCGTCTCTGATCACCTCGCGACACATCAATTGATGGATAGCCTTACTAGCGATCCATCCACCCTTCCATGACATGATGTGTCCAAACGGACTCGTCGAAACAAAAGTGATCCACCGGTTCTCGCCCTCCTACGGCAAGCAATGTCGCTCTAATATCCCCTATAATAAAATCCTTCCAATGGGTATTCAATGTCGGATAGACGTTCCTACATTCGTATCTCACCCATCTCCAGTTACCCTGAAATAGTTGATAATTAGTAAGACAAATTAAGATTTTCAAGAAAGTTAGCACTGCGTAAATACATGTTCACACTTCACCATAAACCGTAACATTAATATACGAAGTATTATACGAAGAAAGATAAATTTTAGAAAATAGTATAACCCAAAAAAATGTAATATTTACTATCGCTACACGATACATTTTTCGATCAGACAGATTCCAAGTTACATATTGTCATTCACGAAGTAGTATTACAATTTCAATATGAAAAACCTAGTTTTTTCAAATATACACCTCTACAGACGATATGAACACGAAAATAATTATGAAATCACACGGTTGACCTTTAAAGTAATTTATGATAGATGTTATGAATTCGTGTTTTTACAATTATCTTAACACTACGAAAATAAAACAAATTACTCCGTTCTATACATAAACGGAATAAATACAATATAATCATAGTTATACCGTGTGTTAACTTTTTTTATGTTATGATGATATAATAGTTAAGCTCATTTCTATCTATATATCTACAAAACTAGCCAACTCATAAGGTACATGCCAACTAAACGTGTACTAGCCAACTAAATTGGTGAAACCCTAAACGTGACAAAATTCCCTAACAACTTAACGAAATTCCCTAACAACTTAACGAAATTTACGAAACATACAAAATTCCTTGTTCCTAAATTAAATTCGGTCCCTAAATTAAATTGAAACAAGTCCCTAAATTAAATTCGGTCCGGTTGTTCCCTAAATTAAATTGATTCCCTTCCCTAAATTAAATTGAAACAAGTCCCTAAATTAAATTCGGTCATGTTGTTCCCTAAATTAAATTGAGCAAATTCCCTAAATTCCCTAAACTCGTTTCCTATTTCGTATATCTTCAAAATATAGATCAGTTCTAAAATTTCTCCAAAGGAAATATATCTTCAAAATATTTTTAAACGAATTCTTTAATATATATCAAAGAGGGAGAAGACATGTGAAGTGAGATGAAACTAACATGTCCATTGTTAGGATCGAATTTCATTGAAGCCTTTTAGTCAAAGAGGGAGAAGAGATGTAAAGTGAGATGAATAAGATCTGAAATGGAGTGTCAACAATAACAGAGGAGGTGTGAAGAAGGCGAGAAGAGATGTGAAGAACTTTGTATTTATTTTCCTCTGCCACAGTCAAATGACAATTTCCCATATATTCGTTTTAGTAGTCTTTGACTACTTTTAAGGTAGGTTCCAAAATATACACTATTCACGGTGCAGTGCAGGTAAATAATTGGTGCACATTCAATCCTTACCCATATTATTATAGGATAATACGTGGAATTGTACGATCCTACCCACTATCGCTATGTAGGAAATACCCAAGTTTACTAAAATACCCTTACTTTTTCAAATTTTTAACTATTAAAAAAAATATATTGTGCCGGGCTTTATATTTAAAATAAAAAATAAAAAAATTTGTGCCGATAAATCACCCCCAACCCCCCCACCCCACCCCCACCCCCACCCCCACCCCCCCCCCCATCGGGCAGGACCGATCATATGATCGGCCCTCCCTCCCCCAACACAAATCCCCATGGGCCCCACCACCCCCACCCCCACCCCCACACCCACCCCCCACCCCAAATCGGCCAAAAAATAAATATTGTGCCGATCGATCGGCACGTGCCGATCGATCGGGCTTTATATTTAAAAAATATATTGTGCCGATCGATCGGCACGTGCCGATCGATCGGGCTTTATATATTGTGCCGATCGATCGGCACGTGCCGATCGATCGGGCTTTATATTTAAAAAATATATTATGCCGATCGAGCGGCACGTGCCGATCGATTGGGCTTTATATTTTAACGCCGGACTCTTAACAATTTTGGGCATTTCACCGTCGGACTCGTATTGTACCATATTTATTTTCGAAATTGGATAATTTATAGGATAATCTTAAAATTTTTTCGAAATTGGATAATATATAGGATGATGTTGAATATTGGATAATGTTTTACGTAAGAATAAAATATATATATACACATAATATATGATAATATTTATCAAGGTTTTACGTAATAATAATTAGCAACCCTAATTTCGCATTCTATTATCAACCCGACTATTGTAAACCCTAATTTCAATTTTGTTATCAACCATACTATTACGAATGGATTCAAATTTTTTAGAATATTTCGGATTCTTCATATTTCGATTGGATCACAAATATGACAATTTCGAAGCAACATCACAGAACAAATCTACAAATCTACAAAAATAAAAAGGTTAAAATTTGTTTCAGAATTTGAAATCGACAAGCGGTAACTTGCTTGGGGAATAATAACGAGGTCACGGGTTCGATTCCTCTTCCGCGCAACTGTCATTTTTTTTTTCTTGGTCTTCAGTTCAACGGTTCAAATTTTTTTTTTTTTATATATATAACATGTCCTCGAATTCCACACCCGACACACCTGCACAAACATCTGCACACACTCTGCACACACACCTGCACACACCTGCACACACACTGAATGGGTAAGCTACTTTTTTGTACATTTTTGCATTTTTGGTGATCCATGTACATTTTTGCATTTAACAACATGAAAATGTATACACTTGACATTCCCCTCCTTCTTTTTTATATGGGCGATGGCTCCCACAACCCAAGAAATGATGTCATATGAATTTATTGCTATACTATCATATATTCATATTAGGGGTACTACCCAATGATTAAGGGGCCGTTTGGTTGGACCGGAGGAATGGAATCAGGAATCAAAGTAAAGGTATCATTCCATTCCACGTGTTTGGTTCGTAATAAATCGGAAAGGAATGAAACCTCATCCCCCTCTCCAACCCCCTCAATTCATACTTTCTCAAACCCTTAGAATTGGGGGGTTTGAGATTTCATTCCTCTCCACCCTCTCTCTCGTTTTCTTTTCCCTCACTTTTTTTCTTCTCTCTTCTCTTCTTCTCTTCCAACTCTCGCTTCCAACTCTCGGCGCCGCTCCACACTCCACACCACTATCTTCGCCGCCGCCCTCTCGCCCGCCGCCGCCCCCTCTTGCCGCCGCCGCCGCCCTCTCCAATCCCTCTCATAATTTGGTAAGAAATTTTCCCTAATTTTGCCCTCGGTTTGCATCGAAATTGGTGGTGCGGGAGGTGAGCTTGATTTTATTTTGTCTTTGAAATTGGTGGCTTTTGTCCGAATCGGTAGTGTGGATTTACGAATTTACGAATCGGTAGTGTGGCTTTTATTTTGGTCCGAGTCGGTAGTGTGGCTTTTATTTTTGTCCGAGTCGGTAGCTTTTATCCGAGTCCGCATGTGAGTAAATTTCTCTTCGAATTTCTTGTGGCCATCCGGGCGAAGTGTTTCGTATTGAATTTCTTCTTGGTGGCTTTGAAATTGGTGGCTTACGTATTGAATTTGGTGGCTTCGTCTTTGAAATTGGTGGCTTACGTATTGCTATCCGTTCGGTGGGAGAAGGCCGTGGATTTTATTGCTATCATTCTTGGATTTGTGTCTAATTTCATTCTTGGATTGTAATTACGTGCATTTCGCTTGCTTCATTACGTGTGCGATTTCGCTTGCTTTGGAACGCAGTTTGGAGATATTATGAGTCATTCATACTTGTTTTAACTTCAATGAGTCATTTTGTGATAATGGAGCTTTGTTAGTTTCTAATTCTACATAATTCTACATTCTGGCTTCATTATGTTTCTTTCTTAGTTCCATTTTGTCATTTTCATTATTTAGATGGATTCACAAAGTGGGAGAGGAAAAAACAAGCGTTTTTGGAGAAAGGATGAGGAAGAAACTTTACTTAATTGTCTAATGGAACTAAGTGTAGATCCATGTTGGAAGGGAGAAGGAGGTTTTAAGAATGGTTTCACAAAAAAGGTCGAACAAATGATGAATGTGGTCCATCCTCGGTTGTGGGTTGCTAGCGGACCCTCATATTGAATCTAAAGTGAAATGGTTTAGAGAAAAATATGTTGTAGTTAATGAGATGTTGAGCAAAACATCCGGTTTTCAATGGAATGATGAGAAAAAGATAGTGCAGTGTGAAAGACAGGCATACGACGACTTCTGCAAGGTAATATTAAGGATAGGATCAAGCAAAACATTAATTCTGATGATGATGATTTTGTTTTATTTGCTAATATTAATTCTGATTTTGTAGACACACCCCAAAGCACGCGGATTGTGGAATGTGTCTTTTCCTTTTCTCGACAAGTTAGAGGTTATTTTTGGTGTTGATAGAGCAAATGGGAAGAGGTGCGAGCTCCCAACCGATTCCGTGAATAATATGGAAAAAGAAAGTATCAACCTTGGTGATGATGATGATGGTGATGATGAATTTAGTGTTGAGGGTGCTTCAACAAATAATGAAGTTGAACAAGATCGACGTCCTAGCAAGAAACAAAAGACACAATTCAATTCAAGTGGGAAAGGGAAATCAAGGATAGGATCAAGCATACACTCGGAGGACCTCGATCATCTTAACCGCATGACTTCTGATTTTGCAGGTTTTATGAACCGCATTAGTGGTCATCTTGGAAGCATGGCAGCAACCATGAGTAACAACTACGAACTTGAGCTTAAGGCAGCTGACGAAGTGCGAGCTTCTCGACGGGGTTTGGCGAAGGAGATGGATGCTATTCCCGGATTGACTAAAGCTCAAGGATTTAGAGCAGCAAATTTGATCGGAGAAATGCCAAGTATGATGGATATTTTCTATTCCCTTGATTCGGTCGAGTCAAAGAAGGAATATGTCCTTGAGCTTCTCAAGTTTGATTAGATTATATCGGATTTAATTATGTATGACTGATTTATGTTTATGTTTATGTATGACTGATTAGTATGGTTTTATTTAAATTTATGTAAGACATTATCATTTTATGTTCAATTAGATTTTTTTATGTTAAAATTTTATTTTTTTTGTTTCAAAATGTTATAATATATAATAGAATATGATATTTTATGTACAAATTTATTTAATAAATTTATTAAGTTGATTCCATTCCTTCAGTCAAACCAAACAGGTTTTGGAATCAAGTTCATTCCTGCTGCAACCAAACAACTGTTTTCAGGAATCATTCCTTCATTCCATACCTCCAGGAATGATTCCTGATTCCGATTCCATTCCTTTCTGTCAACCAAACGGGGCTAAGAGTTTTCTTCAATATTAGCTGTCATATCAAACCCCAGTTGACTTTCTCATTAGTAGTTCCACTTTTGCTTGTCATTGAATATGTCGGGAAAAAAATCCTTTTTACCAATTATTTCAGTGCTCGATTTATTTTGATTTATTATTTGGCTGAACCCAATTTTAATCCTTTTATTTGATAAATTATCTGTTTTTAATTCACTTCACAAAATTGACCTAAATTATCAAATTTCAGTCCTCTAAAGTGTGCCAGAAATAGCGGGACGGAGATAGTATTTAAAAATTATATTTTTAATATTAGAACATATTTGTAATATTAATCTTAATCTTTTCTATTATAAGTATTCAGTTTTAACTAATTATAATGTTTTAAAAAAATAAAAATAGGTCTATCTTCGAACCGAATTTTCTTAAATTATTTGACAAACAACATGAGCAATATTAATAAAAATAATTAACCTCATTTTTGGATTTCTTTTGAAATATAGTGAATTAAAGTTAAACATTTATAATATAAAAAACTAAAATTAATATTACATATACATTTTAATATAAAAAATATAATTTTTAAATATTTTTTTAACCAAGCGTACCAAAATTGACAAATTTGGTCAATTGTATAAAATGGACAATTTATCGAATTAAGGGACTAGAATTAAACTCGACAAAATAACGGACCAAAGTGAATCGGGCATCAATATAACATGCTAAAAATGATATTTTCCCAATATGTGTATCAATATTTAATATCTAATCATAAAATTTGTTACACGATGATGATATACAACTTTTTTTTTAATAAGTCCTTTAATATGAGTACAATTTTTTTAATAAGTCACTCTGTGGCGTGCACGCGATGCACCGCCTAGTACGCGTAGTTTTAATATTTTAATATAGTGTGGAGTATACTTTGGAGAAAGAATGTGAATATCGCAATTAATGTAATTGCGATCAACAGTGACATATCTAACTATTAATGCATATCAATTATAGTTAGATTAGTGGCATATCAATTAATGCAATCAACAGTGACAAGATAAGGTCTATCTACGCACGACGTTGCACATATTCTTCATTCATTAATATGCATGAAAAAACTACCTACCATTATGTAATTGTTAGGGCCCAAAAAGAACCTGAGATTTAATTCGAGATGTACGAATCATATGATAGAAATATGCAATATGATTGAAATAAATATATGGATCACAAACCAGTCACTTCTCCTCTTTGCCTTCATCAATGGCAGACGCCTTGCAGATTGGACATACGTTCTTTATGGACAACCATTTTCTGACATGAAAATCATGGCAGCAGACTTTCAACGTGCCAACATCATCCATATTTTTGTATTCTTCCTGTTTAACATGATAATAGAGTTAAGTAATCCACGTCTCGTGGTTGAAAATAAGAGTATACCAGCAAAGCACATAGATCAAGAATAGAAAATTAGATGTGTTAGGGATGTCGTATGAGAAAAACAATAGAGATTGCAGTATATGATCACCATACAAACAGTGGCGGATGCACACACAGCCAAGGAGAGGCAATTGCCTCCCTCAAAATTTGAATTGAATTTTTTTTTTTTTTTTGTATTTTAAGTATCACAAAATTATATATTTTGTTGTAAAACTTCTCCAAATCTAGTATTTATGAGAGTAACAAATTAAAATCTTTTATTCTCCGGAGACATTAATTCATCAGTGCTTCGTGAGCAATTTTATAAGACTTATGTATATTATTTTGCCTCCTCTTATATACTATGTTTGTGTTTTCTTTTTTCATGTACTTATTGATATAAAATTAAGAATATTTGAAGTATAAATAAACTATCATTTAAATACTTATTAATTCCTTAGTTAGATATTATTATTCTTCATAATTTCCTCTAACTAAATTTAGAGTGATGTCAAAATAGGATTGTGTACTACGTTTTTCGAATAAATATAAAAAATATATGAGTTATTCATGAAAGAAGAATATAATCCTTAAATAAGTCATAAAGAGTAACTATAATTAGATTTAAGTAGAAAAATGTGTTAAAAAAAATTTTCGGGGACTCCGCCCCCGAACCCCCGTACAAAGATAACTCAAGCCCCGATAAATTTTGCCCCCCCTAACCGAAAAATCTGGATCCGCCCCTGCATACAAATAACACAAGTCCCGTCATCTTCAAATAGGTCCGAAGAACAATTAATCGACTCAATCATGCTCTTTGAAATCAGATTATCTGATAACCCGGTACTAACAATTCCAATCCTCTCTCCTAGGGCTAGCAGTTCCTGCTCATGCAAATCTCCAGCGGTACTAACCTACAAAACATAAAAAATAACAGTAGAGTAAAATGGACACAAATAAATGAACCTCATAGCTCATATTGTCTGTGTCAAGCCTCATCATGTCCATGTCTCCATCAACCATTAATCCGGATCCATAATATGAAGAGTGGTCTATAATACCGACACCCTGAAACGCAGTAACAAGAGAATAACTCCCCATAAGAATACAAGTCGAATCACTTATAAAAACTCTACTGTCAGTTGATCAAAGATACTTGCCTCCCGAGCTCTGTGTCTCTCACTTGACATACGATTTCTCCTAATCCTATCAGGTACACGAAATCTTAAT
Organism: Lavandula angustifolia; assembly: GCA_028984105.1. Lineage (NCBI taxonomy): Eukaryota > Viridiplantae > Streptophyta > Magnoliopsida > Lamiales > Lamiaceae > Lavandula > Lavandula angustifolia. The sequence goes on from CM054824.1 coordinate 17,539,642, forward strand.
TTGAATGGGAGTCTCGAGGAACTACTTTCTGCAACCATACTTGAGGCAGCTACAACAGGCTGAGTCAAGCTACTGCTGACATTCTCGGCAACATGATTCATATTTGAAGTATCATTGTTGCATCCACCAATCTCACGGGGACCATTAGGATGGTGGGTTAGTGTGTTTTGGTAACTATGACCCTGCCTAAAGAAATCGGAATCTGAAATATTCAAAAGACAATATCTCAGTGAAATATATCACATTACAGACAATGAACAAATTCACCCAAAAAAACTAACCTCGGCCTAATGTCATCCCATGAGAAGTCATCGATAAGTAACTCCGGCCCCATAAACCCGTTGAGTTAGACTGATCTGAGGACCTACTGTAGGAATTGAATCATATAATTCACCATATAATTGTAATAGCCCTATGTCGATATACCGAGATCTAAAGCGGAAGCATACCTGAATTATTAGAAGCCATGGATCGAAAATTGAAAAAAATTAATCTGGACTTCCAAGAGTTACTGCAGCGCCGTTTTTTTGTGATTTCTTAGATGGGGAAAAGAAAACCTAGCGTCTGCAGGCTCTCGGGGACCAGATATATATAGGGGAATATTATATTAATATTTGGCCCCTTCATCAAATATTAATATATAATTAACCATAAATTTAGGGATACACATACCAAAAAAATAACACTTTATACATAATTACATATATTGCCCATAATTAGATTTTAGATTTTATCCAACAATCTCCCACTTGGGCAACATATGTTACTTTATATGTATAACTTAATGAGCTCAAAATGTGTTATTTAATATGTATTCTTTATCGGTCTCGTCCATCAACTACATTTATATAGGATCAAAGCAGTCTTTATCATATTAATCATGACTGGACTCATCAATGGTCACATATACAAAAAATAGCCAAATGACATAGACCAACTGGTCCTCCTTAAACTTAAGAGAGGTTATAAAGCAGAGTGATTGTACTGAATACTTTATTCTTTATTTCTGATCAGAAAATTAAAAATAATCATAAAGCAACTAAAATTTAAACTCCCACTAAACCACAATATCATCATGTGATACGACACCCATATGAGCAGTGTGCTCATGAAAGACCTTGGGTGATAAGCCCTTTGTGAGTGGATCCGCTAACATGGAGTTTGTCCCAATGTGCTCTATAGATATCTGTTTACTCTGCACTCTTTCTTTCACAACTAGGAACTTTATGTCAATATGTTTCGACTTGGAAGAGCTCCTATTGTTGTTGGAATACAACACTGCTGACTTATTGTCACAAAACAACTTGAGTGGTCTTTCTACGTCTTGCAAAATACGCAGCCCAGTGACAAAATTTCGCAGCCATATCCCATGATTTGACGCCTCATAGCATGCTACAAATTCTGCTGCCATAGTGGAAGAAGCTACAAGTGTCTGTTTGACACTTTTCCAAGAAATAGCTCCTCCAGCTAACATATAAATGTAGCCTGATGTAGACTTTCTGCTATCTTGGCACCCAGCGAAATCAGAATCAGAATATCCCAATACCTCCAAATGATCTGATTTCTTGTATGTGAGCATGTAATCTTTTGTTCTCTGAAGATACCTCAATAACCCTTTTTGCTGCTATCCAATGGTTCATACCAGGATTGCTCAAATATCTGCCTAACACTCCAACTATGTATGCAATGTCCGAACGCGTACATACTTGAGCATACATTAAACTCCCAACTGCTGATGCATAGGGAATCTTTTGCATTTCTTGAACATCAAGATCACTTTTAGGGCACTATTCGAGACTGAATTTGTCTCCTTTAGCAACAGGGGTATCACCTGGTCTACAATCTTGCATGCCAAACCTTTTGAGAACTTTATTGATATAGCTCTTTTGTGATAATCCAAGAATACCTCGAGGTCGATCTCGATGTATCTGAATTCCTAAGACAAAAGAGGCATCCCCAAGATCTTTCATCTCAAAATGCTTTGATAGAAATCTCTTGGTTTCATGCAATAAGCCTATATCATTAGTGGCAAGCAATATGTCATCAACATATAGAACCAGATACATAAACTTACTCCCACTGAACTTGTGGTATACACAATCATCAACAACATTCATCTCAAAACCGAATGAGACAATAACTTGCTGAAACTTGTGGTACCACTGACGAGAAGCTTGTTTGAGTCCATAGATGGATTTCTTTAATTTGCAAACCATATTCTTTGGGTCTCCAGACTCAAATCTTTCCGGTTGCAACATATATATCGATTCTTCAATGTCTCCATTGAGAAATGCTGTCTTAACATCCATCTGATGCAACTCAAGGTCATGATGAGCTACAAGTGCCATAATTGTTCTAAAAGAGTCTTTCGATGAAACTGGAGAGAAAGTCTCTGTATAGTCAATGCCTTCCTTCTGAGTATATCCTTTTGCTACAAGACGTGCCTTATACCTCTCCACATTACCATCTGCATCCCTTTTGGTTTTAAATATCCATTTACAACCAATTGGTTTCGCACCTTCAGGTAATGGGACAAGTTCCCAAACTTTATTGTCTTGCATAGACTTATACTCTTCTAGCATGGCATCATTCCACTTTTGAGAGTTTGAACTATTCATGGCCTGATGACAGTTGATCGGATCATCTTCCATCATTCCATTTCCTTCCTCAAGTTCACTGAGAAATACTATATAATCATCTGATATAGCACTTCTCCTCTCTCTCGTGGACCTCCTTAATGGCCCTTGTTCATGAGGTTGTTGAGTTTGTTCTTCCGGGAACAATTACCTCATCCCGAGTAGGAGATTGTACTACATTGTCTTGTAGAGGTTCCGGATTCACTTCTTGATCGATGACGGGTGTACGAACCGATCACCGTCAAAAGTGATAATAGGAATTGAGAGTGAACTCAAATCCTCCTCAAAAGCAATGTTCCTAACTTGATTTCTCCCTCCAAACTCAACATCCTCAAAAAATATTGCGGTTCCCGTCTCAAAAATATTTCTAGTAGTGGGATCATAAAATTTATAGCCCCTAGATCTTTCGTGAATAACCAATAAAGTAGTGCTCACGAGTTTTGGAGTCCAATTTCTTTTCATGTGGCCTATAAGGTCTTGCCTCACTGGACATCCCCAAATGTGAAAGTGATTTAGGCCGGGCTTTCGACCGGTCCAAAGCTCATAAGGAGTTTTAGATGCTACTTTAGTTGGTACTCTATTCAAAATATAAGTCTTTGTCTTTAATGCTTCACCCCGGAGAGACTCGGGTAATGTAGAATGAGCAATCATACTCCTTACCATATCCTTAAGAGTTACGTTAGTCTTTCAGCTACACCGTTCATGCTAGGTGAACCCGGCATGGTGTACTGAGGAACAATACCACATTCCTCTAGGAATTTAGCAAAAGGTCCTGGACGTTGTTCGCCTGAGCCATCAGATCTACCATAATACTCACCACCACGATCAGATCTGATGCTCTTAATCTTTTTGTCGAGTTGATTCTCAACTTCAGCTTTAAAGGCTTTGAACACATCCAAAGACTGTGATTTTTCATGAATGAGATATAGGTAGCCATAACGTGAGTAGTCGTCTATGAATGTTATAAAATATTGTTGACCATTCCAAGATGCCGTAGGGAATGGCCCACAAATGTCGGTGTGAATTAATTCTAAGACGCCTGAAGATCTGTTTGCACCTAATCTCTTAATTTTGGTCTGTTTTCCTTTAATACAATCTACACAAACATCAAAGTCTGTAAAGTCAAGAGACTTTAAAATGTCATCTGACACGAGTCGCTCAATTCTACCTTTTGAGATGTGACCTAATCGTTTATGCCATAATGACGCCGAATTTTCTTTATTTAATTTTCGCTTCGTACCTTTTGAGATGCAGGTTGTGTTTCCCTTAGTGCAAGATCTAATTCCATACAACCCAGCACTATATAGACGTGTCTTTTCCATTCCTTGAAATTAGTCCCATTAAGCATGGGAACCGAATTGATATTAGCAGATATCGAGGCAACAGCAGATATGTTAGCTGAAGTAGAACAAAACACAAAACAAGTTCACATTAACATTCATCATTTAAGAGATAAACTCAAAATAATGGTAAACCCATCTCAAGATACCTAGCACAACATTAATATCAAATCTTTGGATAGTAATATTAATTGTAATCGGTACTCTTGTTGTAGTAATCAAATATTGACAATAAAACATGTCGAACAATAAATCAATCTTTGGACCAATTTTGTTGCTCACAAGATATAATCCTTATAATTGTCACATATTTATTACCACATATGTGTATGCAATTCGGCCAAATATCAATTTACCTTTGGGTCAATTAATAAACGCATGATTTACATACACATTACCACCTTAGTTATTCAAGTAAATTAATCTACACAAAAGAGGTTACTTTGGCAACATATTGTTTCAACTAATTTACTCAAAACTGAATTGTTTCAAAATATATTGTGGAAGATGAATACTCAATAGCCAAATCAAAAATCGAATTAGCAAATCATCAAACTGAATCCACACAGAAGCAAACTGAATTGATAACTCATATTAACGCATAATAAACACAGATTATTAAACCGAATTGTTAACATGAATTAAATAAAGAAAATTGTTGCAAATCCTTATAAATCTGAATTGATATTCACGCGTACAGACATGTAAATTATTATACTAGCACAAACGACAAAAGTTTATACTATTCAAATATAAAATTACATGTATAATTAATACAATCCGGCATGAATAGCACATAAGACAGAGAATTATACTTTAAAATTTGTGAGAAACAACAGGATAATCGAATCGGATCAGAAAAGAATATTGTCAATTCCCAAATCATTATACGTATTTGAATTGATATTCAAAATAAGAATAATTCATGTAATCACGAATCACTGTACGAAAATTATTGCCAATCAATTTACATGAATTAATAAACGCATGAATTGATACATGAAGTCAGACGGCAATCAATTAACATGAATCAATTCGGCAAAATACATGATCGCATATAATAGATTTAAATCGGCAATTGATAATATTCAATTAAAGCGAATGATAATTCATCAAGTCGAATATCAATCTTTTCAAAAATTCTCAGAATATCTATTATAGGGAAGCTCTGATACCACTTGTAGGAATTGAATCATATAATTCACCATATAATTGTAATAGCCCTATGTCGATATACCGAGATCTAAAGCGGAAGCATACCTGAATTATTAGAAGCCATGGATCGAAAATTGAAAAAAATTAATCTGGACTTCCAAGAGTTACTGCAGCGCCGTTTTTTTGTGATTTCTTAGATGGGGAAAAGAAAACCTAGCGTCTGCAGGCTCTCGGGGACCAGATATATATAGGGGAATATTATATTAATATTTGGCCCCTTCATCAAATATTAATATATAATTAACCATAAATTTAGGGATACACATACCAAAAAAATAACACTTTATACATAATTACATATATTGCCCATAATTAGATTTTAGATTTTATCCAACACCTACTAGATGGAGCATGCACAGAATTTGACAAATGAGTCCCGGCTGGATTGGTCTCCACTTCAACAACAGTTCTAATTCTAGTATTTCTGATACTTCCATATTCTGAAGGACATTCACATTTTGTATGAACAGTTTGTATTTGATGAACTTCCAGCCCCATGATTTCCGCTTGTAGATGCAGTGTCGAACATTAGAGCCACACTAGGTATTTTCCATTTGCATGGCGCTTTGTCTCTGGCTACTCCCTGATCTTGAAAGCCACTATTTTTCCTATGGACTGTTTTCCTACCCCTGGTGGATGAAGATGGATGGGAGCAGTGGCGGAGACAGGGGGGGCGCGTGGGTGCGACCGCCCCCCCGAACTTATGTGTAATAATTCTTACGACCCTAAAGTTTGAAAAAAATTTAATTTCACTCCTATCATCTTGCACATTCGCCCCCTCCAAATTTATTATTTGCTTTCTATACCCAAACATCTAATCTAACTAGCCCTAGCAATTAGATGAAGAAACAACTAAAGTAAACACATCCGCCGTAAAAATTGAATACCCCTAAACAACAAAAATTAAAACTTAGCTACGAAGAACTGCAGAAAGAAGGCCATTTCTTTGGCTTCAAGTTGGCGATTGGTGGTTATTTCTTCAAATCGTCTGCCATTTCTTCTAGTTTCTTCAAGTCCGGCGTCGATTTCTTCAAGTTTCTTCAGCGATTTCTTCAAAATTTTCTGGCGATTTCTTCAAATTTATTCAGAGAGAGTTCAGAGACAAATGTGAGAAACAGAGAAAGAAATGAATGGGGTTGCCGATGAATAAAGCGACAAGTGAATAATTAATACAGTAGTAGGTATTGCCGACAACTATTAACTCAAATTGATTGTTTTTGCTGATTTTTAATTATGTCTTTTGTTTTTTTTGCTGATTTATTCACTAGTGGTGGCCACGTCTTTTGTCTTTGTTTCAATTCACACAAGTTTTAAATTCTAAACTAGTGAATTATTCACTTGTGGCCGACAGGTAAGTCACAAGGTTTAAATTAATGAAGCTTACTTTTCTTTAATTATTTAATTAGATATTCTTTCATTATTAATTAATGAATTGTTGTTGATAATTTGAGGAAATCGCCGACAGGTAAGTCATAAGGTTTAAAATAAATTGATATTGATACTTGATGTTTGTATTCTTGTACCTTGATAAATTAATTTCACTATTAAGTTCAATTGGTTGGGTTGATTGATATAGTGTTTGTATTTCTAGTGATTGGAAACATGAAGAAGCTTGATTTCTATTTTAAGAAAAGAACTCAACAGTCTAGTTCTATTAATTTGGAGGTTATTGAAAGTGCAAATAATCCCGAAAGTGAAGCTAAAGACAGTGACTCTAATCCAACTGAAGAGAATGATTCTCCCCCATCTAAAGTTCCACGAGTTGATGAGGGAGAAAAGAATAATGGTGTTGAACCCGATCCTGGAAAACGAAAGATGATGTGGGATTATCCAGTTGATAAGAGAAATGAGATTCGACGAGATTATCTTTCAAAGGGTCCCCATCAACCTATTCCAACTGGAAAAGTAGATAAACGAAATAGAAAGTTTCTTGCTTCTTGGTACAAAACATTTCCAGATTGGTTGGAGTACTCTCCAAGTGAGGATGCAGCATTTTGTTTTAAGTGTTATCTATTTGCCGAGCCATCTACCATTTCTGGTGCAAATGTCTTCGTCGTTCATGGTTTTCGATCTTGGAAGAAGGTAGGTGGAAAAAATTGTGCTTTTCGAACTCACCAAGGAGATAGTCCCAATTCAACACATAAAGCAGCTGTGATTGATTGCAATAATTTAACGAACTCCTTGCAACATATTGACAAAGTATTGGAGAAACAAAGTTCGGAGCAAGTTGCAAAGAATCGTCTACGACTTAAAGTCTCTATTGATGTTCTAAAATTGTGTGCTCTCCGAGAAATTGCATTTAGAGGTCATGATGAACGCCCGGAGTCTCTAAACCGTGGTAATTTTTTAGAAATCATAAAGCACACAGCTTCTTACAATAGTGAAGTGGCCTCTCTTGTGCTAGAAAATGCTCCTGCAAATGCTTCATATACTTCTCCTGCTATTCAGAAAGATATTTTGTCGGTGTATATTAGGAAGATCCAGAGGTTCATTAGAGAAGAAATCAACAATTCCAAGTTTTGTCTCATTGTTGATGAATCACGAGATGAATCCAAGAGAGAACAAATGGCTATTGTTTTAAGGTTTGTGGATCAAGCTGGAATCATCCGTGAGAGATTATTTGACATAGTTCATGTTGAAGACACTAAAGCCGTTACTTTGAAGAAGGCTATATGTGATGTGCTCTCTTATCATAATCTTAACATACAAAGCATTCGAGGGCAAGGTTATGATGGTGCAAGTAATATGCGTGGAGAGTGGAATGGTTTACAAGCTTTGTTTGCAAAGGAGTGTCCATATGCTTACTACATTCATTGTTTTGCTCATCGCTTACAATTGGTTCTAGTAGCAACAGCAAAAAGTATCATTCCTATTGAGAACTTCTTCTCAAAGGTGAATTTGATTACTAATGTTGTTGATTCTTCTTCCAAACGCCATGACCAGCTCCACATTGCTCGAGCTATCCAAATAGAAGAAGAAATAGAGAGAAATGACATTGAAACGGGGAAAAGGGAAGAATCAAATCGAAGCATACCTCATCCAGGTGATACAAGATGGGGCTCTCATTTCGAGATCTCTAACTAACTTGCTTGAAATGTTTGAAGTCGTTTTTTGTCTGTATTGGGCGAAGTCATAAGCGACAATGGTTCTCTTTCTTCAAAAGCAGCTGCCGATGGAGCTTTTGAGGGTATGTTATCATTTGATTTTGTATTCAACTTGCACTTTATGATAGAGTTGTTGGGGAAGACTGATAGTCTTTGTGAATTGCTACAAAGAAAACAACAACACATTCTCAATGCGATGGATGCAGTAGGGAGTACAAAGGAGATCATCCAGAATTTCCGAGAAAATGGATGGAATGACTTATTTCAAAAAGTCAATGTTTTTTGTGAAAAACATGAGATTGAGACCCCAGACATGAATGGTATTCGGGAATCAAGGGCAGGTCGGAAGAGAAAGGAGAATCCTATTACATATGACCATTATTATAGGATTGACATATTCAATGGGGCTATAGACTGCATATTGCATGAGATGAATATACGATTTAATGAAGCTTCAGTGGAGTTGCTAAAGCTAAGCTCAGCTTTGGATCCTAGAGGTGGTTACAAATTATTCAATATTCTAGATCTAACAAAGTTGGTTGAGAAATTCTATCCATCAGATTTCACAAGCCAAGAGAAGCACCTTCTTCAGTATCAGTTGCAGGTTTTTGAAGCTGATATCAAGACAAGTCCTCGTTTGCTAGAAGCATCATCACTTCCTGATCTATGTCAAATATTGTTTGAGACCGAAAAGTCAATCCAATACTATCTGATAGACAGGTTTGTTCTCTTTTTCATATTAATATTTGTTGATTTTCATTTTTATCAATTTTCTGACACATTAAAAATCTAATATTTTATTGTTATTTATAGATTGATTCGACTTATCTTAACTCTTCCGGTTTCAACTGCAACTTCTGAGCGTGCATTTTCTAAAATGAAACTCGTGAAGACAAGGTTGCGGAATAAAATGGAAGATGATTTCCTTCGTGGTTGTTTACTAATGAGCTCAGAAAGAGAAATTGTTGAATCTTTTGATACAGATTCAATTATTGAGGAGTTTAATCTTATGAAAAAACGTCGGTCTCAATTTCAAATGCCTAAGAAGATATTGTAATTTGGTATGTTTTTGTACTTCGTTTTGGACTCGTTATTTTTGTTGTTTTTATAAATTGTACTTTTGAATTCCTTATGCTCATTGTTACACAAAAAAAAAAAATTCGGGGGCTCCGCCCCCGAACCCCCGGATGAGACACACTAAACCTCACATAATTCGCCCCCCCCAGTTCTAAATCCTGGCTCCGCCCCTGGATGGGAGGAATTATTATCTTGATGCATATGCAGAACTCTAGCAGCAGGCTGATCTAGAGCCCCTACTTGATAATGCGGAAGTTCACCACCGTAACTAGATGAGTTACCGCCTTTAGAGACACTGCTTGCTACAAAGACCAAACAGTAAAACATGAGGATACTGGGACTAATGAAATAATGAACAACTATTATAAGTTTTGTCAGAATGAATCATAATCCTTTATGGCTTTAGCCTTTATTGAGAACGTCATGACAAAACGGAAGGCCATCCAACATACTCGAGGGATGGTTCGAATAAGCCAGATATCCATATAGACTATAGAGACACTAAAATAAATATTTATACTATTTTTAAAATTCTACAAAAATAATACCGTATACTAGACATACCGAGGAAGTCTATCCTAAATTTTCACGACGATATGATGACGGGAAGATGCGTAAATAATTTTTGAAACAGTTCGTAGGTATGCTGGCAGAATTTTGAAATCTCATGTGAAACTATATAATGGACGACTAAGGGTGTATTTATAGGCTTAGAATAAATTATCTAAAGATCCCTAATCATAAAAGGTATCAAATATATTTTATCCATAATTATTTTCGTCCTTTTATTTTTTATATATAATTTATTATATCACTTACTACATAAGAGATTCAATCATAGTTGAATTAGGATATAGACACAATTAAATTGATCCTAAAACGTGAATATCACACATAAAATATGTATTTTAATCATAAAACATAATATAAAATTTTCTCCTAATAACTTAATACAATATAAAATATTATATCTTCAGGAATCCGAAATAAATAAATATTATTCTTGTTTCATAATTCTAACATGATTTCTATCTCAACAATAAATAATATAATCATAATATAATATAAATAAACACATTCAAAGTTCAAAATAAATTTACATAACAAATATGATAGATGCTTTAATTTTTATTTAAATTTCTAGGGCGCGACTTACAGAACTAGAACACTTGATAACATGCATGAATAGATATACAGTGCATTTTATATTGAAAATTTCGGGGCGTTACAGAGATAGAGGGAGTATAAAATAAAAATAATAAAATTCAAAATAGCTAAAATAAAGGTAAAATCCATACTATTACACGTGAAAATAATAGATTGCATATTAGTAAAGTTAAACAATCATTTTAGAATAAAATAACATATAACTTAGGTAGTCTTTGGAACAACTTTCAGCTGCAGCTAGAGTGTTTGGAACACCTACTTTCAGTAGAAATTCACTACCAAATATAGTTAAGATAAAGAAGCTGCTTAAGCTACTATGACTCAGCTTTCAGCTGCAGCTTACAACTTCTCTAATTCATTAGACTATTTATCCTTTAAATATTTTTATAATTTTTAAAAAAATCATTAATTTTAAAATTAATATTTTTATTAGTTACAAGTTTATTAAATATATTAAATATATTTGTTAGTAATTTTATAAAAAATATTTTGTATTTGTTATTTATAAGTTCTTCAAGTTTAATGAAATAATAATTATTAAAATTAAATATAAAATAATTAAAGTAGTAGGTTTGGAGGATTTTGACTTTTAAATTAATATTTTTCTATTTTTATTTAATGTCTTAGATTTAGGGTTTCAGAAATATGTTAATGTATATTGTAATTTAGTTAGTGTATTTAGGATGCATTTTGTTTAGTCAGTATACGAGTAATTTGTGATATCCCTTGTTTATTTTGATCTATCAAATTATGGAATTATTACACTCATGTGTAATAATTGAAATATAAGCATTAGTATATTCGTATATTATTTTCAAATCATGGATATACATGCATTAAATAATGAAAGAGAAACTAGCTTCTGGACAAGCATATATATTATTGACAAGTCAGCAGATAAGGTAAAATCATGAAATAACCTCTTGAGCAAGTCTTTACCTTTCCATGTGTCTTTATCTCATGCATGTAGAGTTACTAGTAACCAAGCCTAGCTAGCTAGAGAAGTAAGTAATTTGACTATCTCCACTTTATTTATTACTATTTTTCTTCTATAAATAGCAAAGTATGAGTAGACCAGCTATTACCACTTCTCATACATTCAGCAGTTACGTAATCCATAAGGGCCTACTGAAGAAATAGTCTACTAGGGAAGCAGCACAACACCTTAAGAACTAAGCGATTCAGTACAGAAGAACAAGGTGAGTTATATTTTATTTACGAAATCTATGCTTGAGTTATTAAGCTCTGATATTTATGCAAGTTAAAGTTTATGAATGTTCATGAAAATTGCTTCGCTCACTATTGGAATTGTACATCTACTTGAATGAAATTGGGCTCTGCCCATAAGTATTGAATACGATCGGATCCTGAGCTAGACGTAGCCAGGGTTAGTGTACACCAAACGTCACGAAGTTAGCCTTGGGATAATCTGTTTTTCCCAAGCCTAATGAAGGGAACGAGGTTACTCTCAGCTGAATGTGTTTCCCTGAGTTTAACGAGAAGTATAGAATGCACCAATAGCTGAGGAAGAAAGGTTTGACCAAGTGAAAGTTTTGGTATACATAGACTGCTTTCGATTTTAAAACTGTCTATGTGATACCAGTAATGCATGAACATTTCATGGTTTTAAAAAGGATTTTCGGAGGTTTATTATCAATTGCATTACCCACTGAGTACATTAGTGCTCAGCCCAAATATTTTCAAAAATGATTTTGCAGGCTGAAGATGGCAGTGTGAAGGTGACGGTGCTGAGTTGGTCTGAAATGTTATTGTACAAATACTCGTCTATTTTAAGCTGTGTTCTTAAAACCGGCCTGGTCGTTGACCCGATTTTTTTTTTTTTAGCGGTTCAACCTGTCGAACCGGTTCAACCGGTGGGTCGACCCGGTCATTAACATAAGTTTTGATTTTCCTCAACAATCAACATAACCAAATCGAATAACCGAAGCACACGACGATCCCTTCGAAACTTCATCGGAGGTGTATCCTTCTCCATATGTTAAATTTGTTTGAATAAAGTAACAAACGAGAAAAAATCATCACACGATCCCCCAAATCGAATCAATTTGCTTGAGATTCAAACCCCCAAATCAATTTAACCTAATAATTAGATAATCTAAATTCAGCCCAAATCAATCACACAACTACAACTACAATTGAGTCCAAAATCCTAATCAATCACACAGCCCGAATCAATCACACAGAGGGAGAAATCATCTTACCGAGAGAGGAGGAGAGACCAGAGGCGAGATGATGGCGGCGGCGAGATGTTGGCGCTAGCGTACGGCGGAGGTGGCCGACGGCGAGATGATGGCGGCGCTGCAGTGCGGTGCGGCGGAGAGAGGCCAGCCGAGTTAAGATGTGAGAGCAGAGGCCAGAGAGTGAGAGATTGTCGACTGAGAGCTCGTTCTGTTACTTCTGTAATACAGATACTAAAGACTCAAATGACAAAGAGTTCAACCAAAGCGTGAATTAGTAATCCTATTACTAATTCATAAATTCACGCTTTTAATTTTTTTTTTTTTTGTAAATAGGCAGCCGAGTTGACCCGGTCCCCGGTTACCGGTTCAACCGGCTGAACCGGCCGGGTCGCACCGGGTTATTCGCGAAAACGAGCCAACACGACACCCGGCCCGGATTTTTGACCAGGTCCGAGCCAAACCGGTCGAACCGGCCGGTCCGGGCCGGGTTTCAAAACATAGATTTTAAGACGTTTCCGCTATGTACATTAAGCTCCACCTCTCTTGTTTCTACTGAGGTGGTTAGATTATATAAATACAAGTGCTATTGTCATTTCAGATGTCTCAATTTCTTCCCCTTTCTTTCCCGCTTCTTTCACCCCTCCCCAGTCGCGCTCCGGCCCATTAGCCTTCCCTCGGGAATTGGGGCGTGACATAATTAGTTTAGGTAGGTGTAATTAGTATAGGTAATGTGTTCATTAAGGACTAATAAGTTTCTATTTTTGGAAAGAAGACAAGTCGAGCGGGACAATTCGAAAAAAAAATGTAGACAAGTCGGGCGGGACGGAGGGAATAATGTAAAATCAATTGAATTTAATATTTTGTAATACTGAAATCAAAATTATAATGCAAAAAAATCTCAATTTTATTTATTTATTTATTGTAAATTATAATTGTTTAATAACATTGAGGGTAAGACAAATATTTTATTTAAAAAGTTAAAATAAGCTATTGATATTAGCAATTTTTCAAACACTATTTTCCCCACTTTCAGCAGCTTTCAATACTTATTTCCAAACACCTAACAATTCTCAAATCAGCAGCTTTCAGCCGCTTTCAGTATGTTTCAGCACTTATCAATAAACTTCAGCTACTCCAAATACCCACTTAATGGCGGATAGATTTTAGTGTTCCACATCACTGAGTTCTACTACTAAGGATCCTCTATCGCACTTTTGGTGTCCCAATAATGTCTCACCAATGAAGTAGTGATATATATATATATATACCCTAGTTGTATATGTGTTAAATTGAGTTACTTATTTTATTTAATGATTTTCTTAAATTAAAAATACACATGTCACTATTTCATTAGTTGGACATGTATTAAGATATCAAAAGTGGAATAAATGATCATCACCGCAATTATACGCCCTTCTATTCCTATTTCACCTCCATAAATTATTTTATATGTGGAAGTAAATTAAATAAAATAACTAAATCAAAATTATATATGATGGTCACATATACTGATATACTATATATCAATGTTTTATGAAATGTAATATATAATAAAATATAATGTATGGCATATAAATCTTTGTGATATAGTGGTATTTATATATTCAATAGTCAAACACGATGATGAAAAAGTCGGCATATATCCTGAAGCTTCCAGAGTGTGTGCTTTTTAGGCTTCTAAGCAAAACCTAAATCGCTGTTAGTATAAAACATTTTATTTGTAAAATCACATTAAAACCTTAAAATTAACAATCATTTTTAATTATTTCATTCGTTCCACTATTGTTGACTTTTTTTTCAGTATAGAAATTAAGAAAGGGAGTGATAGTGCGTTAAAATAGTGGATTCCATTTATTTAAAGTGATTTTGGTCAACATATTATTTATATTTTAAGAAATAAGACAATAATAATGAGATAACCCGCAAAGAAAAACAAATAAAAAATAATGAGCCGAAGGAAGTCTAGTTTTGCATTACGATTTCGACGAACATAAAAAAAATCATCAATCTCGAAAAACTAATAAATTGATAAATTTAAAAAAACTGTTATAAATATATGATCTCAGGTCATTATAATAAATTAATACTCTCTCCGTCCCATTATTTATGTCTATAGGGACTCGACACGGAGATTAAGGCGGATTGTGAAAATGTATAAAGTAGTGGTTGAAAAGTATAAAGTGGTGGGGTCCATCTATTTAGAGGATTGTGGACCACTCATTTATGTTGACTTTTGGAATGAGACATCAATACTTAGACAAACAAAATGCAACAAATGAGACATAAATAATGAGACGGAGAGAGTACTAATTTTTAAAAATTATTAACGTAACTAAATTCTCAATTACTTTTGTGCAATGTAATAGTCACTACAAGAAATTCACCGTACACCGACGGAAACTTCCGTCGGTAAACCCCTTAATTCCGTCGGTAAAAAAGTTACCGACGGAATACCGACGGAAGAAATGCGTCGGGTCAGGCTTTGTCGGTAAATATTACCGACGGAATATTCCGTCGGCAATTTTTACCGACGGAATGCCGACGGAAAATAATCGTCGGAAGTTTGTCCCCGAATATTCTGTCGAGGAGGAAATTTTTAAATAAATTTTTTGTTTTTTTACCAACGGATTATTCCGTCGGTAAATTTAAAATAATTTTTTAAATAATTTATTTGTTTTTTTACCGACGGAAGTTTCCGTCGGTACAGTTAAAATAAATTTTCAAATAAATTTTACGATTTTTTTACTGACGGAATTTTCCGTCGGTAAATTTTAAATAAATTTGTAATTTTTTTATGTTTATTTACCGACGGAAATATCCGTCGGTAAAACGTCGGTAGAATTTTTTTTTTTAAATAATTTTTTTTGTTTTTTCTACCAAGTTATCGACAACCTGCAATTTTTAACCAACCAACACATCATATACAATTAACCAACCAAGACATCACATATAACGATTCAAATCAACTCAAAAAGCAAACCGAAATATAAATATATAAATCCTAAAATCAAAATATTCAGTATATATACATAAACCATAAATAAATCAATCATAAAGAGGTGGGGGGGGAGGGGGCGATCGTCGCCTGTCGTCCGGAGGTCGTCGTCGGCTAGAGGAGCCCATCATCTCCATAAGTCTGGGTCATCTCGCGCATTCATAAATGCGACCTGCTCCTCGAGGCTCCTCCTAGCCGCCGACTCCTCCTCCGGTCGGCGCATGATCTCGGCATTACTGCGGGATGGCCCCAGTGAGGAAGTAGAAGAGCGGTCGGGCGGCGTTGATGTAGCCGCTCCCTTCCTCGCCGAAACCGTAGTCGCCGTGCTTCTTATCCGGACCCCCTCCAACCGCAAATAAATCGCGTTTTTATCCGCGTTGGGGCCTTCTTCGCAAGCAATCCGCTCCACCTCCGCCTATTACAATATTAAATAGAAATTAGTCAAACTCAAAATTCTAGAATAATAATCTATATATTGTAATTGTGTGCTTACATGAAGTCTCGCAGCCTTCATGTTGGAGAAGTCTCCACCTTTGTAATGGAGACTCTGGAAAGTGTCAAAGGCGGTGGACTCTAAGGAGCATCCCCTCTGAGAAGCCTATTCATAACATGCATAAACAAAATTATGTCAAAAACAAAGACATAAGAAGCTAAAAAACATATAAAATGAGACTTACCGTAGACCGGGAGTACTTCGCATGGCCGACCGAGACCCTCCTTTGTGCTTGCTCATCCCGGCGCCCGGCTCGGGCTCTGACCTGCGGCACTGGGAAGCAGTCTCTGACTTCTGGAGCACCTCTGGCCGCATCCAGTAGTCGTTGAGGGCCGCCCACCTCTCTGTGTTGATGTAGTCCGGTTTTTGAGGGCGGCCCTGCTTCATTTCGTAGTGCCAATCGCCGAACCTCTTGGATGCCCTCTTACGCCACATGTGGTGGACTGCCCGGGTCCCGGGCCAAGCCGCCGGCGAAGTGCTTCCGCAATTTACATGTTTATACATGTTAGATATATATAAATAAATACTAAATTATAAGATTGTAAACTTGAAAGAAAAACTAACCTTAAATTCTTCAAAATACTTGCTCCTTAATTTCGGGAGGAGTCGGCTTCCAAGTGAACCCGGTCGGGTTATTGATCTTTTTAAAACAATCAACGATTGTCTAGGCCAATCCGGATGGCTCAAGCAATCGCCTATTATTGAAAATTGGTTAATCCAAGTGAAATTTGATATATTTAAAATTAATAAAAGCAATTATTACATACCCCTCGGGTGAAATCTCGAAACATCGGCGGCTATCCACCGAGTAAGAGTCGGTAGAACCCCGATGGGTCCACCCGACTTCGGGGGGGAGTCGCCCCCCATAGCCGATGTCGATGGGGGTGCTCCACGCCCAAAGCACGAGCCGATACGGTCCTCGCCACGACCTGCGGGAGGCGCCATGTACCCGAAAACAAAGAATAATCATTAATCGTTTTTGGCCAAAAAAATAAAATAAAATTCTTTTAAAACCTCGTAAGGTGTACTAGTCATCACTAAATTCCTCATCTTCCGATGTCGAACATGTTCTTCTTCATCATCATCTCCTTCGTCAAAATCTTCCTCATCGAGTTCTATTGTTTGACGTGGATGAGATAATGTTATATCAGGTTCTACTGTCGCGTGGTTACATACTGGTGGGTTTAGTATATCATCTTCTTGAAATGCTTCGTCTAATGAAGATTTAGTTGGCAAGTCTATCTTAAATCTCGGTTTAACTTTACATACTTCCAACCATGCCTTCCTAGATTTGTTCACACTAGGATATGAGCAGTAATACACTTGATGCGCTTGTGATGCAAGGACAAATGGTTCATAATTCTGCAGCGGTTTCGTTTGATCGATAGAAACCAACTTGTATTGTGGATGTACATAAGTCCCTCTAGGGGTCGGGTCAAACCATAAGCACTTAAACAACATGGTTCGTTTTATTGGTAAACCTAGGTACTCAACTTCACATATCTCCACCAACTGCCCATAATAATCAAGTGCATCGGAACCATAAATCTGCCCTTGTATACACACTCCGCTATTCATAGTGGACTTTCCTACCCCATGTGATAAAGTATGAAACTTATATCCGTTCACAACATAACCAGGGTACGTATAAACCGCTACTAATGGACCTTTTGCTAAATCCCGAATATACGGATTCATCTCATTGCAATAAGGGGAAGAAACCTAAGATCATAAGAAGCTAATTAGGAAAAGAAAACATTTTCGAATTTATTTAGAATGGATAAGTTCATCGTACATATGATTTGAACCAAGCTCCGAATTCCTGCTCAACCGATGTTTGGTAATCTTCATCTGATATATTTGGACAGGCACGCCGAACTTCTTCCTCAAATAGGCTTCATTAAAGTTGGTTGAAGTCGTTACGTATATTATACAAGTTAGAAAATAAAACAAGCGAATTATAGAGAAACTCACTTCTGATATTCTGTAACCTCGTCGCAGTTCAACAAGATGTATAAGTGGGCGGCATTATCCTCCTTTTGATCAAGATATCTCATTGACTTCGCACCAATTGGACGACCTTTTGGACGAAATATAGAGGGAACATCTATGTTGTCGGCCGGCTGGCCTTCTTGTTCCACCTCGCAATTGCGAGGCATCCTCCTCAGCCTAGTGTGGATATGATCTTCAAAATAGTACGAGCAGAAATTTGATGCTTCTGATAGGAGGGAGACTCCTCAAACTCCGCATCATTATAATTTGGCCCAGCATGATCCATTACCATCCTCTGATAGGAGGTCGACGTGTCATTTTGTGCATTTCTCGTAGCTTGTTCATTCAGGGTTACGTGTTTTTCCCCATGAGATGACCAAACTTTATAATTTTTAACGAATCCTTTCATATAAACGTGCTCTCTTACAACTTGTGTAGACAAAAACAGCTTATTCTTACAATTTTTACACGGACATCTAATTTTTTCTCCGTCCATATAAGGTGTCTGGCTACTTGCCCAATCAATGAAATCCTCAATGCCATTCACAAATTGAGGATTCAATGAACCGTCTACTGTCAACCGTGTATACATCCACGAACGACTCATTATTTCAAATCCTGATTTTGTCATAATAATAGAGTGAAGTCGAATACTATTCGAAAATGAAACACTAATAGTCACAGATTCCTAGTTAATTGGCAGGGTTGATGCTTGAAATTCAGAAGATAAGGTTGTCCCAACCATGTTATATGTACAAACATTATCCACAAGAAATCTTTCATAATAGAATCCATTAGTCTATTTAAACACCAGAATTTTCATTTAGATAAAAAACCATCTATCATGAATTTAATTGATCTGCAGACTTTAGTTAATCTGCAAAATAATACCTACTTCAGGACGAACCAACACGAAATAACGACCAATTAATGCGTAAATCTGACAAAAACCATCTATCATGAATTTACACATTATCATCTACATGCAGAGAACCAGATACAAACACCAAAAAGCACACATGTTCTCCCCCACATAGTATAAATTTACAAATAAAGGTGGTAGATTGTGGTAATTTCAGTCCGGTTTGTGCAGTGGGACTCAACAAGAATGTGGAATAATACACGGCGGAATGTAGTTGACAAAGCACGAAAGCAAGTCACAACATCTCTACAATCACAACATCTCTACAATCACAACAATAACATCTCTACAATCACAACAATAACATCTCTACAAGCACAGAAGCAAGTCATAGAAGTAGTCAACAATAACATCTCTACAATCACAACAATAACATCTCTACAAGCACAGAAGCAAGTCACAGAAGTAGTCAACAATAACATCTCTACAATCACAACATCTCTACAATAACATCTCTACAATCACAAGAAGCACGTAAGTAGTCAACAAGAACATCTCTACAAGGTGAAATATGAGCTACAATAACACGAAAGAAACCTCCATAAGAGACGATATTGAAGGAATGAGAGAAACTAACCAAGGAGACGGCGGCGGCGGCGGCGCGCGAGGAAGTGGGGCGGAGGCGTTCAACGGCGGCGGCGGCGCGAAGCGGCAGCGCGGCGGCGGCGCGAAACGGCAGCGCCGGGCGGCGCGAAACGGCAAGCGGCGCGGCGAGGCGCGACGAAGAAGAAGACACTGCTTACGTCCCGCGGCGCTGAATTAATTTAGGTTACGCCGACGGATTTACCGACGGATAATTCCGTCGGTAAATTTATAATGACTACCGACGGATTTTTCCGTCGGTAATCGTCGGTAAAATAAATTAAATTTTTTTAATAAATTTACCGACGGACTATTCCGTCGGTAAATATATTTTAGTTTATTAAAAACTAAATAAATAATAAGTTAACATTACCGACGGAATAATCCGTCGGTAAATTTATATATTTTAATTAATTAAAACTAAATAACTAATGATATACCCTTACCGACGGATTATTCCGTCGGTAATATATATATTTAATTTATTAAATAGTAAATAAATAATGATATACCGTTAATGACGGAATATTCCGTCGGGAATATGACGACGGAAATTATCCGTCGGTATTCCGTCGGTAAATTGAGCATCCCAATTTCCGTCGGTAATTCGTCGGTAAGACGATCCGTGTTTTTCATCCGTCGGTAATTCCGTCGGTAAATAGCATAAATTTTGTAGTGAGTAGTATTGGATGTTCTTCTTAAAACTTTAATTTAATCTAATTAGATTTTATTCTAATTTTTCTTTTTACAAACAAAATTCTGAAGATATGTTGTTACGTTTTCGAACCGCACCAAAAGAGATAATTATTAGTAAATCCACATACTCAAAATCTGATGTTAACGATGAAGTTTGTCTTTTATTTAATTCTTTAATGGTTATATACAATTCAACTGTATAATGTAAGCAGCCAACATTCCATTATGTTATTTCTCAAATAATCTTCCTTACAAAAATAATTACAAAATTTATCTTCTAAAGAAAATTATATTCCAAACTAGTCTTTCTTATGCCACATATGCAAAAATATGTAAATTATATACTCCTAACTAGTAGATTAAATGGAGAAAATATGGTTTGATATATTTATTTCAACTACCTCACAAATTAACTATTATAATACACTAGGGGATGTTTGCAAATGCTTATTTTAAGCACTTATCTGCTTATTGGCATCATAAACAGTTTTTTTGTGTTTGGTAAATCTGCTTACTGCAGCAGCTTTTCTAAAATTAAGCAACTAAACTACTTAATTAAGCAATTTTTTTTAAGCATCTATTGAGATGCTTTTGGGTGCTTAAAGCACCATAATTTCTGAAACTACCAAATATATATGTTTTTTATTATTGATATAAAAAACTACCTGTTTTTGCTTAAAAGCAATTATTTTCAACTTTAAGCAAAAACAAATAAAAAGTGCTTATGATAAGCAGTTGCAAACACCCACTAACTACTTTATTATGAAAATGTGATTTTACTCAACTATTATAAGATTTCAATTAGATAGGTCTAAATATGATTTAGAGCATTACCAATAATAATAAAAAATAAAAAATAAACGATAAAAAAATTAATATTTTATTAAAGCTTTTATATTATATAGACTTACAAAGACTCTAGATTAATAAATCTTTTAGCTTAATATATAAAATAATTAAATGCTACATTAAATATTTTATTTCGATGTTTATATTTTATATTGACGCTACATTAAATAATTTCATATTAAAGAAATTAAATAAATAGATTAATTTAAATATGGTTGCTTACGTAATATTAGGATGATTAGTTTAGAATATTCATTAATTCTTAATATGAAGCTTATTTTTGTCGAGAAAATTACTTAAGAAATAAAATAATGTTGATATGGCATAAGGAAATACTCCCTCCGTCCCGCTATTACTGTCCTACTTGTCTAATCGGGTTGTCCCGCTATTACTGTCCTCTTTCCTAAAATAGTAAAAATTACTTTTAAACATAAAATGAAGTGGGTCCCCCTTACTCACTACTCAACCCCCACATTCTTATACTCTCTCTCTTCAAAAATCTATCTCCCACTCGATTATGTTCCGCTCCGAACTCAGAAAATTATGATTTTTATCTTTTTGAAAACTTTAGATTATTTCTTCAACTACAATATAAAAAAAATATAAAAAATAAAAATTAATTGTCTTTTACTAGCCTTGCAAAAATTTGGATAATTCTCATTTCTTTCCACCAACCACTCCTCGAAAACTGTGTCATTTTCTTTATACAATTAAATCTTATAAAATACACACTAAACTAAAATTTCATAATTTCCGTGCCGAAGTCAACTGGGACAGAATTAGCGGGACGGAGGGAGTACTAGTTTGAGAATTATTTTTTGAAGAAGATTAATTCATGAATTAATTTTTTTTAGAAGAATAGTTTTGAAATTCACACTAAGTTTTTTATATATGTTTAACTTTTTAGGTAATATATTACTTTTATATTCTCAAATAAAAAAACCATTATTTCTAGTAATAAAACAAGATTTATTATTTCTTAATATAAATACGAAAGGCATTATAAATAACTCATCCAACTAAATTTTTATTTCATAGAACTTGGTAAATCCCTTTCAATTATAAATATTACGTTTTAAATTAATTAATATTTCTACTACAAAAATTAAATCTCAAAGCCTTAATTTAGGTTTTACTGTAATGCCAAAACTATATAACTAATTTTTTTAATAAATAATCATGAGTCCGACAAATACAACTCGCAGGCGGGACGCCAATAGAATGCGGCGA
The DNA here is from genome assembly GCA_028984105.1 of Lavandula angustifolia. Lineage (NCBI taxonomy): Eukaryota > Viridiplantae > Streptophyta > Magnoliopsida > Lamiales > Lamiaceae > Lavandula > Lavandula angustifolia. Next base: position 17,562,141 of record CM054824.1, read on the forward strand.
CGCCGCCTCCGGCGTATCTCAAATTGTTTCCGACGTCAGGTTTGGGTGTCGTTCTCTATCACTACATTGTTGTGAAATTTAGTTACTTCTCTCTTCTCCTAAATTGCGATTGCGTGCTGATTTTGAATATTCAGAGGAGAAGAACACGGGAGCCGGCTGTATCGATTCCAAAAACAAGGTCAGATTGCTTGACTAAGTCACGAATTGCATGATTAATCGACTGTCGTTCTCATAGCCCATGTATTATGTATACCCTGTTTAAATTAATTCTCGGAAGTTTTCTAGGGTTTTTATGGAAAACTCATTAGGATTTATATCTGATTACTGTGATAATATGTTTACTAGGATAGAGCCCCTGTATCTAGTTTTGTACTTTTATGTGCAGCACTTAGTTCTAAATTTGTATTTTGATTGTTAGGAAAACCATCAATATTAATTTGACCTCTATTTTGTCATTGATAAGTTCCTTCTACTTTTGTCATTGATAAGTTCCTTCTACTTTTGGAGTGATTTTGGAGTTTATTGCTTCCTTTTTATTGTTTCAACTGCCTGGAACCATAGTATGATAGAATTCATTGCTTTTTTTTTTGTTACCAATACAAATAATGCAGGTAAAATGACTTGATTTCGAGCCATCCCTAATGGCTCTGCAGCTGCACCTAAAACCATCTGATGGTTGTGAACTTCAGCTCCTCATACAGAAATCAGATTCATGTCAGGTTCAGGGGTTTTGCTGTCGTGGCTCTACACATTAGATTTTTCATAAAACTCCAGCCAATTCGAACAGGCACGAGTACTTTTTTGTGATATGTATTGTTGATTTCTTTTGTGGAGTCTTCATTTTTCATTTTAGTTGATTGTCTTGCTTATTGTGCACTGCCGTTTTGCTTCAGGATCAACGATTAGATATCATAGCTGAAGGTTTGGATAGTTATATAAACATGGCCCATGACACGAACAAGGTCACCTTCTTAATTTTCTGTTTTATGGTTCCTGTTCAATCAACATGAAAATGGTATATTAGTGTGTGTATTTAGGAATTGGATTGGCAAGTCCTAATCATGAATGAGATTAACACTAAGGTCAGATACTTAGATTTGACAACCTTGTTTATTTTCTGAAAAAAGATATGGTTCCCCTGTAACATTTAACTTATATGTTTTTATTTATCTACTGATGTCTCATATTCTCCTTGTCGGTTGTCTCGCTCTAATGTGTTTTGCAGATTAGTACGTTTTGTTGACTTGGTGTGGATCCATTCACATTGCTGTGATTGCAAATATTTGCATAGTTGAGCAAGATTCAAAAAATTTCCAGTTTCGTGCGTAAATAGGCCAGTAGTCCTTTTTGTGAAGAAAATTCCCTTCTTTTTTGTGCCTGCTGCCTGCTAGTACTGGAGAGTACCTTGAATTTGTGTGGATTAATGATTAATCTATAACTTTAGTTTTGAATGTTGATTACTCACAGGACAAGGCAATAGCCAATCTCTGAAACACAATTTTAATCAGGTACCATGACATTATTAAGCTCTGTTTTATCCACACTCGAAAATTTTCTTCTGATTCTCCCTTATGGATCTTTTGATTTTGTTGCAGCTGAGATTTAATCGAAATTTCTTTATTGACATCATTATGTTTTGTATTAATCTTGGAATTGCAGCCAAATTTTGGATGAATACTCTTGCTGAAGACATATCTCTCCTCATGGCTCACCTTCAAACTGTGGTTCAACTGAAGTCTAACTAAGGTATGCTACTTCTGGTTTAATAATATTTAGCTATATGAGATTGATAGGAGGAATGATATAATGCCGCATTATTAGCATTAGGTGGATATAATTCTTTAGTGCATCACACCCAGAGATTATTAAACCGGTGAAGAAGAAATTTTGAGTTTCTTGCTAGAATTAACTTGAATATATATCTCATAAGCAAGATTGAGATGGATCGCCTACCATTATTATACAATAGGATATTTTATTACATGCCGACAGCTTCAGGCCAAGATAGTCATAAACCATGTTACTTGGTAAATCAGAAAAGTGTATATGTTTGACGAATTTCAGGATCTCGTCCTATTTAATTAACACATACAGATCTAAAGATGACACCAACGTCTTTATTTAAGAAATTTTCTATCAGATATCAAATGTATACCCATATAATATATATATAAACACACACACACTCATGTGTGTAAGCGAACAACTGTTGCTGTTTGATTTTCAATCATTCTGACATGGGCTACTGTTTGATCATGTGTAGAGAGGGAGAGAGAAGGTATGGCCATGTTTGGCATCTTTTGTAAGGATGGCTAATTGAAATTTTGAACTCAAGTTGAATATGAGATTCAATTGTTCAGTTTCTTTTTCTGTTACAGGAATAAACTACTAGACGTGTTTAAATGCATAAGAATCTAGCTATATATTTTTATATATTGAGTAGATTATATAAAAACAGAAGCTATTATTCAGAACTTGGAACCAAATGATTGGAATTCAATTTTTTTTTTCTTGGGACAATCAATAGTCGTAATAACTTTTGAAAGTGAGACTTCATTCCCTTTTACCCAATTTCCATAAACGGTAAACCTCGAATTAGGGTTTTTTCATCGACAATGTTTCAATTTCGGCAACTTTTCCACAAATAAACTCGGAATTGATAAACAATTTATTTAATTTTCAAGTTCTTGTACGAAGATACTCCCTCCGCCCCATTATTTATGTCCCATTGGGACTGGGCACGGTAATTAAGATAGTGGAAGTAAAGGTGTAAAGTTGTAGTGTAAAAGTATAAAGGGGTAGGGTTCACTTGCTTAGATTAATTGTGGTCCACTCATTTATTTCCTTATTTGATATGAGACATAAATAATGGGACAACCAAAAAAGCAAGTGCGACATTAGTAATGGGACGGAGGGAGTATAAATTTATCCAAAATTAGTTATTCTGTATCCACTGCAGATGTGATGGAGCCCAATTCTGATGCTATTTAATGAGACTCTGACTGACTGAGTTGATGTGTTTGCATTTAGTTCAAAATTGTAATAACGGCTTCAAACCGACGGCTACTCCGTGGAACATGTTTGTAAATATATATATGCTGAATAATAGGTCCATTTAGAGTGACAATGATTAAAAAGTAAGCGAGATGTCTTTAGCACACAAACATGGATATTGTACAAAATTTTAATTTTTAATTTATTTTTTATAATTTTCCTAATTCAAATCTATGAATTAACGGGATAGGTAATAACTTAGGTATTTTTAGGTGGGAGAATTATTAATCCCCTATCATCAAATTTTTCTAAAATCTTACGTTTTAAAGTTGCCAACTCAAAGGTTGAGCATTGGATACTTATCATCTTTCCTTTTCTAAATATAGACAGCCCCTTGTGTGACCAAATGGAATTGTTTGCCGTGGGCAAACGTGCAACTTGTGCCGTACATCAATATCATTCTTTATTTAGAAATAGTACTCCCTCCGTTCTACCAAATTTGTCTTGTTTTTTATCGATGCGGTAATTTAAGAGAGTTAATTTTAGTTGGTAAAGATGTGAGATCTCATATAATAATTAATTATTTCGAATTGATTTTTGAGATTGAGATGTGATTTGTGAGACTCATTCAATTAATTAATGTTTTTGACTTGAATTTAAGTTGGTAAAATTATGGGACACTTTCTATTTTAGAAACATAATACGTTCGATAGGACAACTCAAAAAGGAGTATAAGAAAAGTTTGATGGGACTGAACTAGTAAGTATTAACAATTTCATCAACTTCGACATTGTGTTGCCTTTTTTTTTCCTTAGTATCAAACATAATAATAATAATTATTGTTATAAATATTATTAAAATTACTGTTATTTTTATAACCATATAATGAAGGCACAGCTTCAATGAAATAAATTAGTTTGCCACATAGCGACAAGCAAGACCATGTAATAGTAGTAATAAAAAAAAAAGTCTTTATTTATTAATTTAGAAGATTCTGTATAACTGTTTTAATATATGTATAAACCCGAAATTATCGCTCCTAATAGATTACTATATAAATTGTATTTGCATAATGACATGGGGTTTGATGATAGTAGCTAGGGTTTTACTAATTCCTATAGGCACCTTGAAAATGCAACTCCGGAAACGCGTTTTTAGGGCTGCCAATTCCCAACTAATAATTCTCATCATCAATAATTAAAAATTGTAGAAGATAGAAAAGAGTCTGACAAATCTAAAGTCAATAATTAAGGTGCGGAACATGATATTTTGAGGTGTAAATTTATGGTTTTAAAAAAAGTCCTACGGTGAAATGTCCATCTACGAAAAGAGAAACACATTTATACCCAATTCTTATATTTAACTACACTATATACCCAAAAAGATGAAAATACCCTTACTATGGGGATGGTCCGATCAATAAACAGAGGCCCGATCAGGGTCCGACCGGTCGGACATGCCCGACCAAGGGCCTATCACTATTCTATGACAAGGGCCGATCACTATTCATAGGGCATGATCGGTCATGCCCTATCACAAGGCATGATCGGTCATGCCCTATCATGCCCCTTCATGCCTGGCCGATCACTGTCAGGCCATGATCGGGCATGTCCGATCGGTCGGACACATGACATGGTTCGATCACGTCCGATCATGGTCTGACACTTTTTAGGTGAGAGAAGTGAAAAAGCGGGGGTATTTTAGTAAATTTAGGTATATAGTGGATAATTTTTATAAAGTTGGGTAATTTTGTAGTTGTAAAAGTGAAATAGTGTATATTGATATATTATCACTTTAAAAAATGGGATAAACATCCTGAAATTTTAGAGGGGAGAAACAGAATTTTTTTTTCAATATAACAAATTATAAAAATATTCATACAAATATCGAGTAGGTACATAATTTAGAGGGAGGAGTCGCCCCATAGATCCGCTAGATTAATATGTGTGTCGTAAATAGATAAATTGTGGATGGAAGTAAAGTCGTATGTGGTCGGACGACAGCAAATCAAATCTTAATTCAATAAATAAATAATTCACGCCTAGGAATTAGGGCTTCTTATCTTTGTAGTCAAATTTTAGGTCCCATATGTCCCTACGTACAATTATGCATGTGCATGTTTCATGTTTAAAATAATTTATTATTCGCTACCAACTAATTAATATCCATACGTTATCTCTTCATTTTTTTTTTATTTGAGGAACCCTTTTTTTTATTTTTTATTTTTATTTGAGGAACTCGCAGCCGCTACCTTTGGTGCGCTCTGGGTAAACCTCAACTCCTTGTGCAGTAGTCTGCAAACCACACAGGAGGTTAAACCACCCTAAGGTGCGCTCTGGGTAAACCTCAACTCCTTGTGCAGTAGCCTGCAAACCACACAGGAGGTTAAACCACCCTAAGGTGACAGGCTCACACAGAATGGCTTCGGTGAGGATTGAACCCATGACCTGTCGGTCCCGGGCCACCTCACCTCTACCTTTCTGCCATCCCCTCTAAGTAGCGGGACGTTATCTCTTCATATTCTTTTCGAATCATGTTGGTGTTGTATATAAGGAACTAGCTGCCATGCATATGCAATTTTTAATAAACAACTTTCCAGAATTATACATGGAGAGAGAGAGAGAGAGAGAGAGAGAGAGAGAGAGAGAGAGAGAGAGAGGTATCATAGTGGGGTATGTGAGAGGAGAATAATCCGTTTTGTAGTAGGATCCAAGTGCTTGCAGCCAAAAGCAGTTAAAAATTGTGTTACTCGTCTAATATTAAATTATATAACTTGATTACAAATCCTTTATCATTGAAATCATTAACATTCTTTCTCTATTTTGATTTAGAAAAATAATAGTATATAATAAGTGAGAAACTAGAGATGGGTGGACCTCAATTTAACAATTTTGTATTTCAGACAGTCTAATAAAAATTGAACTGCATACATATTGAAAAGGACTAAATCGACGAGTAAACTCGTGTTGTATAAATAATGCATGTATTTTGGAAATGAATGAAGTTGTAACTGAGGCCAAATTAATGGTATACATGTACATAGAAATTAAACGTGCTGAAATCCATAAGAGTAAAAAAAAACTCCTCAATTTCTATTCATACACGTAGACAAATGTTTAAATCTTACGTAAAAAAAAAAAAAGGTTTAAATATTACGTAAACTTAATAAATATAATACATACAAATTAGATGTTGAGAGTATTATTCAAACAAATACTTTGGAAATAAGTTATTCGTTGCGGCAATGCTACCCTTGCGGCCTTGCAATGTTTTCAATTAATATTGTAACACCCCATCTTTCTGTCAATCATGACTCCCCATTACGGGGAGGATTCATAATTTGGATTGTATATAATGTTGGGATGTCAAAATGCGACTTTAGAGGGTTAAATATTAATTTCTCAAAATAGATAAATTTTAATTTTCTTTCAAAATTTGAAGGTATTGTGGCCCCTATATGAAGTGGCGTACAAAAAGTTTACATAAAAATCACTTCGCGGATGAAGATTCTTAATTCAAACATATCAAATAAAATATTCTTTTCATTAGAATTGTAATACGCTCTCCGTTCTAATGAAGTTGTTGAGTAAATTATTTTGGACATTCCTATTAAAATTGTCAAGCTTCAATTTTTAATAAATTATTATAAATACTTTATTTAAAAAATCTATAACTGTATACAATTTTACATATCATTAACATCTCTTTTTATAAACTCCATGAAAAAAAATAAACATATGACTTTAATGGGTGAAAGTGAGTAGTACTCGAACTTTTGGTATTGTATTTACTATTTATGATGCAAAAATGTATATACTCATTTTAGTCCAATACATATGAATACGTAGTCACAGGCAGTGGGCCCCACAAGTCAGTTTCATTGAGGCACAGTGAGAGAGAGACATGAGGGTCACGGGTGGCTCAAATTTCATTGGGAATTGCGAAAACTCTTTCTAACACCACTGCTTCACTTGGTAATAAATTTTTTTTTTTTTTTAAATCTCGATAGATAGTAGTAGTTGTATTTAAAATTTCTCTTGTATTAAAAAGTTCCCAACTTTAATTATGTACTCATGATTTTATTCCTGAACACACGAGCAATAAAGGCAACTCCCTTTCTACATCTTACCACTACCATAACAACTGCTCCGCCTTTTTCACTCTTATGCTTTGGAGATCTGGAAAAATATAAAAATATTAGTCTACTATAGTCTAAAATATTGCAGAGCCCTATGTTTGTCAAAAAGTTAAAACTTAAAACCATTCCCTCTTTGACCTTTCTCACTCCATTTTAGGCCCACTTTTTCAAAAATATCCTTGTCTACATATTTAGAAATTATCGAATACTTTAAAAATCTTAATCTATAGAGCTGAATAAATATGAATCGACTATTTATATAGCTATTAATTGTAAAGCAATTCACATGTCTTTGGAAGTTATTCCGGGATCTAAAATTTCATTTGAAAATTCAAAAACAAAGAACTTGAGTAATAGTATGAACAGTATTAATTGGGACAGTGAAATGTGATCGGCGCAGTTCTGTTACTATGGTACTAAGATTCGAAGGGAAACCTTTATGCAAATGTTTTTACTATATACGTTGAAATTCTTTTTCTTTTCTTTTTTAATTCTCAAATTGGTCTTGATAATAGGAATGCACTCGAAAAACTACACAAGACACACAGCTCTACACATTCTAGTTACAAGCAGCATACGTCCAATGCATACGTACAAACAAGTGTCTCTAGAGAGAGAGAGAGAGAGAAGAGGTGGGCCACATCTGCTAAATCTATGGCTGACCGACCTTGAAATTAAGAGATAATAAAGAGATAGGACGTTGAAGGAGGAAGCTTAATTGAAGAGAGAGAGAGAGAGAGAGAAAAGAAGAGTTTGGGTTGTTAGAAAAAGAGAGGAAATATTCTCTTTAGCTTTCAGTGGTATTTTTTGGTATTTTGCTCTTGAAATCAAACAAAGCCTCCAACAATTTCTGTGAGCAAGAGTCCGAAGAAGTTTTACTTCCAGAAGTTTTATTGTTTTCTTTTCCGGATTCAAACCTTTTTCTGCAGTATAATTAGTTTGCGCTTTTGTGCTTTCGCCTTCTTTTCTTCTTCTTCTTTTGGCAGATTTGAATACCACCAAAGGATTCATCTGTTTGTATCTGGAGAACTTCTTCCTGTATTTTGTTCCCTAGCACTTGCTTTCCTCTCTTAAGTCTTTGTTTTTTCCTTTCTCTTGTTGTCTGAATTCAGACCAGATTGCAGTTAACACTTAAATCAAATGATGTCTGGTGATGTGTTTTCTCTTCCCAATTCTGCAGCAGCCAAAGTATTCCCTCTTGAATCCAAAACAAACCCTAATTCCAAACCCCCCTCCATCCCTCCCTCCAAGAAGCGCAGAAATCTCCCCGGCACACCAGGTATAATACTTAATTAATTAAGTTTTTTAATCAAATCATAACTTCTTCGTCTTCACTATTGATGATTATATGTATGTATGTATGTGTATGTATACAGATCCAGATGCAGAAGTTATTGCTCTTTCGCCGACGACGTTAATGGCAACGAACAGATTCGTGTGCGAAATCTGCAACAAAGGGTTCCAGAGAGACCAGAATCTGCAGCTGCACAGACGAGGCCACAATCTGCCATGGAAGCTGAAGCAAAGAGCGAACAAAGACCAAATCAAGAAGAAGGTGTACATCTGCCCGGAGAAGACGTGCGTCCACCACGAGGCTGGGCGAGCCCTGGGTGACCTGACCGGGATCAAGAAGCACTTCAGCCGGAAGCACGGCGAGAAGAAGTGGAAGTGCGACAAGTGCTCGAAGAAGTACGCGGTGCAGTCGGATTGCAAGGCCCATTCCAAGACTTGTGGGACGAGGGAGTACAAGTGCGACTGTGGAACTCTCTTTTCTCGGTAACTTTGTTTTAGACCATACCCAACATGTGTTTATTGCTTGGGAATATTTGTTGTCTGAATTTAATGCACAAAGAGTTGGGGGTTTAATTAATACCGCCTCCTTTCAATTTCTTGTCTGCAAATGATTAGGTAATAAGTGTTGAATATTTTGTTTGTGCAGGAAAGATAGTTTTGTCACGCATAGAGCTTTCTGCGATGCCTTGGCTGAGGAGAGTGCCAGAATTCCGAGTATTGGGAATAATTTGAATTTCAGAAATGATTTGAGTGGGAATTTGATGAATACTCAGCCTAATTTCGGAGGCGGTTTCCGGTCGGAGTTCTCCGGAAGTTCACTGCTAGGTAATCATCAGCAGAAGCCAAGATTATCACTATGGTTGGATCAAGCCAACTCTCAGCTTAATCCTAACATTGATCATAACTCGGATATGTTCATGACTAATTCTTCAAGCGGCTTGACGGATATGATTCAAATGGCGTCGAATAATTTTTTTGGCTTAAATCCTTCCTACGCAAATCTCTCGCTATCTCCATTGCAGCCGCCGGAAGGGATGAAGGAGGAGCCCCAAGCAAACGCAACCACGATGAGTGATTCTTTTGCTTCGCTCTACTCCGACGGTCAGAACTCGTCCAAATCTCCGTCGTATTCGTCGGCGCTCATGTCTGCAACCGCGCTCCTGCAGAAAGCAGCGCAAATTGGGTCCACCAAGAGCGGTCCGGCATTCTTCGGCAACGCGCTCGGAGTTATGAACTCGTCCTCTCCGCCGTCGTCGTCGACCAACACTCTATCTTTCAGCAGCAACCCGCTCACGCAGAACCGGAGCGAGCTGCATCAGGTGTTCGGCCGACAGCAGCCGGAGAATCCTGCCGCCGCCAACGCGATGATGAATTTCAGCAATAACAACATCGACCGTCATCAGTCCATCAATGGAGCGCAAATAAGACAATCGGGTAATTCGGTCAGCTTGCATTCTGGATTGCATGGAGTGGAGCATAGTCTGACGAGGGATTTTCTCGGCGTGGGCGTAGACGGTGGCGCCGCCGGGCCGTTTCTACCGCAGGAGCTGGTGAAATTTGCTTCCATGAATCCGGCAATGGGGCTTAGCCACTTCACCACCAATCAGTAGCTTTTTTTTTTTAATTTGCACTCGTTAATTTCAGCTTTTCATTTTTTTTCTTTTGTAACATACAATAATATTGTTGAAGGTCTACAACGACAAACCTCATCATGAATATGCCAGCTCATATATATTAAGATTCCTTCTTCATTTCCACATAAATATAGATTTTCGTATTTATGAATTTTTACATGACACCATCACACACTCAGTCGCTAAATCACGATCTTAAGTATAAACGATGATTCGTTGATAATCTGTCTCAAAATGGCAACTTGTTATTTTTCCGTCATTATAATTTTGTGGTGTGATCATGTGAACGAGGAAGTTGCATAGAAGGTGACAATTATTAGGGGCCGGGCTTAGGATTTATTGTCTTGCATGAACAAGGTGGTGTTCTACAATGTCACAATCGTTTTGAATATCATTAGAATTTCGGTTTGAATTTTTTCTACTTATTTTCTCGAAATTGATGGGCGAATTAAACCACTATTGCGTTATTCATTGACTGTTCGTTGGAGACTCAGAACGACCTCGTCAACGTTGGTGGCTTTTAATTAAATAACAAAAGTATTTTTATTTTAATTACATGTTTACAATAGTAGTTGTATTTGATCAATTTTCTATAAAATTGCGGGATTCCATCAGTAAATATGATGGGACTCTGGATTTGTCTTTCTTCTTGTATATATTCACCTTCTTTTGGCTTCTTATTATCCTTCTAATACTAATTGCGCTGACGACTAAATTTGCATGATTATTCGATTTCTTTTTGAGAAAAATAATTCATCTATATATTTCAATGTCGAATCTACCTTTTATTATGAGAAATCAATCACAGAACAGAAAGTTATGTACAGCAAGGTCGCATCTCGGGATGATTTCCATTATTGAATTTCAATGTTTCGAAAAAGTCTAAAGTCGGATTGAATCCCTCTCGGTTCCTAAGTAACACATATGCATGTAAGTTGTAGATTAATCTGTATGTACGAGAGTGACAGATCTCAGTTTGAATCCCTCTCAATTCTTAATTTAAGGTGGATTTTAAAAAAAGGTATTATAAAGGCAATCGCTAATAATAATTATGCCATTCAAGCCCTTTAAAAACATGAATTAATCAAAATCAAGTTTTGAAAAAAATAATAATAATTATATAATAGTAACACCAAATCTAATAATTCTAAGATTTTGAACTCTTAAGCTCTTTCATTAATTATTAAAACAATTCATCATTTAAGAGTAAAAGGAAGCAAAAACCATAGAAATCAATCGATTCCCAAACACGAACAGCAAAATTAAAACAAGATTTCGATCAAAATGAGGTACAATATTATTGTAATAATTTTTGTGTGTTTAAGAGTACGCAACTGGGAATTGAAAGTGGTTGAAATAAGGGACAGAATGTTGGCAATCCAATAAAAAAAGGGTTATGGGAAGCCGACATACTTGTCTTATGCATATGTTTGGACATCATTTTTCCTTAACCACTTTTCCCAAAATGCATGAAAACAATTAAATTAAATGCTCGAAGATAGAGACTTCAATCTTGAAAGAGCAGATAGATAGCCGATCGTCTAAGACGTACAGTAAAAAAAAGGGTTATTAGTGAAATAAAGCACGAAATATAGCCGATTTGCATATTTAATACGAAATTTTAACTGTGCCGAATTAATGCATAAACTTTCATTTTTTTGCAATTTAAGACATGGCCGGATTCCCAATTTTTTCCGGCCGCCGGAGTGCTGAGTTGGACGTCTACGTGTACTATATGAAACTACGTCGTTTTGTACCTAAAAAAAATTGGCAGATTAAAGCATAAACTTTGTAAAAGTTTCAATTTAAGGCATATCTCATTTAAATAATCACAATTTAAAGCATAAACTTTGATCAAAATAGCAAAACAACTTAGCTATCAAATCCTTCACAACCTTCTACCTAATAGAAATTATCTAAAAAAACATTTATCCAGTCCAATCAAATAAAGAGAAACATAAAATCCAAATAAATAGAAATTTTGAATTTATTTAAAATTTAATTTGAGTTCTTCTTTGGAATTTATGTCCTTTAATCGATTATTTTTTGGATTTTATGTTCCTCTTTAATTGATTTCTTCTTCAATAACTCCATATCTTATCTTCTTTGCTTGTTTTCTGCTAAAAAAGATTTATGAAATTACTTGTACAGTAAATATTTGTGAGTTAAATAAATTTCTCTAATTATTTTATTTGGATTTTATATTCCTCTTTATTTGATTGGACTTGATAAATATCTTTTTAAATAATTTCTATTAGGTAGAAGGTTGTGAAGGATTTGGTAGCTACGTTGTTTTGCTATTTTGGTCATAGTTTGTTAACTTTGTTATGTTATGCACTGTGTCGGTTAATGTTTAATCTCTGGTAGTACATGATTGTGTTCTTTTTGTTTTTTTGTACTATTTTGATCACATCTTTATTGGTCTCGTAATGGTTTTTTGGGATTTTTTTTGGAATTCAATTCAAATAATCGAAGGTTTATTATGGAATAATCTAGCGAAACAAGCAAAATTTATGCTTTAAATTGTGATTATTTAAATGTGATATGCCTTAAATTGAATTTTTTTATAAAGTTTATGCTTTAATCTGCCAATTTTTTTGAGGTACAAAATGACGTGGTTTCATATAGTACACGTAGACGTCCAACTCAGCACTCCGGCGGCCGGAAAAAATTGAGAATCCGACCATGTCTTAAATTGCAAAAAAATGAAAGTTTATGCATTAATTCGGCACAGTTAAAAGTTCATGTTAAATATGCAAATCGTCTATATTTCGTACCTTATTTCACTAATAACCCTAAAAAAAACACAACTTTTTATGACTTTTCAAAATCGGGTCACAGGATTAATTTTCTGTAGCAGACGTTGACTGCCCTAATCACTTTTTTGGTACGTCTGGTTATTTCTAGCCAAACTCTAACCGAATCTTTTTCACTTGACTTATAATCGTCCCACTATTTAGGATAAGATACTCTGATTCTGAGTCGACTTTGTTGTACTTGTACATGATTAATGAGGTTTACTATTTCTGGATAGTATATAGTCGATAATTTATTAGACCTGTTTGAACAAATTTGACTTTACGTTTAGTTATTTTTTAGATAGTTATGTCCTTGCATGATATAATAATAAAAAATCATTATAATTATTATGGCTACAAAGTAAAACAAATTACAGTATAAATCAGTTATTGATATAATGTAAAGATTCCTTTTTAGCTTCATATATGGGCTAGCTTCTGGTGGGCCGTTAATATAATATGTTCGACTATAGGAAAAGAAAAATAGGAAACAAGTAGATTGAGTTGATGAAATTGTTTGGGTGGACGTCATATTCATACACATCAACTCAAAAAATCAGAATTGGGCTCCATCTTACCGCAATAAATACATAAAATACCTAAATATGGGCCTCAATAGTTTTCAGTAGCCCACACCGAGTCACGTACTCCGTATATTGATTTTCAGCAAAATCTCCATATATTTGTAAGAGAGACTTTATGAATCATGTTGTTGATGAGTTTTAATTCGATCTTATTCAAATTCCGTTATTTTGGCGCCATTTTTGGCGATTGGATTATTTTTGGTGCTATTAGCTTATGTGGCAATAATATGATGATGTTGCGGTATGCACAAATTTAAGGAATTAAAGGTTTAATTTGGGCGAAATTTACGTGGAAGGAAAGTGACGGATAAAGAAATAAAGAGTATTGAAAAATTTGGATAAGATTTCTACTTCTACAAAGAAACGACAGGGACGAAAAGGAGGGGGATTGATTATCATCGTTCCTTATCATCACGAACTACACGCCGCCAGGAGGGAGTCCACGAGGAGGAGGAGATATTATTTTTTAATTCTTATCATCATCTAATAGCCACCAAGAAGGGATTATTTTATTATGCTTATGATTATATTGCCGCAGCCAGCGTGAGGGAGAAGAGGAATATAGGATACCCTATCCATATCATCCGATCCCATACACACGCATGGAGACAACCGTACCAAATCTTCATCTTCATTCACGCCATTAATCATCATGATCATCATTCTTTTTCCATGATTTTATTTACTGCGAGCGAGAGAGAAAACGAGTCCATGGGAGAGATTTTAATTTTATTTCATCATCATCTTATTCACGCCGTAAGGGGAGTCCAAGAGAGAGAGATCTGAGAGCCGAGGGAGATCCGAGTCCGAGGGAGTATTCATCATTTTTTCAGAGTTCGTATTTCAATTTTTATGTCGTTGATTGTAGTTTGATTTGGAGAAAACATGTTCCTGCTTCCGTTTACATTCCCGAATTTGGATGCTTCTCTTTATTTTCCTGTTGGATGATTTGAAAACATAAATTTGGTATTTTATAATTCCTTAGGTTTAATTTCGTTTCAATTCATGTTTAACTGATTTCGTAATATTTGGAATTTTCGTGCATAATTATTTTATGATTTTCAGCATGTTTTGTGTTCTGTCCAGTAAACCGGTCTGTCTGGCCAGTCCGGCCGATATGCGCGGCTAAGTCTTTTTAGGGCCGGCGAGATGTGAAACACACACTACCATATTTTCGTGAGACTATGGCTTAAAATTAATCACTTAGGTTCTGAATTAATTTAGGTTAAATTAATTGAATTAATTAATTTAGGCTTGATCACCCTAGGTTAGTTTAATTCATAATAGCTAATTTAGTACTTCCATCGTTTCTCGTGAGATTAGGCTAAATAAGTAGCAAATTGTTCTTAGGACAATTGGATTAATTTGGTAGGAAACTATTAGATGTCCACCATACGAGTAGGCTCCTAAATTGGGTTCCCTTAGTTCTAAAAGCTGATTAGGTGTTAAATCTATTGATTGCCCACCAACGTAGGTTGCATCTAATTTAGAGAAGTAGTCGTTTCAATGCCCACCATGGCGATTACCGAATAATTAAGGGGGAATAGGGGATATGTCAGTTTAATTACGGTGTCCTACGACCAATTGATTTAAGTGGATTAATTAATTAATAGTGTCAGTGATCGATTGTGAGTGTGTGAATCATCTTGATGGACCCGTTTTATTTGCATAAGTTTTATTTCTTGTTTAATTCCTGTTATTTATTTTCGTTTGATTTAGGTTAGATAATTTCTAAAACTTGCGTGGTCGCTAACCAACCATTGATTAATAGGAATTTTAGGTCTAAAATACTCCGTTCCCTGTGTTCGATATCTGTTACTTTACTAATTCTAGTTCTAGCAATTTTGCAGGATTATTTGGTGTAAACAGCGATCCGTGTTTATACGGGACCGCGGTCCGTGTTTAACACTTTGCTCTCTACTGTGAATTATGGCTTAAACAGACACTCTGTACATCATTGACACATTTTTTTTTGTCATGATTGACACACACAACAGAGACAATTGACACTCTGCTTTCTATTGTGAATTATAGCTTAAACAGACATTCTGCTCATCATTGACACGTTCTTTGTCATGGTTGACACGCACAATAGAGACAAATTGACAATGTGCTCTCTACGATGAATTATGGCTTAAACAGACACTCTGCTCATCATTGACACGTTCTTTGTCATGATTAACACGCACAATAGAGACAATTGATACTTTGCTCTCTACTATGAATTATGGCTTTAACAGACACTCTGCTCTTCATTGACACATTCTTTTGTCATGATTGACATGCACAACAGAGATAATTGACACTCTGCTCTCTACTATGAATTATGGCTAAAACAGACACTCTACGTATTATTGACACGTTCTTTTGTCATGATTGACACGCACAATATAGATAATTGACACTCTGCTCTCTACTATGAGTTATGTCTTAAACAGACACTTTGCTCATTATTGTCACGTTCTTTTATCATGATTGACACGCATAATAGAGACAATTGACACTCTGCTCTCTACTATGAATTATGGCTTAAACAAACACTCTACTCATCATTGACACGTTCTTTGTCATGATTAACACGCACAATATAGACAATTGACATTTTGCTTTGCTCTTCATTGACACATTCTTTTATCATGATTGACATACACAACAGAGATAATCGATACTTTTTTCATAAACAAATCACATTTTTTTCGAAACAAATCACATTTTTTTTTTCAAAAATAATTTATAGTCAATAAATGATAGAAATAACACTTTATCCAAATATAAATGATACATTTGTTTGTTACGATTGACACTTTGAGATAAATAACAAATGACACATTTATTCATTACAAATAACACGACTTTCTTTTTCAAAAAAATCAGAAAAAATAAAAAAAAAATTGTTTAAAACAAACGACATTTTTATTCACAAAAAGGGACACGTCCGTCCTCACGATAACAGAGAAAAAAGCAGAAAAAAATTTAAGAAAAAGGAAAAAAAGAAAAATAAATAAATTAAAAAAAAATTAAAATGAATGATAACGTCAGCATGCTGAGTCAGCGGGTCAATTGAGAGTCAAACCTGATCCAACCGGGTCAAACTCATGGATTTGGATCATGTTGCATGTGCAACATGTTCCACATAAGTTTTTATCTATTTGTATTATTATTGTATATATATGGTAATTTAGGTTATCCGCGTGGCATATTATAAAATTGACGCGCAAGAAACTAGGTGTTTATACAACTGGAATTGCAATGTTAAATTTTCGCTTTTCACGCAGCAAAATTTCCACATATTTTTTTTATATATATGTGGTATTTTATGGTTCTCGACTAGTATCCTCATACGTACACA
Organism: Lavandula angustifolia; assembly: GCA_028984105.1. Classification (NCBI taxonomy): domain Eukaryota; kingdom Viridiplantae; phylum Streptophyta; class Magnoliopsida; order Lamiales; family Lamiaceae; genus Lavandula; species Lavandula angustifolia. The sequence goes on from CM054824.1 coordinate 17,578,931, forward strand.
GTTTAACTCTGCAAGTTTCTTGATAGTAAATAATAAATGGGAAATAGGCATAAAGAGCCATTTTGAATAAGTACATATGAATTTTAGCCCCCAGTGGAAAAAAGATGAAATCTAACCATTTCTGACAAAAGATATGTGGTGGGGCCCACAATAATTGTAATCGCCTAAGAGTTCATTTAAATAATTTATATATTTATTTGAAATCATATCTGGTGGAAAAATTTGAATTAATCGTCATTGACTGTCGCCTGGCGATAAACTTAATCGGCCACATGCGATAAACTTAATCGGCCATTTTAATCGCCATGGTCTGTCGCCTAGCGATAAACTTAATCGGCCATTTTTAATCGTCATTGCTCCTCGCTTAGCGCTAAACTTAATCGCATACCAATAAATCGTGTAAAAAATATACTATTTGTATGCAACTTAATTATAATTTAATTATTTCAATTCGAATGTCTTTATTTCTACGAGTTCAAATTTGTATTATACTGAAAAAGAACATTCATATAAAATTATTAGAAATATAAATGAAAAAAAAAACTCGTTCCTAGCTATGATTTTTTCAGCTGCTCCCGACCTCTTTCAATCGCAACTACAACTACCCATCTGGAAAAAAAAACTACTTTTTTTTCTGACAAAAAGTAAAAGTTTATTTACTGTCATTTATTTTTGTATCAACTACTGCATTAGTTGCCTCTCATTTGACAAGAAATTAGTACGAACTTTCATCTTGGCGAATTTTTTTTTAGCTACATCATATACAGAAGATGGATCTGGTAAGTTATCATATTTCACGTTTCTATAAAATTTTGTTTGAATGTGTTTAAATACATATAATTATGTTGTTCGTGGCTAAGCGATTTAGTTTTATCATCACGCGAAGCTAGGTGATTTTTTATGGTTTATAATCGCCATCAGGCAGTCAGTGTCGCTAGGCGATTATGGGTAAAAAATAGCTATCGTTAGGCGATGTAGTTAGGCGATGACCATTATAAACCATTAGTTTAATTAATTTAACTTTTATGTTCGTTTTATTACAGATTAGGTGGCAACGTATTGTTCTTAGATATGGTGGTTATTGGAACAGATCCAAGTATGAAGGTGGAGATGAATTGTTATTCTTTACATCGCTTAATTTCGATATGCATCGGTTGGTACATGATATTCACCAGAACTTGAAGACCAATCCTGCCACTACATACTACGACTTGTTTTATTGTACAAACACTTCTGATGGCAGTAGTATTAAGGTTCCTTTGAATTGTGATATGGACATAATTCGAATGCTTTTCGAGGTTAGAAGTGATCCAATTGTGTATAGTATTCGGAAAAATACTGACGTTAGTTCGAGCAGATCCAATTTAGAGAATACTAATCCGTCTGAAGACGAAGATGAGGCATCTTCTTCAGATGATGAAGATGATGATGAGGATTATAATCATGAACTCCTCGAGTCAATGTTGAACGAGTTTAATGCATGGGTTCGGGATCCAGCCCACAGCCAAGCCATCTTGAACCGAACTGCATGCATGAGTTTAATTTTATGACATCCAATGCAGCAGAGTGTCTCAATGCTCGATTATTGTGGGCACGACGACTTCCGATTTGCTCATTACTTGAAGTTTATCGGTACATAGTAGAAACTTGGTTCGATAAACACCGTGTAGAAGCAAATTTGAGAGAACATGTGTTGACTGAGTGGGCCATGAACAAATTGACTGATTCTGTAGAACGTGGACGCCATCTGAGCGTACGTGGTGTCAGCCCAGACGTGTACTGGGTCGACGATGAAAGAATGTGTTACATGGTCGACCTTCATCAGCGTACATGTCATTGCTGAAAGTTCAACTTGGATTTGATCCCGTGTTGTCATGCTGCAACAGCTATTCGGTAAGTAATGATATAGTTGTATAATATAAATTGTCGAATATGTATTATTATCTGATGATGTATACTAATTACTCTGCTGAACAGCTTTGCCAGCAAATCCATAATTGAATTTGTTACACCATACTACAGAACAAACAATCTTGTGCTAACATATTCGCCGACAATCATGCCAATGCCGCATCCGGATCATTGGATTGTACCGCTTGAGACTTCTGCCTTTATGGTTCGTGCTCTTATAATTAATCGTCAGGCCGGTAGACCAAGGATGAGTCGAGCTCGACCTGCAGTTGAAAGCTCTAATAGGCGCCGACAAAAGTGCACGAGATGTCATAACATTGGCGATGGTCATAATAGAGTAACGTGTACTGCCAATATTGCGGTTGGAGGTATGTCAAGTACCAAAGTTAATATATGTATTTTGTTAATATGCTAATATATGTTTTTTTGTTAATAACAGACGTGGACCTTAGTTCATTTCCACAAGATATGCATAGGCCACGAGCACCAAGGAAATGCAGCAACCGTCATCAAATTGGTCATACAATCAGGAAGTGTCCGATGAATTTTGGCTCATAGAATTTTTGTAATATTGGAAATGTATAACTTTGATATCTCGTTATCGCCTGACGTTAATAGTTTTCGCTGGGCGATTCTGATTTTCTGATTTTGATTGCAAATTTATAACTTTGATTTTATCGTCTAACGGTAATAGATTATCGCTGGGCGATTTTGAATTTCGGATTTTGATTGCAAATTTATGACTTTGATTTTATCGCCTGACGGTAATAGATTATCGCCGGGCGATTCTGAATTTCGGATTTTGATTGTAAATTTATGACTTTGATTTTATCGCCTGACGGTAATAGATTATCGCCGAGCGATTACTTGGTCATATAAACATTACACGATTTTTTAACTAATTTCTATTATTATAAATATTTATACATCAATCCTTATATAGAATTACTGCATTTTGGAACACTATATGTCAATGTAAACATTATGAATCATTACATTTTAGATTAATCAATATCAACTTTAGATCACTCAACAATGAAGTACCTCGAGTAAACTTCTTTGATAATAAGTCTTATAGGTTGAGATTATAATATAATCATGTAAATATAATAGAATCATGTAAATAATAGTTTGAGATTAATTATAGTTTGAGCTGAATTCATATTATATGAATTAAATTATCTGTTAACTCTAAAACTATAATGAAAACAAGTAATGATTTAAGAGGGTTTAGGATTTGGGAGGGTTTAGGGGTTTGGGAGGGTTTGGGGTTTGAGAGGGTTTGGAGTTTGAGATTATAATAGAATATGTATAAATAAATTAGATTGAATTAAATTATTATATTTTGAGATTAATTCATATTATATGAATTAAACTATCTGTTAACCCTAAAACGATAATGAAAACCCGTAATTATTTGAGAGGGTTTAGGGTTTGAGGGGGTTTAGGGGTTTGAGAGGGTTTAGGGTTTGAGAGGGGTTCAGGGTAATGGGTATCGCCTAGGAAATTATTACCTTCCGTCAAATGATTACTAACACTTCAAACGATTAACAAGTAGCTTGAATTTTAATTTCCGCCAGGCGATTCGACCAATTTACTAGGCGATTACTAACACTTCCGTCAGGCGATTCGACCTATTTACTAGGCGATTACTAACACTTCCGTCAGGCGATTCGACCAATTTACTAGGCGATTCTACCAATTTACTAGGCGATTACTAACACTTCCGTCAGGCGATTACCTGTTTCAATCGTTTTAATTTTACAAGGCGATTACATAAGGATGAACATTACTACAGATCCATATACATATTCATATCCATAATTAAATCTAAACCACTTTCAACATACATATCAAAAAATCAAGTTCAATTACAGGAAGTAAGGACGGTAGAACATACTAAAAATCATTAAACTAATGTATCCGACACTGTCCAATCTTCATATTCGCAGTTCGCGGTTGATTCATGTCGACCATCTTTATTATCTGGATGGAGAGTGTCCCATGCACCTTTAAGTATACCCTAGCGACAAAAAAAAAGTTAGCATTAAAAAATAAGTTAATTTAAAGTTTAAAATCCTAAACTAAAAAACTTCAAATCAACCACAACAGTGTTTTCAAACGTAACATCTTTCTTCAGATTGATCTTGTGTTTGAGTCTGTTCACTTGGTACACCATGAAAAGCTCCATGGCCTGCATAAAAACAATTATTAATGTAAATTGCATTTAGCAGAAAATATGTTTAAATAGAGATACTTACTGACCATCGGTCTCCACTGATGGGTCCTCAACCTTGATGAAAAATGATTGTGGTACATTAAAACCTTCTACTCCGCGCATCTTAACAGTAGTATCCTCAGGCATAACCCTGAACTGTGTAGTGGTTGGAGATGAGTTCAAAACGATCTTTAGTACCAAAAGTGAACTTACTCACAAATCGACTCTCTTTATTCTGAGGGTTTTTGAAGCACTCTTCCATGAAACCCTTGAGCTTTGTAAAGCCCGACTCGCTCACTTTGTCAGCAATACGTACCTCAAGTCTAGAAGCTACTCTATCAACAATAGAGTCGTCAAGGTAGCCCCTAGGAGGCGGCTGCTCCTGCTATTCCTCATCATGCTGGATGTTATCATGATTGTCCGAGAAATTAGCACGAGCACGTTTGGAGCATTGTCGTTCGTCATTGGTGTCAGTCTCAGTCTCCTCATCATCTACTAACTCCCTATCAGATGTGGGAGGATGGGAGCTTGTAGATGCAACATGTCCCTTCCTCTGTCGAAATGTGTAAATCAATCCGATCGGGTTATCCACATCAACATTAAGCCAATAATCAGTATTCGACTCTGCCTCGGTTGGGGAGAGGGTAATACAGCCCGTTACAAGATTTCCCATACTGATGGTGTACAAAACTGTCATTCGGAATACGATGATTACGATCATTTGGATTGAAGTCTGATGAGCCAAAATGTAGCCCGGTAATCAATGCATACTCCTTCGCCGAGAAGCAAATATTTTCTGAACCAATACGGAACCATAACTCGTACTCCGACGCAGCAGGAACCAACACTTCATGTGTAAGTAGGACAACTAATGCTTTACGAGCACTAATTCCTTTGCTGAATCACAAAAAATCGCCAAAGCAGCCCGATTTAAACTTATCCAACGAATTCACTTTTCCAAAACATCAATTATATCCTTTATTGTATCAGCTTCAAAGTAGTACTTTAAGCTGCCCTTGAATCCTTGTGAAGATTTTCTCTTCCAAGACCAATCATTCTGCAAATTTAAAAACAAGTTTAGCTACAACATACAATCGCCTAGCGGTAAGGCTTGAACACAACAATCGCCTAGGCGATAAGTTTCTAAAACAAAGAGGACGATCGCCTCAGTAATTCCGCCAAACCCAGAAGCATTAAAATCGCAATCGAGAGTTAGATCAACATTAACACGAAAACGAGTAGAACAGAAAAACATATTGTATGAATCAACAATGAATTTAAATCAAATATTCTCAGCATTTCTAATTTAATCACACACGCAGGCAAAACTGACTCGTTGCTTACTTGATAAGAGGGATCCATATCTCTTAGGGCTTGCGATTATGGAGAGGCGGCGATGGCGAAAACCTGAATAGAGACGCAAAGACGATTAAGATAGAGAGAGGGGTGATTTCGACAGAGAGAGGCGATTTCGCTGGCGAAGGCGAGAGAGAGGCGACGATTATAGAGAGGCGATTTTGTGAGTGGCGAAGGCGAGAGAGAGGCGGCGATTTCGACAGACGATTTTATGAGAGACAATTTTGTGAGTGGCGAAGGCGAGAGAGATGCGGCGATTTCGACAGAGAGGCGATTTTGTGAGAGGCGATTTTGTGAGAGGCGAAGGCGATTTCGAAAAAAATTTATGAATAAATTTTATAATCTGTTAATATCTTTTATCTAGTTTTGAAAAAATATCATAAAAATTATAATTATAATTGTCGAAGTTTTTACAGAATCATTACACTTTATAAATCATATACTAAAATAATGTAATTTTGTACAAAATAAATATATAAGTTATTTAAATAATAGGTAGACGATAACACATGGCGATTGAAAAAGATACTAGGCGATTATTATAATTGTGGACCCCACCTATATCAATTCGTCAGAAATAGTCAGAAATGGTTAGATATCTATTTTTTTCGAAGCCTGGCTAAAAAAACATATATACTTCCTGAAAAGTTTATACATAGAGTTGTCCCATAATAAATTTGTTACAAATATCTGACGCTGCAAGCCTGCAACATCGAAGTGGAGATGGGGATGAACTTTGATTCGGTGGCGTGGACAGGCTTTGTTTATGCAGAATTTATTTCAAATCTCAACTTTGTGTTTTGTTTGCCAGCTTCTCCTCCTCCAACTTTTTGTTTCCGCTACAGGTTTCTTCAATTTCTCTACTATTTTTTTTTGGTTTTGTGTTAGATTAACTAGTCCATTGATATGCTCGTAGTTCCAATGGATGCATATTTGATTCAAAAGCATTATTAGTTCGCGATTTATGTTATCCAAGGTCTCTCTGGATGTTCTCTGTTTTCACGTTGTTGTTCGTAATGATGCTATTCTTGGAAAACTTTGATTGTTAGGGTTGCATTGAGCGATGAAGTTAGGCGTGGCTCGTACTTGATATTAATTCGACTTTCTGGTATGGACTAAGAATCATCAGCATGTCGCATGATATAATCAATGGTGAATTTTTGAGTAACCAAGATGTGATGCGCCTGCAAACTTTTAATTTTTTATTGCTAAATTCTAATCATTTCTATTTATGTTTTGTGAATTCAATTAAATTTAGTTCTTAATGAGTAGGATGTGGTAAAATAAAAAATTACGGGTATTTAATTGTATTTTATCAGCCAATCGGTAATGATTATCAATAATTTTGGATTTTGGTAACTAAATGTGTCTTCCATATGGTGTTAATAAATGATTACCAAAGCATGTGTCAAGTTGAACATATTTGTATGTTGGATTTACCTACAGTTCTTTCTATTAAAAAGGAAAGTGGAGACCTTCTTAGCCAATCTCCGGTAGGATTCATAAAGTCTCTTAAGATAATAGGGTATTTGGATAACAGATCATAGTTAAATGTATGATAACATGTTCACAACATGTGCCTAGTGGAGCATAATTGTATTATGGTATCTTGGATTTAAGTTACCAAAGTTAACTTTAATTCAAATACATAAATATTACTTCATTGTTATTATAGGATCGATTAAGATACCTCATACTCTAGTATGTACACTATCCAGTAAGCAGATGGGGAACCAGGTGATGCTTCTCTTTTTGAGAGTTTCACAGAGTGTACAAGTAAAGAAATTTAGCAAGGCTCGCAAAGACCTAAATTCTGCTATAGAGGTTGATATAGAACTTTCAGAAGCATATCAGTGTAAAGCATCCGTTCTTCGTCATCTATGCAGGTCTTTTTGGCAGCTGTTAGCTAAACTCAATAACATTACTTGTATGTGGGAAAAACAAATTATTTACTGTTCATACTAGTGATGGAACTTCTGTTACAATCAATTTTTCTGTTATTTCTGAGTTTATAGTACTTAAGATACCATCATCATAACCAAACTCTAGAAGTTGATGTCTACTCCTTACAATACCAAATGTTTATTACCGATTCTTTTAACATCTTCTGCTGAAACTTACTTTGGTTGTAGTCATTACTGATAATTTTGTCTGATTGTTTAGGATCCTTTTACCTGTGCGACATATATAGTTTGTGTTTAAGACTTATAGATAGTACATATTTTCCATCTGTTTGACAAACCATAAGATTCAGGAACTTTTTTTGTTTATTTTTTCTGATGTAGGTATGAGGAATCAGGGAAAAGTTACAAAGAGTTTCTGGAGATGAAACCAGGAAATTCTGCTGTGGAGAAGGAGCCCTCGCAGTTATATCAATCTCAGAATGCCTTAACCTCAGGTAAAAACCTTTTTGATTCAGGAGAGTTCACTAAAGAATTAGAGTATATAGATAAAGTTGTACTTTTTTTTTTCTCCAGAATGCTTGAAGGTTTGTTCTTAGTATGAACAAAGTAACACTTATTTTGTTTTTGGTGTAAGTATTCCTTGCAAGCTGAAGTTCGTCGCTTGAGGCTGTTGGTAGTTACTAATGTATATTCAAAAGCCATATCCGATTCAGGGTACATTCTTAAAGAAAACAGAAGATAATTTAGAGGCTTTGGTGTCATGTGGCCATCCGTGCCTACTATTATTTAGCCGATCATGACATAGCCACTAGGTTCGTCCAAGATCTAGTAAATTATTTTCCTCAGTCACGTTTCCATGTATTTATGCAATCAATCTATGTTACGAGTGTCCGCATTTAACAACATTTTATATGTCTTCTCTTTGTTTCATATTTCTACCCTAGGCATTACCAGAAGGGTCTTTGTCTGGACCCGGAGCATGGAAAACTGAAAAGGGCATACTTTGGATTGAAAAAACCTTTTAAAAAAGACAAAAAAGTCTGGCTTATTCATTCTTTTTTTGGTGGTACCCTGCATTATTGTGGCACAGACACTATTAACATCCCATTGCAAACTTATTTTCTTGTAGGCAGAAGATAATGCCAGCAAGAGTAAGCTTCGCCTGGCTGTGGAGGAATATAAAGCAGCCCTTGCTTTAGATCCAGAACATACTGCACATAATATACACCTTCAAAAGGCTATAACATCAATGCTTTCTTACTCGGCATTCTCTGTTTAGATGAGTACTCAATTTTTTCTATATATTTTAACTTCTAACAATATCTTACGGAGATGTGAAACAAAGCTTTTAGTTGAAGAATGGGAGGGAGCTGTGGCTGATCTAAAATCATCTGCTGAAAAGTTACCTCAGATTTGTTACTTTACTGTTTGATCCGGTTTCTAATAAAATGGTCTATTAAGCGAAGATGCGGAAGCTATATGGACACTATTTGTAGCCTTAATCTGATGGCATCCTGTACTTCAGTTGTAAGAGGTATCCAGAAAATAAATAATCATGTGTTATCCTTTACTTTGTGGGAATATATGGTTGTTGGAAAGAATCTTAAGCTCATTGGTTACCAAGAAGCTCATTTGTAGCTTAGAGTTATTAAGGCTTTCTTATGAGTCTGAAACTTCTTGTCTTTCCCTGAAGGAAATAAGTAGTTGTGGTGCATTTAGCTAGTTTAATTTACGGATGGGGCCTTCATTCGTGTTCGATGTCTACATGCAGTCACGATTAACTTATACACTGTTTCTTATCTACATGATTTGACGACTTGCAATTTGTGAACCTTGGACCTGGTAGTAGTAAGTCACTATAATCTGCTAGTTCTATTCTATTCTTTATCTTTAAGGGACTGAGATGATCTAATATCATTCTGCGAGATTTTACTTTTGATGTGCTGAGTTCAGAAAGGTCCAGTTGAAAAATATTCTGTCGCAGAATGTGGTAGTTTGTTTCAATATACATTACATATGTTTGCATAAATTAGCTGGCAGCTGCTTAATAGGTAATAGCCTGTTCATCTTTTTTTCTGGCACACTGAGTTTTAGTCATTCTATAGACCCATTGCTACCTAATGCTGCCTCATATGCTTCTAAGTTTTCCATCATTCTTAGATTTTAAAAACCCCCACCAAGATAACTGGATTACAGTATCTTCCCTCATATGCCATGACCTTCTCTAGTGAAGTTTAAACTTTGCGTTTTGGCCTGCATAGCATATTCAGCTGACAGAAGTTAGCGCTAACTTGAGAACTTAAATGTTAGAATAATTATATACTTGTACGAAAGGCTAACTGTATTACGAAAGGTCTATCAACTCAGGACCATATCTTCTGATGCTTTACATTGCGCATCATGGCTAATATCATTGGCTGCTGATGTATGATGTATCTCTTAGTCTCTGTCAAGACAATTCATTTTGTGTTGCTTTTCCTCTACGGTTATCTTATCCACAGATCCTGGGTGATGAAGATAAACGTACCAGACTCGACAGAGGAGAAGATATTGATAATAATGGTATGGGAATGGGTGCGGAGGGATTTAATCCTTTTGGCGTTCCAACCCTAAGAAGGCTTTTCCAAGGACGACAGAGAGAGGTTATTTTCTCGGCAAAACCAATTTTTGACTAACCGTTTGTAGGTATAGTACAGTTCATTTTAATCTTATAGTTTTTGATCAATGAACTGTTCTGTACATATTTGATTTGATTAAAGAAGGGCAACTGCTGGAACAGTTCAAGGTTATGAATTTCTTTGACGGGTATTCTGTGCAGATCCAGAACTGAAACCAGACTTGTAGCTGATAATGTAAAAAAATATGGGAAAAGAAACTTTGAATTTAGAGATCACAACAGCACAAGTACAAAAAAAATCTTGAATTCTCCACCAACTGGTCTCTTGCTAATCAAATGAATGCCGCCACCAGTAATATGGCTGCACCCGCGGTTGCACGGACCACCTTTGATGACAGGGAAATAGCATGGGAGGAATCAGTAGCATCATCAGACCCGACCGGAGAGTCTGCTGTCTTAGCATCCTTCTTGGGCTTGGGAGGTGCCGGAGTGGGGGCCGGAGTCACAAAAAAGCTTAGAGGAAGCAACACCTGATCGACCTGATACACGGCCAGCTGACCATCAGTGTATATGGTGTTAGCCACCGTCGCATTCGTCATTCCTGTGGTTATATTCACTTGGTTCCCGGATGCGGTCACGTTCAATGGGTACGAGCCTTGGCTGCCTCCGGCTTGTGTGCGCATGGGGTTGCTGACAGTCTGGAACTGGGATGGGGAGAAGTAGGAAGGGAGGACGTGGAACTGCATGAGTTCGACCTTCTGCTGATCGGTGAAGGAGTTGAGTGTGCCTGGTTTGAGGTTGGAGAAGGAGCTGTCTGTTGGGGCGAATATGGTGAGGCCTTGGTTTGAGTTGTTGAGCTGCGTGTTGATTTGATCCGCCACTTTTGTGTTCTGCAGGAGGCGGATGAATGTGGTGAACTGGCTGGCTTTTTCGAGGATGGCTGTCACATTCGTCGGCCCGGCTGGGGCCGGGGCTGCGGCCGGTGGCTGGCCGGAGGTTAGGGTGCAGTGGATGAAGAGAACAATGAGAGGGAGTGTGGTAAATAGTTGTGCCATCTCTTTGAGAATAATGAAGACTAGCTAATGGGGAAGAGAGTGAGGAGGGCTTTGGTTTATATTGGGTGGAGGGAGGAGTTGTTTTACTTCTAATATCATCAAATACAGTTGGAAGAAGTATAATTGATGCAGAAAGTAGAGCATAAACATGATTTGTGAGTTGCTTGAAATGGTAGTAGTGATTTGTGGGGGTGAGTTAGGTGAGAGAGAAAACACTTTTAAGGTGGGGGAGATGTTTTTGAAAATGTTGAGAGATCTAACTTGATTGCTTGATGTGGAAGATAGAATTTCACTTATGGTAATGCATCATTCAATTTCTGTATCTGAATACAGTTTTCTGACGAATCGTTTAGTTGAAGCATCAAGGCAAATAGGGCCATACCAAAATATCATTACATATCACACTTTGTGTTTGTGCTGTCTGGGAAAATTTAACCAATTTAACTAAATGGGGTTGTTCCCCATTTTCAGTTCGCATTCTTGTAAAATTTTAATTGTCCAAGTAGAATTTATCGAGTATGCAATTCAGATGACGGTTGCGGATTTCTCTCATTAAAAAGTTAAAAAGAGTGCTTGTGATGTAAGTGACTGCATAAGACTATGTGATAATGTGATGAACAATTTGTGGATCCAATTCTAGGCATTGGATACCTCTCTCTGGTATATGAATGATGATGATTGTGAAAACTAGGAAGTGTTGCAATTGAGGAAAAGTTGGCTGGACCCTTTGACAGGTGATGAATGGATGCAAATTTAACGGGTTCTGAATATATTCTTTGACCAGCTGTTTTGTTGTACCCCGCACTCGGTATAACTGAGTAAATTATGAGTTATTTAAAGTCTTAACTTCATAAGAATTTTAATTTGAAAACTTCATTTGAATTATAACAAATATCAAGAAAATAATTTAAGTGTTTATGATAGTAAGTCTTTATGGTAAAAGTATTTATGTTATAAGAATTTAAGTTAAATAACCTATGTGAATTTGAATACATTAATTAATATATAAGTACTTAAATAGAAAATAAAATAAATATATAATTTAAAATTATTGTCAGTGAGAATTGATATGCACATTTATTTTCATAAGTTATTCAATCCTATCAACTTATGAAAATAAGTAATAAAATAATTGTTTTCATAAGCTCTCTCAAAGACGTATAAAATTGCTTATTTTTTAGAATAAGCTGAAATACGTTGCCGATAAGCTCTTCCAAACATGCCTAATTATGATTTGATTATAAAAATTAATTATTATTGTAAACACTTTCTAAGCATGAAAAATTTCAAATCCGGGGAGTACGTAAGCTAATAATTTAGGGAAAAACTATATTCCATGACATTAAAAAGGAAAGATTATGAAAAATATAAATACACGTAATTTCTGCAATGGATGTTCTATGACCGCAAGTAGGCCCATATCATGTTGGGCTTAAGCCCGTGTTATTTATTTTTAAGAGAAAAGCCCTTTTGTCGAATATAAAGCGTATTTCACTTTAATGGGCATCTCATCAAGAAATTGGGCTCAGAGAAAATACTGGCATGTAGTAAACAACTTCCCATACAATTTTGAAACCTTCCATATTGGTTGAGTTTCTTCCTTTTTTTGCTCAAATATTGCGTGAGTTTTTTATTTGGGTTATTTTGTAAAATACCCAAATCCTTAAAAGAAAAGACAAATTTACTTAATTCTTATAATTGCTACACAAAATAACCATGAAGGGGCGACATTTGGGAGAAGGAGGTTTTGTTTGTTTTTGTTGCACTTCGGCACATGGAACAAGATCTCAATTTTAGAGTGACTCGTTCTGACACTAGTCGGATTGAGTATAAATGCAAGCGGAATCGTGAGTGCCCATTTTTTCTACGGACATCGTTTTCGCACTGATGTGTTGTGGATTTTGAACAAGTTACATGTCGAGCACACATGTAATCTAGATTTATCGCAAATTGGTCCAAGGAGGGTGCGTGCGAAGGCACTCGCTAAAGGAAATATTAGGTTAGGAACGATACCTTCCTCCTTCGTATGTTGTTGCAGCTCTGATTGTTGCTCGTGTGTCAGATCTTCTGATCTGTGTCCCGACCTTTTTCTCCCTCTGGGTGGTCAGATAACTGGAGAAAATTAAGAATATCATCTCTCTAATTCTCACGCGTGCGTGTATCTCATGTGAGTCTGTGTGTTCTGTTTATGAACAAAATACTAATATATATATGCTTCAAAAGTCAATATAATATTAATATATCTGTAGTCCATTAATTTAATTATATTTCTAATGGGCTTCCACATAATTAGCTCATAATATAATTAATTAATCTATTGCGCTACTAATATTTATCAATTAATTGGCCCAACCAATTAATTTCTGATAAATAATATTATTAAATAATATAAAAATACATTAATCCATTAATAATGATTTCTGAGAGACAATAAATAACTATGCAATTAATTGGGCCAGATTAGGGATCTAATACAAGAAATAAAGCAGGGCCTCAAATTAATTAATTATCAATGCTCAGCCCAGAGCAAAATTAATTAATAAACACATATTCATTCCACTAGAGAATCCGTGCTGACTTACCCCTTTATCCCAAATTGAGCAAGGATAGAAATATCCGTTAATTAATTAAGCTCACTGACAGCTTAAATTAATTAACATCTTATATATTCCTGAGTAGTACCACTCGACCTTATTAACACACCTGAACTTAATCAACCGTAGGGTTTAGTGTGCTAATCCTTTCGAGTTCCTCAGGGGATATTATGAACCCATTTTACTAGGATACGGTTGCAAGATACAAACAACCAGCCTGAGCCACAAATAACTACTAACACCCAAGATACGTAGATCCGGTCGCGATGACGTTCACCATAGTAGGTCAAAGTGATAGATAACCAAATGCACTCAGCTGAAGTCTTACCAAGCTTAAGATCAGCTAAGTCACCGAGATCTTGGCTATCCACTAAGGTCAGTTAGGAGAACACATCTCACTGTGATCCATCAATACACCACCTTCAATGTACCAGTAAAGACAAGCAGCTAAGACAAACCACTTCTTATTTAAACTGCAACTTAAACCGACAACTTATCCTGAAGTTGTCTCAGCTGTGATAACTGTTTATATCTTGTCAGTTCAACCAATTTGTGTTGTCTTCTGTGATACCCGACACACTACACAAATCTAATTTTTATACAAGATAAAGGATAACATGTGCAAATATATTTATTTATCAAATAGGAGAATAAAATAGTAGTATGGACAAAACACATTGTATACAAGTATAAAATTTGCTTCCAGTATACAAAATTGCAACACTCGCAGCTTATGCCGCACGTCGAATGCGCCGTCAAAATTCCATTTTAAAATCGAAAGAAATTATGGTTGGCTTTGAAGCAAGCTATAGTGTAGCTCTACGAGCACGCAATACTGTTGTGGAAATTTTTGATGGACACTCAAACTCGTTCAAGATGCTTCCCCGTTACCTCTACGTACCGAAAATAATGAATCCGGGTACAATGACTGATATAGAAGTCGATTCTGAAGGTCATTTTCAACAATTATTTATTGCTTTTAATATTTCTCGTGGCCCGTGGGTATTTAAACTTCGAGATCTTATTGTGGTCGACGCGACTCAATTGAAAAGAAGGAATAAGGGAGTGTTATTTGCCGTTGCTACGATAGACGACAACAACCAAATACATAAAAATGGTTCGGTTTCTTATGCATTTTAGGAACCGAACCAAATACATGAAAATGGTTCGGTTTGGTTCGATGTGTTTTTAAATATCGAAACCGAACCGAACTGAACCGCTTATAAATGATTTGGTTCGGTTCGGTTTACCGGTTCACCTTTTTATTTTTTTATTTATTTTTTAAATCCTAAATAATGCAAGAATAATAGTTTATAGGATGTCAATCGTTCTAAACTTATAAGTATAGAGTTGTTACTCATTTCTCTTCCTTTGTATAGATTAGAATTGATATTAACTTAAATCTAATATCTAAATCCAATAATATTCTCATATAATAAAGATAAATATTAAATAAAAAAATAAAAAATAAGATATTGGTTCGGTTCGGTTCGAACCGTTCAAAAATTCTTGAAACCGCGAACCGAACCGAATATAAACGGTTTCTAAAAAATAAACCGAACCAAGCCGTAAAGCCGAACCGAACCACATTTTTCGATTTGATTCGATTCGATTTGATCGATTTCGTGATTCGGAGCGGAACCACTTAAACCCTAAAAGTCTCCCAATCCCAAAAAGTCAAATAAAAAAATCTCAATTTGGATTTAAACTCACACAATTAAAACTCTCTCTCTCTCTCTCTCTCTCTCATCTCTCTCTCACACAGAGCACACACAGAAACTAACGGAAAAAGGAAAAAATAGGCAAAAAACCCTTACGTACAGATGCGCACAACAACGCAAACTGTCTTCACCCACAGACCAGAAACCTACCTTTTATTGGTCTAATTTATTTACTCTTAATTAAATACAGAAAAGAATAATAGGGGGAGCGGGGAGCCCTTTTCTGAATTCATGATCCCCTTCAATTCTTGACTTATAATCGGTATTCCGAGATTTATTAGTGGGTAATAAATAGTGATGATGAACAGTGGGCCGAGTAACAATATGATGCCGTCGGCGTCGGCCTCCGGCAGCACCGCTCCGGGCCCGGGTTTGAAGACGTATTTCAAGACTCCAGAAGGTAAATATAAGCTTCAGTACGAGAAGACTCATCCCGCCGGCCTACTACACTACGCCCATGGCAAAACAGTCACTCAGGTACCTCAATTTCCGTCCTCTTCTTTTCTAGGGCTTTCCCTTTTTCTTTTTTTTTTGCGCGAGGGGTCTATTCAAGGTTTGCGTCTTTAGGCCGGCAATGATTAATTCGTCATTGTGGAATTAATTGAGGGTGTTCTGCGACTTACAGTTTAAATTTTCGAGATGGGTATTGGGTTTTGGTCTATTGGTTGATTCTGATGCTGTGATGCTTTCTGGTGATTGAGGAAACAGTTGTTTCTTTGGGATGGGTTGATTGATATTATGCGGCTTCTGAGAGTTAGTTGAATCTTGTAGAAATTGTGTTTCGATACCTTTTGTGGTGTGTGAGATGTATTATGGGCACCTTCTGATCTATAAGACGTTTGACTTTTGGTTATTTACTAGATAACATGGCCCAAGCAATATAAGTCTGTCTCTTGTAACTCAAATGTTTAGGTTCACTATATTAAGAGGATTGGACTTTTGTTTACATATTTTCAGTGTTTTTTATTATAAAATTTTCACGAAATTAATAATTTGTTAATACATCTGGTAGTTTTTTTTTAACTTTGATCATCTTTCAGTTAAGCATTGGAATGTGTTGCTCATTAGGGGTGCAGACTAATCTGTTAATGTTCTTACACATTGTAGTATGATTCATTAATTTGTGACCAGGTGACACTGGCTCATCTAAAGGAAAAGCCAACGCAGGCACCATCACAATCGTCATCTAGTTTAGGTGTAAGCAGTGGTGTGAGGTCTGCTGCAGCGAGATTCTTAGGTGGTAGTAATGGAAGTAGAGCACTTAGTTTTGTTGGAGGGAACGGTGGAAGTAAGACGATGGGTAGCAGCAGTACCAGAATAGGATCATTAGGGGCTTCAAGTTCGAATAATGTGGTTGGTAATCCCAACTTTGATGGAAAAGGGACTTACTTGGTGTTCAATGTTGGGGATGCAATTTTTGTTAGTGACTTAAATTCTCAAGATAAGGTATGTTACTGGTTTCCTGCACTTCAACATTTCATTTTCTCTCTTAATGAATTGATATCAAGAGGTTTTTTGTGCTGCATAGGATCCTATAAAGTCTATACATTTTAGTAATTCAAATCCTGTTTGCCACGCATATGATCCTGATGCTAAAGATGGGCACGATTTGCTTATTGGTTTAAACTCTGGAGATGGTATGCCTTCCTCTCAGAATTTTAATTGACTAGTATCTGTGTTTTTACAGTCTTTATCCAATAGATTTTGTTTTCGGTTTTGTAGTTTATTCCGTTTCCCTTAGACAACAATTACAAGATGTTGGGAAGAAGCTTGTGGGGGCTCAGCACTATAATAAAGAGGGTTCTGTTAATAATAGGCAAGAAATTGACTCTTCTATTTCCTTTGCTTGCTCTTATACTATATATATATGTATATGTGTTATCACCTTTCTGTTATTTCTTTTTCCCATAATAGATAAAGTATAAGCATCTCCTAGATATCTTTCACTACTAGGCTTTGAAGATTTCCATGCATGGTCGTGATATTGGAGTTTGTCGTTGTTGGGATTAATGATTCTTCTGCTAATGGAAACTAGTTCTTTATGTGCTTGAGCCATTTTTTTTAACACGAAGATAATTCCTTACTCAAAATCTTGATATATTTATCTTCCCAGTTTGATCTCTGAATTGCACTTAGGTATGAAAAATCAATTCTTTAAAGTTGTCCGACCAAAATTGAATTTACAGTGGTATTATTGATAGAAAACAAAGTGTTCTCCTACCATCTTTTTACCTATTCAAACTTGATCATTCGAACAGGTTTTTCCAGTTGCCATATTCTAATGCTTTTGCTACCGATAAAATAAGCTTAGTTACAACTTGTTTGTGACTCCATAACAACCTCTGGCATGTTGCACAAAGGTCTAGCTTGTCAGTGGATTCATACTAAGCATCAGGAGTTGTAGTTCTTTCTGCAACTTTTCTCTTCAACCAATTATGCACATTAGTTACAAGTAGCTAGTGCTGTAGTCTTCCAAATCTTAGCCGCTGACTCTGCCCATATGTTGCCCTTTTCCATAGTAACATTGTCCATGAAACACTCTGTTTATTGACTAAAGATAGGTAGATTCTTTTTCTCATCAATTGATTCCTTTTAACAGTCGCTGCACTTGTATTGCGTGGATCCCCAATGGAGATGGCTCTTTTGTGGTTTCTCACGCAGATGGAAATATCTATGTGTATGAAAAGGCAAGTTTTGGACTTCATCTGAAAGAATCTATGTATATCTCTGATTTCTTTACTTCCCAAACTGATACATCCTCATCTTATTTTGCAGAACAAAGAAGGTTCTGGTGAAACTTCATTCCCAGTGATTAAGGATCAGACTCAATTTTCCGTATCACATGCACGCTACAGTAAGGTATTCATTGTTCTTTGTTTATTTTTCCCACCTATTAGATTAATTAAGTATTTGCCTTTATTCTTAGTACGGTGATTCATACGTCTGTTTATAAGTGGGAATATAGTTAACTAGTACTGTATGCTGTGCCTTGTTAAGGGGTTTTGATAAGTTTTTTTGTTAAATCCATCAGCCTTTGTCTGAATCATATTGTAAAAATAGAATGAGAGATCAGAGACAATTTCTTTATCCTGCTCGGTAGTTAGTTTACTTTTCTCCTCTATATTTTCTCATTTGCTTTCAGTTCCATATCTTTGTTGCCTGATGCTTTTTCTGAACATATCTCTCAATTTTTTCTGAACATCTCTCTCGTTTATGAATTAAAGTTAACATCGGTTTGTCCAACTGGCGTTGTCAATAAATAACATTCACGCCCAGTGCCTCAATTCAAGCTAGGTTAAATCCCTCATGAATATAAGATGTTTGTATCCCGTTGGCTGGCTGTTAGTAAAACCCAAAGCTTCAAATTGTAATCGCATTACTGAATTGGGACTCTAATGACTGAGAACTTACAAAAAAGTTCCAGGTTTGAAAATTCATGAGAGCAATGCTTTCTGTGTCAAAAGTTCTGCATCATATATGTAAAGGGAAATCACAAAGATGCTTTAAATGCATACACATCCACCACATTTGGTTCTATGATTCAATATGTTTTAAGGTAGGACTCCCTTGATGATGGTTATTATCTCGGCATATTTCTTATTGTAGTTGGCTTTGTGATGCAATTGGCTTTAATGTTTTGAAAGGTCATTCTTTCATTGTTCTGTAGATTTAGATTATCATCCTTTGCCCCCTCAGTTAAGAGTTCTGGCATTACCTCAGTGGTCATACGTATCTATATTGACCATAGAGTTTTCTCGAGAAATTTGTTACATATTTTTTGTAGCAAAGTTTCTATTGGAAATCCATCATTTTCGTGGTTAAAATAGTGCTATTGCATATCATCAGGTGATCAGTTAAGAATTCAACAACTGGAATGGGACTAGTACTACTTTAAAGGGCGGGTGAGGATTTAATTATTCCAACATGTTGACTTATGGTTGATTTTTCATTTTTCTAAATGACATAATTTTAGGCTCTGGGTCTCAGATAACATACTCTTAATCTCATGAGAATACGCTGTAGTTTACTTTGACCGCCAAGTGAGGATTATCTCATGGAAGCATTGCAACCCGTCGACTTTTCATGACTGTTATCTTTTTAACTGTTAATTGCCATCTCTGCTCTTGGTCAACATTCATGGTCTAAATTGCTTGTAATCTAATACCATTTTGTTATTAGCAGAATCCAGTGGCTAGGTGGCATATATGCCAAGGTTCAATAAACGGCATTGCCTTTTCAGCTGATGGTGCTTATATAGCAACTGTAGGAAGGGATGGTAATATCATTGTCTTTCGTCCTTTCAGTACCAAGACTTTCTTTTGTCAACATACATGTTAACCCCTGTTTTCCATCCGATTTATTGGATTTGGTCTTTTTTTTTTGGATGCAGGTTACTTAAGAGTCTTTGACTACAAAAACGAACAACTTATATGTGGTGGAAAAAGCTATTACGGTGCTCTTTTATGTTGTGCTTGGAGGTGAGTTAATTTTATTTTCAAATTTTTTGAATTCATTGTTGCTTTCTATATCTTCTCTGTTTTCCCCCTTCTTTCTATCCAGAATTAATTGGTCAGTGTCAGTATTATATAGATATAGCTAATGTCTAGTCAAATGACAGCACGGATGGAAAATACATTTTGACTGGAGGTGAGGATGACCTAGTTCAAGTTTGGAGTATGGAAGATCGAAAGATTGTAGCATGGGGTGAAGGACACAACTCATGGGTGAGGCCACTATTTTTGAGTAAATCATAGGCTTTATAATAAACTACTTGATGTACTTACAAGAATTGGACCCTTGTTTCTGCAGATGATAAGTAATTATTTCCTTAGTATATAATACTTTGTACCAGTTTAGACTAAGTTTTAACCGAAATAGCATAGAGAGGTATTGTTGCCTTTTACGTTATCATTATCATGATCCATATTTCATGTTCAACTTTCGCAGGTTAGTGGGGTGGCATTTGATTCATATTGGCTTGCTCCAAGTTCAGATGGTGTTGGTGAAAACATCGTCTATCGTTTTGGCTCTGTTGGTCAGGTACTTGAGCAGTATATTGTCTATTAAATAGTGGTTAATCTTAAACGATTCATGTTTGTTCGTACAGGCTCAATTCTTAATCACAGAAATGTTAACCCCATCATCTTTTCCAAAAAAAAAAAAAGTTTATTATTGCACAATTCTCTCAATTCCTGAAATCGAAGTTATAAGATGCTCTCAAACAGACACCCTCTTAATTTTATTATTGCAAACTCTACTCACTTTTTTTATATAATCTATATACAACTGATGTTATATTAAGTTTCTCCAATATCACGTATCTCTTAAAAATGCTTTGCATTATCCTTTGTATGATCATCATTTTTTGAGATATAGTGAATAACGTATGTGTATCTTCTTTTACTTTTTTTTGTTTACGCTATAACTTCGTTTTATTACTCGTGGGACACGATTTTAACTTTTGGTGGTATAAATGAGTAGCTCTAATGTGATGCAGGACACACAATTGCTGTTGTGGGATCTAGAAATGGACGAGCTTGTAGTGCCAGTCCGCCGTCCCCCCGGTGGCTCTCCCACTTTCAGCACCGGAAGTCAGTCCTCTCACTGGGACAACGCTTGCCCCGTGGGCACCTTGCAACCGTCTCCAAGCATGCACGATGTTCCAAAGCTATCCCCACTGGTAGCCCATCGCGTCCACACAGAGCCTCTTTCCGGTTTGACATTCACTCAGGAATCGGTCCTAACGATTTGCCGGGAGGGCCACATCAAAATCTGGATGAGGCCGGGTTGTGGTGAAAGCCAACCGAATAACTCCGAGTCTTTCACGAGTCCAAGCTTGAAAGAAAAGCCAGCCAAGACAGGCGGTTGGAGTTACAAGCAATGAGGGAGGGATTAAGGTTGTGGATAAAGCTTTTGCGGATTTGAAGTTGCTGCTTTTTTCCATTTGCACAGAGTTTTTCCATTGGAATGAGGAAGCATGTGATTGAAGTCACGTGCTGTAAGATTAACTGACAAAGACAAATGTATAGGCAGAGATGATATTAGAACGCGCAGCCAACTTTGTAAGTAGGAAAAAAGAAACATTTTTTTAGTTTTGGATGGATGGAAATAATTGAGGTTGCGCCTTTGAAACTTCTCTCTCTTACAAAATTATTATTCATTCTAAATACAAGGGTATTATGGTAATCCACATCTACTTCTAATAAATATTGGCCTGGTTATGGACCTGATGCCACATTATTGGGCTAAAATAAATTTAGCAGAAGCCCAATTTTCTATTGGGCCCTACTTTTCGTAAGATTCGGGCTGGACGAAAAGAATGGGGCCATTAGAAAATAAATGAATAGTAGTTTTTTCCATCTCTAAATGTAAATAGTTAAGTAACTTAATCAAGACTCCTATACTTGAAGGGGAAGAAATAACTATCCGCATGTGTTTCTAACATCCTAACTAATATGAATATATAGAATAAATATGACGAGATGCAAGAATAAGTAACATTTCCACATTAGATAATCCAACTAAAGCCAAGCAAATCAAGTCATATACTATATAGTCTGGCTACAATTGCAAGAATAGTGAAGAACTTTCTAGATGTGAGGACAAGAAAATTAGGCAAAAGCAAACTAATAAGGGAATCCATAATCACTTCTCGTGAAATGAATTATTCATAAATAATCGAGTCTCGTAACTGCTAATCGAGATATGTACTCGCTAAAGGAACTGACCATAACTGAATATCATAGCCATTACTCGAGATATATACTTAGTAATGATTATTTCGGTTCTTTTTCCTTGGTTGGGGGAGTTGTATATTTCTTTCAACTACTTAAGATTGAGAAAGTATGTTTAACGAAAGGGTTGAGTGCAGAAAAGAAATAACTACATACATGTGTTTTGCCAACAGTAATCATATCTCGATTGCCATCACGGACTACATATGCAGTTTCATACATTTGACCAAAAAACAAAAAACAATCAAGAAAGAATATCAAAGGTAAATCATATACAAAGGTAAACTCATTATGGCTTCTTTGCCAGGCTGAGATTTTATAGTTCCATCTGTATTGACCTAACCTGGCTTGAACAGAACCAGCTTATTCTGTTGTATGAGCATTATTGCCTTGCCTAGATGATCCGCGCTTCAATCTGTTGCGGTAGAGTATTCGTTTGGGCTGCAGCACCCGTCTCTGGTGCTTGATTTGGCTGCGCAGAATCATGTTGGGAAGATGACCAATTGTTCCATCTTCTTCTCCACTTAAGAATTTCAAAGAAGATGGAAGTCCCACACATTGCCCCTCCAAAACCAGCAAATGTCGCCAGAAGAACAGATAGAACTGCTTGCACATGAAGCTATATATCCGGGACACATCAGATAGATATGTATTAGAAGGAATACCTCAAATTATCTCACACATATGAAGTATACAATTACCGTACCAGCGAGTAAAAGATATGTGCAAAAATAACCACCAGCGAAAACTGAATAGTAGCATATATCCAAGAATATCTCCTCCTCACTACCCAAAACAAAGAATACATGATAACAAGTCAAAAAAAAATACAAGTAAAAAAATTAAGCTTAAGTTTGACTAGTAGAATGGCATACCCATGGTAGTGGAGGTCATTGATGCAAGGAGGCCTAATATGCATGAAAAGGGCAAAGATATTGCAATTGCACTAGATCCCATTTTGTTGACCTGCTCATGAAAAACTATAAAATCAGGACTTGCATCCATAAAAAACAGATAAAATATGCAGACAAACAAGATAAAAATGAGACTGTTTCTCTACTCACCAAAAGTTGCTCAAGGAAACAAAAATATGCAAGCATGCTAACGATCACAAGAACTGGAACATCTTGCCAAACCCTATACATAGTTGCAATAGTTAGTTAACTTGGATTTGATAGCTGAACACTAACTTCATCTTTATTATTGCAGCTAAACAAATTCATATACTTGCCTGTATCGACCTATTTCAGGAGGCTGAATTGCATGTCCGCGAGTCTGAATGCTTTGGATACGTAGAAGAGTGACAGAGAGATTTTTGACCTCTTGCTTGCAGACATCACAAGTCTTGTTGCCTTTTATGCTAAACCATTTAATGGCACATTCTTGGTGAGCCAGAGCAAGTTCACCTTTGCAGCTGCATTCCATCTTCAGTGTGTCTGAGCCCTCACCAAGTTCAACCAAGCAGATTCTACATACAGCTTCTTCTTCAGGAATGTCCTCGCCATAGTCTTTGTTCTCCTCTGGACAAAATTACCAATATAAGCTGTGTTGGCAATCAGAAGTCCAAAGTAAAATCAAGATCTATATTAGACCACTATCAAAAAAAAAAAAATTAATAAGGCATCAGTAATTGTATTTTTTCATTTATTCCTTGATAGCATTAAACTACCACTATTTTCAAATACAATGGTGTTCATTAGTATTCTTCCAAATGATAAAAGTCTGTTGTGATTAAACAAGCAGATTCTAACTAGCTGAAAATGTAGCAAGTTGTTGGGATTCCTTCCATTATGCAGTTGCATAGCCTTAATTGTATAGAGCATTATCCTAGAGGAAGCAACACTTTAATCATTTGGCATAAAACTTACCTGTACCAATTGTTACACCTGGCACAGATGCTGCAGCAGTCTGCTCATTAACTTTGGGAGTAGTAGTAATCACGCGGTATATACTGCCTAAAGAATCCATCTGCTTCAGACTTCCCTCTTTATTCAAAACGGGTACAGAGCGTGAACGATGCATTGGTAGCTGGTATCCACCTTTCTGCATAATGATTATATCTGTAAGAACTAGTCAGACGAGGAGGAAATGATTTGATGAAAAATGCTTCAATCCATCATATGAACTTATTCAATTACATCAACCACACAGATCATCTAGAATTATCTCCAGCAAGGCAAATAATGATACAATGTATTGTTTATATCTCCAGTCACATTTTCCAAATGAAAAGCAAGCCATGACTGATTCAAACATGAAAAGAATACTCACAGCTAAATCAGCTGCAGGGTCGATTAGTCCTCCATGAGCAGACTCGGGATTTGAGTGGAAAATAGGAGAAGTTGGTAAAGATGAAGTCCTATTCATCCTGGGTGTAAAAATCTTGGAAAGGGAGAAAGTCCTGGGAATCGATGTCTTCCCCCGCATCTCAGGGGAAGCTCCCAGTGCCATCATGGCAGCCTTTTCTATTTCTGCATTTGTATTCCGAAACTTGAAGCTCAGTCTGGGAAGCAAGTTTTTCATGGATGATTTTACTTTGGATGATGGACCTGGAGATCCATTAAGCTTCACTCTATTAGGACTCGGTAATGGTGAAAAGTTGACTCTTTTGGGAGTTGGAATTGGGGAAGGGGGCATGTTTATTGCTACGGAATCCTCCACGCATCCCTCAGTTGTTGCCTTGGGTATGTGCAGAATGAAGTCGAGGTCATGAAGTTGCTGACTGCTCGAAGGCTCCTCAACAACTATTTCACTTGAATCTCCAACCTAGTAGTAGTAGCCATAAAAGGAAAACCTCATCAATCAAAGTTCGCAAGAAGCAGGACATGCTAAGATTGAAATCAGATGTGATGCAAAAGCAAAGTTCATGCGCTGAAGTCAAAAGGTTTTATGTTTATGTTACTGGTATATCTCCAAACACCTTGTCTGCAACATATTGAAACACATATAGTTCCACTCTCCAGAACAATAACCAAACCAACTCAAAATTCAAAGGTAACAAGAGAGACATCACTAATCATCTTTCACTAATTTCTTGAAACACAACAAATAACGGTGTGCAATTCAATTCCTAATGGATATAATTCCAAACCGAGATCATCTATTTCCAAAGTCAAATCACAAGACACATCAATTTTAATTAAATTCTCAAGTATGTCGTGTTTAACAAAGGTACTAATATTTCCTAGAACCCAAAACTCATATATTCAACTTCTTTCAACGAGCTAAGTTTTGAATAATTTATTCGTTACAGCCCAAAAGTTGTATAAAGCTACAACTTTTGCGCTGTCTCAAAACTGAATCGAACAATACAAGCCAAATCCATAGAAATCCCATAGCAGAAAGATAGAGAAATTACCTGTGGGAGTACAGGAGGTAATAAATAAACACAACTTCCAGTTCTAGAAATCGAATACTCCTCTTCGCTTTCTTCTTTGGCTGAAGGTTTTTCTTCAACAGCCTCCATAATTGAGTTTAATGTTAATCAAAACAGAAAACTGTACAACAGAAGGAAGTGCAGGAGGAAGAGAGAGAGAGAGAGAGAGAGAGAGAGAGAGAGAGAGAGAGAGGGAAGTAGAAGCAGCACAATTCGTGCTAGTAACTGAAACCTTATTATCTGAGAAAGAATTTGTGTAGTGTTGCGTTGTGCTCTGCTTTATCAGATCTGTTGCAGTGGGTGAGCATTTGTGCGTGCGTTTCCTTTCCTTTCACAATTAATGTCTTTTCTTTTCTCGCACGAAAAAAGATACTGCTAGTTTTTTCTTAATTTTCTGTTACGGAAAATATTACTCCACTCTAAAATAATTAGAGCGAATAATTAAAACATAGAGGGATGCAACTACACAATACATCAATATATTTTTAAATTGGATAAATTCATAAAATTAAATCATGTTGATGTTCGGATTATGTAATTTTGTCAACGACCCTTTTAATAGTGAGAAATTGGATTTCATCAGGGATCCAAATAGCTCAGGTTTATCTGTTATGTTCAACTCTTTAAGAATATTTCTTGTATAATACTCCTAGCGTTACATATATGTACTACAAATTATCAGCCATTAATTAATTTTTTTTTTGGAAATAATAATAATTAATGAACTGAAAAAAAACTAACAACTGAAAATGAAAAAAAAATCGGTGCCGTTTGCGCACGCACTACGCTAAAAATATCGCAGCGGAATTAGTGGAAGAACGCAGCTTGTTGGCCTTGTTTGGGGATAAATACATTATTACGCCTCACAACTATTCGGCAACCTAAAAACTTTGGTAATAAAAGACCAAAGTGAATCGGATTGGTGCTAAAAAGGGTAATAAAAATGAAATTATGTATCATTTGAAGTGTGACAATTCTTCATGTAGTATTCTGCCACTTAAACAAATCGTTTCTAACATAACCCTGAATTCTTTCGAGTTAGTTAATCGGACGATCACATTAGAGTGTGACCATTTTAACTTTTTCTAGATTACGTTAATAAACCAACTCTTTTCTAGCACATTTAATTAAGCTAGAATATGGTTTTGTATCTCTATCTTTGTAGCCTGACTACAATAACTACTAAATTTTTATAGTGACATCTCGATGTGAATGGCAAGACAACTAGACAAGTAAATTTTACTTGAGACCAACTTATTTGGGTTTTCAGAAATAAGAAATAATTAAACGAATTTTTGATAATTAAAAATACTTCTACTTTAGCTCGTCAAGTCGATTGATCAATTAATTTAAATTGAATTGTCATTAAAAGGAAATAACTCACTTGCTCAAATTTAGAAAATCCGTCTTTTGAAACATAGAAAGACCAAGTTTCATCATGGGTTGAAGAATTGAAGTAGTGGAAACCCTACCAGGCCAGTTTATAAGCTTAATTTTATGTATTTGTTTTAAGATAAACGGTAATTATGTGGACAATCATCTTACACGAGTCCAACTCTCATGAAGACAACCCCTCTCATCTTATATATAATCAAAAAATATTTAAACTTTGAAATATACTCTAATCTGCATTATATAAATCTCAATTTGCATGGATCACTTTCAGTTCTAAAAATCTCATCCCAGCTAACCCTAATGTGAACCAATATATTCTCAAAAACCCTAATTCCATTTAATCCAATTAAGGGGCATATGCACATATATACGTGTAAATGTAACTTAGTGTTTGACTTGATTGAAAACTACACCAATTATACTCATACTTATTGCCGACTCAAGCAAAATAAGCACTAAAATGTCCACTTTAACTTTCTTCAATCGTGAAAATGACTGACAATATTATTGGTTTAACAATTGGGCCATTATCAACTGGTAGTCTCTTTCAATTGATCATAATAATAATGTTCCAAGAAGGCTTTACTATCATTATTTTTTAAATAACTGGTAGTAAAACTTAAATAATCGCGACAACCTTCTCACTATTGGTTAGTGCATGTTAAGATAGAAAGGAGACGGTAATCATTATCAAATTGAAAAATATGTAAGTGGAATAATTAAGCGAGTAGATGGAAAACTCACAAATTATATATATATATATATATATATATATATATATATATAAGGAAGAATAATTTGAGAATAAGGTCTTATTAAGAGAAAGGATAACAAATCTCAACCATTCCTTTACAAGATGTGTGATTAAGATTAATGAGCTCATTAATGGCATTTTCGTAATTTTCGTAATTTTTTCAAGCCTCATTAAGGGTATTTTGCCTTTCTAATTTAGTCAACAAGGGATTTTGAAGAAGTGGATCGACTGATTTCGTCAATATTTTCTATGCACATTACTATGCACATTTTTTTAAAATTTATATGCACATTTTGTGTGTGTTCTATGCACATTCTTTATAATTTGTATGCACATTTTTATACGCACATTTTTCTATAATTTATATACACTTTTTATATTTTCTATGCACATTAACTATTTGTATGGACATGCTTCTCGAATTCGTAAAACATTTGTTGAACTCCAGATTCTAACTCTAGATGCGTACGCCCCAAACACCACCAATCTCGAATTCCAAATCTGAGATATGTCTACACAGATCTGGAACAGATCTACATAAATATGAACAGATCTATACAGATCTGGAACAGATCTACATAAATGAGAAGAGATGAGAGAGATCGACGACTGCGAGGAGCAGATGGGAGACTCGGTGGAGGAGCTGAGCAAGACGATGGCGGCGCTGCAGCACCTCCGCCGCGACGCCGACTTCAAAAAGCATTCATGGCTGCCGCTCTCTCACCGCCGTCGGAACGAAGGGGTGTGATCAATTTTCGCAGGATTTGAGGGAAGGAGTTGGGAAGTTTTTGAATTTGATAGTGAATAAGGTAAAATGGTGGATAAGGGGGGTTTTGATTCACTTTTAAACTTTTGCCCAAATTATTCCGTAAATAACCTTATGCAACCATTTATCTATTAAAAAAAATGACAAAAGAAACAAAATCTTTTCTAATCCTAGCCATCCATTGTTGTTGATCTATGGATGTAAGGTGTTCTTATTTCTCTCAATAAGACTTTGTTATCAATATAAGGCCCCTATATATATATTATTAGTCACAATCAATATGATTCTAATATCTCTTAGAAATGACTGATTAAAAACGAATAAACAAAAAGTATATAGGCTATATGACTGATTAAATGACGCTATATAATATAGCGTCACCAAACGTAGAAAAGAATATTCCGGTTGATTACTTAAATTGGAAATATGATTGCGTATGAAAGCTAAGGGACATTGACTACCTACTGACTAAGAAATTAAAAAATTTATTACGAGAATTTTATAGTGAAAGTTTGATAAAATTATTATAGTTTCATTCATTTTTACTAGAAGATATAGTAATAGACTAATTGTCAGTAAGAAATAAAAGCTGAATATATATAATGGAATTAATTAACCAAACAGTATCTTAGATAAAAATTATATTCGGATATTTGAAGTAATTGCTTAATCAATTTCATAGTTCTGTCCTGCTAGATCATGTATAGAGACAATTGTTGGACTCAATTAAGCCCAATACTGAAATGCCTTATTTAAAAGCCCACAAAGGGCTTACTAGGCGTATCATAATGCAATTAATGCTGAATTTTTACAAACTCTTGCAACCGCATTTTTCGTACATGTTGATTTATGACCTTTTTATAGAGTCTAACTTCACGTAGTAGAGTTTTAATTAATTAACCTGAATCTCACGATCCTAACATTACATAATTTTGATCTTAGATCATTAAAAATAATCTTGGTCGGTAAATCACGATCAAAGTTGAACTGATGATTTTTTAATAACTGACTGAAGTAATTAATTTGCATCTACTGTACCTCTAATTCTCTCTCTCTCTCTCTCTACATAATAAAATTTGTTTTTTTTGGTTGTCAAACCAAGAGTTGTAATCACCATCAACCGCATCTGGGGAAGAATTACTCGTTACGTTTGCGATGGTAATTATATAATGAAGTAGGTTTCAGCATGTAAAGTGCTTCTTGTTTTAAATCGAAAGAGAGTCAATGTAACACCTTAAAAATGGGTGATTAATATGAAAGAGTAAGAGACGAAATTCCAATTAAATTATACTCCCTCCGTCCTAATTGTAATGTCCAGTTTTCCATTTTGGGTTGTCCCAAATATAATGTCCAGTTTTTATTTTTAGCAAATTATTACACAATTTTTGTATAGGATCCACATATTTACACATCTTTATTCAAAACTAACAATTCTCCTTAAAAAACTAGCAAAAAACAAAATGAACATTATAATTGAGACGCGACTCTATCTGCATTTATACTCAATCCGATCAGGGTCAGAACGAGCCACCCTGAAATCGAGACCTTATTCCATGTGCCGAAGTGCAACAGCAGCAAACATATACTCCTTCTCCCAAAATGTCGCCCCTTTCACGGAGTTGATAGTCCACAAGGTAATCCAGATCTCGAACCATAGGTGAGTCGGATCGAGAGGAATAAGTGGAAGTAAACCATCACTTACTTCTTCCCCGCCACCATATATTATTTCGTCGCTTAGAGGTTCACGGTTGTCCAGCATGAGCTTAGATATCAGTTGATTCATACCACTTTCTCGTCGGATCCATGTCGCAAAGTCGCCAAACGTACATTCATTTAATGCACCAGACACCTCATCGTATTCTTCGTCGGATGAACTATCCAAATTATTTTCTTCGTCACTGTCAAACATAACATGAGTATCCTCTTCACGAACAAAGGTATCCTGTTCGCGAACATTCTCAGCCCGATTGCTACCACCCGCTTGCTCTTGAAAATTGAGTCTTGAACCGAATTGTTCAACAACATCGGGTGTACGATAATATTGAACATTGGAGTGCACAAGAAATAAAGTCGGCTCGATTTGTGTCCTATAAAGATGAACTAGGTCCATATCGGTCGCGAGAATGAATCTAAGTGTAATATCATGACGAGAAATGTAAATGTAATAAATTTCATAATTTAACGAAAGTGAAAAGGATTAAGATTGTATTAAATGAATTGTCGTAAAATCAGGAGATAAACAATGCTCCCAGGAATGCAGACAACTCTAATTTCACCGCCAACATACTCGGACAAATTGTTAAATTGCCCGTTAAAATGAACAATATATTATACCAACTTTCAATTTTTTTTTCTTCTGGAGTGTGGAAGCAAAATTCTACAAAATAATTTTGTAATTGAAAATGAAATGAAAGAGGATAAAGTGTGTTCGATTTTGAACTTCAATCACAGGTATTAATAAAGAAAATTTCATGATAGGTTGATTTCCACCATATAATTTGCTGATAAATTGGAGCGGGACTAAGAATGGACCGAGCGGGACTAGGAATAGAACGAGCGGGACATTGAATGGCCTAGCGGGACTAGGAATAGTCGAGCGGGACTCTGCTCGCCTGCCAAGTCAAAAAGTCAAGCGGAACACGAGCGGGATTATGTGTTATGCTTCAAATACTCGATTCCAATCATTTATGCACGGAACGAAGTAAAATAACGAACTTACAGACTGACAAGTCTAAAAAGTAGGAATTTTTAAGTAAAAGTTTGTATTTTGTGTAGCAAATATAAAGATTGAATAAATTTGACTTTTGTAATAAGGATTTGTGCATTTAAGAAATTGCTCCATCATTATTCATGTTGATGTAAGATAATTGAGGGGTTCTAAGAAATAAGTACTTTGGAAATCTTATTTAGGTGGTGTATAGAGTAGTTGAAGCTTATTGGTAAGTGATGTAAGTTGCTTAAAACAGTTTATTTGAAAATCAGTTAGTGTTTGAAAACAAGTGTTGAAAGCTACTGCAAGTGGGAAAAATAGTGTTAGAGAATGCTGCTGATAGAAGTAGTTTATTGTTACTTTTTAAAAGAAATATCTATTTTGCCCTAGTATTATTGAATAATTATAATTTATAATAAATAAATAAAAATGCAGAAATGGCTCGTATTCTATGATAATATTTTGATATAATTTAAAGTCCTACTATACATAAAAAATCAAAAATAAATTTTCTACTTAATAAAAAATTGCCACACAATTAATTATAAAATAAAAAATCACAATTTTCATTTAAATAAATTATATTTTTATTTAATGAAATAAGAACATCAGTTGAGAAATTAAATATATATATATTGTGAAATCGAGAATCTTATAAATAAGAATTTCGTGTATAAATTTATCTGTAAAAATGAATTGTGATATATTTTTGTATTATTTTTTTTCCATTTTATATTTTAAAAATATTTTATATTTAATTATAAATCTTGAACTTAATCATTTTTTGATTTATTTATGTGCAGTTTTTTATTAAGGTTATTTTCGGAATCAAACAAATTTATTGAGGGCAAATTTATAAGAAAAATTCATAAGCTATAAGTTGTAAGCTGGGTAAGCCAGCTTAAACAGCTTATCTAAAATTTGTACAAAAATAGAGAAGCAACAGCTTAAAGCTGAGTTTCCAAACACCTAAGATACAGTTTTAAGCTATAAACTGTAAAGCATAAGTTGTTCCAAACACTCCTTAGGTATGATTTGGAACAATTTAAATGTAAGTTGTTAGGTTTTCCATTGCTACTATTTTTTAATTGCATAAGATTTTTTTTAGTGTTTAAATTCTACTTTTTTCTGCTTAAAATAAGTAGGAATAAGTAGAAGCCTATAAACCGGTTATGATGTGTTTTTAAAAGTAGAAGAAAAAAAAATTGAAAACTTATGAAAGTGTTTGAAATATGTACCATTTATAAAAAAAAATATTTTTTTTAATATTGCAAACACTAACAACTTTTACTAAAAGAAACTTTCAACAACTTTCTAAGCATTAATAATAAGTAAAAGCTCATTTTAAAAGTTGTACTTATTTCATGTTTGGGGAGAATTCATTATGGATTAGGCCTAATTTAATTAAGACTAATACTGCACTCCGTTGTAGGTAAGCTAAAGCAACAACTAGGCTATTGACCTAATTCCACTAACATGAAAAATTATGTACATTCCGAAACTTTAGACAATCCAATACAAATTTTAGCATTAAAGTTAACATTACGGGAGAATGAGACACACAAGCCACATAAAGGTAGGGAGTTTCCACTCACACTAATCGTAAATTGAGCAAGGGTCCACCTCTTGAATTCGCACTGTCTGATTTTTTCTAGATAACCTTAAAAATTCATAACCCAGTTTAATGTTTGAACAGACGGAAACCAAGTCCAGATATTCTTGCAGAATCGACTGTTTCGTTCTCACAAGAATAACCCAGGCGTGGATTAAAGTTCCGAATTTCAAATATTCGACTAATATATAAATAGAAACAAACGACATGCATATAAAGATGTTAAAATAATAATTACCGTTTCCACATCTATGGAAGGTTTATGTTATTAATGTAATAATAACAATATAATGGTCATGCCATGTCATGGAGTCCAACTCTGGGCGCTGGCTATAAATATTATAACCCTTTTTGGTCCATAATAATATCTTCTTCTGATTTCCACCCTCCTTACTTGTTCCCACTATTCATCCATATCCATCCAATCCCATTATTATGCAATTCAACCAGCTAAAACTATTCTTGCAGAATTAACAACGTTAATAATCCAGATGAAATTTGCAGCCTCCTTCTTGCAATGTTTCAACCCTTCTAAGTTCAACATCGAAAACGAAGCAACTGATGAAGATGTAGTAGGTGCGTGATTAATCTCCATTTGTTCATTCTCTGATGACTGAATCTTTTCTAGTATCATAACTTCTAAGATCAAATACACAGATGCTCATTTTCGTGTTTTTTCGTACGATGAGATGAGAGTTGCTACTCAAGGGTTCAAGGACAAGATCGGAGAGGGAGGATTTGGTTGTGTCTACAAGGTTGCTCAACTGCTCTTTTGGCTGTTCTTGTTGATGATGATGATGAATGCCCATCCACTTATTTAATATATATATATATATAATTTATTATTTATTGATTGATCAACTATACAGGGGCGGCTGATGGGTGAAAATTGGATAGCTGTCAAGGTGTTATCTGTGGAGCTGGGATCAATGCGCGGGGAGAGGGAGTTCATATCTGAGATTGCAGCACTCTCCGACATCAAGCACGACAATCTTGTTACGCTCAAAGGCTGCTGCATAGATGGAGCTCAAAGGCTTCTTGTTTATGATTACATGGAAAACAACAGCCTCTCTCATGCATTTCTAGGTCATCCTTCATCTATATATATTTGAAGTGTTTTCTTTTCTTCACATGAAATTAATCTTTCTGGTTTAATTTGTTTGTTACAGGGTCGGAGCAGAGGAGGGCGAGTTTTAGCTGGTCGCTAAGGAAGCATGTGGCGTTGGGCGTAGCGAGGGGGCTTCGTTATCTGCACGAGCAAGTTACTCCTCACATTGTGCATCGCGATATCAAGGCCAGCAACATACTCATCGATCACGATTTCACTCCCAAGCTCGCCGATTTCGGCCTTGCTAAGATGTTTAGGGACAACATTTCCCACATCAGCACTCGCGTTGCTGGAACACTGTGAGTAGAACTAGAAGAAATTAATTAACTCACTTCTTGATTTCATTCTTTGGATCTATTTCTAATCATGTTCTTGTTATGTTAGAGGCTATCTCTCTCCGGAATACGCCTACAGCGGCCACCTCACTCGGAAATCAGACGTCTACAGCTTTGGAGTTCTGCTTCTTGAAATTGTCAGCGGAAGGCAAGTTGTCGAATACAACTTGCAGTACGACGAGCAGTTCCTTGTAGAAAAGGTAAAAGCACAACAGATCTTGTAATTAATAACAAGTTCAATCAGCATCTTTCTCACACTAATTATCCTTACAGGCGTGGGAACTGTACAATGCCAGAAGTCTTTTAATGTTGGTGGATTCTGAACTGAAGGGAGAGTTTTCCGAAGAGGAAGCGGTTTGTTTCTTCTTGAAAGTCGGTCTGCTGTGCGTGCAGGAAGTGGCGAGACTCCGGCCTGCAATGTCTGCAGCAGTGAAGATGTTGAAGAATGAGATGGATGTAGAAGATGTTGATATTACTCAGCCGGGTCTTGTTGCTGATTTGATGGAAGTCAAGATACGGCCAAGGCAATCGTCAAACTTCACTTCTTCCCCGGCATCGAGTAGTACAGGGAGTTTCCAAGCAAGATAACATTAGCATCAAGGAATGCAAGATTCTTGCAACTTTCTTAATTTGTACAGTTTGTAGAGGCAGCAATTAGGCTTTCAACTCTTCGTACAAAAAAAGGAAAAATTCTACCCTAGACCTTGTGGTGTAAAATAATGTCACCTCACTTGTTTTTCAAAACAAGAAACACTTATAAAATTCGAAATGCGATGTGGCATTGCTCCACACCACAAGGTCTACAAGACCTGGTCTAGGGTAGAAATTTTCCAAAAAAAGGATATGCAAAGTATATGTGTAACATTTTTTTTCCCAAATTATAATTATTTTTGCTTGATAAACAATGCGATTTACAAGAATCTCAATAAAATTTACACTTGCAGGATATTATTACACAGCAAACACTTTAAGCTTTTTTCACCTTTGAACGAAAAAATTACACCAAAAAATATGGAAGAATGAATCCGAAACTACAAAACCAACCCATCTGCAACTAATTGGTCGAGCAAAAGAGCCAAATGGGACATCGTAACCCTCTGAATAGGATCTTCTCTCAAAGCAAGCTCTGCTATATCTGCAAGTTTGAGCAGAGGCTCGACGTTTCTAGGCAGAGGCACGTACCGGTCAATTGTAGCAGCAGCTCTGCCTTGTTTAATCTGAGGCAGTGCCCAGTCTACTATGTTTGGAGGTGTACACTCCTCATCATAAGCTTTTCTTCCACTTAGTATCTCAAGAAGCACAACTCCAAATCCGTAAATATCTGTCTTCATGTCAGCAACAGAATCCCTTTCCTTGGGGATGAGAAGCCCAAAATCCGAGATTCTCGCTCCCCAATCAGCATCCAAGAGAATTTTCGAGCTCTTAACATCGCGGTGATAAATTGGAGGTACAACTTCCTTATGCAGGTATTCAAGTCCCTTGGCAGCCTGCATTGCAATTTTCAGCCTTAAACTCCAGTTCAAAGTAGAGAGACCTCCATGGAGGTGGTCGTGTAAAGTCCCGTGTGGCATGAACTCGTAGACAAGAAGACGTTCGCCCATCTCCGCACAGTACCCCAACAAGTTGACTATGTTGGCGTGCCTCACGTTGCAGAGGATCTCGAGCTCTGTCTCAAAGTCGCGGCTGTTGGTGTGGATTATCGTAGCTGCGTTAGCCCGTTTGACAGCTAACTGCCTCCCGTCCGGAAGGGCTGCTTTGTAGACAAAGCCGTAACTCCCTCTTCCTAACTCATTAAATTCCTTGAAACCATTTGTCGCGTCTTTGAGTTCCGAGAGGCGGAAGACTTGAGCTACTCCGGGCATTGGAGCTACTGATGCTGGAGGGTGCTGATCAATAGTTCCATCAGCTTCTAAGTCGGGCTTGTGAAAGCAAGACAGGCATTGTCTCTTCTTCCGTTGTTGGGTTTTTGTAACAACCACACGGGGTAAAATGCACCACGCTATCAGGATTAGGAAAAACCCTGAAGCGGAAGAGCCAATTATGAGGAGGAGCTGGCGCGACTGATCCCAACGCTTCTGAGGCGAAGCCTTGAGCTTGCAAACATCTTCACAAGTGCTGTTCTGGCAAAGAGAGCAAGGCGTGCAAACTCTATCAGCATCGGAAGTGCATACACTAGAAGGGAAGAAGCCTTCAGAGCAATTTAACCCACAAGGGGAGCAAATCTTGAGATCCTTCCTCACACACAAGCTCTTCAAATCCGGCTCGTTGAGAAGGCTTGCATTGAAAGCAAACATTCCTTCTCCACAGCTACCGGCCGTGCATAGTCCCGGACTACACAACTGCAACGGCGGATCGAAATTCACTTGTGATGATACGTTAGAGAACCAACAATCGAGAACAAGATCACCTTCTCTAATGCCGCAAGTGAGCCAGTCGGATGAAGCAATCGAAAGAAAGCCGGATGCTTTGGGGATTAACGAAGCGTTGAAACTGCCCCAACAGATTACACCATGGCTATCCTCTCTAATCCCACAAAAATGCTGCAAACCTGCTGCCAGCCCCACCAATCTAATCCCAATTGGTGGACTACCGTAGGAGTTGCTATTGCCCCAGCATTTGATCTCGCCGGACATTTGTGCGATGCCGCAGACTGAGTCAACTGTCGAAGCCAACGCCACGAAATTTTCCGATACATCGGAAGCTCCGAGGTAAGTGGAGTTTGGACCCCAACAAGTGATCCCCCCGTCTCTGATTATGCCGCAAGTAAAGCCTTCGCCGGAGACGACTGTTCGGAATACAAGGGAGCTAGCATTCTGATTATAGAAACGAGCACTTTGTATGGAGTTTAAGCTTGTATTGGAGACTCTAACGATATCCCAACAATCGACGGCGCCGGAGTCGTTTTCGGAGTAATACGATCCGCGAATCGCGCAGACGTGATCCTTGCCGGCGGCGATGTGGGAATACGCATTGACTTTGAACACATCCGGCACAAGATCGGAGCTTTTAGCAAGTCTCATTGAGTCCCAGCATGATGCCTGCGAGGTGTCTGCTAAAATGCCGCAGAGAAACCCCTCACCGCCGGAGAGCGCGGCCATGGGAGGAAGAACGGTGGAGTACTGGGACGAGCTCGAGGCGGCGAAGGAGCTGTTATCGGCGTCCCAACAAATGACGGCTTGCTTGCCGCTGGCGTCGATGGCGCAGAAGTGGCCGTGATCGCCGAAGGAGGCCGAGATGGGGCCCATGGAGCCGAAGCCATAGGCGGAAGCGGCGAGAAGGAGGAGAATGAGGGGTGTGAAGTGATGTGATGTGGGATTAGGGGAAGGCCCCGAAAAGGAGTTGAGAGAGATTTTCATGATTCTGATCGACGAGAGTAGTACAGAGGATTGGTATAGAGGACATGGAGTGAGAAAGTATGGAAGAGTGGGAGAGAGAGAGAGAAGGGGACAGTGATGAGGTTGGAGCTGATGAGGAGAGAACGTGGGTGTTGCGGCTGTTGCCATTTTTACAGTTTTTCTTGGTTTGGACCGTTAGGAAGCTACTTGAATTTACTGCCACTGTAAGAATCTCGATTTTACTAGATTTTGCATCAATCATCTTGTCTTCTTCCGTTACTTCTTGTAGATCTAATTACAGACTTACCGTCTATCCCATTCTCACCGGAGTGACAATGCCGTTATGGTATTAGATTTAAATAATCCACTCTTTTCTCCGGCGTACTAGTAAAAAGCTCAGGGTAAATCTTGATATTCTAATAAAAAGATAAAATGACAAATAGTATAAATGGGAAATTAACCGTATTCATTAATTTTCCTTTGTTAATAATGTGTGGATCATAAATCTAAAATAAATGAATTCTGTTACTACTTACTAACCAAGGACATGTAGAGGGGTGGGCTAGTTGTTGGTCAAGGTACCAACTAGCAAATATGGATGTTTTTATATACTTGTAGCTGGCAATGCTACCTCTCCTTAATTACAATTATTATCAAGAAATATAAATAAAATTATGGTGGGATGTATGATGTAGCATAGGATATTGTGATTACTTTCTGACGGTCCAAATGGTTGGTTAGGCTTGTTTGTTGCCATGCACATGCTCGTCCAAAAGGCCAATTTTTTTGACCATTTGGACTCTGCTATTCTTGTGCTTTCCATGTTAGCCCCCTATCATGATTTCAACAGTAGTAATCAATTATTGGGATATTGATACATGAACTTATACCTTGTTCATAAAAGTAACCTAAACTTAGGAATAATTATAATTCTTCCTTTCTTTCCTTAACTTCCCTTTTAAAAATAAAAGCCCATAAATCAAAAATCCAAGATTGGAACTTTCTAACAAAATTGGAACCACTACAAATTCTTGTCAATTCCATGATGATGTGCCAATGTTTGTTGGGTCAAAAGTTGGAGATTTATAGGTCAACTTCTTGATATCTATATAGCATGTGAAATGCGTGAAAATTGGTTAAAACTTAAACCTGGCATGTTAATGTGTCAATTCCACGTGATGGAGGGATAAATCATGCAGGTAAAGGCTAGGTATCATTCTCGGTCTAAGATTACACAAATTGGAAAATAGAGAAATTGAATCTAATGCATGATTTTGCTATCCCCATTGTATCAAGCATGTGAATTAGAGATGTATATATGGTGTTATTCTGTAGTTAAGGCACAATTTAAAGAAAAAGATTGCAATCCCTTTTTTTTTAAAATTGTAATGGGGTGCATATATTAATTATGTGTATGTGTGTATATGTATAATAATGATTGTCTTGCAATTGGGTGCATGGGGCCTTAGGATATTAGTAAATTATATCCCACTTGTGCTAAATACGTTTCAGCCTTCTTGTGATTTGTCTGCATAGAAAAGACCGAGAGATTTCCGCATAGATTTTAATGTATATATAAACTAGAAACATGCTATGTCAAATCGGAAATTGAGATCATGTCTATGTGACAGTACGTTTTAATTAAATGAATCGAATTATTCTTGTATTATTTGAACTACTTGGTTGAGTTATAAACTCATAATAAGGATTTGAATAAGTACAGTAACATTAGAAAAGTAAGTAACGTATATAATAGTATTGTTTTAGCTATTGTCCCGGTAAAGTACAATACATGCGCTCGTGAGTCGTCACCTGTCTATTGCTTGGTTGAATATTATTTATATGATATTGACTTTTTCATCGATTAAATATGCATGACAAGTTATTAAGTAATGGTGTTAAGGTAAGTTATTAAGATTCGTTTTTCACTTGACAAATGCATATCAGATCCAACATGTGATGATGAAGTCAATTCTGAGTGTTTTCCAAATGGGTGTTAGTTATGCGTATTCTACCAAGTTTGGGGAAATTAAATGTTGTAGAAAATAATTATTATTATATTGAGAAAAGAAATTTGGAAGTTGACGTAGACTGGTATGGTAGGAAGCATATGGGAGAGCAGTGAGAAGTAAAAAAAGAATATATAAGACAGATAAGCAAAAGCAGAAGCAGATCTTATGGAGATGGGAAAAACTGCAGCCATTGTCTTCTTCTGTCATTATCACACACCATCCCTTCTCACTCTCTACTCTACTCTTACTATATTTAAAAACTAGAGAGAGAGAGAGAGAGAGAGAGAGAGAGAGGCACTAGTCATGCTTCATTGTGAAGCAAACTCAAAGAGAGAGAATTTTGCATATTTACTGGGTATGTGCACGAACAAAACGATTGCTTGGATGTGATTCGTGAACAATGAACTTGCCATTTATATTCTTTATTGTGCATTTCATACGTGGCAGCATGTTTAGCGGCTGCAGATCGTTGTGGTACAAATAAATTATCACAACTACAGCAGAGCCAGCCCTACCACGTTCAATATTAAGAAAGTGCAACTCGGATTGGATTGGCGGGTCGGGTTTTAGCCATTTCGGGCTGCTTAGTTATGTTGGGCCGGGCCACAATCTATTGGTTGGGGCCTTATTAAGAAACGAACCAACAAAATATTAGTAGATGCAGGTGGAGTGCAAGAGTCGCTATCTAAAAATCGACGAACAACAAATTTGAATTAACTTGAGGAATCTAGAGATTTACGTGCCTTGAGCATCAGCACATATTCCTCTTGCAAGATACCTCCAACTATACATTTCGGCTTCTCAAAAAAAAAATGTACCAGAAAGACAAGGGAAGGGAGATTAAACAGAAACAATTCAGAAAAGTACAATGGAAACAAGAATAAAGATGAGATCATTCCAAGAAAATGGACACTAAGATAATCATGACTTACAAGAGGTGTAAGTCAGATACGTTAAATTAATACTCTATTACTAAAATCTCACATGTCTAGTTGCGATTACATCAGAGAGAAACTAAGTGATTCTTGTTTGTGAAAAAGGGCTATGGTTATACACATATATAATGGCCATACAGAACTAATGGAACATGTTAGGATACACGATGAGAACATTTATCTGAACATAGATGGTAGAAATGAGGCAACTTTCTCGTTGATTGTGATTTTATTTGTTAGTTCATTCTTATAAGTAAGCCCTGGATAGGCTTCCCCACCAACAAAAACAAGAAACAAGGCTGATTAGTTCTATTGAACTATAAAATGAGAGATCAGCACGTTCAGACATAAATAAAAAAGAAGACTTCGGATGAGCATCAGTCCAGCCATAAACCAACTGATGTAAGTAGGTGCCATTTATTAAGTAACCAAGCACATTTAGAAAGGCACAACCTCATGGTCATTTGCCTCATTGGTGTAGTCCATGGTATGAAATATGACCACTCAATGCAAGAACAAATAGCAGGGTCAGAAATTAACTAAGAAAATGGGACAGGCAGCCTCTATAACATGTATTTTCATATCTAATACCAGTTATGTGACCACCCAAAAAGTCAATCTGAGCATATCATTCAGTTAGCATTAAGGCATAGAGAAATACTTGGGTTCCTCTCTCAAATCACGTCTTTGGTGTTTCTTCTTCAATGTCGTTACGGACTGTAGCTCTTTTACTTTCCATGAATCCAGAAATATCGCAGTTCAAGTGGGGCAATCAGAAAAAAGTTTGATACTTTTAGGCATTCTGGATATAATATAACAGTACCCTCCCCTTAAGTAAGTAGGAGATGAAAGAGAAAAACAAGTGATACCTCTGCTACGCCTCTAGTAAGCATTTCCCACTTGTCCAGCATTTTATACAGCTCCATACTAATAAACCCTGCACAAATAAAGTTTTCAATATTGTACCCCACATTCAAATGAAAGTTCTACGCCCATTGAGTAAAATGAAGCTTAGAAATGTTTGGATTCTCTATGCTCTCTTAAAAAATGTTTAGGAAGAATTTTAAGAAAGGGTAGGGGCATATTGAAAGACTGATACGTGTTTGTGTCCTTTCATCCAAATTTTTTTGCATCCGGACTATGTTTAATTCAACAGCAGATTGCATCTGGATATCTTTACATCAAAGGAAACCTGTTAGAAAGTACTTTCATAAAAACAGAAATAAGAATAAAGATCAAATGGACACTAAGAAAAGCATAAACTTAGAAGAGCGTCTGATAGTAACTATACCTGCAAATACATAGATTAAAGCATTATATCTTGATTCTTCAGTTATGTTCTAGATTAACCTATTTGTAGAATCCCACGTGTCTAGAAACAAGTACATTTTTCTTTGGATATTCTGTAGTGCATGTGACATTCAGTTGCTATGATACAGGTAGGTAAAAGCACATAAAATGAGTGATTCTTGTTTGTTTATACATCGGAAAGGCATATCAAGAAACACAGACGGGGTTTCAACATCTGACAAAAGTAATGCTCAGGATTTCCACAGATTTCCTGCATTCCTCTTGGAAAGTGTTGGACTTAAAGGTTGTGCCCAATCAATGCAGTTGCCGCTAGTCTGGCAAAACCTATCAAGACATTTGGTAAACCAATCTCAGAAACTTACATAACTCAAACTTAACATGTCTATTGAAATATCTGCTATAAGGTATCACCTTTGTAGTGGTGGAAGTTCAAGAGACCTCTTGATAACATGTTCTCTAAGTAAATTATTATCCCTTCGAAACCCTGAAATAGTGAAAAATGTGCACTTGGTTGGAACTTATACTTTT
Source organism: Lavandula angustifolia (assembly GCA_028984105.1). NCBI lineage: Eukaryota > Viridiplantae > Streptophyta > Magnoliopsida > Lamiales > Lamiaceae > Lavandula > Lavandula angustifolia. Next base: position 17,621,218 of record CM054824.1, read on the forward strand.
CCACAATTGTAAAGTCAGAAACATATTAAGGAATTTAGAAGAAAAAAGGTGATACATAGAAGTATGTAGCACTATAGTTAAAGTACTCCAGAGGAACAGAACACAATGGCGGTTCCTAATTGCTATAATCTAGGGCTAATTCCTAGGAAGTTTCTAGCTAGTGTGGAAACAGAACCCATGTAGTGAGGACATAATCATCATTTAAGACTATTTTATCTCTAAATAGGTTCAATTAGGTATCCATTGACAAAGATCTAACTAATCACAAGCAACTAATTGAAAGAAGATAGAAATGGATAAATTCATCTTGCCTTCTTCATCAACTAATTTCCTTAGGCTTAGAATAAAGCTTAAAGGTTCTGAAAAAACCTGGTGTGCCATATTTATCTGGAAAACAGTTGTTACAAAAGATTGCTAAGTAAAGTTGTGAAATTAGGAGAAATACATCACCTCACATAAACATATATGAACAAAAATAGCCAAGGCATGTTAACTAACCTTTAGAGCATAGAATATTCCTTAGGTCATCAAATTATTGGGATTTTTACTATCGATTCCCTGTCAAGGGAAAGGTTGATGCCATTGGCAGGTCAGAGGTTATTGAAATCCCAAAATCACCACTTACAAAAGCATATCAAGTAATGAATGAAATAACTGTGGGGATATAATAGGTTACAATTATTACCAAAGAGGAAATTTTTTCCCTGCACTCTCAACTGTAAAAGCAGTCTGATTCATTATCGAACATTCATAGGCCATTAACAGTAGATTATGTTGCTTTAGTCCTCAAAAAGAGTCATTAGTCTTCATTTCATAAATTAGAAACTAACAAAGAGTGATAACATCTTTTCACAAAAGAATTTTTCTTCCCATTCCCAACCCTACCCAAGGCATATCAAGATACTGGATAATTGCTTTTCAATAGTCTTATAAAAAAGTACTTCAGTTGAATCACCTAACAAATTTTTTACCACGCAAGATCAATCATCATTAGAGATAATACATAAAACAATATTTGGCATCGATGATGCAAAATCTCGAGAAATCACACTAAAAACTAAAGGATGTTGTTTTAGAAGCAAAATAACTGATATACCCTCAACATTAGGATGAAATCGTTCAAGACATAACCACTGCATCTTTTCACATCATCAGTTATAACTAGTGGTTTGTCACACTTCCCTTGTTCGGTATAGCATGATGCTGGAATGTACATCTCGGGAGCCTAATTATAAACAAATTCCACGTTTTCTGCAAATCCCGCCTATTAAACAACTGAGATAATTTTACCACAAAGCCAGATAATAGTATTCATTCAAAACATGGAATCCCATATTGATGGGGAAGAAATACCAGTCAGTTTTCATGTATCAAGACTTACTTGTAAGAAACAATATAGTAAAGATTTGTGAAGATGCATTTGTGCATAATTTAGAATCGGATGCATGCGCGTGGCGGTAGTGAGCTCAAGAGTTCGGCAGGGACGAATTGCGTCGAAGGACGCCTAAACCCACTATCAATTCCATCAAAACAGTTTAGCGTCAAGATTGTTCAAGACGTTGTGAAATTGACAGTGAAAAAAAGAATAGCTGAGTTAAGCGAAAAAAGAATACTGTCCCATCCAGTGAAATAGAAAAGAACACCTTGGCAATGGTTTAGTGTTGGACCAGAGAAATCTGAAGGTCTCAAATCGCGAGTTATCATTATATTCTTCAGTAGAAGCATCAGAAGTTTGGGGCGAAAGATCGATTCTTCGTCGCTTTATGGAGGCGGGTTTCCGCGAAGCGGCCTAAAGCTGAGACGGACACAGTTTGTTTCTAACAATTCTCACCGACCATCCAAAAATACATGGAAAGAGGCGGTGACGTCGCTCGATCGGCTGCCGGAGCCATTGTGATTGTCGTTTTCCCCCGCTCCCTCTATCCTTGGCTTAATAGCGTATAGTTTGGGCGGGAAACAAATAGGGTTAATGGGCTGGGCTTTTAACAACTGTCCGTCCATCTGTCCCCTAACGGCCACTTTCACACGTTTTAACCTAAGTTGAATAAAACATTACCATAATTACAACTAAGTTCACTCGTTTTACCATAATTGAATCAAATATTACCACAATTACAATTTTCACTCGTTTTCACACAAAATTTGAATGAAATATTATCATAATTAAAAACAATTTATTTTATCACATGATTACCCACATGAATACATTTAATTTAATTACATTAGTATTTTGGTTGCAAAGTTATAACTTTACTACTAAAAAATAAATAATTATATAAATAAACTCGCAGGCGTCATAAAAAAATAAAAATAGACACGTGGTAGATTGCATTTCTGTATTTTGAATGGCATCCAAATGGGAACAGCTATTTTTTTGTTATTTATATTGATTAATTTTATGAGTTATTTAACTTTGACTCTTTAAGGAAAATATAATTAATATTGTTAAAAAAAAACACCTACTGTTGATTGCATTTTAAAGATATAGACTTTATTTGCTTTTTAGATAAATTAAAAAATCCACATGGATAATTATGCGATAAAGTAGTGACTAGTTGGTACCGTACCAACTAGTCACTACTTTATCGCATAATTATCCTACCAACTAGTCACTACTTTATCGCATAATTATCCATGTGGTACGTCAGGAAATTGTTTTTGAAGACATGCACTTTGGGAATAATTTTTTTGGAGGGGTATTATTTTGGCAACTTTTAACAGCGCTGGAAGGGTATAAATTATTATTTAATCTAAAAATAATTATTGGTAAATTTTAATTTAAAAAATGTTATTCTTAGAAGAATCATTTCACTTCATTAATGATGTTTGTAAATCTTTAGCGGTAAGATTTATCGATGAGAAAGAAAAAAAGTTTACTAGTTGAATGGAAATGTTAATTACTAAATTAGTTAGGTCTTTAAAAGCCATTGAGATTTTGTTAGAGCGATCATTTTTCTTTCTAGTTTTTCAAATTTTAGTAGTTTTTATTCTCTTAAAGAGTGCTCAAGTGTCTGATTATTTTTTTCCAAAAATAAAGACAAATCTTGTCAAATAAATGAATAAAGTAATTAAATATTGCTAGTTTTAAAACCAAAGAGGAAAGGCAATTCCAATTTCTAAAATAAAAGAACACACACGAACACAAAAAAGATTACTTATTTTTTGTGTTTTGTTGATGTATAAAAAACACAAATTCATACTGTATTTTAGAAGCTTTGCAAATGAAAAGAGGCTTAAGGGGCAATGAAGTTTGAAGCCGAATAGAGAGCTTTAAATCCGACAAAGCAACATAATAGAAGCCAATATTAATCCTTCTTTTAACTACGAGAATCGCAACAAGATCATAAATAAATAAGCAATCAAAAAATTAAAGAAAAAGGCACGATAACTAAGTAGAAATATACAAGACAACAAAAATTAAACCTTGAGCATCAGCCAGTTGTTGAGCACTCCAACTGCCTCTTATGCCACACCCCACATCAACTATATTCTTTGGTTCCATCCCCAATAAAACAAACACCAAAGATGAAAATACAGATTAAAAACAAAAATCCAACCTAACTTCTGAATTTCCCACCAGCACTCAAATCTCAAAGAATGCGTGTCCAGAATTTACACGCTTTTACTTCAATCTTTTCTTAAGAATTTTTAAAGATAAAGAAAAGGAACTATCAGAGATGCAAAGATGTCCCAGAAAGAGAAGAGAAGTGAAGCAAAGATCTCCTCAATTATGCGGAGATGGAGACATCGGAGGCTTGCCCATAGAAGCCATGGTGCATGTGGTCCCCACATATATCCTCCCATACCCCCCCCAACGACTCATCGTAAAATCCCGCAATCGCTTTCTGCAAACTCTCCGCCGCCGCCACTGCCACGTTCAGACTCATCGTTGGCCGCAGTGCTCCGCTTCTGCTGCCACGCGTCCACAAGGAGCTGGTATAAATAACTGCGCTTCTTCTGCAGCCAATCAGTAGCAATGGCCGCTCAGTCGGAGCCAACCTAGAGATGGGTTCACCGACCATTTCATTCTGCCTCATCATCTATGTACTAATCTGCCCGGAGCACGCCTCCCATAGAGGCAAGTGAAGTTGGTGATCCGTATGATGGGCCCTCACCATGTCACTGTAACTAGCAACGCCACTTGCAGCTGCAGTTCCTCCTCCAAACCAACTATCTAACGTTACTGCTGTTGCGGTTATGTAACTAAGATATATGCTATAAAAGGAAGTTGAATAACAATGAAAAGGAAGATGACAGATTTGAATCTAACAGTGGTGATAATAAATATTACACTACTACAAATTGGTGGCCACTAATTTTTTATAGTAGAATATAGTATTATAAATAAAAATGCTAAGATTGCAATTCTGCAAAGATATCCAGATGTCATACATATATGCAGCATGTTGGTATTCATTTAAAGTCCAAACGCCACTCTCTGCACGTAATCTGGGCGCCTTTTGCTGGGCATCCGAAGCAGCCCTGTGATCTGTAGCTCTGCTACTGCCCTGCAAAAGTCTGCTCTAAAACACTCTAGTTAAGGAATACTAATGTCAACAGTGGAGCTTAACTGAATCGAACAACTTACTACAGAAACACAACATAATTCTACATTAAGGATACTGTACGGATGCATCACTTCTACTTTGAGCTATTTTAGAATCTTTTTGTTTTTTAGGTGATGGTGACGTCTTCAACCTTTTCTTGGATTGTGAAGGCGGGTTTGAAACGATTGCCTTGAAGGAATGAAACCATTCATGAACATTGATCAAATCTCCATGCTCCTCGGCCAGGGTGTACCTACACCATGCATTACATCTAAAGTTTAACCAACTCTATCAACAGGCAAACATTGCAGTTGAGAAGGTGTGCACTTACAAAATAGAGGTATCATGCATAGATGGAACTAGAACACCGCTATTCTTGCTGCAGCAAGAACACTTGAGGAATTTTCTCGACTCTAAAAGGTCGGCCTGTATTCTTCTTCTTGGATCTCCTATCAGGGCCTGATATAATCAGAAATAGGGTATTAACAAACAACAGTAGCATATATAGCCAATACTTCAACCTTCTTAAAATATTCATTTTTTTTTGTGTTCCCCAATAGCCAACGATCTTTTGATTTTAGTCCTCTACCAATTCCGAATGCATTTTGAACACCCTTATTCTATTTGCCTCTCAGGAATCACCATTATTTTGTTGAAGTCTTGTTCATACCCAGTTCCCCTGGTTTTTTACATTTCCTGTTACATGGCTATTTGTCATAAGCTATACATAAAGCTACCTAATATTAACTGATGCTTTCAACTAGCATGATGTACCCTTGTTACTTAAAGCATGTTCAGAGACTATAATTAACATAGTTGACCTTTTTACTATGTACTGGCTCTTTTACAGTATTTCAGTTACCACTTACGATTAACCAAAATTTTGTTCTCCTTCAGACTGAGGTCAGGTTGACTGAACTCACTCAGTTACGCATTCAGATCTGAACAAAACTTATCCTGAGTTTCATTCAGAGTTATAAGGTCTTTACATAATCTAAATAAAAGACATCAGTCTTCAAACCTAATATGTTTGATAAAAAGCTTGAATCTGGAGTACTTACTGTTTGAAGAGTGTCAACATCATCACGGAAGATTATTTCATGAAGAGGTACATTCTCCAAGGGTTGGATGTATTCCCTGTGACATGATTAAACCAAAACAAGTTAGAAAGCACTTACATAAAAATGGAAACAAGAATAAGCATTGGATAACTCCAAGAAAATGGACACTAAGATAAGCACGACTTGGAAGAGCATTTGACATAAATTATAACAGCAAATAGATAGATTGAAGCATTCTATCTGATTCTTCAGTTACGTTCTAGATAAACCTAACACTAAAATCTTGCATGTCTAGTTGTGACAACATTTTTCTTCGGATTTTTTTACATTGCGTGTGACATTCAGTTGCAATGATACAAAGTAGGGAAAAGAACAGAAACCGAGTAATTATTGTCAGCTTACAGTTTTCAATTCAAATTATGAAAAATGGCTACAGTAATACCAAAAAATTGGCCATACTTGTGAAACAACAATTAGAACATTTACTTGAACATAGATTGTAGAAATAAGGCAACTTTCTCATTGATTGTGATTTTATTTGTTTTGTCATTTTTATAAGCCCTGGCTGTAGGCTTCCTGAAAACAAAAAAAGTAACAACGTTGATTAGTTCTACTAAACTATAAAATGTGAGATCAGGACATCCAGAAATAAATACAAAGATTAACTTCGGATGACCATGTGTCAAGCTGTGAACCAACTGGGCTAAATAGGTATCAAATATTAAGTAACCAAACAGATTTTAATAAGGCACAACCTGATGATCATTGAAGTAGTCCATGGTGGGAAATATGACCACTTAATGCAAGAACAAATAGCAGGGTCACAAAGGAACTAAGATAATTGGGCAGGATAGCCTCTACAACATGTATTTTGTTATCTGATACAAGTTAGGAGGAACCACTCTAAAAGGTAATCTGAGCATATAATTCGATTATCAGTAAGGCATTGATAAATACTTGGGTTCCTCTCTCAGATCACGTCTTTGGTGTTTGTCCTCCAATGTTTTTAGGGACTGTAGCGCCTTTACTTTTCCATGAATCTGGAAACATCGCCGTTCAAGTGGGTAATCATAAAAACAATGATACTTTTTAAGCATTCTGGATATAATAAACTAGTCCCATAAGTAAAAAGGAGATGAAAGAGAAACAAATGATACCTCTGCTATGCCTCTAGTAAGCATTTCCCACCTGTCCAGCATTTTGGACAGCTCCATAGCTGATAAATCCCTGCACAAATAAGATTTTTGATATCGTACCCCATATTCAAAAGAAAATTCTATGTCAATTGACTGAAATGGAGCAATAGAAATGTTTGGATTCTCTACGATGTCTCTTGAAAAATATTTTGGAAGAATTTATCGAAAACATGTTAGGGACGTATTGAAAGATTAATGTGTGTTTGTTTCCTTTTTGCGTGAATAAAATTTTCTTCAGGGCTATGTTTAACTCAACAGATTGCTTCTGGAATCTTTACTCTGTGCAATTAAAAAAGGAGCAAAGTAATCTATTTCAAATTTGTATCATATACCTCTGGATTTTAAAATCAATTTAATCCTATGTTAAGTAGGTGCAAGGAGATCCAAGGGACTACATAAGACGTTTAATAACACAAAATAAGCAAATTATACCTCAGTATCTGAAATGCCCAAACATAACCTTCATCTTGCACTGAGGTTTTGTAATCTTTTGCTGCTAAATTGATATCAGTAGCACCAGAATTTCGTGGATCAAATTTTAGCATCTCGCAGTATAAATCTAAGAGGGTGATTTTCCCGTACTTTCCAACTTCATACAAGCACTGCATCATCTTATCAAGATTAGAAATTCACCTCCTCAGTTAGCTTCCATTCACGAAGTTTTAGGCAAAGTATTTACTCAATTTAGGAAAGGGTAAAAGTACGAAAGAAAGAAAGGTCTGATATCACAGCAAAAACATAAAGTTGAGGAAAACAGTCATCAAATAACCAAGAAAATCAGAACATCACAGGCTATAGCATATTTCCCAACAAACATAAGTCACTAAGTAATATATTCCCAACAAATCTCATAGAAAATTGGAAAAGGCAGTTAAGAAACACAATCTTCCAGCATAAATTATTAGCACATATTACAATGCTTATAAATGGGAAAGGCATATCAAGAAACACAGACGGGGTTTCAACATCTGACAAAAGTAATGCTCAGGATTTCTAGAGAATCGCTACATTCCTCTTAACATAAAGGTTGTGCATCAATTTTAAATTGATATGGATCTTACCATAACTAAAGAGCTCCAAATCTGACGGTGTCTTTTCAGTTCAGACAAAGCAGTTAACCAATCAAAGCAGTTGCCGCCCGTCTGGCAAAACCTATTAACACATTCAGTAAACCAATTGTCAGAAACCTATGTAACTCAAACTAAACATGTCTATTGAAATCTCAAGTATATAGTTTCTCTCTTGAAAACCTTTGTAATGATGGAAGTTCAAGAGCCCGTTTGATAACAGGTTCTCTAAGTAAATTATTATCCCCATCGAAGCCCTGAAACAGTGAAAAAACATGCATATTTGGTTGGAGCAGATCTTTTTCCACAAATGTAATCAGAAATATATTAAGGAATATAAAGAAGAAAAAAGGTGAAACATAAAAGCATGTATCATTATAGCTAAGTTCTCCAGAGGAGCAGAACATAGCAGTAGTTCCTAATAGTATAATCCATGGCTAATTCCTGGAATGTTTTGAGTTAGTGTAGAAAACAGAATCCATGTAGTGACGACATAATAATCATTTAGGACTATTTTGTCCTTAAAATGGTTCAATTAGGTATCCCCTGACAAGGAAATCGAACAAATCACAAGCAACTAATTGAAATTAGACAGAACATAGATACAGATAGATAAATTCATCTTGCCTCCATGTCTTCTTCATTGACTAATTTCCTTAGTATGAAGCTTAAAGGTTCTGAAAAAACCTGCTGTGCCATAGATATCTGGAAAACAGTTGTTAGAAAGATAGCTAAATGAAGTGAAGTTGTGAAATTTGGAGAAATCCATCACCTCCCAAAAACATATAGCAATAAAAATAGCCAAAGCATGTTACTAACCCTTAGAGCTTTAATAAATAAGGTTAGTGTCCCATCATTTCGTACGAAGTAATTTCTTAAGAAAGTTGATGCATGTTTTCCAATATTGAAGCTTTGACAACTTTTGAGAAGAACAGCCTCAATGACGGCATCCATCCTTTCAGCCGGGGTTCTCAAATTGAATTCACAAACAGATAGATACAAGCAGGCACTCGAGCACAAAATGTTCCTGAGAGCATCAAGAGTAGTTGCAACCCCTAGTATCAAAATTATTGGGATTTTTACCACCCATTCCCTGTCAAGGGAAAGGTTGTTGTCAATGGCAGGTCAGAGGGTATTGGAATCACAAATTCACCACTTACAAAAGAATTTCAAGGAGTGAGCAAATTACAATGGGAATATAATAGATTGCAGTTAGTAAAGAGGATATTCTATCCTGCCCAACTATGCAAACAGTCTGATTCACTATCGAACATTCATAGGACATCAACACTAGATTTTGTGGCTCTAATCCTAAAAAGGACCAGTGAGTAGTCCTCATTTCATAAATTAGAAACTAACAAAGAGTTAGAGAAAAATTAACCTTTTCACTAGAGAGCTTTTCTTCCCCTTCCCAACACTCCCAATTCCCAAAGCCATACCAAGATACTGTAGGTTGATTTAAATAGTCTTATACAAAGAAGCACTTCAAGTTACTAAAATTTAGTTGGCAAGGATGTTGTTGAGCAATAACTGCTATACCTCAACATTACGATGAAATCATTCAAGACAGAACCACTGCAACTTTCTACATCATCAATTATAACAACTAGCGGTTTGTCACAGTTCCCTTGTTCAGTATACCATGACGCTAGAACAGACATGTCAGGTGCCTAATAAATAAACAAGAAAGGCAAGAAAAGTGGTTAGATCTTAGAAACTATTTCATAACACATTTAAAGTCATGTTACACTTGGGTAAATTGAGGCAAAAGTTGATTGGCATGCTTACATCAACGCCGACCATTAGAAATTGTCTCAACAAAGTTTTAAGACAAGCGCCTACTCCATTCTTTGCACAGAAGTCCACAGATGTAAGATTAGCTACATAACATACATTAGATCTCAAATGTGCACCAAGGTCGGCAAATGTTGATACGTCATCAACAAATTCCACGTTTTCTGCAAATCCCGTCCATAAAACAAGTGGGATAATTTAAACACGAGTGGGGTAATTTAACCACAAAGCAAGATATAGTATTTCATTCAAAATATGGAATACCAGATTGATGGGGAAGAAATACCAGTCCATTTTCATGGATCAAAACTTACTTGTAAGAAGTAATCCAGTAAAGATTTGTGAAGATGCACCGCCAGCGCCAATTTGTGCATAATTTAGAATCGGGTGCATAGGCGTGGCGGTAGTGAACTCAAGAGTTCGGCAGGCACGAATTGCGTCGAAGGACGCGTGAACCCACTTATCAATTTCATCAAACACTTTAGCATTAAGATTGTTCAAGACTTCCTGAAATTGACAGTGGAAAAAGAAAAGAAGAGTTAAACGACCGATGAAAAAAGAATACCATCCCATCCGATTAAATAGAACAGAAAACCTTAATAATGGATTCAGTGTTGGACCAGAGAAATCTGAAGGTCTCAAATCGCGAGTTATCACTGTATTCTCCGGTAGAACCATCGGAAGTTTGGGGAGAAAGATCGATTCTTCGTCGGGTCTTAGAGGCGGGTTTCCGCGAAGCAGCCTTGTGAAGAACGAAGAAAGGCTGCGACAGACACGATTAATTTCTAACAATTCCCACCGATTATCCATAAATACGGAAGAAGGGAACAAGTTAAAAGGTTGAGAAGATTTACCTGTAGGTCACTGTTTGATGTGGAAAGAGGCGGTGACGTCGCTCGATCGGCTGCCGGAGCCATTGTGATTGTCGTTTTCCCCCGCTCCCTCTATCCTTGGCTTAATAGCGTATAGTTTGGGCGGGAAACAAATAGGGTTAATGGGCTGGGCTTTTAACAACTGTCGTTTTACCAAATATTACCATACTTGCAATTGCTACTTGTTTTAACTAAGCCAGTGAAATATTAGTAGCATAATTACAACTAGTTTCACCCGTTTTACCATAAGTTGACTCAAATATTACCATAATTAAAATTACATCTCGTTTTAAACAAGTTTAATCAAATATTACCATAATTAAAAATCAAAATATACGCTAAATAAATTCCTAAAACAATACCGATTGAAAAATAAAAGCTTAAGCATCTTAAGTATATAATTAGTGTTATGTGCAACTTTATTTTTAATTTGCGGATTAAACTGCATGTTCTTGTAGACCACAACACCCTTATCGTACTAAAAAGATAGTTTTAGACTTGTCTTAATCAAAAAATGTTCCAAAAATGTCGAATTTATTTGGTTATGTTTTTTGTCGCAGACTCGTTTGTAATTTGTAACACTATTGTGGTTGTTTATTTAAGAAAGAAAAAAATATAGTAGTGGAGCAGAAGCTGATGTACACTTCATTACTTGGATAATCACAGCAGCAAGAGAAAGCACACATTTTGGCACACTTAAAAACTAATGCCCAACTTTACACATAATTATATTCCCCCAAAGATTAATCTAGGAAGAGCTCCTGAATGATCCCAGAGCTTTAACTGCTCCTGCCCTCAGCACAAACTGATGGTATATCGCTGCAATGGCTGCTCCGATGAAGGGTCCCACCCAGAATATCCACTGCATCCACCAAATCAACACATCGTCACTTTCTTGCTTAACATAATTAGTGGGGAGAAAAGATTAGTACCTGATCGTCCCATGGCTTATCTTTACCGAAGATCACGGCGGCGCCGAAGCTCCGAGCAGGGTTGATTCCGGTGCCGGTGATGGGGATTGTGGCCAGGTGAACCATGAACACCGCGAATCCAATTGGAAGCGGCGCCAAAACCGGAACGTGGGAGTCTCTGGCGTTTCTCTTGGGGTCGGTGGCGGAGAAGACGGTGTAGACAAGGACGAATGTGCCGATGATCTCCGCCGCCAGTCCGGTGCCGGTGCTGTAGCCTTCCGCCAAACTGTTGGCGCCTCCGCCGTACTCGACGTAGTATGCCTTCTGGAATGACTTCACTAGTCCGCACCCGCAGATGGCTCCCAAGCACTGCGCTACAATGTACAGTACGGCCCGAACTAGAGATACTTTACGGGCCAGGAGAAGCCCGAATGTCACCGCAGGATTGATGTGCCCTCCTGCAAAAATTAGGTAAAAATCAATCCAATTGCGAGAAGTGAAAAAACAGTGTTGGATTTTGGACTGGTGCTAATTCTGCTCACCGGAGATGCCGGCGGTGCAGTAGACGAGGACGAAGATCATGCCGCCGAAGGCCCAAGCGATGCCGAGAATGCCGACGCCGCCGCACTCGTCGGTGGCGCTCTGGCTCTTGTACCCGATCACGGTGAGCACTGTGACGTACAGAAACAAGAGAGTTGCGATGAACTCGGCAATGGAGGCTCTGTAGAGTGACCATTTGCCCAGCTCCTCGGCGTCGAAGAGCGGCGCCGGCGGCGGGTCTTGGTAGTCCCTTGCGCCGTATTCGGTGCCTCCGACTTCGACGTCCTTAACCATCTCGACTTATCCTCTGTTTTCTGGTTTTACTGCTTTCTTGGTTGTGCTAAGAAAGTTGTAGCTACTTGGCTGATGATGAGAGTGATTGCAAATTAGGGGTTATATTTATACGCCGAGAATTGGGAAGAGAGGAATTGATTTGAGTTCAACTTTAATTTAATTTCTTTTAGTGATTTCACTTGTCCCTACCACTCACCCCCTATTTTATATTCTACTTCCTCTATCTCATAAAAAAAATGTCACAGACTCATATCATTTTTCTAAAATAAATAAATAATATATAACCAAAATTAATGACTTAAAAAGTCAAACAACACAAAAAAAAAAAAGGAAATGAAAAAAATTACATATTTTTTACTTTATTACAAATTACTTTAACATTCCATACCTATATCTTATCATCTTCTACTTTTTTTTTTTTTATATATTATATTAACAATTAATTATTTTTTTTTTTATTTAATTAAAAAAAAAAAAAAAAAAAAAAAAAAAAAAAAAAAAAAAAGAATAAAAATTTTTAATATTCGTGCTTTTCATAAATAGATCACACTTTAATTTTGTTGTGGCATTTCAAGTTGAAGCTTCTGATTGCATTAATTCTTCCCTTATTTTTCACGAGAAAAAGATTTATGCTTTGAATTTCCCCACCTAACTTTTATTTTATGATCGAAAATCTCTTTTGTCCGTTTTTCGATTTATCATACTTTTAATTTATTTTTTTTATTTAATGAGGAAAACTCACAAAAGGAAATCGTTTGTTTGATTACGGTAACAATGGAATGGAGGAGAGACACATCAAATCACAGTGGTAGTATGAGACTGACCGACCATGAATAATTAAGGAGAGTAAGCAATTAAGTATATTCTTCACCACCACCGTCCAGGACCCACCACTACCCTCCCAACCACTATATTCCTGCCAACTCACTCCGGCCGCCGCCACCCGACAATCATTTGGGCTAAACGATCATTGTTACTGTATGTCCAGCCAATCATCTATTTCCAAACACAGCCAAGCCAAATTCATGAAATCGCTGTTGGATTGCCACGTGTCGAGATGATAGTGGTTCTCTGTAAGCATTAGAATTTTTGTTATTTTAATGATGTGGCCAAGGTTATTTGGTCGGTCGGGGCCGGCGTGGTGAAATAGTACTACTCCCTCCGTTCAACTTGAAGGGACGCGTTTTTCTTTTCGGGATATCTCATTTAAAGAAACGCATTTCCTAAAAAGAAATTAACTTTCAAAAAAAATATTCTCTCCGTCTCATTTAACATGATATGTTTTTTTTTTTTGACGTCCCGCTTTAAATGATACTTTTCCTTAAAAGAAAAAATAACTTTTAAAAATATTACTAAATTATCTCTTATTTTTTTTACTTTTCTCTCCTACTTTTTCATTTATCTCTCCTATTTTATCATTTATTCTCTTACAAACTCATTTATCTTCTCTTTTCTACTTTATCATTTACTCTCTTACAAACTCATTTATCTTCTCTCTCTTACTTTATCATTTATCCATTTCTCATACTTTATCATCCACTTTCTTAATTCTCGCGCCTAAAAAAAAATTGTCATATTTAATGTGACAGAGGGAATACAAATTATCTTCTACTTTATCATTTATCTCTCATACTTTATCATTTTTTTATCATTTCACTCTTCTACTTTATCATTTACACGCAATCTCACTTATCTTATTTCTCTTACTTTATCATTTACTCAATCTCTCATACTTTATCATCCACTTTCTTAATTCTCATGCCGAAAAGAAACGCGTCACTTTAAACGGGACGGAGGGAGTATTATCTAGGGGTGTTCGGTGTAGTATACCGTAAGATTTTTCCCATACCGCATACCATATCGAAAAGGTTCGGTATGAGAAAATGTATATCACTGTTGTACCCATAATTTCGGTACCGTAGTTCGATATAAGCAATTTTCATACCGTTGCTATACCGCTCTTTTGGTATACCATACCGTACTTCGGTATACCGAAGTTTTCGGTATATCGAAACAGACGGCATACCAAAACATGCGGCATACCAAAAATATAACATTATAGTGAAGCAAACGGTATATCGAAAAACAATCTGTCATGAAACAAAACATGCCGATGTAGAAAATATTCAAATCACATCCAACAAAAGTGTCTATGATAATCAGTAGAACATGCTGATACAGAAAATAAAACACAACCCACACAAATTACATTCAACATCTCAAAAAATTATCCAAATGACTAATAATAAATAAATATTGTAAATACGGTTAGTTTATTAAATAAATATGAATCTATAAACTATATTTTATGATATAAACATTAAGATTGGTTCGGTATAATCGATATAGTTCAATATGAATCGGCATAATTCGGTTCGAATCGGTTAGTTTGATACATCATTTTACGGTATATAACATGGTTTGGTAGAAATCAGTATGATTCGGTATACTGCGGTATACGGTATGTACTGCACCTATTTCGATACACAGTATATACCGATGCTCGGTATGAATTGGTATACCGCGGTATACGGTATGTATCGAAATTTTGGTATGAAATGGTATACCGCGGTATGAGAAATCTCATACCGTTGTCGTATCGAAAAACTTCGGTACGATAAATACCGTATCGAAAATCTCGATATACGAAAAATTCAATATTTTATCGTGACACCACTATATTATCATGTCACTTTTTGAAGCATGAAAATGAAATCCCACCACATCCCATTTTCCCATGTTTTTCCTGCGAATATAAAAACAGATGACACTCTTCATTAAATTATGGCTACGTTTTTTCCAAATTTTTTCTTTTTTTAAATTTATTCGTAATACAATATTTTTCAAGAATATAGTGTAAAAAAAAAAAAACATATAGCACAAATTAGCTAAAAGATATTGTATGAGCATTTTGCTTCATGTAATCTTCTTCTTTTTTTCATTTTGGCTGAAATTTATTGTGCATTATTTTCAGTTTTTGGTGGATAAGTTTGTGAGGTGTAGCCGTGTAGGAAGAGGCTCATGACTTCATTCATTATCTGTCATATTCGGAAGAAACGTCGCGAATGTGCTCAAACCATTGCGAGTGGACCCAAAATTAAAATTGCTACCGGCCCCACCTTTAATCATTTAACAAATCAAATTAACCATGTAAATTGCTAGTTGTTAATTCTTTTTTTTTTAATGATCTGTAAAATAATTATGTAAGATAGCAACTGAAAGAAACTGCAATAATAATTTAGCCAGGTCAAGAAGACATGTGTAAAGAACATACAATAATCTCTACGTACAATCGATTTATTTAATTAATTATTGATTCATTCGGTTTTGTTAGGATTTTATAAAATGATTATATTTGTAATTTTTAAGAGAAAAAAGCGAGCTACAAATAATATGGCCAGTTGGCCACCCTGAAAGGCCTAAGGATCCTCTATCCCAATTTTTGGTGTCCCATTCGGTGGTCCACCAATCACGCGGTGCCACGCGTGCATTGGTGGGTCATGTTATCAGTAAATAAATAATATTTTACTGGTAACATGGTCCACCAATGCACGCGTGGCACCGCGTGATTGGTGGGACATCGAGTGGGATACAAAAAATGGAATAGAAGATCCGGACTCCCCTGAAAGAACCCGTGGCTCATACTGTATTGGGCTCACATCTAAAGAAAGTGGACGGATTCATTGGTACAGATGGGCCTTTGGCCCAATTAGTATCCAGGCCACCCTGTCGGTGCGGCCCGTTTCGCATTGAAAATGGCAAATTTAAATTTATTATTATTTTTTTTGTACAAGATTTGTATAGTCTCGTGTATACTACACCATAAGAGTATTAACTAATATAAATATTCTTGTAATGGTATCAATACCCTTGTGGTATGGTACACACATGGATATATAAATATAGTACATATAAGTCACTAGATGAATTCTATATTGATAATTGACTACACAATGATTGCAATGGGTAATATAGTCATACAAATCTTTAAATTCAGGCAAATTGTCATAAGGAAAAAAAAAAAAAAGTTGCACATAAAAGGAGAACATAACAGAAAAGAAAAAACGAAAATCCTAGTCGGAACAAATTTGATCGTCGTCGTCAGAAATCTCCATCTCTTCCTCTGGGATAGTCTCTAAACTTGGAGAATTGGAAGGCCTGTGAGGGCAAATAAAAGGGGAAGGTGCAACCTCAGTCCAGCAACTCCATAAACACACATGCTTCGCCATTGATGAATAATTCAGACAAAAAAGAGAGCAGATATTGCAGATCAGCTTCACAGTTGGAAATGGAAGGTGAGACTGAGTTTGAGAAAAACGAGTTAGGGATTTTAAAGAGTTAAATTTTACTGTGTGTGTTGGTAGTGGGAGCAACACTGAAATTGATAGTGCCCGGAAAAGGACGAAACAATCAATTAAGTTTTAATTAATGTTTTTAGCATGTGCAAAATGTGACACGACTCTGAGCGTGATATATTAGGTCGCCTTCTCTGAATTACGTACACCTGCACTATCATGTGGTAAACTTTTACATCAGATTTACACATTTTTCCTTTTTTACATATACAATGCTCCCTCCTCCTAATCTTGCAATATTTTTCTTTTCGGACCGTCCCACTCATCTTGCAACGTTTCGTAAAATAGAAAAAATGAGTGGATCACAATCATCCTAAACAAGTGATCCCATTATCTTTAACTTTACACCATCATTTTATACTTTTATCTCACTATCTTAAACTCCGCACTCACTCTCAAAAGTTGTAAGATGAGTGGGACGGAGGGAGTATATATTTAATTATACTATAAATACATTGTTTGTGGTGGTTGTGTTTATAAAAGTATCCTGAAGAAAAGGTGTCACAATATATAGTACTACAATTGTGTTATTTGATATATTATTTTTTTCTAGGACATCACACGTGTTATGCACGAGACATATTACATACACCGTAAGTATGTATAGTATTACAATCCAGACCTTAAAATATTTTACATTCATGCAACAGAAAAAAGCAAAATAATGTCAATTTTCATCTTATATTGTCCTTTTGTAATTATTTTTTTTATGCAAACAAAATATGCAGAACAAGATGTGCATTAACAAATGAGCATGCCAAATAGGGTCAACAAAAATACTTTTTTGAAAAATAAGACTAAAGATTTCCTAGAAGAATTCTGCCTTGATTATATCCAGTTCCAGCTGCAAATGGTTATTAATGCTTCTAAAATTTTCAGCATTCTTCATCTCTCGGACTAATAGTTTTCTCTCTCATTCTTCGTCTCTTACAGCTCCAATTTCATAACAGAGTTTTCTAACTTCCTCTTCAATTTCATAACAGAGTTTTTTTTGTAATATGGAAAATTGGAAATGCTTATTATGTATTAATTATAACGATGCTTCTTTAGATTGACAGTGTTCATAAATGTGATAATTCGATCTAATAAGTAATAAGTTCCATCTTAAACAACCAATGAACCAACTGCACATAAAGTAAACTGCTCCAATTTTGAGCTGCTTTTCTCTCTCTCTTCCAATTTAGTCTGCTTATTCGTGAGCTCTGTTGTTGAAAGTATGCCTTCCCTGTTTCCTTTCAAGCGCCTATAAGAGCAGATCCATTCATTGATTCCATTACAACTTAAAATCCACAAAAATCAATATTTTCACACGATTTACTTGGATGTGAAATCCGAAACCCATTCATTTACGTTCAAATGTTGCATTCCAAGTCCTTGTCCCCTTCATTCAATGGTATCACAAAATTGCCATATAGGAATTAAAATACTACTTTCATTAATTATCAACGGCTAATATTCATGCCGGTGTACAAGGATCAAAGGATAGAGAAGAAAACAACAAAATTTGCTAGGAATTACAAAATTAACCAAACTGGTCATACTAATCTGGTAAACTAAGCTAATTACAAGCAAAAGTGGGAAAAAAAGGGGTGCAGCGTGATCTCCATTTTGAATGTGTTTTCTCTTCAGCCTCGTCAGAAATCTCAGCCGCCTCCTCGGCGATGGTCTCCAGGCATGGACAATTGGAGGGCTTTTGAGGGAAAATAACAGGAGCTGGTGCCACCTCAATCCAATATTTCAGTGATCCCACTGCCTTTGCCATCGATCTTACACTATAGTATGCCCCAAACTCTGAAGGCAGGAGAGAAGTACTAAGAGAGAGAGGAAGGTGTGTCTGGGAAAAAATGAGTGGATGGTATGTGTTTATATAATGGAGATTCTGTCGGCAGAAGTTTGGTGGAAGTAGTAACATTCGTGCACGTGACTGTAATCTACGAATCGCGCACCTGAAAATTGATCTATTTTGCACGAGCTAAATTTGAGAGAGATATCATTTGTTTTTGTCAGTTTCTAAAACTAGTGGCTTGCAATGTACAAGTGTGTTTTAATTATATTTACAACCTGTGTTTTGAAACCCCCGGCCCGGACCGGCCGGTTCAACCGGTTTAACTCGGTCCCGGTCAAAAATTCGGGTCGGGTTACGTATTGACTCGTTTTGGGTTATCGATCCGGTGCGACTCGGCCGGCTCGACCGGTTGAACCGGTACCCGTGAACCGGATCAACTCGGTTTGAATGTAAAAAAAAATTAAAAAAAATAGGGCTGCAAATCGGTTCGGTTTCAGATAACCAAAATCGATCGATTTTTCGATTGGCCGATAACCGCTCCATGTTCGGTTTCGATTAGTATGGTAACCGAAAGCAAAACCCTATTTTCATAAATGTTTTAAACTATATTACTGAAATTTCTCAAAAAAGGATAAATGCTTAATAAATTTAAACTGCATTTATGTAAATGCTGGTAGACCAATTATTATCAACGGTAGGCATGTTGTTAAAACAGGGAGGGATGAATTTATAGATTATTTTCTGTTTGGTTTTCTTCTCTATTCGATGTGGGATGGTTTCTCCTTCTTTTCCATCTAACTACTTACACTCATCCCACATCGGTTGGGAGTTGTAAATATGCTTATATTTGTCTTATATATTTGTAAGTGATTTTTAATATTTATTAGTATTATTAAAATACCTATATTTTATATAATTTAATCATATATTTATGATGTCACACCGGTTCGACCCACCGGTTAAACCGGTTAAACCGATAAAAATTATTTTTTCGGGTCAATGACCAAGCCAGTTTTAAGAACACTGTTTACAACCCAATACAAATTGAAATGCAAGGAACTCGGCCCCACCATTATTATTGGTGCAACAAACTTCACTAACAAAGGACTTAACCACCGAATAACAATTTATTTTAGTTTATTCTATCAAATAACGAGGACTTATGAAAATAATTTATTTTAAAAAATAAATTATTTTTAACTTATATTTTTATAAGCGGGTAGAAATAACTTATGAAAAATAAATCACATATCAAATCTCTTTAGCAATAATTTTTTAAGCTATATTTTATTTTTTTCTTTAATTAAGTATTTATATAATGTATCCAAAGATTCAATTTTAGTGCGTATACCATAAATATTTATATCTTACATAATTATTTAAGTTGTTTTTCCAAATATGATCTTGATGTCAAACCGTTAAAGGGATCAATTCTTGGCCCAAATACAATCTGACCTTCATGCTTATTTCATAAGGGCTATTTTATTAAGAGCTTTTTTTTTCTTTATTTGGACAATTCATTTTGTACATTTAGTAGAGGTTTTTGATTAATTTTCATAAATTGATAATATTTAAACTGATAATAATAAATATTTTTAAAATATTTTTTTTTTGTCTATTTACGTGTATATATATAAATATAAACGCATACAACTTATTTAACTTAAGTGTTTATATTATAAGCACTTTTACAACACTTAACTCCCCCATCCCATACTTACTTAACTTAAGTGTTTATATTATAAGCAATTTTACAACACTTAGGGGGTGTTTGGAGTATCTGAAGCTTATTGATAAGTGATGAAAGCTGCTTAAAGCGGCTGAAAGCAGTTTATTTGAAAATCAGTTAGTGTTTGGAAATAAGTGCTAAAAGAAGCTGAAAATGGAAAAAATAGTGTTTTGAATACTGCTGATAGAAGTAGCTTATTGTTACTTTTTTAAATAAATGTCTATTTTGTCATTTGTGTTATTAAATAATTATAATTTATAATAAATAAATAAAATTAAAAAATTATTCTTATTCTATATTTATTTTTTGCTTTATAATTTTAATCTAATATTGTAAAATATTAAATTAATATAAATATTATATAATACTATAATTGATAGAGAGAGGAAGAGACACAACTAGTATGTTGAAGAAAAAGAATTCTAACAAATATTAGGGATACAAATATTTTTGGAATTAAATAAAGTTTTTTAGGGTAATTTGGTCCGAAAAAATCATAAGCAATAAACTGAAGCTGAAAGCTGGGGTCGAGCATCTTTAGCTGCTTCTCTATTTTTGACCCAATTTTAGAGAATCTCAACTTTAAGCTGGATGTCTCAAACACCTCCACACCAACTTAAAGTTGAAAGCAGCTTTCGATAAACTGTTCCAAACACCCACTTACTCCCTCAGTTCCCTCAGTCCCATAGATCTTCCCATAACTTAAGACTGAGTTTATCGGTGTAGGATTTTGACGTTTGGCCTTCCCAAATGTATTTATGTGAATAATAAAAAAAAAATACACTCAGTAGAGGGAGGAGTGAATCAACCGCGTTCTCCTCTCTCCCTCTTGGCAAACGAACGTTCTATACTTTTGTGGCCATTGGGATGGTGACACTTGTCACTATTCCATTGGTCACAAGATATTAATTTTACTCTAAATTCAATTTGATTATATCTTTTATAGTAAATATTAAAAAAAATTAAAATTATACAAAAATTCATGATTTTTCATCCTCTATAAATAGACACCAATATTGATATATTTCTCCACATTCTACAATTATCTCATTTTCTCTCCACATTTTTAACTACTCTTCACTTTCACTATGGATCCCTATAACAACTTGTATAATTCTCAAGATTTTTCCCACTTCAATGATTATTACCCTAGTTTCGATGATTTTCCTAACTCGAGTGAATTCGAATCGCAAAATGTTGGGTTGGAATCACAATTTCCTGATAATCCTATTCAAAACACCCCCCAACCTCATTTGAAACTACTCATCATGAAAAATCTCTCAACACTAAAAACAATGCAAAAAGTCCGAAAACTCGAAGAAGATATGACATTAATGTCCGCATGGTGTCATGTAAGTGGAGATCCAATTGTAGGCAAGAATCAAAATGTTGCCGCATTATGGAAAAAAAGGTTTGGGCGCTTTATGAACGAGCTCGAAAGCAAAACCCGGGGATTGGGTGAAGAAAGGTCAAGCGAGTCGTTGAGACATCGTTATAGACGCATTATGCGAAATGTGATGAAGTGGATTGGTGCATATAGGAGCGATACGGTCGTAGAAGGAGCGGAATGTCAAATGATGACATTGAGCAAGAAGCGCAACTGTTGTACGGTAAAACCAAGTTTACTCACCATGAGGTATATAAAAAGTTTAAGAGTACTTATCCAAAATGGGAGTTGAATTTAGAATCAACTGGTTTTACACAACAAAGAGAACCACGTGATGAAGACAATGTTGGAGAAAGTCGTGCTAGCTCGAAAAGAATAAGGACCGATGAAGAAGGCGATCCTCCAACGGACTCCACTCCAGAAACTCCTGTGAGTGATGCTTCAACATTTCGTCGCCCAATGGGGAGAGACAAGGCCAAGGCTGCAGCAAAAAAGAAAGGAAAAGGAGTGGCATCTTCATCTTCGTCTTTTATAATACCTGATGATTTCATTGTTGAAATTCGTGAGCTGAGGATCACGCGTGACAAGGAGCTTCAGAAGCGTGACTTGGATCGTGGGGCACGTAAAGAAGAGATGGCCCAGAAGATGAAGACATTTACGCTGAATACACAACTAAATAAAACTGCATTAAATCCAGAAGAAGAGCAACTGAAATTGCGTATGTTGCATGAATTATTTTAGGATATCCAAGTTTATGAGTGTGTTGTTTAAGTATGCATGTTTTCAATATTTTTTGCAAGAGTTGTGTGTTTGTTTATAATTTATTTTATGTAATGTCGGTATGAATGTTGTCTAGTAGCTATTATTGTATCATTTGTGTGTTATAATATATTTTCACTATCAATGAATTTTATGGTGTGTAATAGTATACATTTTTTCTTTTAAATCATTCAACGCATTAATTCACTAAGCATTTAAAACATCCACTTTGAATACAGATACATTATTACTTTGAATGCTTTCTCATCAATATATTAGATCAATTATTACTCTCTCGTCAATATGCAAGGATTGCATTATTCAAAATAGTGAACAGTAACGTGGAAAATCGTGATGCGATTATTCACGCATAGTGTGGAGTTATTGTAATTGAAGCTGTAAAGCAATAACAATTCGTCACATGCATGTGACAATGTTCACATTCACGCATGGTTTGAATCAATCAAAATCACGCATGGTTTGGATATGTCACATCAATCAAAACCTTGCACAAGTGTGTAATAATGTTCACATGCATTATTGTACAACCTATAGTAATTGAAGCTGTCAAACAATAACAAGGAACGTGAAAATTCAAAGCAATTATTCACGCATAGTGTGGAGTTATTGCAATTGAAGCTGTAAAGCAATAACAATTCGTCGCATGCATGTGACAGTGTTCACACTCACACATGGTAGTGTTCACATGCCTAAAAAGCAATCAATAATGTTTTACTCAATCAATAATGCAAACAATAATGCTACAGTTATTTCTCGCTGCAGAAAGGATCCAATATCTCTCTCTCATCAATGTCAGATCTAATTTCTCTCTCTCATCAATAATGCCTAGTGTGGAGTTATTGCAATTGAAGTTGTAAAACAATAACAATACGTTACATGCATGTGACAATATTCACATTCACACATGGTAGTGTTCACATGCCTAAAAAACAATCAATAATGCTTTACTCAATCAATAATGCAAAAATGCACAGTCAATCAATAATATTTTACTCAATCAATAATACAAAAGTGCTACAGTGGTTTGTCGTTTACTTCTATAAATTATAGTTCATATGTTAGTATGTCATACGAACCAAACTCCACGAAAGATAACAAAATATCTCTCTCCCATTTGTTGAATATACCACCTCTAGAAATGTCTTCAAGTTCTAATTTTGATATTTCAAATATCTTGAAGATGATGAATGGTGGGATGAGAGAGAAGCCATTTACAACAAATTAGTTGTAGAAGATAGCATTATCAACAAGGTTGTCGAAGAGGTTGCCGCTCGAGCCGAATCTCTATCATTACAACCCATGAATCATACTACTCGACAAAGGAGACGATATATTGAACGAGGACGTGAGAAGGGTCATGATACTGTGTTCGAGCAATACTTCTCAGAAAATCTAATATATCCTGGAGTTTATTTTCGAACAAGGTATCGCATGCGAAAACCGTTATTTGAACGTATAATGAATAAATTGGTTGCCACTGACAAATTTTTTCAACAAAAGTCGGATGCTGCAGGTCGTCTAGGTATGTCTGCTATCAAAAAATGCACTGTTGAGATGAGGGTGCTGGTATATGACACAACAGCTGACTTACATGACGAATATTTACGAATGAGTGATCAACTAATTCGGAAATCGCTCAAAAGATTCGTAGAAGACATTATTTCCAACTTCAACGATTAGTACATGAGAAAGCCAACTGAACAAGATATGACATATCTTCTGCAACTAGGAAAAAGACGTGGTTTCTCAGGCATGTTGGGCAGTATAGACTGCATGCATTGGGAATGAAAAAATTGTCCCTCTGGTTGGGCGGGCCAGTTTGCAGGAAGAAGTGGTAAACCAACTATAATCTTTGAAGCAGTTATTTCACAGGATTTGTGGTTTTGGCATAAATTTTTTGGAACCTCGGGTTCCAGAAGTGATATCAATGTGCTTGATAAATCGCCTGTTTTTGATGATATTTTGGAAGGTCGAGCATCAAATGTTAGTTATGTCGTAAATGACAAGGAGAAGAATATGAGATATTATCTCACTGATGGTATATATCCTGAATGAGCAACATTTGTCAAATTTATTAGAGTTCCTCTCATTCAACAGTATAAATTATTTGCTCTACATCAAGAGACTGCGCGAAAAGACGTTGAACGAGCATTTGACGTTCTACAAGCTCGTTTCGCTTTTATCAAACAACCATGTCTTATCTGAGATCGAATTTTATGGAAAAAATAATGAGAGCTTGCATCATCATACACAATATGATAGTGGAAGACGAAAGAAGCTCTTATCTAAATTAACAAGATCCCACTGAATTTATACAGGATCTACAAAATTAGAGTAATCGAGGTACTGGAGATGGAGAAGAAAATAATG
Source organism: Lavandula angustifolia (assembly GCA_028984105.1). Classification (NCBI taxonomy): domain Eukaryota; kingdom Viridiplantae; phylum Streptophyta; class Magnoliopsida; order Lamiales; family Lamiaceae; genus Lavandula; species Lavandula angustifolia. Next base: position 17,645,907 of record CM054824.1, read on the forward strand.
ATTTTGGATACTCTACAAATAAGATTGCATGCGTAGCCTCTTATATGAGAACTAAGTCACAACTTCGGAGCAAAGAAGGATAAAGAGCTTCAAAACGACTTGATCGAGCATATATGACAAAAAATCGGCCAACTGAATAAATTTCCTACTTCGTATTTGTAGTTGTGTGTTTTTTGTTGTTTCAATATTTTACTTCATCAATTTGTGATTCGCCTTTGTTTTATTAATATGAGTTGTATTAATATTGAGTTTTTTTTTCGTGTTTTTCGTTAACCGAAAATTAATTTTAATATTTTTTATTCAACTTAATAATATGTTGAAATAAATAATTATAAAAAATAATATGAATAGATAATATTTTAGTTGGATAGTTGTTTTGATTGGATGGTCACGGATAAACTATAAAAAATAGAGATGTATAATTAATAAGAAAATAGAGTAGAGATGTATAATTAATAAGAAAATAGAATATATGGAAGAGAGAGAAATTAATAAAATATTAAGATGGTTGAGTATTTGGGATGATGATTGATAAATATAGTCTAAGTGCTTCTATTATACTTTTACAACACTTACTCCCTCAGTCCCATAGATCTTCCCATACTTATTTAAGTGCTTATATTATAAAAACACTTTTACAACACTTACTCCCTCCTACCCATAAATCTTGTCCCGTTTTCTTTTTTAGATTGTCCCATAGATTTTATCTCATTTCCTTAAAAGTCAAGATTGTGTGACTATAATTTATCCATATTTTGAGAGACCACATTTCCCTACAACCAACAACTTTCTTTAAATCCCATACTAGAAAGTTATGAGACAATATCTATAGGACGGAGGGAGTATTTATTTAAGTTGTTTTCCATTTATAACAGTTCATACTCAATTTATAGACCAATTCCGAAATTGGAAAAGTAACAACTATTTACCTCCAGATACAGTTAGAGACAAAAACAGTTCGACCAGTCGAGAAGCAATACTCCGAAAAAGGGTAAATGAAATAACGGCTTAGAAAGTAAACAGAACAAAACTAGCACTAAAAGGAGAAGGTACAATTGCCGAATATACCAAGCAAGCAACATCTAACAACAGATACCGACACAGGCAATATACATTATCAGTGATGAAGTGTATAGAATGAAGATGAATATAAACAGAAAAAGTATTATATGTTGGCGGTGTATATGAGAAACTAAGTAGTATTAACTACTAAAACAAGGGGCAAACAGTGAAGTCCCAAAACAAAATTCAATATCCATTAGTTAGCATTTTCTTCAACGCATTAAAAAGAGCACATCTTACACATGAACGAAATATCCATCTATAATATACCTACAAAGAGCGGTAACATGCATTTCCATAATAATAAGAAACTCTCAACTGAGGATAAAATAGTGAACTTTATACCAAGTAAAATAAGCTAATGAAACTGTAAATAAGGGCATTCCATCAAAACAAAACAAAAACAAGCTAAAGTAACAAAATCCGAACCGAATAGATTCAGCTTCAGAACAAATTGACTAATCCAGAGGAATTTCGATGTCACCATCGGTGATCTCCTGCTGCAGATCCTTGGGATCCTTCCCGTCGACCGTACAACCAACGGAAACGCAAGTCCCCAAAATCTCCTTTACAGACCCGCTCAATTCCTTGGCCATAGAACGCGACCGCATGATTTTTGCGATCTCGATGACATCATCGAGCGAGATGTTGCCATTGTGCTTGATGTTCTTGGTCTTCTTGCGGTCTCGCTCCGGCTCCTTGAGCGCCTTGATGACCAGGGCGGCGGCGGAGGGGACCACGGTTACCTTAGCCTGACGGTTCTGCACGGTGAGCTTGACGGTGACGCGCAGCCCCTTCCAGTCCTTCGCGGTTTCCTTGGCGATGTCCTCTCCGATCTTTTTGGGAGACAGACCGAGCGGACCGATTTTCGGAGCCAGGGAAGATGCCGCGCCGACTTCTCCACCGGTGACCCGGACGAAGACATCCACTACTTGACTCGGGTCGAACTTCGGCGGCATGTTGAGTGTAGGGTTTGTGGCGGGGGAGCGGCGGCGGGAGGAGAGTTTGTTTCGCGAGTAAAGGCTGTTTTCGGAGTTAGGAGATTTTCATTTATATTTAGCTAGGGTTTCCCACTGTCCTTTCAATGGCTTGCGCTTAATGGGCCTGGCCCAGTGTATTGAAATTCCAGCTATTTAACTATTAGGCAAATAGATAAGTCAGACCAGCCACTGCTGCGGCCCATGATCATGTAACGACCTATTCTGCTTCGCCCAATTCTATTTTATTAAGACAAATGCTCTCTCCGTACCATCATGTATTTTTGATTAGGACGTTTCAATATTACTGCCTTGTTTTCTTAAAATTAAGTATGTGACATCATTTTATACACAAAAGAAATAAGATTGTATTATTGAGATGGAAGTTCCACTAAACAAGTTTTATTCTAAAAAATAAAGAAATGAGTGGATCACAACCACTCTAAATAAATGAGTCCAACTACCTTATACTTTTACACCGTACTTCACTTTTTTTCACACACTTCTTAAATTTCTGTACCCAAAAACAATTGAACTTGATTAGTACTCTCTCCGTCCATTTCCATCGAGTTTGTCCACTTTTTATTTAGCGGCGGTAATTTAGAAAAGGTGATGTAGGTTAATAAAAGTGAGGGACATATACATTAATTAATAATTTAGAATTGATTTATAAGGTAGAAGTGTCAAATACTTTTAATTAATTAATATTTTTTGATTTGATTTGAATTGGTAAATTTGTGAGATCTATTTTTTTTTTAAAAGTTCGATAAGTTTTGAGGCAGTTCTAAAAAAAATATTTAATAAGTTCTGAAGAAATGGATGTGGATTGTGGAGTATATAAAATAAATTTAAAAAATACTAAAAAACTTGAATGCATTTGTTTTTAGGGAGCTTTGCTCTTTTACCCATTCCCACATAAAAAAAAAACACAATAATACTCATTCCTTAAACTTATATTCACCTAATACTCAAGATTACGAATTTACCCTCAAATTTTCATCAGCTTTCTTGTTTGCTTTGTGATTATATATATATTTTTTTTGTTAAAATCTTTCAGTGCCGATGGAGTGCCTATGGGTGTCGATAAGTGCCTACCGTTTATTTTAAGTAAATAATATAGGAATTCGAAAACAAACGTAGTGCCTATTGGTGCCAATCATGTTATTGGCACCCATAGACACTCTTAAATTTTTTTTTTAAACAAAAAGGTCCATCTATTTATTATTTTTTTTTAAAAACAACAAGGTCCCATAGGCTGATCATGTTATCGGCACTATTTATTATTTATTTTTTTTAAAAACGATAAAAAAATATGATTAATCACATGTTACATGCTTATGATTAAAAATTAACATTAAAAATTAAAATCAATAGCAGTGCCGATGGGATTTTTTGCTCTATCGACATTGTAAATTATATTCGGTGTCTATCGCAGTGCCTATCGCAAACTCGCAGTGCCTTTACTCGCAGCTTTTAACTAACTTTTCTGAACAAAAAAAAAAATTAAATATCGAGTGCCGATGTGGCGTGCCGATTAGCGATCTTAGATGGATTGCGTTAGTCTATTGGCACTCGTAATTAAAATTATTTATCAATTGGTTTATAAAAATAAAAAATAAAAAAATTGCGAGTGCCGATGGTAGTACCGTTGGCAGTGCCGATGGATTGTCTTAGCCTATCGGCACTCGTTATTAAAATTATTTATCAATTATTTTATAAATAAAAAAATTTAAATTTTGAAATTTCTAGTGTCGATGATAATTTATCGGTACCCGTTGCCAATTGAAAAAAGTAAGAATAAATGAATAATATTAGATTGTAGAAAATTGAAAAAAATAAAAAGTAAATGAATAATATTTAATATTCTATAACTATTATTATAAATGATGGGTAGATTTGTGTTTTTAAGAAGATTGGATAAAAAAGCCTATTTCCACTTGTTTTTTAGTAGGCGATTCTAATTTCTAGGCGTATAACGAGTGGGAGTAGTAATTGTTGATAGGTTCGAGAGGTTTTGGGATGACGACAAAAAGCGCGTGGACAGGTGAGGGAAATTCTTGTACGCGACAATGACGTTGGTGTATTTTGCCTGGACCAGTCAGACCACCGCATCTTCAATGGATTTTTTTGTGGATTACTTGGTGGTCCATTAATCACGTATTGTCATGAATGTATTGATGGACCACCTTTTTATTATAAATCTGACATATATTCTTAATTATTGGTGAGACATGTAGTGGTCCACCAATTGAGGCAGAAAGATCCCCATTCATCTTCAATCCCCTCTTTGTGCTATCAAATTTACTAAATTCTTAAAGCTAATAAATTAAAATTACACGCATATCACAATATTTTTACTTTCTGAAACTGCATGTACAGCTATTTGTCTTATCTCTCCACTTTCAATATAAAAACCTCAAATTTCTGATTGTCAGTTGCATTATATTCTCATCCTATGGATGGAATGGGGAATTCACAATTATTATAAAATGACTAACAAGTAATTTAAATTATCATTGATTAATTATAAGTAGTAAACTCGGATATAATCATGTATTCGTATTCATAATATTCAGACAATAATTTCAAGTCTTCAACTACAACCCTATAAAATACTCCCTCCGTCCCACGATTCTTGTAACAAAAATTTTCGGCGCGGTATTTTAGGATAGTAGTTGATTGTGAGTAGAAATATGGGACCCTCAAATAAAATATTTGTAATAATTTTTATTTTATGAAATATTACAAGAATTGTGAGATATCTCAAAAAAAAATGTTACAAAAATTGTGGGATGGAGAAAGTATAAGATAAGTTAAGTTGAAAAACTAAAAAATGAAAATACGACAAATGAAGTGGTATATGACTTTAAAATTTATAAAATAATCGAAGTGATGGTATGGTGCCATCCTCACATGATTGAGCATTTTGGGCTTTTGTACAGGTGGATACCTTTATCTTCTTTCAATTCCTTTTAACTTTCGTGTGGGAATTAAAGACAATCTTTTAAGTGTGAATGTATAAAAGTAGCCGGTACAGATAACTAAATAAGTTATCTAGCCGTCAACTTAAAAGTATAAGTTTTTTAGCCGATAATTTATTTTTTATTTTCTTTTAATAATTATGGGGCCCATCTTCTTTACTTTTGACAAAATATATACATTTAATATATCAAAAATCAAATATTAGATGTAATCGGTAAGACAACTACCCTCTCTCACTTTTCTGACAACGCACAGTAAAAATTAAATGATGAATTAATTGAAGAATTTTGAACAAAATAGCTGAACATAAAAATAGCGAACAAATATCACAACAACACACGCTGGAAACGAATAATCTCTCCAAAATATTGAAGAACATATCCATATTTTTATAGTTCTTGTACAAAGAAGACATGGATCCGGTAAGTTATTCCATTTTCCACATTTAATCGAACAAAATAAGTATATTTTTTCCTTATTTTTACCATTCTGCTAAAAATTATAAGTAGATCTAATGGAGTTAAATGTATTTATCTAGATTATTTTCGCTTCATTTAGTCGAAATATAGTTCAAAAGTGGTATAAATGTATTCAAATGTATTAATATGCATGCGACTATAAGTTTCCATGGAAATAGATATAATTGTTCATGACTAAACAATTACATAATACAATCGTTAATTGTCTAGACGATTAATATTATAGTCAACTACACGATTAACGATTATGAAGCATAATCGTCAATCGCCTAGTAGACTCACTATTAACGATTATTGTCTACTACACGATTAACGATTATGTAGCATAGTCGTCAATCGACTAGTAGAAGACTGAGGGATATGTAGCATTTTTAATTTCATGTTATAGATAATTCTTATTAATATATCTTTTATCATATTATAGATGAGATGTCAACATATTATTCTTCGACACAGTGGTCAGTGGAACAAATCTGAATATGAAGGTGGTGATGAATTATTATTCTACACATGGGTGAATTGCAACATTTATCAATTAGTACACGATATTCATCGGAACTTGAAAAGCAATTCTTCAACTACAGTGTATGATTTATTTTATCAAACAAGGACTCCCAACGGTAGAAGAATTAAGGTCCCTCTAAATGATGATGAAGGTTTGAACCGGATGCTTTTCGAGGATAGGAGTTCTCCAATTGTGTACACTATTGGAAAAAGTATTGAACTTGGGCAGAGCTCGACAAGAAATATCCACCATTATAATGAGCCGAGTCCGACGTATCACAATATAGATGGTGATAATGATGATAATGTGATGGATGAAGATGGAACAGATTATTCTGATGATGAGGAGGAAGAGGAGGACGAGACATATAATAGTGAACTCCTTGAATCGCTATTGAATGAATTTAGTGCATGGGCTCGAAATCCAGCAAACATTGATAAGTTTCTGAATCGAACTGCTCTATGTGACCTTCATTTCGGTCAACCAGTGGAGATTGGTCCTTCAAATAATGAAAGAGGAGTTGCACAAACTAGTCAAATTCCAAACTGGAATGTTCCACTTGCTGATTTGGATCTTGTTGGGCCTGTAGAACGAGATGAACCGTGGAGTGGACACAACAATAGACTTTCTGTAGGGGCTTTATTTAAGAACAAATATGCACTTGAGATTCTTTGTGGGCACTTATCATTTGCATAATCGAGTTGAATATGTTGTCGAGAGATCAAGCACCACAAGATTGAATTATACGTGCAAGCATAGAAATGGATGCCCTTTTATCTTACATGCCACATCAATTTGGAGCTATCTGGCGGGTGATTAAGTTCGATGGGGTTCATACTTGCCATTCAGATTTTTCTACTACTACTCCTCGCCATTTGCCCTCCAAGGTAATAGCTACACATTTCTCACGTAAACTGGGCGAAGGTGTTATTTTGAAGCCAAAGGAAATTATTAAGGAGTTGAAGTCTGACTTTGGTATTGATATAGATTACAGCTTTGCCCTACGTGTTAGGAATCTTGCGATTGAAAATTGCTACGGACAATATGAAAAATCGTATCAGATGTTGCCGAGCTACCTCCACGTGATTCAACAAAGTATCGGCGGAACATCAATTAGTCTTCAAACGACGCACGATAATCTTTTCAAGTACATGTTTCTTGCACTTGGCCCTTGCATTGAAGCCTTTCAGTCAAATTTGAGACCGGTGATCGTAGTCGACGGGACACATCTTAAGGGAAAAAATAAAGAAATTCTTTTTACGGGCTGTGACGAAAGATGGCAATGAGCGGGTTTTCCCACTTGCAATCGGGATTGGTCCTATTGAGGATGATGAGTCGTGGGTGTGGTTTTGAGGCATGTCGAGAGAGGCTTTTGGATCTCGTGAAGGTCTCCTCATTGTGTCGGATCGGCGTTAAGAGTATCAAGAATGCTTTGTGGAGGAGGTATTCCGGAAGTTGCTCATGGATTATGCTATTACCACCTCTCAAAGAATATGACAAGCTATACCGACCATATTCGCTCTATAATAGGGGAAGCCACCTATTGTTATCGAGATGAAGAATTTCGTGATTGCATGTCTAGTTTGGAAAGCCTGAGCAAGCATGGTGCCTACAACAGGCTTTTGGGAATTGGAGTTCATCGTTGGTCGCGTTCACAGTGCCCTACCCGTCGTTTCGATTTTATGACCTCGAATGCAGCAGAGGTTTTGAATGCTCGACTGTTATGGGCACGACGGCTCCCCGTATGCTCACTGCTTGATATTTATAGATATATAGTGGAGAAGTGGTTCGATGAGCGACGTGCGAATGCAACCTCGAGACAGAATGTGTTAACTGAGTTTGCCAAAATGAAGTTAGCTAAGAATGTGGAGCTCGAACGCCACCTGACCGTACGCGGGACTGCCACAGATGTGTATCGAATCGACCATGATGGAATGTGCTACATTGTTGACCTTATTGAACGTACATGCGATTGTCGTGAGTTCAACTTTGATTTGATACCATGTCGACACGCAACAGCAGCTATACGGTATGTGTTAAGCATTATTTATACTTGGTTTATAAATTTCATTATTTGTTATTTGATGATAACTTTGCTCGATAGCTTTGCTGGGCGATCCGTAGTTGAGTTTGTAGCATCGTACTACAGAACAGATAATCTGATGCAAACATATTCATCAATGATCATGCCAATGCCACATCCAGATTATTGGATTGTACCCCCTGAGGCTTCTGCATTTGTTGTTCGTGCTCCCATAATTAAGCGTCAAGGTCGGCCAAGGATGAGTAGAGCTCGATCTGATATTGAAAGCTCTTCTAGACGCCGACAAATATGCAGAAAATGTCATAACAGTGGTCACAATAAACATACTTGCACTGCTTATATTCCTAGTGAAGGTATCTTGTGATTTATTTTATAATAAAATATATTTCATCCTAATACACATATTTGATTGTTACAGATATTGACATAAATGCAATTCCAAATGATGGAGAGCCGAATAGGAGACCACGACGTCCGAAGAAATGCAGTAATTGTAGTCAGATTGGTCACACAATTAGAAGGTGCCCTCTAAATTTTAACGCATAGTGTTTGCACTTAGTTGATCCTCGCGAGTAACTAACTATAACTATTTTTGATCACGGGTTCGATCCTCGCAAGTAACTAACTATAACTATTTTTGATCACGAGTTCGATCCTCGCGAGTAACTAGCTATAACTATTTTATAACGGGTTCGATTCTCGTGAGTTGTATTTTTGATCACGGGTTCGACTAGTCAAGTATCGAGTTGACTACATAGTCGACTAGTCAAGTATTAAGTTGACTAGTCAAGTATTAAGTTGATAATTTAAATCGGTTCATATGTTAAGTATAACTTATTATGTGTTAAAAAGTAATGCATTTGCAATATAATAAATATAATATGGATTCATCATTGAGGTTATATAAAATATAAGTTTAGTCAATCTATCAAGTTAGTTTGAAGTTGGAGATTCGAATATATTTTCTATAGACTATGACTTATAAATGCTATTTGTTAATTTAAATCGATTTATAGTTTAAGTATAACTTATTTTGTGTTATACAATCACTTTTACAATATATTAGTAAATATAATATGGGTTCATCATTGAAATTATATAAAATAGAAGTAAAGTCAATCTATCAAGTTTGAGATTTGAGTATATTTTCTATGAAATATGACTTATACTTTTAGATTTTGAAAATATATACAAGTATATCATGACTAAATCAAATATGTCTTATATTTCTTAGAATTATAATCAATACATCATTAGATATTGTTTAAAAGTTGGGAATTCGATGGGATTTAGGGTTTTAGGGTTTTAGGGTTTAGGGGTTTGGGGTTTAGACGATTATGACTTATCGACTACACGATTATGGTATTAAGTGACTAGTCGATGAATGACATATCGAGTATGTAACCTAGACGATTATGGCTTATCGACTACACAATTATGGCATTATCGACTACACGATTATGTCTTAGATGAATGACATATCGAGTATGTAACTATTGACTACACGATTATGGATTATAGACTACACGATTATGACATATCGAATATTGACTACACGATTAAGTGACATATCGAATATTGAATATAGTTATTTACATACTATAGCTACACGATTAACGATTGAGGAATTCACTACACGATAACAACCAAAAAATCCCCTGTACATAGGAATCGATCCCGAATTAGATTACCCATAACTTACAAAAAAATCCTTAATTATCCGATTACAATAACTTACAATAAGTCCGAATCAGGACCAAACATGCTAAAAATTCTTAAGACTAAAAAAGATCTATACGACATTAATTGTTCTTTATTCAGCTATAATGGTGGCTTACCGCAAAGTAGTCTATCAACATACATCATCGCGTATAAACCACACTCTTCGTAATCCCGCCGCATAAACCGTTCCGACATCTTTACAATACGGAGCTCATCAAATATTGGCGGCTTCGGACACCGGTCCAAGTACCCAAGAAAATCCGGTGCTCGCGGTATGAGTCTTGCAAGGCAAATAAGCTCTCGTTCCCTCCGCATATATATCTCGGTGTCGGTCGGATCACTCGTCAACTTCCACAACAACGAGTCATACAACTCAATTACCCATAAACAGAGATCAATGCGAACGAGTAACCCAATGCGAGGACTCTCCGAGACAGCAAACTACAATAACCTGAAATAAGGAACAAGTTAATTTGCAAACGATATTCAAAGTTAATTACACTAATCAACAAAATATACTAACATGTCGAGCTCCAATCCAAGTTTGTGTAAAGCGGACATCCGAGCGAATAATCTCAATTACCGACTGAGGCACCATCCAATCTTTATACTCAGGATTCACATCAATCTTAGTCCGACCATCTTTGTTATCGGGATGCAACTTATCCGACTCAGATTTAAGAATTACCTGTTCAACAACAAATATTAATGTTTTTTAGTTATTTAAAAAAATAAATTTTCTCTAATTAATGTAATACTTACAAATAAGCTTAATGGACTAATTATAGTGGTATCCCATGTAACACCTTGCGCCACATTAATCCGTTGGTAGAGCCTCTTAAGCTGGTACCTTAGGAAAACCTCCATAGCCTAAATTCAAATTACGACTTACTCACATACATAAAACTTGAATTTAAAAGAATAATCAAACGAAAAATATCTACTTACTTGACCGTCGATTTGTTGCACCGGGTCCTCGAGGCTAATAAAAAAGATTGTGCAAAGTTCATTGATGAAGCGGAACATGTTACAAACTCATCCGACAAGGTTCCCCTAAACCTTTGGTAGTGAGTCTGCACCCGATGTACTTGCTCACTACTAGTACAAGTAGTAATACAAGTCAAATGCTGACAGGAAATACTACGTGCTCTATCGATCACTTTTTCGAGGAGGGGCTCAATCAATCTAGCCATCAGTCTTTCCTCAAGTCGAGTGGCAAGCCTATCAAAAGTAGCATCATCAAGGGAACTAGGTGGCAGTGTCGGCGACGATGTTGGTGGTGGTGGTCTGCTTTCACGACCACCTGAGGATTGAGCACGTGAACGCTTGGATGGTCGTTGCTCCCCACTAATCTCAGTCTCTCCCTCGTCAACTAAATAGTGCGGATCAGATGCAGACGGAAGAGAAGTAGAAGGACAATGCGGTCCTCCAACAGCGGGTGCTTTCCTCTGTCGAAATTTATAAACAAACCCAATTGGGTTATCCACGTCAACACTTTTCCAATACGCAGTGGCTGCCTCGTCTGTTGTCGGGGTGAGGGTGTAATCGCAATCAAGTTGTTAATATTAATTAGTAAATGATTCAATAATCATTATTATATAATTGCAATACATTAATAAATAATTATATTACCACAAACTAATTATACCTGACTATGAAAATAGTTCGTAAATGTCGCCGAAGATGATATAAAGGTCCACCGCAGCATACGAGGAATAACATTGGCGATCGAGTTGTTAATCTTAGCGCAACGTTGGCCAAGTTGCGGAATAGCCTCGTAGGACCACATCTTTCACAATTTTATGAAAACAAATACAACATTAAATTTAATAATATAACACATTTAATAACATAAATATAAACTATAAGTTGATTACACGTAGAACCCAAATGCCCGAACGTATGATACGATTTCCCATTGCCCAAACAAGATTCACATGTGGGGACTTTTCCCACGTAATTCCACAAGATTTGATATGATAGTGTTCCCCAAGGAAAATTATTCCATTGATCAGGATTCTCGATAAGGACGGATACCCATATATCAATAGTACGGGTCTTATCATAGGCGGCAACATATAATACAACATTAGTACATTCGCTGCCTTAAGATAATCATCCGGCGTTTGCAATTTTGAAGTCCTAAAATCTTCATATAGTTTGTATAGCGGTGGACAAATCCCTTTATAATTACGGTCTATAAAGCCATCTTCTGGAACTTTATGATCGGGGTGGTTCGGATCAAAGTCGATCCACCAAAATGTAGCCCAAGAACCAAAGCAAACTCAACCTGTGAGAAACGAATATTTCGGGAACCCACACGGAACCAAATATCATACCAATGAACCCCAGGAATCAACACCTCATGGGTGATCAAAGCAAGCGATTGCCTTACGACTATTAGACCCTACGCTTAATCGCAATAAATCACCAAAGCAACCGGGATCTAAATACGTCTAATTTATCACCAACACCCCCTAATACCTTAATTATATCATCAATTATATCTTGTCTATAGTAGTAATTCAACACACATTTAGATCCCTGACAAGATTCTCTCTTCCATGACCAATTACGCTACAAAACAAATACAAAGAACGTATATGTGAAATTGTGGAACAAATCAATCGCAATCATTATCAAGATCAAGACCCAACAAATCGGGATCTATGGAAGTATTAGTTCCAACCGATTGAATTTCAAGTCTAATTTCAAGCCTAATTTCGTCAAATTTCGGGAAACTCACCGGAAATCGGGATCCATGGAATTACACCTTGAAATTCGCCCGCCTCCGTCCGCCTCTGCGCCTCCGTCCGCCGCCTCCGCCCGCCGCCGTCCGCCTCTGCGCCTCCGTCCGCCGCCTCGCCCCGCCTCCGTCCGCCTCTGCGCCTCCGTCCACCAAGACCTCCTCCGCCTCCCGCAAAAACAAACCGCCCGCCTCTGCGCCTCCATCCGCCGCCTCCGCCCGCCCGCCTCTGCGCCTCCGCTTTGCATCTCCGTGCCTCCGTCCGCCGCCTCTTTCCCCCTCCGAAATCAATCTCCGATGCCGGCTCCGCCTCTTTTCCCCTCAAGTCGAAAATTGGAGGATGAGAAAAATGATTCACGATTATTTGCACTCGGTACTAAACAATTATTATACCTAAACAATTATTTCAATTTTTCACTTAACTATTGTATCTTACCGATTACACTAAACGATTATATCTTACCGATTACTTATAAATTCTTTTCGAATTTGTGAATATATAATTCGTCAAAAGTAAATAATATGGGCCCACACTACTTAAAAAAACAAAAATTAAAATATCGGCTAGAAAACTTACATTTTTATCTGTCCGGCTAGATAACTTATCTAGTTTTTCCTATCGGCTAGATAAAAAGTTCTCTCATCTTTTAATTTCCTTATCACATTCTACTTGTGATTCGTGAATGTACTTTTGAAATCGAGTGATACTGATTAACCCTACCTAAAATATCTTATTTTTTCGGGATAACTTAGTTGTAAATGTTTTTTTTTTTTTGTAATAAAAGAAGTATTTCGATTGATGGGAAAACAGTTGACATGCCTAGTTATGGATGAACGTGTACATAATATATTAATTCAGAATTTCAAATAGTATCATATCAACATTAATGTACCTTAATGATGGTTATATTTTACCAAGAAATTATTTTTTTATAAACTTTCTCAGTCAAACAAAATCTTAAATGAAATGCATTAAATAATCTAGAATTTATACTCTGTTACATGCACGGATTGTAAATGGATTCAGACGATTTAAGAACCATATTACTACAAAATTCAAACCCCAATAAATAGTTTTCCTAATTGAATAATTAATTACTGATTACTGTCTAAGCACCTATCACGTAACTCCACTTATTGGTTAAGAAAATAAAATTATAATAATAAAAAAATAAGTCAAATTATTGGTTAGAGCTTATCCAAAACGAAACATTTTTTTATTATATTATATAATATATATACGCACAGCTGCAGGCAAACTCTTTCACATACAAACTCAAACAAGCCTGCTCTCATCCCAATTTTCTCAACACGGCAACACCCACAATCAACATCATCAATGGCAGCAGCACAAAGCAGCCGCTACCTCAGCGCTGCCGCCAGATTCACCACGTCGGAGTTCTCCGACCAGTTCGAATTCAACGAAGCCGATGTGTGGAGCAACAACGATTCCAATAACCAACCGGAGACCAGAAGGTACATTTCCAACCCGCGACCGCTCCGTACGCCGCTGAGGAAGACCGTTGACGTTGACTTTACCGGTCCGAGATCTCTGCCGTTCAACATTCCGGATTGGTCAAAAATCCTTAGAGGTGAGTACAGAGAACGCGCCGGCGATTATACCGACGATTACGAGGACGAGGAATATGAAGAAGACGGAAATGACCGAATGCCCCCTCACGAGTACTTAGCGAGGACGAGGGTGGCGTCGCTGTCGGTGCATGAAGGGATCGGGAGGACGCTGAAGGGTAGGGATTTGAGCAGGGTCAGAAATGCGATCTGGAAAAAAACCGGTTTTGAAGATTGACGTTTTTACTTTTTTGGCCGTCTGAATTTAGGAGAGCGTTGATCCTCTGTTTTTTCGGAGTGTTGTTTTTTTAAAGCTTTGATTCAGAGGATTAGTGATTAACGGTGTTTAGAATGTGTAATTTCTAACTGTGTAGGAAAAGAAAAATAAATTTTCAATATTGTTTTTGGTGGTGAAAAGGCTATGTTTTTGTGCCATTTCCCTGTAGCTTGTGTTTACGATAATGTAATGTAAGAGCTCTTGATCTTCCACAGTTGTACTAATTATTTAGTTTAATGTAATGTGTTTATGGGGATTAATGTACTAATGTACTAATGTTGGTGGCTGGTTAAGAGATAGTGAATTGGGATTATAACTCAAATTATTGTACTCATGCTATCAATTTTTTTTTTAAAAATCTTAGTTTAATTTGATAGATCAAGGGAAAAAAAATCAAAATTAGCCCTTTATGTTGGCAGTTTTTCAGTTTTGGCCCTTCATGTTGTTTCGGTCCAATTTTGGCCCGTTGGGCGCGTGGTGTATGTAACTTACGTGCTCGAAAATTGAAAAAACCCTACATCTTGAAAAATCCACTTCATAGTTTCATTTCATCTTGTAAGATTCAAAGCGTAGATTGGGAGCCTTGCAAGTTCCTCGTTTTTAAGTGTTTTGCCCCCTTTCTTCTTCTTTATTCTTTATACAAGGGAAGCTTTGCGGATGGTGCGAATGTAGAGGTGAATTTTCTTGCCCTGAATTTCATCGACCTAATTTTGGAGCTGATTTTTGGGATGGAGATGCGTTTATTTGTTTTGGCAGGATTTTGATTTTGGAATATGGTGATTGTGATGTTGAATTTGCTGCTTTTCCCCCTTTTTGGGGGTTTTTCTTATATTAAATTTGTTACAGATTTTTTGGTATTTACTACGATTTTTGGTATAATGCAAGTTTAAGGATTCTGATTTATGGTTGAATAAGTCTACCCGCTTATAGGGTTGTTACCGAATCGAGCTTTTATCGAATAGCTCGGGCTCGAGCTCGATAAGGCTCGGCTCGAATTCGATCATATCGAGCTCGAGCTCGAGCTCGAATCTCAGATTGATATTCGATAATTATTCGAGCCGAATTCGAATATTGCACTATTTGGTTCGAAAGCTCGGGAGCCGGCTCGATTCTGAACCTATACCTTCTGTTTATGGACATATACCTTCTTTTTCTGAACCTATACCTTCAGTTTATGGACCTATACCTTCTTTTTCTGAACTTATACCTTCTGTTTATGGACCTATACCTTCTGTGCAAAACATATACCTTCTGTTTATGGACCTAATCCTTCTGTTTATGGACATATACATTCTGTTTATGGACCTATACCTTCTGTGCAAAACATATTCTTGTAATCTTACATTTTATCGATCTTTCGAATCGAGCTCGAATATCATAAATTTTTATCGAGCCGAGCTCGAACCCGAATTTAAAGCTCGTACCGAGCTCGAACCCGAACTCGAGCCCGAGCAATAATGGGCTAATTGAGCCGAGTCTCTACAAAGCTAGGCTCGACCCGGTTCGATAATAGCCCTACTCGCTTATATGCATGAAATGTAAGAATTGATGTTTTGGAAACCAAATGAAGCCATATCCATATTGAAAATGGAAGTCTAAAGATATATGTACTCTTTCTCCTTGTTGTGCAGGCATCAAGCTCTTCTGTTTACCTTTTTGTTTTTAAAACTTCTATGAATTTTTTGTTGTCTAACTGTTTAGTTGTTGTTCATGTGATGAATTTATATTTTGGCTACTCAACCTGAAATGTATGTTTACCATTTGTGAACCCGATTGAAATTCATTACACTAGTTGCTATGGATAAGGATACTCCGCCAAGGAGGATTGTCTCTCCACCTAGATTACATAGTAAGTTTTTCGATTTAGCATATTTTGAATAAAGTGGAAATTGTTTTCCTTTTCAAATTTTAGTGACTATGTTTTTTCCTTTTCCAATTCTATAGCTCGAGGACAATTCTTAGCTGAAATTAATATACATTGTCGGGGAAGGCTTGAACACAGTCCTACTGCAAAGTACATTGGAGGTGAGATTGTTGTCTTTAAAGAGGTTGATGGGGCTTTTGCATATATACGAGGGCTTCGCAAATTGTGTGAGCATGCTAGTGTATTGAATGTGGAGAAGTTTATGATCATAGTGGAGGATAGGTGGGAGACAATCATTAAGGATGATCAGATACGAAGAATGTTTGTTAGAGCGTCTTCAGATAAACAAAAGCTAAATTTTTATGTGGATAATACATTCGAGGAGATTGAGCAGCAACCTGATTTGACCCAACTACACTCACAAGTGATTGATGGCGATGAGGCGCACACACCAGAAACATCTGATAATGATAATGCTGATGCATATGATCCATTTTGGAATAAGATTGATGTAGACTGGGATAATATCGAGGTTGAGGTTCAAAATGCAGAGAGAGAGCTTGAGGCGCAGGGAAAAAATGTAGAGGAATGGCAAGATGAAGAGAGAGAGCTTGAGGAGATTCTTGAATCCGATTCAGGAACAGAGGAAGGGCAAGATGAAGATATGAATGAGGAGACTATTTGGAATAGTAACATTGAGTTACGAAGTAATTGTTCTGAAGTTGAAGAAGAAGTAAGAGACTTGCAGCCCGTTTTTAATGAGCTTGATTTGGTTGATCCCAAATTGGAGATGGGGATGAAGTTCATCAGTAGGGCGTTGTTCAAGGAGGCTATCTATACACATGCAATTCTGACAAAGAGAGACCTTACACTGCATAATACTTTATTCTATCTTGTCATGGCTTGATTTGAGCTTGATTTTAGACTTGTTTGATTTTGTTTGGCATACTGCAGAATACTTTATTCTATCTTGTCATGGCTTGACACTGAACTTATAAGCTAAAAAAGTTACATGTTGAAATTAGCTAATAATATAAGAAGTGAACTAATCAATAATATTCATACTGAAAAATAGAAGCAACCAAGATAGATCCATGAAAAATGGGTAAAAATCATGGTGTTTGAACATAATGGAGTTAAAGTGCAGCTCGATACGAGTAAATGGACGAAGACGGCTCGAGATTTGGATTTGAAACCCGTGAGAACGAGTCAAAAGAAGTTGGAACTGTAAGCTGTGACGACCCAGATGCGACTGCGTGAGGGTCATCACAGTGGAGATTAAAGAAAGCAGGACACGACCCAGATGCGACCGTGTCTGGGGCGTTACAGAATGGACGAAAAAGACATGTTCATATTAGAAAAAGAAACATCCCAATCACATAGATCCACACATAAAATAAGAGTAGTAGTACTACCCTTATCCAAAACTACTTCAAGACGACAGTAGTAATTGTTGGATATGAGTCAGTAGATTGATACTCAGCTGTTCTAGGGTTAAAAGAAATTGGGGGAAATCATAGTAGTACTATGGAATTGAAGATCCCAAAACCGAGCCGATATCGGTAGATTAGTGTGTCGATAGGATTAGGCGATGTATAGGTTAGACGTGATGTAATGCTTATTATTTTTGTCTAAGTCCTGTACGGGGTAGTTGTTGAACTGATCTTCAGCTGAAGATACTTTTCAGAACCCCACGTCATCGGTGTAATCGCTTGCATTCTTCGTCGCCAGTGATATCGAACTCGATTGAAGATTCCGCATCGGTGGCCCGGACCTCGGTAGAAGCATTCTCTACAAGGCGATGGTCATCGGTAGAAGAACCAAGGTCAAGCAGGTATACCTTCGCAATCGACCAACCGACTATCGAAGCTCACTTTATCGGTAAGACGACTCGCACGAAGAAGACAGACTTTCGAGTATCGTATCCGACGCAAAAGCGACCCAAAGACTTAAAGTCCCTTCAAATGTTCGGCGAAGACATACGAGGTAGTTTGAACGGTCAACTCGACACTCACCAACTACAAACCTCGACCAATGAGAAGCCGACAACGCTTACCTACTCTACACGAGTAAAGCTGCTCTCATGAACGGTCGCATTAAGCGCCTCGCGCAACAAAGTTGAATAGTGGCCGTTTTCTTTGGACGCTTGTGACACGTGGCATCGTCGTCTCCAACGGACATATGTCACAACTCACAACTATAAATAGAGAAGGATTTGAAGATTTCAAGAAGAGGAATATACGCGAAATCAAGGGATATCATTCAAGCTCACAACGCTCTAGAACCTTCAAGCTTATCCAGAGACGAACTAGTTTTCATAGAACACTTCTTGTAGTTCATCTCTCTAGAGCACTTTGATCCCTATCTTCTCTAGACTAAGCTCATTGCTAGATTCATAGCTTAGATCCGAAGGAGTTCACATTTAGTGAATTGTTCTTGTTGTAAGAACTCCTTCTCAGTTGGAGAATATTCCCTCCCTTCTAAACTTAGGTTTGGATTGTAAAGTCGCTAAGGACTATAACTTAGAGGGAACTGTCCGATTGCACGGTATCCCCGCCGAGGCTTGCTCGAGAATAATCAACAAGTTCTCTCGCCTTGTTCGGGACCGTGGACGTAGGATCTTGCGTATCCGAACCACGTTAAATCGCTTGTGTTCATTTCTTGTTTTATTGCATTGCATTCAACCGACTTGAAAATCATAAGTTTACATAAAACGTATTTTATAAAGTGCGCACGAACAAAAGATTTAACTTGCAAAAACGCGTTTTCAAAAGAGACGACTCCGGGCCTAACACTTATCCGCACTACGGTCTCCGACCGAGTTTCGTAATACGACATCGGTCGGTAGAAGAGCTCGAAGGCGACTCACTTTGACCCCAAGTGATCGAAGGCTTACTTGGTGCATTGTTCATCGGTTGCAAACATCGGCTTCACCGACCTTCACCGAGAAAAAGAAACGAGCTCGGGTGTATTCACCCCCCCCCTCTACACCTGACTTTTCGTCTCCGGACCAACAATTGGTATCGAGCTTTCGGTGTTCAACCGATCGCCGGTTCGAAATCTTGGTCCTCTCGAACCCGATCCCGAAAACCGTTTTCCTTTGCATAAGCATCTTCTCGGCATCCTTATACTCTTACTCTTACAATGTCCGATATGTCGGTATTAGGATGGTGCCGATGTTCTCAATAGAGAACTACACGGTATGGCGCGTACGTATGGAGGCACACCTAACGTCACTCCACGACAAGCATGTCGAATGTCCTAGAGTCGGGACCGATCATTCCTATGATCGACGAAGCATAGTATTTCTCTTGGAGGAGGCGTGGGAGCACAAACGGGTGCTAAGATTCCCAAAGACAAATCTGCCTTCACGCCCGAAGAAAAGAAGTTGCACAACCTTGACCGAGTTGCACGTAATGCCATACCGACTACGCTCGGTGACTCACACCTCGGAAGGGTACAAGATTGCAAAACGGCGAAAGAGCTATGGGACGCCTTGGCATGTCGAGCCATGGAACCCCTCGAGATCAAAGAGAACAAGCTCGAGCTAGAGCTTCGGAAGTTCGACGCCTTTGCAATGGAGCTTCATCGAAACCATTGACGAGCCGAGTGTCGATTCACCAATCAAGTCAATGTTATCAATGGGTTGGGGAGGTCGTTCACCAACAAGGAGATGAACACCAAGATCTTGAGAGCGTTGCCCCGACGCAGTGGCTTCCATTTGCTACTTATTTACGTCGCTCGATCTAAATGCTCTAACTCCCGATGTTATATTTTCGAATTAAAATCGGAGGAATTCGAGCATAGCCTACCCCAAAAGTGCTTAAGCGCTCCAGTGACACACGGTTCGACCACGCCTTCAAGGCAATAGTCGCAATACACGGAGCCAAGCCTATTTCCTCAAGCAAAGCCGTGGCCACATCGGTAGCAAAGTCTTCCGAGACTTCGGGCCCCGACCGGCTAGCACCGATGGCTCTCAAATATCGAGAGGGAAAAGGAGAGAGTCGAAAGCCGAGGAAATACAACCGAGATTCTTCCTCGGGTAAGAAAGACTATCATAAGAAAGAAGAATCTAATCCTTCTACCGAATGCAGGAAATCGGAGTCCAGCTGCCGATCCATCTAAAGACTCAGTTGGTAAGAGCAAAGCAGAACATCTACCCTTGCTACAATCGCAAGAAGGAGGGACACTATCGTACGATTGTCCCGAACTCTCACTGCTCAAAGAGCGAACGGCGAGCCAGGAGAAAGAAGTTCACCGAGAGACGGCAGGCTATATAGCCGGAGAGATATCCGATAACTCAATTGAGGAGGATACATTCATGTATTCTTCGAAGATGAAGCCGCGTTCGTCGCAGATTGAGGTCGCAGAGACAGTTCTCGATGAGTCGGCCGAATACTCTCGATGGCCGGAGAAGAGGCCGAGGTAAATTCTAAACGCATTATTACCTCTTCTTCACATAGCACACAAGACACGTGCTCGGTCACGCGATGATCCTCTAGATGTGGTACAAGCCTACGATGATCCGCTAGATGAACAGTATTCACCGAGCGAGAGTTCAAGAACCATCCAGGGAACTTGAACGGTAAAGGCCGAGAATCGAGACTTTCTTCCGATTGTCGGGTCTCTACTGAGTCGGTGGATCTAGTTGCGAGACTCAAGGAAGAGATTGAATCTCTCATGACTAAGTCTCGGCTTCAAGAGACTCGAGATCTCGGTTCGACCAAGGACAATTCCGAGAAAGAGACCGAAATAGCCAAGCTCGGTCGAAGCTCACGGACGTGCGAGAATGACTATGACTTACTCGTAAGGAGTGACGAAGTCCGGAGAGGATTGATGACCGAACAATACACGGGAGCTAAGGAGAAGCTTGAAAGCATGCTTAGAGCTCAACGGTCAACTTCGTGAAAGAAGGCCTCGGGCTATACACACGAAGCTTCTACCTCCAAAAGCTCAAGCAACCTCTGGCTAATAGGTTCGTCGGAGGAAAGGTGCAAGCTGCCGACACCACACCTCGGGCGAAAAACAAACGAGAAAATAATTACACCTCAGCCGAGTAGCAACAAGCGGTGACCAAAGGTTCCAGCCCCAGGACACCGCGATCAAATTCGGGGGGGAATCAAGAAGGTCGAGATGGGCGAAACGGTACAAGGAGCCATGTATGAGCACCGGCACGACGGCTCGTACTACTATGAGCCCAGTGGTCGGGAGAAGCGCTAAGACTCGAGAAGAAGAGAGCTCCCGAACCCAAAATTATCGCGAAAAAGTCGGTATCTCCAAGTCCTCGTGGAGAAGAAAGGCGATAAGGTTCGAAGAAGAAGTCTCGGAACTTCTAAGGTCCCGAGACGAGATCCGGGTTCCGAAATCACCCACTAACCTTTGTAAGGACCCAATCGAACCAAAGGGTACCTAAAAATGCCTGCTTTTGCGGTGCATAAGGACCCGTGGATAGTGGACGGCGGTGCTCGAGACACATGACCTACCGAAGAGCACGCTAACCAACTACGTACAAGAAGATGGTCCCGCAGTGAATTCGGTGACAATTCCAAAGGCTACACAAGGGGGATACGGAACGCCGAACATTGGGACCGCCACGGTTCCAAGAGTAACATATGTTGAAGGACTTCAACATAATCTCCTTTCGATCGATCAATTCGTGATAATCTTAACGAGTAATCTTTGACAGCGGTTTACGTGATATTGTTGACAAATCTACGGGAAAACGAGTGTTATCGGGTTCACGGAGGAAGAACATCTATGTTGCAAACTAGAATACCGCGAGAACCCGAGGCTTGCTTGCTCGCACGAGACTAAATCGGGTAACAAGTCGGGCGAGGCTATGGCACAAGAGACTCGGCCACCCGAACTTCAAGACCATGAACAAGCTTGTCAAGAACTCTAAAGTCGAGGACTGCCCAACGAATCGTTTATCAAAGACAGAAATTGTGAAGCGTGCACGAAGGGAAAGCAAACAAAGAGTAGCAATCCACCTATTCCGTCACCTTCCACCGATGGAATCCTTCACTACTTCACATGGACTTATTCGGGCCGGTCTCTCCAGTGACTATAAGAGGCAAAAGTATGCCCTCGTCGTCATAGACGACTTCTCGAGATATACTTGGGTCATCTTCATCGCCAACAAATCGATGTTCGATCGAGTTACCTAATCTACGAAGAAACTTCGGTGTGGAAAAGAACATCAAGATTAAGAAGATACGCTCGAGACGGAGGAACAGAGTTTCTAAACTCGGTAGTTAAGACATACTACGATAAAGAGGGAATTCGGCACGAGACATCATTTGCGCGCACCCCTCGGCAGAACGGACTTGCTTTGAACGTAAGAACAGAACTCTCAAAGAAGCGGCAAAGAACGCTCCTCGCAGATTCCGGACTACCCTCAAAGTTTTGGGCTGATGCTTCCGACACCGCCCTTGTTACACTCGAATCGATCACTACTGACACGAGCAACACATGAAGACGCCATACGAACCGTGGAAAGGGAGAATTCCTTCTATTTCTCATTTTCATGTTTTCGGCTGTCCTTGCTTTATCCACAACAATGGGAAAGATCAGTTGAAGGTCTTTGATAGCAAATCGATCAAGGAGTATTCTTAGGATACTCCCGAGTCGATAAAGCCTTCGAGTTTTTAACTATCGAACTCTTTGCGTGGAGGAAAGCCCTCATGTTGTTTTTGATGAATTTGTTACCGAGAACAGGAAAGATACAAAGTCAAGTGCGAGGATGTCGGCGGCAAGCTACGGGATCTCGAACTAAATGACAAAGTGAAAAGATCCAAAGCATTGTTGGGATGATGAGTCGAAGATGAAGAAATTCGGACTCGGCCCAACAAGCAATGTAGCTAACCTAGTTGATTCTATCGAACGAAATCAACAACAGGTAACTTCGGTCGATGAGGAAGCCCCCGTGGTAACCGAGACCTCTACCGAGAATATAAACTCGGGGGGGAACCATTAATGTTCCTCGAGTCGAATGCCCCCGAACACCGGAAACTCGGTAGATCCTAACCTTCTTCTTGAATTACTACGGTCCACAAAACAAGATTACTCGAAATGCCTAATACACCTACGACGTGCGAAGTGGTATCGAAGAAGAAGCCCGACTCGGGCGTTCGTGGCTTGATGCTCATTCTTCGAGATCTTATCATTGGAGATCCATCGGCAACTATAAGGACGAGATCAAGATTAATTCAAGGAGAAAGCTCACTTTACTCTTGTTTTTTCTCTGAGTAAGAACCTCGATCGATAGAGGACGCACTTAAAGATCTTGGCCCGGGTCATTGCTATGCAAGAAGAGTCGAACCAGTTCGTCGAAATGAAGTTTGGGAGCTTGTCGACGGACCTGGACATCGGCACGTGATTGGAACTAAGTGGGTCTTCAAGAACAAGCGAGATGAAAACAACGTCATTGTCGAAATAAAGCTCGACTAGTTGCTAAAGGATACGATCGGGCGAGAGGGAATTGACTTTGATGAAACATTTGCTCCGGTCGCCGGATTGGAAGCCATTCGTCTTTTCCTAGCTTATGCAACACATCGAGATTTAAGGTATATCGAGATGGATGTGAAGTCGAGCTTTTACGAACGGCGTGCGAAGGAAGAAGTCTACGTGGAACAACCGCCCGGCTTTCAGCGAGGGACATCAGTGTACGAGACTTAGGAAAGCTCAGTATGGGTTAAAACAAGCACCCGTGGGCTTGGTATGATACCCTATCGGACTTTCTACTTCGAAAGGTTTTCAAAGGGGACAGTAGATCGCACCCTATTCAGCATAAAGTCGAGAAGATGACATTCTACTGGTGCAAATCTACGTGGACGACATCATTTTTTCTACGCGAAAACGAAGTTATATGTCGGCGGTTCGAGAAGATGATGAAGGAGAAATTCGAGATGTCCATGATGGGAGAGATGAATTATTTCCTTGGATTTCAAGTAAAACAATCAGTGAAGGAATCTTCATCAATCAAGCCAAATACACTCGAGATCTTCTCAAAAGATTGGTACCGTGATTCCAACAAACCGGTCAAGATCCCCATGAACACGAACTTTAAAATCGATCTAGACAAAGAGGGAGCTTACGTTAACTCTACGATTATAGAGCTATTATTGGTTCTTTACTTTATTTAACAACTAGCCGACTCGACATAACTTATCTTTGTAGGTGTATGCGCAAGATTTCGAGGCGAATCCCAAGCGAAGTCATCTAGACTCGGCGAAGAAGATTCTCGCGATATCTAAGAAGAACACCGAGGTCAGGGTTATGGTATCCTGCCGATGATAATCTAATGCCGACGAGTTATTCCGATGCCGATTATGCGGGATGCGGGATAGATCGAAAATCAACTTCCGGAACATGTCGGTTCCTAGGCGGCAAGGCGATATCGTGGTTTTCAAAGAAACAAGCACTCGGTAGCTACGTCCACTCACCGAAGCCGAGTACATGGCGCGCAGGAAGTTGCTTGTGCCCGCATCCTTTGGCTTCGACAACAATTGAGAGATTATGGTATAACTCGGGATGAAGTGCCCATCTACCGTGACTCCACCAAGTCAATAGCTATAACTCGAACCCAGTTCTACATACCGAGATGCAAGCACGTGGACATCCGACACCACTTCATCGGAGACCATGTCGAAAAGAAGGACATCGGGATGGAGAAAATCCATACCGACAAGCAAAGGGGCGTATATACTGACCAAACCACTAGGCCGAGAACAGGTTCGAGAACTATCGGTTGAGCTAGGTCTCGCTCGATCCTACCGAGACAAGTCGGTAGAAGCCGACTACCGATAATAATATACTTAACAACAATGTGTATCGGTATGGAATCGGCATGACAGTCGAAAAACTTAGTACAATGACTCGGTTGGGAGATGCACACCGTACACAAGGGAGAACATGGTCATCAAGCACAACCATCCTCCCGATAAATGATGGTAACCAAGTGATAAGTTCATTGAAGAGGTTTGCGTAGTGTCGTTACTTAATTTGTTCAGAAGCATGCCGCATTTAATGCATCAGTCGCTTGCATTCAGTTGCCTAGGAGCATTTATTCCTTACCATTTATTATGTTTAAGGTTTGAGGAAAGGTCAGCAGGACTCCTCGCCTGAGTAATTAATGCTCTCTGTCGCGCATTTAATGCATGTCTTCTCCATTAGCTTTATTACGTATATCTATATTTTTGGCGGCTATTGTAATCATTCTTTTATAACATTTAATCTTAGCCGCCCCTTGATTTTGAAAGATTAAATTTGAACCGTGCGATTCAAACTAAAGATCAAACTCAATATACAAAATCTTTCATCTTCTATCAACTCCTCACTTTTCGCCATTCTCATATCTTAGAGCTCTTTTTTAGCGATTCAGTTTCCTTCCTTACATCCTCATTCAAACTGCATTGCTATATCTCTTTTCAAGCTCTATTTCACGGTAATGTATCAGATGTCTGCTAGCAACTACTAACTTACTCTATTTTCAAGTGCTAATATGTTGTTTTGCGAATTTCAATGGCGAACGTTCAAACTCCGGACAACATTGAGGAGATTGTAGCCTCCAGGATTCTCGTTTGAACCTACCTTGGCCTTCCGCCAAGTGGAGACCTCTTTCCTTGAACCCGTGTTTGACGCTTTGGAGCGTTCAGGGTTGGAGATGCTTGGTTTCGAAGCACCCCCGTGCTTTTCTCCCTCGGCAATGTCGCCGAAGTTTATTTCAACCGGAAATCTCTAGCGTCGGGAGGAGAGGAATCGTCCTTCTCTTATCGAAGAAAGTCGATCAAGATGAGTGGGAGTCACTGTTCTTACCTTCGATATTCAAGATGCTCTTGCTCTCTCTTTCGATCTTCCCAACTCCGGCATTTCTCCGATTGGATACAAGGAGAAGGAGATCAATGCATATGTGCGAAAATTCGTGGACGCAAGGATGTGGCGTTCAAAACAGCCTTTTACCGAGGAATATGTTGCTACCTCGATGCGAGAGGTCTAGCTTACGTGGTATCGCACATTCCGACAAGTTCAATGGATCATATGATCAACTTGTCCAAACCTAGGATTCAATGATGATGGCAATAGACGATGGGGTTGAAGTGAACCGGGCCGAGTATTATACTACTCGGATGAAGGCACGAGGCTCGGAGAGTTCACCACATTACCCATTCGGCGAGAGGAGGATAGCCGGTGTGGGTAAACTTCTATTCGGAACAAAGATGTACGTTTCGATAGAATGCATAGTTCGTAGGAACTCATTGTTGAGAACTCGGCCTTTGAGGACTCCAAGTACTTTGACAAGAAGTCTATCAAATTTATGACAAAGGTTGGAGCGAGAAAAGTCCATTGGCAAGGGGCCACTTTGAACCGAAGAGAGCGGCGTCGCTCTCCCCCTCTAACCGTCCAAGTGCCAAAGAAGAGGAGGTTGGCTAAGAATCGACCTGCTGAGGTCACAGTGGCTCGGCCACTTACCATTATTCAGCCGGCTCCTCCTTCTACTCAAGAGGAGCAACTACTCGATTCGATACCGGAATCGAGGGAGCGACGATCAAGGATAAAGTCCAAGTGATCAGCTCCGAGGGAACAGAGTCCGACAAGAGGGAACCGTCACCCGAACCTACTGCCGAGTGGACAACAACCGACACCACTCGATTGCGGCTTTGCGGTACGAGATTCAGCTAGAGATACCGAGAAATTGCCGAGCACGCAGATCTGGTTGAAATAGCGTAAGGACAAGAGCTCGATGCTCTTAAGGTTTCTGCACCGGGACATTCTTATTGACTTTGCCAAATCCCAAGATCACCGAGATGAGCTGCGACGGAGGAGCAAGAGCTCCAAGCCAAGATTGGATTCGGAGAGCCAGCGATGTGGCGTCTTTCGAAGATTTGAGAGCTGCAATGCTCTATTTATCCGAGCTTGAGAGCTCCGATCAAAAGTGACTCCGCCCCCATCTCCACCTTCCGATAAAGGCGATAATGATGATCAAGATGAGGAGATGGATGGCAAACCCAAGGAAGCGGACCAGGGGAGAATCTGCAGAGGGACAAACTCCCCAAGAGAAGAGCCCAACACCACCCATAGTCACATCTCGGTGAGGCTACAACCGCTCCGAAATACAAGAGGGAGCGATTGATCTCGTTCTCGAGCGAGAGGCTCGGAACCGGCTCTTATCGATACAACCCATCGGTTCCGTGTCCTCACGTTACGTCAACGGGGCTATCAAACGCCAAGGTGAGAAAAATCGACTCCTAGCCAAAGATGTTCACTTCAAATGGGAGAAGTACACCAAGGCTCGAACGAAGCTCTAAGTAAGTTGGCCGCCGACATCTCCACCCCTAAAGAGGCTTCTCACCGGATTTCAAGGAGATAGTTGAGCGGGCCCTAAGTGCTCAAAAGGCCGATTTATCGGCACGAGTCGGCTTGCTTGCCACTCGAAGCATAAAACTTTCTCGGAGCAAGTGACTCAAGCGATGAAAACAATTCAAGGCTTCATTGATGAGAGAAACAAGATAGCAACCACCTCTCTTCAAACGGCCATCAAGCAACAGTCGAGGCCTTAAAAGCCATTCGAAAGAAATGACGAGAATCAAATGATCAAGCTCTGCTTAAACTCCGTCAGAGTCGGCCGCTCGATTGAAGAAATCTAGAGCCGATCGGGGAGAAAGACTGGGAAAACTACAGCAACTTGGTCGGTGATTTTGATGACACGATTACCTAGATCAAAGATTCTCGCGCACAACTGGAGCGGGACGTAAAAAGCTATCCGCACCTCCCCGGGCGAATATTGCGATGCCAAAAAGGGGGAAGGTATTGTGAAAGATGAACTCGATACGGATACGGTGACGTCCGTATCCTTGAGGGACGGACTCGGGAGGCGAGACCCTCCTCAGCCGAGAGCCCTCGGCCGCAGAGATTCGGGGGAACAGGCTCGGAGGCGGGACCAACTAATCGAAAGGTACATCTACGAGGTCCTTCTCCTTGATTTCCCACTACAAGCCACCCCCATCTCCTCTTCACCGTGCACATAGACGAAATCGCTCAATTCCTTGAAGAGCCACCGAAGAAGAAGAGTCTCAAAAGCCGCCGCAGAGGTCGGGGAAGGAAATCGCTATCGAATCATCTACTCCTTCCTCCCCGATCAAGAAGTTTAAATCAAAAGCGGAGCAAGAGGCATTCGACCTCGGGAATAGCCCAAGAGCTGCAAGACAAGCTAGACCCGGGAGCGTCGGCTAGAGGAGGCGGAAACGAGCAAAAAAAAGCCTAAGGGCAAAGTCGTCGAGGGGCAAAGGAAAGAGAAAGGTCATTAATACGATCGAAGAGCAAAAGAAGAAAGCCCAAGAAGAATTTGCTAAGGCTCTTCCGATCGAAATCAAAGCTACTTGCTCGGAATATTCCCATATCTACTCTTACACCGAGCGGATAGCGAGAAGATCAAACGACACGGGAGGCGACGGCGCGAAGGACCGAGTCTCGGACGAGGGAGACACTAGAGCAGCCGCTCTCCGTGAGAAGAAAAGGATGGGCGACCCGGCAAGAATGAAAAGCCTATCCGATAAACCGAAGACCCGATCCAAGAAGGCGGATCCCGAGAGGATCTAAGTTCATCGAGGGCCCCCACATCAAGCAACAACCGATTCGGCATGTGGATAAGTGGGTGCCGGCTGATATGAATGAACATTGGGAGAGATTGAAAGAAACTTTTATCAAAGGCTACTACGTATGGCGCATTTACCCACTTGATCGCCCACCGATCAGCTCTTTGAGGAGTTGATTACGAGATTTAATGTTGAATTCTCGTGAACGGCTGAAGCAAGTCATGGAATCACGAGAATGTAACCTTCCGTGCCCCGCCTTTCCGACGTATTCCACCGCCGAGACTTGCTAGTGGACTCGCGAGCACTAAGGACATAGAAAGAGAAGTGGAGGAAGCCGCCTACGATCCGAGCCTGCTCCCGTAAAGGCCGGATGATAACTTGGAGATCCAGGAGATTCGAGCTAGAGTGTATAAATACTATTACACGGATCCCCCGAGGAAAA
Organism: Lavandula angustifolia; assembly: GCA_028984105.1. Classification (NCBI taxonomy): domain Eukaryota; kingdom Viridiplantae; phylum Streptophyta; class Magnoliopsida; order Lamiales; family Lamiaceae; genus Lavandula; species Lavandula angustifolia. The sequence continues at coordinate 17,675,169 of CM054824.1, forward strand.
ATCCACCGACTTCAAGAAGAAAACGAAGGTTCAAGAAGCAGGCAGCAAGTGATTTTTTTCTCTCATCTTTTGTAATAGCATAGGAACTCTGTAATTCTTGATATATATATCGGTTCCTCGCTTGCTAGACAATTACTCATTGTCTTTCAGCCTTTTACTTTGTGTTTACACTACGATCACCAAGTGATCGACACACACTCACATCGGTTTCTCGATCTTGCCTTTCTCTCACCTTTCTGAAGTTCATTTACTATTATCGGTTTTTCCTCGAGATGCTTTAAGGGGGAAATTGTTGTCGATAGGACAAGTATCTTTAATAAAATATTAGAGTATAGAGGTTTTGGCATCATCAATTAGGGGGAAATTGTTGGATATGAGTCGATAGATTGATACTCAAATTTCTAGGGTTAAAAGAAATTGGGGGAAATCATAGTAGTACTATGGAATTGAAGATCCCAAAACCGAGCCGATATCGGTAGATTAGTGTGTCGATAGGATTAGGCGATGTATAGGTTAGACGTGATGTAATGCTTATTATTTTTGTCTAAGTCCTCATGCGGGGTAGTTGTTGAACCGATCTTCACTGAAGATACTTTTCGAACCCCACGTCATCGTGTAATCGCTTGCATTCTTCGTCGGCCTGATATCGAGCTCGATTGAAGATCCCGCATCAGTGGCCCGGACCTCGGAGAAGCATTCTCTACAAGGCGATGGTCATCGCAGAAGAACCGCAAGCGTATACCTTCGCAGTCGACCAACTGACTATCAGAAGCTCACTTTATCAGTAAGACGACTCAGCCGAAGAAGACAGACTTTCGAGTACTGTATCCGACGTAAGGCGACCCAAAGACTTAAAGTCCCTTTAAATGTTCGGCGAAGAAGACATACGAGGTAGTTTGAACGGTCAACTCGACACTCACCAACTACAAACCTCGACCAATGAGAAGCCGACAACGCTTACCTACTCTACACGCAAAGTTTGCTCTCATGAACAGTGCATTAAGCGCCTCGCCGCAACAAAGTTGAATAGTGGCCGTTTTCTTTGGACGCTTGTGACACGTGGCATCGTCGTCTCCAACGGACATATGTCACAACTCACAACTATAAATAGAGAAGGATTTGAAGATTTCAAGAAGAGGAATATACGCGAAATCAAGGGATATCATTCAAGCTCACAACGCTCTAGAACCTTCAAGCTTATCCAGAGACGAACTAGTTTTCATAGAACACTTCTTGTAGTTCATCTCTCTAGAGCACTTTGATCCCTATCTTCTCTGGACTAAGCTCATTGCTAGATTCATAGCTTAGATCCGAAGGAGTTCACATTTAGTGAATTGTTCTTGTTGTAAGAACTCCTTCTCGGTTGGAGAATATTCCCTCCCTTCTAAACTTAGGTTTGGATTGTAAAGTCGCTAAGGACTATAACTTAGAGGGAACTCGTCCAGTGCAGCGGTATCCCCGCTCGAGGCTTGCTCGAGAATAATCAACAAGTTCTCTCGCCTTGTTCGGGGCCGTGGACGTAGGATCTTGCGTATCCGAACCACGTTAAATCGCTTGTGTTCATTTCTTGTTTTATTGCATTGCATTCAACCGACTTGAAAATCATAAGTTTGCATAAAACGTATTTTATAAAGTGCACGACCAAAAGATTTAACTTGCAAAAAACGCGTTTTCAAAAGAGACGACTCCGGGCCTAACACTTATCCGCACTACGGCTCTCCGGAGTTTCGTAATACCGACATCGGCGGCAGAAGAGCTCGAAGCCGACTCACTTTGACCCCAGTGATCGAAGGCTTACTTGGCACTGTTCATCGATTGCAAACATCGGCTTGGTGACCTTCACCGAGAAAAAGAAACGAGCTCAGGTGTATTCACCCCCCCTCTACACCTGACTTTTCGTCTCCGGACCAACAGTAATCGTTCAATATCCAAACATACAAAAGAAAAACAACAAAAGCATGAAATTCATTGTTCAATACCAAGTTCACTCAATCTTTAAAGAGCATATCGATGATATACGCATATTTGTCGAGAAAGGCCGATACCACCGAGACTTGCAATGATGCTTTTCTTTCTATTTGACATTTCTGCTTCTCGAGCTTCTTCGCTCTCCATCACACCGACAACGGTCTTGAAGTGGCTTGACAGTCCGGCAATGCAAGAAGTGAACTCTCTAGTAGCATCCGTTTGAGTTAGCTGAGAAGCCAAAGCATGGGACTTTAGGGCATTGGTTCTCTGCTTCTCTAATCTAATGGCATGCAGAGATGAAAATAAGAAAGAGACATAGTTTCTATTCTACTTTCTATCAGACCTCTAACAGATCAGATGTCTACAACTATAACTATAGGTGCAGAAAAAGAAGGTATATATCCATAAACAGAAGGTATAGGTTCAGAAACAGAAGGTATATAATCCTGCTTTTGTGTAAGATATGTTTCTGGTATATTTAAAGTGTTATCTTCTAAGTTTTTACTTGGCAAAACATATATCAGTCCTTACCAGTTGCAAGTAGAACTTACAATGTGAGACCTATATATACTTTTCCGCTGAGAGAATGAGTAGAAGCTAGGGAAATTGCTTATCTACAACATAATAATAATTCTAGGTATAGGTATAGGTCCATAAACAGAAGGTATAGGTTCAGAAACAGAAGGTATAGGTCCATAAATAGAATGTATAGGTTCAGAAACAGAAGGTATATAATCCTGCTTTTGTGTAAGATCTGCAATTAGCTTTTTTACTTTGAGAAACCATATGCTAATAATTCTAGGAAAATTTCAAATATTATTAAGCATAATAATAATTCTAGGAAAATTTCAAATATTATTAAGGTATAGGGAAATTGCTTATCTACAACATAATAATAATTCTAGGAAAATTTCAAATATTATTAAGCATGCACAAAAATATAGTGCAATTAGCTTTTTTTACTTTGAGAAACCATAAGCTAAACCTCTTTCTTTTTACCCTTTTTGCTCTGTTTCACATTTTTTTCAAATTCAGGACCAATATGATATAAATGTCAACATAATGGACTGAAATTGATGATTCACAATATGAAATTGATGATTCACAATATGATATAAAATGTAATTTATAAAATATAAATATTATTTTTGTTAAACGAACCAATATTGGATATTTTTTCAACTTGATGGATTAAAATTGGACTTGATTAACATAACAGACTAAATATGATATAAATGTCAACATAATGGACTGAAATTGATGATTCACAATATAATGGGTCAAAATTGGACTTCAACCAATATAAAGGGCTAAAAATGAAATTCTTAATGTTGCACACTTTTTTTTAAAAAAAATTATAAAAACAGCGCGTGTTTGCACCGCCCAACGGGCCAAAATTGATAAAATTGGTCGAATTTTTGAAATCGGGCCAAAATCAAACTTTTTGCCAACTTATAGAACTAAAATTGGACCGAAACAACATAAAGGACCAAAATCGAAAAACTTTATATATAAAGGGCCAATTTTGATTTTTTTTCCATCAAGAACTGATTGGATAATAATGTTGGTTACTACTATTACGTATTAGCATTATTGGTAGGTAAGAAAAACAACTGGCTAACTGAAAAAACAACTCCTTTTAAATCCATCCATTTATTTATTGATTCACGTACGTGTCAACCTTTTGTTCCACGTTAGGTGTTTGGTTGCATTTCCATTAAGATATGTACTCCTATAATATTATTTTTTTATTTGCAGTCCTTCTCGCATCCATTAAGAAAGTGTTATAAAAATCTATCCATAGTCCATACATTGGAAAGTTATATCCCTCGTAGAAATAAATTATGGTAGCTCAAAAAGGAAAAAAGAAAAGGTACAAATGAAAGTTATACCTCTCCTAGAAAAAAAGTTTTGTTTACTCAAGAAAGTCTAACATTATCCACAAGATTAATTTGTGCAATCATAATCCTATTTGTAGAATCATACTGATTTCAATCTCCACCCATAGTTAATACTGATTGATTTTTCCCATTTCAACTAAAAATTATTCCCCATTTTCTTTTCCCCCTTCTTTTCTATTCTCTTTTAATCCCACTATCATCCCAACTTTTTTCTTTTTCTAGAAATCGTACACTGTCTCGAACAATTAATTCCCTCTTTCTCCCGGTAAAATAAAATCTTGTTTTTATATCTTATTTAAACGGAAGGTCCGAATTTCATACTCGTTATTTAAGAACTGGGCCCAACATAAATTACTGTTAAGCCCGCCTTAGAAAAGCGCAGGATTTGGAGGAAATGAAGGGTAATAGGTCCAATTTTAGAATCAATCTCGATCCAAGACTTCAATACGATTTAAAAGATTCGGATTCTGAATCATTTTTCCAATGCATGTGTTTGATTTGAGAATCTTAATGTTTAATGGCTCGAAATATCATAAACTTTAGTTAAATCTCATTCAAACACTATTTCACATAACAAAGAGAGAAACTTCACAATGTTCAAGAACAAGAAGAAACAGAGACAAATTTAACCACAAAACAAATCAAAAAAATAACTAAACCAATCAACAAAAGAAGCTAGCAGATGGGCAGAGGCGCCCCATTCCAGCCTTGAAGACATTCCAACAACGGATCAATAATCAACCCATTACTCAACGCCGTGAACACCTTCTCGCACTCCTCCCCGGGCGACGTCACCTTTTCGCCGCTCAAGAAGCTCGCACCGAGCTCCTCTCTAATGAACTTATACAAGGGGTATGATCGGCATCCCACAATCCGGTTAGCAATTGCCGGATTCCCACTCTCCAAACCGATCCTCGCACTCTCTACTTCTTTAGGCAAAACGGCCTTTAACTCCTCTTCGAAGGCTTCAATCTTGTGGAAGATGGACGAGCTTACACTCTTCTCACTCTCCCCGTTGTTCAACGCGTGATCGACGAGGACTTGCCTCAGCTTCTGCATGAGGGGATATGTGGCACTGCAGGGATCGTCGATGTATGCGTACACGTATTCGCGGTCGACCACAAGGAGCAAGTCCTTCTCGCAGAATCGAGAAGGATGGAGCTCGCCATTCGCCCCCGTTGTTAGGGTTCTCTTAGCCACTTGGCTCACAGTGTTCTTCACTGCTTGTCTTAGATTCTCTTCCAAATGCCTCAAATCAATTGCTTGGCATAAACCAATCAGATAAGTCGATGACATGAGTTTCAGAATGTCCAACGCTTCGACTGTCTTTCGCGAAGAGATTAGGCCTAATGAGTTCACATCCTGGTTGTGCTGCTCCGCGCTCTGCACATGGTTGGTGACCGGATTAGCCAGGAATTGGAGCTCGGAGCAGTAAGAAGCCATGGCGATTTCCGCTCCCTTCATTCCGTAGTCCAAGCTAGGGTTTCTCCCACCGGATAGATTAGAAGGCAAGCCGTTGTTGTAGAAGTCATTGACTAGCTCTGAGAATTGAGCAAACAAGAGTTTCCCAATTGAAGCAATGGCGAGTCTTGCATTGTCCATGGAAACTCCAATTGGAGTCCCTTGGAAGTTTCCGCCGTGCAAAGCCTTGTTTCTAGAAACATCGATCAGAGGATTGTCGTTGACGGAGTTGATTTCTCTCTCGATCATTTTTGTAGCTGTACGGATGACTTCAATTTGAGGGCCGAGCCATTGGGGCGAAGTTCGAAGAGCGTATCTATCTTGCTTCGGCTTTTGTAACGGATCCGTTTCGTGTAATTTCTGAGCGGCCTTAACGTACGCGCTGCCGTCGAGAATGTGCTCCATTATCGCCGCCGCCTCGATCTGACCCGGGTGATGCTTCAGCTTGTGCGTCAAATGATCAGTGAACTCCGGCTTCCCGTTCATAACTTCGGCGAAGATCGCCGGCATAACTTCGGATAATACAGCGAGAACGTTGGCTTCAAACAGAGCGATTGAAGCTAGACCGGAGCCGACGGCGGTGCCGTTGACCAGGGCGAGGCCTTCCTTCGGCTGCAGCTCGAAGAAGCCTTCGACGCCGGCGAGCTTGAATGCTTCAGTGGCGTTGAGGGCTTCTCCGGCGGGTCCCATGGCCTTGGAGTTGGGTCGGCCGGTGAGGAGGCCGGCGATGTAGGATAGGGGGACGAGGTCGCCGGAGGCGGTGATGGTGCCGCGGAGGGGCAAGCACGGGGTGATGTTGTGGTTGAGGAATTTGGTCATGGCTTCCAGGATCTCGAATCGGATGCCGGAGTAGCCTTGGAGGAGGGTGTTGATTCTGACCAGCATTGCCGCTCTCGTCGCCGTGTGCGGCAGCGTGTGGTTGGATTCCGTACCGTTTCCGAAAATTCCGGCGTTCAAGAATCTGTCACAGTTCAATTTTAATCAAATTGTGCCATAATACACCCAAACATCAAATTAATTCCGATTTTCCAGGTTATTAATTATAAATTGTTCTCGTTAAATAAATAAACACCAGCACTAACAATAATTTGAACAAGAGGGGAAAACATAGAGGTAACGGTAACGGTAACATACCTAATGAGCTCCTTCTGAAGAGCGCCGCCCTGCTTAGTCCGCCGGTGTGAAGTGGCGCCAAAACCGGTGGTGACGCCGTAACTGTCAGTCCCCTTACTCATACTATCCATAACCCAATCGCTGCTGGCCTTGACGCCGGCTCTAGCCGCCTCTGCCAGCTCAACAGCCACATCATTATCTCGGGAGGCAATCGCCGCCACCTGCGATATAGTGAGTGTCTTCCCACCCAGCTTCACCACCGGCTTCCTGAACTCCTCCACCATCCTCTTCACCTCATCCAGGTGGCTCCCCTTCAGCGACTCCGCCGCCACACCCCAGTTCAACGGATCACTCTGCTTCAGGCAGAACCCGTTCGAAGCACCGTGATCGTTCTCCACCGCCATGGCGATTAAACTCACACAATTACACAAACACAACACCAGAAACCAACAATTAGAAAACCTAATTGAAGAAGCTTAGCTTATATTGAGTGTGTGTGTGTGTGTATATAGGAGGATGTTTGAATGTGGTTAGTTAAGTTGTGTGGTTTTAAATAGAGAATGGCGGAGAGGTGTATTTTGAACTTACGTATGGGATATTGGTAGGTGGGCTGCAGACAGGTCAATGTGAGGGGAGTTTGTTGAGGAATGGTATGGGCCGTTGGATTTAGATCTCTTCCACGGTTGTGATGTGTGAAGAAGTGGGTTAGGCTTGTGAATAGGACTTCACTATTTATTTGTTTCAGAGGTTGCAGTGGTTGGTGGGAAAATTGGATTAGCAATTTAGGAGTTAGTTAGAACTTAGAAGTTCGTACGACTTTGCCTCTATCCTTTTCTCCCATCTCTAGACTAGATTTAGGAATATACACTTATTTATATGTATGTATATAATTAATAATAATAATGTAAATAAATATGTTATGTGGGGCCGGTCTAGACAACCAAAAGTGGAAATAAACTGACTAGATATATGCCTACACTCTTTATGAACATTGAGATTTGTCATAAATACTTCCTTCCTCACATTATTCATATTCATTTCTAAATTAGCACATAGATTAAGATATTAAATATAAATTAAAAAATACTAATAGATTCAAAAAATTGAAAAATGATGTAATTTAAATCCATTTTGAATAGTGAACATAAATAATTTGACATTCATTTTGATATAGTGGACGTGTTATAATGAGACGGATAAAGTATAGTTTAAAAAAATTATCTGATAATATTTCTCTGGTATTTCCAAGTTTGTTAATAATGGTTAGCTTAAAATTGCACTGTCAAAGAATGATACAGCTATATGCTATAATTATTCAAGAAAATGAGTAGGGAAATTAATCTGAAAAATAATCAATTTAGATCTATTTTACTATATATAGCATATATTATATAACCGTGTGGATACAGAGTCAGGAAGTAACAAATTTGAGCAATTATTTCCATTATAAATGCAGAAGAAAATAATTTCGTATGATCCTTAAATTCAGAATCAGTCAAAAAGTCTTGAATGGTCCAACTACCCGGTGGTTACAGTGAAAACACAGCGTAACATAACCACTGAAACGTGGCAAAAAAGTATAGATTGTCATATGTACTTATGTTTATGTAGTAGTATGATTTAATCTGAGTATCTCGTATGTGAGTACGTACGCAAGTTACCTCTTTAAATACGACACTGGTAAAATAACTTTGATTTCTAATAAATAATATAAATAAATATTTTTAACATATTTGCTTTATAAATGAAAAAAAAAAACAAGAAGGAAATAGACGAAATTGCAAGATTGCAACTTGCCATATGTAGTAAGTGGTCGTGTTCGGCTGCTGAAAGTTAATTAGCTCACCTAATTACTACCAAGTGCCCAACCTAACCCTCCACTCCACCCGTCATATGCGTTGTTGCACATTTCTTTCAAATCCTTTTCCGTTCCTTTCGGATCATCAATCAAATATTTATATAGAATTGAAACAAATCAACCCATGAGAAAAACGACATATTTCTTTAATTAGGATAATTGATTTGTAAATACACAAAGAAAAATACTTAGAAGTATTTATCTTGTGGCTAAAAGTCACATTTTCGAATTTTACTTCTATTATTGTATTTGAATTTATCACCTATGGATTACCCTCATCGTCTAAAAATATAGAAAAAAAATCTAATTTTTGCACGTCCAAAGCAAGGAAACTTCATGAAGGCACAAATAACTACTACAACCAACCATCCAGGAAATTATGAATTATTTATATACTACACCAGTTGCTATGCCCAATCAAGTTAAAATTAGATTCCACTTTCAATAAAAACATGCTTCAACCTTTCTTCTATCCGTTTCGTTTCCTTCTGCACATGCATTGGTTGCATTCCTATGTATACACCACAAATTAAGACGAAACTATAAGTGCAGCAGCCAAGATTTGATTTTAATACACAAGTGAGGGGGAAAAGGGGACGTCTAGTTCACAGCAACAGCAACAGCAACAGCAGCAGCAGACTGCATGCATCTCCTCGACCATCCATGCGAATAATCATACTTCTCAATTTTCATCCCATAGCTTATTAACTTACATGCCCCGAGGAGATGATAGTGGAGATGGTAAAGCTACCTTGCGCAATCCGTGCTCCACTTCTTGAGAGGCGACCGGCTTCTCGGCAACTGGTTTATTTGCCAAACGACGCTTGTATCGTTTGAGAACAGATGCCAGATTCTCTTTGCCTTTAGGGAAGGCAACTTCACCTGCTGCAGTGCCTGTTCGACCCTTACGGTAAGAAATAGCAAGTTCGACATCTTTCACTATCTCTAGCAGCATTGCTGCAGTTGTGAATTTTCCGCGGCCTAGTTTCAGAGGAGGTGGCAAGCTGCCATTTGAAACGGCTGGGCTTGACTTCAGCTGGTATCCAACAGGAAGCTGAAGGCAGAAGCAGGGAGACATTGGAGAACGAGGCTTCGAAAAGGCTAGATCAATAATCCCCTATACAAGAGAGAATACACGCTTCAGATCAAAGGGAAAGCCATTGTAATGAAGAGAACATTTTATTTAAATGATTCAGACATTAGCATATATAGTAATATTATACCTGAAGACGGTTCAGTACATAGGTGTATTTCCCCCAAAGTTCAGGCCGACTTTCCATGAGGGAAAGTTCAAGAATCCTATGGATGCACCAAACACCGAAGCTTAGAATGAGATCTACTCGCCAAACACATTCATCACCACAGTTAGGAATTGACATAAACTTCGACTGGTCTGCTTCATCAATTCTCATAGCATTAATAAGCTTTCCGTCTGCAGTCCTAGTTTCAGCTTCATACAGGATTTTCTCCCTTGCAGCTACTCGATCAATAAGATCCTCATCAGCCCCGTCATTTTGTCTAAACAACCAGTCAGATCCTTCCAGCTTCAGAAGTCTCACAATGCAACTTCTGAAAGACTGCAGAAGCCTCGCTTCCATTTCAGTAGTTGATGTGACCTCAGGGATTTTCGAGGGCGATTTATCAGCAACACCAAATTGTTCATAAGGCTGCTTAGACCACAATGAACTAGCAGCTGAACTAGAACTATATTGCAAAGAGTAAGGATCTCTACAAACCTTTGGAGGAGAAAATTCATTAAATCCTAAAGTTGTGCCAACCCATGACGATGGACCAGAACTCATCTGCTCTCGAGCTTGGCGGCTAATGGACTGCTCATAGCCCATAGAAATATCCCTTTGAGAGCTTTTATCAGACAAGGAGTCTCGGTGAGGGATATAGAGTCCTGATATGTCTGGCAAACTGTAATATTTCTTCACACTGGGAGGATTAATACCGTAATCCATGACTTCAGGAGAACTCATGTCATGAAAAGGTCTCTCAGATTTTAATGAATTGATTCTAGAAACAGAAACGGGAACGTTGTGGAAACCAGGCGGTTTGCGCAATCCATTTTGTGGCTTCTGCCCTAATGGCCGACTCAACGAATCTGTAAAGTTTGATTTAACTGAGGCCAGTGAGGCTTGTTTTAACGATTCCAGTTGACTTTTTTTATAATCAGAATTCTCTTTAGCCATTAGGCCCAGATACGATGCCATATCATAACCATGAATAGTAGCTGGCTGTTGATCATGGCCATTAGGTGATGACGGGACATGCACGCTGCGATAGCGCCTCTCACCATTGTCAAGGGCACTGAGGCTGGAATTCCGCACATATGCATCTAATAAATGCGTAGGATTAGACCACATTGGTGACCCATGCTGAACGCCAAGAGGTGATGCAATATTACTCTGTCCAATCTGTTGCATCGAGGAATTGTAAAAGCTAGCGGTTCTTAAATGGTCAGGATCTCTTCCCCAAGGAGAGGGGATACATCCAGTAGAATCCTTACTCATACTTTCCAATTTAACTGAAACCAATGAAGGTTTTGAGTCTCCCTTAGAATCAACCCCCAACACAACATCCAGCTTTTTAGCCTTGGCTTCATGAGTAACTTGACCATGAAAATCGAACAGCTGTCCCCAGAACTCATCAAGAATGGCAGTTAACTGGCGCCTTGCTGGACGGCCTAACCCTGCTATTCTTGAAAGGCTTCCTGCGCCACTTCCAACATCATCAGTTTTTCCACCAATACTTCTAAAAGATCCTGGACCATCAGAAGAAAGAGACTGGCCACTCTCGGAAACATCTTTAATTGATCCTTGAGGCTTCCAATGATCTGCTTCATAGTCCTTTTCTTTCTTGACATCTCCCTCAATTTTCAATGTCTTCTCCATCATGTCTTTTGATTTGGTGCTCAAGTTGACGTCATTTGATGGTTCACGTTTATCAATCACGCCAGATCCAGGAATGCCAGATTCTGAAATGGTTGTGGGTACCTCAGGATTAACTTGATCAGGTTTTGAAAATGTGACATCAAATGAATTCTCCTGAATCGTAGGTAGATCTAGATTGATCTCAGAATCTAAAAGTGTTTCAGGCAAATTCAATTCTGGAGTTGGAGTAGGTAAGTTCTGATGGCTCCCAGAGGATAACATAGGTTCCTGCTTCTCCACACTCTTTTCCAGTTGGTGTAGAATTTCACTAACTTCAGTTTGGCCTCTCTGTGCAGATGCCTCAATCTTAGTAACTTCTTTATCCCACTTCAGCGCCATTGCATCTATGCCAGAACTTGCAGACTTCAATGGAGTGATTGCCAGCCAAATCATCAAACATAAGGAGGCAAAAGCAGCTTTCAGAAGAATAAGATATGAAATAGGCACACTACTTCCGACATTCCACCTTAAACTAACAACCCAATCACTACTTCCAAATACCAATTCAATGACAAACACAATCTTCAACCCCAGCATGCCAATAAAGGAGACCAGAGCAAAGAATTCCACCACAAGAGAATTGTTGTAGACACCCATAATCGATCTGGAGGAAGCCACTCGAAATAGGGGGATGACAGAAGATGGAAGTAGAAGAGCAACAACAACCTGTGTGAAGATCAGGAGTTGAAATATGCCTTCAGCTCCTGAATTCCAAACACAAAAGAGGGCTGGAATTATGGCAATTATTCTGATGGTAGCACGATGAAGCCAATCAGGAATCTCCAATTTGAAGAAATCATGGGTAGTCACTTGTCTTCCGTGACTCCAAGATACAGCTACAAGTTGACTGGAGACAAACATAACGAAAACTGAAGCAATTGAAGCTAATTTACTTCGAAATTCCTGCATAATCATCCAGGAAATCTCATTATTAACTGAAGTACACCAGAAAACAGAAAAATATGCATTTAAATGATGAATGTTTAGTGAGTGCTACAACCAACCTGATCCAGTAATGATAATGCATCCTGTAAAGTGAGCGAAATTATTCCACTATTATAGTACACATTGGCAGCCAAGTTCACTAGCATCGAGTTTGCAAGGAAAATGCCACTAAAGATGCATGTAGTGGCAAAAAAATGGTCAAAACATAATGCCCCTTTAGAAACATTCATCTGCCTCTGACCCTGCAAAAAAAGGTGGAGAACAGTCGGTAGACGTTCACAAGATCAAGTGCATAAACCACAAGACGTTCACATAACTAGGAAGTCATGACCACTGAAATGTAAACAGACTATGCAATCGCGAGATCATTACATTAGAAAGCTGCAACAGGCTCAAAACTATACTTGCAACAAAAGATGCTACCATGAGAGACAAAGATTAGAGACCTGTACAATAGAAGAATGGAGGTATAGGTTGTGGGGCATAATATTTGCACCAATGACGCTCATGAATGTGTATGCATTTTCTCCAGTCAGCTTATTAAGAATCCCACCCACGGAGAGTGAGCTTTCTGATTGAATTAACAGAACTCCAGAACCATAAGATGCTAATACGGAGCATGCCAAACATATGGATAAGATCTTTGCTCTGGAATCTCCCTGGAAATAGTCAGCCCATAAGTAATTGTGAAAATCCAATTAACAAATTGTAGCAGAATGAATAATATAAACTTACAAGGAGACTAGCAAGAAATGGAAACAGTACAGCATCAAAGCCAGACAAGAAAACACAATTAAATAGATCTATTCCAAAGACAGCATTAAGGCCATAAGCAGTGCCCAGGACCTACAAGAAGAAACAAAGTGTACAATTAAAAAGAGAGAACTTTAGAAGAAATAAACAAATCCAGAAAAATCCGAAAAAAGAATTACCATTGTGAGATCTAACAAAATCATCGAGATCTCTGCTTGAATTCCTAAGAGTATGCATGTCAAATCATTGTATTCCTCACTGCAAATCTATGGTCATAGAACAACCAGTAAGTGCACATTCATTTTTTTTGAGTTTTTACAGTATAAAAAAGTAAATAAAAGTTAAAATATAGTGCACTAGAAGAAGCATGATATGATACACAAAACATATAAAATATAGAGAGAAGCATTCAAGGGGTAGGAATTATGGAGTCTATCAGCTGATATTTAACATGAAATCAAAACAGAAACAAGTAGCAAACTCCTAGCTAGATAATATCAAGATCATCGACTAGACAGAGAGGAAGAGTTCCTGGGAAGTAGAGTGATTTGAATGGTAATTATTGTACCGAAAACTGATGACAGAAAAAATGTTTTTTCCAATAAGGTTTACTTCAAGATAGATACCCACAGTTTTTGACAGCGAGCCAGTTACATCAGTTGTACCAAACCAAATTAAGAATATTGAAGCAGAGACATCAAATTTATGCAGTCAAGAAACTATCATGTGATATTTGCATCAGATCAAACTTGGGTACACTCTAAACAACTTATTAATTCATCCATATTCTGTAATAGCTACGATGAAAAATAATGTCACAACTAAACTAATTCACCTCATGAGAAACAAAATACTGAGGGAAAGAAACCACCTGTGCAAGATTCTTCCCAGTGGCAATTGCTACGCGTGCAGACAGGTACTGACATAAAATAGCAGCACAGTTTGCAATAAGCACCAGTAAAGACAAATCAAAACCAATCCGAGCACCACCCTCTACAGATGCTGCCCACTTCCCAGGGTCTACATAGCTGATAGCAATCCAAAGCACTGGTCCAACAGCAGCAAGCACCCGCCGTCTAGTGCTTGGCTGAAAATCAGTTATCGGTGTCTCATGTTCCATTTGTTTTGTTGTTCAGAAACAAAATAACAGCATTGTCTTCAAGGGTGGGAACTTTCAAGCAGCTACAAAGTAGGTCAGAAATCACCAAGCTTAACTTCCACCATGATAGGTGCAGGCTGTGAAGTTAATCAGGAAATCCTTTGAGCTCTTGACAAAAAATAAACAATATAACTACATCAGCATATAAGACAGTCGGACCACAACTTTGCATGCATATCCATCCTCCCAGGTTTACTGTTGTGTGGTTAGCATATGATGAATAAGAAAAACCTTGAGACCAGTAAATCTCCAACCAAAACCATCTTCATCCCGGTGCTTATTCAAGTCCATATCAAAGAGCTGGCCTACACTGTCAAAACTTTCTCACAGCTCGATCATGGGAATGACTTCTGATTGCCTTAAACTCTGCTCTACATGTACCAAAATAAACAAAATTGGATTTCTTTCCCTCAATTAATAACCGCAGCCAAGAAGGTACAGAATGCTGAAACTCTTTCCTGTGGTGTGCTTTTTGCGGTCCTGATACAAATAAACATTTGTAAATAAATATAAAAGGAATATCTAGTGCAGGAACATCTCTCAATAAATATACATGTGATAAAAGTACTGCACTTGTAGTAGTGTCCAACTTAATCATTTGGCTGCAAATGAGGAATAAGTTTCTAAGCATGATAAATCAAAATACTCGGTTAATTGAAGCCTTCATATGGACCTTAGTATTTCTGTATCAGACATAAAATTCATTGCTCGTGTGGTACAGAGGTTTAATGGTTTATTAGTTTTAAATCTCAAAACCGTTATAACACAAGGCAACCCAACAACTGAAACAGAATACTCAACGAAATCATCACCAATAGAACTCTAGTCCATCAGTAATAGGAACAAAGGACATAGGCCACTCTAATACAATCCATAAGCCAGCATTAAGTAAGATTACGAAAGTATAGAAAGCAAACCTCCCAGTTAAAACCAAAATCAATATCCATCTCCATAAAAAACCTATCTTAAGTTCTAAGTCATACCATTAACGGAAAACGCGATCCCAAAGTAGGAATCAACATCTTAATGGATGACAGTGAACCCGAAAGACGAAATTCAACGGCTGATAAACAGCACCACACTTAAGACGTAACAGATCTCCCGCATCATGACTAATACCACCACAAAATCGCATGAAAGACTCAGAAGCCCCAAAGACCTAACTCAACAAACAACTCGCCAAACCAAAAAATAAATAGAAGGGGACCGAAATCTTGCATTCAGTCAAAGCTGACAAAAAATTACAGTAATCATGCAGAAAAATTCACTACAACCAAAAATGGATCTGTACCCGATTAGCAACTGATACCCCAAAATAAGCTGCGAATCCGTACACATAGGGAACACAAACTGTAATCACATGCATTACAAGCAATTAACCGTGCACTCATCATAGAAATTGGAGCAAGAGGAGCAGAAATTGTTAGGTTTTTTCGCCTCTCTCTCTCTCTCTACTTTATTACCGCATTCATTAATTTTACCTTTTGGTTTCCCCTTTAGTCGTACGTGCTCATAGTTGAGATGAGAGACTTGCTGAAAGCCACGGGTGCTCGTTGGCATATTTACTGAAAGAAAAGGAGAAGCAAAACTATAGATACAACTTACAAGTATAGATACATGAAAAAAGAGATGTAGATATAAGATAGAGATAAACAAGAGTGTGAGCTGGAAAGTGTGAGAGAGAAGGAAAACAACATTTATTTATTTTGAGTGAATAGTTATTGGTGTCTAAACTTTTAACTTTTTTTTAATTTTGATGCTTTTATTTTAAAAAATAAATTTGGTTCCTATACTTAATAAATACTTGTAATTTTGATGTCTTTTATTATTTTAATGACTAAATAATATTATTGGAGATTTAAAAAAGGGTAAAATTATAAGATTATATAATTTTTTTTAGAAAATATTTTTTTATTATATAATATAATTTTAATAATTATAATGATTTTAAACTATTAAAATAATAGACCAGTTTAATAGTTTATGTTAATTTATTTAATGATTGAATAAGTTATGTTTTTATTTTCAACTATTAAAATAACTTAATAGCTTATTTTAATTTATGTTAAATTTTGGTAAATAATATTTTCTTATATTACACAAATATTACAATATTAAAATGAGGTCTAAGAATTACGTCTTTATATAAAATTGAACCATATACATAAATATTTTGTTATTACAAAAATTTTAATGATATTTAGTTTTTAATTCTTAAGAGTATTCATTTACTAATTGTATTTACTAATAAATCATCAAGAAAAATATTTAATGAAAATATTACATATTTTACTATTGTATCCTTCTCAAAATCATTATTAGTATTATTTATTATTAAATTAATAAAAGACACCAAAATAACAATCATTTCTTAAGTTTGGGAATCAAATTTGCAATTTTTAAAGTAAAGACACCAAAACTAAAAAAAGTTGGAAGTTTAGGCACCAAAATGACAATTCACTCATTTATTTTTTTGGATGACGAATGTAATCTGCATTATTTATTATATTATATTATATATATATATATGTATGTATGTATGTATGTATACATGTTTGTGTGTGCGGGAGGCTTGGGGCGTGGGGAAAAGGGCAATTTGGTGACTGCCAATAAAAAGCTTCTCTAATTTCTTTCTCCTTTCCGGAAAAAAATAAAAATTAAAGTTACCGAACAAGACTAATGTGACTTAAATCAAAATAATTGTGAATACTTTTAAATGAAAAATATGAAGTATTATCCCATCAAGTAACAGTACACTTTAATAAGCTAGGAGTATATTTTAAAGGCATAATAATCTGATTCGGCACAAAACCATCTCACTTATGTCGGTTTTAAATTAAGACTTTAAGTATGCAATTTAAAACTAACGCTCTAATTAAGGACCTAAAAACTCGAATTATACATCGTGACTCATATAGTTTCCATATTAGGTTATGTCTGTAATAAAAAGAGGAAGATTTAATAACCGTAAATTCGCTAATTGTGTTTTCTTGATTTGGAATCCCAGTGTACGGCTACGTTTTTCTCTTCTTTAGCCATGCTCCAATTTTATTTTATTTTGTTTTGTAGCCATGTTCCATATTTGTCAGTTTCATAATTTCATTATGAATGCACCTCATATCCGATACAATCATGTGTATAATTAAATCTATTTAAAGTGATAATATTAGAATCGAAAAAAACATTTATTTAAAAAAATTATTACTTTAGCAAAAATTAATTTAATTTATTAATTCAACTCGAAACTGAAATAAATTATTATCTAAACAATGTTATTTCTATATAAAAAATCACTTTATTAAAGTTTAAGTGTACATTTGCCAAATCCCTCGTATTATTACAAATTTTTAGTTTTGGTATTGTTACCAAGGTCTATAACGTTGTCACAAATGACCTAACTATTAAAGTCATCGACTAAATCCAACCAAATTAACATAATATGATAGAATACTCTTTACCCATTCGACTAGGAAGCCGTTTGATTGGGGGATAATCATAAAACGAACAGAGATTTGGAATTCATTAAGGTCTTTCATTTCACCATTTTTCAATTGCTCCTCCTATCCTTGATAATTGAATTATTTTTCCCTCATATATCCTCTATTCTCTCTTTATTTTATTATATGATATGATTCAAATATATGTGATATAAATATTTAGATTAGCACTAATTTAATTACATAATAAATAATTTTTATGTTAAATTTTATATACAGTATTTATAATTATATAATATAGTTAATACAATATCTAAATATTTATAATATAATATAATATAATATATATATTAAATTTAAATTTATATAATATTCATATAATAAATATTTATTCATATAAATATTTATGTAAAAAAGATTCCCCTTTCAGAACAAAGTTATATGAAAAATCAATTTGCTTTCTATGTTGAACAAAAAAAAAACGAACAAAAGATATTCATTTCTTGTTTCTTTTACATTTTTTCATCAAAGGGTATCTAATTACGTCAAAATCTTATTATTATTATTATTTTATAAATAACTGCATATCATGAAAATGAAATGTCACGTACTCACGTATTTGAATCTCTTCAAATAATTTTGTTTATGGTACGTTTAGGTCTCAATATTCTTAACATTGAACGAAAATACAACAAATTTCTAGGGAGTCAACCTTTAGTTGCCTATCTCGTGACATTCATTTGTTGGAGAGACAAACTCTTTTTATAAGTAGTGCGATCCCATAAATATTGAAACGTGTAATGAAATTAGGAGTTGACCCTTAGTTAAGCAAACTCCAATTTTAAAAAAAAATCTTTGACTTCTACATTATCTAATAAATAAACCGTGACGAGGGTTATTGATTATTTAATAAGATTCCCTATAACTTAATTGACGACCATTTGTACTATTGATTAATTAATCAACCAACACTTAAAAAAATCGAAAGCATGTTTTTTATATACTATTCAATAGTGTGTAGATCTGATGAGAACTATATTTAATATGAAAACTACGAATCATGCATAATGCTTATATATTTTATACATAATTCTTATACATTTTATGTAGAAAAAACTGATTATTTTATACTTTTTGTCTTTTGCATAGAACAAATATAAATATTATGCAAAATGTAAAAAATTACAGTTTTTTTGCATAAATAACATAAAGATTATATATAAAATATATAATGATTATGCATGGTTCGCAGTTCTCACGTTAAATGCAAGTTCTTACATGATCCACTAAATATTATATATCTATATGTATCGAGAGAGAAAAAACATATTAATTAATAAAAAAATGCGAACATAAATTAACTATTAACATCGATTAAGCGGTTGAAAAAACAACAAAAAGCTACTCAACAACACATAAAATGGGCATGATTGACTTTGGGAGCATGGGGAAATCAATGTGAATGCCTAAGAGGGTTTACGTGCATTGACCTAGGTAGAAAGCTCCATTACACAATAATAATGACATTATCTGTAGTTAATTAGGTAGAAAGGAAATAATGTTACTTTTTGCAAAGCGCAATTTGAAGTCAATTTTTGTTTCGTAACTTGAGTACTGTATGTAGCTTGGTCTTAATCATTTTTGTTAATTTTGGAAAATCGAATTTATATGGTCATAGATTCTCCCATCATAACAAAGTATGAAAGTAATAATCATAATCGATATTATGTACACCAATTTAAATTTTAGATTTCTATAAAAAAAAAATTATTTTTATGAGGCCTAAATTGTCGTTATATTTCAGTTTATGTGAGAGATACAAAAAAAAATACATTTTCTTATTCAAAACAGCTCCAATAATTGTCAAGTTTGCGCACATGGTGTAATCTGGGACAGGCCTTTCGGTCATTCATTGTATCGAAGCAGCTAAACGTTTACGTAATAAATATTTTATTTTATATATGTAACCAATAATATAATTATGAGTATTAATTAGTATCCGTTTTAATTCTCTTTCTCCTAGTTTTATTTTCATTATTAATTTAATAAATTGGTGTTACAAATCTAGTTCTCGTCATTCATTAGTTAACTAGACCAGATTGTGATTTTTGGGGTTTCGTGAAGATTCATTTTATTGCATCTCATCTTCTAACTATAGGTGTCCCATTCATACTTGCTTTGTATATTATTTGGGGTTGTCCCATTCATACTGTCATGTTTCCTAATTTGGAAATAATAAGGGAATGCTAATTATGATTAGGATACTTACTTAAGTTCATTAATCATGAGAATTTATGGAAGGTAAAAATTACACTCCCTTCAGTCATTACTCTCTCTATCAAGCCTAATGTTTCTATTCTCTCTCTCGCAAAATTTCCTCCGCCGCCCCCCTCTCTGAAACCCTAGATCTGATCCGCTATGATGAAGCGTGATACACGGCCGCCTCTCTTCCGAAACCAACTTCTCACAACGAGTCGATTCGTTCCTCTCGAAAGCAACCAATGTCGGAATCGCTAAAGGTTTTTCTTCTTCTTTCTATGAGTCAGAGACCGTCTCCGCAGATTTCCGATCTTCCTCCTTCTCAACGTCCAAGACTTGGATAGCCTGTCTTCCGCCGCTCTATTGGGGGCTTTGAATTTGCTTTTAAATTGGTGAAAAGTGGAATTGGAGGAAACGAATCTGTGCTTTGATTTTTTTATTTCTTTCTTCCTTCTACAATTTGATTTTGATTTTCATTCAGGAATTCCAGGGAACGAAATTTTTTATTATGTGCTCTGATTTTGATTTCTTCTTCCTTCTATAATTTTGGTTTTCATTTTCATTCTGCAGTTTTTGGAATTGGTGGGAACGAAAATTTTCAATTTGTGCTCTAAGTGTGATTTCGTCTTCTTTCCACAATCTTGATTATGATTTAATTCTACAATCTGATTTTTGAATTAGGGGAATGAAAATTTTCATTTCTTGCTCTGGTTTTCAATTCTTCATTTTACGCCTTGATTTTGATTTTCATTCAGCAATTGTTATCTCCACATTTGTGTAAATTAGGATTAGTTGTAGGAAATTATTTAAAAAAAAGGAAAAAAAGTGTGGGCTATACTAATTAATAACATAAACCAAACTCCGTGCCGAAATCATTGAATGAGACGGAGGGAGGGAGTATAAGTTATCTTTCATTATATATCACTTCATGTTTCTAACAGATGGTTTCTTTGACGTTAGAGATGACAGCCGCACTTTCATGTTGATATTTATAGAGGAGTATTTAATTTTTGATTCGTTTTCTGGATTATACTCTCTAGTGGAGATTTATCCTATGAGACAATTGAGTTTTTATGAATATTTTGTAAAGGATGGGGCGGCCTGCTTGTGTGGCTAATACATATGTTAATCAATTTTGAAGTTATTAATTATAAAATTAATAATTGGGCCCATATTGACTCACTGATTTGCTACTTTGTAGGCCCAATATGATTCATCGTGTATTTTGGTGGAAAACTCAGTTAAAGTGAGGTCCGGCCGGCTCCTTTAAACCCTAACTCGCCAGTGACGAACTCAGTACTGTCTCAAAAGTAAAACCCTTTTCTTCTCCCCGTTCTGTGACAAATTTCGATCCACTGATCGAGCAAGCTGAGAAAAAATGTCGCGTCTGGCTGCATCGAAACAGACCCATTTCAATCCAAATCTCGCGAGGCTTTCATCCTCATTTTCCTTCAAATCCGTTTTCTATTGCTCATCCACGCCGTCGCAGCCGCCGAATCCCAACCCGAATGAAGAAATTCCCAATTTGACAGATCCAAGCCCTGATTTCTCTTCAGGAAAGTCGACGGCGGATGCAGCGCCTATTCGAGAGCTTAGGCGCCGGAGGAGCCCGGAGAAGATAAGAGGATACTATATGTAGAATGATGGATAGTCGTCCGTGGACGACCCGTTTGCAGAACTCGATCCGGCAACTGGTACCTAATTTTGACCATGATCTCGTTTACAATGTTTTACACGGCGCAAAGAACTCGGGGCACGCGCTCCAGTTCTTTCGATGGGTCGAAAGATCGAATTTATTTAAGCATAATAGGGAGACGCATCTGAAGATCATTGAGATTCTGGGTAGGGCTTCTAAGCTTAATCACGCTAGGTGCATTTTGTTGGATATGCCGAAAAAGGGTTTGGAATGGGATGAGGATTTGTGGGTCATTATGATTTATAGTTATGGTAAGGCGGGGATAGTTCAGGAGAGTGTTAAGTTGTTTCAGAAAATGGAGGAGTTGGGAGTTAATCGTACAATTAAGTCTTACGACGTTCTGTTCAAAGTGATTTTGCGTAGGGGGAGGTATATGATGGCCAAGAGGTATTTCAATAAGATGTTGAATGAAGGGATTGAACCAACTAGGCATACATTCAACATCTTGATTTGGGGATTTTTTCTTTCTGGGAAGGTGGAGACTGCCAATAGGTTTTTCGAGGATATGAAGAGCCGTGAGATCATGCTGGATGTAGTCACTTACAATACGATGATCAATGGGTATAATCGGGTTAGTAAAACAGAGGAGGCTGAGAAGTATTTCGTGGAGATGAAAGGTAGGAACATTGAGCCTACTGTGATTACTTATACCACCTTGATCAAAGGGTATGTTTCTGTGGAAAGAGTTGATGATGCATTGAGATTGGTGGAGGAGATGAAGTCATTTGGGATCAAGCCAAATGCTATTACTTACTCCACCTTGCTGCCAGGGCTGTGTGATGCGGAGAAGATGTCTGAAGCTCGGGATATATTGAGGGAGATGGTGGATAAGTATATTGCACCGACTGATAACTCAATTTTCACCAAACTAATTTCTGCCCAGTGCAAGGTGGGTGATATGGATGCAGCTGTTGATGTGCTGAAGGCTATGATTAAGTTGAGTATTCCAACGGAAGCTGGGCATTACGGCCTTCTGATTGAGAATTGCTGCAAGGCTGGTCAATATGATAGAGCTGTTAAGCTGCTGGATAAGCTTATAGAGAAGGATATTATCTTGAGGCCTCAAAATACTCTCCATATGGAACCTAGCTCCTATAACATAATAGTTGATTATCTCTGCAACAATGGTCAGACCGCAAAAGCTGAAACCCTAGTAAGGCAGTTGATGAAATTAGGTGTGCAGGATCCAATTGCCTTAAACGCTCTGATCAGTGGGCACGCGAAAGAAGGGACTCCCGATTCTGCTTTCGAGCTTCTCAAAATCATGGTCAGGAGAAAGGTGGCTTCGGCAAAGAGTTCGTACGATTCACTTGTTCAAAGCTACCTCACAAAGAAGGACCCTGCAGAGGCGAAAGCTGTTGTTGATAGCATGATAGAGAACGGCCATCTTCCTGATTCCTCTCTCTATAGGTCGGTGATGGAGAGCTTGTTTGAAGATGGGCGAGTGCAGACAGCAAGCAGAGTGATGAAGATGATGCTGGAGAAGGGGGTGACTGACCATCAAGATATGATTGATAAGATATTGGAAGCTCTGCTAATGAGGGGACATGTTGAGGAAGCCCTCGGACGAATTGAGCTGTTGATGCAGAGTGGCATTGCACCTGATTTCGACAGCCTTTTGTCGGTTCTATGTGAAAAGGGGAAGACAATTGCTGCTCTGAAACTGTTGGATTATGGTCTGGAGAGGGACTATAGCATTGGCGTTTCAAGCTATGAGATGGTTTTGGATGCTCTGTTATCTGCTGGGAAGAGTCTCAATGCGTATTCGATTCTGTGCAAGATTATGGAGAAGGGAGGAGCTGCTGACTGGAGCAGCTGCAAAGACTTGATAAAGAACCTCAATGAAGGGGGTCACACAAAGCAAGCAGACATTCTGTCTCGAATGATTGTGGGGAAGGATAAGCCAACTCGAAGCAAGAAAGGAGATAAGATAAAAAGCAAAAACCTTTTTAGTTTTCAGTAATGTTGAGGTGATAATTTGATCACCGCTTTAAGGTTAACTTCTTTTGAATGACGAGTTAGAGAAGCATGTGAGCAAATGGGATGCATTTTGACCTGCCTTTTTTAAGTTAATCATCCAGAGTTGAACTTCTTTTAGGCATGATTGGTTGGTAGAACTGGATGTTGATTAACCAGCGTTTATTGTTTCCATGTGCTATTATTTGCTTAATCTTGCTGTGTGTGGAATTATTGGCGCAGCTCGAATTCACCATCCACTGTAAGTTACTCTTTCCGGGTCATATCAGTTATTTTTGACATGTTATTAGTAAGAATGATTAATTAATAATATTTAGTAATTCATAATATTAATAATTCATCTCAGTGCTAAAAAGAAAACAAGCACTTCAAATGAGACGGGGATTTTATAACTCCATATTATAAATCCTTCCTCTAAAATTTCTAATGTGCTTATCTATGTTTAGTACTTCCTCCATCCCATTATTAATGTTCCACTTGCCTTTTTTGATTGTCTCATTATTTATGTCTCATACCAAATAAGGAAATAAATGAGTGGACCACAATTAATCTAAGCAAGTGGATCCCACCTCTTTATACTTTTACACAACATCTTTATCTCTACTATCTTAATTACCGTGTCCAGTCCCAATGGAACATAAATAATGGGACGGAGGGAGTATATATCAATTATTTTCACAGAAGAAGTATTATATTACTTTTATTTAAACAAATACTGCTACGAGAATAAAATTACATATGTACTCCCTCCGTCCCGTTAATTCTGCCCAGTTGACTTCGGCACGGAGATTAAGAAATTTGACTTTAGTGTATATTTTATGAATTTTAATTGTATAAAGAAAATGACACAGTTTTCGATGAGTGGTTGGTGGAAAGAAATAAAAATCATCCAAATTTTTGCAAGGCTAGTAAAAGGCAATCGATTTTTATTTTTTATATTTTTTTTATATTGTATTTGAAGAAATAATCTAAAGTTTTCAAAAAGATAAAAATCATAATTTTTTGAGTTCGGTGTCGAACATAATCGAGTGGGAAATAGATTTCTGAAGAGAGAGAGCATAAGAATGTGGGGGTTGAGTAGTGAGTAAGGAGGACCCACTTCATTTTATGTTTAATAGTAATTTTTACTATTTTAGGAAAGAGGACAGTAATAACGGGACAGCCCGATTAGACAAGCAGGACAGTAATAGCGGGACGGAGGAAGTAATAAACTTGTGTATTTCTAAAATATCTGCAAGTTGCAACGTTCCTTATTTTTGGGATACAAATTAACTCATAATTTTGGTAATAACTAGTAATTCGAGAATCGTTCCATAAATGACTAATGAGCGAACGGGGCCCGCTGGTTTATAAATAAGGCAAAAGTGAGGGAGTACAGCTGCTAGCTAAGGGTGTAAGTGTTCCGCTCCGAACCACGAAATCGATCAAATCGAATCGAATCAAATCGAAAAATGTGGTTCGGTTCGGCTTCGCGGTTTGGTTCGATTTATTTTTTTAGGAACCGTTTACATTCGGTTCGGTTCGCGGTTTTAAGAATTTTTGAACGGTTCGAACCGAATCGAACCAATATCTTATTTTTCATTTTTTTACTTAATATTTGTTTTTATTATATAAGAATATTATTGAATTTAGATATTAGATTTAAGTTAATATCAATTCTAATTTATACAAAGGAAGATAAATGAGTAACAACTCTATACTTATGAGTTTGGAACGAGTGACATCCTATAAACTATTATTCTTGCATTATTTAGGATTTAAAAAATAAATAAAAAAATAAAAAGGTGAACCGATAAACCGAATCGAACCAAATCATTTATAAGCGATTTGGTTCGATTCGGTTCCGATATTTAAAAATACATCGAACCGAACCGAATCGAACAATTTCTATGTGTTTGGTTCGATTCTTAAAATGCATAAGAAACCGAACCGAACCAAACCGTTACACCCCTAAGTACAGCTGTACATATATTTCAGATTTTCTATCCATAAATATCTCTGCGCGCGCCCTTTCTCTATACCCTAAGCCTAAAACCCTTGAAGAGAAACCCCAGAACCTTATCTTCAAGAATTAGCAAGTAGCAATGGCGGCCTCTACCCAATTCTTATCCTTAGCCCCACGAGCCCTATCCCTCCACCACCCCAACCCCTCCTCCTCCGCCCCTTCGCTCTTCACGCCCTCTTCGTTCAAGCCTCTTCCGAAGCTCGTGCTCGCGCTTTCTTCCATCGGCAGCCGCTTACAGACCACTTCCAAGTTTGTACGCTACGTCGCCTTTTCTTCCGACTTGGAAGAGGAGGGGCTCGAGGCGGAGGAGCCGAGTTTTTCTGCCGACGCGAAGCTCTTCGTGGGGAATTTCCCGTTTACTGTTGACAGTGCTGCGCTTGCTGATTTGTTTGTACAAGGCGGGATGAACGTGGAGCAGGTTGAGGTGAGTAATGAGTTTTGTTTCTCTGGTTTTGCTATTCAAGATTCTCCTATAGATAAACAGGTTTCTATTTTCAGTTTCTGAAATTGAATCTGTAATGCTTTGTTTTGTTACTTGGTGGTTAATTTGTAAAGGTATTATGGATAAGATTTCTTAATTTCAAATTCTACACGTGTATTATGAACTGTATCTCATGGTTATCTTCTAAACTGTGTCTAATTAGTCGTCGTGGTGTTTACTGGTGAATTGAAGAAGACGTGTATTCATTAGTGTTTTACCCAAGTTTGTCTTTTGCTTTTGTGTGTGTTTTTCTGGTTAATTAGTAGAATATGAGCAAGATGCCGACCGGATGCTATTTGAACTTGTTAACTAAGTCACAACACCTTGCAGGTCATCTATGACAAAGCCACGGGAAGAAGTCGGGGTTTTGGCTTCGTGGTAATGTCTTCAGTCGAGGACGCTAAAGCTGCAGCCCAACAATTCAACGGATATGTGAGCTTTACCTTCCATAAAAAACACATAATTTACACGAATCAACATTTGATGATTAATTGTTGTTACTGATTTCATGATAACAGTTTGTATTTTCTGCTTCTTAGACATCAAAGCTTTTCCTGCTAGTTTCATTATAACGATTGATTTGGCAAGTCTATAATTCTTTGCAGGAACTTGACGGCAGAGAATTGCGTGTAAACTCCGGACCACCACCCCCTAAAAAGGACTTTGGAGGATC